>OX276384.1:28945105-31345105 GCA_946251855.1 Alsophila aescularia
CATAGACCACTTTTGACCCCAAAATAGGGAAAAAAATATTATAGTCTTATTTAAGTTTAAAAAAAAATGTCAGTTGTCAAAGTGACAGGCGTCAAAGTGATAGGCGTCAAAGTTAAAGGCGTAAAGTGACAGGCGTCAAAGTGTCAGGTGACATAGTTGCAAAGTTTGTATTGAGAAATCTAAATTATACACATAGATATACTTTTCATTAGTAACATTCCACGCAGGTGAAACCGCAGGGTGCAGCTAGTTTATAATATTAGTGTGATAGTGTGATGAATTGAGATGAAGAAAGTACAGGCAGCTATCTGCTGCTCATGTCTGATGAAGATGATTAATTAAGTCACAGTGGCCTTTAATATATCTTAGGGCATAGGTCCTGCAGTGACTATCACAAAGATTCACTCCCGTTCTATGCTTCGCGTGTTTACCACTAACCCTAATTAACCACAACGTCACCAGATGATCAGACGTTTGGTATTTGGATCGAGGTATATGTTTTTTATTGTGTATTTATATTATATGTATATAAATATATAAGTGCTATACGATACTTGTATTTGGGTAGGGTTTGTTTAGCGTGGGGTTTTTAATTGTGTATATATATTTATATAGACATAGACATAGACATAGCTTTATTTATGGCAAAAAAACAAGTACACAAAATAAAAACATTGAAGAAATAAGTTAGTACCTAAGTAGTTAAGTTTTTTGCCATAAGCCGGCCCCAACTCAGCATTATGCTGGTTAATAACAACCAGCGCTGGTCTTCCGTTGGGAACGGCAGGTGACGTCACGCACGGAAATGTCACATAAAATAAAAAATAACAATAATAAAAATTACACATTAGGTACAAAAATACAATATAAAGTAAATAGGAATTGGAACAAACGAATTAATATATAAATTGGCAACACTATTCAACACAAAAACATATATAATATATATATATATATATATATGTATATAAATACATAGTTTATTTTTATTTTATTCATTTTAAATATGGCTTTCCGCAAAGTAACGCCTGAATCTATCAACCCTAGCCAAAACAATATAGAATAAATTTCATTATATAAATATCACAAAATTAAACCCCAGCTCAAAATATATCATTACAATTTTCAGAGTTCTAGCTTGTTTAATAAACAGATTAAGTCAATGCGACACGATTTGCGTTCCTATAATACTCCTTGTATTAAGAATGCAATAGAGCGAACCAAGGGCTCCAAAGTGTTCGCAAGAGATCTGTCTATTGGACAAAGCCTGTTGACGAAGCTGAAAACCGGCAGTGGCAGCATCTTTTCGTCGAAGCCAGAGATTTTGAGTGAGCTCGAGAAGTTCTATGGATGAAGTTCAATTATACACCTCATTGCGTAGTTCTCTTAGCAAGACTAGCGATGCAAAAGCCCGTTTGACCCGACATTATATCGAAGATATCATGTCGGGTCAAACGGACGGACGTACATCAGTCTATAGGAGATCAGAATGGCTCTCAAACAGCTTAAGAGCAACAAGGCAGGGAGGACGGAATAACGACAGAGCTGCTGAAAACGGATAGAACACCGGTACTTAAAGTCCTTCAGAAGCTATTTAACTCCGTCATTCTCGAAGTATTAAGCTATATGATGTAATATTGATTATGTTATATTATTGTTGTATGTATATAGTTATATGATGTAATATTTATAATAATTGTATAAACATATTTTACAAAGTTTTATATTTTAGTATTCATTTCGATTAATTTATCTTTATTTTCATTTTACTGTCCATATCTCGAGTGCACGCCTATACACATCTTTCTTGCACAACCAGGATGACTGGCAGAAAATGCTGTTTTAGCATTAAGTCCTCTGTACACTGTTTTTTGTGCAAAAAGTATTAAATAAATAATAAATAAGCTAGAGACGTGGCACAGGAGTGCAGTGGTTTTGTTCTATAAGAAAGGTGATAAAACATTCTTGAAGAATTATAGGTCCATTTCGCTGCGGAGCCACGTCTATAAGCTGGTTTCGAGAGTAGTTACAAACCGTCTCGCTCGTAGGTTTGACGAATTTCAGCCTCCCGAACAAGCAAGATTCCGGAAAGGCTTCAGCACCGTAGACCACATCCATACGCTCCGGCAGATTTTACAGAAGACCAAAGAGTATAATCGGCCTCTTTGTCTAGCGTTTGTAGATTATGAGAAAGCCTTTGATTCAGTCGAGACCTGGACAGAGCTAAAGTCATTACAGCGGTGCCAGATTGATTACCGGTATCGAAGTGTTGAAGTATTTGTACAGGAAGGCCACCATGACAGTCCGTCTTCAGGATCAGGGCATGAATTCAATCCACTTGCAAAAAGGGGTAAGACAGGGAGACGCTATATCACCGAAATTGTTCACCTCTGCACTGGAAGATATATTCAAGCTTCTGAACTGGAACGGATATGGTGTTAACATCAATGGCGAATACATCACTCACCTTTGATTTACTGATGATATAGTCATCATGGCAGAAACCCTGGAAGATCTAAGCACAATGCTCAGTGACTTCAATATTGTTTCCAACAGGTGGGTCTCAAAATGAACATGGGCAAGACGAAAATCATTTCAAACTCCCATGTCGTACCCATGCTGGTTTATGTTGGGAACGATATTATCAAAGCTGATGATCACTATGTCTACTTAGGTCAGACGATCTAACTGGGTAGATCCAACTTCGACAAAGACGTTTACCGACGAATCCAGCTTGGATGGACAGCGTTTTGGAAATAACGCCATATCTTCTCGTCGCAGATACCGCAGAGCCTCAAGACGAAAGTTTATAATCAGTGCGTGTTGCCAGTGATGACATACGGCACTGAGACGTGGTCGCTAACTTTTGGTCTTTTACACATGCTCAGAATTGCGCAGCGTGCAATGGAGAGAGCTATGCTCGGTGTTTCACTGCGTGATAAATCCGAAATGCGGAAATCCTAGTACATGATGAAATTAATTTTACCTACGTACTGATCTTGTAGCTTCAAATGGGATGTACTGTCTTTTGGTACACAGCTCACGCTTCTCCCGGAGACAGGGCTCATATTTTTGTAAAAAATAATAAGTATTCAAATAAAAAATAAAAATTTGTTATTATTATTATTAACTTTGCGCATTTAGCGCTGCAGATCGCCACTCCCTGTGGTTTGAATAGAAAGTGCAAGTTACGTACCTATTTATTTAAATATCTTGGTCATCGAAAATCGGGACTTTTCCCGAAACTGAAACCCTGATAAATACGCAAAAATAGTATGTATTTAAGTCAAATGAGGTTTTACAATGATGAGGATGAGGAATTCTAAGTTGCACTATTGAACCGTTATGCAACCATCGCTTCGATGTCAATGGAGCTGCCACGTCAATAGAACCTCATTTGTCTTAGCCAACAATACCGGGTTTGGTGCTAGGCCTTTCTAAGTTATTTGTGGCTTTCATTCGCTCCGTGCTTCGGAACGCACATTACTCTTTCGATCCCGGTTGTAATGTTATGGCTATGTCCTTGTTAATCAATAATTTCTGTCTATCCAAAGGTGATCTGGAACAGATCGCTTTTAGCGATACGACCGCCCATTGTACTATTGAATAAATTGGTAATCTATCTATCTATCTATCTATCTATCTATCTATCTATCTATCTATCTATCTATCTATCTATCTATCTATCTATCTATCTATCTATCTATCTATCTACCTACCTATCTATCTATCTATCTATCCATCCATCTATCTATATATCTATTTATCTATCTCAGAGGCCCTCGGGCGGCCTTACAAAATCTGACACCAGAGGCCAGCACTACCTCATACGACAAAAAAACAAACAAACAAACAAGCTCCATTGATTACAACTATCAACCGGGACGGCTTCACTTGCCTTCCAAAGCACGGAGTGATGGCAAATATCATTAGTGTCGAGGATTGAAGCCACGTATTACCGCTTGGCCTGGATATGGTCTGTGATCGCTCTGATCCATTATGTATGTGTAGGGTCGTAGAGCGAACTCTGTGTTAGTAATTAATACCCATCCAAGATTTTGCAGTCGTAAGGGCACGTTACAAATATTCATAGTGAAGTCTGCGTATGCTCAAACTTAACCTCCAAAATCAAGACTCCCTCAAACTCAAGTTTTAATGCGGGTTGAATACTCTCTTGATTGCAAACACGGCGCGTTTAACTGTAAATAGGTAAATAGTGCAAAACAGTAGACTATCTCTGTACAGAAAGAAACGCCAAAACTTTTAAACACAACACAACAGTATTTATTTCTAGGTATATATAATTGTAATATTTAATCCTTCTTGCCCCCATACAATTCAATTAACTTCCTAGCCTGTTTATTAAACTGCGCCGTTCAATTAACTGCTTGTATAATATTCAACTATGCAATCAAACAGTTAGGCATTACTTAGGCAGACTTGGATCGATAACGTTTAACTACTTGCCCAAGCCTTAGGCGCCGTTTAACTAGCGGCCTGAATGGTATTCAAAAACATGCGTACTAGTATGCTTGAAAGAATTGCGCCTTAAAAAACTAGATAGTTTAGGTTGAACCTGAAAACTGTTCATAAACATTTGTCTGTTTGCAAACTACTATCCATACCGATATATAAAAGTGAAACCTTGTCTGTTTGTTTGGTTGTTTGTTTGGGGAGCTTTCACGCGATACGGCCGGACGGATTTTGATAAAATTGCGAATGGAGACAGCTTATACCCTAGAATCAAACAAAGGATACTTTTTATCCCGGAAAACTAAAAGTTTATGTAGGAAAACTGGAAAATGTTGATTACTCACTGTAAGGAACGGTTGCCATATCAGAATGGTTTGTGGTTACCATGGAAACGAAATAACAAGTCTATCAAAAAACATCAAGAGCATTGGTGCTATACCTACTTTTGCATTGGTTTTTTATATCCTAGAAGAAAATAGATTGCTTTTTTTCGTGATAAACAGTTGTTTGCGCGTTCGAAGTCGCGGGCGGGAAAACTAGTGTTTGATAAAATTGCGCCTAAAAACTAGGTAGGTTAGTTAGGTTGAACATAAAAACTGTTTATAAACATTTGACTGTTTGCAAACTACTATGTTTGATAGAATTGCGCCTAAAAACTAGGTAGGTTAGTTAGGTTGAACATGAAAATTGTTTATAAACATTTGTCTGTTTGCAAACTACTATGTTTGATAGAATTGCGCCTAAAAACTAGGTAGGTTAGTTAGGTTGAACATGAAAATTGTTTATAAACATTTGTCTGTTTGCAAACTACTATGTTTGATAGAATTGCGCCTAAAAACTAGGTAGGTTAGTTAGGTTGAACATGAAAACTGTTTATAAACATTTGTCTGTTTGCAAACTACTATGTTTGATAGAATTGCGCCTAAAAACTAGGTAGGTTAGTTAGGTTGAACATGAAAATTGTTTATAAACATTTGTCTGTTTGCAAACTACTATGTTTGATAGAATTGCGCCTAAAAACTAGGTAGGTTAGTTAGGTTGAACATGAAAACTGTTTATAAACATTTGTTTGTCACTGGATGACATTACGACAATATTCGCATTTCGATTACGTTATTTTTCAAGAGATTTAACGTAGATAGGAACTGAAATTTAGTATAGAACTAGCATTCCCGCCCGCGACTTTGTCCACGCGGACTACAGTTTATCGAGAAAAAAGCATTATAGTATGTTCTCATGCCTGGACTCATCTCAGCAAGGATCACAGGATCTTGCATTGCATGGGGGAAGCTATTACCCGATTTTAGGTGCCAATATAAAACTTTATTTTATGTAACTATAATAAAGTAAACTTTTATGCTGTATCTATGTATGTATGTATGTATCATGCTGAAACATAAAATGGCCTGTCACAATTTTAAATGCGTATAGAACATTTTGTGTCGGTGCTGTTAGCTGTCGAGGAGTTTCCTAGTCAGGACTCAACTTTGGGTGCAGCAACCATGTCATGGTGAGACTAAGAACGGGCTATCACAATTTTAAATTAATTAACAATTTTAATTCAATAACAAACAACATTTCGTGTCTGAACTGTTAGCCTCTTAGGAGTTTCCTAGTTAGGACTCAAACCTGAGTGCAGTAACCAAGTCATGGTAAACCTAAAAATGGGCTTACAAAATTTTAAATGCCTATACAACATTTCGTGTCTGAGCTGTTAGCCGTTGAGGAGTTCCCTAGTCAGGACTCAACCCTGAGTGCAGCAACCATGTCATGGTAAAACTTAAAACTGGCTATCACAATTTTAAATGCGTATACAACATTTCGTGTCTATGCTGTTAGCCGTTGAGGAGTTCCCTAGTCAGGACTCAACCCTAAGTCAGCAATCATTTCATGGTGAAACTTATAACGGGCTATCATAATTTTAAATGCGTATACAACATTTCGTATCTGTGCTGTTAGCCGTTGAGGACTTCCCTAGTCAGGACTCAAACCTGAGTGCAGCAACCATTTCATGGTAAAACTTAAAACCAGCTATCATAATAAAATACGTACACAAAATTTGGGTTCTGTGCTGTTTACCGTTAAGGAGTTCCTTTATATAGAACTAATCCTGGATGTCGATTCATTTAATGCTTACCAAAAAAATGCATTGTCATCAGAACTGAACCAACGTGTCAAAGTACGATTCCGTAGGATAAAAGAAAGTGGTTCTAATTCAGCTTGCAAGATTTGACCTAAACAAACATATATCTATATACCTAGCGGCACGTAAGTGTAGCGGTGAACGAAACGTGGCGGGGATATTGGCACATTCGTTTACCGCTAGACTTAGGTAAGTGATAGATAGTTAGATAGTTATAACTAGCGAGTTATAACTATCTAACTATCTATCACTTACCTACTTATAATAAAGCAATGGGAACAAAATAGTAAATAAAAAGATAATAAAAAATCTATGGTACTTAAAATAAGCTACTGAAGTTTTTTTAATCGTGTCTGTCTGTTTGTCTGTTTGTTTGACTGTATTTTTTTCGCGCATTACATAAAAACCACTGGACCGATTGCGATGCGGTTATCACTGTTGCATAGCTTATGTTTTGACTTAAAAACTGGGGTAGTTGGTATCCTAATCCGATGATGAGATGCCGAGCAATTGATAAAAAACTATTTGACCGCTGCACGGATTTTGAATAAATGTAGTAATATTGTACTTTATGGGTACTTTTGGTCCTGGAATAATATGTGTCGGCTACTTTTAAATGAAATGACTACGCGGCAAAGCCACGGGCATAGCTAGTACTATAATAAAGGTACGAATCCTGCTTCATAGTCACCCCAAAATTTTATAAAAAGAAATGCCGTCTCCCCTTGCAATCTAAAGAAACCGTGTGACCTCTACTACTGTTTCAGTAATATACTCTAACAAAATGCTTTATGAGCTAAACTTAACACATGCGATTAGAGAACTACTCCCAAGCTTAAACTTAACTGGATTAAGTTAACCGCGTACTTAAATGAGGGATGGAGGGTAATTAAGTTATACATTTGTTCGTGTTCAGTTTAATTGAAGTTATTAAGAAAATTGGTTTTAATTACATTTGAAACAGCAGCTGTTGTTGATTTATCTGAGCACTATACAACATGTTCGAATTTAGAAAGATGTTTTTGTTCGAAAGAAATCGATTTTTGTCGTTAGTCAAATCCGGAAGGATATCATATACTTTCTGAACAGACAATAATCTTACTAACTGTACTAACCAGGTCATTATAACGAGGTAGCATATTCAAATTTAAGTTTGGATATCATTTCATGTTTTGCTGGGATCGCATGCATCGCTGCTATTTCAAACTAAAACTCAACCAAAAAAAAAAAGACATCTTGAGAACTGGTTTTGGGATACTGACCACGTAATCATCATCATAAGCTGCCCTTGTCGGTCCACTGCTGGATATAAACCTCTCCCAAAGCACGCCACTGAACCCGATCTTCGTTTCTTGTTTTCCTACTACTGACCGCCATTTCTGCGTATATCGTCGCTCCACATAGCCGAATCCACACACCTAAACCTACGAGCCACTGGTAGGCATTGCACCACCCGAAATACGATGGTATCTAGCGTGTGCCGTCAAAAAATACAAACACCCGATACCACTATACAACCACACGCTATCGCAAAGTAGATTCCACAGCCGTAAAGGCTTTCTACATGTGACAAAAGGCTTGGAAAGTTTGGACCCACCCAACGCGAGACTTAGCCTATGGCACTCTTTTCCCACTAACTACATAATGCCAGCACTTTTTTTTTAGATGGCCATGACCTTTTAACCTTTTAACTTTTGAAACGTTGTCTTTTTGTTTGTTTGTTTGTTTGTTTGTTTGGGGAATGATTGTTTAGAAATCCTTGAATTGGCTCAGGACCAATGTCAGCCGTTGTAGGCATAATATGGACAAATGGGGTATAATAGACGAGTTTCAAAGGGCATGCAATTTTTGTGGAGACTCAAGACAGACTATGTACCTCATCTGCTGTCTTGCAAATCGTGCCTCAGTGCCTGCACGGCGGAAGACCTAAATGAGGCAACCTAAAGAGCTGTAGACCTGGCCAATTATCTAGCAGCTTTTATTTCATTAGAGTGGAACCAATGACACGATAGCCAAAGGGCGTCCCAAACTATGTTTGCCGAGTCACAGCTACGTAGATATCTATTAATATAGAAAAAACCAACTACGAAAGGGCATCAAAGACTCCTCAGCACTCAGTACAATCGCCGATGCAGAGTGTGACCTAATGTAGTTTATCCCTGATCCCCCACTCAAAATGACCCTATTTCAGTCTTTTCCACTAACGCTTGGCCTTTGATTATAAGCCATCCCGGACCAACTGAATATTCATAACTTGCCGTTGGATTACGTGATCAGTTTTCAAAGGACGCAGCGGTCACATTCTACCCGTTCGTTATGCTTCACAATGCTTGAAGGTCGATTTAGAATCATCCGGGTCGGGTCAGTGCTGGTTCAGTGGAAAAAGGAGTTTGGATAATGTCTTTAACAGTGATAGCTTTCGTCCGTGACTTCGTTTGCGCAGTCTACAGTTTATCGCGAAAAAAAGCATTCTATGTTCTTCTAGGATATTAAAAACCAGTGCAAAGTATAGCACGCTCTACTTTGTAGAGCTTCGTAGTTGGCTTTTTGACAGATTTGTTATTACTTCGTTTCCATGGCAACCGTAAAAAAACAGAGAGTAATCAAAATTTTCCAGATTTCCTGTGGAAACTTACCATATTCCGGGATGAAAAGTATCCTATGTGTTATTCCAGAGCATAAGCTATCTCCATTTCAAAATTTTCATCAAATCCGTCCAGGCGATATCGCGTGAAAGCTCCCCAAACAAACAAACAAACAAACAAACAAACAATCAAACAAACAAACATACAGACAACTTTTCACTTTTATATAATAGCGTGGTTAGGTTCTCTGACCACTGAGACCGATGAATGCGGGACCATGTCGGTCTATGAGGATTCGGGACACAGTACATATAATTGTAGTCGGATTGTAGTTGTTGTTGTTGTTGTTGTTCGGACCGTAGTGTATCGAAGCATTGTTTTCGAGTTTGTCTACTGTCACTCGGAGACCGAGGATTACCACTGGCGGGTCTTTATACGGCTACAAAAAAAGGAATGTTATGATTTTATCAGAATACCTATATATATATGCATGAATGAATGTATGTATGAATGTTTATTCGACATGACGTAAAAACTACTAGACTCATTAAAATTCAGTTTTCACTAATTGATATATAGCTTAGGTTTTGACTTTAAAACTAATGTACCTACTTTTTATCTCAATCGATAATAAGTATAATGTAGCAGCCGAGCAATTGATGAAAAACTATTTAACGGCTGAATGAAATTTCGTAAATTGTGCTGTATATGTAGATACCTTTGGTTCTGGAATATATAGGTTACTTTTTTCCCAGATATATGTCCACGCGAGCAAAGCCGCGGAAGATAATAAAACTACTCTATACCTAGATTATTTTACTTTATTCTTATCTTACCTTTTGGTGTCAGATGGAAGTAAAACAACGATATATTTTGTGAGTTTTTTTTTAGTTATTTTGTCACCCATACACACTGCAATAATGTGAAGGGGTCATGTTGGTAGGCCAGTGGCAGTAACATGCCAGGAGGCCCGCCAGAAGCACGCAAGCACGACCGAAGAAAAAATAAAAAAGACCAATGGAATCGCAAAGATGTGAAGAAATTCACAAATGTTTGACATTTAAATAGTTGGATGTGTTGTCGAAGGTTTGACAGACAAATGAACTTCATATTTTTTCCAATCCCAATAGCGGGTCAAAGTTAGTGAACTAAATAGTCCAATTCTGATATATTTTAGGTATTAGGTATTTGGTCCCATCTATTTGTGACATTCTATTTGCATAGCACGCTCTCTCTTTCTCGCATTTTTACGTGAAGATACTTCATACGCGGCACTCACTAGTAGCTGTCTTTTCAAAAACACTCTGAGACTCCTGCCTCCCGGCCCCCGCACTGTTTACTTCTCGATACACTACTGTCCGTTAGGACTATATAATTATGAAGTGTGGAACAACCCAGATTCGGCCCGGATGTATGTAAATGGACACTTATACAGAATGAAGCTTACCCACTCATACGTCGTTGTCTACTTAAAATAAAACTGATGTTCAAAAAGCTTATTTCACACAAAGGTCAATTATACTAAGGTTAGATGTTTTTTTTTATTACATTGAATGACGACAATGTAATAAGCAATAAATAATGCAGGTCACTTGCCTGATGGTACGAGTAAGCATCTCGCCTGCCCATAACAGTTCCAGTGCAACCCAGAACTGTGCTTGCAAATTCCTGCGCGTCACTTTACTTCGCTGGTGGGTCAGGCATTGGTTTTTAAGTCTCACTAGCTGTGCCCGCGGCTATTCCCGCGTGGTCATTTCATTTGAAAGAAGCTCATACGTGTTATTCCAGGACCAAAAGTACCTATAAAGTACAATATACTACTCTAGCTGTAACCACGGCTTTGCACGCGTGGTCATTTATCTAGGTTATAAGTACTCTATGTACTATTCCATGACCTAAAATACCAATATACCAACATTTGATCAAAAGTCCTTCAGCCATCAAAAAGTCTTTATCGATTGCTCGGCTTCTTCTGATCGGACTGAGATACCAAATACACCAGCAGCCCGATTCCATAACTTGGCTTCAATCGAATTCTCAGTATCGCAGCCACTAATGCCTTGCCATAGAGTCGAATTTGCTATGAAAAAAGTAATAATCCGATTGTAGCCAAGTTATGGAATTGGGCCACAGTTTTTAAGTAAAACCCTAAACAATCCAACAGTTAAAACGCAAACGCAATGCAATCGGTCCAGTAGTTTTTACGTGATTCGCGAACAAACATACGACAAACAGATAAGCAGACAAACAGACAGACACGAATTTTCAAAATATTATATTCATGTTCAGTAGCTTATTTTAAGTACCCAAGACCATTTTTTTTTAACTTATCTTCTTTGTACATACTTTTTCATTCATATTGCTTTATTATAAGTATAGATTTCTTCAAAATTCCTTCAGACGCCAATAAGTTCTTATCAATTGCTCGGCTTCTACTCACCGTATTGAGATATCAATTACATCAGTTTTTAAGCCAAACCCTAGCCATGAATACCGCATCGCAATGGTTTCAGTAGTTTTTACGTGATGCGCGAACAAACATTCAGACAAACAAACAAATACATACGATTTAATATATATATTCTTGTTCAGTAGCTTATTATAAGTACACTAGACCATATATTTTTAATTATCTTCTTTGTACAGACTTTTTCGTTCTCATTGCTATGACCTTAAAGGTATAACTTGACCGCATTACTAACTTGGTATCAGGTGACGCAGCGGTCAAAAATAAGCCTTTTGCCGATATAACGTTTTCTCGTAATCCATTTAGTTTTATAAATCAAGTTTCGAAATGTTTTTCTAAAATTTAATCTAGTAATGCCGTTTAAAGAAGCTTTCATGTGGTTTAGTGATTTATTTTGATACTAACTGTGCCCCGACTTAAAATAAGCTTCTGATCAAAAATATATTATATGATATGTCATTTTGTCTATCTATTTGTCTGTATGTTCGAAAATCACGTAAAAATTACTAGACATATTTGAATGCAGTTTTCACTGTAAGTTAGACTAGGTTTTTAATTTAATTCTACTGTATTTTATACCTCAATCCGACGAGTAGAAGGCGAACCACCGATAAAAAACTATTTGACGCCTGAACAAATTTTGATATAGTGTAGTTATTTGTACTCTATAGTCACAAAAAAGTGGTCCTGGAATAACACATGGGTTACTTTTAACCCAGAGAAATGACCACGTGGGCAAAATCGTGGGCATAGCTAGTGAACTTCTATATATCCATACCAATATATAAAAGTGAAACGTTGTCTTTTTGTTTGTTTGTTTGGGGAGCTTTCACGCGATAACGGCTGGACGAATTTTGATGAAATTTGGAATGGAGCTAGCTTATACCCTGGAATAAGACACAGGATACTTTTTATCACGGAAAATTGCAAGTCTCCATGGGAAAACTGGGAAAATATTAATTACTCGCTGTAAGAAACGGTTGCTATGGAAACAAAATAACAAGTGAATAATATCCAAGCCTTAGGGTTGCGTGATCGAGGTAGGGGAAATAAAAACACCGTTTGCTACTGACACAAGGTCTTGCCGTCCTGCCTATTGTTGAGTAGTACATGAAAGAGGCAGTACATTGTCCCGATCACAACAGAAAATTGTCATGCCGGCTCAAATTTAAAATTTTAACCGCTTCAAAATAATGAAATGGTACTCCTCAACTCCCTCAATGTAAGAAGCATGTACTGCATCTACTCATTGTAAGAGTAGGCAACAGATGGGTGGGAATGAAAGGAAAAGAGTGTGAAGACGCGAGTGCGCGCTTCGGCGATACGTCACGAGTTTATACGATACGAATTGAGGAATGAATGAAGTGCGCGAGTGAGAGCCGGCCGAGTCGTTGCTAATCTCTGCTCCGCAAAATACGAAAAAAAACATACATCATAGTTTTTTTTACAGAGTTTACTTATATGTGAGTATTTATTGGTACAAATTTAAAAGATCTTTGAAATATAGTTGCATTATACATTCTAATTATAATAGAACACTACCAACCATTTGTTAGTAGATACTGTTGTAAGGAAGTGAATAAAAATGACAATAAGTTGGTTGTCTAATATTTTACATACAACACTCTCTTTCTCAAAACATCAAGAGATAAAATCACACTTTATTATGTTAATACATATTAAAAAAATACAACCTACAACCTGTAGAACTATTCGTCAACTATCTATGAGCCGCTTCTTGAGCAAAACATGCGAACGGGAGCCGGGAGGCGGTACCGAGGTCCGCGCGGCGCGTCGTTTTGTGTCACCCAATACTGCGCGCCTCGCCTCTTTTGAAGCGGCTCACGGAAGCACCTCAAAAGTAAAATGAAGCGGCTCTTACAAACTCACTGTGAAGACGTGTCCTACTTAACACTAGTGCCGTCCACCAAAAATTGGCGGCTAAAAGTATGGCCCGGTGGTCTTGTAACACAACGCTTGCGTGTTTTAGCGACCCAGCGCCATCTAGTTCACTTTGACATAAAACTAACTTCTACATTCAACAACAAGTATGTCAAAAAACATCAAGAGCATTGGTGATAGACCTACTTTTGCATTGGTTTTTAATATCCTAGAAGAACACAGCATGTTTTTTTCGCGATAAACATTAGTCCGCGTGGACGTAGTCCCGGGCGGGAAAGCTAGTATATAATATACATTATCTATCTATATAACTATATATACATATAATAAAGCAATAGGAACAAAAAAGTCTGTACAAAGATAATTTTAAAAAAATGGTCTAGTGTACTTAAAATAAGATACTGAACGAGAATATAAAAATCTCTCTGCTTGTCTGATTGTTTGTTGATTTGTCTGTATGTTTGTTCGTGTATCACTTAAAACTACTAAACGGATTTCGATATGTATTTTTGATATCACTGTTGGATAGCTTAGGGTTTGACTTAAACACTGGGGTACTTTTTATCTCAATCCGATCAGTAGAAGCCGAATCTAAAATCTACTGCCGTGCATTCTCGCAAAAACTCGCAAATGGCTCGACCGATTTGAGTTTTTTTATTGAGTTTGTACGGACAAGGTAGAAAAAACAAAAACATATGAAAGTATGTAACTTAGTTTGAATTTTATTAAAATGTGCTATGGGTAAGCAAAATATATTGTAATTTAGCAGGAGTTAGCAATATTATTTATGATTCCCATCATTAGTTCATCCCTATCCCCACTATTATATAAAATAAGAGTAAAACGTTGTCTGTTTGTTTGTTCGTTGTTTTGTTTGTTTGGGGCGCTTTCACGCGATAAATTGTTTCATTATTTCGGCTGGACGAATGTAATGAAATTTTGTATGACCAACATGGAATATTTTTTATCCCGGAAATTTGTACATGCGGGGCGCAGCTAGTAAACAATAAAACACGTAATACGGGCAAAACCGGGAGCACAGAGTTATAGATACACAATATTTGTCAAATACAACAAGTAAAAGTACAAATGCAACAACACCATCAAACGGGGATCAAACCATAAGAATACAAATAACATATAATAAATCAGGCTGGGCCAGGTCCCACAAGCAACTCCCGTCCCGTACGACTTGTATATCAGCCATCACCACCCTCCACCATTTTAGACCTACATCAAGCGATATCGCAAGATTTGTAGCTTGTCTGGTTAGACACGGTTGTTGATGGCAACTAGAGATATGCAACGGATGTCCGGATCCGGACACTATCCGGTTTCCTAATTTACTATCCGATCCGATATCGAGTTGACTTAACATTGTAATTTGGAAAGACAAATAACTTTAGCAAAGGTTGTCATTTTATAGAGATTTTCAGTTACAATCGTTAAATGTTTGATTCCTTGAAGAAAGTAGGTATCTATATATATATATATCTATACTTATAATCTATCTATCTATCTATACTTTTGTTTGTTTGTCGTATGACGTAGTGCTGGCCTCTGATGTCAGAATTTGTCAAGCCGCCCGAGGGCCTCTGACGTGGCTGGCATTGGCTGGCATTAACGACTGCTATTAATCAATAACAGCCGGGACCGACAGCATAACGTGCCTTCGAAGCACGGAGCGATTGAAAACCGCACATAACTTAGAAAAGTCATTGGCGCGGAGCCTAGGTTTTGAACCCGGTATCGTTGGATTCTAAATTGCACTATAGAACCGTTGTACAAAGAAGATAATTAAAAAAGAATGGTCTAGGGTGCTTAAAATAAGCTACTGAACAAGAATAGATCATTTTTTTAAATGGTGTCTATTTGGCTGTGTGTCTGTTTGTTAGTTTGTCTATAACGCATCACGTAAAAACTACTGGACAGATTGCGATGCAATTAGAGAAAAGACCAGGCGTGTGAAGCTACTGTATAATATATCAAAACATTATTTTTATTTTGTAAACTATATGTGCTAGATATGATATGTAACAATACTTTTATCCCGCGTCTTTCCCCGCGCGATAACATTATCATTTATGTTACTCCAGGCGCCAATGACATACCAAATTTCGTTCAGCCGTCCAATTATTTTTAATCGATTGCTCGACTTCTACTAGTCAGATTGAGATACAAAATACAACAAATTTGAAGTCAAAATCTATTCAATATGACAGTGAAAACCGAATTTAAACAGTTCTTGTAGTTTTTTTCGTGATGTGCGGACATACAGATACACAGACAGACAAACACATACACCAATTAAAAGAAGGTATTATCTTGATGAGTAGCTTATTTTATGTCCTAATCAATATTTTTTTAATATATATTTTTTACAGGCTTTTTATATTGATCACACTATCCATACCAATATATAAAAGTGAAATGTTGTCTGTTTATTCACGATAAACAGTAGTCGGCGCGGACAAAGTCACGGGCGGGAAAACTAGTAAATTTTAAATGCGAAAGGTTGTGTATGTAAGTATGTTTGTTTGAGCGCTATTTTATCATGTCATCATTATCAATCGACGCGTATGAAACCGCGCAGCAAGTAGATTATAAATTATGGGAAGAAATTAAGTTGAAGAATGCTAACGGCGTTAATAATATTATATACGTATTTTATCCTTGAACGTAAGAAAATCTTTAACCAAAGGAAATTCTTTAAACTTCAACTGAACCCCCAAAATGCATTTAGTACTTTTAACCCGAATACAGCAAAGGAAGGGAAGGGTTTTGAGTTTAACAGTATATGTATGTATCTATGTATGTGGGTATGTGGATGTTCCACCATAGCGTCGCCCCTATTGGTTTGGTTTTGACAAGCGAGGTGTCAATCGATTTATATTTAGGTATATAGTGTCATAGGGTAATTTTTTTACCCGATTACGGCAAGGAAAAGTAAGAGATTTTGACAAACGAGCTATCAATCGATTCATCTTCATGTACTCGTACAAAGTATCATAAACTATTTTTTTACCCGACTTTTTTTTTTTTTTTCAATCTATTCGACTTGATCGCAAGTGTCATAGGCAATGTTTTAAAGTTTTTGAACCTATTATTAAAATATTTATATTTGGTAGTTACTAGATACGCCTTTAATCTATTTGATGTTTAATCGTAAACTGTCTGTAACAGATATTGAATGTTGATATTTTGTTAATATATAGAATGCTCTTTTATCAATTTAATTTTCAAATCGTAACTCTCTTTTACAGGTATTGAATATTGATATTTCGTATATTTTAAAAACACAAGAATATTTTTTTGTATTTCTGTCAATTATTGAGACATGTCAACGATTTGACTATCAGAGGAAATTGAACGCAAATAATCCATCTATACTTATAATACAGCAATAAGTACGAAAAAGTCTGTACAAAGAAGATTAATACAAATAAATGGTCTAGAATTTTTAATATTAACTACAGAATAAGTTTTTTTTTAAATCGTGTATTTCTGTTTGTCTGTTTGTTTGTTTGTTTCACGCATCGCGTAAAAACTACTGGACCGATTGCGAAATGGTTTTCACTTTTGGATAACTTAGGGTTAGACTTAAAAACTGGGGTACTTGGTATCTCAATCTGGTTAGTAGTAGCTGAGCAATTGATAAAAAACATTTTAACGGCTGAAGGAATTTTGAACAAAATGTCCTCCAGGGGTGCCTCAGGTCCGGAATGAAATGTCGCATGGCACAGCTTAACATGGCACAGCTTCACATGACACAGCTTCACATGGCACAGCTTAACATGGCACAGCTTCACATGGCACAACTTCACATGGCACTCACCACTCACCTAACAGTAACAGTTCTCGCGTAAAATATCCTTGATTTTGAGTAGCTAGTAACGCAGAAGATACGTAGATTAGGATTTACGGGATCGTTATAGGTATCACCCATGTTGTTTTCTTGACAATCAGTGCATACACTCGGTGCAGGCGAAGTCAAGTGAATAAACTTCGAGCAAGTGCACTACTGACATATACAACTTTGATACTGACAACTGATACCTTACGCTTGACTTGTGCCACCGACTGTCTACAATATTCCTTATAATCTCTAACATATATATTAATAAAAATACCTGTGCCCGCGGCTTTGCGCGCGTGTTTATATCTCTAGGTTAGAAGTACTCTAAGTGCTTTTAGGAAATACCAATAGGGATTGCGGTATCAGGCATTCTTTAACATGATTTATATTGAAAATTTGTTACCTACTTGGTAATTTTTTTCTGAATCGTTGATTTTGTACTCGTAACTTGATTAAGATATAGTCGGAAAGATATACCTACATTGTGGGTTGTAAATTCTTAGCTAAAATTATTGGTTCTTTTTAAATTACGCTTTGGTGTAATGTTGCAATTACAATCGACTATAGCTAACCTCTTTGTGAAGCGAAGATTTGTTTTGCGTGTATGTCGTAGTCGTTTTTCGAAAACGCACCCCTGTATTTTGCATTTGTCGCGCTAGACGTCGCGCACGAGTTGCCTCATTCTGAAATGAGAAAGGATGAGTTTTGGGACGTGATATTGAGTATGTGTGTGTGGTATGTCTACATCCTTTATTTTTATAAAAAAATAATATTAGTTGAACTGAGAGTTAATTGTTCAGTGCCATGATAATTCTGTTCGTTGTCAGCAATATTTTAATGATAACAAAATTCACTGCACATTTGAATGTCACATTTGAATGTCACCTTATGTTATTTTTGTATCATAGATTTCAACTACCCTCGTTTCCAAGCATTTTGCTGATGAATTGTAATGATTTTAAAGCTAAGAATTCTAAAATTTTGCATGTATGTTAATTTAGTGAACCCACATTACAAAAATGAACGAAATAAAATTAGTGTATCTATCTAAGTGATAAACTGTCATTTTCAAGCGACTAAAATGAACAGAGATTTCAAGCGACTAAAATGAACAGGGATTGACCCTGAATTTCAGTCGATTACGTTCTATTCGAATGATTTTATCTGTGTTTTAAATGAAATGATTACAACCAGGCAAAGCGTTGATGAAACCTTCAACGCTTTGCCTTGTACTGCTGAAAGCTGCTACGCTTTGCGATGTACGGATGAAAGCTTAAACACTGTGTCTTGTATTCTAAAAGCTGCGACGCTTTGCAAAGTACTGATGAAAGCTTTAACGCTTTGTTTTGTACTGCTGAAAACTTGCACGCCTTGCAATGCACTGATGAAAGCTTCGACGCTTTGCGTGTTGAGTTGAGCTGAAATCTGTATCGACTTATTTATATTGCTGAAAGCTTCAGGCTTTTGGGATTCTGGATAAAATCTGTTTCCTTTACATAATGCTGAAAGATTTAACGTTTTGCGATTACTTTGAAATTTGAAATAGTTTGAAGCTTTTGTTCTGAATCAGGCTGTCACCGTTTACGCACAGCCTTGTTTGAGTTCTGAGTCCGGTTGAAAGCTGTTAGTAACGCTTTGCATGTGGACTACTATTTATGTGTGTGTTTGATGTTAAAAAGCAACGCGAGAGCGCGTTGATTGTAGAATGGCCGTGTTAGAGATTATAATGGATATGAATGTACGATGTAAATTTATTTCGGTGGTTAATTACCTTATTCGAACTGGAACACAACGCAAACGTTGTAGCAGCACAAGTTGTAGACAGACGGTGGCATAAGTCAAGAGTTAGGCTGTCAGTTTTCAGTGTCAAAGTTGTATCGGTCAGTTGTGCGTTTGATCGAGGTTAATTCACTTGACTTCGACACAGCGCCTGCACCGGGTGTGCGCAATGATTCATAACAAAACAACATGGCTGACACCAACAACGAGCCCGTGAATCCTAACCGGTAAAATCCACGACTTATATATATAAATAAATGTATAACATCGACACGAAACAGAAATACTTCAAAAATTCATCTAGATTCTAGAACATTTAAACTACCATATATGTATAATATATACATAATATAATATATATATATATATTATATTATGCTGTATATACAAAATATATACAGCAGTACAAAGTAGTGGTACTACTAGGAACAAACCTTATATTTTAAATTAAAAAAAAAAACTCTTCTCTTCGATAAATACATACATTGATTACTTTTAAATGTTATAGAAACTAGATTTATTTTTGAACTAATTCTGTTTCGTGTCGATGTTTCAACCATTTGTGGCAAAATAATATTTTGACAATCTCTGGTGTCAGAGTTTGGCACCCGCCGCCCACCGGCCTGCGCGGTTTTCAAAGCATGGAGCGATTGAAGGTCAATGTCATTGCTAAATTGGCCTAGGATCGAACCCGCTTTCGAATTGCAAAGCGCACCATTTACATCTTCATGGATCTTAAGAGAAAATAAAATTTCAATAGATCCATTATGAATCTTTGCACTGGATCTAATGAGAATGATCGTCTAATTTTTGGATTGTCTGTAAATAAATCGACAAGGTGAAACATCGTAAAAAAAATATGTAAAAAATTCTTATACTGTATTACTTGAAGCTAAAAATTAATACGATATAAAGTAGGCACTAGAAACTGTAATTCTTATGATTCTTATTTTCTTTACAAACGCAATCTTTTATTACTGAGAAGTTAATTCGCCAGAAGCTTAGTGAAGGATGGTTTTATGTAACATGGAAGCAGTCATGTTATCATTCATTAGTTTTCTTTATCTATTCTATCTATATATATCAATACATATAATAAAACTGTAACCAAAATGAAATGTATAGTAGTCTAGTAGTAGTAAGACAGTAGGTAAATTATAAAATATTATATTGTAAGGAGAAAAACAGGAAGTAGGCGGAGCCTAGAGGCGGGGCTTAGCAGCGTGATGACTTGTTTGCGCGCAATACTATCTGAAACTGGATCCAGCCGGGCAGACCTTTTCCTCAGCGAGGCAGCGAGAGCGGAGCGCTACTTTTCTGCCAGCAGTCGAAGCAGCCGGACGTTCCTGAATATTTCTTGAGTTCCTTAAATTCCCCCCATTTGATTTTGTAACAGTGTTTAGTTTACTTTGTTGAGTTTAATAATACCTTTGTGTGTGTGATCGTGTATATTTTTTTAATAAACCCACTTCTGGTTGCTAATAATATATTATTATGACCTATTTACAACAGCAAAAAATAATAATATTATTAAGATATTAAATTGTAATTTTATTTACAAGATTTACTTTTAGCCGTGTCTACTTCTTTATTTTTTAGGATCCCAAAATGAAACTAGATGGCGCTGGCAATCCATACAATATGCAAAAGTTTATCGCACGAGTTAGCTAAACATAATATAAAACAAATTCAGATTAGTTAGACAATTCGTAACACAAGAACGGCTGGACCGATTTTTATTATCTTTGATTCTATTTTCGAATATATTCCCTAATATCTTGATTTGTTGGATCTGTCTTCACCCCAAGTAGCAGGATATCTATTAAAACATCCAAACAATTTATAAAAAAATATTTATGAGGGATATTATTTGCATACATTTGTCGATACATTTGGTATAGAACGGCTTGTAAAATGTATGTATGTTTTTTTAGGTCATATCTTGCAAGCTGTATTAAAAAACACTTCATCATATCCTACGGAGTTGAATTTTTATACGTTGGTTCAGTTCCGATGACAATGCAAGTTTATGTTAAGCATGACCTGAATCAACATCCAGAATTTGAGATAAAGGAACTCTTGAACTGTTAACACGAAACTTTGTGTACGCATTTTATTATGATAACTGGTTATAAGTTTTTCCATGACAGGGTTTCCAGACAAAGGAACCCTTCAACGGTCAACAGCACAGACACGAAATTTTGTGTACGCAATCTATTATAATGGCCGGTTTTAAGTTTTACTATGCACTCAGGGTTGGATCTTGACTAGGGAACCCTTCAATGGTTAACAGCACAGACACGAAATGTTGTATACGCATTTAATTGTGATAGCCAGTTCTTAGTTTCAGCACGACATGGCTACTGCATAAAAGCTTTTTTAAATGATGTTTAATTAACTTATCTGATGATATCTCGAGAAATGATTGAATGATTTCGAAAAAAAAAAAATTGTTCATTTTGGTCTTGAGTATGTGCCTCGCGCAATAGAAAAGTAAGTCTTTGAAAAAATGAAGTAGGGTTTGTGGGATGGTGTTGGGGGTTGTTGGCAGAGTTTTAGAGAGGTCGGGGGTGGGGGAGTGATAAGATGTAGGGGAGGATGTCGGGTAGGAGGAGAAAAAGAGAGGTAGGGGTACGAAATTTGTACGCGTGCAAAGCCGCGGGGTGCAGCTAATAAATAAAATAAAATCTATATTTGTGACAATTCACACCAATAACCTAGCACCTAACTTGAATACACCGAACTGGTACTAGACAACGGATAAACATACATAGAACGAATATTACATCTATGACTCGGAGACAAACATTTCTGCTCATCACACAGATGATTGCACCTAGCAAACAAACCAAAACAAAAGCAAACTACTGGTCGGTACAACTATTGATTTAATTCCCATTCATATCAATAACATCCATATCATAGCGCGCTACATCGGGATTGATATTACAATTGCTCCAACCGAATAGTGCCAGTAGGTAAAAACATTTTTTTCATTGACGCGATTGTTGGTTTGAATACTTTAAGCACGTTTTGTAGTGATCAAGATTTCCGAATAATTGATAGAGAAACAAAATCAACAAAACTGTTGTTAGCTTGTCGTTCGAGATAGTTCAGGCCAATGGTATCAGAGTTTGTCAGGCCGCCCAAAGGCCTCTGTCGTGGCTGATTGACTGCTACAGCCATAACAGATAGCATAACATGCCCTCCAAAGCACGGAGCAATGGTAACCGCAAATAACTTAAAAAAAGTCATTGGTGCGGAGCCTAGGAGCGAACTATCTCTCATTAGTGTATCGCTAGGCTACCATCTAACAAAGCTAATTTAGTAATTATAACCATGAAAATGTTCTTTATATTTCGTTTTTCCCTGTTTTGGTACAGGTAGAAAACCTGTCACCATGCTTCTTTCGGGATGTTCTGGAGCAGAAGAGCCAACCCTTGCTTGGCATGTCTACCACCTTCGACCACATTGTCCAAAAATAGTGGCGATACCAAGAAAAAGTCCTTTTTATTTCTTGGCTGCACATGGCATGTATTGAAACTATAGCATAACTTTTGATACAGTTAATTAGGATAAGGGTAAGTCAGGTTAGGGGTAAATAGGAGCGAAGATATTACCTACGTTCTGACAAGGGTGAAAACTCTCTTTATAAACCCTATTTAGGGTTTCTTTATAAAGGTAATTGGTACGTGTCAGAAATAAATTGGGTAAAAAACCACTATTACGCAGATTCAAGTCCGAAAAAGTTACAGAAAAATCTACTGTGAAGGATCGTGGTCGAATTTTTCTTATCCAAATTTTAGTTACCTTTTGCTGGACACAAAAAGGGCCAAGGTCACGTTTCAAGATCAATCACGTTTATGGGCATGTTTCTTTTTGGCATTTCTGCAAATATTCGAAAGAACTCGGGTGCCTTTGCCCGTAGGGGTTAGTGGTCATCTGTATTTTCAAAACCTCAACCGCTACCGCCTTGGTTTGATCGTACCTTTTTAACAGACTGCGGAGGGTTATGTGTTTGGGCAAACACATATGTTTGTATGTTTCTTAGGCAAGTCCGACAGCCTTAATTGCTTGATAGATTTTGATAAATGAAATATCATTTGATTCGTCTTAATCACGAAAGTGACATAGGATATATGAAGTGTCAAAAATAATAATATGGCGGCTTACAGCTGCAATATTATTATTTTTGTCGGATCAAAATATGACCAAAACCTATCGAGTGAGGTATCAAAATGAAGGACTTTAAAAAACATTCCAAAAATATATAAGAGAAACTAATACATTTATTTATATCAGCCTAAATCAGCTCACTGTTGGGTATGGCCTCTCCGTTATAGGCACGCCGCTCTTTCAGGTCCTGCTCAAAGCCAATCCACTGCCTTCCTGCCACCATGATGACGTCGTCTGACCATCGTGCAGGTGGTATGCCTTTAAGAGGCTACGTCCTTCTCTTTGCCATCATTCTGCCTCTGCTCTTGTCCATCTGCCATCTTCTCTCTCACCAAATTAATTATTATAAGCGTGCTACACCTTCGACGACATCATCGCTTTCCATTAGGTGAGACTGTGGTCAAACGATTGCCTAGACCATAATAAAAATAAATAAATATAAAAGTTCTTGTAAAAAATATATGTGTAATTGACCATTTTCTGACGTGTTAAGCGAGGATGTGGTCAAAAGTGGTAAACAATAAGCTTAAAATGCGACTAACTCTCACAAACTAACGGTTAATAACAAAAATAACTTGATTTTGCCTGCGACTTCGTCTAGGCGAACTAAAGTTTATCTTGATTAAAAGTATTCTATATCCTTTCCTAGGGTTCTAACTATCTTCATACTAAATTTCATCAAACTCAATTCAGCCGTTTAGTCGTGAAAAGGCAACAAACAGACAGACAGTATTATTTTTGCTTCTATAATATTAGTATGGATTTTGACTTAGAACTTACTCGCGTTGCACTTTGTAACACAATCACGCACCGGGCATTTTTCATCCAGCATGTGTATATAACAATATTTGAATAATTCGATACTCTGATTGGAAATTTAAATTTATTCACAGTGTGATAATCTTCATACGAAAAATTTAATAAATACAATAGCTTTGTTTTGCAAAATCATAATCCCGCTAACTCATCTTCATCATCATCAGCCTATACTTGTCCAATGCTGGACGTAGGCCTATCCTAATGGACGCCACTGAGCTGCCAGACACTTTTCTCAGGTCTTCACTCCTCCTGACCACAGGGCGTCCTACACTAACTCATATGTGAAGCTTTTTCTGTTTTAGGATTTCATACCCAGAGGGTCAAATCGGAACCCTACTGATACGGGAACGCTGTCCATCCGTCTCTATGTATATATGTCTATCTATCTGTCATGTAGTTTATAATTAGGTAAAAAAAATACTCACATGGTATAATGGGGATTAAGGAAAATATTTATGAATAATTGTATGAATTGAAATAAAGATTATTTTTACACATTTTAAATGCAAGATTTATTCCTCCGGATCGTGACCCTTCAGGGCCAAGCACATTAATTTTGTTGCAAATACTCAAGAGTTAAGAAGGCACGTCATTTTTGATCCAGATTTTAATAGGGACGGATGCTATGGTGGAATATCCACATACATACAAAGGCTGTTAAACTCATTACTCTTCCCTTGCTTCGCCGTAGACGGTTAAAAAGTACCTAACTTACAAAGTATTATGATGCTAGATAAGCAATTAATCAGGGAACTGTTTCTAAGCGTCCCGCCCTGAGCATCAGAAACAAGTCTCTAGGGCTGCGTTGATTTCAGGATTTAATTAAAGTTCCTTTGTGTGGTAACCAAGGAGTTTACTTAGTTACCAACCACCTTTGTTTGTCTTATACTAGTGCCCAGTTCCCTAGGGCATAGTACCCAGAAACTGCTTATGGGGTGGGCAGAGAGAGAATACCATTTCACTCATTGCGTAACATCGCTTTTAATTATATATCTCATTCCGCCATTCGGTGCCTAAAAATGATCATTGCGCAGCCATGTGCACGAAGTACAGAATGGCCATGACTTATCGGACGTATTGTGTCTATCGTACAAGACTTAAGCTTGCTTGCCGTATGAGGTAGTGCTGGCCTCTGGTCACCAGAGGCTAGCACTACTTGTCAGACCGCCCAAGGGCCTCTGACAAGTCTTATGAGTTTACCTCTTATTTGCTAGCAAATAAGTTTCTTGCGATGTCAATTCCAATGCTCTAAGTAATTTATCTCACATTGGTTTTTGGTGACTTCAACGCAGAAAGCGAGAGGAGCGTCCAAGGAGAAGATGGTGTGACGACGTCGCCGAGATGGCGGGCTCGGTCTGGACTCATCTCACCCAGTATCTCAATTGCAATTGGCACCTAAAATCGTGTAACAACTTCCCCAATTCAATACAATATCCAGCGATCCTTATCCTGTACATTAAGTAACTATTTAAAAAGTAATGTTTATTTATATAATTAAAATAAGTTAGTAAAATTTCGTGTCTGCTATTGACCGTTAAGAGTGCGTCTGTAAAATTTCGTGTCTGCTATTGACCGTTAAGAGTGCGTCTGTAAAATTCCGTGTCTGCTATTGACCGTTAAGAGTTCATTTATCTGGAGCTAATCCTGGATGTCGATTCAGGACTTGCTTAACATAAAATGCAATATCATCGGAACTGAACCAACATGTAAAAATTCAACCCCGTTGAATAATTATAATTCAGCATGCAATATTCGACCTAAACTGCCTAGTGGAGAGCTTAGAACCATCTCGTTTACCTCAGCTTTGAAACATGAAAAACCGCAACTTAATTGGGCCATTCGTCTGGAAAATACGATTCTCACCCCCATTTTCTCCATATAGCTAAGAGCCATCTTGATCACATCTGTTTTCAAACATAAAAAACGCATCAAAATCGGTCCATTCATTTAGGAGCTACGATGGCACGCACACACACACACACACACACACACACACACACACACACACACACACACACACACACACACGCGCACGCAGTGATACACACCCTAAACTTACACCCGTCTCTTTGTTCGGGGGTTAAAAACAAGGTTGTTCCGTCTACGGACTAACAATCCCTCCCTTGGTATTTTTAATTCATCTTCATAAAATGAACTCTAAGTTGCTGGCAGCTTGTCAAATATAGTTAGCGTCTTTTAAAATTCTTTCCTCGAAGAGTTATGAATACTGACAAGTTTGTTGTTTCAAGAGTTCTAAGGAATAAGGGAACGATAAAGGTACCTACTTACTAAAAAGGGAAGACAAAGAAGACGGTTGGACACCAACGTGTCTTCCTTTTTCTGAGTCATTATTTACGAGTTTCATTGTTTAGAACATCTAAATTACGTGGTATCAATACAACGCCAGGCTCCAGATGTCATAGGAAAAATACTCAATGTATCTATCTTTACTTATAATAAAGCAATTTCTATGAAAAAGCCTGTACAAAGAAAATAATTTCAAAAATGGTTCTTAAAATAAGCTACTGGACAAGAATATAAAAAAAGAAACAAAAAAAAATGTCAAAAAAACATTACATTTTAAAAATCGTGTCCGTCTGTCTGTATGTTTGTTTGTTCGCGCATCACGTAAAAACTATGGTTCGATTGCGATGCAGTTTTCACTGTTGGGTAGCTAACATATAGACTTAAATCTGTATCGGTATCTCAATCCGATAAGTAGAAGTCGAGCAATCGATAATAAAATTGTTGAACGAATTTAGAAGAAATGTAGTTTAAAATTGTACTTTAGAGGTTTGTACTTGTGGTCCTGGAATAACAGATATGGGCTACTTATAAATGAAATGACCACGCGGGCAAAGCCGCGGGCACAGCCGCGGGCACAGCTAGTCTAAATATAAAAAAACAAATGCAGAATACCTAAGCACTATATGGGTCAATGTAGGTCGTACTGCCCTCGCCTGCCAGTAGTTCGAGGAATTCTCAATTCGGCCACCTTAGGTACCATAACGCAATGTATCTTATGTTGTAACGACTGTTATATACCTTAGGCCTGATTTTCCTTTTTAATTCCTGTTAGCTGCTATTTCCTTTTTTATTTTAGATTTATTCCTCAATCGGACCTTATAAAAAGCAACGACAGCCTAAATTACTATACTCTGTGAACGACAGTAAGGAATGTCTATGATAAATTGGTAATTAGCCACCTACAACAGACAGGTGACGTTGAATGATAAATCCGTTTGAATCATAGAGTAAGGAAAATTTTCCCTATATGAGGTGTAAGATTTTGATGCCTTATGATCTTTTCTTTTCCATTCGAAAGGAATTTGAAGCATGATACCCGTATCTTCTTTGTAGTTTGTGGAAGCATGTTGCGGTGTTTACAGTAAATATTTAACGAAATTTATAAAGAAGAACATGTTTAAGTGCTCTACAGGAGGCTACGCCTCAAAATGTCGGAAGGAAAGCCATTAATTATCGTTTCACAGGCGAGTGACTACGTTTTCATGTTTTTGTGAAATATACGCGTCTATTAATAAGTTATTTGGGATTAAAGGTGGAAAATTGTAATATTTTAACATAATTTCACTAAAACTCCGCTAGTATTCAACAGAAATTAAAATGTTTTCTCCGATAAAAAAATTGAATTAAAATAGTGAAGTAAATATTTTGTTAATGACGAAATAAATCAATTTTGTTTGTTATTGATTTCAACAGCATTGTCGAGTATATACCTTATAACTTACATGTCTCTGAACCATTATAGGTAAATTTTGTAGAGACAAGGACTCAAACTTATGTTTTACGGCTTACTTACGTTAACTTCAGTATCACGGACTGAATGCCTACTCAGCAAACCAACCTGCCTACTTAAGTCTTTGCAGTAAATTGCTAGTCCTGTATAATTAAGTACGTTCTTTTTAAAATATAAGTACTGACATATACTTCTATGTATTTTTTTAAGTTACGCTCGACAAGCAGGCGGTGATTCTTGGGCGCAAGAGATTAGTTTCATACGAGATGACGTCCCATCTATTGAACAAATTTTCGAAGTTTAGAAGACATGACCTCATCTCGAATGAAAGCTAATCTCACGCGCCCGAGAATTTCAGGTATATTCACATTTTTTCACTTGGCTGCGCACGTGCGCTTGTCTTCTGTTTGCGGCAAAGGGCTTCGTCTCTCATCCTTTCACATATTTTCAATTAGGGGGGGGCATTTTCTTGTACGCGTGGTGTTCTACTGTTTGATGGACTCCATTTGTTTGTAATATTATGTAATCTTTAATGGTTATGTACGTACTGTTCTTTGGGAGACGCTCACTGCAATTGATTGTCTTCTGACATCTAGTGCTCACCCCTTTTATTCGCAACAATTTGGCACACAGGGATTTTATAGTACTCGTGGAGAAACGTGCGATCTATGGTCGCCACTGCTCGGAGAGCAAACGTGCGATCTATGGTCGCCACTGCTCGGAGAGCAAACGTGCGATCTATGGTCGCCACTGCTCGGAGAGCAAACGTGCGATCTATGGTCGCCACTGCTCGGAGAGCAAACGTGCGATCTATGGTCGCCACTGCTCGGAGAGCAAACGTGCGATCTATGGTCGCCACTGCTCGGAGAGCAAACGTGCGATCTATGGTCGCCACTGCTCGGAGAGCAAACGTGCGATCTATGGTCGCCACTGCTCGGAGAGCAAACGTGCGATCTATGGTCGCCACTGCTCGGAGAGCAAACGCTGGGTGCTCGAGGCGCTTTGTCACTAGTCACTACAGCCAGGCCTGCAGACCCGGATTCACGTATTGTACATCAACCTTCAATTTAATTTCCCGAAGTTTTCTTCGATTGGCGCTCGAACAAGATTTAATAATATCATTTTAAAGTTCGTTCTTCCCTAGCGACCTTGGACCCTAAACTGGTTGGCATATAGGAGATAAGTTAGGGTGTAATAATGTGTGAACCGATTTTATAAGTCGGCTATGTATGTAGGACTTCAGTCATAAGTAAATATGATTGCTACTCGTAGCCATTTATATAAATGTAAAACAAAAATTAAGAATTTCAAAAATTGTTTATTCAAAAGGGTAAACTTTCCGTCTAGTCATGGGACTACACAGTCCAGTCCAGTCCAGTCCTGTCCTAAACATTATAACACAGTGAATTTAATTAAATCTCGTTTAAAGCTACTAAACCAATTTTGATGAAATTTATACAGTACCACACTAGAGGTACTTACTCAAGTAAAAACAATCATCTTATTCGGTTCAGAATTCCCATGATATTAGAGAACATAAACTATAAAACAAATTGATTTTCTTATAAAACTACTGAACCAATTTTGATGAAGTTTATATGGAACTCTAGTGTGGTACTGTATAAATTTCATCAAAATTGGTTTAGTAGCCTTAAACGAGATTTAATTAAATTCACTGTGTTATAATGTTTAGGACTGGACTGCAAGTCAATTTTGAACAATTTAAGGACGTCCAAAGATGCTGAAGTTTTGCACATGGGTGTAGTTCTGATGACAATTAAAAGTAGTAGTAGTAGTAGTAGTAGTAGCAGTAGCAGCAGCAGCAGCAGCAGCAGCAGTAGCAGCAGCAGCAGCAGCAGCAGCAGCAGCAGTAGTAGTAGTCAATGGAACTACAAAATTGGATGATGGAATCCCTTTGAGTTTAGGCTCATTTGGTTTGTCTTCATGAGATCTCTGGTTTTATGTGGTATCCAGGGTCTGATGATGGAGCTGAAAGGTAGTCACAGGAACTCAACAACAAAATGATGGAACCCTTTCGAGTTTGGGCTCATTTGGTTTGTCTTGATGAGTTCTCTAGTTTCATGTGGTATCCAGGGTCTGATGATGGAGACGGAGGGTAGTCACTGCAACTCAACAACAAAATTATGGAACCCCTTCGAGTTTGGGCTCCTTTGGTTTCTCTTGATGAGTTATCTGGTGTTATGTAGTATCCAGGGTCTGATGATGGAGCCGGAAGGTAGTCACAGGAACTCAACAACAAAAAGATGGAACCCCTTCGAGTTTGGGCTCATTTGGTTTGTTTTGATGAATTCTCTGGTGTCTTGTGGTATCCAGGGTCTGATGATAGAGCCGGAAGGTAGCCACAGGAACTCAACAACATAATGATGGAACCCTTTCGAGTTTGTTTTCATTTGGTTTGTCTTGGTGAGTTCCCTGGTTTTATGTGGTATCCAGGGATGGTGGAGCTGGAAGGTAGTCACAGGAACGCAACAACAAAATGATGGAAAATGGTCAAATTCAATTCAGTTGTTATATATGTAGGTTTTATTAATCCTTGGTTTTAATTTACCAACGCTTTGAGTGTAAAGTGAGTGAGTGTCTACTATTTTCTTTGGCATATATTCTTTCTGATGTTTGCTTAGGCCACTAAAAAAAACACCAAAAAAAACCTATTAATTAAATATATAGCACGTCTAGCCGTTTAAGACATTATCATTTTGAATAAGCTCAACCATATTAATAATTAAGGCTCGGCTTGGCACCGCCTACAAAAAACTTATCTTATCTTATGTTGTATATATGCATTATTATTACGTTGGTAATTTCGAAAAAGTGATACTGTTCTGGCTCAATATTTTTTTTGTGGTTGTTTACAAAATAACATTTTTATCATGAAGTCGTTTTTTTTTGGAATAATATTTTTACACAAAACATTGTAGAAAAGTCCAACATTATTTTCACTATCAGTATTTATATACTCTTTGTTCACTATGACGTCTACTGAAGTCTATTGACATGCAACTGTCTTGATAGGTACTGCGCCGTAGCTTTTGATTGCGCAATGTAAATTTAAGGTCAACATGATTATCGTTTTTTCCCAGCTGATTACTAAGATGTACTTTTATTTATTCCGTTTCTACTATAGGGTTTAATTTAGTGTTTTTTTGCGTAAACTTTAAAAGAAAGTTCATTAATGAAAATTTTCTAAATTTCTTCGCCCTGCCGAACCACGTACCCCATCCCGTTATCTAACAGGTAATTATGTTATATTCTGTATATTTATGTATATCTGTTCCTTTGTGGCACTAAAAATACCAAACATGTTGACCGACTTTGATGAGTTTTACGTCAATCGATTTGTCTTCATCCTGCGAGTGCTACTAAAGACATGTCATTAATCAAAATTCAATATGGCAACTGCATCTTGTAATTCTAAATCAAAAATCTAAAGCTTGTTTGCCTCTTTTTGGTTTTGTTCGCAGTCGGGTTTTATGTTTTTATATTTATTTATTTTTTAAATTATCTTAATTGTACAGATTATTTAATTTTGTTACTTTTTCCTTTATTCTGTACATATAACAGATTATTAACTTTCTAAAACTATACTTCGTAAATCGAAATCGATTTTTTTTAAAGGGACTTTGTTGATAGTCTTGTATGACCTTGCGCTGCTCATCTATCGCAGGCTGCGAAGACTGACTATCAAACCCTATACAGGATTCACAATAATGCAACGAAATCTAAATGGGCTTCAGTCGACTGAAAACAAGCAGTAATTTCCTGTTTACCTGTCATTTACTTAGCTACCTGTTTCGGTTCGAACGCAATTGAAATATTCGAAGGTTCGCTAGCGAACGATATTTGGGCTGATTTTAGGAAACGGTAATACAGCGATATAAGGAAAGAACATCTTCTAATCAAAACCTTCTGAACATATTATAATATGATAATTTCATGTTAACTTAATAATTATTTCCATAAAAAATACCTCTTTTTTTTATTATGGGCTAGGCAATCGTTTGACCACGATCTCACCTGATGGAAAGCGATGATGTGGTCGAAGGTGTAGCACGCTTGCCTAGTAGATACCTATTCACTCTTGACTTGAACACACCGGGGTTATAATTTACCGGAAACACTGACAAGGGCAGGGCATTCTACTCCTTTGCAGTTCTTATAATAAATGAAGAAGCGTAACGCTTCGTTCTTGTGCGAGGTATTTCAACCATGAAAGGGTGGCGCTTTGCTGATCGTCTAGTCGTACGGTGATGGAAAGGTGATGAGGGAATCAGGTTGTGCAGTTCTTGTGCACACTCTCCATAGTGTAATCTGTAGAATACCGCCAGGCTTGCTACCTCACGTCGATGCGCCAGACTTTGAAGCTTACTTTTTACCAGAGTGTCATCCCCAATGAGCTTGATAGCACGTCTCTCAATTGAATCCAAAGACTCGAGCTGATACTTGGCAGAATCGTCCCAGAGGTGGCAGAAGTACTCCATACAAGATCGGACCTGTGCTTGATAAAGATTCAAAAGGTGTCCCGCTGTGAAGTACCGCCTAACCTTAGACAAAATACCAAGTTTTTTTGTAGCTACCTTGGCTTTGGATTCAATATAAGACCCAAAATTCAGGTTTGATGTGAGTTCGACACCCAAAAGCTCCAAATGGTCGCCCATTGGTATTGTTACACTTTGGAAAGACGGAGATCGTTGAAGAGGACTCTTTTTAGCAGAAAACAAACACGCTTGCATTTTAGTAGCATTAAACTTAACCAGGTTAGCATCGCCCCAATCGGACATGGCTTCTAAGGCTAAATTTAAACGGTCTACCATAGCCTCTCTCTGAAACTGGACAGCGTCACAGCTGGCTTGAGCATTGGAAGTGTATCTCTCAACTACAGTACTGTCATCAGCATACCCAAAGTTACCGGGCTTCAGAAGGTAATTAATGTGCAGTAAAAACAGTGTAGCCGAGAGAACCGATCCCTGAGGTACACCGGCATTGATAGCCATTTGATCAGACGAGCACCCCTCTAAGACTACTCGAATAGATCGTTCCCTCAAGAAATCAACTATCCAATTGCATAAGACAACAGGTAGACCATATGAGGGAAGCTTGTTTAAAAGGCCATCGTGCCAAACCCGATCAAATGCCTTCGATATGTCAAGGGAGACGGCAAGCGCCTCACCATGCATCTCTATGGCTTCGCTCAGTACGTGAGTGGCATACGCGAGAAGATCCCCAGTAGACAGTAGTCCCCATAACCTAAGCTTCCTATTTCCTACTAGTGCTATTAGATTCCTGCAACACAAGGCTTCCTAATGCAGGACATAGTGTTTTTTGATCTATTCTTTTAATAAAGCAATAAGTACGAAAAAGTCTTTACAAACAATAAATTAAAAAGAAATGGTATCTAAAATAGGCTACTGAATAAGAATATATATATATATATATATATATATTTTAAATAGTTTCTCTCTGTTTGTCTGTATGTTTGTTCGCGTAACGCGTAAAAACTACTGGACCGATTTCAATGCAATTTTCACTTTTGGACAGCTTAGGGCTCGATTTAAAAACTGGAGTACTTGGTATCTTAATCCGATGATTAAATACCGAGCAATCGATAAAAAACTATTTGACTGCTGATCGAATATGGAAGATATGTATTATATTGTACTTTTAAGGTACTACTAGTCCTGAAATAACACGTATGTGCTACTTTTAAATGAAATAACCAAGCAGACAAAACCGCGGGCACAGCTAGTAAATAAATAAAATTTAATTAAGGACAATCACGGAGGTCGTTTTCAAATAATGATATAAATATAGTATAAGAATAAAATAAACAAGTAAAATTATTATAAAAATACAAAAACCCGACTGCGAACTAAATTATTGAATACGAGCTGACCACCCGTATGAATAATCACACTAGTATTATAAACTAGATCATTGCCACTTCAGCTTACTCATCCTTTGAGCTATGTCGGTGACTTAGGTTCTCTGAACAAATCAAACATATCAGATCAATAAAAACTATGGTTGGTTTTCCTGTTTTTAGTGTTGGTTTGTTATTAAAAACTTATTTGAAGAACCCATTTCCTGTTTTTTTAAGTCTGTTAATAGTTGATTGCACAGCATCTACATTAAATACCATATTATGTAAAACGTTGATCCTAGTAGATAAGAAACATGTAAGGTTGATATAAAAGTCGAAGATGCTCGCATATAAATGCTTTTTAATTAAACAAGATTGTAAACATTTACATGTTTCCCGTATAATGCATGAACACTTTTTCTTATTTTCTATATCCAAATTAACACTTTTTCTTACTTTCTATATGAAACATTAGGCTCGGGTCGGACACCATAGAGAAGTAAACACTTCTATGAAATAGAGCATAAAATGAAGCTTAGTCCACTTACACCCAGCATTAACAAAAACTTTATGAGCATGAGAAGTGAAAAATTAGTAGTCTATAACAAGCACGAATTAAAAAATTATATAACCCCTGATGCCCACCTCCCGCTCTCCGTCCCCTCCTCCGCTCCGTCCTCACCATTATAGCTAAGAAGCTTCCCGATCACAAACTCTTTCAAACATTAAAATCCGCAGCTAAATCGATCCCCCCCCCCCCCGTTTCCCTTCCCCTCTTTAAAGAATTTAAAATTTAAACAAGCACAATTTAAAAAAAAATATAATCCCTGATCCCACCCCCTCTCCCCCACCCCCCATTAGAGCTAATAAGCTTCTCGATCACATCAGCTTTCAAACATTAAATCGTTTGGGAGCTACGATGCCACATACAGACCCACACGGATACACACCCTAAACATATAACACCTGTTTTTGGGGTCTAAAAAAAAGGTAATGGACGAAAAGTCAACCTGCACAATATCGTTCAGCAAAATAACCACCAATGTTTTATCGCCTTTTACTTTGCCGTATCGTGAATTTTTATGACGTCTGACAGCTCCCATAAAATGTCTAAAGATTGTTGATGTACACGCGATTGTATTTGTTTACATATTTACAGGTTTTTTTTATAAATGTCTTCTGTTTTCGTTTCGTGGTTTTTGAAACGTTTTGTTTGCATGCAAAGGTTCGATAAATATTTTATGAATTAGAGCCAACAACCAACTCTGTAATTGGTTATTATCTCGAAGGTAAGTACGACATTTTCTGAATTCAATAGCCATGTGAATGGGATGTTTCCCGCAAGGCAATAATTAAAAAATTAAAATAGTTCATAAAAATGCGATAGATGGCGTCGACGAGATATGGATCTGTAGATTTTGCAAAATCACATGAAGCAAGGTCGTTAATAAAAAAAATTTACTTATTTTCATAGACAAGTTTACCTATATCTGTCTGTCGTGCTTGTTTTTGTTATTTTATTAGGTAGTATCACTGATCTCTATATCTTCTATGGGTAGTATTACATGAATAATGTCTTTGGTTTTTGTGGTTATTGTTTGATACTTAAGTGTCATCATCATTATCAGCCTATATCTGTCCACTGCTGGACGTAGGCCTCTCCTAATGCACGCCACTGAGATCGGTATTCAGCTCTCCTCATTTTTTTCTTCCAGCCGCTTTTCATAAGTGTAAACTTTGCTTTTTCATTAAACAAATGCGAAAAAAAATAGTACCATATCACGTCAGCGCCATCTATCGATAGTTGCAGAACTATGTTCCTCCAGCTGAGTCCAGTTGTCAGAAAACCTCTCATTGCCAGGCTAGTTGAAATGGGCAGGATATTTGACAAGAAGGAATGAAAATAGGTGGACCAAAGCAGTCACCGAATGGTATACAAGAGAAGGGCTAAGGCCTCGAGGCAGACCACCCGCCCGATGGTCCTAATATGAAATTGTGAAGTACGCTAGATGCCAATGGATTAGATTAGCACATGACTGGAAACACTGGCGTAAACGAAAGGCTATACTCAGCGGTGGGTGGATAAGGGCTGATTGTTAACAACTATATTTACTTACGTTACGTGACGTAACTTATGTTACTTTACGTGTTTATTTAGATAGGGATAAGTTATTTATAGATAGATAGATAACTCTTTATTGTACACCAAAAATGTACAAATACATATGAACTAAAACTAAGAAATATTATTGTACAATGTTTTATGTCAATGTCAAGTCTTATCGCTAAAAAGCGATCTCTTCCAGACCACCTTTGGATGGAGAGGAAATAAATACGACAACAGACGGTGGTGTACTCATAGGTATCATATGCTAATTAAACTAAAATAAATTATATAACTAATAAAAATATACACCAATTCAATAAAATAAATATCTAATAATATGTAAGAAATACCATACATAACATTAAATTTATAAAATACATATGCATCGATAATAAATACAATTATATCAATATCATATACTCATAAAGGAAAAATTCAAGAAAAACAATGACAAGACAGGGGGAAGTGAAATCAGATTTTTAGATATAGTTTTATATTACATAGAGTTAAATCATTCATCTAATTACCTATCTATACAGTCTGACTAGCTACCGGAAGTGTGTTGTATATAGAGGATTCAAAATTCCGACCGCTTTCTAATCCCAAATATTTTGGCATCGTTTTAAAAATATTGCAAATTAGACTGCGTGAAGTGAAACGCTCAGTGCGTTTTCCTGTCAATTTGTCTATCATCTCGTTTTATCCGTCAATTTGTCACAGATATCAGCCATTTTGTTATGCCAGCTGATTTTGAGCATATACCCATGATCCAAGAATATTATTTTATCATGCATATACTTATGCGCAACAAATTGAGAAGCAGGTTTGGTGATGAAATACTGGACGCGTTGTTATTTCTAAGATGATATTTTCACAATTATTATTAAAACGTTCTTTAGATTAGTTTTCTTTATATTCAAAATAAATGTGACTATACTTTTGCTATGAAACTTATTATCTACTCATAGTAATTAGATTAGCTGGGTGTCTGTACTACCGTAAAATACTTTGATATTAGTCAAAAATATATTTATTTATAGCTGATTTCTGTAAGATTTTATTTGTAAACCTCAATACATGAATATGCCCAGGATCCCGGATTGGCAAAGTATAATCCTGAAATCTCGGAATTATAAATAAGGGCTGGGATCAAATTCTCTAGTTACATATTTTCGCTTTGTTTTTTTGTATTTTTTACAACCAACTTAGAAAAGTTAATTTTAGTTGTTTCACATTTTTTATAAAATACTAAATTAACAAAAAAGTACCTACCACAAATGCAATGTACCAATAAACAAACCACCAGCAATTAATCATCAATATCGACCCTAACAAGTCTACTGCTGAACATAGGCCTGCCTCAGTAAAGGGATGGTTTGTCATATTCACAGAGCTTGGCGGGCTTCTTAATTATCGCAGTGAGTGGTTTAAAAGTTCAGGGGACAACGTTACGGGCCAGATAAATTCTGATGTCCATTACCTTAATTCTCTTAGCTGGTCTCACGCACCCGCGGGGTGAGCAGGCGTGGTCCTATTATTACGCTGGGCATCACTCGGCTCAAACCAGTAAATAAAACTGGCTACAGGTTAAAAAAAGACGGAGAACTCACCGCCAAATCGAATGTGCAGCACCCAAGATATGCAGATCCGATTGTACTCACAAGCCTCACACAGTACACAATGTTATGCTGATCAGCAGCCACATCACAGCAAGTCATTCTGTCAAGTTCTCACGAAAAATCAAAACAATGCAGGCTTTTGTGATTATATTGTGTATCTGTGGCAGGCATATAGCTTAATCCACCGTTCAATTAACTGCCTACACTGTTTACTAAATGGCCCCGTTTATTTAAAGGCTAAAGAATATTCAGCCATTCAATCAATCAGTTAGGCAAATGACTTGGATCGATACGTTTAACTAAGTAGTTAAACGTAACGTAGGTTTGTTTTTTTGGAACTAAATTTCAAAGCCTAGTTCCACATTTAAATTTAGTTCCACTTTCTGCCACCTGGCGCTGAAGTCCACACATTGATAATATGGCGTCAGCAAACAACATTATTGTTGGTGTTTCTCAAAGGTTGATGGCGTTTAGGCAAAAAAAAGTACGATATAAGAGTGTAGTGACTAAAATAATGTGAATTTATCTGTGACTGACTCTAGCAGTTTAAATTGTAACGAAAATTTCGTTCGTTATCTGGTAGAATACGACCAGTATCAAGGTAGATTTGTTTTTTTTTCGTAATTATTGTTTGATAATTATTTAGCTATTCGTCCGTTTTCAATCTTGTTTGATAGAATAACGCCTAAAAAATAGGTAGGTTAGTTAGGTTGCAAATGAAAAGTGTTTAAGCGTTACCAATTCTTACACCTTTCTAATTCTTGACACTAAACTTGCGCTCCTCAGAAACACTTCAATTGAAGATGCCTGTGCATTATACACAATTCTCCAGTTAATCATTTACTGTGCAAGCGGTCCAATTATGGAATAAACTGCCTTTTGCCTAAGAGATTTTCAAAGAAATGATAAAGGTCCACTACTTGTCCTCTCTGACTTAGAACTGTGTTTTTTGTTTGTCTTATTACATTGTATACTGCGTATATAATAATATTGTATATATTGACGACCGGTTGGTCTAGTGGCTAGAGATCCTAGGTACGAAATCAAACGGTCGCGGGTTCGAATCCTGCAAGGTGCAATCTTTGTGTGATGAGCAGAAATGTTTGTTTCCGAGTCATGGATGTTAATATTCTTATCTATGTATGTTTATCCGTTATCTAGTGCCCATAGCACAGGGTATCCTTGTTTGGGGCTAGATAATTGGTGTGGAAATGTGCCGTTTTTTTTTTTTTTTTATATATATTAGTATATATTCATTATGTTTACCTAATTACTAATAAACCTACTTTATAATTTATTCTTCAATTCTTCCACCCCATAGTATCTTAAAAATCGTTTTGAATTTCTCCTTTGCTCCCATTCAGGTTATTTTAGGTCTTCAGTAAATCTGACGTTAAAAACTCCTGTGCACCCAATGATGTTATATATAAATTGTGTGCACCGTAGTATTTTTTACGATGGTTATTTCGCCGTGCAGGCTGTGCGACTATGGAACGCTCTTCTTATTCCAATAAGGCGAGCACAATCTCTGCCGACATTTGTTAAATACTATTACTCTTCAGAAGTTTCTAGTTGATTATTTACGTTGTAGCTATTATTTTTATCTATTTTATTGTTATCACTAATTTTATATATGAGTACTTGTTGTATTAGTATATATTGTATGGTTTAGTTGGTAGATTATGTTTGGTATTATGTAAATATATTATTTCTTGATCTTTGTTGATGCACTACCGACCGATAAATTTGTATGTCCACTTCTTTCCATCCAAAGGTTGCCTGGAAGAGATTGCTAATTAGCAAGGCCTCCGAATGTACATTTTAGTTCTTAAGTTTCTTTTGTTTTGTTTTTGCTTGGTGTGCAATAAAGGGTGTTTTTATTGTATTGAATTGTATTGTATGTTGTTTATTATTGTTTAAGTATTTATTTATTTATTTTTATAAATATTTATTGAATCATAATTTAACTATGAATTCTTTTGTTTTTAATTTTATTTATTATTTTTCTGATACTGTTACTTTTTAGTTGTTTAATTTGTTGTCACTACCGTTTACTCATTTTCCATATTTTTTAGTTCATCCAAAGGTTGTCTGCAAGAGATTGCTGTAAGCGATAAGACCACCGATTGTGTAACCGTAATTTCTATTTTTTTATGTTTTATAATGTACAATGTACCATTTACTTTTAAGTGGTATGCAATAAAGAGTTACCTATCTATCTATCTATCTATGTTTGATAGAATTGCGTCTTTTTTTGTTAAACGGTCACCCTATTGTATGCACACAATAGGTTCAACCTAACTAACCTACCTAGTTTTATAGGCGTAATTCTATCAAACAGAACAACTATTAACCAACAACAATAACCTGAATATCATTCAGGCCGTTAGTTGAACGTCGGATTAAGCTATTTGCCTGCGACATATCCACTACAAATATTAAAATTATCCACTCACGCAAACACAAGCAGCCGCTATTTACTTCTCGAATTTGGCGGTGTGCACTCCGTCTTATTTTGAACAATATTGACTGTCTAGTTTTAACTTGGCAGGAGTAATAGATACAGCTAGGCACTCATATTTCCCTAGTCCATAATTCCTTGGCAGAACATTTGGTTGTTCGCGAACGTTTCCACACAATAAAGTTTATGAGGAAAATTGTTCTAGGCTCAAATAATTCAAATTAAAATGTAGCTTAGGTTCAGATTTTAGTTACTGGCATCTGTCCAATGCACGATTCAAACTTATATGTGACATATTGAAACAGCAACCCAAGCAAAATCAAACCTTAGTAGCGACCTTTATGGTTATATTTTTCTTCACAAAATATTCAGTTACATCTTTTTATAATGGAATTGCACGGTAGGCTTTCTCACATTGGTGTGTATAAGTACAATAATTGTTATGCGAAACAAATGCGAAACAGATAATGACTCTAAACGTACATTGGTGCGAAATGATGAGGCTTATAAAAGTAACAACCTTCGTTATTTTAAATTTGCGTTCGATTTTAAACTTTAACAAAAGCTTGACGGTAGGTTATAAATAATTAAAATCGCCCCACGGTGTAGCTGCGGATTATTCTGGGTTTCAAAATAAAGAAAACCGGATGGGGCTGTGTCAGGGCGCACAGCCGTGCAGCATACGCTGGAGGAGTGCCCAGCTTGGGTCAGCGAGCGCCGTGACATCGTCGCAGCAGTGGGGGACGACCTCTCGCTTCCGGCCTTGGTCAAGGCCATGGTCCAGAGTGAGAGGTCGTGGAATGCCGGTTCCACCTTCTGTGAGGACGTGATGTCGCAGAAGGAATCTGCTGAGAGGGAGAGGGAAATATTTTCCGAGCTCCCTCTTCGCAGACGTAGAACCGGGCGTCGGAGGAGGCCCTTCCACGCCCTCCCCCGTCCCCCATAACAGAGGCTTGAGTGGCGATCTCTGGGGTTGTCCGTCACTCACTAGATGCCTCGAGGTGGCGCGCGCGGTGTTTCCGCGCGCCTCTCAAAGGTAGATGGAGTGGAGAAACTCCCTCTTCACTCCAACGGGCTGGGGTCCTCCTTTTGAGGACCAACGTCGTCAGGGCCGCGGAAGAGTGTGCAAGCGTCCCCGTAGTCCTGACATTAGACGTCCCGGAGAAACACCGTGGGGTTTTTAGTCGGTAGTGGCAACAGTTGTTGCTGAGTCCGACATAACCCGCTCGCCTCCCCAGAAGCGGCGGGTATGCGTAAATGGCATTTTCCCCATGCCACAAAAAAAAAAAAAAAAAAGGGCGCACAGCCGTTTGTTTGTGGTGTAACGTCTACGCCACGTACAATTTTATCCGGCTATGGAACCCTCTCGTTTGCTCTGTGCTTGAGATTAAGGCACCATTGTGAGCTCCAAATTTTCTTCTTTACAACAATGTCTAATATTTATTTTAGTACAGACTTTCCAGCCTTTTTGTGATTTTTATCACATCTTTTTTTTATTTACTTAATCATAACTACTACCTTGCTGCGTACGCACGCGCAGTATGCGCGCAATGAGGCGTGTTGGCGATATAATTATCGCCCTTTAATTTTCTTACATATTGAATCGAACTTTCTCAACGAGATCTTCACAACAACACCTGAATATATCTAAATCGTAAGCTATACCGAATGAAAAATCACAAAATCTTCAATTTTGCTGATTTTGCTCTGTGCGTACTACCATGCATTTTTCCTTTGACGGGATCAGCTAGAACACGGCGAGTTACATTTTCATGACTCCGATATCATCTTATGTTTCAAAATCTAAAATCTAAAGAATGTTTACCTCTTTTTAGTTTTGTTCGCAGTCGTTTTTTTTCATTCAACAACTTTGAGAGGAAAGCTGATAGGCGGATTTGGCTGGGCTGGGCAGCATTTGGGAAACTTCGTTATGTTTTCTCGTTGCCCGTCACAAAGTGCCAAATGACGAAAGTCCTTAACCAGTGCGTCTTACCCGTAATGACATACGGAGCTGATACGTGGACACTAGACACTGTCTGTGAGACTAGTCCATAAATTTAAGGTGAGCCAGCGAGCTATGGAACGGGCTATGCTCGGGGTTTCTCTAAGGGATCACATCCGAAACCTAGTAATCCGGCAGAGAACGAAAGTCACCGACATAGCTCAGAGAATTAGAAAACTGAAGTGGCAACGGGATGGTCAGTGGGGTATACGTGTTCTTGAGTGGAGACCACGTATAGTCAAACGTAATGTAGGACACCCTCTGGCCAGATGGAGCGACGATTTACGCAAAGTAGCTGGCAGCAAGTAATTGATAAGAGCCGAAGATTGGGCTCAGTGGCGCGCATTAGGGGAGGCCTATGTCCAGCAGTGGACTAGTGCAGGCTGTTGATGACCCCGTATGTATTGAAGAGATTTGTAATTTCACGTCAAAAAAGCAGGCCATGTGTAAGCAAGACTCACGCACCGAGGGTTCCGTACCACCACATATTAAGTATATTTTGTTAAGAGTTTACCAAATAAAAACAAGATTTCTTTCATTTTAAGGAAAGAAAGGGTAAAAACCGAAACGATGAACTAACCGCGAGCGCAAACCCATAATTACAGTTTAAAAAATATTAACAAAGCTATATAAAGTTCACTAGTTTAGGTTTAGTTGAAAAGTTAACGCGACAACTCTGAGAGAATCCCATTTGTTAGGGTATCAAATCACGTAACAAAACATAATCGAAAGTGCTAAAAACAAAACAAAAATAGGCAAAACTTTCAGTGGGAATGGTTGCTAACCAACTTTAAATCGTTATAGTTCCTAAATGGTCATTCAAAATGAAAATGATAAGAGAAACCTAAAGATGATCCAAATACCTATTTAATGATAACTCACTATAGTAGTTCGTCGATTTTCATTAAATTATTTTTCATAATAGGCGTCTAGTTGTCGCCATATTGAATTTTGATTACTGTCATGTCTATAGTGACACTTGCAAGATTAAGGCGAAATCGATTGACGCAAAATCGGTCAACGCGATTGTCTCTATAGCACCAAAAACAAAGGAACAAACATACATAAATAGGCTGATAAACACAATACCCTCCGCACAGTTGGGTTAAAACTAACTAGACCAAATGCATTTCGGTTTTCATAGCTAGCTAAGGATCTTGGCTGCGGAAATGGGACCTATGTCTACGCGTGGCCGACATACACTTGACCAATTTTTTATCATTATTATCATCATCATCAGCCTATATTGGTCCACTGGTGGACGTAGGTTTCTCCTAGTGAACGCCACTGAGCCCGATCTTCGGCTCTTCTCATCCAGTTCCTTCCAGCAATTTTTCGCTAGTCATTAATCCACCTGGCTGGCGGGCGCCCTACACTACACGCAGTCTCCACTCTAGAACTCGTTTACCACAGCGGTTGTCGGTTCCCCGAGAGATGGGACCAGCTAATTGCTACTTCAGCTTGCTAATTCTCTGAGCTATGTCGGTTACTTTGGTTCTCTGTCGGCTTACCTCATTGCGGATTTTGTCTTTCAGAGAAACTCCGAGCATGGCTCTCTCCATAGCTCGCTGAGCGACCTTGAACTTATGGGGCAGTCTCACCGTGAGTTACTCCGTAGGTCATGACTGGTAGTTAAAGACTTTCATCTTGAGGCTCTGTGGTATGGATGACGAGAAGACTTGACGAAGTTTACCAAATGCCGCCCATCTCAGCTGAATTCTCCTGTCAGTTTCCTTCTTGAAATTGTTTCTACCTAACTGCACAGTTTGCCCGAGGTAGGCATATTGCTGAACAACTTCAAGATGTACACTATTAATACCAACAGGTCTCGGGGCAATAAGGTCGTTGGACATAATCTTGGTTTTGTCCACGTTCATCCCGAGACCGACTCGTCTTGAGGAGTCAGCTAGCTCGGTCAGCATTCGTTCGAGAGCCTCTGCAATAAGGACGATGTCATCGGCAAATCGTAGGTGTGAGATGTACGTGCCATTAACTTTTATGCCCGTTCCTTTCCAGTCCAGCGTCTTAAACATATCTTCCAGGGCATTAGTGAATAGTTTTGGGGATATAACATCCCCCTGCCACATCCCTCTGCCACATCCCTCTGCCACATCCCTCTGCGTAGCTTGATATGCTTAGTCTGCTGGTTCTGTACTTGAACGGACATAGTCGCGTCGTCACACAATCGTCTGATCACCTCGATGTATCGTTTTTTATAGACAAACACTATATGATCACCGTATATCTCTGAACCGCAATCTGCACAGTAAATTCATTCCGAACCATTGACGTGTATTCCGCTATCCGGATTCTTGTTAAATTAACACTTTGATGATTATTTTGCAGGTTTTAATACGGATGAGTTGACACTTTCCGAATAAATTATGTCAATAATAATTTAACTTTATTAAAATGTTTATCTCTCATTTCTTTTTATTTTTTAATTCCGTTGAATGATGAGTTGAGCAGGTCGCTCGCCTGATAGTAAACGTCATGCCTTGCAGTGCCCCCCACGACTTTATTTGCAATATCTTGCGCGTCACTGCACAGCGCTTGTCACGCTGATTTCGCTGGAAACATTGCCCTTCAAACAGAAACACAGAAATGTTGCACACTACTGCTTGGCGGTTGATTATCTGACAAAGGTATGGTACTTCCCCAGGTGGACTCTGGAGTAAGAGGCCTACCACTACAGAAACAGTTATCTTAGTTCTCCTTGTTTACCATTTCCCCAAATGGCTTTTTCGAAAACGATCTTTATTATTCTAATACAACTTATCTGGGCGGATAAAATATATTAGTTTTCCAGTTTTCATGAAGTTGAGACTATAAGATCGATTTTATATCCCTAAGGCCCCTGCTCCGTGATTTTATTTAAAATCGAGGAGCCGTTTTGTGAAATCTACTGCCAATATATTTATATACAAGCTGCGCCTCACCACAATAATAGTACATGGCCTCACGTCAATGCTCGCGTGGAAAATTTCTGGGTATTCTAATAGGTATTCTTTATGTCATTCCATTGCCAATACTAAATCTTATCAAAATCAGTTCAAGCTCAGACTTTATTCATTTTCTCGGCTTCAGCGTCGCATTGAGATGCCATGTACTTACATAACATTATTTTTTAAGTCAAATCTTAAGTTAGCCGAAAATCAACCCGCATTTTAATCAAACTGTGGTTTTTAAGTGATGCAAAAACAAACAGACAATCAGATGACAGACAGATACCTTTAAAAAACCTTGTTGCCTAGCTTATATTAAATCCATAGATTGTATTATTTTCAATAATCTTTGATTAAAAATATAATTTAGTTAAATAATGTGTCACGCAGCACTTGTTTCTTTAGCAATATCCATACCAATATACAAAAATTAAACGTTGTCTGTTTGTTTGTTTGTTTGTTTGTTTGTTTGGGGAGCTTTCACGAGATAACGGCTGGACGGATTTTGATGAAATTTGGAATGGAGATAGCTCAGATAGATACTCTTTATTCCGTAAAATTGTAAGAGTTCACGGGAAAACTGGAAAATATTAATTATTTGCTGTAAGCAACGGTTGCCATGGAAACGAAATAACAAGTCTGTCAAAAAACATCAAGAACTCTACTCAAGCGAAGTCGCGGGCGGGTAAGCTAGTATTCAATATACTAATTTATTCTAACCAACCTACTTCATCTAAAATCTACACTAATATTATAAAAAGGAAAGATTTGATTGTTTGCATGTTTGTTTGTAATGGATAAACTAAAAAAGATACTGAACCGTTATTAGAAATTCTTTCGCCTAAAGACAGCTACATTATCAGATAGTTTTTTTTAAACTATGTATCGCTACGAAAATTGCAATGATGTACCCAAGGTATCAAAAATACAGAACGGAATGAAATGTTGCCATGGAAACAGAATAATAACAAGTCTGTCAAGTAAGTAGTAATAATGCAATTGTCTATGGTCAACAAAACACCACGATCGTTGCTGCCAAAGATTTTGAATTACGCTTACTGGCGTTTTTTTTTTAAGTTACGGCGGTAGTAAAAATGCTAAAGGTAAGAAAAAAACCGGGGTGAGCGCTACTCGTTCTGCGTGGCACTGCAACTGTTATGGACAGGCGTGACGCTTACCATCAGGCGAGCGACCTGCCCGTCTCGTCACTCAACGTAATAAAAAAAATGCCGATAGCTAGTATAAACAAACTTTTTCAACATATTATCGTCATCAAAGGGAACATCACTCTGCTATTAAAAAGTGCCATTAAAATGAACAAATAAACACCATTACATCTACACGAACTTTCCCAAAACAGAATATGAATATCCCCAACTTCGCATCCCCGGAGAATCTTAAAATAGTTGGAGATTTCTTACACATGAATAGTCAGGTATTATAACCGTGGACTATGTTGAGCGCCAACCGCGCTCTCGTAGTTTCAAATTCAGAAACTTTGACCCTGTCTTTCTGTGAAGCGAGGAGGTAAAGTTTTGCTGGAAGTGCTGACTGTGAAATTAGACCCTAACATTTAACGTCCCCTTTTTTATCAATATTTGGAAATAATTTAGATTAACCAGATTCAAAGTGGAGGCCGCGCCGGACTGATTCGAAAGCGCTGATCGGAGCGGAAACGTCGCAATTTCAGCTACTGAGAAACCCAACTCCCGTACTCCCAACTTTTATAGTTTAATAGTAACTGTAATTTTTTAGGGTCTGGGGTTTTTCATACCCCACCTCGTATATGGATTCCACCTCGTTAATGTGGTCAGCGAGAAAGGTAAAAGTAGTGGTTGTATATACATTATACAAGGTACGCTGCAACTAGGTGTATTTGTACTAAAGCGTAGAAAAAAAAACTGGAGAAGCTCTTTGCGTGACTTACTGTTCCCTTCCAGTAACTTTAAATCAGTATCAAATATACGACCCTCACTGCAAACTTTCAGGTTGCATTTTAATGGGTAAGTAAATAGTCGACTTGACTTTGGGCCATAAAAAGTAATATACTACAGACTTAATTTGAAACATTGGAACTTTGAGGTTCGTTTTTAAGTGAACTTTGGAGACTGTTTGGAGTGATAATAGTTTCTAAATGACAGTAAGAGGTGGTAATCAGTAAAATAGAAAACGACAGTGAATGGATATGGAACGATTTCAGAACTACGAAACTTCCAATCCGATAATGTAATAGTTGTTTTAACATCAGCTCAAAATTGTTTTAATGAGCAGTTTTCCATTAGGCATTGTCTGTTTAGTTCTTTCATCGTCAAGAGTTGGCGCTCGCGTAATTACTCAACTGAACGCAGTAATCGAAATCAGGTAAAATTAGCGTTTTACCGTAACAATACACAAACCACTGGCGAATCAAACGACCTAAAAGTTGTTTGTGTAGTGAAATTTGCTATTTGTTATGATATTGCCAGTTTTGACATATTCAGATTTTATTTACCCCTTTATTAATGCAGATAAATTAAATTTAAATAAAACGGACCATTGTCTTTGTAACATTAGCTGTAATTTATAATATAGATTATCAAGAAGGTAGAAAATACTATCAATAAATACTATAAGTAATGAATTTGTTAGAAAACTTACGCACAACTTGCCACAAGGAAACGCAGAATGTCATACCCACCAGTAAGCGTAATTCAAAATCTTTGGTCATACCCAAACAAGTTCTATGTACTTATAGAACTTTATTGGTCATACCAAACTACAGTACTGTTACCACAACTGTCACCAACGCCATCTCTGGAAAACCGCTCATTGTTTTAATCCAACGTTTTTTTATATTTTTCTATATATCAAGGGTATCAATCAAACGGTTCAGGATATTCACGCCGGAGACAGACGGATGGACAGAAAGACAACGCTGCCACAACTAAAGGGTTTGAACCCTTTGGGTATGTCAGGACTAGATATATAACATACCTTTGCTATTCTGTGCTATAGGTACGGAACCTATCAAATTGTTCCGTTTGTTTGTTTGTTTGTCGTATGAGGTAGTGCCGACAACACCACCAACACAAACACAAACACAAACTCTGACATCAGAATGTCAGAGTTTTTCAAGCCACCTGAAGGCCTCTGACATGGCTTAACGACTGCTATTAATCAATAACAGCCGGAACCGACAGCTTAACGTGACCTCCGAAGCACGGAGCGATGGTACACCACACGTAACTCAGAAAAGTCATTGGTGCGGTTCCTAGGTTTTGAACCCGGTATCGTTGGATTCTAAATTGCACTATAGAACCGTTAGGCCACCATCGCTATATCGCTAATTGTTCCGTGACATGATGAATTGACTCAAAGAGGAGGACGTTTTCATTAAAGTTTCTTTTAGTTAACACTAAAGGGAGAAAAACTAAATAACCATCCCTAAATAGTTGTTTACAAACATTTTACATTCATCAAAAACCTTATATTATAGCGAGCGGTAAGGTTTAACACTTCACACATCACAATATAAACAGTAGGGACTCTAATTATTTTAAAATATTCAAGTGACCATCTACTATAATTTCTGGCCACCGGGCCTTTAACACTATACCATTATGAAAAAACCTGACTGCGAACTTTAAATCGTTATAGATCCTAAATGCGAAATGAAAAATTATAAGAGAGACCTAAAGATGATTTTCAAATACCTATTCAATGATACAGCTACTCAGTAATATTTATTAACATAGTTTGACGACTTTTCTCTTTTACCCGACTACGGCGAAGCAAGGGAAGGGTATATATGTGGGTATATAATATGTGGATGTTCCACCATTGCGTCTATTGGTCCAATTTTGAAAAGCAATCGATTAGTCCTATGGTGTAGAGTGTCAGTGGGTTTATTTATTGGGCTACTTCGAAGCAGTTACAAAAAATTAGGTCCTATTTTGACAAGCGAGGTACCTATCAGTCAATTTTTCGTCATGTATAGACTTGGTATATGTGCTCTTTTCCGCAACTAGGCCTATCATCGGCCCCTATTGCGTGATAGGAGTGTTTAGAGTTCATGTATAGAGTGTTATATGCAATTTTTTTACCCGACTATGGCAATGCAAAGGAAAGGTTATGTGTTCAAACTAAAAACTTGGTCCGATTTTGACAAGTAAGGTATCAATGGATTCGTCTTCATCCCAAGCGTGTTTTAATTTTTGAACTTATGTCATCTTTCTGCTTAATTCATTCATGGCGTCTGGTTGTCGCCATTTTGAATTTTGATTTCAGTCATGTCTAAAGACTGATTGCTTTTAAACTGATACTTGCAAGATTAAGACAAATCAATAGACGTAAGAATCTTTCAAATCTGCCCACGCGTTTGGTCCTTAGAGAAGCAAACATAGATATATACATAGGCTGATAAATGCAATACCCTCCACGCATCTGGGTAAAAAACAGGATTTTTATAGATGTAAAATTTACACTAATATATTGTCGAGGTAGAGTTTATGTATGTATGTATGTATGTATGTATGTATGTAAGAGGTGCTCTGGAACTACTAATCAATAACTTTTTCATTGGTGGTAGCTATACCTCTGGTTGGTGGCTACTTTTTTCCTTGTGAAAAATGCAATGTTGATATTTCTAATCAAAGTTTCGGTAAAGCAGAGGTTTAGTTAAATAATATATGATCAGCACATTATAAAAAATGACTATCAGAAAAATTCTAATGCGCGCCGTAAGCCACTTTGCGCATACATTTTACCGAACCAAACCCACAGTAAACGGATATTATAATTAAGCACTTAATCTCTGCTAAAAAGAGCTACTTTGGTAGAATTTCAAAATCTTTTCTGACAGAAAATTTATGCTTTGAATTTCTACTCTGTCTAAAGGTTTTCTAAAAGATATCTCTTTTTAACGATATGACCACACAAAGTACATTTCATAACTAAGGTTAGAATATATATATATATATATATATATATATATATATATTTGTGTAAAATAAAGAGTTATTTATATATCTATGACGACGATGAGGCGCATTGGCCCTTACTGCATTAAAATTTCTCCATACGTTTACCCTCAGGGACTGTAAAAAGTTGTCATAACAAAGTTAGTATACAGGATGGGATCGGGCCTGAAGTGTATCCGGAAACGAACCGGAACCGGAAGAGTGGGCTCATGTTCAGCGCTTTGTCTCTTTTTAACACCGGTTTAGAGTAATGCGTTTAATATTGTGTCAGGTATTTTAAAATGAACTTCAAAATTAGTACTTAGGTACTCATTACTCAATTTTTAATCAACTTCAAAAAAACTTAGGTTCTCAGGTTGATGTGTATGTATGTAATATTGTTCAAAATGCGTAATATTCATAAATTTTAGTTCATATGGGTGTAGCATAACAAATTTCGTGTATGTATGTATGTATCTAAGTGATATTGACAAGTTTTATTGTGAGTGAATTGGATAAGAAAAATAAAGTCATAGGAATATTTTTGGACCTTGCTAAAGCCTTTGACATAGTCTCTGTATCCATACTTGTGAAGAAGCTTGAACTTGCTGGAATACGAGATGGCGCGTTACATTTAATGGCCGATTACTTAAATGGACGTACCCAGAGGACAAAAGTTGGCGATTATACAAGTGAAGAGAAAGAAATAAGTTATGGTGTTCCCCAAGGTAGCGTGTTGGGCCCAAGTTTATTCCTAATTTACGTCAACGATCTATTTAATCTAAAGTTAAAACAATGTAAAATATTTTCAGACGACACTGCACTTATTTTTGTCAGTAATAGTTGAGAAGAGGCTCGTGCTCATGCTGAAGAAGGTCTTAGAACAGTGACTGAATGGTTGCGTGAACCCTTAATGTAGATAAAATCAATTTCATCACATTTACAAATGCAAGAGGCCAAAAAGAACAAATTAGAGTAATTTGAACTGTGCAACAGGAAGCTGCAGCTGCCCAAAATTACAATGTGTTCCATATATTAAGTACCTTGGAATAATGATAGACAGAAGACTGACCTGGACTACTCATATTGAGACTCTCAGCAAAAGAGTTAGGAAACTAATATATGTTTTTAAAGATTTGCGTGACGTAGCTGACCGAACGTTGATATTCTATGTGTACAATGCACTTTGCAGATCAATCCTTACTTATTGCAACACATCGTGGGGTGGTGCATGCGGTACCTATATGTTAAAGTTAGAGCGTGCTCAACGAGCAGTACTAAAAGTAGCAACTTTTAGACCATTTAGGTTTCCAACCGTAGAACTTTACAAAGATTATGGATTATTGACTGTTCGACAATTATATATAAAAAACCTTATTCTATTCCAACACAAACAGATTAATACAATAGAACTAAAATTAAAAAACAAAAGAATAAAAGACAGAGTGTTCTGCAGACCAAAATTTAACACGAAACTAGCCAAACGTCATGAGTCTTTTCTCGGCCCTTATTTGTATAATAACGCATGTAAATAAATAAATAATCTAGCATCAATTAATATCAGAGACGCGAAACTAGCCCTGGACAATTGGTTGAAAAACCTTAACCACGACTAAACCGAATTATTACTGAAGGTATTGGTATGATCGTCAGAAATATACTTATAAATCAAACACGCATACTCACACACAACCACACACACGCAGACACACACACACACACGCAGACACACACACACACACCCTCACACACACACAACACACACACACCCTTTCACACATACATACTCTCAAACTCAAACTCAAACAAGCGCTAGTATGATTATAAGACAAATGTTGTAAGTACTCACCTTAATTTAACTTGCCGTTTTAACTTGTATATTGTATTGTTTCAGAAGAAATGGTTGTTTATTTATATTGGCTATATTGTACATTTGAAGGGTATGCAGACCTACGACACAAGAAATTATTCTTAGTGTATGTTCTGCACGTCACTATAACGCACACAAGTCATTTAAGTAAGAATTACTTCTGAATTTATTGTAAATTGTACGTGTATTTTGAGAAATAAATTATTATTATTATTATTGTCAAAAATTCTTAACATTAATTTAATATGCTAGTGTAAATGAGTATCTGAACAAATTATTTCTCAAAAATAAATTATTATTATTATTATTATTATTGTCAAAAATTCTTAACATTCATTTAATATGCTAGTGTAAATGAGTATCTGAACAAATATACCAAATTTCACGAATGTGTTTATGTATGTACGGATTTCTCGGAAACCACAAGTCTGATTACTATAATAATTTTAACTATTTTTGTTTTTGTTGTTTTATAAAAAAAAACTATAATTTATCTTAATCTTAGGCTTACTTTAGCGAAACTAAAAAGTAAGAAGTAAAAACAAATTTATGAAAAAAAAAACGACTTCATATCGTATAAAACTGAAGAGAGATAAATAATTATTTTTGTTTTTGATTTGTGCCAGGTACTTACTTATTCAAATCGGTTTGGGCGAAGGCAGACCTCAAAAAATTTGAATGCTTTCTTTCTTCTTGCTTTTTATACGATTTTAAGTCGGTGTAATTTTTATAAATTAGTATTATTATTATTATCCCAATTACTCTGATTTGCCATGTCGGCCCGCATTGTCATGTGTAAGTATCAACATCGACTGCGATAACCAGTACGCCTACCAACCGTTGTTTGTTTGTTTGTTTTTCGTGTGAGGTAGTGCTCGCCTCTGGTATCAGAGTTTGTCAGGCCAACCGAGGGCCTCTGACGTCGCTTAATGACTGCTATTAATCAATAACAGCCGAGACCGACAGCTCAACACGTGCCCTCCAAAGCACTGAGAGATGGAAAACTGCAAATAACTCAGAAAAGTCATTGGTGCGGAGCATAATTACGAACCCGGTATCGTTGGATTCAATGTTGCACTATTAAACCGTTAGGCTACCATCACTCACCGTTGTGATTATAGCTAAACCCCTCTATTATGGGAAGGCCCATATTCGTTCAGCAGTGACGGAACGGAACGGAGCAAGACGGAAAGCAGCATTCTAAAAGATTACCAGTATTAAAAGAAGTAAGGTATTATTTTTATGAAAACTATTGGTTTAACAGTCGTTTAAATGTTTGTGAACTCAAGCCTAAATTGACTAAATAGCTTTACCTTGGCTAAGTTATTCTCTGTTACACTTGGTGCTACAATTTAGTTAAGCCGTTAACCATTGTTAACTTTAACTTTGTAAGAGCAGAATATGCAGTGAACGTGGAATATCAAGTCTTCAGACTGAATTTGCTGCTTCAGAGTTAGTTTTTATACGAAATTTGTGTCTTACAGACATATCACTATACACCGTGACAATTAATCTATAGCATTATATTTAAATAACTAATTAGCTTTAAGCTGATATGTCTATTTCACTACACACGATACACGGCCGTGGCGCGGGTGCTCCGCCAGGCGCGCGATGTAAAATTTGTACCTAACTATATCTGTCACTCCGCTTCCGCGATATCGCAGGGATAGCGAGTTTATATTTTGACTAATTTAATAATGCCTAGTTTTATGTTTTATTACTTATTTACTTTTCATATTTAGTGCTACAGCCGAGATACATTATGTTGCACGAATTGAGTACATACGTATAAGAAAAATATCGAATTAAATGTCACGGTGTATATTATTTTGTCGAACCGACATCTGTTTACATTTAGCTCACTTCTACAGTAGTAGGTAAGTGGGCAGGAAAGTGGACATTGCTAGCACAAGCATTAATCGAGTCGTTTTCGTTGACTCTGTCCTTTTCGTGGCCTTTGCTTCTACCCACTACTGAGTCTACTTTCACAATTTGATTTAAAAGTGAATAATTTAGAGGATGGACGGTCAAGAAGGAGAGGGCGGGCAAGTTGAATATCCCACTAATATTAATATTATAAATGCGAATTTTTGTGTGTGGGTGTGTATGTTTGTTACAATTACTTGTTCTTCGTAGCTTTATGTATTTTATATAGTTTCTACATAAAATACACTTATTAATTCAAATACACCTTTGATAAGTTGAAAGACAAGTTTCCCTAATAATAAAGGACACAGGTTTCGCCTTAGCGCGGAGAATAGGTGATTTGTCAGATTCGACGTCAATGCATTGTCGTCTTTATATTCTGATCAAAATCTGTTTAAAATTTGCCATTCAGAGCGATTTACATCGTAATTCTCTTACATTTTCTTGGAAATATTTCAACATTTCCCAGAAAAACAATTTCAAAGGTTTGAAAGGCTTTCCTGAAGGAATGAATGAATGGAACTGACAGATGATAACTTAAAGCTATAGTGATATTTCAATCTCATTAAAATCCTTGTAAGTTACTGACATAGCTCAAAGTTAGCAAGCTAAAGTGGCAAAAGGTCACATCTCTCAAAGAACCAACAACCGTTGGGGTAAACAAGTTCTAGCGTGGAAACCGCATTTAAGCAAGCGTAGTGTAGCTGGACAAAAAGACTGGCAGGAAATGGATAAAGAGAGCTGATTATTGGGTTCAGTGGCGTTCACTACGAGAGGCTTTTGTTCATAAATGAATATAAAAAAAAAAACAAAACAAAATCAAAAGTTTATTTATTTTCCTCACAAAAGGTTATATACACAGTAATTGCGATCAGACAGGAGTAACAAAATAAAACTAGCATTGTGAGGAGCTGGTGCCTGAAATAGTTTAAAAAAACGTGTAGTAAAGTTAGGTATTCTGTAATACAGGTCACCAGAATCCCCTCCCGCGGGAAGTAAATTATCTTGGCATCCCTATCATTTAAACAATTATTTTATTGTTGGGCAGAAGAAAAAAATTAATAACATTTTTGTTCCGAGAGGCGAAAAGGCTGTGTGAGTAGTGTAGTGATGTGCGTGAGTGTAGCTGTGGTGCGTGTGGTAAAAGTGTCTGTGTTTGTGCATTCAAGATATATAATGGGAGTTGGTAGTAAAGTTGCAAGTGATTTCGTAATTATTGTAAGCAGACTCAAAATTTACATTAAAATACATCTAATGAAGAGACGAAAGGCAAACAATGGAACGACTCAGTTACTTACAGTGGATTAGATGTGCTTACTTATTTACATCGTAATGTACCTAGAGTTAGCGGTTTTAGATGTTCAATAACAAACGATTGTTGGATCTTTATGAAATTTAAAAGAATGGTATATGATTGCGGTGCAAAGGGGTTGACAATTTAAAGTGAGAAAAATATATTAAAGGTCAAATCAAAATGCAGCACACTAAATATCACTATTTGCCAAAAAAGAGGAAAAACTATGGTATTGATTTAACTAAAGGTTTCAGTCGTTTTTCTGTTTCATTGTAGTTCAGAATAGTTCTTGTATATCCGTTTTCTCATAGGCCCAGTTATTAATTTAGTGTTACTTTTAATTGCCATAGTTCAGTAATTTACTAATTGATGTGTCGTTTGGTTCATCAATTTCGAGAAAATTCTGAAAATTCATATTTTGCATGGTTTGATCTAAGGTGTCATAGTCAACACAATGGCTAACTTTTTTAGAATAATCTATCTGATTTACTAGATTGAGACTAATAGCCACACTTTCGTGATCTTTAATTGATGATTCAATTTCAGTTCTAAGCATCATATGGTTAATATAGTCTAAGGATGATGTTGATAAGCCTTTTACGCTTATTTTCATAAAGTGACCTTAGGCTTGTTAGCTTGTTAACCACCTTTAACCAAATCGTCAACAGCAGCTTATTAGTAGCTCAGTAAATCAACTAACACGTGGGTGACAATGGTCCAAAAAATAACGAATGAAGCTAAATTCGACGATGATACGGCATAAGATCGTGTTCAGTGGAGAAGAGAGATAATAAATGCAAACCCCAAATAAAAGGAACACTCAGTCTAGAGAGAAGAAGAAGAAATCAACAGCAGATGAGATAGTGGTCAAAGTTCAGGGTGGCACTGCAAGTGTTACAGGCAGGCGTGACGCTTACCATCAGGTGAGCGACCTGTCGACTCGTATCTAACATACCTAAAATTATTAGATATGTTCTCGCTTTTCAGGAGTCCTGGGCCCCAATTCTGTAAGCTATTGGACCGCGATAACGCAAGTCGATTGCATGGACATTTTCGAGAAATTTTGTCTTTTGTCACATAAAAGTGGTAGAAGCGAATTTATATGCGAAAATTTTTGCTTAATGTTTCTTTTTGTCTTCAAATTCACATAACTCCGTTATTTGCGTTCTAAAAGAGTCAAATACATGTTATGAAGTTATGGTATTTGCTACATAACTCGACGGACATCGTCCTCAATAACCAATCTATCTGCAGTTTAGCATACCATCATTATTAAAATTTTGTGGTTGTAATGCAGCTAGTAATTTGACAAAAGCTACATTAAATACTAGCTGTGCCCGAGGCTTTGCCCGCGTGGTATTTTCATTGAAAAGTAGCTCATTAGAGTTATTCCAGGACCAAAAGTACCTAAAAAGTACAATATCATACATTTCTTCAACATTCGTTCTGCCGTCAAATAGTTTTTATCGATTGCTCAGCATCTAATCATCGGATTAAGATGCCAAGTACACCCGTTCTTAAGTCAAACTCTAAGCTATCGGACAATAAAATCTGCATCGCAATTGGTTTAGTAGTTTTTGATGCTTGAACAAACATAAAGACAAACAGACGGACAAAAAGACAGACATGATATGTTATATTGTTGCTCAGTAGCTTATTTTAAGTACCCTAGACCATATTTTTATAATTATCATCACTTTACATGTCTCATATCCATATTTCCATCTCAACAAGACATTGTCCTCATTCATCAGACACACAAAATGAGGCATACCTCAGCAGAACCGCGAAACCTAATAAACAACTACATCTATTACGCAACCGCTTTAAAGTCTAGTCGAAATTAATGTGGTGACAGAGACAAATGGTCCTCTTCCACGGTACAGTGACGAAATATCATTTATAATGGAGATAGGGGTACTATAGGACCCCAAGTAGTGAGTCTGTGAGGTCGATCTCAAACTGATGATGATCAAACTTGAGTGTGATCTCACACCTTGTTTTAAGACGATCTCAAAGGGCAAGGTATAAAGGTAAGGTAGGTAGGTCAATCTAGATTGTTTGGTAACACGCTTGTTGTTAGCCCAAATCGTCTAATTGACTGACAGAGAACGCACAGCCTAAACCCGTGGACCTAAAGATTTGAAATTTGAAGGAAATATTCTTTGTGTATCCTCATCTTCAGCCTATACTTGTCCACTGCTGGACGTAGGCCTCTTCCAACGCACCCCACTGGACTATATTTTCAGCACTCCCCATCCAATTTCTGCCAGCCGCTTTTCGCAGGTCGTCACTCCACCTGGCCACAGGACTTCATAATCTACATTTGCATAAGCGTGGTCTCCACTTGAGAACTCGTCCACCCCAACAGGTATCGGTTCTTTGGGAAATGTGACCAGCCCCTGCCACTTGAGCTTGCTTTTCCTTATAGCTGTTTCGGTTACCTTAGTTTTCTGTCGGTTCACTTCTTTACGAATCTGGTCCTTCAGAGATACTCCACGCCCCTTGAGTACTAATGTACTAACTAGGGATTTTATGAAATTTCATCCATAGGGCGAAGGAGTGGCAATTTTTTCTTGTTGACAAAGCTGCGGCGCGCAGCTAGTATGTCACAATACATCAGCTTCTTCAGCAATTTAACCTCGTTTACAGTACAGTCTGTGTAGTCCATGTAAACTAAAACTGCGCATCCCTCACCGCAGTTTGTTTGGAGTTTATGCGTCAACTTGGACAAAATATCTCTAGAAATTTTGAGATACATGTAAGTCGAGCTCCATTTAATTCAAGATAGCTGTGTTTTTTATTTATCTGGATTGTCACTACCACCACAACCGCGTTGGCGTTTATAACCAGAATATGCAACGCAAAAGACGGGTATTGTGTTTATCAGCCTATGTTTGTCTGTTCCTTTGTGGCACAATTATAAATAGATTAAACGCGTGTACTGACGTTGGTATCATTGAATAGGTATTGAAAATCATCTTTGGGTTTCACTAAAAATAAATCATTTCTTCTATACGTAACGATTTAAAATTGGTTAGCAACCATTCTCACTTTTTTGCCTTTTTTATTTTTGTTCGCAGTCATTGATCCTATTAAGGTCGATGTTCGCAGTCTAAGTTTCGATTATGCATTTTTTCGTCACGTGACTGTTATTTGTGTGACAATATCAGCTACGTGGGTCCGTAGGTACGCCCTATAAATAAGAGTCTTTTAAAATAGTGCTCGTTTTCGCTGTGGTTAAAGATGGATTGCGGGGTGGTTCATTGAAAAACTTTTGCTTGATTTTGGCATATATGAAAATTGTTGATATGAAGTAGTTTGAATGGTTATGATATTAGACTTATGTTTTTCAGACATGAAATATATGGAGGTACAAAGAAAGTGTTCAGTATTATCTGATAGCTATAAAACAGTACCGTAACATACCTACTGACTGACAGACAGCGCACGTTTGTGGGTGAACTGGTTGCTAAATTTGCACGCGGGCATAGCAACGCGGTGCAGCTAGTTCTAAAATGTAATGGGATAAAATGCGCTAACCACACAATAAACATGCGGGCGAGTTTTCATTCTGGTTCGAGCATGACTTAGGTACTATTTCGAGTGATTTCACCCCAATTTTGATAAATTATTAAAAAAAGTTACCTTAATCGAAATAGAATTGTGAATTTTGTTAAAATTTGCATTTATTATGGTGGCTCCAGACTATCGTCCAACCCACCAACTTCAAACGTTAGGTCAATCTGTATCTGACTTGCGCCTAAAATGATTATGTTCACGCCTACAGAAGACTAAAAATTAAAAAACATGGCACCGCCACGATCTCGGATCAACTCGACCGTACTAGCCTTCAAAACTTATACCACACTTTTTATGTATGTCTGTTCGCTCATCATGTTATAACTACTAGACCGATTGCAATGCGATTTTCACTTTTGGATAGCTTAGATTTTGACTTAAAAACAGTTGTACTTGGTATCTCAATCTGATATGAATAGGAGCCAAGCAATTGAATAAAAAAAACGATTTCTATGAATTTTAAAAGTGTGTGCTATGTTTTGAATAAAAATACTGGAGTGAATGCGATGCAATTTTCACTGTTGGATAGCTTAGATTTCAACTTATAGCTGGTGTACTTGGTATCTCAATCCCATGAGTAGGAGCCAAACAATCAAATAAGAACTATTAATTTTAAAAGTGTGGTACTAAGTTTTGCATGTGTATGTCAAACGTGCACGAACCGTACTAAATTTTGAAGGTTGGACGATCAGTTAGAGTAGAATGTTGGCAGATAATCTGGAGCCACAATAAGTCGGTGATATTACGATAATATTCACATTTTGAGCAAAATTTGACGTTGCTTTTCATGATATTGACAGTAGATCGGTACTGGAATCTGAATACATTTTGTAATCAGAATCTGACAAATCACTGGTCGGCAGTCGACATAAATCAGACCGCGCGAAAATTGCCCTCACCGCGAGAGCTGTATAGCTCCCATTTAACGATAAAATATGCTCACAGCATCTAGGATCTGGATATAATATTCCATGACATTAGGCTAGTCAAAAATTGTGCTTCTTGGACATTTTCCACAATGTTTTTTTTTTAATATTCTGTAGGTTACGATTTGTGGTAAATTAATACCTACTTATAATTTTTCTCTTTCTCTTCATCAAGCTCTCGACCTTACCTACCAATAGGTAAGCAATAAATATCCAAAAGTCCAGACCACATGAATTCAGAGAAAATCTCAAACCTGAAGTGAATAACTTTGCTCAGAGAAACCCATTATTTAAGATGTAGTCATTCCATACTTTTGAGTGGAGAGTCGCAACTAAATAACTTTGAAAGTATATGTACCCCATTTCAGACTAGAGATGGATGATATTTATTTTATAACACTTTTGTTTTTGTTTCACGTTACTTTGTAAACAAATCTAACAACTTACTTCTGCTAATCCATACCAATATATAAAAGTGACACGTTGTCTGTTTGCTTGTTTGGGGAGCTTTCACGCGTTAGCGGCTGGACGGATTTTGATGAAATTCTGAATGGCGATAACTGATACCCTGGAATAAAACAGATACTTTTTATCCCAGAAAATGGTAAATTTCCACTATAAAATTGGAAAACGTTGATGGCTCACTGTAAGGAACGGTTGCCATGGAAACGAAATAACAAGTCTGTTAAACAACATCAAGAGCATTGGTGCTATAGCCTAGCTATAGCTACTTTTGCATTGGTTTTTAATATCCTAGAACAACATAGGATGCTTTTTTTTCGCAATAACCAGTAGTCAGCGCGGACGAAGTCGCGGGTGGGTAAGCTAGTAATAAATAATGTCATGTCGATTTGAAGCTTTGCAAGCTTTCATGCGATTCTGTGAACAATCAAACTAATTTTAATAACTCTCTGTGCCCGCGGCTTCGCACACGTGGTCATTACTCTAAATAAAGTACTCATGCTATTCAGGACCTAAACTACCAATATACCAATATTTGTTCAAAATTCCCTCGTCCGTCAAATAGTTTTTGTCGATTGCTCGGCATGTAATCATCGGGTTGAGATACCAAGTACCCCAGTTTTTAAGCCAAACCCTACGCTATTTAACAGTGAAAACCGCATTGCAATCAGTCCAGTAGTTTTACGTGATGCGTGAACAAACATACAGACAAACAAACAAACAGACTAACTAACAAACAAACAAACAGACAGACACGATTTTTTAAAATGTTATATTCTTGATCAGTAGCTTATTTTAAGTACCCTAGACCATTATTTTTTAATTATCTTCTTTGTACAGCCTATTTCGTTCCTATAGCTTTATTATAAGTTTTAGAAGTATACTTGTGAAAGTATGTAGGTAGGGCTGTCTATTTGTTAACTACCTTTTCACTTTTTAAGTTAGGTACGTGCGGTTTTATAATTAAGCGGATTTCCATCGCTCCATGCTTCAGAGGGCACGGTGAGCCATCTGTCTAGGACAAACTCTGATACCTACCAGACGCCAGCACTATCTCAACCAGAGAGAAGTTTTATATACAGGTTGTAGTTTTCCATCCCGTTAATCAACTAACAATACTATTTAATTCCTATATTTAACTGGAGGTGGAATTTTTAATAAAACATTTTATTGATAAATCGTAGTAACTTTGTCTTGGAGTAGAACCCCACGACACACACACACACACACATGTACGGTAGGTATGTGTGCGTGCTCCTATAGACGCGCCGCGCGCCGCTGCCGCCCGCGCCACAGAATAAATAGCGAACCTTTAATTATTAGTTGGTATAAATAAACTTAATGCAAGTGAGAATGTATCATCAACGTTGACATTAGTTAGGAATTTCCGGCGTGGTTAAAAAATTGGAATCAGCTTATTTACAGTTCGATTGGAATGAAAAAAATTATGAACAAGTTTATAATTTACGTTACCTTGATACTCTTCAGTATCCTCCTTCATTTTCATTGCACAATTGAGCACGATGTCTTAATGTTTTGTGTATTTTTTTTAACACGTTCACATTGATTTAACACCTGGTATTGCTCTGTGTGGCACCCAGCAACACGTCGCGTGGGCGTGGGCAAAAAAAAAACAAATGAACCATCAAAACAAATGAACCATCTCTATAAGTTCGACATTAGAAAATTGCTTCATTTTAGCATCGAGCGTATTGCGGCGAGCGTGTGCCGCTGCCGACTGTGCGTGATCGAACAGCTGAGTGCTCGGGCAACGACCGGGGCAATGACCCGCGCCAGCCTTGGGGCGCCGCCACGCCGCACGCCGCGGCCGGCGCGTAGTGTGCGTGAAAGAGGCAATACACGCGACAAGGCTTAATTAGTGTGTGTGCTCTTGCCACACTGGGTGATTTCAAATTAGGATCGCGTACACATATCGCTTTTTATAAACTTTTTTTACTTATTTTTAATTCATTTTTTTGCACTTCTTTTATTAATGATTCGTATTCTGTAAGTTGAGTATACCTACCTCTGCAAATATGGCGGGGATGCAAAACTATAACCTGTTAAAGCTTTTATATAACTAACAACATTTGTATGTATGTTTGTTTAGATCAAATCTTGCAAGCAGAATAAGAAACCACATCCTCTTATCCTACGGAGTTGAACTTTTACATGTTGGTTCAGTTCCGATGACATTGCATTTTTACACGACTGCCCAAAAAAAGGAGTGTAATGTTTTTTTAGGATTCATGTTTGTTTGTATGTATGTGTTTCTTTATTCTGCATAACTTTTAAATGCCTTAACAGATTTAGACGAATGGGGTATCGTTAGAATTTTTACATTCCCCCTAGTAAAACGGGCAGAAAAAAAAAATGGTGGCAGAAAGCTCCATTTTCAAATAAGGAAAAAAAACCTTCTCATATTACAATATGGGTATGAAATTGAAGGCCTTGATAGGCACATTCCAACAATATATAATTTTTGGCATAAGTTATTTTTTGGCAGGGCAGGCGTGATTTTTTGGGCTATTAAGATAGTTATTATGGTAAACATTACCTGAATCAACATCCAGGATTAGCTCCAGATAAAGGAACTCATTAACGGTCAACAACACAGACACGAATTTCTGTGTACGCATTTTATTATGATAGCCTGATTTAAGTTTTACCATGACATGATTGCTGCACTCAGAGTTGGGTGACTAGCGAACTCTTCAACGGTTAACAGCACATACACTAAATGTTGTATACCCATTTAATTGTGATAGCCCGTTCTAAGTTTTAACATGACATGGCTACTGCATAAAAGTTTATTAAACGTTTTTTTTACCCCGGAAAAATGACCACGTGGACACGGTCCCGGTACACAGCTAGTACCTTCTAGGGGTAAAATGCTATGACAGCCGAAATGCAAGCATTTGTGTAGTTATTACTAGGTAGAAACTTACGGCGTTTGGATAGGAAGAGCCGAAGATTGGGCTCAGTGGCGTGCTTTGGGAGAGGCCTGTGTCCAGCAGCTGACTGATGCGGGCTGATAATGATGATGATGATGATGAATGTATCTGTAGTTTTTATTAATACACAGCTATTTTCCATTTTCTTTTCTATACATAATTTATGGCTTGGAAGTTCAAACCTGTTGTTTATACCCTGTATACAATTCCCATCTTTCACGAAACTGTTTACCCCATGTCATTTTACGAGCCACCCATCTCATAAAATTATGTAAGCGACACAGCGCGGCGCATACGTCTCTGGAAGGATTTTATGGTTACACTTTATAGTTTTTTCTGTAAGTTATAAAGGTACTGTGAGAAAAGCTTAACAATGTTTATTTCCTGATTTATTATTGGTCATAATGGATAACAGAGAATGGATGACGCAGATAAGAACAGCTCAAAAATAATGTCGAGATTAGTAAATATACTACGATGACTTAATTGGCATGCCCCTAATGACCACATCTATCTATACCTTTATTAAAGCAATAGGAACGAAAAAGACTGTAGAAAGAAGATAATTAAAAACAATAGTCTATGGTACTTAAAATTAGCTATAACAATAACATAACATTTTTTTTAAATCCTGTCTGTCTGTTTGTTTGACTGTTTGTCTGTATGTTCATGCATCACTAAAAACTACTGGACCGTTAGCGATGTAGTTTTTACTGTTAGATAGCTTAGGGCTTAAGGTTTGACTTTAAAACTGGTGTCTCAATCCGGTGATTTGATGCCGAGCAATCGATAAAAACTTTAAGACAGCTGAAGGAATTTTGATCAAATGTTAGTATATTGATATTTTAGGTCTTGGAATAGTACATAAGAGTAATTTTAACCCAGAGAAATGATCACGCGTGTAAAGCCGCGGGTACAGCTAGTTCCCAATAATTTGCTAGTTGTTTGCATCATTGGCTCCCTGAAACTCTCAACAGTTTGTTGGTCCAGTTCGTGGGGTTCCGTCTTACGCTCTGTCAAGGACAGAATTCCATAATCGCCTGTCTTCCCCAACGGTATTTTACGACCTTAGCATTAACCGGTTGCCACTTCAACCACAAATAACCACAACTCGTTCATAACTTCCATACACGGAACAAAATCTTACCTGAAATCTTTTGAGTTTCAGAGCGAAATAACATAAAGTCCAGGAGAAGAATGGCTTATGTTACAATCTTGGGAGAGGGGCAGCGATCATTCAAACTTAGCCAATTTTCTGTGCCGAGAATCGGAGTAGAGTGGGGCGAGTTGGGCGGCTGTTATAACCCTTTATTTCACAAGTTTTAAGTTAACTTCACAAGTCTGTTTGTGAGCTTGATTGTTTTAATCTAACTTTGCAAAACAATTGTAATGCTTTCTATTGATCTGCTAAAGCACGACCGCTATACAGGAAGTAAGGCGATTTAAATTTATCAGTATTAAACCAAATAGGTAAAGCGCACTCCCCCGGCTCTAAAGTTTGAAACGTTCGTATATACTTGTTTGTGACGTTTTAGGTTTTAGTACAATAAGACCGTAGTCGGGGGAACTTATATTCTTATTTAAATTACTAGGTTTCCCGCCCGCGACTTCGTCCGCGCGGACTACTGTTTATCGCGAAAAAAGCATCCTAAGTTCTTCTAGAATATTAAAAACCAAAAGTAGGTATGGCACCAATGCAATTGATGTTTATTGACAGACTTCTTATTTAGTTTCCATGGAAACCGTTTTTTACAGCGAGTAATCAACATTTTCCAGTTTTCCCGTGGAAACTTACAATCTTCCAGAATAAAAAGTATTATGTGTTTTATTCCAGGGTATAAGCTATCTTCGTTCCAAATTTAATTAAAATCCGTCCATCTGTTATCGCGTGAAAGCTCCCCAAACAAACAGACAACGTTTCACTTTTATATATTGATATGGATTATCTACTTAACGTCATCAACTGAGTGTGTTTTGCTCGACTACACTTGTCTACATCTACACTAATAATATTATAAAACGAATAGATTTGTTTGTTTGTAATGGATAAACTAAAAAATAAGTTAAGTAACATGGGCAATTTTTTTATTTTTTTTAAATTAGTGATCCTTATTAAAATTGCAATTATGTAACCCAAGGTATCAAACATTTGCCTACAAAAGTCATTATTTGGCGTGCGTTGCGTAAACTATTGATGACACATAAAATAATGTACATTTCCACTATGTTGCATGTCAGAATAAGAAAGTCAAATGGCTGTGTTATGCGTGGAATTCAATACTTTATCCTACAGCACCACACTTTTCCCTGACTATCCCATTCTAGCCCACCTCACCTTGCTCGGGGCTTCCCGAAAATCATGGCACATTTTATAACGCTAAGGGGGAAAAAATTATAACTTTGTAGGCTTGTCGAACAAGGGAAAATTGGCATTGTTATTTTATTATATTATCTCAATAGGTATTTTCGCTCCACGAATTGGTTTTAGAAGCCATCTCGTTGTTTATTATTGTGAGAGATAGGTACTGGGAAATTTTGCTGAATTTTCTTGCTGCGAGAGAGCTATCACATTAGAGTTTTGTGAACGCATTGGAAGAGTCAAAAGCATTTATTAAACTTGCAATGTTTGTATGTATGGTTGTTTAGAACAAATCTTGCAAACTGAATTAGAAGCTTCCTCTTATACTACGGATTTGAATTTTGCATGTTGGTTCTGTTCCAATGACAATACGTTTTTATGGTAAGCATGACCTAAATCGACATCCAGGATTATTTTCAGATAAAGGAACTCTTCAACGATCAACATCACAGAACGAAATGTTATGTAAGCATTTTAGTATGATATCCGATTTTAAGTTTTACCATGACATGTTTCTTGCCTCAGGGACTAGACTCCTGACTAAGGAACTTCTTATCGGTTAAAAGCACAGAGAAAAAAGGTTGAAGACGCATTTATTTGTAATAGCCCTTTCTAAGTTTGACCATGTATTACTGCATAAAACCTTATGTTTTACATGTTTTTTTTAACACTGAGGACGAGACATAGCAGTTCTGTGGCTGTCTTTACACTTGTAGATAAATCACGTCTGCTCCTAACCAACCAGAACCCAGAACTTGAATTGGATAGTTTTACGATGACGTTGCACTGCACTCTTCATGCTTAGACAACGCCACTACCTTCTTCATTGCCCTCAGCATGCTGATGTGTTGAAGAAGTAGAAGACTATGATTTTGATTAGTTTTCGACTCTGTGATGTGGCTCCATCACACTAATATTTTATAGACGAAAGTTTTAATGTTTGTGTGTGTGTTACTCTTTCACGCTCAAACAGCTTAACAGATTTAGATAAAATTTGGTACGTAGATACTTTGTCCTGGAATAACACATAGGGTACTTTAAATCAATCAATTTGACATATGTTAAAGTGACAGGTGTCAAAATGACATAATGTCAGTTACAGGTGTCGAAGTGGCAGGTGTCAAAGTGACAGGTATCAAAGTGACAGGTGTCAGCGGGTAAAACCGTGGGGCGCAGCTAGTTGCCTTAAAGTAGATGAATCTTCTTTATAATTCGCTTCAGCAGTTAGAGCGGAAACGATTGCTGCGACGTCATCCACATACATTAGTGCAAACTCTGCTCTGGCAGTTTGTATACAATGGCAAACATAATGTTTGAGAGCGATAAGGTCTGCGCTACTCCAATCTCAGTTTTAGCGACTATTTTACTGTTTCCCTATTAACTACGACTACGATGTCTATTTGACTTGAAATCAGTCAGCAACAGTTACTGTCATGGAACTTCTTCAACATAATATAGGTACCTACCTAACCTTTGCGGTACATTTCATCGTGGACTATATGATGTCAAAAGTCTTTGTCGCCGAAGATATACTCGTAGCTGCGTATTTTGATATCTAATGTGAAATCTATAATTACCGGTATTAGACTTACAAATGAAATGTGGTCGAGTGGGCTGTTATTTCAATATTTGAAAGGGAAACTAGGATAAATGTTTTGTGAGTTCTATTTGAGTAACTATTGTGTTGAGTCAGTAGACTAGTTCTAATTGAATTTATCGTTGTTTTAGTTTATTGTATCTGTGTGTTTTGTAGCTTAAAAACTAAAAGCTTTCTCGGCATATATATCTTCTAATAATAGATGGCGTTACCATCCGCGTAAGACGGGTTTACCAACTAAGCGAAAAATTTGAAGCATGTAGTACCTGTCACTCTAGTCGAACTTGGAGAAGGCATGTGCCACGCCGAGGCACGGAATGATGTAAGTTTGAACCCCGTCCGTGATTCAAATTTTTCGTTTACAAAATTGTATGTTCTCGCTAAGCAGGCGTTAATGCTAAAATCATATAAACATATATATGTTTGATTGTGTATTTGATTTGACACGCTTAAGATCCAAGCATTTGGTACATGAAGTAAATACCTTAGACTCTCTCTACGCAGATGATATTTGCTTGATGGCTGGCAACATTTGCAGCCTGCAACAATATCTAACCACGTAGATGATTCGTGCAGAAAGCTTTATTTGTTTATTGTAAGTGTATTCAAACCACAAGTGCTAAAACAGGGGTAACACTGCATACACTACTACAAAATAACTCTATGGAGGTATCTTCATTTCGGTTTCGAGGCAGTAATATTCGGAATAATATTCGCCTAGAAACAGGAATTTCCTCATTAATTGCAATGATGAGCAGCAGCGTCACTTGGGTAACTACGAAAAAAATTGCAAAATAAACAAAAAAGCCATTATCTTACTCATCCAGTTTTATGCCACGAGACATAGTGTCTCTCGATATGAAATGTCTCCGCAAAATTCTTCGCGTGAAGTTGTAAGATCACGTAACAAAGTCAGAAGTTTTACTACTTACCAAGCTGTGACATAGAAGCAATGCTTATTATGGTTCAAATAAAGTAGTGTGATCACCTCATGGGTTTAAACGACTCCAGGCTGTCTAAATCTGAATTTTAATCACAGCTGAGGGAGGGAAAGCGCAGACGAGGAAGTCAGTTCCTACGCTACAGAGATTTAACTAAGCGTCATCTTACCGCTTGTAAGATTCCATTAGAGGAATGCGAAAAGCTGGCACAACAGAGACAAGAGTGGCGCAATTCTATGAACAAGACCACGACTTATTTCAAACAAAATTAATTACAAGATCTTGATTCTAACTGCCTTCATTAACTAGTAAAATTATCAAAGATATATAAAATAGCTGGCTGCGAACATAATTATTGAATACGAGCTGACAGCCCGCAAAAATACTCACATTAATATTATAAAGGTGAAAGTTTGTATGTGTGTGAGTGTATGTTTGTTACTTCTTCACGCTTAAATAGCTGAACAGATTTTGGTATGGAGGTAGCTTATACCCTGGATTAACACATTAATAGTTGCAATTGCAACATTAGACTAGTATTTACATTAACTTGAATAATCTAAAGTCATAAGAGTTATATATTTTTGAAATGGTTTCTTAAATACCTTCATTTTGATACCTCACTCGATAGGTTTTGGTCTTTTTTGTTTGGTCAGTTATAAGCCACTCTATTAGTTTTCTTGACAATTCACATATCCTATAGCACTCTCGTGATTAAGATAAATCCAATGATATCTCATTTATCAAAATCCATCAAGCCCTTTAGGCTGTATGATGCGCCTAAGAAACGTATAAACTAACAAACATACATACAACCCAAACACATAATCCTCATCATTCGGGTAAAAAGAAACAGTCTCAAGCCTTCCTACACCTATATATACAACTCTACTGGTCAGTTGTTGTGCGCCCTGCAACATGACTTTTAGGACCAAATCATTTATGCTCTCACCTCCGGAGCTAACAGGGTTTGCCGTTGACGGATAAATCTAGGTGGACATAATTATACTTATTATAAAGCAATAACTAACGAAACGTCTAGGAAGATAATACAAAAATTCATCCAGGGGATTTCAAATAAACTAGAAAACAAGAATGTAACATTGAAGAAGTGGCTGTTTTTCTGTCTGTATGTATGTTCGCACATCACGTAAAAACTACTCGACCAATTACAATGCAGTTTTCATTGTTAGATAGCTTATGTTTTGACTTAAAATATGGTATACTTTGTGTCCCAATTCAATGAGCAGAAGCCAAGCAATCAATAAAAATCTATTTAACGGCTAATTAAATTTTGTTGGAATTTGGTATTTTATTGTTTATTTGTGCGTATTAAATATGTTGATTCATTAATTAACGTTTTACATATATGTGTGTGTTGTAAGATTTCTCCCAGGATCCATTGGTCCACCAATGTAGTCTAGTAAAAAAAATACTTTAAAAACCATACTCGTTAATTCATTAATTCTATCATTCATTCAAATATTCATTTTATCATTAATTCTATCATTATTTTAAGCATTCATTCATCCAACCATTCATTGAATCAATCACTCGTTCAATCATGCACAGTAATTAAATAAATCATTCATTTATTCACACATGTTCTCTACTCTCAGAAAAGCAAACAGAGAGCCACGAAGCAAGACAAATTTGCTACAACGGATAAACCCTTCCATGGCTCCACTAATTGATCTATGTACCTTGTATATAATAAAAAAAACGGCCAAGTGTGAGTCGTACTCATGCACCGAGGGTTCCTTACAAACTATATATAAATAGTTCGTCTATCAGGGAAATCGAGCCTCAAGAAAATATAAATTTATTTATGATGTATGTATACATTTACTTTACTTTTGCTATAAGACATTGCCTCCCACACAATGGTTGGACGACATTGTAGCTATCGCAAGGAGTCGGTGGATGGAGGCGGCATAAGACCGTTAGTCGTGGCGCTCTTTGGGGGAGGCCTATGTTCAGCAGTGGACTGTTAAAGGCTGAAATGATGATGATGAAGACATTGCTTCTTGCCAAAATTCATGATTCTAGATAAACGGGAATTACCGTATAGGTTTTGATTCCCTTGTGAGTGTCAAAATATAAGGCAAAACAGCCGTATGTTTTCATTGCGTTGACTTAGAGGATTGTTTTTTGACAGCTCCAAGGGATGGCAGACCTGAGTACTAAATATTAATTTCAATTTGATACCTCCACGTGTTCCTGGGGAAAAGGGTCTTGACAGATAGACAGACGGACGGATAGACAACAAGGGTTCCTTTTTATACGCTTCATATTAGCTTCACTTGTATGTTTGTATGTTTGTAACCGACTCCTTTGGACGCTATTTTGACCCACTTTAAACGGTCAGATTTCATTCAAATTTTGCATACCTGTCAAAGACGCTCTTATAAATAAACCAAACAAAAAAGTAGAAAATAAATAATAGTTTAAAAAACAAAAAAAACACGCTTTATATAGAAAACCAAACTAAAATATAGAAAATAAATTTTAATAGTGTAAATAAGAAAAAAATGTTTTATTTAAAAAAACCGTGGGGTGCTTTTTAAGATATTATCGAAATGATAATCCTTCTTCTCATAATATCTGTCAATGAAATATTTATAACTATTGACCCGTGCACACCCCCATTTTTTTTAAATAAAACATATTTTTCTTATTTACACAATTAAAATTTATTTTATATTTTTTAGTTTGGTTTTCTATATAAAGCGTGTTTTTTTTGTTTTTTAAACTATTATTTATTTTCTACTTTTTTGTTTGGTTTATTTATAAGAGCGTCTTTGACAGGTATGCAAAATTTGAATGAAATCTGACCGTTTAAAGTGGGTCAAAATAGCGTCCAAAGGAGTCGGTTACAAACATAGCTTAGTTTTTTTTTAACTATTATTTATTTCTTTTTGAGGTACGGAATCCTAAAAATCGTCTTGGGACACTGAAGTATTTCTACGCAGGTATTTACGTAGTTACCACACCGTACTTAAACACGTGCCTTGGTACATTTATATTTATGTGTGCAACTATTTCTGTGGCTACGAGTTTTAATCTCACAAATTCGTCGGTTTCTGTTCAGACATTGTTTGTTTATCTACCAGTCATAAGTGGCAGCGTTTTTACACACACTGAATGTGTAGATTACTGATTGTGTAATCGTGTTCTGTCACAGTAAACTGAACGTACTTATGACATCACCAAGTGTTCCTTATGTTCCTATAATATTAATACATAATTTATTTATTTATTTATTTATATTTAATGGTACAAAAGCAGTTATCAAATTACTACTTAAAAAACTAAACTTATGAAGTACAACTTATTAAATTTGATAACCAAAACAGTGTACACAGCATTAACCAAAAATATTAATTAAAAATAAACAACGTCAAAACTATAGTTACTGTTAAATAAAATTAATTTTGAATAATGAACTTTTAAAACTGCAAAGATTTTGATGAAAAATATCGAGTTCGGAACAAACACCATTATAAAGATGACACATACGATGAAGTGGATTATTATGTGAAACTTTATTGTTTGAAATTGGAATACTGAATAATCGAGGGTTTCGAAACATATGCTTATTAGTGTTGATATTTAAATGAATTAGTAGTTCATCACTTAATGACTCATGAGTTGACTTATTTGCGTTTGACCACTTTAACAATGATGATGTGGTCGTGGTCAATGGTAATAAACAAGAATAGAGACATCCCCATCCCCATATATATATATATATATATATATATAAAAGTGAAACGTTGTCTGTTTGTTTGTTTGTTTGTTTGGGGAGCTTTCACGCGATAACGGTTGGACGGATTTTGATTAAATTTGGAATGGAGATAGCATAATATCCTATATTAGAGTATCCTATATTGTGTTATTCTAATGTATAAACCATGGAATAACACAATATAGGATACTTTCCATCAACATCATCATCCTTCTCATTCAAATGGCCAAACGGATTTTGATGAAATTTGGAATGGAGACTTTTCATTATCATCATCATTATCATCCCTCATGCGGGTTACACCGCGGGGCGTAGCTAGTACTAAATAATATCAATAAAGCTAAGCCTGGAATGATCAAGAATTTCTGCTGGTACACCCCAAAAGGAGTGTCCTGTAAGATAAGAAGTATTCCATAAGATACAAAGGTTGTGAAAGGGGTTCCTAGGAGCAAGACAAAAGCTATATTAAATACAGAGGTATGTGTGATGGGGGTTAGAGTCCCGTCCATACACAAAAAAAATCTTTAATTAAGTTGTGAGAAATGATACTTACTTGTTCTTGTCGCGATACTTCCCCTCAAGATTTTCGACCGTACAGGTATTTGATATAATAAAACTGGCGTTACAGCATTTATTTTATTGGTAGTACTAAAACATGTAGGCAAAAGGAAAAAGTTTAATATTAACACTAATCTTTTTCAATTTTATCTCTCTACTAGTTTTCACCCGCAACTTCGTCAGCACGGACTATAGTTTATCGTGAAATAAAACATCCCATGTTCATCTGGGATATAAAACCATTGCAAAAGTATAATAACCAACGTTCTTGATGCTTTTTGACAGACTTGTTATTATTTCGTTTCCAAGGCAACGTCATTCCGTTCCTTACAATGAGTAATCGACATTTTCAAGTTTTCCCGCGGCAACTTACAATTTTTCGGGACAAAAAATATTTTATGTTGGTCTCTATATTGTACAGTACGTATTTACAAAGTTTCAACTAAATCAGATCAGCCGTTTTGGCGTGAAAACTCCCCAAACAAATAAACAAATTTACAGACAACTTTACACTTTTATATATTGTTGTGGATTACTTTATTTAGAAATACAATGTAGAGAATATTGTATTCTAGCGTCCATCTATATCAGGGATATTTTTCTTACTACCAAAACTCACTTGGAATATTTTATGAAACGTAGATAAATCATTACCCAGCAAAAATTATTAAAGTTTACTATCCTGCTATATTAACCTCCTTTTCATAAGAAATGTAGGTATTAGAAAAAAAAAACAATATATAACATAATTTTTTTCATAAAATCCCAATGTTTTTAATATATTATTAGGAAACATTTTTAAGATACTTTTTAGGTGACTGGCACTCTCTTAAATAACTTTTTTTATAGCATTAAGGAATTAGTAGAATTTAGTGACACATTTCTTTTAATAGTGACTTTTTAATATTTGAACGCCTGCATGCAGGCTGAATGCACTGTACCTACTACTTAATATTAAGACCTTTCTGTTGTATTATTCTTGTATATTAATTACTAGTTTTCCCGCTCGCAACTTCGTACGCGCGGACCACTGTTTATCACGAAAAAAATCATTTTCTTCTAGGATATAAAAACCAATGCAAAAGTGGGTATATTGCTCTTGATGTTTGACTTGTTATTTCGTTTCCATGGCAACCACTGACCATTCTGTGATGGCAACCGTTCCTTACAGTGATTAATCAAAATTTTCCAGTTTTCCCGTGGAAACTTACAATTTTCCGGGATAAAAAATATTCTATGTTTTATTCCAGGGTTTAAGGTATCTCCATTCTAAATTTCATCAAAATCCGTCCAGCCGTTATCGCGTGAAGGCTCCCCAAACAAACAAACAGACAACGTTTCACTTTTATATACTAGTATGGATTGATTTGATTTGATTTAGGATAAGTAAGTATTGATATAGTATTTGTAGATTTCATTCGATTTTTCAATCTTACAAAATAGCATCTATGTGTATTATCTATGTGTTTTTCGCTATTTGGACGGAACAATTATTGTAACACCTCGTTTGCAGCGAGTGCTGATAAAGACTAATTTCAATAGGATTTCGTTCGATATTATTTGTACCAACCAGCACACAGGAGTTTATTTGGGTTGGGTGCTACAGGAGCCGTAATTAACGTCTCTGAATTAGGTAAATAGGTACCTAATGTATTTTGTCGTAATCATCTACTAGAACATATTATTTTCTCGCTTTACTCTCGACCTTTGCTCCCCTCACCACGAGGGCGAAACGCGAGCGGTCCCCACATAACAATCGTAGCTATTTGACATTAACGAGCGAACTTCACCCATTAGATGAGATTACTCCAGTTAAAATACTTAGACGGCGACAGAAGCAGTGATTGAGCTTCAGGAAACAGGGATTTGATCAACGCACATAATGTTTTTGATCAAAGCACATAACTAAAGTTTTGAACTGGGTTTGAGTGAGAGCTGTTTATTGAGTGATTATATATGAAAAATGAGATGATACTCTAATTTTAATACTTAGACGGCGACAGAAGCAGTGATTCGAGCTTCAGGAAACAGGGATCAACGCTCATAGAAAATTTGATCATCGCGCATAAGTGAAAAAATTTGAACTGGGTTTGACTATGAGAGCTCTAAGTTGAGCGATTGTACTTATTACAGCAGAAATTATACTCCAATAATTATAATACTTAGATGGCGATAAAAGCTGCCAATCATCATCAGCCTATGTTTGTTCACTGCTGGACGTAGGCCACCTAATTTTAAGAGAGCCTACAGTTTTTGTGAGCCGCTTTTTGAAGTCCACACTTCACCTGGCCACAGGGCATCTTACACTAAGTCTGCCTAAATGTGGCCTCCACTCAAGAACTCGTTTTCCTCAATGGTTATGTTGGTAAATGTAACCAGCCGACTGCCACTTCAGCTTGCTTAAGCAGTAAATGAGCTTTTGTAAAAACAGCGATTTAATCAACACTCTATGGGCTATGGAATGCATTGATATCAATAAAGTAAGTACGTCGGATACTTATACGGAAGCAACGACTGAGGTTAGGAAACATAGATTGGATCCTCGTATGTAGGAGTTTTAATTAACCCATGCTATTAGTTGGGAACTTTTGAACCATGTTGGAGAGTGAGACACTATGCATTGAGTAATTGTAGATGCATGCCATGAGGTAACTCTCGGTTAAAATACTTAGATATTGAACACATAAAATGAGCTTCTGCAATCACAGAGAATAGAACAATGCACATAAATTAGATATTTTGTAGGTATAGCTCATGCAATGTCAAGTTAATTTAATATCAAAAACTTGATGTTTCGGTCAAGTTTTAACCGTGGTTATGAGCAAACCAGATTTTCGCCTGCAAACATGTGTTAAATTAGCAAAAATTGTAGACTGACTACTGTTTGAAGTTCTCAAAGACTGTAGAAAACATAAAAATCTCGAAAATTTCATTGAAATATCGCTCCAGAGCAGACTGTCGAAAGAAACTTTTAGGGGTGATTTTAAAAGTTAATAGCTCGGTTATTGATATTGCAATGATACTTTTCTTTTAGGTGAAGTATACGGTTTTAACTAGCCGACTGTACAACTTAGTGCCAAAAAAAACAGGAAGAACAAGTACCTGTAATGTTTTTCTTTTCACTGCACGTTATTTACAAATAGCACCAATTTGAATTTAAAATGAGTTCCTTTGGGAAGCTCACTTGAAAACTTTATTTGTTTGGCGCTCTTACACGTTATATAATATTAGGTATTCTGTGGTAATACAGCGGCCATTTTGAGAAATTATTTCTTTTGTTTTATTAATAACGGTTTATTCACGACGTGTACTATACAGTATTGTCGTCTTAGTGAAGTATTGTTTAAAATTGAATTGTTATTAGCAGTTTGTTAGTAACTCCTAAAGTAATGAGTCAATTTTCATGAAATTAAAAAGGGACTGGCTTGGAGGTCTAAAAATTTTACACTAAAACTTATATCTAAATGCGAAACACACAATAGATAAAAAATAGAATAAATAATAGTACAAGTACAGAAGGATAACTGAGGTAAGTCATTTAAATACATAGCGACTCTCGCTACAACGCAATAAAGTGCAATTTAACTCGCACAGCGCTGTGCTCGCATCTTTCAATTATATTTACCTAGAAGCCGCTCCACTCACCTATTGCGTGCAGGCTAGAATGTACCGTATCACAACGCGCGATAGCTTCCATTACTCTAACCGTTTCAGAATCGCTCTGTCACTTTTTCGCTCGGCAGGGTTGTATCAAAATATAACTAGGTGCTTGTACTAGTAATTATTCTGTGATATGATATGAGTTAGATATTGTAACAGAATAAACAATTATGTAATATGTATTTTTTTTATTATTATTACAAGTGTTGATAGTTCTATTAACTACATATTCATTCTTATCAGAATAGACCTAGTACCTCATTATTTGATTATAACTGAATAGATGCACTTTGATGAATAAAAGGTGCCTGTCTGAATTCCATGCATAATAATGAATGAAAAAGAAATGGCTACCTACGTAATAGAATGTCAGTATGTAGGTTTTTTACGAGACTTGTCAGACCGAATGCTATGCAGTACATTCTAGGTTTCTTGGTACTCATAATTAAGAAAATAATAAAATTTGACTAAAACCTTACGTAAGTAGGTACTTTATCGTAAGCACACGGCGCGCGACTCATCGAGCGCACGCTTGGCACTCTACTAAATTAACCGCAATATTACGGCCGCAAAGTGTAGGTATAATATTTGTACTTGTTGCGGAGTGCGACTGGCCTGGTACAGTTTGGAAATTAATAATAAAAGAAATTGAGATTCCTCCAATAGAAGTTGGTTATAAAACCAATGGGAACATAATAAACTGGATGACGATTGTTATTGTCGTATGAGGTAGTGCTGGCCTCTGATGCGAGGGTCTCTGACATAGCGTAACGACTGCTATTGATCAATAACAGCCGGGACCGATACCTTAACGTGCCCTCTGATGCACGGAGAGATGGAAAATTGCACATAACTTAGAAAAGTAGGACCGAATCCCGTATCGTTGAATTGTAAGTTGCGCGCTATTTAGCTGAAATACCCGATATAAATATTGTTAAACTAGAAAATAATAATAAAATCTTATAAAATAATGTATCAACTAATAATAAATTAAAACGAAATTATTAATCCAATTGAAAGAGGATGATTTATAAGTATTATAATAATCGAAATTTTAATTAAAGTTGTAGATAAAAATATTTTCTGTTGAATTGTAAGTTGCACTATTGAACTGTTAGGCTGCTATCGCTCTAATGATGAAATAATAACAATGTAAAAAAACAACATCCACAAAGACTACAGTCACAAAACAAGCAACAATTTCGAGCTAATGCTAATTAAGCAAAAACTTTCTCAAACAATTTAGTCTATTGTTTGTATTCTCTTTATCTAAATTAGAACCGGCACCTTGTATCAAGTTTCTTACTTAGCGACTTAATCAGAGATTCAAGTTTAAGTAATTTGTAGTACCTACCTACTTAGCTCCGGTAGGTATACGATTAAATCACGTTTTAGTCTTTGAATGCTGAGAATGAGACGCTTAAGAAAATGTTATTATGTGTACAAATTAATTACGAAGAGTTTCAATTTGGTGGTAGGTTATTTGATGTTTTCCTTAAATGTTTAAGCTGTACATGGTCACGTGGGCCCTATAAAGTGGATGGAGCTGTGTCAGGGTGCACGGCCGTTTGTTGATGGTGAAACATCTACGCCACGTACAAATTGCGAGACGAAACCGTAAGTACCGAATTGGCCCACATATCCCACACTACCAGAAATCCTAAACTATACCCATCCCTACCTATCCCCACCCATCTCTACCTATCCCAATCCATCCCCACCTATCCCCATCTATATCCACGGATTTGGTTCACTTAGGTCAGATTTCGCTTTCGTGAGAAAACAAAACATATTTTTTTTATGTTAGGCTGTTATTTTTCTGATGAAAACGGAATCTCCTTTTGTATATCGTGATAATTTACAGCTGTCAACCAAAACGAAGATATCTATGAGATCTATAACTTCTTGATCCTTCTCATTCGCCTCTCTTTTGAGCTGGTTAATAGTTGCTTGCATATTTCTGATGCTTTCAGTACATCCTGCCGCCCCGACCAAATCTAGTCTTCGCTCGACCTTAGTCGTTCGTTCATTTAAAATCTTGACGTCATTACGCAAGAAATAACCTCCGTCTAAATAGTATTTATGTCATCTCGCATATTCGGAACTTCTTCTCGGAACTGAGGTAACTCGGTTTGTAGATATTTAACAGTAATTGCAAGATTTTTCATCTCACTTATCAGTTTGAGTAAGGTCGAGTCAGATATTAGACATGTTGGAGGATTATTTCCTGCTCCATCAAAGTTCTCAGAGGCCTTATACGGGAGTGACGCAGCCTGGTGTTTAAGGGTACATTACGAGCACATCCAATTTTCAGAAATAGGTGACGAGCCGCTTTCAATGCAATGCTTATGATACAAATTGTTGCAACGGACACAGCAAACGCCACCTGTCGATATGAACTTCCCACAGGTACTGCATTTGGATATGATTGTAATATAATCGATGACACGCAGCCCTCCTCAAACAGTTCAGAACATAAATAATAGATGGCGCTTAGGATTTATGCTTCCTATACAAATGACTGTTACTTATTTAATAAGACTAATCCTATGAGGTTTAACTAACTTCTTTTTTTTCTTTGAATGACGGGACACGCCGGTCGCTCGCCTGGTGGTAAGCGTCACTCTCCATTACAGTTGCAGTACCACCCAGAACTTTGGTTGCAAAGTCTTGCGCTTCACTGCACTGCGCTCGTCACCCTTTTTAATTTAATATGCATATAGACACTTTAACGAGATAAATAAGATGTGTTGAAATAGTGACTCAACAGTCACTGTTATATTAGAAGATTTTTGAAGATAAATATTATAACTATCAAAAACTGAGCCTTAGATTCAGAATAATTGAAGAACCAATATATAATAAAATACCAATTATAAAATAAAATGTGCTAATATGAATACTATACAACTATTTATTTTCTCGAAGTCAATAGTAAAAAGTAGAGTACATAACACGTGAAAAAAAACATCTCGGTCCTTGTATCCTTCGAGTTGCTCAAGATTCTACATCCTTCGCTCCACTCGGGACCCAACATTGTCCTTCGAATTAAATCCTTTTTTTTTTCAATTATTGCGTAATCTACAATTTTTCTATTCTTTAACTGTTGCCACTCAAAAAATATACGAGTCACTGAATGGCCTTATAAAAACGTAGCAGGTTTGTTTCGATCAAGCATGTAATTTCGATTACGTGTGCAATGGTTTAATACATAGTATTTAAAATTCCCATATAAAAGTAAAAAAATATGTGACAACCCTAAATGTTTGTCATCACTTGCTCAAAAAAGTAGGAATGTACAAACAAACTGCTCCATCTGCGATTTCAGATACTAGGCGTTTCCTCGCTTGCGCGTTGGTGGAAATACCCCGTTGAGTGGAGCTTGTTCACCAGTCCTAGTAGATGTGGGCTGAGCCAGCCTCTTGTCTCTCAGCACGTTGTTAAATTATAGCTGACGAAAACACCGAAGACTTAAGAAACGACAATTTTATGTTATACTTGAGACTGATCAAAAATCTAAATATCTACAATGGCATTTCAATATGGTCGGACTTCCCGACACTGCCGCGTGGGACGAGTTCCTAGTGGGGAGTGTATTGATCAAATGTATTTTGTAATCTTTTTTATACTGTCAATAAATATTATTATTATTATTCACTTTATTTATTTTTTTATCTTAATTTTTTTTTTTTTACAATATTTCTTTAAATAAAAGCAGATAAAAATACTATAAAAAACCTAAACCTAGGGTACCAACGGTAGCGGAGCAGGGCCCAAACTACCGGTGGCTAGGGTTGCAGAGTGAGGAACCTCCTGACTATACGCGCCGTGTCAAGGAGTACTGCCTTCTGCATCTGACCCTTAATCCAACCATCTAGCGAGAGCCTCTTAAGATGTTGGTCGAGGCTCTTCGCTATAAGGCCGTTCGCCGAAACAACTATCGGGACAATGATCGTCGAGTCAACATTCCACATGGCGGTCACCTCATGAGCCAAGTCAAGGTACTTGCTGAGCTTGTCCTTTTCGGCCTTCACGAGGTTCTCATCGTGTGGAATGGTGATGTCGACGAGCACTGCCCGGCGTTGGGACCGGTCTACCAGCACAATTTCAGGCTTATTGGCAACAATAGTCCTGTCCGTGATGATAGAGCGGTCCCAATAGAGCAATGCACGACCATTTTCGAGAACTGGCGCCGGTACGTACTTATAGTACGGCACCTCAGACTCGACAAGGTCATACCGAAGGGCAATTTGCTGATGGATGATCCTGGCTACTTGGTTGTATCTGTGCAAGTACTCTCCGTTAGCAAGATGAGAACAGCCGGAAATTATATGCCTGAGGGACTCCCCGGGACGGCGGCATGCCCGACAAATGTCGACCGTACCGTCCTTCATAATATATTTCCGGTAGTTATTCGTCTTGATAACTTCGTCCGCAATTGCACAGACAAAACCCTCAGTTTCCCCAAAGAGGTCACCAAAGCGTAGCCAGTTCACCGACGCGAGCAAGTTCACATCAGGCCCTATTAAGGCCCGATAGAACCGCCCGTGCAGCTCCTTGCCCTTCCATACGTCCTTGCGGTCATCGGTACTCAACACCGATGGTTTGCGCCAATTCACGTTTGCCAAGGAGAGCGGTGTGAGAGTCTTATCAACTGCCACCACATCACGATGCAACCCACACTCGGTGTTTAGGAAGTACTCCCTGAGACTGCACACTTCACGGTTGTGGAGGTTCTTGGCATTTAAAAAGCCACGACCCCCCCACTTCCGTGGTATGTACAATCTCATAACAGACGAGCGCGGGTGTAACATACGATGTGACGTAAGCAGTTGACGGACTCTCTTATCCAAGGCGTCAATCTCAGTTTGAGTCCACTTTAGTATGCCAAAAGAGTATATGAGCAAGGGCATCACCCAACCGTTGAAGGCACGCGTCTTATTGCCACCTGACAAAAGACTGTTAAGTACTTTGGTCAGGCGGCAGAAGAAGCGCTCCTTCACCGACTGCTTAATCTCCCTGTCCATGATACCCAACGATTGTGACATACCAAGGTATTTGTAGGTCTCGGTCTCAGAGAGAGATTTGAGTGTCATTGTCTCAGAAAGCAGCAAATTCATAGAATTTACAACTTTCCCCCGCTGCACATGCATGACCGCACATTTGTCCACACCGAATTCCATGTTGATGGCTTTACTGAAAACTTCTGTGATTTTCAGTAACTCCATCAAGTCTGGATGTTTCAGTGCAAACAACTTGAGGTCATCCATGTACAGCAGATGAGAAATGATCTCGCCCTCTCTCCGTAGCCGATAGCCTAACCCTGAATCCTTCAACAAAGTGCTGAGACGATTCAGTGCTAGGCAAAACCACAAAGGACTCAAACTGTCACCCTGAAATATGCCTCGCTCTATCCTTATAAAGTCCTGCGAACCATAAAGGCTGTCTCCACCACCTGGTTGACGACGAACTGTGGTCCACTGCCTCACACACGCACCTAAGAAAGATCTCAGAGTTGCATCGATTTTATACAACTCTAAGATCCTCTCTAGCCATGAATGAGGCACTGAATCATAGGCCTTCTTGTAGTCAATCCAGGCAGTAGAAAGGATCCCTCTGTTCCGCTGGATTTGTTGGCAAATGGTAGTGTCTATGAGGAGGAGCTCTTTAGTACCACGGGACCCAACCCTACATCCATTCTGAGCGAGGGCCAAAATATTGTTCGTAACAATATGCGAATACATTTTTGTTCTCAGAATGGATGTAAGGAGCTTGTACATAGTGGGCAAGCATGTAATGGGTCTATAATTTTTAGCTTCCGTGGTACTACCGGACTTATGGAGCAAGGAGTTGAAGCCAGTTGTCATGAAACTGGGAAGAGAACCAAGCTCAAGGGCTTCCTGAAATTGTATTGCCAAACATGGATGTGAGTATCGAATCCACTTTATCCAGAAGTTGTGCAATCCATCCGGTCCAGGACTTTTCCAATTCGGAGCCGTACGAATTGCACAACTAACGTATTATTATTATTATTAGTTCGGCGTAGTTGTGACGGAGCTTGTTCGCCTGCCGCTCGGCCAAGTCACGGTACTCCCGGTACTCCCTATCGCGGTCGTATAACCTCTTTCTTTCACCTTCAGGGAACTCCAAAAGTCTTGAGCGACTGAACGCCAGCTTGGGTAAAAATGCTTTCGTTTGTCTAGATCTCTGTTCTCTTCTACAGGTCGCATTTCTCAACCGATCTAGACGTGAATTGGTATAAAGGTTAAACGAAATTGTTGGTTTCTTTTTGTCTAAGGGTATTTTGAGGGGGGTACTTCCCCCAGAAATGGGCAAAAAGGGGGTACTGAATATCTCTGCCTGATTAGATTCGATTTCGATGTCTGATGATGTCTATCTCGCTCTTACTTTATGCTGTTTTATCTCCACAACAGTACCTGCGCAATCGTTTACAGATCCTAACTTCACAAACATATAGATGGGCTGCGACTACTGTTTTACTATTAAAATTAATAAAGTTATTATTGAATTGCTTGGCTTCCTACTCATCGGAATTGAGTTAGCAAGTATACCAGTTTTTAAATCAAACCCTAAATTATCATAAATGAAAGTCGCATCGCAATCGGTCCAGTAGTACACACTTACCACACTTTTAAAATAAATAGTTTTTTTATTGAATTACTTGATTCCTACTCATCAGTTTGAGATACCAAGTACACCAGTTCTTAATTTAAACCCTAAGCTATTCATTAATGAAAATTGCATCGAAATCGGTCCAGTATTTTATTCAAAAAGTACCAAACTTTTAACATAAATAGTTTTTTTATAAAATTGCTTGACTCCTACAAGTCAGATTGAGATACCAAGTACACTAGTTCTTAAGTCAAAACCAAAGCTATCCAACAGTGAAAATTACATCGCATTTGACCCAGTAGTTTTGTTTAAAAAATAGTACCACACCTTTATAATTAAAAGTTTTTTTTTCTTAAATTGCTTGGCTTTTACTCATTGGATTGAGATACCAAGTGCACCAATTTTTAAGTCAAAACCTAAACTATCCAACAGTGAAATTTGCGTTGCAATCAGTCCAGTAGCTTATTTATTCTGTGTCAGTAGTTTCAAATTCAAATTCAAATATTTATTGCATTCCATACGTATTAATTACAGGTCCATATATTACAAATAGAAAGATAGTTATGGACCCTGTCGGGCAGTTATTAGAAGAGAGGAGGACAATATCAGTTAAGTAACATTATCTATTACTACCATTAGTTTTTGCTAGAATATAATGAGTAAAAAATGTACATATTTATAATCGATTTTAGTTTCATGAAAATTATTATATTTATTTATTATAATTATTACATAAGTCGTCCATAATCTACATTTTATCATTTAAATATTCATTAATTTTAATATTTTTTTATTTAAGTTTTTCGTAAATTGTATGTCATACAAGTTCATTATCTTCGTTTCTAATTACTGCTGGTAGTTTTATTGAATAATTTTATCGACATAGTAAAAGTACTTGACGAGTATGACTTAAGCCTATAATTAGGTAGTCCTTCTATGTCGTACTGAGCGGCCTCTGTTAAGAGGAATATCTTCCCGTTTTGTGAACAAATACGTTCTGTAAATAAATATTTCCTTACAAACTTACATATCTCCAGAATGTATATGCATGTCAATGTAAGAATTTTATGTTTTTTAACCTAAGGTTTGCAACTTTCCGTTTGTTGTATGTTGACTATTATTTAATTAGTTAGTGATGTGCGGTCAGACAGACGTTAAAAGACTGATACTAAGTTTTGAAGGTCAGTGTACTTGTAGTTATAGGAAATAATATTGTCTGCAAAAGTTAAGTAATATATTTTCCCCTACAATTATTTAAGTCATACAAGTTCTCTAACAAGAAACCCGTAATAGGGTTACAGCAACAACTTTGTACCAACTAGTATAGGAGGACTTTGTTGGAACATCTCGGGAATAACTTCGAGAGCTGCTCGTGAATACTTTTGAATATGTTATGGCTTCGTAAAATTGTAATATCATAAGATACTAAACCTAGTTCCTGCTCAGGTTCTTTATAGAAGAGTCTGATTTGTTGATGACTGTTATAATATTACCGTTCAAGTTCCCCTAGTTTTTGAAACAAAAAATAAAGAAAGCGTTTACATTTCATTTGATTTCAAACTATAGGAAAAAAAATGTGCCAATCGTTATTCGTGGAGGTTTCGCAGAGACTTGTCAAATACCTTGGACAAATGCTACATAATTTACTGGAACGCGAAAGATTATGCGATTTTTACACAAAAATAATAAATAAACAATTGCGATTTAAATAACCACGGGTGTAAATCCCTTGAGTGTCATTAAATAAGTCCTATTGATTGCACGTGATGACGAGTGTGTTTTAAGTATAAACTATATTATTTTAAAGGTTAGACCTTCTAGGGTTAATATAACATCTCTCTATATGAGTTTCTCTGAAGGACAAATTCGTCATGAAGATGAGAACCAAAGTAATTGACATAGTTTTGAGGATAAGCAAGCTATAGTGGCAGTGGGCTGGTCACATTTTCAGAAGAAACGATAACCGTTGGGGTAGACGAGTTCTCGAGTGGAGACCACGTTTAAGCAAACGTAGCGAAGAATTCCCTCCGGTCAGATGGAGTGACGACCTGTGCATTACATGAGTAGAGGCAAAGTTTGGGCGCTGTGGCGTGCATTACTCTCCTAATGCAGATGTCCAGAAGTGGACTCATGCAGGTTGCTGATGATGAGGATGATGAGAGCTAGTCTGATGATAGAGCTCGAAGGTAGGTAACGGAGCCCCAGAAAAGCTATAAGCTTGAGTGTGGTCAAATAGAAAGAGTCTTATTTATTGCACCTAATGACGAGCGTGTTTAAGTTTTTTTAAACTACATAATAAAGTTATTTGAAAGATTCCAACTTCCAGGGTTAACAGAACATCTCTCCATATATAATATATCATAATATGAAAGAAACAGTTACTAAATCCATCTTAATTCGTTTAATTTGTTCAAAGAAGTATTATTTTCAACTCAGAGAAAACTCGCTTCAGTCTGTCGCATAAGAATTTTCCATAGTTAGGGACCCGTTCTCTTTACTTTGGCAAAACATTATAGTCTAGGCTCGTTAGGCATTCCTGTCTCAGATCCTGCAACAGTTTGGGAGTAACATCTGTTTTCTAAAGCAAAAAAACGCATGCTGCGATCCACCGCTTCTTGAGGAACATCTAGTGCTTTTGTTATATCATTCATTACGTGCCCTCGACGACACAAACACCTTGTTTTATGCTAATGAGTTATCAGACTGCTTCATATACACTCACATCATCACGTCATCATCAGCCCTATGACATCCACACATAAACGAGACATAAGTTCAAAAATTAAAACCCGACTACGATCGGGTAAAAAATAGCCTGTGACACTCTTGCGATGAAGAAGAATCGATTGATACCTCGCTTGTCAAACCCGGATCAAGTTTTTAGTTTGATCACGTAACCCTTCCTTGGCTTTGCCATAATTAGGTAAAAGCCTATGACACAATTAATGAATACGGAACGATACCTCACTTGTCAAAATTGGACCAAGTTTGTAGCTTTAACACATATCGTTTCCTTTGCTTCACCGTAGTTGGATAAATAAATAGTCTATAACACTCTATGCCTGAAGACGAACTGATTTTTAGCTCGCTTGTCAAAATTGGAGCAATAGGGGCGATGCTATGGTGGAACATCTACATCCCCACATATATACATACATACATACCGCGCCCGCGTCCACCTACATAGTTAACCTGGTTGTACCAGCGGCAATAGACAGTTCACCCTATCCGTCGAAAAGAGCCACTATTGCAAAACCACAAGTTTTCAGAGGGAGGTTTTTTCTAATTTTCTCTTAAATTTCTTAGAGAATGTATGTTTTATGGTAACCTAAACGATTAGGTGATATAACGAGCATCCATTGATATATTTTTTTATTTAATATCATCAGTTTTTATATATATTCTTTCCCTTAAGACTGTATTCCGCGGAACTTTAGCGTATTTACATGAACTCAATCGCCATAAGGGCTTTATTCTACGGAAAATGAGTAGCACGCATTTAAAAGACGTTAGGACTTTTTTCGACGGAAATAGCAAAGTGGTGGCTTTTTACGAGCAAAGTGTGAAGTTAAACAGCATATTTCCGTACACAAAATTATAGAAAAAAACTTTTTTTTCTTGTATTATAGTCAGTCTGATCTGATTTATATACTGTTGATTTACTTCCGGTAAGTATATTGATAAACAAATAATTATCATTGTATTTTAATTTAATAGGGATATATAACTTAAAATAAGGATTGTACATATTGTTTATAATATACAACAAACTGGTGTTTACGAAAGGTTTAACCCAATTTTATAGGTAGAAAAATGTTACGGTAACATGCAATGAAAAAACCGATCGACTTAAAATATTACTTAACCGTATTGGTAATGACAAATAAAAAAATGTCTTGTTACTCTTACATGTTACCATTGTACATAGGAAATGTCTTTATGACCATGTTATACAAAATAGATCACAATAAGATAGTTGTTATCAGGAAACAACAACAACAATTTTATTTTATTAAGCAACTACTCCTAACAGACACACAGATATTTTATAAGTATTAGGTTTAGAAATGGTTAAAACGTATGATTTATTTTAGCCGTATGATTTATTATCACAGCAAAAAGTCACCATTAATTTTCGGCAAAGAAAGTAAAACATTATTTATTAAAAGGTAACTTTTAATTAAAACTTTTAAGTATTTCGGAAGTTTCTTTACTATATGGCACAAGTGAACATTTACAAAAATATGATATGAGCCAGAAGTATATTACAATATGATATTATATTTCTATAAGTTTTATGTGCCGTGGTGGTCTCGGCTTAGACAAGGACCCCTCCCAATCCTCCCGTGGATGTCGTAAGAGGCGACTAAGGGAATACACAATGGAAGATGGGCAGCAGCGTCCTCCGAGTACATATTTGTAATACTGTGGTCACCAATCCGCCTGCCAATCGTAGTGACTATGGCAACACACCCAAATATATGATAAACACACCGCAAAGATGGCCCCCAGACCCCGGCGGCTCCGTTATTCCTGGCACAGATGGCAGCCATGGTAACGGCAGAGCAGGGGGTGCTAAGAACTCCCAGCAGGGACTCAGCTACCAACCCCCACGATCTCTGGACCAGGCAACCTACAACGCACGCACCTTGAGGACCAATGAGAAGTTGATAGAGCTGGAAGAAGTAGTAAGTGAGTTGCGCTGGGATATTATAGGGTTATCAGAAGTCCGAGGAGAGGGAGAGGATACGATAACCCTCAATTCCGGCAACTTACTCTATTACCGGGAGGGCGACCAGCTGTCCCAACACGGTATCAGGTTTCTCGTCCGCAAGTCCCTCGTCAACAACATTGTGCAGATCGAAAGCGTTTCAAGCAGGTATAAGGTATGCCACCGCATACCTTATACTCAGAATAACCGAACGGTATTCGTTGAAGGTATTACAGGTGTACGTTCCACACTCGAAACATCCAAACGATGAAGTGGAGGCTATGTATGACGACATTTACAATGCATGCTCCGAAAACACACTTCACAGTGACGATTGGGTATTTCATTCATCGCCATTCCTCATGCCCAGTCACGCACGGCTGGGCATGAGGAATGGCGATGAACTGAGAGTGGGGCAGTTTGGATTTGGCCATCGGAACCACAGGAGTCAGCTATTGGCTGGCTTCATGGAGAAGAAGGGTTTTTTTATGATAGATCAAGAAGCGCCCGTCCAGGAAATGGACGTGGCTGCACCCCGGCGGTCATAAACACAAGTTAGATTTCATTTTGCATATATTCAATGATGTCTCTGTGATCAACAGGGTTAAGACTGGAACTTGAATATCAACGTAAAACTGGAATGGTCTCGTTTGATGAGATCTACTCTTCGCCCAAGTCCTGCCCAAATCCAAAACCCTGAGAACTTTCAGTTGTAGCTCCAAAATAGCTTCCAAATCCTTACCGAGTGCGATACAGTAGGCGAACTAAACAACGGGCTGGTGGAAATTGTTCACGCGGTCGGGTCGAAGTTCTTTAAGACCCACCGCAAAAATAGAACACAGAAACTCTCTGAACATACACTTAAACTCATGGCAGAACGAGGCGAGATGAGGCTGCAGTCTTCAGTGGATATTTCGAATTACAGCTTGCTTAATAAACAGATATCCAAGTCGATGCGACATGATTTGCGTTCCTATAATACTAATTGTATTAAGAACGCAATAGAGCGGAACAAGGGCTCCATATTGTTTGCAAGAGATCTGTCTATTTAGCAAAGCCTGTTGACGAAGCTGAAGACGGACAGTGGCAGCATCGTCTCGTCGAAGCCAGAGATTTTGAGTGAGCTCAAGAAGTTCTATGGGTAATTATACACCTCATCACGTAGTACTCTTAGCACTGCTAGCGATGCAAAAGCTCGTTTAAACCGACATTATACCGAAGATTTCCCGGACGTTAGCCTATACGAGATCAGAATGGCTCTCAAACAGCTTAAGAGCAACAAATCACCAGGGGAGGACGGAATAACGACAGAGCTACTGAAAGTAGTTGGAACACCGTTACTTAAAGTCCTTCAGAGGCTGTTTAACTCCGTCATCCTCGAGGATACTTACGCTAGAAGCGTGGCACAGGAGTGTAGTGGTGTTGCTCTTTAAGAAAGGTGATAACACCCTCTTGAAGAATTTTAGGCCCATTTCGCTGCTGAGCCACGTCTATAAAATGTTTTGGAGAGTAGTTACAAACCGTCTCGCTCGTAGGTTTGACGACTATCAGCCTCCCGAACAAGCTGGATTCCGGAAAGACTTTAGCACCGTAGACCACATCCTACGCTCCGGATGATTATACAGAAGACCGAAAAGTATAATCGGCCACTAAGTCTAGCGTTTGTGTACTACGAGAGAGCCTTTGATTCAGTCGAGACCTGGGCAGTGCTACAGTCATTACAACAGTGCCAGATTGAATACCGGTACATGGATGTGTTAAAGTATTTGTACAGCAAGGCCACAGTGACTATCCGTTTTCAGGATCGGAGCACGAATTCTATCCAGTTGCAAAAAGGGGTGAGACAAGGAGACGTTATTTCTCCGAAACTGTTCACCTCTGCACTGGAAGATATATTCAAGCTTCTGAACTTGAATGGATATGGTGTTAATCAATGGCGAATACATCACTCACCTTTGATTTTTACTACGGACACCTATACGCTTCGCATGCTCCTCGGCCAGAGACTGTTTCTGAGGATTCAAGAGCCACGTTGACTCGCCTTTATACTGGTGAGCTACCAGACGTCAGCTTGGAAGAGATGGAAATGGCCCTGTGATAATAATATAGAAAAGCTTCCGGTGAAGACGGAGTTACATCGGAGCTCTTAAAGGTAAACCTATTCTCAAGGTTTTCAAGGTTCTTTAACTCCGTTGTTAACTGTGCAGCACACTCGAGGTATGGCACAAGAGTATACGGTGGTACTATTTTTCAAAAATGGTGATAAAACCTTGCTTAGAAGGTCTATAAAGTCCCTAAATTAGGTTGGTATGTAGGTGTTTTATGATCAAGCAGGTTAGATACCTACGTAAATTGAAGTACCTATATTAGGTTGGTACCTAGGAGTTTTATTTAATTGTATTTTATGAAATCTGAAGTTATTCAGTGTGTGCCTATAGGTAGGTCTGAAAAGATTCCTACCTAATCAGGTACCTAATGCTGACGTCAGGTACCTAATGTTGACGACCTGAATTTCTAATAAAATAAGTACTACTTAACTAGTGTGGTTCAAAAATGTTCTGTTTACTCACCTTCACGAAATCTCTTCGTTGGTTTAATTATTTCGCCTTGAATAGTGCCCGTGGTCCACCCAGGTGAACTGCAGGCTGCACAGCAGATAGACCACGACCAATGCCCGACGCCTAGCAATTCCGCCGAGTAAAGGCAGCGATGCGCTTATGACCTTTTCCCCCGACTCCCCGCACAAATATTTGCGTGGAACATAGTCGCTGAGGCGACAGTGGCCGTTTTCAACGGAAAAATTCGGACACACTGGCGTTAGTGGCAGTATTCGTCGGAGTATATTGGTATGTGGCTGTTTGCATAAAACAAAAATGTATATTTTTTTTACATCAAAATAAGGTCAATTTTTTTTTGCCAATTTGAATTGATGCATATGCATTATAAGATCCCAAAAATGCAATAAAAACATAAGGACCTAACGGCCACTGTGGCCCTATTCCACGGACAGGGCGAGTTAAACTATTACTCTTCCCTTGTTTCACTGTAGTCGGGTAAAACGAGGGTTTTAGCAAAAACACCGAGATTGGCGGCTTGGTGATCGCAGTAGGTGATAATACACAGGAAAAAGCTCTTACTAATATCAGGGCGGTCGCACTCCGCAACAAGTACAAATAAATTCAAGGACCCAATATTCGGGTCCGTTCACTCGAGTGTCAAGCGTGCGCTCGATGAGTCGCGCGCCTTGTACTTAGCGATAGAGCACCTACTTACGTAAAGTTGTTGACAAACTTTATTCCGGTTTTTTTCATTATGATTACCAAGAAGAAAGCTAGAAAGTACTGCATAGCATTCGGCTGTTTGAATAGTGATAGAAATGACGAATTGTCATTCTTTACGCTTCCAAAAGATATTGAAAGGTAATAAATTGTAATACCTATAATAGGTCCTAGTTATGTAGTTAGATATTGGTATTTTTTTATTACGTAGGTTCCTATAGTTTTATGTTATTTCATTTGTGTTCCATACCGAAGCTACGCATATTTAAGGTTTTTCCGCGCAGAAATAAAGTCGTTTATTAAATCGATCAACGTAATTTTATAATTGATTATAGTAGGTATTGTTGATCGGAAAATGAATTACTGTGCTGACTTAGTAAGTAGCCTACATACTTTTAATACCTTTTATTACGTAGGTAGCAATTTATTTTTCACTCATTAAAAAGCATGGAGTTCAGACAGGCACCTTTATTCATCAAACACGTAGGTAGGTATCTCACTAAACTTATCGGCGTTCTGAAAACGGGATAGGTAGGTAGTAAAAATGAGGTAGTCGGTCTATTCTGATAAGAATAGCGATGCGTTGTAGCGAGAGTCGCTATTTATTTAAATGACTTTACTCAGTTAGCCTTCTGTACTTGTACTATTATTTATTCTGTGCTAATATGCCACACATCACACAGTGCAACAATCATTTTACCCAACTACGGCGAAGCAAGGGAAGGGTAATGAGTTTAACAGTCGATGTATGTGGATTTTCCACCGTAGCTTCGCTCCTATTGGTCCTATTTTGACAAGGGAGGTATTAATCGATTCGTCTTCAGGTATGTAATAGACTATTTTTTGTAGTTGGATTTTAGATTTTGAACTTATGTTTTGTTCGTTATATAATTATTTTATTTAAAAATGAGATAAACTATGTATTTGAAAGCTTCATTTAATAGGTGTTCAGGAAAATATACATACAAATCCGACATTAATTATTGAATTCACACTTTTGTGTAGTTGCTTGCCACGATGCGCACTACCACGCGCAATATGCGCGTGGTAGTGCGCAATGTTAGATATATCGCCAACCGATGATCAACTGCCTAAATTGTTATTACCTAATGATAAAACATTATAACAAAATTGACATTAATAAAACTCCAGGATTGAGTTAATATATTTTGTTCTTAATCTATCTATCTATACTTATAATAAAGCAATAAGAACGAAAAAGTCTGTACAAAGAAGATAATAAAAAAAATGGTCTAGGGTACTTAAAATAAGCTACTAACATGTTTTTTTTTGTCTGTTTATCTGTATGTTTGTTCTTGCATCACGTCAACTTCACCGATTACGATGCAGTTTTCACTGTTGGATAGCTTAGGGTATGACTTAAAAACTGGTGTACTTGGTATCTTAATCTGATGATAAGATGCCGAGCAATCGATAAAAAGCTTTTTGACGGCATAACGATATTTGAATAAATGTAGTATATTGTACATTATAGGTATATTTGGTCCTGGAATAACACGAATGATCTACTTTTAAATGAAATAACCACGCGGGCAAAGCCGCGGGCACAGCTAGTTTTCAGCATAACTACGTCATTTTATCCAAGTCATCAAGTTGTAATGAAACTGAACCGGCGACCTCATCGTACACATTCAACAAATTTTACAGAGCATTTTTCAAATAAACTGGGAGAAGCTGCGTGCTCAATATTTTGTGATTTTTATATTAAGTTCAGGAAATGTTCTGAGTCGTGATAAAAGACGCTGACTTGAGATTCGGCGGCAAATTCTGAAAGTACAGATTCCATGGTCTTTTAAAAAAACGGATATTTTAAAAACTCTTCTATATTGTTTTTTAAAACAAATATAGAAGAGTTTTTAGATCAAAATTTCTACTTCGAAATATCCCATCAGATTATTTTCTCTCAGATTTACTATTTTTAAAATCTTGGTGAAAAATAAATCATGATACGAAGAAGGTCCCCATTTTAAAAAACAATTACCTTTTTTTAAACGCTAAAATAAGTTATTAAAAAAAAACATTTAAAAAAAAGTTTAATGCAGTAGCCATGTCATGGTCAAACTTAGAACGGGCTAGCACAATTAAATGCGAACACAAAATTTCGTGTCTCTGCTGTTAACCGTTAAGGAGTTCTCTAGTCAGGAGCCAACCCTAAGTGCAGCAACCGTGTCATGGTTAAACTTAAAACCGGCTATTATAGTAATTTTACTATATACCTACAAAAAAAACGGGTCTGTGCTGTTGACCAATAAAGAGTTCCATTATCTGGAGACCATATCATAGTAAAATTTACCGAACTGGACGAAATATGGTATACAGATTTTTTTGGTGGGGTACTTCCTACAAAAAGGGGCTAAAAGGGGGCTACTGAATATCACCGCCTTATTAGATCCGATACCGATGGTTTTTTTTTATATGAATAGTAGTTTAAATTGGTCTTATAAAAAGTTGGTGAAGATCTGATGAGAATCTGCGGCGTGATGAGCAGAATAGCTGCTCAAAGTTCAGTAAACTGCTCACTTTTAGGTTTCTGCTAGTGGAATCAGCCCTTGACTCCCTTTTTGCCCCTTTATGGGGGAAGTGACCCCCCCCCCCCCTATCAACAATTAAGAAAAGGAGATGCTTCGCTCGCGCTTCGCGCTCGCTCGGTCAAAAAGTGAAACGTTGTCTGTTTGTTTCTTTGGTCGGGGAGTATTAACGCCACAATGGCTGTTCTGATATTGATGAAACTATGTAAATGGGTACAGTACAATATTGAGACCAACATAGGATTACGTGTATAACATAGAACTTATACACGTAATCTTACCATTATCCCGGATGCTAATGGTAAGATTACGCGGTAAAACTGGAAAATGACAATTACTTGCTGTAAAGAACGTTTGCCATGGAAACGAAAATATAACAAGTCTGTCAAAAAGCATCAAGAGCGTTAGTGCTATACTTGTTTTTACTCGCGATAACTGTAGTCCGTGCGGAAGAAGTCGCGGGCGAAAACTAGTGTTAGGGTATTCGTAAATTATTCAATATCCCTTTTCCAAAGTATGAACAGCCTATGTCGCAAACTGCGATTTCAGAACGTAAAATAATAACTAGTGAATCGATCACTGTCTGTGCTGACAACATTGTACCTTTCCGAACGAAAAATGGAATGTACCCACAAAAATAACATGATTAGACTTGCTGAGAAAAGAAGGCGCGACAAGTTTGTCTCGTGACAGACAAGAAAGCGCGGAAAAGGGAAAAATTAGCGTTTTAGCGTCGATGATTGCCGGGCAGTTGTGTCCGGGAATGTATAATGTACACATCTTGAAAATTTTGAAGTGTAAACTAGTGAAATATGACTGTATGTGCAGTATATGTTCCATCAATGGAAAGTTAAGGAACTAACAAAGGTGCGAAGGAGAAATAACCTAGGCGCCACACAGGACTTACGGAAGAGGCAGGTTGTCTAAGATCCCTACCGAGGGTGATGATGATCGAGGAAGGAACCGGTGGTAAATTTGGTGAGTCTATTCCTGCTGTGAATGCTAACCAACGTGGGTGGCTGTACGGAAATAATGCCACTGGGTAGACATCCCCCAAATACCTATAATAAACCATTGTCTAGACTGAATAGGACAATCAGGGACAAAGGCATACAAAATAAATAACTTGGAATTTAATGGCACAGAATGTAAGTGCCAGGCTCGTGGTGGAATAGGTAGGATTAAAGGTGGGTGTGGAGGTCCTTCTTAGGGACTTTAATTCCCAAAACTTAAAGAAACGTGGAAGAATGCAGAAGAATACGTTCTTCTGCATTCTTCCACGTTTCTTCCAAGTCGAATAAGTCTAGAAACGCCATATTTCCTGGTAAACCTACATATGTAGTGAAATTTAGTTCTTGTCTTAATGTACCTTTAGGAATTTCGGCAAATTAATACATTGGTGATAAAATGGTTGAGATGCTAGGACATTCGCATCACTGCACTGCGCGCGTCACCGTGAGACGAAAAAAGTTTTTAAGTCTCAACTGCCCGGCAATCAACGCCGCTATAACGCTTATTTTTCCTTTTTCCGTGCTCTCTTGCCTGTCTAACCCTCACGAGACGAACATGTCGTGCCTTCTTTTCACAAGTCAAATCATGTCATTTTTGTGGATACCTTCCATTTTTCGTTCGGAAAGGTACAATGTTGTCAGCACAGACTGATTCCAGAGTCGATTCAATAATTTTACTTTCTAAAATCGCAGTTTGCGACACCCTATCGATCTATAGAGCAGAAATCAGAAACTGTTTAGCCATATACCTACGTACTGACCTAAAATTGTATCGTAAAGTAATGCAGCATTTGCAAAAGTGAGTTATTCGTTACAGCGGCGTCTTGTAAAAATGTTGATGGAGCTCGCGGGATTTAGCTGTACTGACTATACGAATGCTCACATTGTAACATGTAACATTACGTTTAAAAGATACAAGAAAGTTGTAGGTAATTTACCCTGTAGATACTAAACCTTGGACACCCGATCCGTAAAAATCAGGCATCAGGCTTTGGATGTCAGAATTCAATAACTCACGTCTGTGCAGAGTTTATGAACTTTTCTCTCATATCTCTTTGAGACTGATAGTTCTGGGACTAAAACGTTTTTTTATCTGTGTTATGAAGTGATAAGACGAGCAGGGCTGCAGGGCTCTCGCCTGATACTCATAGTAAGCGTCACGCCTGCCAATAGTAGTTGCAGTGCCATCCAGAACTTTGGTTGCACAATCTTGCGCGTTACTGCACTGCGCTCGTCACCCCGAGACATTGGTTGTTGAGTCTCATTGCCCAGTAATTTTGCTGGAATATTGCCCTTCAAACTGAATTACAGAAATGCTTACACACTAATGCTTGGTGGTTGAATATCTGTCAATAATAATTGTGTGGTACTTTTCCAGGCCTTAAGATACCTATCATTACAATAGTTAATCCCTCGTCAGCCTGAGCAAGCCGGCACGACAGACGGTCATTGGAAAATTGCAGTTATTACCCGAGTACGGCGAAGCAAGGGAAGGTTAATAAGTTTAACAATCTGTATTTATGTATGTGGATGTTCCACCACAGCGTCGCCCCTATTGGTCCGATTTTGACAAGCGAGGTATCAATCGATTCAAACATTCAAAGTGTCATAGGCTATCATCATATACCCGACTGTAGTCTGGTTTTAGTTTTTGAACTTATGTCTTGAGTTTTCATACATATTTTATGCCTCCGGCTGTCATGCCCTCGCCGGTGCCATCCCGGTACCGACACACCAGTAGGTTCCTATATTGTCTTCAGCGCGGCCATTACCCGAAAAACTCACTTTAATTTTGATTTTGTATTGGTAATGTTGTTTTGAGCTAAACTTCGAAAGTCAATGTTGAATGACTTGTTTTTTAAATAACCTGGAATGCACAAACCTAGACTCGAATTTGGATGTTACGAACAAGCTGTTTTTCTTATTAAGCAACAACGTCAGTGTATATATTTTTATTTATTGTTTTTGTTGTAAAATACGAAATAGAAATAATGATGAAACTTTCTGGCTTGTGCACTTACAGTGCAGTTTCAAGTAAAGGTTATTTCAAAGATATTATTCCAGCTTGGATTTTACTGTGCGATTGTGAAATATCTATGTATTTACTTTAACTGTACCATGAGTGTTTAGTCCACATAGCTATTTCATTCAAATATGCGAAAAATCTTGTATAGGGTATGTCTGAATTACTGTCTGACTGGCAATCAACTCAGCTTATTCCGTTATGGTGGCCATATAATTAACGGTATAACTAGCAGGTTTACTTTACAGACAATTACGAAGCGAATCTATAGCGCCCTTGTATATATAAAAACAAAGAAACACTTATAACTACCCTTAAATATTACATATCTAATTTAATATTTTTTTGCATAAATTTTCATTCATTAATGAAGCGTAGTTAATTAACTACGCTTATACGTATTCGTTTTTCTATATTTTTCAACACACAACAGTTATAAGCATCCTAACTGGCAGATTTTTGCGCTCAAACGATGACAAATTGAAAATGGTCTTATCAAGTTTGTTTGTTTGGCGTATGAGGTAGTGCTGACCTCTGGTGTCAGAGTTTATCAGGCCGCCGGAGGGCCTCTGACATGGCTTAACGACTGCTATTAATCAATAACAGCCGGGACCGACTCCTTAAAGTGCTCTCCGGAGCACGGAGCGATGAAAAACCGCACATAGCTTAAAAAAGTCATTGGTGCGGAGTCTAGGTTCGAACCCGGTATCGTTGGATTCTAAGTTGTACATTGAACCGTATTTTTAACAAAAACTTATAAGCTTACATTGTATTCTATTCAAGCGATTTACTAACGATTTCACCACAACTTAGGGGGTAGAAAGTCTCCCAAAACACCAATTCTATCATCAACTGTACTACTAAAACATAACCAGCAACTCTCTCTATCGCTCGCATAGAGGATAGAGAGGAGGAGATGAGATAGCAATACATTTACTAAATACCTACTTACGAAGATTGCGTCAAGCGACTAACGACTTTCCTCTCGTAACGAAAAACCTGTTAAGTAGTCTCTGTTTCAACCATAACATCGGCATAGCATGACTTTAAAAACGACGAGGACAACGCCTTAGCTTTGTTAGGTCTCTTTCTCGTTAAACTAGCTGAAAACGATAAAAAAAAACATGAGAAAAGATAAACCTGTCAGATATATATACCATTGCGTGTATGGCCACCATGAGACACAGATTTTCATAGTCAGGTTTCCCTTTGGTTCAATAACCAAATTTTTGAAGGGTTTTTTCTGATGACGTATCAGTTTATATATGATGATGATGATGATAAAAAGTATCCTATGCGTATAAGCTATCTCTATTCCAAATTTCATCAAAATCCGTTCAGTTGTTTGACCGTGAAGGACGATGATGATGATGATGATGATGATGATGATGATGATGATGAAAAGTATCCTGTGTGTTATTCTAGGGTATAAGCTATCTATATTCCAAATTTCACCAACATCCATCCAGCTGTTATTGCGTGAAAGCTTCCCAAATGACCAAACAGACCTTTCACTTATTTATATTGGTTAGGATGAGTTGTCCAAGCAGGCAACACCGCTTGTAACAGCTAGTTATACATATAATGTGAGCAAATGTGACATAATGTGATATAATGTGAAAAATCTCACAATATAAATGTGTTCAATATCTCATTCGACATAGTATAATCATAATTCCCATATAACAAATACGTCCTTCACCCAGATGTAATCAGGTTCTCAGAAATATAGGCTCCAACAAAAAGATAATGAAATATCCGACTCCGTATCAGAATGTAAGAGCGTGACAAATGCTGATGAATATTTTATTCAAATGAGGCATGTGACCGCCATCTTACCTGACGGATATGGATGATGCGGTCGGGCAAGGCACCGCCTAATTTGGAAGCAATTCTTCCTGTTCTCGCCAGATTTGAATGAAAAATCGACAATGGCTCCCGGAATAAGTGAAATTTCATTTTAGTTTAGGTAATTCGATAATAAGAAAAATTAACCTTTTGCGACCTTTTTTTTTAATGAATGTAATATATTCTTCTATTTGGTTACGTTAGGTATATTTGAACAACTTTTGACTTGGAATATATATTGTTTGTAATTATGTTTGTGGTATCCAGTCCCTGCTCAGGGTAAAGACATTGGCAGCCGTAACACAGGTACGACCTAGCACGGCTGTCAATGATATTATCTAATTGTATTACTCGTAATAGTATTGTTTTAAAGCCCTTAGTTTGTAAATTAAAAAACTTTGTTTATACTTTTAGATTATGTTTTGCTTTTGTGGTATTTTATTAATAAAATTATTCTTATTCTTATTTTAATATTTTTAAATAGTTTTTTTTTTTGTTTCAGCTTCCCTTTTTTTGTTACATTTTCACTTTTTTAATTTTTAAGTTTTTTTTCTTTTATCCCTTTTTTATTTCATCGTTCATCGGTTCGTGCATTTTTTATGATTTTTTCATTTCACTTTTTTGCTTTTTTTATTGTTTTGTCATCGGATTGTGAGCTACCCTGAAAGTTTCAGCAGGATAGCTAATCGGAAAGTGCTCGAAATTTGAATTGCAAGATTCCAGGTCAAATACAAAGGTCTTCTATTTAGTATTCTTAAATACCATCTGAATTTTCCAAGTAGAATGAATTAAGTGAAAATTGCGCCATATGATACTAGCTTTTGCTCATGACTTCGTACGCGCGGACTACAGTTTATCGCGATAAAAAGCATACTATGTATTCCCAAGGGTTCAAACTATCCCCATACCATAATTTCATTAAGAGCAGTTCAGCTGTGTCGTTAAAATGTAAAAAACAGAGAGACAGAGCTACTTTCACTGTTATAATATTAGTAAGGATTTACGACAATATAGTGTCTGTATGTCTATCCGTCTGTCCATCCACGCGTGCAAAGCCCGTAAACCCCAGAAAGTTACGATGCCACAGACAAAACCATCAAAATTCTAGATATACTACGTGTCTTTGTATCCGACAAATATACATACAAACAAAAACGTATCTACTTAATAAACACATACATTCAATACACACCTATTTTTGTGTTGGGGGCTGAACTCACAAACAAAGTCCCAAAAATCTCATTTAAAATTTCCAAGTTATCAAAGTCCCACGCGTCAAATAATGAGGATGATTTAGATAAATCGCACTCTACTCCACATATCACCGCGTCAAGGTTCCGGCGGAAACGGAAGCTAAGCTTATCTCCCGTCTTTCTGATGGGTGCGGTCAAGGGATAAGAGGTAACGGCCTCAAAAATACCTATACAGTGGACCAATATCGCGTTGCTGGACATGCAAAGCGAGGACAAAAGCTATAGAAACGTTCATCATCATCAGCCTATATCTGTCGACTGCTGGGCGTGCCTCTCTTGATGCATGCCACTGAGCTTGGTCTTCAGCTCGCCTCATCCATTTTCTTCCAGCCGCTTTTCGCAGGTCGTCACTCCACCTGGCCTCAGCCGTCCTACACTACGTTTGTCTAAACGTGGTCTCCACTCGAGAACTCGTCTACCCCAACGGTTATCGGTTCTTCGGGAAATGTTACCACTACCACTTTAGCTTGCTTATTCTTTGAGCTATGTCGATTACCTTGGTTCTCTGTTGGATATCTTCATTACGAATCTTGTCCTTCAGATAAACTTTAAGCATAGCTCTCTCCATATCTCGCTGAGCGACCTTAAAGTGGACTAGTCTGACCGTGAGTGTCCACGTTTCGGCTCCGTAAGTCATGACTGTTAGGACGCATGGATTGAAGTCTTCAGGCACTGTGGTATGGATGACTAGAACCATTGCTTGATTCAATTTTCATGGAGTTTTGTTGATAGATAAAAGTAGTAGTTATGTAGGCTTAATTACACTAGAATCAAATTCAATTCAATTCAATTCATAATTTTTATTGACACAAAGAAATATACAGTGTAACCTATGAAGCAATAATTATAATCTAATCTAATTATAATCTGATCCTATAATTAGTTAGTATCGAGAGCTAAATACCGAAATATGGACGCTCAAAATACGAAGAAGAACCAAGGTGGATGACATGGGATCCCGTATAATTAAAATGAAGTGGCGACGGGCAGAACACTTAGCAAAATGTGGTAAGTGGAGTAAGTCTTTTGACGGAATGGTGGCCACGTAACGGTAAGCATAGCCGAGGAAGACCAATGCAACGCTGGGTCAATGACATTGAAAAGCACGCTGGAATGACCTGGACCAGATTAGTTCAAACCAGATATGAATGGCGTAGGAAGGAGGGGCTTGAAGTGGGCGGAATAAGCTGAGCCTTTCGCGCACACAAACCCTCACATATATGCAGTAATATGCACGTATTAATACTGTGGCTCTGTGAGCTGTAGACCTCGCGCGTACAAACTTTTATTATTATTTTTTGTCCATTAGGATATAGATCTCAGGGGAGATATAATATAATAATAATAATATATATTCGGGACAACTCCACACCAATTACCTAGCCCCAAACTAGGATACCCTGTAATATGGGCACTAGATAACGGATAAACATACATAAATACGAATATCAACATCCATGACTCGGAAACAAACATTTCTGCTCATCACACGAATGATTGCACCTTGCAGGATTCGAACCCGCGACCGTTTGATTTCGTTCCCAGGATTACTAGCCACTAGACCAACCGGCCGTCAAATGTGTTCGGCCTACACTGTCCTGCCTTGCAACCAAGTTATACTATTATCCGTAACGTAGGTTAGTGAGTACGGCACATAATAATGAAAGGTAATCTTCGGTAATCCCAGACTACAGTACCGCTTGTGTTTGTGCCGTACTAGGGAGAATCCTGACACGGTGATGGCCGCCGGGATGACGGAGGCTGATACTCATCAGGGCTGCCGTCCTCTGATGTGAGCTATAATGCCAGATGGCAGGAACGCAGCCCTTGATCAGCGTATCCACTGACCCCGTGCGCCCTTTTTGAAGTTACTAAACTTCAAAAAGTTGCCTTCATTAGAAATCGCTGCCTGTTCATGGCTTCCACCATAGACTTAACAACGTTGTACCTACACGCGTTCGTTATACCGACTTCGGTAGCTATTTTATAACGTAATTATTAAGTCTTCAGGAAGATTGTTGTGATTATATTAGCTAATGTATAATTACAATAATCTATGGCTCATAATTAGTGGTGTGAAATATCATTTGGCCGGACCACTGATGTAAGTGATGGTATATTTTTTTTTTTGTAATTATGCAACTAGGGTGTTCGACTGATGGTATGCGCCATGCCGCATGATAACAATTGCAGTACAATCTCACAATTTTATATTGAACGAGCGAGCGAAGCGAGTGCTAATCTCTTCTTCTAATACCAACTAACTGCCACACGATACGTCCTGTGGAGGAGTACCTCCACAGCTCATATTTTGCATTCGATCTGGACGTAACTTAGTATACAGACATAATGTTTTTTTTTGATAATGAAATTTTTTGAGACTTTCTCCAGAAAGAGGAAAAAAGTGTGCTACTGAATATATCCGCCTTGTTTTATCCGATTTCGATGATCCTTTTTTATTTGGAAGATAGTAACATTAAGTTGGTTTCATAAGTATTTGGTGAAGATCTGATGAGGATCTTCGGCATGATGAGCAGAACAGCTCCTCAAAATGCAGTAAATTGCTCAATTTTAGGTTTCTACCAGTGAAATTTTCATTTCAGTTCACATTTCCTGGTTTTCCCGTAGAAACTTACAATTTTCCGAGATAAAAAGTATTCCATGTTTTATTCCAGGGTATATAACCTATCTCCATTCCAAATTTCATCAAAGTCCAGCCGTTATCGTGTGAAAGCTCCCCAAACAAACAAACAGTCAACGTTTCACTTTTATATATTGGTATGGATGAGAGCATATTAATATTAGCATTGTTATTAGCATTATTATGCGGGAAATGCTCTTTAGAGCGAAACTATCGGTAAAGTTAAAAATATACGTTTTTCTCTAAGCAACTTTACTCAATCCAATCTACATAACTTGACATTAATAAAAATAAAACAGACACTAAAAAAGTATAAAAAACATAAATCAATAAAAAATAACAAATATATACAAAAAAGCCCGCAACAAGAATATATTATTTATGATTGGATTTAAAAGGAATAATGAGTAATTAATAATCCCCCGGGGATCGTGGTAGAATAGCGAGTGTTTTTCGATCCCCTGAGGGAACGAATGGGAAACGGAATGAGCGGATTTAACAGGGCATATTTCAGGCCAAAAATAGTTGATAGAACAAAACCATTTTAGTAAGAATGGATTATCTAAAAAAGTACTAAACTTATTTTGGTAAAATTTACACGAAATGGAACCATCACGCGATCTTCGCTTTGAAAAAAAATACTATTCGCAGCACGACGATTAAAAAAAAGTCAGAGTAGGTAATTCTATGTACTTTAATTGTATGTATCTATAAGGTTTACTTTTTATCCCAATTTTCTATTGTGTTATTCCTATTGATTTCAATAATATAAATACATATACCATAAGGTATATGTATTTATTTATTACCTGAAAGCCACAGTCCCATTACCTCCGTTATTCTTTTCCGTGCACGGTTATCTGAACTGCTCTGAGCAATAAGACCCACTGTGACACTTTATTATTAATTTTGTTTACTAGCCAGTTAAAACACTTTGAACCTTATAGCAAAGTCTGTGTTTACATAGGCACAGAATAAGTAATAGTCACTACGGACGAATTGGCGCGAATATTCTCGTCGCTGCGGTCACGTAAAACTTATTTTCCATTCCTTGCTCAATAGTTTGGCGCAATAGTACAAAACTCGGCCTTTGATTGGCTGAATATATGTTAACACTGACAAACCCAACCAAAGACTTATGCAATTATTATGTATGGAAATACCACCACGGAAAAAAGATGAAGACAAAAAAGGGGAGTTATTCTTGAAAAAAAAAATATATCTTGGAAATAAGATCAATGACACACTGTTATTATGTTTTATTTATATATTACATAAATTTATCTATCTAATGACATTAAAATATCAACACAGTTTAGTACAAAAAGTGACCAGAATATATAATTGAAAACCAGTTTTTTTTTCTAAAATTTTGTCTTTAATTTTAGGTACTAAGATTATTGGTACTTATTGAGTGCTTAATAATAGAAGAAAAATATCCCATAAAAGAATAAAATACTCAGATTGGGTAAGAAACGCGGGATTAAATTTTAATCGAAAACTGTCCAAAACTGTCTGCCGCAGTATCCAAGTGCATCTGGCGTTAAAAAATTTGGTAACAGGAGGGGCTACGTGTATTTATTAAGATTTTTATTTGCGCTGTGTTCAATAAAGAGTTATCTATCTATTTATATATCTATCCTTTTGTTTAACACAATGTGCAATATAGCCATATCATAAAATATGTTATTTTGTTCTTATTGTTATTCCGCTCAATCCCCTTTGGCGCTGTAGCAACCAATTCCCCCGTAGCCAAATCCACCTTGGTTGCTGCAGCGAACAAAAAAAAACATGAAAGTTAAGTTTTACTGTTTGATCGATTTAAATGTAATCTCGCATTTACTATCGAATCTGTGTGTTTCTCTCTTCAAAGGGATATCAAACACTAAAAAAGTTCTTTTTAAATAAATCCACGGCGTTTCTCCGCGAGCCGTAAATTTTTGCTATTTATGTTGGTTTTCACAAAAATATTCTGGTCATTTTTTGTACTAAACTGTGTTGATGTTTTAATATTAACTAATAGGTTGGTTCATCTAGTATTTAAATAAAACAAAACAGCTGCATGTCATTGCTTTCATTTCAAATACGTATTTTTTTCTGAAACTACTCTTATTTTTGGCTTCATCATTTTTCCGCGGTGCCCTCTCTTTACATAATTATTTCATAACACTTTGGTTTGGTTTGTCATTGGCTGCATATATTCAGCCAATCACAGGCCGAGTTTTGTACGGATCCGCCAAACCATTGAGGAAGGAACGGAAAATAAGTTTTACTCGGCAACAATATTTTCGCGCCATTTTGCCGTCTTGCCGCAGTGATGTCATGGTCACGTGGTCCGAGTCACAAGGTTGTTTTTTTTATAACGGGGGCAATAAGCTTCTAATGCTTAAAATATATTATTCTTCTAATATAGATTCACCAGTTCCAGAGTTAGTTTAAAATGAAGCCAGCCAATGTTCGTAAAGTGCACAAACCATAGATTGAAAAAAAGAAATAACAGCTCTCTGTAAATTACATGTCACTGCTACGTGTATATTTTCATGGCTAATACAAGCTCGCTTGTGGCTCCCACGGTCGCTGTCTTGGCCGGATGGAAGACACGATAGTGGCCGGATCTACCAGATAATCCCTATTTATAATGTAATGGAAGATCACTGAATGCTGCTAATTTCGTGTGCGGAGAAAGTGGTATATAATTAAGTTCGCAATTTGGCGTTCCGGGTATATTAAATTATTTATATCGTGTTACGATTGTATTTGGCTAAATCTGACTGTTTTCTTAGTAAAATTAGAATTGTTAATTAACCTCGTTATGGTGGAACGTTTCGCTTGTGGTGCGAAATTCAAAACTTTTGTTTTTTTTTGTCGTTACAGCTCTTCATTACTTCTTCAGATAGCGCAAGCTGATTTTGACAGTGGTTTTTTCGGGTATTCTCAACTACGTTGAACCTTAAGGTATATCCACCAAAGCGATGAAAAATATCTATATGCTTATAACAAAGCAGTATTATAACAAAAAGTATATGAAAGAAGATAATTAAAAGATGGTCCATGAGATCTAAAATAAACTATTGAACAAGAATATGTCATATTTTAAAATGACGTCTGTCTGTTTGTCACGCAACACTTAAAAACTACTTGACTGATTGTGATGCGGTCTTTACTGATGGATAGCTTAGGTTTCAACTTAAAACTGAGGTACTTTGATTCTCAATCCAATGAGTAGAAGCAGAGCAATCAATAAAAAAAAATAGCCATCGCGGGACACCTGGCAGATGAGTAAACATGAAAAAAATTAAGTAACTAAAACAACAAGCAACGTTTTGCCCCACGCGCTTTCATTGGTCAACTGTGAATCATCAACTCTTCTTATTGTAGTTCTTCTTGTCCTTGTTCTTATTCTTCTTCAGTCTAAATGTGATGGCTTACAACTTGAATATGGCCAAGCTGAGGCGGAAAGAAAGAGCCGACGAGTAACGAGCAATTGCGTCGCGGATCGCTCGCGTCTTGGAATCGCTCGATCGCCACGCCACTCAATCGCCACGCCAACAGTCGGCGTTACCCCCTTACCACGCCATGAGATGTTTACACATCAAAAACTATCTGACGGCTGAACGAAATTTGGTATGTCATACTTTAAAGGTACTTTAAACTTTTGGCCCTGGAATAACACATAGTTTACTTTTAACCCACTGAAATGACCACGAGGGCAAAGCCGCGGGCGAAAATATAAGTAATTAAAGTTCAGTTTAGCATATAATTTTTGTAAAGGAAACATTTTGAATACGGATGGGACTAGAATTCACATCGTTCATGCCTCAGCACGAAACATTATAATATATGCCAATTGCCTCGTAACTACTACTGCGCATTATTAAATTATTAGCTTTTGTCAGCAATTTTGTCGGCGCGGACTAAAATTAATCGTGAAAAATATCCTATGTTCATCTAGGATATTAAAAACCAATGCAAAAGTATAGCACCGACGCTTTTGATGCTTTTGACAAACTTGTTATCATTTCGCTTTCATGGCAACCGTTCCTTACAGCGAGTAATGTAATTTTCCAGTAATCCCGTGGAAACCTACCATTTCTGTTTTTAGTATCCTGTGGTGGTCTCTTGTACAGTATCTATTAACAAAGTTTTATTAAAATTGGATCAACTGTTTTGGCGTTAAAGCTATCCAAACAAACAAACAAACAGTTTTTTTTTTATAAACTGACGATACGGGAGGGCACGTTAAGCTGTCTGTCCTGGCTGTTACTGATTAATAGTAGTAGTTAAGCCATGTCAGAGACCCTCGGGCAGCCTGACAAACTCTGACACTAGACGCAACACTACCTCAGTGTGTAGTGTAGTAGTGTGTTCGACCATATCGTCACTAAAGCCTCGTATTGACTAGGGGACAAAATTAAAATGTCCGACTCGTGTCGCTAGGGATGTCAGACGAATTCGGGCGTTGTCGACCGACGACGTTAGAAGACATCGTGCCTAGTGACCTATTTCGTGTGTTCCTAGACCGATGCTGACATCGACAGATATCTTGCGACCTTTTTTGTCTAAAAGAGCAAGAAGGTTAAAAAAATACGGAGTCCACACCGGCAAACCAACGAGTAAAGCAAAGCAAATGGCAGCTGCGTATGTGTGTCAGTTTGTGATGTTTTGCGGTTGATACACAATTTCACTACAAAATACTGCATTATTTTTTATTTCCAGTAAGAACTTGACAGAATTATCTAACAAGACCAATTAGGTCGAGAGCTTGCTGCGATGTGGTGGCTTATCGGCATAACATGGTTTAAGTGTGCTTGGGGCTTGTTCGTTCGAGCAGATCGGCACGTCTTGGCTGCTTCACTTTCGATTTGGCGGTGTAGAACACCGTCTCTAAAACATCCGTGGTCACGAGGCAAGATGTCTGGCGACATCGGCCGACATCGTCCTACATCCCTAGCGACAAGTGTCGCGAGATATCTGTTCCCTAGTGAATAACATAACAACAACAAACGCAACGTAACGTAACATTGTAAAATGTGAGTGTTGACAAACTCTGCTCCATAACTGCTAAACGGGTTGTGATGTTTTTTTTAAACTTGTACATTCCTAGAATAAAGCACATAGGATAAGTACTATTAATTTTCCTACCCTCGGGGAGCTGCTAGTATAATATATAAAAAAAGTTTGTTATTAGCTTCCGTGCATCGATATAGCTAAGAACCATCTCGATCGCGTCAACCTTCAAAAATAAAAAACCGCATTAAAATCGGTTCGTTTGTAAGCTACGGTTCTCACCTAACCTCCCTCCAATTATAGCTAAGAATTATTTTGATAACATCAGCTTTCAAATCGAAAAAGGCATCACGATCGGTCCATACGTTTGGGAGCAACGATGCCACAGACAGACACAGTGATAAACACCCTAACCCTATAACACCCTTCTCTTTTCGATAGAGTTCAGAGGTTAAGAAGAAAGAAAGAAATGATATACCAAAAACATGAACTACTAAAAATAGTTAAATGAATGAAAGAGGCATTGCAATGCATGAGTACCTATAACATGCATGTATTACAATGCTTCTTAGAAAGCTAACAATAACTTTCTTTTTCACTTTTTGACCGAGTAAGCGCGAGCGAAGCGTCTCCGTTTTAAATTGGGCAAAAATGCTTTCGTATGTCCGGATGTCCGGCTGTGTTCCTCTACAGGTCGCATTTCTAAACCAATCTAAATGAAAGTTGGTATACAGGTTATACGGTTTTATTTTTTTTAAGCGTCGGGGTTTTTTGATTGGACGAAGCGTGACCGTGAGCGAAGTGTCTCCGTCTCAGCTAGGACCGGTCCAAGCTGAAACGGAGACACATCGCTCACGCTTCGCGTTCGCTCAGTCAGAATGTGAAAAAGAAAGGTAGTGTTAGCTTGCTAAGAAGCATTGTAATACATTGTAATCAAAAACCCCACGAACAAAAAACCTGTGGAGGAGTACCAACAAACTGACACAAGAAAGTAAATTGGTTGTATATGAAGAAGAGATATGAGCTCGCTTCGCTCGCTCGGTAAAAATATATAAAAATTGTGAGATTGTACTGCAATCTATACTTATAATAAAACTATAACGAGTCCAATTCTGTACATTGAAGATATTTAGTTTTTTTGTTGGAGGGTGCTATATATTCGATACTGAAGCCAAAACAGTATTTTTTTTCAATTTTGTCTGTCTATCTCTCTGTCTGTCTGTCTGTATCTTGGCCGTGCATCATGCCGCCGGAACTACTGGATGAATTCAAATGAAACATGGTATGATTTGAGTTCATAGTAGGACATATAGGATACTTTATATCCCGAAAAATTAATGGGTTCTCGTAGGATAGGGGTTGAAACCTATTTAAAAGAACACGTACCACGCTGAAACTAATGAATGGGGTTTGATGCAACTTGGCACCGTCTTAAGTTATATGATAGGTTAAATGGAGGACACGTTTTATCCCGAAAAAGTAAATTGTTTTTTCGGGATATGGATCCAAAGTTATGTTAATATTGAAGTAATAAATAATATTTTTGGATGGTTCTCTTTATTTGATACTGAAAACTGTTTTACTTTTTATTTTTGTCTGTTTGTCTGTTTGTCCGTATCTTGACCGCGCATCGCACCGAAACAACTGAATGAATTCAAATGAAACTTGGTATAATTTGCATTCATAGTACGAGGTAGGACATTGGATACATTTCATCCCGAAAAATTACAGGGTTTCCGCAAGATATGGGTTGAAAATTATTAAAAAGAACAACTTGCACATACTGAAACTACTGGACGTATTTTTTGATGCAAATTGACACAACCATATATCTATGCTTATAATAAAGCAATAGGTACGAAAAAAACTGTACAAAGAAGAAGAAAAAAAGTGCTCTTGGGTGCTTATAAAAGGAATGAACAAGAATATAACTTCTTTTTTAATCATGTATTTCTTTCTGTTTGTCTGTATGTTTGTTAGTTCACGCATCACGTAAAAACTACTGGACCGATTGCAATTCGGTTTTGTTATGATAGATATATTGTTAGATAGCTTAGGGTTTAATTTAAACACTGGTATAATTGGTATCCTCAATCCGGTGAGTTAGAAGCCGAGCAATTGATAAAAGTATTTTTGACGGCTGAAGAAATTTTGATCGAATGTTGGTAAATTGGTCCTGGAATAGCACATTATGGTACTTTTAACCCAAAGAAAAGAGCACGCGTGCGAAGCCGCGGGTACAGCTAATTAAAATATAAATGTAATTGTTATCATTCGGCATGGCGAACTTGCCCGAAAAAGGAGAAAAAAAGGGGGCTACTGAACATATCCACCTTATTAGACTTTTCGTAAATCTTATTAAAATTTGGTGAAGATCTGATGTGGATCTTCGGCGTTATGAGCAGAATAGGTCCTCAAAATGCAGTAAATTTTTAAATTTTAGGATTCTTCCAGAGGAATCAGCTCTTTACCTACTAGGTAGGGATTGATGGAGCACCTTGGTTATTAATGTTAGTTTTACAATAAGGTAACTAGATGACGCTACTGTGCACCGCCAGATTGTTTGCAAAAAAGTTTGTGCTCGCGAGGTCTGCAGCTCACAGATACACTTTTATACGTTAGTTAATAATTCATTTAAACCATAAACAATTCTAAAGAGGAGCATAAGTTTAAGGTGTAAGTAGGAACGCGTTATTTAACAAATTACCCCATAAGTCTTGTCTCATAAGTGCTTTATCTTCCTGGAGATATTATCCATTATTTTTCTCAGCTTAGGGAATTCGAGATAATTTATTTCCGGTAGGTACTACACGAAATGGGGACTGGGCGGATGAACAGTAAGGACATTGCTACATTAATACTGGCCTAAATGACGACCAGTTGGCTGAATGGTTAGTGACCATGACTTTAAAGCCAATGGTCGCGGGTAGAATTCCTTTAGGTGCAATCATTTGTGTGATGAGCAGAAATGTTTTTTTCCGAATCATGGACGTAATATTCGTATCTGTGTATGTTTATCCGTTATCTAGTAGCCATAGTAAAGGGTATCCTAGTTTGGGGCTAGGTAATTGGTGTGAATTGTTCCAAATATATATTATTATTATTTATATACTACTTTTTTATTATTTTCATAATATGTAATTTATGTGTGTAAGGCAAGGCTACAACGCGGGTGTTTTTTATGTTGTCTCAAGTATGTTTAAAACAATACATAAGTTCAAAAACTAAGAACCAACTACGCTTTGGTAAACACTTGCCTATGACACTCTGTAGAAGACGAATCGATTGACACCTCACTTGTCAAAATGGGACCAAGTTTTTAGTTTGGGCACGTAACTCTTCCTTTGCTTCACTGTGCTTGGGTAAAATAATATAGCCTATGATACTCGATAACTGAAGAGGAAACGATTGATACTTTGCTTGTAAAAATTGGACCAATGGAACATCCGTATACATTCATACATACATACATACATACATAGACTCATAAACTCATTACCCTTCCCTTGCTTCACCGTAGTCGGGTAAAAAGACGGATTCCGCAGCTCCAAATAGAAAGATTAGCAACCTAGATATGCCGATCCACTTGTACGCACAAGCCTCACGCACATACACCATGTTATGCCGATTGACTGTCAAGTCGCAGCAAGAAAAGGCTTTTCTCTAATATATTTTTTAAATTCTGTTGTATTTTTTAGCCATAAACCATTCCGAGCGTCATCAGAAGACCCTGCCATTAATTTCGTCACAATTCGATCAATGGCTTAGGAGCGCATAGGCACAGACAAACACACATTCATTTTTATAGATATACTAGTTTTCCCGCCCGCGACTTCATACGCGCGGACTACTGTTTATCGCGAAAAAAACATCTTATTTTCTTCTAGGATATTAATAACCAATGCAAAAGTAGGTATAGCACCAATGGTCTTGATGTTGTTTGAAAGACTTGTTATTTCGTTTTCATGGCAACCATAGACCATTCTGTGATAGCTACTGTTCCTTATAGTAAGTAATCAACAATTTCCAGTTTTCCCATGGAAAATTACAATTTTCCGGGATAAAAAGTATCCTTTGTTTTATTCCAGGGTTTAAGCTATCTACATTCTAAATTTCATCAAAATCCGTCGAGCCGTTATCACGTGAAAGCTCCCCAAACAAACAAACAAACAGACAACGTTTCACTTTTATATATTGGTATGGATACTTAATGTTATTCTATGTAGACTTCTTGTTGTATTATACTAATAAAACGATAGTCTGGTGACCCTGTGAACGGAATTTGACAGCCATTCAAAGATATTTAATGACAATATTTAAAAAAAAAAATAGCGTTACGCTTGCCACTCTTTCATGCTTGCTCCAAAATATGTATTTTGGACGTGAATTTGCGTGTATATACTTTTCGTGGTAATTTAAGTCTTTCGTATTACACATTAACGTCTGTTTCTTTGTGGCACTATACAATCTGTGCCATAATTACCTATTAGATACCGGGGTGGACTATGGTGTTCGGGATGACGAATTACGTTATTTTTACGAGTTTTAAGACTTCGAAGTTTTTAATTTATTAATTTACTTTTAAACTTTACGCAAAAAACACTGTACAAGTACATCAAACCCTATAGTAGCACAGAATAAATAATAATACTAATAATCCTGGCTCGTAATCAGCTGGTAAAAAAAAACAATATCGCGCTTGACCTTGAATTTGTGCTACAGTGCCACCAACTTATCTGTGAACTGAATGGTGACTTGAGTGTTACAGTCAATCGATAAGTGTTTAAAAAACTAATCTATCTAAATACCACGTGTTATTTTAATATTGAGTATTTTTTTCAAATTGCATTGTCATTGAATTGTGAGCTAACCTGAAAGTTTCAGCCGAATGGCTAATTAGGAATTGCTCGAAATTTGAGTTGCTAGATTCCAGCCGGAACGACAAACAAGAAAGTGACTGAATTAAAATGTGGTAAAAATACAGAAAATGTAGACCTCATTCGTGGCGGGTTTTTTCTTGATTTCTCGGATAAGTTGGTCGAGTTCCTACAGGGAGTACAGCAAGCGGTACACACTCGTGCCAGAGGTGGCCGAGGGGCAGCGAAACAAGTGTACCGTCACTACGCCAATTGATCGCCAAGGAATCATTGAATAAGTATTTGAAGTTCATTTTTAGATTTTTTTGTATTATGTTTTATTTCGAATTACCATATATAATCTATACCAATTTTAAGATGGTTAACAACCATTCTCATTTAAATTTTTAATACTTTTAATAAATCTGTGATAATATTAGTGAAAAGTGGTTATAAAGTGAAAAATAATTAATCGTTTTGGTAGCAGTCTGTTTGTTTTCATTGTACTTAAACTTGTTACATTGCTTATCTGTTAGGGGAGAACAACCCGATTATAAGCACGTCAAAGAATGACCATGAATTCCCATACTGTTTGTATACCTCGGTAGAAGTTTGAAGTATTTCCCTGGAGCTATGTAAAATTTTGCTCGTTGGATCTTTTTTTGCGAGATAATAGCTAGTGTTTTGTAATTTGTTTTAAATTATTTGTTTCAGACTGAAAATGTAGGCTGATGTGATTTTTATTATACATCTGATTGTTTCAGAAGTTTGTAAAGATAATTTATTGTTTTACATTTTGGATTTTTGCGAGCTAAGGCGTAGATAATAGTACTATTATTTATTCTGTGACAGTACCTAGAAAGGACATGAATTTGTACATCCAAACTTTTCTCAATTATATCACCACATATGTACATTTACATTTTATATTGTACATTTTTTATTACCACGTTTGTATTAACTCGTTTACTTACCGCCGTGTACAAGTGTGTTAATATTTCTGTTTCGGTTTGAATAAAATGTTTCCAGCGAAATTATTGTGCAATGAGACTTAACACCAATGTCTCAGGGTGACGAGCGCAGTACAGTGGCGCGCAAGATTTTGCAACCAAAGTTCTGGGTGGTACTGCAACTGTTATGGGCAGGCGTGACGCTTACCATCAAGCGAGTGGAATACAAGTCTCGTCTTTAAATTTAATTTAAAACAAAACTCGTCTTTAAATTTTATTTAAATCAAAACTCTTTCTGTCTGTTCAGTAAAAAAAAAGCATATAGACGTGGCATATTAATAAAAACTTGTATTACCAGGGCTGTGTTCACTTACACGCTCGAATCAGCCGTGCGATTATCGCTCGATCATCCGGAGTTAGTGAACGACTTTGGACGTCCACATTGAACTGACAACTGTCAAGTGTCAGTTTCATACTATTCATCCCCTCCCCTACTATTTTTCGGATGACCCAGGCGTACGTCCGACGACGCCGTGAACGATTTCGAGCGATTGCGATGATCCGTGCGTCCTCGAACGTGTAAGTGAACGCGCCCCAGAAGTAGTAGCGTAGTGGCCGAACGGTAAAATTTGCGCTTCATAATTTGATGGCGCCTGTTCGAACTTCGACTAACAACTTTTTCAATTATGTAGTTATGTGTAGCTTTCGATGTCATCGCTCAAAAACGCTAAAGGAAAATATTGTGCATGGTGTTCCATCAGCCTTCACTGGGCAAGTCATTTCACTGCACATAATACTGTTTAAACCGGGACACATTGATGTTTGCACACTACTGCTTGGCGGTAGAATATCTGGCTAGGTACGATACTTCCCCAGGCAGAATCTTCCATAAGAGACCTATCACTAAAATACCAAGTACCTATGTGGAGTCGGCATAATCAGACAAACAACCTCGCAACCTCGCTTTATTTTAGAAACATAGATCTAACTAAAAGTGGAAAGATGAGGTGGCAACTTAGCTCCTCAGGCGTGTATCGTATAAACTAGGAACATCGCACACAATTGGCCTTCTGTGGCTTTAGTCACAACACAATCGGAATCATTTGTGTAGCATGTGTTAGCAGTGACTCTAATTCGCGCTGCAGTCTGCGTGCGTCTCTATCTTTGCTGTTGATGCAATACAATGGAAATTTAGTTGTGTTGGTAGGTGTGCCTGTAGCTGTATCGATCGAGTCCAGGTTTTGTTTACATGATATTAAAGCGTGCAGTATTTTCCTCCTTTTTTACTAGATCTATGGCGCGAAACCAATAAGCGATATCTGCAATTAAATAGCTAGCGGAATGGAATCCGTATCCCGAACTAGTCCTGCGAGAATAATTAGAAATAATCCTGCAAAACCACATTGTGGTGCAACCATAAATACTCACTCCTATAGAAATACTAAAATATTATGTTAGACTGATAAAATAACATTGGCAGCAATTTGGTAGTTCACTCGGTAAACTAAACTAGACTTAATTTCTTCAAAAGTAAATTTAAACCTTGTAAACTTCGTAACACGTTCTTTTTTCCCTGGAATATTACGTCAATTTAAAATGCACCGCTTAAAATAACGTAATTAAAACAGGTTTTTAACATGCTGTCTAACATCGTTTGGATAAATTCGGACACGTTCTGAGACAGCGTTTGGACAAATCGGGACTCTCGCCGCGTGATTTTACGCTGACAGGCTTTAGTGATAGTTGAGTGAGTCGACGATAAGAAGCCAGGAGAAAAAAACACCTTGTTACGAAGCCAACAAGGTATGACAGAATCGCTACCAAACTCTCCTAAGAAAAGTATATAGTAAAAGTGAGATTTTGTGAGTATTTTTTGTTCTCTCTCTCTCTCTCTCTCTCTCTCTCTCTCTCTCTCTCTCGGATAAGGTCTGTGTCCTAGCTGTCTAATAGTAGGTACCTTAAAAATATACACCATTTAAGCACTTACCTCTGGACTAGAATACCCTGTACTATGAATAACGGATAAACAACTATCTATACCTACAATAAAGCAATAAGAAGAACAGCACATATAAGAAAAAAAACTAGGATACTTAAAATAAACCAGTGAATAAAAATATAACATTTTTTAAAATCGTGTCTGGCTGTTTGTCTGTTTGTTTGTCTATAAGTTTGTTCGCGCATCAAGTAAAAACTACTTGATGATTGCGATGCGGTTTTCACTGTTGGATAGCTTAGGGGCTGACTTAAAAATTTGGGTACTTGGTATCTTAATCCGGTCATAAGATCCGGGCAATCAATAAAAAACTATTTGACGGCTGAACGTATTTTAAAGAAATGTTTTTAATGTTTTATGTCCTGGAATAAAAAGTATGCGCTACTTGTAAATAAAATAACCACGCGGGCACAGCTAGTACATAAATACGAATAAATAGATCCACACCGCGAACAATAAATTTGTCCACACAAATGCAACATGCGGGATTCGAACCTGCGGCCGACTTTGCAGTGAAGGTCACTAACCATTTGACATACAAGTCTTCGAATATTTTAAGTTGATATTTCGTGCTGATACTTGAGTAAGAAACTAACAGCAGCCTAGCGGATTCAATGGACACGGCCGTGTGTTTTACGTTAATACGTGTACGTATCTTATTTTACGTTTCCGGCACCGCTTCACTCTGGTGACTATAGTGTTTTATGGGTATCATTAGATTGGTTTTGGGAAGGTCTTTTCTACCATATACGATCTCTATATTTTGATTTAGCTTTTTGACAACTGTAGGCCGTTTTGCATTATTTATTTTTACCTGACTGAGGTGTTTGGGTTGTATGTATGTTTGTTTATTTGTACTTTTCTTAGGCATAAAAGGCTTGATAGATTTTGATAACCGAGTTATCATTGGATTCGTCTTAATCACGAGATAGGATATATAAACTGTCAAGAAAACTAATATGGCGGCTTTAATACTAAATTACTAAAACCTATCGAGTGAGGTATCAAAATGAAGTGCTTTAAAAGACCATTCCAAATATATAAAATATATAATTATTTAAACTAAACAGTAGCAGTTATCTTTCAAGCTAAATACAAAATTATCAATTTTAGATTGTGACGATGTCAAACCTCTTTCATCATAACCATACTTTGTCTATATTTATTCTAACTTCAAATAACCTGTCATTCTTACATTGTCATTGCTTTGGGTCATGTCCATGTTAAATAATATCTGATAAAAAGTGGTAAATAAATTATTATTTTATTTTATCTAACAATATCTGGCAGTTTAAATTACTGTTTAATTACCACCTACCTAAAATAACGGCCAATAGAATGCCCACCAAAATGCTGACTTCTAGCTTGAGGCGTGTTCGTGTTCAGTAAGGAAGGACCAGCTCGACTAGCAGTCCTGCAAGCGTTTCTGATAGGCCAGCTATCTCTGTATATGGTCATCGTCTGCTACAACGTGAAGGTGAAGCCGCTGTTTATGAACATCTCCGAGTGCTCCAAATTGTTTCTGTTCTTTTATGTTGTCCACTGAGGTTTGGTCCCTAGGCTAGTGGAAACAATCCTAGGACCGCCTCGTGGCAAGATTATTCAAGTTATATAAGTCCAATGTTGCAATTCCAAAATTTAAGTAAATTAAAATATGTAAGTAAAAAGAAACATTGAATTTATTTACTACTAGCTGTACCCGTGGCTTCGCACGCATGGCCATTTTTCTAGGTTAAAAGAACTCTACGAGATTACTATTCCAAGACCTAAAATACCAATATGCCAACATTTAAACAAAATTCCTTCAGCCAACAATTATTTTTTATCGATTGCTCATCTTCTACTCATCGGATTGAGATAATAAGTACACCAGTTTTTAAGTCAAACCCTAAGCTATCTAACAGTGAAAACCGCATCGCAATCGGTTCAGTAATTTTTACGTGATGCGTGAACAAACATACAGACAAACAGACAAACAGACAGACACGAATTTTAATAATGTTATATCCTTATTCAGTACCTTATTTTAAGTACACTAGACCATTTTTTAATCGACTTCACAAAAGGAGACACTCAAAAGGTTATATGTTCGCAATTGGCCAGTAGTTTTTACGTGATGCGTGAACAGACTAACAGACAAACAGACACGAATTTTAAAAATGTTTTATTCATTTTCAGTAGTTCATTTTTATTACCTTTTTTTTTTATATCTTCATTTTACAGATTTTTTTGGTACTTCTTTATTATACGTAAAGATGCCCTTCACTTTTGAGAAGAATAATAAAAATATGTGTTTTATTACATTATTTTAATCATGCCTATAAAACAGTACCGTGACATACATACTGACTGACTGACTGACTGACTGACTGACTGACTGACTGACTGACAACGCCTAGCCTAAACCGGTGGACCTAAATATTTGAAGTATTCCTTGAGTAGAAATGATCTACGGAAGAAACTATAAACCGTAAAAATACCCCCTATCATGCGGCCTTTAATTTACAGTAGTTTCGGTTTGATGCGCGGTCTGGATACAGACGGACAGACAGAAAGACAAAAATTCGTTGCAGTACTGCCTCGTTGTGTAGTCTCTCCAAGATATTGTTACGCCAGTCTTTAGAACTAGTAGCTACTCCATAATAGATGGCACCACTAGTATGTAGTTACGCCGTTTGATCTGGAATGTTCAAGTGCTGTCTACTGGATGACGCAATTTACCTAGAAGTACTTTCTAGAAAGCACGGGACGTGCGCGTCGGGATATAAATATGGCATGCATCGGCTGGTTATACCAATAGCAAGCATAATTCATTAAAAAAAACTGCGTTAGTCAGTCTGCTTTCGCCTAGGATATGAATGCGATCAAAGTGATTCGAAGCGAATATACAGTACTATAGTTGAATTCAGTGATATATGATTATTGTCTTCAGCGAGTTAATAAGTGATTTATTGTTATTTCTTAGTTTCATTTATTTTTGTGGTTTTCCAGAATAAAGCTGTTTTATCCAAAACTCAGCTCAATATTCTCAACATTCTTCATTCCACCCTCATTTCGTAGGCTTCAATATAAATATAAACTTTCTATTCTGGCTATTCATATTTGGTCATACGTGACCGCGCTTGCCTCTCTAGCGACAATGGCCACAATGCTAAGCATCGGTGCCATCTTTGCTGGCAGGCCTTACGATCCGTTAGAGGCAGCCGTGGCGGTGGCCACCAACAGAGTACTGTAGGTAGCCGCTGTGTGCTGTCTTATTGGTGACTGTGAATATGGTAGTGTGGGTAAGTATTTTGCACAGGCAGATGTAACACTTACCACTCAAAAGGTATTTTTTCTGAGGTCTGTGTGTGTGTGTGTGTGTGTGTGTGTGTGTGTGTTTTTGAGGGTGTGTGCGTGCGTGTGTATGTGTGTGGTTGTGGGTGTGTGAGAGGGTGTATGTGTGTGTGTGTATATAGTGTACTAGCTCGATATAGACATGCAATCCATCATTACTGGAGAGGATATGCCTAGCAGTCCCAGACAACTATGTCAGAGCTCGACGACTCAATTTGTTTGCGGTGTCGTTGTGTAAGAGTGTGCTGGGCCACCAGTCTCCTCTCTCGCGTGCGCTTCGCCTGCTCAACGCTGTGCTGCGACACCACCCGCAACTGGATTTATTCCAGTGTTCCAGTTCCAGTACATTTATAGAGTTTCACAGAACTGCAATGGAGTTTGTGGAGACATCCACAAAGTTAGGGAAATTGTAATGTTATTGTTTGTATTTTGTAGCTGATAGTTTTATTTATTTTTGTAAGTCTTAATGTTTATTTTTGTATTATTTAACCTTGGGTGGGTGAATTGGGAGACTAATGCCCACCCAAAGGTATGTTATTTGATAAATTAATAAATAAATATGTTGATATTTGTTTGATGGATGATACGACCGTTTGCCTGAATTATAAGTACTACTTACTCATATATTTCTATGTAATACTGTGACTGAACTATCACCTAAACTGAACATTGTGTTAGCCGAGTGGATCTTGTGTATTTTGCAATCCAACGGCACCTGATTCGATCCTCAGCCAATGAATTGTAATAAGCTATGATAAGGCATCGCTCAAAGATACATTAAGCCGTAGTCTCTGTTGCTGAAAAATGCTGTGAATGAATCCACAACGCTTTCTGACAGCGCTGTACGTACAAGGCGGCGATCTTTGGACACAGGTACTCTTGATTTATGCGCGTTGCTGTGTAAAGTATCTATTCTATACCATATTAAACCAGTAAATAACAAAAATTATGTACAAAGAAGATAATAAAATAATGGACCTCAACAAGAATATCTCAATTTTTCAAATCATGTCTGTCTGTTTGTTTGCGCATCACGTAAAACCTACTGGAATGATTGCGATGTGGTTTTTAGTATTGGATAGATTAGATCTAGATTTAAAAACTGGTGTACTTGGTATCTCTCTTTGAAAGCTGAGGTTCTTAAGGGTATAGGTGCATTTTTTCTGATTGTTTTTTGAGTACAATAGTGTTCATTTATTTATCTATCTAACAAATAAACGTTGTTTCACAGAATAAATAATAGTATTACGGTTGTTTGCAAACCATTGACTATTTCTAACTCTCATTTAACACTAACTTCCAATTTCTAAATCAGAGCCGTCAAGTCAAGATTTACAGTAGAACCTCAGTGACCCGGGACACTGCCCAGGACGGAAACGGGACGTCCCGTTTAATTGTGCCCCTGGGAAATTTATCCCGTGTTTTATTTGAATCCATTTAATCTGCGTTTTGGACGCATCGGGATTTCGGATCGATTGCGAATTAAGTGCGGGATTTTATTGTTTTGCGTTTAATTGACTAATTTTAAAAGTGGGTGCGAAATAATCAAGATTTTTTTAACTAACCCCGCCTTAATGCTTAAGGTTCAACCACACAGACGCAGGGACGTCCACAGCAAACAAAACAAAGTTCAAAGTAACTGTCAATTAGTTTATACACAAGAGATAAGTTCACAACTAAATCCACGTGGCATAACACTCTTGCGATGAAGACTTATCGATTGATAATACCTCGCTTGTAAAAATCAGACCGGGCGATCGGATCGGAGGGACGACTCTATGGTGAAACATCCACATACCCACATATATATATATCTCCTCCTCTTCAGTCGTTTACTCTTGACAGAGTGGTCGTGGTTGACGACGATGCATTTTCTTTGCCTACAACAGCCCCCGCGATGCGCCTCCATTTGTTGCGGTCCTCAGCGTCTTGGGAACATTGGACTATGGAGGTTTGTGTTGTAGATTTTATAAGGTCTGTCCAACGCGTGGGTGATCGTCCGCGTAACCGCTTGCCTTCCATTTGTCCCTGGACAACAAGTCGTTCCATGGAGTGTTCATTTCGAACAATGTGTCCGAAGTATTTGAGGATTCGTATCTGCACAGCGACGATAATCTCTCATTGATTTTTAATTCCTCCAAAATCGAGACGTTAGTCCGAAACGCTGTCCAAGGGATCCGCAACAGTCGCCGCCAGCACCACATTTCGAGTGCATCGATTTTGCGCCGGTCTTTCAGGCGAATCGTCCATGTTTCTGCGCCATAAAGAAATATTGAGAAGTCTAAACTTCTCATCAGGCGGACTTTCGTGGCTTTGGTTAAATTGCGATTACACCAGACTCTTTTTAGCCTATCAACGGCAGATCTTGTGATAGCACATCTCCTTTTCATTTCGTCCTCACACCCATCAGTGTTCGCGATCGTGGAGCCGAGGTATACGTAGCTTTGGACAACCTCACAGTTGCCAATCATGAGGATGTTAGGGTGGTTTAGTTCAGCTCGGTCCACGATCATCATCCTAGTTTTATCACGGTTGATTGCAAGTCTGAAGGAGAGGCGTCTCTAGGCGTGTCAGCAGGTGTTCCATGTCATCTTTTGCTTGAGCGAGAAGAGTAGTATCATCGGCGTATCTTAAGTTGGATATCTTCCGACCTCTCATTGAAACTCCTTTGTCCCATTCCTTCAAACAGATTCTCATAATACACTCCGTATAGATGTGGAGACAGAATGCACCCTTGCCGAACACCAGCATGAGTTTGAAATATTTTGAGTTGACGTCGTCTTTCCGTACAGTCGCAGTTCCTTCTTCGTAGAGTCGGCAAATGAGACAAACTAGGTGGTTAGGTACTCCCATTTCAATGAGTACGTCCCATAACTTATGCCATTTCACGGTGTCGAAGGCTTTGCGAAAGTTGACAAAGCAGATATAGAGTGGGATGTTGAACTCTCTAGACTTTTCGATTATCTGTCGAAGAATTAAATTTGCTCCCTAGTCCCCCGACCCTTCATGAATCCTGCTTGCTCCAAGGCTATTTCAGGATTCAGAAAAGCTTGCAGTCTGATGTTGATGATATGAAGGAGCACTTTGCTGGCGTGTGAAATCAAGGCTATAAGTCTGTAGTTCTTACACTTCTTCGTTGATCCCTTCTTGTGCAGTGGTATGAACACGGAGTGTGCCCAGTCTTGGGGCCACTTTCCTGTTTCCCAGATGCGGTTGCAGATAGTATGCAGCATATCAACTCCGTATTCGCCCATTGCTTTGAATATTTCTATTTGGATGTCGTCAGCTCCTATATCATATATATATTTATGTATGCACATACATACATACATACATACATACATGGGCTGTTAAACTCGTTATCCTTCCCTTGCTTTGTACTCGGTAAAAATAATCGACACTCCAGTTTTATTCCCGATAATTCTACACATTTAACATAATAAAATATTGAAACCCGCACTAGTGAGTTTGTCTGAAAGCGGAATAATGCAGTATATTTATCTTTTTTGAATTAACGCTCTTATTCAGTAATGCCCAAAGGACACTCTATTCCAGTGTATTTAAAATTCGAGTTCGATATCAAATAAAATCTCACACTTCACGCCACTATCTTCAATCTCTCGAAGTCAAAAGAAAAACCCAACTTAAATACTTTTCTCAAAGTTCAACGATTCCACTGCACCTTTGGTCCAGAGATTAGATCTTAAAGCATCCTTCTCGCTCGAATCATTAAAGTTAGAAAAGGACTTAAGACCTGGCCTTCGTTCGCTCATTTACATCCAACTTTTTAATACCTTTCCGCAAGTCACAAGATAATGTTCAACTAAAGGCTTAGGTGTGGGGCTATGAAATTAGCGAGTAATGATCTAAAAATTGTATAAAAACCACAAAAAGATTCCAATAATAAAAAAAGAAGAAAAATAATTATTTATTTACGCTAAGCACGCGTTAACTGCTATAACAAAAATTGGGAGGCGTTATCTTTTAGACAAGAAGTTAATCAATATTAGCCGTGTTTGGTTGGTTAGTTCGAAATACTACCAATAGATGGCGTTAACGTCCCTATAAGATAGGTTCAAAGAAGCTAGTGAAAAAATTTGGATGCATAGGTCACTGTAGCCAAATTTTTTAATTAGAAAAAATATTATATGTTTACGCTAAGCAGGCGTTAACTGCTATGAAAAAATACATAAAAAATACAATAATAAAAGTGAAACGTTGATCGTTTGTTTGTTTGGGGCGTTTTCACGCGATATCGGCTAGACCGAATTTAATGAAATTTTGTATGAAGATGCTGTATACAATAGAGAACGGATACTTTTTAACCCATAGTCGAGTTTTAGTTTCTAAACTTATTTTTTGTTCATTGGTCATATTGTTAAACGACGCATGTTGCCCGACGCGGAAAAAGTCTCGCCTAATCTTCTATCTATCTGTATCTAGAACAAAACTGTTTCTAACAAATCGTTTACAATGGGATAGCTAGATATTGAACAAGAAAGTAATATGTTTAAATGGTGTCTGTCTGTCTTTGTCTGCTTGCGCATTACGTAAAACTACTGGACCGATATAAATGCAGTTGTCATTGTTGGATATCTTAGGTTTTGACATCTGGTGTACTTTGTATCTCAATCAGGTGGGAAAATCTATATTTTTACAGGTGTTTTGGTTCAGGTACCTAACTATTATTAATGATATTACTTTTGCCACACTTGGAGATTATTCTTTACATTAGCTATTTTATTTAAGAAAAAAAATTAACTTCCCGCTGCACACGGGCTCAACACTCTTAGTTAATAGTGCCTATCTAGGTAGGTATACATATAAATATAAGACCGGGGGTCTCGACAAGGGAAAAATCAAGCAGTAAAATTTGCTAAGAACATTAGTTAGTAAAGATTTAGTTTTCAATAAAATAGGTTCATAACATATCCCCCCGGGTCATGGGCTGGCGACGCCCTTGCTACCTGTCCTATAAAATTGTATTTATTTTCCAACCGCTGCTATGATGGCCACACACCTACAATCTGCGGACTTTTGGTCTTAACTCGGACTTAGGCCGAAGTTGGGGGGCTTGGGGGGCTCAGACACACGATAAGACCGTGAACGGTAAAAAGTGGAATTAAAAGTTTCCTTTGAGACTTTTCCGGAGTTTTCTGATATTTCCGGGATATTTACAGTGGCATTCTTTGGTCATGGTTCCTGATCTTGGTGGTTACTCAAATCTGCAATATTATAAGTTGTCTAACATTTCCAACCTCAAATTGAGTCCACTTACATCACTATTTACACCAAAACAAATTCAATAAAATCTCACTTTTTGTTTTTTGAATGTGACGAAATAATGTATATCAAGTATACTCGAACTACATGATACGGTACAATAAAACTCATTGAGAAATTAAGTTAATTCAAAATCATTTAAAAAGAGTGCTTTTATGCAGTAGTCATGGTGAAACTTAGAACGGATTATCACAATTAAATGCGTATACAACATTTCGTGTCTGTGCTGTTCACCGTTGAGTTCACCGTTGATGAGATCCTTAGTCAGGACTTAACCCTAAGTGCAGCAAAAATGTCGTGGTTAAACTTAAAACGAGCTTTAATATGCGTACAAAATTTCGTGTCTGTACTTTAAACCGTTGAAGAGTTCCTTTATCTGGAGCTAATCCTGGATATCGATTCAGGTCATGCACCATAAAAATGCATTGTCATTGAAACTGAACCAACGTGTAAAAGATCAATTTTGTAGGATAAGCGGAAGAGGTTCTAATTCAGCTTGCATGATTTGACCTAAACATACGTATATATATATATATATATATATATATATATATATATATGTATATATATATATATATATATATATACATATATATACCGCCGACGCCAAATAAGAACAATAAAACCACTAACCAAACACCATTAAGACCACTGACTAACCACCAATATGAATAATACTAATTTTTAAGTAGTCTTTTGATTTTGTTGGTGTCAATAAAATGCTTGTGATCCATACCGAATTCTAAGACCACAGGATTTCATTCAACGACACCATCAAGGAAAAAACCGTTCACTTGTTCTTTCTTTTGTATTTTTTATTCTATCTATGCTGTGTGAACGCGGAAGGAAATAAAAATGAACCTTCATTCGAGTGAACATTCGACTGACCATTCGAGTGAACATTCTTCCGAGTGATGCATCTGATATCGCTAACGTTTTATAAATAAAGGTTTATTTGCATGTGATTTCAAGAAACATCAAAATGGAAGACAGATTAAAATTATTAAATAATCTGCCCATTTGGAAGAAATCCACCACTGAATATATGTTGCGCTCCCCCGTAATTCTCCAGGGTTATCGCTCTTTCATCCAAATGCCTATTTTTTAAAAGCTTTCTTTTAAATTCACTTGTAGGTATATATATATGTCCTGGAATTTTGAAATCAATATTTCACCCATTTTCACTGAAGCTATTGGGATGAAATTTGGCACACACGTTTGGTTCTTGGGACAATTTACTATTATTTAAATGCCGCCATTTTTAATCCATTATGGTGCATGTCACATTGGCGATTTATCATTTCCACAGCAATCACTATGATATTGGTATCAAATGTAAGGGCTTGATAAGAGGAACACAATAAATAAAGTGACATCATTGTAAATTCAATATGGCGGACGTCACAAAATCGCGATTTATAATTTCCATAGTAACCCCAATGATATGGGTAACAAATGAGAGGGCTTGATAAGCGGAAAAAATTAAATAAAATGACGTCATTCTAAATTCAATGTGGCGGACGTCACAAAATGGCGATTTATAATTTCCATAGTAATATGATATGGGTATCAAATGAGAGGGCTTGATAAGCAGAACAAAATTAGTAAATTGTAACTTTTAAACTATCGCGATTCGAACACATAGTATATTTAAATGTATATTTAACATGCAACGCATGTTGAATGTGCATGTGCATGTTGAATGCAGATAAAAATGAACAGATAAGTCTTAAACCATCGAGATTGGTGTAAGTGACATAGTTGTGCGTGTACATTCACAGTAACACTCATACAATACTTACATACAGTTGTACGGACACGGTCTAATGTTTAAAAATGTAGTTAAATCAGTTTTCAAATTAGATTCTTTACCACACTGTAATGTCTAAAATGCTATATCTCAGTACTTATTACTTATTAATAGTGTAACATCGATTCTAATTAGAATGGTATTAATGATATTTTGATGATGAACTCTTCTCGTCGTCCATACCACAGTGCCTCAAGACAAAAATCTTCAATCAGTGCGTCCTACCAGTCATGACCTAGGAGCCGAAACGTGCACATTCACGGTCAAACTACGAGTAGTTCAAAAATTTAAGATCGCTCATCAAACTATAGAGAGAGCTATGCTTGAAGTTTCTCTGAAGGACAATATTCGTAATAAAGATATCCGACAGAGAACCAGGGTAACCGACATAGCTCTAAGAACAAGCAAGCTGAAGTGTCAGTGGGTTGGTCACATTTCCCGAATAACCAATAACCGTCGGGGTAGACGAGTTATATAGTGGAGACCACGTTTGAGCAAACGTAGCGTAGGATGCCATGTGGCCACGTGACCTGCGAAAAGCGGATGGAAGAAAATGGATGAGAAGAGCTGATATCTCTAACCGAGCTCAGTGGCGTGCATTACGAGAGGAGAGGCCTACGTCCAGCAGTGGACAAATATAGTCGGATGATGATGATGCTAATGGTTCAACGCTGGGACTGTCAGAACGAAAGAAACCCTGAAACTCATAGATCACATTGTGCACGGGTATGGGATGATATAAGGGGGACGGATTTACGCGCGCGCTTTGTCCTATATCTCTAATCTGTGGCCTTGTCGCATCTATGCGAGACAGACTACGTGCCGTCATAGCTGCTGATAGAGGATATTACTAGTTATTACAAATACAATATAGTAAACAGTTAAAAAAATTGAGATTCTATTTAATTATTTCTTCCTATTTTTAATTTTAGTAACAAGTTTGAACTCGCTCGGTGAATGTCCGTATTTTTTGTTTCGTCTATATACCAGATAATATTTTGTCGTCTGTTATAAACAAGATATAAGTTCAAACACTAAAACCCGACTGCGGTCGGGTAAAGATAGCCTGTGACACTTTTACGATTAAGACGAATCGATTGATACCTTGCTTGTCAAAAGTTTTTAGTTTGAACACATAACTATTCTCTTGCCTTGCCGCGGTCGGGTAAAAAAATAGCCTATGACACTCTATACCTGAAGACGAATTTAGGTATTGACATCTCGTTTGTCAAATTGGACCAATATTGGGGACGCTATAGTGGAACATCCACATACCCACAAAACTATATACCTACATACATACATACATACATACATAAATTGTCTCTCATTTCAACTCATTTCCCTTCCCTTCCTTTAGAAAGCCTTTTTGCCCGACTACGGTTCACCGACTGACTGACTGGTTCGTTGACTTTTTTCTTTCTATTCTATCCCAAACAAGGAGGACAACAAAACAACAAAAACAAAAACAATGAAAAAAATAATATGAATTGCTGAATGAAAGATTGAAAAAAGAGTATTGTATTTTTTTAAACCTAATCAAATGGCATAGCATAGATGTGTGCGTGCAATTATAAACCTTACGGTGGTAAACATTATCAGACCACGATTGTAGTCAGTCAATTCAATTGCATTAGTCCAAAGTCAAAAAGTCGAGTGAAACTGACATCTAGATCAGCTATCTATATAATCCTGTAAGTTTTTTGCCAAAATAGGCCCTCAATTGTATGAATAACCCCCCCATATTCCCTTATCAGGCTCCCTTAAGCAGAGACGAATACACTATGTTTTATCACCCCTACTCAAAACGGATACGGTGCGAAGTTAAGTAAATAATGTAGGCCCATAGTTTATACGCAGGGGAAAGGGAGACAGTAGGCGTGGTAGTGCGTTTTTCAGAATCTGAATTCAAAATAGAGAAACTAAAATAGACGGCGTAGGGTTTGTTTAGTGGTAAGGTGAAAATTACAAGGGGCTATCACAATGTGCTGTTAACTGTTGAGGAGTTCCCCCTGAGTGCAGCAACTACATATGTCATGATAAAACTTAAAACCAGCCATCATAATATAATTTATACACAAAATTTCGTGTCTGTATTGTTGATCGTTGAAGAGTTCCTTTATTTGGAGCTAATCCTGGATGTCGATTCAGGTCATGCTTACCATAAAAATACATTGTCATCGGAACTAAACCAACATGTAAAAGTTCAACTATGTAGGATAGAAGAAAGTGGTTCTTATTCAACTTGCAAGATTTGACCTAATCAAACATACATACATACAAACACTGCAGTTTATAGAATTTCTGTGCTCTTAGCTGTTGAGGAGTTCCCTAATCAGGAACCAACCATGCGTGCAGCAACTATGTCATGGTAGAACTTCAAACCAGCTATCATATTAAAATGCGCACCTACACAAAATTTCGTGTCTGTACTGTTGATCGTTGAAGAGTTCCTTTATCTGGAGCTAATCCTAGATGTCGATTCAGGGCATGCTTACCATAAAAATGCATAGTCATTGGAACTAAACCAACATGTAAAAGTTCAACACCTGAGGATAAGAGAAAGTAGTTCATAATCAACTTGCAAGATTTGATCTAATCAAACAAAGATTGCAAGTTATGTAAAAGCCATTAAAAAAAACAGCCAATCTTTGCCTTTACGGATCTGTTCTAAGATCCAAATTGGGTCTTGGTCTACAAAGTGAGAAATCGCCACTAGTCTTGATACTGGAAACTGTGCTTCTTCTTGCCAGTTGCCGAATTGAAAGTAAAAAAAAAAAAAAACTAGCTTCCAGTTCGCCGAACTCAGCGATATCTATGTATGGTCACTAACTGTGAGAATAAAACATCTTTATAAGTCATAATTTTTTTTTCCATTAGCTAATTTAGGTTTTCACTAAAACAAGCGAAATACATACAGCGTAAGTCCAGACGTACGTTTATAGATGTATTAAAAAATGATTTCAGTCATTGAATAATAAAACAAGCATTGCACACTCGCATTTATATAGATTCCAAGTTTGATCCCAAAATAGCCGTTACAGCGGTATTTCACAACTGCAATAGGCTATTCTGTGAAACTATGATACTGTTATAATGTGGTTTATGTTACGTCATTCATCTCGCTCAGACGGCACTTTCTAATGCTGTGTCTCTTTCGCACGCGACCTTGAAGAAAACAGCACCATTTTGCGAGGTGGTGTAAGTGAAAGGAAGATGATACGTAACATAATTGTTTCTTAATTCGACCTTGAAGAGGAGAAGGTTCTCAACTTATCTAATTTTTTTCGGCTACGTTGAAGTAAGCAAGAGAAGGTTAATGAGTTTAACAATGTATGTATAAATGTGGATGTTCCCCATAGCGTCGCCCTTATTGGTCCGATTTAGACAAGCGAGGTATCAATCGATTTGTCTTCATTTATAGTATCATAGGCTTCATTTTTTTGCCTGACTACGGCAATGCAATGGAAGGGTTCAAACTAAAAACTTAGTCCAATTTTGACAAGCGAGGCATCAATCGATTCGTTTTCATCGCAAGAGCGACATTTCTTGTTTATTAATGTTTTGTATTTTATTTTATTTATTACACACCACCGACCGACTTTGATATGTAAGTAATCCTTTCCATCCAAAGGTTGCCTGGAAGAGATTGCTATACAGCAATAAGGCCGCCCATTGTACTTTTCATTTCATGAGTTTATCCTATATATTACCTTCTTCTTGGTGTGCGATAAAGTGTTGTTGTATTGTATTGTATTGTATTGTATAGGCTATTTTTTACATAACCGTAGTCGGGCTTTAATTTTTGAACTAATATCTTGTTTATATTTTTAGCCATATCATAAAAAATTCTTCACGATTAAATATATGTTTTGTTTTAAAAGGCTCAATGTAGTCCCATTTTAGTTTTATCCAAATTGGTTCAGTAGTTTTAGTAGTTAATCTATTTGACGTCATTTTATATTCTTATATTTTTAAGTGTTTAACGTCATCTATTTAGTCCTTTTGGTGTCATACTCAGTACATTAGCGTCGGCTTGCTTTGGCTTTGGAATCAGCGTTTTTAGCATCAGCGACATTATTTATCATCATCATCATCAAGGTATAAATACGGAAAGCATCAGTTTTGTTGGCTCCATATTCGGCGATGGTGTTAGCGTTGACTACATTTTTTGCATTGTTATGAGCTTCGTTGTTGACATTGGCGTCTGCTTCGTTGTCAGTGCTAGCATCATTTCAAAAATGAAAAACGCTATTTTCTGCGTCTTGGACCAATTTTCTAGTATAACATCGTGGTCACAAACACCGCGAGAGCTCGTTTTGAGCTTACAATAATTCACGCACTCGGTCAAGTTTAATGCGTTTAGGTTGTTTTGTTTACATATGTTATAGCTGGGCCTTCTATGGAGTTATATGTATTAAAATAGGTATGTTTAATTGAGTAGGTATCTACCTAGATCATAATAAATTATGCCTATTACTAACTGGAAACAAAAATTTGGGGTTTTAACATAAGATGACTATAATTATTAAAAAATGGTTGAAACTAGTTTTTACTGTAGGCTTTCGTTAAAACTAGAATAAGTCAAAATTAATGGGGTGCCCTATTTTTGTTTTGAAGCCAAAATAAGCGTCTGTGAAGTGGCGCAAGCGCAAGGGCCTGTTTATTTGTTTGGTGAGCTTTCACGCGCAACGCACGAACGGATTTTGATGAAATTTAAAATGGAGATAGTTTTTAGAAGATAGATAGATAGCCCTAGAATAAAACATAGGATAGTTTGTAACCCAGAAAATTTAAAGTTTCCACGGGAAAACTGGAAATTGTTGATTACTCGCAGTAAGGAACGGTTGCCATGGAAAAACAAAAACAATAAACATGGAAATAACAAGTCTGTCAAAAAACTTCAAGAACATTGGTACTATACCTACTTTTATATTGGTTTTTAATATTCAAGAAGAAAATAACATGTTATATTATAATGATTAGCTTTGTTCGAATTTAGATGTCATCGCTCAGATACTGAGAAGGAAATCATTGAATCACAAAATTCAAGGACATGTCTTTGGCACCGGTCACTTTGACATCTGTCACTTTGACACTTCTCCCATCATTCATTATAGCTATGTGACGCGGTGATAATGATGATGGTGAAAAGTATAGTACGTGTTATTCCATGACCATTTATAATTATAAACGTTTTAGACACATATATTACTTTACTAGCGACCCGCCCCGGCTTCGCACGGGTAGAGATATAGAAAGATAAAATTAGTAGGTACTTTATTTGGACAAATAGAACAACAACAATTTCTTACACAAAATGTTTATTCACGTACCATTTCGTCTATTGTATTGTATTCTGTTTGACGCAAGGAGGTTGAATTACGGTTATTATTTCATGTATTATTAGCATAGAGCATTTCCTACGTCAATGATTATTAGATGTTCTGTGATTTCGTTTCCATGGCAACGTTCCATACACAAAGACCTATGGGTCTTTGTGTACGGAACTAGGTAAGATCACAAACTAAGAAGGAGATACGTCTCCTTCTTAGTTTGTGATCTTACTCAGTATTTACACACTCTTTGGTTTGTGATACAAAGTAATCGAGTTTTTTTGCAAAATTGAATACCTCGGGTTTCATTATTGCAATTTTCGAAGAGAACTCTAATTTTTTGAAATATAAAATCCTAGTAGTGTTACTCGCTGATAATTTAGCTTTCTTTATGTGAAAGTTTTTTTTAAATCGGGACTGTATTTTTTGAGTTTATCAATTACAAACAAACCATCAAATCTTTCCTCTTTATAATATTAATGTTTAATATTATAAATGTATATCACATTTATAATATTATTAGTGTGATTGGATGACACCACTGACCTTTATGGATGTCACCATTTGGAGAGTGGGTGTGTGAATGTATGTAACTTTTTCAAATGGATCAACGGATTTTGATGGTATGACGATACATTAGGTCCTGGAATAACACGTAGGATACTTTTCAACATCATCTTCATCATCGCCGCAGGGCTCACCTGAATGTTGACAGAAGAAACAGGTATCAAAGGAACATTTACTGTTGTCAAAGTGACAGATGTCAGAGTGAGTTCTATGACTGTGTTAAAAGTTCCTATTTGAAATAAGCATTTGAATTGAAATTGAATCCACCAAGCCAAACTGGCCAATGACAGCGTGTTTAATTACCTTTGGCAAAACATGAACACAACTCAAAAAAAAATTGTTTAATCTCATTAAAATTCAGATCTCATTTTGTAACTTAAGCTCCTCGCATCTTATTGGGACAAGATCCGAATGGACGGAGGGACGTAAAATCCGAATTATGAACTCAAAAATGGTGGCATAATGATATAATTACGCACGGCGCGTCTCTAATAAGGTTTTTTTTACATAATAACACTGTTTTTTGAACCAAACGATGTTATAATATATATTTTTCCCATAAAAGCACCTGTTGGCTCCGCACTTACGAGAGTTTTTGTCATTTATTATCCCTAGGCGTGCGAATTTGCTATGGACTGGATTTTGGCGCCATAATATAATTTTGGCGCTACTTTACATTAGTAGGTAGGTAGGTACCTAACCAATTTAATGTGTTTTTGTTGATCAAAAGTAGTATGCTGATTACAAATGTCCGACAGCAGTGTTAGTGAGGAGAATTTGACTCCACCAAACATCACGGAAAAAGCAACGACCATGACGAACGAGCTTTTACCAGAAAAATCAAGAAAACATTACGTCATTATTTTTTTCCTATTGCATAAGTGTAGATAAAGTAGTGTATGAAACGGCACATAACGCACTCGAATATAATACTCGAACATAAAACACTCGAGTGATACAATTAAAAACCTTACCTGGGGCTCGTTTTTTAAACTCACTCTCTTGTTTTAATTCCCCTCATTTTGCAACCGTTTCATAAGCTACTATTAAGAGGTATAAAAATAGATATTTTGGGTCCAGCAGAAACTTGACCGACCTTAAGAAAACCAACAACCTTTTTCATTTACCTTCCTTTTTCCCTTAGCTTGGCAGCACAATCATGACACACTGTAGGTATGTCACAAATTGGTCACAAATGACATAGCTGTGCTTACTTTGTATACTAGTTACAGGGGCCAATTTTGGCTGGTGTCAAAATATCTCTTTTTACCCGACTACGGCGAAGCAAGGGAAGAGTAATGAGTTTAACAGTCTATGTATGTATGTATATAATATGTATGGTAAGTGGATGTTCCAACATAGCGTCGCCATATTGTTCCGATTTTGATGAGAAATAAGGTATCAATCCATTCGTATTCATGTATAGTGTCTTATGATATATTTTTACACGATAACGTCAAGGCAAAGGATGGGTTATGTGTTCAAACTAAAAACTTAGTCTGATTTTTACAAGCGAGGTACAATCGATTCGTTTTCATCCCAAGAATGTCATAGGCTAGTTTTTACCCGATCGTGGTCGGGTTTTTGTTTTTGAACTTACGAGTATGTCTGGTTTATAATGACCTTCATGCCCCATTAAATTCATTGAATTTGTACAAAATGTACAGGAAAAGATTTTCGAATATTCTGACATTTGTAGTACTCAAACCTCAGTTGGTCCAGTAAAAACTTTTGATCCTTATAAGAAACAGGATCGATTGGCATCATAAAAGTTTTTGTGTCATATTTCTGAATGTACATTTTATCCAAAACTAGCTTCTCCGCCCGCGACTACGTCCGCGCGGACTACTGTTTATCGCAAAAAAAGCAACCTATGGTCTTCGAGGATATTAAAAACCAATGCAAAAGTAGATATAGCACCAATGCTCTTGAAGTATTTTGACAGACTTTTTATTTCGTTTCCATGGTAACCGTTCCTTACAGCGAGCAAACAACATTTTTCCAGTTTTTCCATGGAAACTTCAATTTTCCGGAAAAAAATATATTCTTTGTTTCATTCTAGAGTATAAGCTATCTACATTCCAAATTTAATCAAAATCCGTTCAGGCGTTATCGCGTGAAAGCTCCCCAAACAAACAAATGAACAGACAACTTTTCACTTTTATATGTTGGTATGGATCTGTAAATTCGGTTCAGAATATCTCAAAACGTTTTGGATGGTCTTCTAGGAACGTTTTCCTGTAACTATGATGATTAAGGTACCTGCCCTTACTGTCCCGTCTCAAAAATCCACCCATCTTAATGATAATAAATAAAAGTGTTTGAAAACCTTGCTAGTTTTGTTTTGACAGAATGCAATTCCAAATTGCACAAAAAAAGGACTTTATTTATTTCTGGCTATATGTACACGTTTCTTTTTCATTCAGGTTTACCCTCGTTCAATTTCTATTCGTTCAATCTCTATATATCCTAAACATTATATCAGTGATATTTGTATTTCGGAATTACCCGACAAAAGGCCTACGGTACTCAGATGACTAAATGATTCATAGTGTGCTAAATCCGAAAAGCGCATAAAAACATGAGCTAGACATAGTAGATACATTCATGCGTTATTTTGCGGAAATCCATATTTAAAATGAAAAAAATAAAAATATGTAGCTTACTTCCGCCAAAACTGTAAGTCAGATTTTTATTTTGTTCATTTTAAATATGGATTTTCATTTTAATCATACTCAGAATTGGAAAAAAATGCTAATCTAGGGAGCAAATAAACAAACAGTTTTATAACACATCAGATTTCGTATAAATCTGATAGTCCAAAAATACTCGAAATCGCGGTTGGTAACAAAACTGTCACGTACAGACACGCGGTTACTCATAGCAGCCTGAGACAACTGACAGGGGGGGAGCGTATTAAGATGGCCGCTTGGTGAATACTGGCAGAGCACGAAATATTTTCAGGTTTGGTAGAAAATTGGACTTATTAGAATTACCCGATTTTCGGAGTTAGCCGAAAGCACCAAGTTAATTAAATAAGTAGCTTAAAAGCTAAAAAATATGCCTACCCTGCCCAAAAAGAACTTTTGCCAATAAATTATATACTGTTGGAATATGCTTCAATTTGATACCCATATTGTAAAATTCGTAGAAAAAATATATTATCCTAATATGAAAATGGAGCCGCCTAATTGAAAGTTTACAAAAAAAATAGCTTTTGTTACTCGGGGGTATGTAATGATTGTGATGATTTATTCAGGACCCAACCCTGAGTTCAGCAACCATGTCATGGTAAAACTAAAAAATGCTCTTAACCGTTGAAGAGTTCGTTTATCTGGAGCTAATCCTGGATGTCGATTCAGGTCATGCTTACCATAAAAATGCATTGTCATAGGGTCTTGTAAAAATTCATTTCGTAGGATAAGAGGAAATGGTTCTAATTCAGCTTGCAATATTTGACCTAAACAAAAATACATACATACAAACATATAGACATGCATACATTGCAAGTTAAATAAAAGCTTTTAAAAAATACAATAGTTTTCTTCCTTTCTTCTTTGTAATTTAAAATGAGAGACATTGCCCTTGAAGCCTACAAAGACCGGTTTTTTGTTGAAAGTGCAAATGGGCCTAATAGTATGGTAATCAGCTATTACGAAGTTTTTAAGATTTGCATATTATATTTCGCGATTAGACATTTCGTAATGGATTTAATATGATAATTGGATACTGAATAATGACCATTTATTTTATTGATATTGAGTTCTCAACATTTTGGCACTGAAGCAAGAGTTTGTTTGTTTTGTTATTAAAGGCATATTAATTCTATACTTTTACAAAGAAACTTTCTTTGATAAAAATTTACAAAATGCTTCAAATCAATCTATACCTACTTAAATCTATCTTACTTATAATAAAGCATTATTTAAAAAAATACTGTAGGTACTTTGAAGATAATTATTAGTAGAAACAATTTGTCTAAGGTATTTAAAAAAGCTACTGAACAAGAACTTAACATTTAAAAAAAATGTGTTCGCGCTTCACTTAAATACTACTGGACCGATTGCGAGGCAGTTTTATCTGTAGGCTAGCTTATGTTTTGACTTACAAACTGGTGACCTCGGTGTCTCAATCCAATGAGTAACAGCCGAGCAATCGATAATAAACTATTGACGGCTAAAATAATTTTGGTATACTTATTGTACTCTACAGGTTAACTAAACCGTTGTAGCTACAAGAAAACGTTCCTAGAGGGCTCTCCTTAACTTTTGGAGATATTTTGACCTCATTCACATATTATGGAAAAAATATACAGTCATCAAGAAAATGGGCATTTCACAAAAAAAGGCCTATTTATCGTGTTTCTTATAAGCATCAAAAGTTTCTATCGTACTCACTGAGGTTAGACCCACTAGTATTTTTGCTATATTTGGAATGTTTGTATTAGAACGATGTTAGAATATTATAATATTAGTTTCGTACAAAATTAAGGGAAAAAGTATTTGTTTGTAATTTCTTACTTTTATAGTACCTACTCTAACTTCAGTTGATCCAGCAGAGAGTTTCTAGTAGAGACTTTAGATCATTACAAGAAACAGGATCGATTTGCATCAAGAAAAGTTTTTGTGTAAAGTGACCGGTATCTTGCTGGCTGTACATTTGTTCCAAAATCTGTGAATGCAGTTTAGAATATCTCAAAGAGTTATAGATGGTCTCCTAGGAACGTTTTCCTGTAACTATAACGGTTAAGGTACCTGCCATTACTGTCCCGTCTCAAAAATCCACCCTGTAAGAACAAGAACAACCACTCTTGAATTTTACACAGAATTTTGTCTTCTATGAACAACAAATAACATTAATGAAATAATTAATTAAAATATAGTAGGTATTGTGGTACGGAATAAAAGTCTTGGAAATATAACTTTAGTGCATATATTCAAAGAGTTATGGATGGTCAGACAGACAGACTAAGACAGAATAAGTTGGTCAGGCAGACAGACTAAGACAGTCTAAGTTGGTCAGGCAGACTAAGTGTTTTAAGCTAGTAGCATTATGTCTATCAATACTGCCTAGTCTTATAACAAGTTTGCTAGAATTAATTTCTTGTTTGACGAGTCCGTGTGTTACCTACGAGTATTTATTTAATTTCTTTACGAGTTTAGTCGCGTGTCAGATGGTTACGGAAAAACATACAATTCCTTGATGATTTTTTCCTTGATGTTCCAAATACAACATCTTTAATATGATATACTAGCTTTCCCGCCCGTGACTTCATCCGCGCGGACTACAGTTTATCGCGAAAAAAAGAAAGTTCATTTAGAATATTAAAAACCAATGCAGAAGTAGATATAGCACCAAAGCTCTTGATGTTTTTTGACAGACTTGTTATTTCGTTTCCATGGCAACAGTTCCTTACAGCGAGTAATCAACATTTTCCATTTTTCCCGTGGAAACTTAAAATTTTCGGGGATAAAAAATATCCTATGTTTTATTCCAGGGTATAAACTATCTCCGTTACAAATTTCACCAAAATCTATAATATGTATTTAAAAAGCCCCGCAGTATCACTTGGAACCGTGCACTTTTCCGGAATAAGTAGTAGCCTATGAGTTATCCATACCAAATTTCATCAAAAACTAAATGTCGCCTTTATAAATTTAGCGTGATTATTTTTGCGGGCGGTCAGCTCGTATTCAATAATTTAGTCTGCAGTCGGGTTTTTTGTATTTATATAATATTTTTTCTCCACAGTAATTTCACCATTGTTCACCTAAAATGTAAGCAGAAAGTACATCATTCCTGCTTAATAAAAACAGTGCAGGAAAGTAAGTATGGAAATCCATTACTGCACAGTTTTACAGTGCGGAAAATAAGACGTATTGAAATCCATTATTGCGCTGTTTTTTAGCTTAGTTTTACTAATATTTTAAAGGCGAAAGTTTGTATATTATGTGTGTGTGTGTGTGTGTGTGTGTGTGTGTGTGTGTGGATGTGTGTGTGTGTGTGTGCGAGTGTGTGTGCGAGGTTGTGTATGTTTGTTACTCTTTCACGCTCAAACGGCTGAACAGGTTTTGATGAAATTTGGAATGGAGATAGCTTGTACCCTGGAATAACACACAAGATATTTTTCATTACCATCATCAACATCATTTTACTTCACTCTTGAACGGCTGAATGGATTTGGATGAAATTTGGAATGGAGATTGCTTATAGCCTGAAATAACACGTAGTATACTTTCATCATCATCATTATCATCATCATCACCATCATCATCATCATCCAATACGCGAGTGAAACCACGGGGCGTAGCTATTATTGAAGCAATGCATTCGTCCAATAGATATTTAAGAATAGAATGTACTAATTTTGAAATGTGAGCGCGATAGAATTGGCGCGAATTTAAAAGTCAATTTGACAAAATTGTACTGCTTACATTCAGGTGAACAAAAGTGACACTCGCTCAAGTGATTGATTTTTCTTATCTTCTTAGTATAGACTTTTTGTTTTTTACTACTTCATTAAAAGTATAGAAGATTCGTTTATTATTTTGATAGTGAAATGTACTTATGTTCAGTATTTACTTCTAATCCATTTGACAGGTTTCTTGTTTGAAATAGTTACTTATGTCGATCAATACCATATTTTCAAGGAACTAAGTTGTTTTTTTAGGTTCTAAATCACTGTTTCTACTAACAACGCTAACGAGTCAGTACCTTTATTAAATAATCTTACTAATGATACATAGTTTCCTTTCAAGCATCATTACTATTCTCGTATGTGGTTTTCCTGAATTGAGAACAGTAGACTTAACGAACGTTTCGAGGTTTCTGTTTTAAGCTTAAGTACTCGATTACGGAAATAATTACTACATAACGTTGATGTTTGAAGTTTGAAGGTTAATCGCTTGGAAAAGCAAATTAGCCTTTACATTTTTGTGAGTTTCTGGTGTCCTAAAAAAGGTATCAAGTTAAAGAAGGTCCACTAACGTATCAAGTTAGTTTGGTCAGAATTACTAAGTTTGTGTCGATAACTGGAGATTTGTGAAAATAAATATGGTTTTAACTCTGAAAATAACAAAAGTCGCACAACACACTTAGGGGTTGCTCATGTGCCTGAGGGTGCTCTACCTTGAGACCTCAGCTTATCACAACTTCCGGGGATATAGATAACACTCGCACTTTTTTCCCGATGTCCACGAGAGGTGGACAATAATGGGGGGACAGCGGGATTAGTCAATATTTTTCTTTCTTGATTGTTTTTTTTATCGTATGAGGTAATGCTGGACTCTGGTGTCAGAGTTTGTCAGGCCGCATGAGGGCCTCTGATATGGCTAAGCGACTGCTATTAATCAATAAAATCTGGGACAGATAGCTTAACGTGCTCTCCAAAGCATGGAGCGATGGCAAAACGCTCATAACTTAGAAAAGTCATTGGTGTGGAGCCTAGGACCAAACCCGGTATCATTGGATTCTCATCATCATCATCATCATTTCAGCCTTTCGAAGTCCACTGCTGAACATAGTCCTCCCCCAAAGAGCGCCATGACGAGCGATCTTGTGCCATCCAACGACTTCCTGCAATGGCTACAATGTCATCGGTCCATCGTGTGGGAGGTCTTCCCACACTTCGCTTGCTTGTTCGTGGTCGCCATTCGATAACCTTTATTCCCCAGCGATATTCGTTTCTGCAAACTATATGGCCTGCCCTTGGATTCTAAAAACCATCGCTCTATCTCTTTCTTGGTAAGTACACAGGATCAATAAAACCATAAACTCTAGCCGGAATTTTTTCAAAAGAATTGCCCGAGAAACCTTTTTTAATACACAAATATTCATGTCACACTGTCACACCGTTAATCGACCTGCAATTCTTACATGCCACATTCCATAGATCCCACTTCACTGATACAAATTTTAAATCTTACTTGTTATTATTTCATCTAAACTTTCCTGCATTGACCAAAATTCTGATCTTTATTTTGCCCAAAACTTAGCATTGTCAGTCAACGTGGCAATGCTTCCAGCATTTTGGGAACATTGCTTTGATAGCGGTTTGGTTTAGCTTTAGATAAATTTTAATTTAGCTATAGCCTAGATTTACTGCTGCATGTTTTTGTTATATTTAAAGTTTTAAATCCTTATTTTTCAGCAATCTTCATGCACCAATAAGCTTCCCACAAAATTGCTAATCATTGTATTCGGTGTGCAAATTTATAACGAGTCACAAAACAAACAGGTTTATTTTGTCATAGTGGTGAAACTACATTTCACGCCACTAGACCTTGTACTATTATTTATTCTGTGACTTGACGCAAAGTTTGGTGTGACCTTATCATATTCATCAGCTGATTGAATAAACAAAACTTAGCAAATATTAGGAAACACATAAAAACTAGATGGAATACAGCCAATTTTGGGTTACAAAATTCGTGACGATTCTGTTTTGATGATATTTGGTATTTTGTGTTTGTTTATTTTGTCGCCGAGACATCTGAACCAATTTGGATTATTAATTGGTTCTAATTGTTTTTTTTTTTTTTTTTTTAATTAAATACAATTGAAAAGAATGTTATTCGAAGAACTGTAAATAACTGTCTTCGCTCCTCGGCCACAGAATAATTATATTAAGTTCCACCCGCGTACCTACTTACATTATTTTACTAGCTTTCCCGCCCGCAACTTCGTCCGCGCGGACTACAGTTTATCGGGAAAAAAGCATTCTATGTTCTTCTAGGATGTTAAAAACCATGCAAAAGTAGCTATACCACCAACACTGTTGAGGTTTTTGACAGACTTGTTATTTCTTTTCCATGGCAACCGATCCTTACAGCGAGTAATCAACATTTTCCAGTTTGGAAACTCACAATTTTTCGGGATAAAAGTATGCTTTATTCCAGGGTATAAGCTATCTCCATTCCAAAATTAATCAAAATCCATCGAGCCGTTATAGCGTGAAAGCTCCCCAAACAAACAAACAGACAACGTTTCACTTTTATATATTGGTATGGATATAAAATTTCATAAAAATCGTTTAGTTCAGTGGTAAAAAACATGTGTATACTAAACAGAAACACACAAACATTCACATTTATAATATTAGAAGTGGAGTTGAGCAGGACACTTGGCTACGCAAAGAGATAATATTATGTGAATGTAACGGGGCGGTGGCCTAGAGGACATACTACACCAGTTGGCAGAACACCAGCGCGATGGGTGGATGACATCGTCCGAATTGTAGGCAAAACAAGGTGTAGGTTGCCTCAGGACCAGGATGAATGGCGTAATAAAGAAGAGGCTTATGTCCAGCTGTAGATACGGGCTGATGATGATGATGAATATTAGAAGCAATATATAGAAGGGATAGTAGAATAAATAGCCTAAATGAGATTTCGGCATAATAAACCTACAGCCCTAATATTTATTGATTGTATTTGCATGAGGTTGATAAAGAAATAAGGAAGACTAGCTGAGCCCCGCGGTTTTGCCCGCAAGCAAACTTTGATACCCCATCACCCCCTTAGGGATGGAATTTGAAAATATGCCTCTTTAGTGCATTCCTATGGTAGGTACTTAAATCTCTAGGTCCACGGGCTTAGGCTTTTTGTCTATCAGTCAGTATGTCACAAACTATCTATAGGTATAAGTACTTATAACATGTAAAACAGTATGAAGGTAACAAATAGTGTGTGTAAAGAAGATAATTTAAAAAAAAACATCATTGTGGGTTTAAAATGAGATACTTAACAAGAATTTATATTATACTAGTTTTCCCGTCCGCGACTTCGAACGCGCGGACTAAAGTTTATCGCGAAAAAAAAATCCTATTTTCTTCTAGGATATTAATAACCAATGCAAAAGTAGGTGCTCCAATGCTTTTGATGTTTTTTGATAGATTTGTTATTTCGATTCCATGGCAACCACAGACCATTCTGTGATGACTACCGTTCCTTACAATTAGTCATCAACATTTTCCAGTTTTCCCGTGGAAACATACAATTTTCCGGGATGAAAAGTATCTTATGTTTTATTCCAGGGGGTATAAGCTATCTCCATTCTAAATTACATCTAAATCCGTCCAGCCGCTATTGCGTGAAAGCTCCCCAAACAAACAAACAAACAAACACACAACGTTTCACTTTTATATATTGGTATGGATTTTTATCGTCTATCTTTAATCGACAGAAAGACTTATGTCTGTAAGTTTGTTCGCGAATGACGTAAAAACTACTGAACCGGTTAAAATGTGGTTTTCACTGTTAGATGGCTTGCAATTTGACTTAAAATCTGGTGAAGACAGAATTTCGATGCAATGAGTACAAGCCAAGCGATCGATATTTAAATATTTGACAGCTGAACAAATTTTGATGGGATTTTTCTTCTCTATAGGTACGTTTAAATCAGAAAAATATTCACGCCTGCAAAGATGCGGGAACAGCTAGTAAGTATCATAAATAAAGAAGAGGTACATGTTGAACTTACTGCTAATACCTCATGATTATGGTATAGTAATGGATATAAATTCAAAATAATACCAGGAGTCAAGATTGTTTACAAAATACGGATTCCATACCGCCCAATCGTAGGTGAAGCACTCAAGATATGCCAATCAGTTCGTACGCACAAGCCTCACGCACCCACGTACTCCATGTTATGCCGATCGGCCACCACATCGCAGCAAGATCTCGAGCTTGTTAGTCGTGTGAATTCTGTCAAGTTCTCACGGAAAAACAACAAGTACATTAAATCGTTATAGATCCCAAATGATCATTCGAAAGAAAAATGATAATTGAAACATAAACATGATTTTTAAATAATTATAATGATACCCCACTTAACATAGTACAGCACAGTACGCCTTTCCTTTTTTTAATGTTCACGATATGGGCAGTACATCGTGATTAAATTTTGTGTAATTGTGTATCTACCACTAATCATCCACTCACGCACACATTAGCCACCATTTACTATGCTTCACTCGTTTGTTAGCGATGTTCTTGGATGGTGCAACCTCTTGAATTCTGAGCTAATTCAGAAGTTTCCAAACCATCAATTAGCAGAAATGTACAAGATACCTTATTCAAGGTATCTGGAATAGAAAATACTAGTAAAATAAGTATTTCAGATACCAAATATAAGATACCTTATGCAATAGTATCTGTAATCCTAGATATAAGATAAGTATTCTATACTTTTTAAACATAAAATACCATTGAAATAAAACACAATTTTATGGACTTTACGCTTAATAAATGAATTATGAACTTTTAGTCTGGGGCCATTTGCATAGGCAATTTATAGGTAATTATTATCAAAAGTATTTTAGCAAACATAGTATTTACGAAATAGAAAATACCAAACGAATGGTATCTAAATACAAGATACAAAATGAATTTTAAAACAAGTATTTTAGATATAAGATGGAAATAATTATTTTGTATCTTGTATCTGTATTTCAGATACTTGTATCTTAGATAAGTCACATCTCTGCTTAAGTACATAAGTACAAGCAGAATCTGCGCGGAAGTTGTATCTATTACAAGACATACCTACTCATAAACAGCCAAGATATAGCTGTTAATTAGGTAGCATCAACCTTGCGTTCATCAATGCTCAGTGATGGATGTGTGATAGATATGCACTGTTACTTCAGGTTATGTACGGATTTCCGTCTCTCCGGCTATTGGTCCCGGTTGTTATAGATTTATAGCAGTCGTTAAGTCATTTTAGATGCTCTCAGGCGGCCTGAAAATCTCTGATACCAGAGGCTATCACTATCTCAGATGATAAGGCTCAATATTTTGAAACACATGAGGCACTATGAGCGATAGGACTGCCCATTGTACCTATTGTTTATATTTTTGTAATTTGTTTTTGACTGTGTCAATAAAGTGTTATTGTATTGTATTGTAAGACGAACAAGCTGCTTACACAACGGTTAGCACCACGCCTGCTTACAGTGCCATCGAATGGTAAGGTCGCTGGTTTGAATCCTGCAAGGTGCAATCATTTATGTGATCAGCAGAAATGTTTGTTTCCGAGTCATGGATGTAATATTCTTATTTATGTATGTTTATCCGTTATAGCACAGGGTATCCTAGTTTGGGGTAGTTAATTAGTGTAGAAATGTCCCGAATATATTTATTTATTGATTTATCCAGAACTTTGAAATACTTTGAATTGCAGTGTTCGAGGCACTGGGCCTTATTCACTGTGACTTCTCGGCCACGTAAGGCGCCGCGTGGAATTGTTCGGGATTTGCCGAACGATTCTACAACGCGATGCGTTACGTGTGTGAATGGTTATAGTGAATAAGTGCCCTGTACTGCACTCGTCACCACGAGATATTAACACATTATTAAACAAGTAAATAAATAAAAAACAACTAATAATAACTAAGCTCTTCATGTAAGAAGTACAGGACTTGAAATGTGGTTGGATTGGTGATGTGTGTGAAATATTAAAACCTGGCGTACATTGTATATCAATCTGCTTTTTAGAAGCGAGCAATCGATAAAAATCTTTCTGTTATCTGTACGAAATTAAATGTTATTGATACTTTTGGTTCCGAATAACACGATCCTTTTATGCCTGTAGCTGATGCACGAACAAACAAACAAACAAACAGACAAGTGTTTTTTTTTCATTATCATATATTAAGACCCTTAGACCATTTTTTAAACGCTTTTATTTAACTTCACTTGTATGTACGTATCTATATATATATGTATCTTTGTATCAGTGTGTTTTGTCTGTCCTGGAATCTTGCAATTCAAATTTCGACCACTTCCCGATTAGCTATCCGGCTGAAACTTTCAGGGTAGCTCACAACCAGATGATAACGCAATAAAAAATATTTAAATAAAACATTAAAAAATACTCGGAAACGCTTTTTTTTAAATTATATTAATTTAAATTATCTTCTCGTCTGAACGAAGTTTTATTAAATTAGGTAATTGGTTTTGTCATGCCAAGTGTAAGTTTAATCTTAATGTGCATAAATAACGACAAAACAAACAACAATAAATACTAATGTACTCTTATATAGGTACCTATATTTATTAGAACCAAGGTGTTTCAAGCAGTTTGTCCGTCCGCTCACTTGGTTGGTAAATACCGGCTATAATGACGAAATAGCGAGTTATGTTCTAAGCAATCATCATGATGCAATTTAGTGCATAATCAACGAATTCGAGTTTTTGGTAGTGCATATTAACTTCCTTTTTTTTTATTACGTTTTATGACGAGACGGGCAGGTCGCTCGCCTGATGGTAAGCGTCACGCCTGTCCATAACAGTTCCACCCAGTACTTTGGTTGCGCGTCACTGCACTGCTCTCGTCACCTTGAGACATAGGTTGTTAAGTCTCAATGCCCAGTAATTTCGCTGGAAACATTGCCCTTCAAACCGAAACACAGAAATGTTTACACACTACTGCTTGGCGGTTGAATATTTGACAAAGGTGTGGTACTTCCCCAGCCGGACTCTTGCGTAAGAGGCTCACCACTACAAAACACCGTTGCCATGACCTAGGTTTTCTTCAATATATTTTACCAGAGGATTCCGTGTACGTCCGGTTTAATCATAGGTCTACCCTTATTCATCCCGCGGGTGTGAGAACCAACTAAGGGAATTCTGGAAATAGGCAGCATTTTTTTTAAAAGCTTTCATAAAAAAAGCTATTTGTGATGTCACAAATAGGTTCCGACATAAAATCAGTGCCCAGGCCTTGGCCTTTACCAGGTCGGGACCTGTTTGTGACAACACCCAGCATTAATTTTTGTTTGTTTGACTAATTTACTATTTTTTGTTTTTGATAATGTTTAATGTACACAACATTAATGTACAGAAATAAATGTGTTTTCTTTCTTTCTTTTTTTTATTTCACTTCACTTGTATTTATGTATGTATCAATGTATCTATGTATTTTGACTGTCTGGAATCTTGCAATTAAAATTTTAAGCACTTCCGATTAGCTATCCGGCTGAAACATTCAGAGTAGCTCACAAACCGATGACAGTACAATAAAATAAACGAAAAAAGAACTTATAAACGCAAAAAGTGAAAATGCAATAAAAAATAAGTAAAATAAAAAAATTATGAACAAAATTAACATTAAAAGGTTTTTTCTTCTTACTGTGTTAGTCAAGAATTTTTACAAGTTCCACACCGCCAAACAAACGAATGAAGCATAGCTAATGGCTGCGTTTGTGCGTGAGTGGATAATTTGTAGCGTTTGTTTGATACGCAATTTTATCACAAAAGACTATATTGTTTTTGATGTTTGCGAGTGCTTGACAGAATTAATACGACTAAAAAGGTCGAGACCTTGCTGCGATGTGGCGGCTGATCGGCATAGCATGGTGTAAGTGTGTACGTGAGGCTTGTGCGTATGAGTGGATCAGCATATCTTGGGTGCTTCACTTGCGATTAGGTGGTGTGGACTCCGTCTTTTTTTTAAACCTTCTTGCCTAATACCTTTTTAGTTATCTTCATTGTACAGACATATCTGTACAACGAAGATAGTAAAAAGAAACTCTATGGGACTTAAAATAAGCTAGTGAAGATCTTACCAGTTAATTATTGTTGACCACCAGTTACCAGTTGACGGCCGGTTGGTGTAGTGGCTAGTAACCCTGGGAACGAAATCAAACGGTCGCGGGTTCGAATCCTGCAAGGTGCAATCATTTGTGTGATGAGCAGAAATGTTTGTTTCCGAGTCATGGATGTTGATATTCGTATTTATGTATGTTTATCCGTTATCTAGTGTTCATAGTACACTAGTTTGGGGCTAGGTAATTGGTGTGGAATTGTCCCGAATATATATTATATATATATATATTCAAACGGGATAAGAACGGTACAGGATTGGGCGTGAAGCGGTTTAAATTAAAAATATCCTTTCAATCGAAAGGATGGTTTTACCTCATGAAATCCCGTGTTAACCAAGTGTTAGCGACGTGGTTTATGTCAGAAAGAATCTGCAGTTGTCTACCAGCCCAATAACGCATTTAACCCCTTACTTATAAAAAGTTATGCAATGATTAATAAAACTCAGCATTACAACTTGTACTGCGCATGAGGGCCTCAAAATACAGGGCACGTCTCGTAGTGTTATTGAAAATGTTGTCATATGGTCAATTGGCATTCAATTTATCAAAATTTCAGGGTAATGCTGGAAATAAAGTACATTTCAACGTAAACCAAAGTCATTGTTCAATATGTCATTTAACATGGATAACGGTATCGAGTCTTCCGAAAAAGGCATCGCACGCGGCTTGAAGGTACGTTATTGTGAGATTCGGTCTCATTTCCAATGAAGCGCTCCTTTAAGCGTATCCACACTTTCTTATTGTTCACCTGCAAGCGCTGGAGCTCTCAAACAATGGTTCCTTTAGATTTTCCAGCCAATTGCAAGGCAATTACACTATTGTGTTTAACCAAATATAACATTGTTATCTCTTCTCTTATTATTGTTTTTCTGAAGGACAAGTTTCGTAATGAATATATCCGACGGAGAACCAAAGTGACCGGCATAGCTCTTAGGATAGGCAAGCTAAAGTGGCAGTGGGCTGGTCACATTTCCAGAAGAACTGATATCCGTTGAGGTAGACGAGTGCTTGAGTGGAGACCACGTTTATGCAAACTAAGTGTAGGGCGCCTTGTGGTCAGGTGGAGTAACAACCTGTGAAAAGCAGCTGGAAGAAAATGAATGAAAAGAGCTGAAGACCGAGCACAGTGGCGTGCATTAGGAGAGGCTTACGTCCAGCAGTGGACGTGGAGTTATTGTTAAATTTTCGTTTCAGTTTTTTTGTAAGTTTTAAAACTAGAAAGTAGTTTTGCGTTCTGCCAAAATTTGCGGCGCTATCGTTAATAGTTTAAATGTTGTAGCAGTGCACACTTCGACTATAATGTTCTCGATAGTTGCCTTCTGGAAAATCTAGTGGATCGAATTTTCAAAACATGCTGGTTTGTTACACGTGGAATCGACATCTCGTATACTCGTAATTCAGTTTAAATATTTAAGCCAAACTTTGTCAGAGAATCACAGTATTACAAAGACGTGGAACGAGAGAGGAGGGGTCTGTCTATTAGGTGTAAAATGCTCGCACGTAGATTTTCCAAATATTGTACAGAAGTTAAAACAACAGTGTTTAAAGCTTACTGTCTTTGGTTATACATGAGCCAGTTATGGACTTATTACACCTGAAAGTCATACCTTACCACAAGCGTGCAATACAAAGAAGCTTTTCGCACGTTGCAGCGCATCAATTATGTTTGCTGATGCGCAGGTGTCCATTTATTTGCCGTCATCAGATCAAAGATAGCTTCCTTTAATGGTATACAGCGGGGTTTATGAGACTAGGTGCGAATCGAAAAGAATTAATTAATGTAATCTACACTAATATTATAAAGAGGAAAGATTTGTTTGTTTGTTTGTATTGGATAAACTCAAAAAATGTAGACCCGATTTTACAAATTCTTTCACATAAAAAAGCGAAATTATCAGCGAGGAAGATTTTATTTTTCAAAAAATTAGAGTTCCTTTCGAAAATTGCAATAATGAAACCTGAGGTATTAAATTTTGCAAAAAAACTCGATTTCTTTGTATCACAAACCAATGAGTATATAAATACTACGTACGTTTCACCAACTAAGAAGGAGACGTATCTCCTTCTTAGTTTGTGATCTTACTTAGTTCTATATTCAAAGACCCGTAGGTCTTTGTATATGGAACGTTGTCATGGAAACGAAATCACAGAACATCTAATAATCATTGACGTAGGAAATGCTCTATGCTAATAATACACGAAATAGTAACCGTAATTCAACCTCCTTGCGCTAAACAGAATAATACTATAGACGAAATGGTACGTGATTATAAAATCTATAAACATAAACATTTTGTGTAAGAAATTGTTGTTGTTCTATTTGTCCAAATAAAGTACCTACTAATTTTATCTTTCAATATATCTACCCGTGCGAAGCCGGGGCGGGTCGCTAGTTACCTATATTAAGACTGTGATATTTGTATATCACATTTATTTAACAATAAGCTATGCCCGCGGCTTTGCTCGCATGTTTATTTCTGTGGGTTAAAAGTAACTATGTGTTATTCCAGGAACAAAAGTACCGTTAATGTATAAAATACCAAATTTCGTTCCGCAGTCATAGATTTTTATCGTTTGCTCGGCTTTTACTCATCAGATTGAGATACCAAGTACACCAGTTTTAAGTCTAAACGTAAACTATTCAACAGTGAAAACAGCATAGCAATCGGCCCAGTAGTTTTTACATGATGCGCGAAGAAACAAACAAACAGACAAACAGACATATTTGATTTTTAAAAACGTTATATTTTTTTGCAGTAGTTTTTTTATGTTCCCTAGTCCGTTTTTTTATGTTCCCTTGTCCGTTTTTAATTATCTTTGTACAGACTTTTTGATATCTACTGCTTTATTATAAGTACTAGCTGTACCCGTGGCTTTATCCGCGTGGTCATTACATTCAAAAGTAGCCCAAACGTGTAATTCCAGGGCCAATAGTACCTATAAACACAAAATAAAAAAGAATAAAGTACAATATACTACATTTCTTCAAAATTCTTTCAGCCATCAATTTTTCTTATTATTATTCGGCACCACAAAATACCAAATTCCGTCCAAATGTCAGATAGTTTGTTTATCGTTCGCTCGGCCTCTAATCATCAGATTAAGATACCAAGTACCCCACTTTTTAAGTCAAATCATAAACTATCTAACAGAGAAAACCGCATAGCAATGGGTTCAGTAGTTTTTACGTGATGCGCGAACAAACAATCAGACAGGCAGATACGATTTAAAAAATGTTATGTTCTTATTCAGTAGCAAATTTTTTTTTATATATTTTTTTATAACAATAGATAGAATTTTACGAATCCGAGGTTTACTTTTTGTTTACAACAGCGCACATAGCCAGGCCGGTCTACCTTTACACCACCTCCATTCATAGGGTTGCGAAAGCGCGAGACAGTCCGATCGCAGCTGCTGCCAGGTCTATCAGAGTTCTGTCCGTCGCGGAGGATAGCACAGTGCAGTGATAGTGCAAGCGTCTGTTCTATAGATGCACAGACATGTGGTGGATCCTTTTGTTTTGTGTCACTGCAGTTCTCTGCCAGAATGTTACGGAGGTCACAGGTACGGAATTATTGGGATGTGAGGTCTCTAAACTGGGTTGTTTATAAAGATCGTATATGAGCTGAATTGGTCAGAAATTGTTGATATTAATAATAAACAGTGTTTGTTCGAGTGAGAAGCGAAAATAGTATTAAAGTTGTAAAGGATAAGAAAAAAACATTTTTGGCTGCAACTTACCTTAACGTCAGATGAGAATGCCAAGTGAGATCACTTTATGACAACATCTGTTCCGAGATCCGTTAGAAAGTACCCCCGAAATTAAAAATTATGCTATTACTAGCTGTGCTCGCGGCTTTGCCCGCTTGGTCATTTCTCTTGGTAAACTCGTCGGCTATCGGTAGAACGTACGGGCCAAATGCGTCATTTTTGCAAATTTTGCAAAATATATTTTTAAATTTTTGGTTCTATAACCCTTCCTCAAATAAAGATTTTGTGTATGGCAAATCTTATAAACATTCCATTTAAAAAAAATAGCCCAAGAACTCCAAAAACGCATTCGATGTGGTATTATGCCAGGACCAAAAGTATTAGAGTACAATATACCAAATTCCGAAAAAAAAAAAAAAAAAAAATGAAAATGAAATGTATGATTAATTAATCATTATTGTCCAAAAATTTTAAAATTTTATTATATAGTTATTTGGAATATTTATACGCCGCCAGGCAGAGCATGCTGGAAACTATATGTAAGCCTAAGATCTTTATCTGTACCCGTGCTTATGGCAAATAAACGACTCATTTATTTATTTTCATTTCATTTCATTTCCGTCCAAATGTCAGATAGTTTGTTTATCGTTCGCTCGGCCTCTAATCATCGGATTAAGATACCAAGTATCCCTGCAAAAGTCTAAGCTAGTAGTAAAAACCGCATCGCAATCAGTGCAATAGTTTTGCACTGTGCGGTTTTTTTTTTGGGTAAACTTCCTCTCTTTTGAAGTGTCATTTAATAGGAACAATGGCTTACATTATAAACCTTACTCGCTGTCCTTACGAAATGCGAGATTTATCCCAACAAATTAGTTGAATATGTCTAATATGGCTTTAAAACTCAAGTTAAAAACTTCTACCTCTCCAATATTGCACTCTGATCGTTCTTATTTCCACTTTCTAAATATATATACCTAATATAGGTAAAAAAAATTTTTTTTTTATTACTGACTAGGCAATAGTTTGACCACGATCTCACCTGATGGAAAGCGATGATGTGGTCGAAGGTGTAGCAGCACGCTTGCCTAGTAGATAGCTATTCACTCTTGACTTGAACACACCGGGGTTATAATTTACCGGAAACACTGACGAGGGCAGGGCATTCCACTCCTTTGCAGTTCTTATAATAAATGAAGAAGCGTAACGCTTCCTTCTTGTGCGAGGTATTTCAACCATGAAAGGGTGGCGCTTTGCTGATCGTCTAGTCATACGGTGATGAACTATCTACTTACTTTTTTAAATATTACTATTATAAGTATTATATGGATATATAATAATATGTATTGTTATTGTATTAATTTATAGTATGTAAGTACTGTAAATTATTTCGTTTTTATGCCTATTTATAGTTTAAATCTTAATTTCTCCTATATTTTTCTATATTGCTACACCACCGTCCTTGTTAATCAATAATTTCTGTCTATTCAAAGGTTGAGTAGAAGAGATCGCTTTTAGCTATAAGACCGGCCATTGTACCTATAATCCAAGAGTTTTCCTATGTCTGTATCGTTTTATTTTCTTGGTGTCAATAAAGAGTTAATCTATCTAACTATCTATCTACCCCTGTAATTTCTAAACCATTTGACCTAGAACATTCTAATACCCTTGCTAGAACTAGTTAAAAACTCACAATGTTTTTTGTTTCCAGTAATAAAATGTTTTCGGAATATGAAAATTTGTGACCACGAAACCTTATTCATGACCTTGCCCTATACTTTACCAGTTATTTGTTCTAACCGGCTTCCATTAAAGAAGGTCAATGATTTTTCTCAACCAAATTGTAACATTTGCACAGAAATATCTCACCTACCCACACCTAGCTACACTAAATTAACTAAACAGGTTACACTTACTGACCGTTTCTTAACGCATTCCTTGCACAACGTTGCTGGTTAATATATAAATACTTAGAGCGTTTTAGACGTACATAATTCATGCTACCTAGAGGCTGGGTTCTAGTTACGAAAACTTCTTGCGTTAGAACATCGTCGTGATTTGTAATCTGTACTTATAATATATCTATATTTATATTAAATAATAATAATAAAATCTTAAAATAAGCTACTGAACAAGAATATATCATTTTTTAAATCGTGTCTGTCTGTTTGTTTGTCTGTATGTTTGTTCGTGAATCACGTAAAGACTATTGGACCAATTGCGATGCAGTTTTCACTGAAGACTGAAGGTTCACTGTGTTGGATAGCTTAGATTGAATTTAAATTAAAAATGAAGGACTTTTGATCAAATGTTGTTATATTGGTATTTTAGGTCATGGTATAGCACATAGAGTGCTTTTAACCTAGAGAAATGACCACGCGTGCGAAGCCGCGGGCATGATCTAGTCTACAATAAAAACTTTGAATTCTGGTCCTGTCACCATGGTGTTCATATAAAAGAGATAACTTGAGGGCATAATGAATGAAAGACCAACACGAAAGAAGACCATAAAATAGCTGTAACAATACTTTCCTATATCTTCAATCCTTGTCCTCAGAAGCCCCACCAGAAGATGCCCTGGACTACCACTCCATGCCACTCCTGTCGGAGCTGGATGACTTTGACCTTTGCCTGAAGAAGCCCGATGCCGTCTACTGCATAGTAGACATGGAGCTGATGGAAGACGACACGCCGCTTTATCAATTTATAAAGGTAAACACCTAGTTGATACTCAGGCGTTTTACTTTGCGATGAAATCCATATATAAAATGGACGAAGTAAGCGCGAACAGACAGACATTAAATGTGTGGTATTAAGTATGTAGCTGACTTCCGCCAAACTGTAAGTCAGACAAATGAAAAATGGAATAAAATAAACTTAAAAAAAAAAGAAGTAGAAACCGACTTCAAAATGAATAAAATAATCGATTTAAGAAACTTAGGCACTGACTTCCTCTGTTTCCCACATAAGATTATTTTAATCATTTTGAAGTCGTTTTTTACTTCTTTTTTTTAAGTTTATGTTATTTCCCTAATTTGAGTGGCGTGAACAATACATGAACATGCGATTACAGCAATCGCAAGTGACTTGTTGTTCTCCATTGAGGAGTTCCTTTGTATCTCCGAAGGTCTTCGTCAGATCTTCAAATTATATATATGGAACCATACCTAAAGCATATCCTATTCTTTAAAAAAACTACAAAATCGACCCACATTTGACGGAGATATCGCGTCATAAAGTGGGTGAAAGATAATAAAATTAAGTAATCCCCTAATTTTCCACCCTTAGAGGTGGAACATTTTCATAAAAATTGAATGGGACTACCCCTGAGGTACCCCTATCCATTTTTGTAATCGAACCACAATTGCCAGAGATATTGCGTAAGATAAATACAAAAAAACATACGGTCGAATTGAGAACCTTCTCTTGAAGTCAGTTGAAAATAAAATAAAATACCTATATAAAAACCCACGCCAACCAACCCTTACACACATTTAACTAACGTAAAATAAAAACTCAATATATGAAACCCTACTCAAAATGCTATAATAAGAAAAAAAAACATGATGTGAAATCAGTATTTTTGATATAAGTCTTTTTTTATGAAAATGAAAGTTAATTTGATATGTTATCAGTATTTTTGAGATGAAAATCATATTTTTGCCCCATAAAAACAATGTATTATTTGTTGATTTTTGACACATTACTTTTGAGAATAACCAAAATGATACACGATACGTGTAATCGCGAGTTTTCTGTTTGAGGTTTAGATAATGCGTTTGACCACAGTGTCGCCTTACGGTTATCTTTTTAATTAGTTTTGCTTTTAAGAATCTCAGATTATTAATCTGGAATCTAGAAGGGTTTCTAACACTTGCGGTCATAGCGATCCACTTCTTGGCCAAGACTGGATACCCAGTATTAGAAGCAAAACTCAGACAAACATTGGTCGTATTTTCGACTGCGAGCAAAATTATTGAATACAAAATTATTGAATACGAGCTACCGCCCGCAAAAATAATCACACTAATATTATTAAAACGAAAGTTTATATGTATAAAGGGTTGCGTGCGTGTGTGTATATGTGTGTATATGTATGTGAGGGTGTGCGTATATGTGTATCTCTGTGTGTGTGTGTGTGTGTGTGTGTGTGTGTGTGTGTGTGTGTGTGTGTGTGTGTGTGTGTTTGAGGGTGTATGTATGTGTGTGTGTGTTTGTTACTTCTTTACGCTTGAACGGCTCAACAGATTTGGATGAAATTTGGCACGGAGGTAGCTAGATAACACATAGGCTACTATTTATCCCGGTAAAATGTGTGGTTCCTCAAGGATGCGGGTGAAACTGCGGGGCGCAGCTAGTATTCGTATAAATTTAATGTTTCTGTTTTACTACGAGTAACATATTTTACTTTACTTTAAAAGTAGCAATTGTTACATTAGACTATAGTATTTACATTAACTTGAATAATCCCAAATTGTTTTTTTAAGTAGCTTATAATCAAATTGCTACTTTTAGTTATAAGAATTATAAATTTTTGAAATGGTATTTTAAAGACCTGCATTTTGATACCTCACTCGATAGGTTTTGGTATGTTTGTGTAAGCCGCCATATTGGTTTTCTTGATACTTAAATATCCCATAGTACTCTCGTGATCAAGGCGAATCCAATGATACCTCATTTATCAAAATCCATCAAACTGTTTAGGCCGCCTAAGAAACGTACAAATATACATACAACCCAAACACATAACCCCCGAACACATTACTCGACTTATGTATTTTTACATAATTCGAGTAAAAATACAATACTTTACCCTGATCCCAGTTCAAGCCAAGCTCGCTGTTGATTTATCTGAGCCGGACTAGATTGATTACAATCTGAAAATTGGCAACGTTGACCGACCGTTAGAAATTATCCGGCGAAAACTTCCTGATTGATAACCTCGTTAGGACACTTTAAATAGGGTTAGCGGAAAAAACAAGGAAGATGAGCTGATGACAAATGGAGGAGATTTGACTTCACCAGATCATTTTACTTGGATCACGCTACATCATTAACCCCCAACATAACACAAGAAGTAGAGCCTCATCTCTCAACCCGTATAATGAGCTATATTCTAAAAAGTTCAGGTTTCCTATTCTTTATGTACTTACTTATACTGAAAAAAAAAAACTATCATTCTATTCTTTCATTCTATCGATCTATCTATACTTATAATAAATCAGTAAGTACCAAAAAACTGAACAATGAAGATAATTTAATAAAAATGGACTAGTTTACTTAAAATAGGCTAGTGAACAAGAATATAACATTTTTTTTAAATCGTTTCAATATGTTTTCTGTATGTCTGTATGTTTGTTCGCACATAACGTAAACACTACTAAATCGATTACGATGTAATTTTCACTGTTGGATAGCTTAGGGTTTGACTTAAAAACTGGGATACTTGTATCTTAATCCGATGATTAGATGCCAAGCAATCGATAAAAAATATTAGATGGCAGAACGAATTTTGAAGAAATCTAGTATAATTATTGTACTTTATAAGTAGCCCACACTGTAGTGTGTAGTATAGTATAGGCTACTATTAAATGGGATTACCACTAGGGCAAAGCCGCGGGCACAGCTAGTAGTACAATGATTATTTATACATAATTAATAACCTGTAATTACCTATAATTATTTAACTCATCCCACGTGTCAACAACACTCTGGAAATGCAAGTAGCCAATAAATAATATGTCTACTACGTTAATAAACTCTCCTTCCGACATCAGCAGTATCCGGATATAATCTTAGTACGTGTGCAGCCAGCCACACTTGACATGTACAGATTATGTGCAGACCGATGCAGACGGACGTCGAATATACATCAATTAAATGACGTAATCAATGATATGGAACTAATGTATTAGTAATTATCAACTAGACCTGCCGAGGATTACCCATAGATGTCGCATGAACTGATGAAAATGGATGTTTCTGTTAGAATTTGATGAAACACTTAGGTCAACATTAGAAACAGGATAGTTACCATGTAAGTTAAGTATACCTTTCGTTTTGATTTTCCGATATTCCAGCACTGCTGCAAGCGCCTTGATCACTGATTAATTGCAGTAGGTAAATGTGGGTAGTTTATATATAACATCATTGGGTGAGTGTTTATTTTTCTACAAGTAGACAAGACGGTTTTCACTCTTGCGTGCTCATTCCTTGTTATTGACAAAACAAAGTACATGTTTAATATCTCGTTTCTAGTGTTGTCTTTAGGGTTAGTGACCATGCCAGTTTAAAAACTTGTAACATTATTTTATTATTAGTTATTTTGGTTGTTTTTTGGCCGTTTATCAGTTTGGGTAAATGTAAATTATGTAATAAATATGTGGAGGGGTAGGGAGGAATAACTCAGCAATTTAATGGGACTGATATTTTCCATCAAGGTAAAGGAAGCTTTAGGCGTGAAGTACATATGGTACTTAACGATGATATTGATAATATTACTAAAATTTGAACTTGTATTGTTACATACACAAAATTTACATTCACCCTCATCTTCTAACGCACTCACACAAACACGCACACAGCGTCTCTCCTGGTACCTGACTCTTATGAGGCTTGTGTCATCAGGTGAGCGCTAACATACACTTACCCATAAACACTGGGTATTCAAATCATACACACTCTTACACCCTATATACATATTTACTATTATATCATATTGTTTGTATACAATGTTTTATATACTATAATTATGTTGGAATTATTAGTGACAGTCGAAATTTCATTAACTCGTAAAATTTAAACTGTTTTTGGCTTTTTGTATTATCATAAGTTATATTTAAGTTGCATCAAGAGCTGTGGCTTTTGTTATATAAATAAATAAATAAATAAAATAAAATAAATAAATAAAATGTATAGTCTTATATATAATGTACTGTGAGGACAGTTAAGTCAAAATAAGCAAATTCATACCAACATATAAAAGTGAACCGTTGTCTGTTTGTTTGTTTGTTTGAGGAGCTTTCACGCGATAACGGCTGGACAGATTTTGATGAAATTTGGAATAGAGATAGAATAAAACATATGATACTTTTTTCCAGGAAAATTGTAAGTTTTCACGGGAAAACTGGAAAATGTTGATTACTCGCTGTAAGGAACGGTTGCCATGGAAACGAAATAACAAGTCTGTCAAAAAAAACTTCAAGAGCATTGGTGCTCTAACTACTTTTGCAATGGTTTTTAATATCCTAGAAGTATATAGGATGCTTTTTTTTTCGCGATAAACAGTAGTCCACGCGTACGTGGCGGGGGGGAAGTCGTGGGCGGGAGCTAGTATATAATATAATTTAATTTCGAGTCAGTACGTTGTATTTGCAGTACGTCACCAGTTACGGTATATTTTAAAGATAAATTAAATCACTAGTTGTTGAAACACGACACTTTGCTTTGGAAAGACTCGAAATTTTATTATAATTATTATTAATTTATCTAAATTTTTTGGTGTCATTTTCTAGTTGCAGTGATATCTGCCTGTCTGCTTTATGATTATTTCCAATTAGTTTTTGACACTGATCAATATAGTCCAAAGATACCCCATATAATATGTAGATATCCCTTTCATATAATTATTTTTATCTTATTGAACTAAGGGGATGTACGGCAGTGGATGCTGTCCAGCTGATATTGTGGTGTAGGGCAAACGTTCAGATTGAAAATTAGTGACCAGTGCGCGATGTAACTCTAATCAAGCTCAATATCACTATTTATAGTTCTCCGGTTATTTTCTCTAATTTTCCAATTTTTTTTGTGTGTATTTTTTCTATGATCTGATATAAAAATATTAGAATTTACTGCACAATCGCCCTTAGAAATTGTGTACAGTAATATTTTGAGGCCAGATATCTTATTCTATCATTTCCTACTCACCAAGATCCTTGTTATTCGCGCATTCAAAGTAGCAACTGAAATCAAAACAAGACATAAGTTTAAAAACTAAACCCCGACTACGATCGGGTAAAAGCAAGCCTATGACACTCTTGCATGAAGACGAATCGATTGATGTCTCGCTTATCAAATTCATAACAAGTTTTAGTTTCATCACATAACCCTTGCGTTGCTTCGCCATAGTCGGGTAAAACATTTGCCTATGACACTCTTAAAATGAAGACAAATCGGTCGATACCTTGCTTGTCAAATTCGGAAAATGTTTTTAGTTTTGAACACATAACCCTTCCTTTACTACGCCGTAGTCGGGTAATGAATACAATACATCAACATGTTTCATTCTGAATACTGACCTATATATTTTTTTTGTTCACAGAATTTCTCCTCACTCTCCTATAAGAACTACATGCACTCTAAGTTGCATAGAGGAGTTTGTGCATCTAAAAACTGCGGGCTGGACGTTAGTCATGCGAATGCCAGTGAGTCTACTGCTGAGGCTTTGAAGGAATGCTTCAATAGGAGTATACATGAGGGATATCGACTGCAGGTGAGAGATCAAGCTCAACATAGAACCTTGGAACTTTTGAGGAGGAGATCCGCAACTTGCCATAGAACTGCAGGCATGCAATGAAGATATGGCGCTAATAATAAATCAGGAAAAGGCATATTTTATCTCTGGTTAAGTTTCTTCATTCCAAAAAAAGAATTCAACAAAAGTCCTAAAGAAGAAGAAATATAAATCCATGTCGAAAATCAATAACAATCGAAGAAATATTTTAATGTAGCGACATTTCTGTGTATTTTGTTGGTATTGAACAAACTGTTAAGAAAGCTCAAAATTGCAGATCTCTTTTATGTGTGGTCTAAGTGAAACAGCTAAATACGTGAAAACTTAAGATAATGGAAATACCATATATCATGACTGTTAATAATCTAACTAAACAAATGTTTTTCTTTTGTACCACCAGGTTGGATCACTATCGGTTCGGTACTGTAAGACCCAAAATGATAGTTATGCTGTAGATACCTTGGACTTCACCATTGGGACCTTACTTTTGCTTCTGCTGTTGGTCAACCTTGGTTGCTCTGGGTACCAATTCCTCTGGCCGGCAGAGAAAGGAGAAGGTACGATGCACCTTTTCAAATTATTTATAGTTGGTGCACAGCTCAAAGATCTTTGAAACGCGATACAAAAAAAGGTGCTAAAGATCGAATTCTTTGTCCGGTGCATCAAACTCCCAAACGGATGATCCCTTAGGGATGAACCAACTTCAATGCAATTTTTTTTTACTTGAGATGTGAAGAAGTTTGAGATGTTGTTTTGCTATTTGGCCGAGCTGTATAGTATAGTAGTAGTAGATACAGGGTTCGGTCTTCTGCTCCGCACCAATTACTTTTCTAAGTTATGTGAGATTTTCTATCGCGCCGTGTTTCGGAGGGCAAGGTTAAGCTACAAAACACCCAGTTGTTAATTATTGAGAACAGTTGTTAAGCTATGTCAGAGGCACTTGGGCACCTGACAAACTCTGACATTAGAGGTCAGCATACTTCATACTTTAAGCAAGCAATGGCTGATCTGGCTTTAGTTTCATCAACATTTGTTTTCTCTTCATCTGATTTATCCTTTTTTCATCAGGTAACAGGCTCATGCTAGCTTTCTGCGTACAAAAGAACTGGAAAGCTTTGAAATATGGAGGCAGCGCGGAGGGAGGACTTTTCAAGTGCTTTCAAGCACTAAGGTATGCTACTTATTACTCAATTAAGTCTACTTAATTCTAAAGAGTCTATAGAGCAGTGGTGGCAAAACAGTAAGAACAAGAAAAATAGGACACGCAAAATAATTCAAATAAAAAGAAAGAGTTACTAGTAGGCAAAAACAAACGGTGTCGTTAAAGACTTATTTTAGCATGACGCTGCTTGCCAGAGACATGCAGCGCTGGTTTTTGGCTGAATTTTTGGAAGCAATGTGCGCTCCACGATCTGATAGAACCCAGTTTGAACTTAGCCCTAAACTACAGATAAAAATAGTATTACGAACAACATTTTGTTTATTATACACGGATTTCAATGATAGCATCAGTGAAGGAAAAAATATCAAAGAGAAAGCTTAGGAACCTCGAAACTTAAGGCCGGGTGTCAGTGAATTGTATGTCCCTCTCATCCGTGATCAAGTAGAGCGGGAAAGATGATACATCTCGGGAGTAAAATTTAAGGTTTTTATTTATTTGTGGGAAAACTAAAGCTATGAATTATAAAGTTTCTAGACATTTTCTCAATCATAATAAGCTCTTTCTCTTGGTATATTTTTGATATCATTTAGTGAAAGGGTCTCTTTCCAATCAATGTTCTAGCAGTAGTGTTACCTTTGATTTTATTTTCTATCGAGTGAATTCATACTAATCATGTTTATGTGTTTACAAAGTACGAGATAATATGTAAAATTTTAATGTCATACCAATTTCAAAGTTCTGGGTTAATTATAAAACAAGATTCAGACGTTCAAAAATGATCGAAAATTGCTAAAAGTGCTAGAACCGACGTCCGTCACTTACCAACCGTCACTGGACCAGAGTGGTAGATAATTGCCCATACTCTCTGAGAAAAGGCCTGTGTCCCAGAATTGTAAACGCTTGAACGCTGATAAAGTTAAGCAGGGGTTGGCAAAGGTGTTGGCACAAGTGTTGGCACAGGCGTTATTGTATAGGTACATACCAAGAACTGTTGCATCCTTGAATGCTCGGGCAAAGATATCGCCGTTCTCCCTAGATATCACATTCAACAAGTTGCACTGTTTGTTTGCTGTAAAATGATACCTCCAGAGACTTTGCTGTTAAAATCATTTACGTGATAGAAATAACAAAGAACGGACTTACTTTTGAGATTGTCTCTTCGGAGTTCTGTCTCAGAATAAATAATAGAGCTGTTTTGTTATGAAATGGTACAAAAGATTAAAGAAGTGAAGAAATATCAAAAAATGTCGCATTATATGATTTGAGATCACAATAATCTTTGAGTAATAGGTATTAGAATAATAATAATTGACCAAGCGAGCGCGAAACGCGAGCGAAGCGTCTGCGTTTCAGCGGAAAAAATGCTTTCGTATGTCCGGATCTCTGTTCTCCTCTACAGGTCGCATATCTCAACCGATCTAGACGAAACTTGGTATAAAGGTTAAACGAATTTTTAGTTTTGTTTTGTCGTCGGGGATTTTTGATAGGTGGTTTACTCCCCGGGCAAAAAGGGGGCTACTGAATATTTCTGCCTTAATGGTCTACAGCTCACAGAGCCACTAGTAATGATTAGTTGTAAGTAAAAGAAAGGCCTATACCCAGCAGTGAGAAAATAAAGGTTGTGGATGATGATGAATAGGTATTAGACTCTAGTAATGCCAAAACTTAGATGACTATGATTCCAGGAATAAATATGGTCCAAAAAAATAGTTCAATAACTCACATTTTTTTGTTGATGCTGTATAGAGACCAACATAGGATACTTTTATCCTAAAAAAAACGTATAGGTAGGCAAGCCCGCGGGGCGCTGCTAGTTGCTGTATAAAATTATGACTAGCCAGCACACAGAGTGTAGTATGTGTTGTGTGTGTGTGCGTGTGAGGGTGTGTTTGTGTGTGTGTATAAGTGTGTTCACTTGTGGCTCAAGGTTGTGGTCGGAAAATTGTACTTAATATTTCTTTTACTACTGCTGTACAAAATACTGTGGTACAAAAAAGCGACTTCAAATAGATTGACTTTAAAAAAACCTGACCTTAAAAAACTACTAATCCAAATGTGATACAATTTATACGGTACCACACTGGAGATCTTCTTTCTGAAGTAAACACAATCATCTAATTCAGTTCAGAAATCCCAAGATACTAGAGAACATAAACTATAAAACAAATAGATATTGTAGTAAAAACTTCTGAACCAATTTCGATGAAATTTCTATGGGACTTCACTGAAAGTCTACCCTTTTGAATAAAAAACATTCCAAATCGGTTTAGAAACCCTATAAATTTGAGGCAATATAAACACAAAATCAAATGGTTTTACTAAAAAACAAAAACTCGAAAGACTACTGAATCAATTTTGATACAATTTATATTGGACCACCTTGAGAGTACACACTTTCAAACAAAAAAATAATTTTCTTAATTGGTCCGCAATTGACGGAAAAATCGGCGCACATACAAAAAAACATACGTACAGTCGAACATATTACCATCTCCTTTTGTGAAGTCGATTAAATATAGTGTTTTGGTACTTCTGTTTCTAATATAAATTATTTTTTGTGACAGATTCTACGTGATGGTGATGATCCTCGGTCTCCATTCCATGATATTCATCGGTTATGGATACACGGCGAACCCCGAATTCATTGAACATGTAAGTACTTCCTACGTTTTTCTTTAGTATTCTGCTATCAGAAAAAAATGAAAACAGTATTATTCTTCGTTGTACTACATAAGAATTGGTATATTACCCAATCGTTGGTACCCCCACCTAAATATTAGAATGTAACATAAAAACTAAAATTAAGACTTTGAAGCTAAATTTAGTAGATTTTAATAAATAAAGCGGTGTTTTAGGATTATTTCATTTCAGTCAACACTAATATATCTACAAAATAGTTTCAAGTCTTAATTTTCGATGAATTTTATTTATGGGGAAATGCCAACATTTGGGCATCTTCCTCTATAAATTATTTACGATATATATGCTAGAATGTACGTACTCGTAGTTCTATGATAGTAATAACTAAAACGCCTGCCCTGCCAAAAAATAACTTATGCCAAAAAGTTACTATTGGAATGAGCTTATCAAGGCCTTAATTTGATACCAATATTGTAAAATTCGAAGAAAAAAATGTTTTTTTCGCATTTCAAAATGGAGCCATAATGCAGTAACAGGGATATAAATATATATATGGCCTTTGTTACTCGAGGGGATGTAAGGATTCTATCCCACACGTCTGTTCAGGCATTTAAAAGTTAAATACATACAAACACACATGAATCCTCAAAACATTACACTCATTTTAATGGGCAGTCGTGTAAAAATTTACGTTGATGAGTATTAAAATAATAAACTTTTAAAATTAATGTCAAAAATAATTGATCAATAAAGAACATACATTTATAATTATTAATTAATGTCAAAAAATAAATGTCAATTTGATTGCGTTACTAAAATGTTGAAAATAATTTGTATGTAAATTTATGTTACCGGAGAATTGTAGGCTATAATTTAACGGAATCTAATTCGTAAAATTATATACTGGCGAGAAATTGTACCAACTTCTAGACCAATCAGAGCACAGTTTTACAATTTTACTGCACAAGAATATACTTAATCATAATTAGCTGGATTAATGGATTGATTTTAATAAAAAAATAGCAATAAAAATAAATTACGTTCATAAAATTAGATTATCATCAAACAAACAAACATACATACATATAAATGTCGACTGAAGAAGGTATAAAGTGGAGACCTCGCTTCACTCGGTCGGTGCAGTCTTTTTCCTTTCCAAAATTTGATCTTAATTTGATAGAATTCTATTTCACAGTACATTTTAAAACCAACTACGTAACTATGAAGATATCCGACAGGATAAGCAAGCTGAAGAAGCAGTGGGGTGGTCACAATTTCCTAAAGAAACGATAACCGTTGGGGTAGACTCTCTCTAGTTGAGACCACGTTTATATGCAAACCTATTGTAGGACGACCTGCGAAAAGTGGCTGGAAGAAAATGGATGACGAGAACTGAAGACCTAGCTCAGTGGCTTGCATTGGGAGAGGCTTACGTCCAGCAGTGGACAGATATAGGATGATGATGATGATGACGTAAACTAAGATAGAATCTGCAAAGAACTGTATTGTAGTAAAGTAAAGGCACGATGTGTTTCACAACTTTATGAGGCTGTTAGTGTGATTAATCTTGTGGTACATAAACATATGCAATCAGTACTGTTGTTTTAATTTGTTTGTGTAAAGGTTAGATTGTTAACTCGATTTTAATGAATGTAGGTGAAAGGGAAATATATTCTTAACCAACGTCAATGCAAATTGAGGAAGTTCTCAGTTCAGCTTGTTTACGTTACCTCATATCTCTTGTATAATTATACTAGTGGCTCTGTGAGCTGTAGACCTCGCGCGTAGAAACTTTTTTGCAAACAATCTAGCGGTACTCAGTAGCGCCATCTAGTTACCTTATTTTACAACTAACATTAATAACCAAAGTGCTCCATCAGCCCTACCTAGTAGGTAAAGGGCTGATTCCACTTGTAGAAACCTAAAAATGAGAAATTTACCGCATTTTGAGGAGCTATTCTGCTCATCACGCCGAAGATCCTCGTCAGCTCTTCACCAAATTTTTGTGAAACTAATTTATAGTTACTTCCTTTCAAATAAAAAAGAACCATTGAAATCGGATTTAATAAGGCAGAGATATTCAGTAGCTCTCATTTTAACCTTTTTTTGGAGGAAGCTACTCCCCCATTCAAAAATCCCCGAAGACAAAAAATAAAAAAATTGCTTTACCTGTGTACCAAGTTTCGTCTAGATTGGTTGAGAAATGCGACCTGTAGAGGAGAATAGCCGGACAGACATCCGGACAGACATCCGGACATACGAAAGAATTTTTGGCGAAGCTGAAACAGAGACGCTTCGCTCGCGCTTCGCACTCGCTCGGTCAATTAGAAAATCATCTCAAAAATATGTTAAGTCAAATGTTATTAGTATGAACGCAATAGATTCTTGTTGATTGATTTCTTGTTAATAGATTGTTTAGGTGGACTATAATATAAAATTAAATGTCTGAGGCGAGTCTGAAATACCATCATATTGTCATCAACACAGGCAAGGAAAAAACTTCACACTGGAAAGCAAAAATGAGTTGTAGTGTTCTCTTACCTACGCAAAAGTCCGCCTGGGAAAGAAACATAAAATTGTCAGATATTCAACCGTCAAGCAGCAGTGTGTCAACATAAATGCGTTTCGTTTTGAGGGGCAATGTTTCTAGCGAAATTACTGTGCAATGAGACTTAAAAACCAATGTCTCAGGGTGACGAGCGGTGCAGTGCAGTGACGCGCAAGATTTTGCAAACTAAGTTCTGAGTGGACCTGTAACTGTTATGGGCAGGCGTGAAGCGTACCATCAGGCGAGCGACCTACTCGACTTGTCACTCAACCGAATAAAATAATAATAATCTCGCCCGGCATATTTTTTTTGTGTTTATCTTTTTGTTTGGTCACTCGATACGTTTTGGTCTTATTTTGTTCCGTCCGATATACAATATGGAAGCTGTAATGCGGTATTAGTTTTCTTCCGCCCATGTTAGTGCTCTTGACACTTCATATATCCTATAGCACTCACTCACTCATAACTTAGGAGTGAGTGAATCATTTTATTTTTATATATCCTATAGTACTTACTCACTCACTCATAACTTATGAGTGAGTAAGTACTATAGGATATATAAAAATAAAATAAAATGCATTTATTTCAGGTAATTCACAAGACCCATAAACAAAAAGAAATTAAAACTACTTAAACATAAACCGTCATTGCAGCGATATGTCTATCGCTACAATGTCAAATATAAGGACAATCCAACCTCCCCGCTACCATAGCCAAAACGGTATTGGAACTGGCCCGCACCCTGCGCACCAATGACGCGGTTCGCTTGCGCATGGTCGCGTGGAAGCAGCTGGTGCGCGCCTCCGCGAACATGCCAGAAGCGCTGCAGAAGCGGGGCAGCCCCAGCACCGCTCTGAATGCGTTATTGTATTGGACGCAGAGGACGCTGTAGGTCCTTTTAGTGTAGTTAACCCACAGGCTGCACCTGTAAAGTGATGTGCTATAAGCTCTAAACAGCGTTATTTTCACATCCCTTGTACACCTTGCAAATCTGCGGGCCAACATATTTTCTCTTTTTGACAGCGCCCTCCGCTCGCTTATATATGACACTAACTCCGCAGTCGGGGCATTATTTCACTCCCTAATCAGATAGTTGTCCGAGTTGACTGCCAGGGCCCAGAAGAAAGGGCGAGGGGAAGTGAATAGGAAAGTATTATAGGCCGAGATGGGAATAACTCGCAAAGAGGACACGAGAATCCAAAAAAAGCAGTCTCAAATCAAATGCCGTAACAGTATTTCCTCAGTAGTCACAATCAAGTCAGATAAGTGGTCATGTTGACATCGAACAGCCTTGAGACAGTCGCCAGTCTAGATTTAGATCTAACAGCCTTGAGACAGCTGTTCGATGTTAACATGACCACTTATCTGACTTGATTGTGACTACTGAGGAAATACTGTTAGGGCCTAAGCCCTAACGATAGTGAAGCAAGTAATTCATAATCGAAAAAAAACATGCCTTCACGGTAGTGAGTCACTTGCGTACTCGCCAATTTAGTGCAACGGTTCGATGAACTAATTATGTGAGTTACGTGGTAGCTAAGTTAATTACATAATTAAATTATACAGTATATCAACACTCGTATCGTAAAATTATGAGCCCAAAAATGGTGGCAAATTGACATGGTTACTTTACGCACGGCACGTTTCTAATATGAATAATATATATTATAGCACTGTATATTGAACCAAACAATGCAATTTTTTTTTCTAAATATTTCAGTTATGGCCCCAACCAAAGAGGGTTTTGGCACAGAATGAAAAATAGTGGTTTTGGTTTGCGTTTTAATATTAACGCGAAAAAAAAGCATCCTTTGTTCTTCTAGGATATTAAAAACCAATGCAAAAGTATAGCACCAACGCTCTTGATTCTTTTTGACATAATTGTTATTATTTCGCTTCCATCATGGCAACCGTTCCATACAGTGAGTAACCTACATTTTCCAGTTTTTCCGTGGGAACTTGCCATTATCCGGGATAACAAGTATTTTGTGTCGGTATCTATATTGTGCGGTACATATTTATAAAGTTTCATAAAAATCCGTCCAGCCGTTATCACGTTAAAACCCCCAAATAAACAGACGTTTCACTTTTATATATTGGTGTGTATGGCGTCGTGTGTTCTAGACATACATTCGCGGTAGACGTAGACAGAGCTGTCTACCGCGAATGCGCGCGCCATAATTTACATTATTCATTTATTATTTACTGTGTTTTTGTTGGTCAAAAGTCTTATTTTGAGAAAAATTACTGGCAGCAGTGATAATGAGGAGAATTTGTCTCTACCTGACATCATGGAAACAGTAACGAAAATGACGAACGAGCTTTTACCAGCAAAATCAAGTACCTATATATTACGACAAATATTATTTTTTAATTAAAAAATGTAGTTACCTTCCTATTGCATGAGTGTATATAACGTATCAAGTGTATGAAAAGGCACATAACTAGGTATTAAAACACTAGTGTGTACTATTCAAAAACTCGCGTCGATTTTAAACTCACACTCGTGTTTTTAATAACACCCCGTTATGCAACCATTTCATAAACTACTATTACAGTATAACTCAAAACAGTAGTACTTTAAAAGCTCGAAGCTGGTCTAGAATAAACTCCCATGCCTTGCACATCGCCGTGAAGTTGCAAGCCTGTCGGTATCCCACAGATTGCACTATGGAGAGTGTACGATTGTACGATTTGATTCTCTCATCACTTCATCATCAAAGAATCCACAAAGCACCACTATTTTATGGTAGAAATGCCACGCAAAAGAACGAGGCGATATATTCATACATCAGAACTGCCAATCGTTACGCTTTTTCATTTATTATATGAATTGCAAAGGAGTGGAATGCCCTACCCTCTTCAATGTTTCCGGTGAAATAAAGTCCAGGTGAATTCAAGTCAAGAGTGAATAGGTATCTACTAGGCAAGCTTGCTACACCTTCGACCACTCACTTTCCATCAGATGAGATCGTGATTAATGCCTAGTCCGAAATAAAAAATACTGCAAAGGGTTGTAATGATTTGCCCTCATATTTTTCCTGTAAAATATAACCCAGGCCCAGGTGTGCTAAGTTACAGGTCTCTTATTATTAAAGTGCTACACCTTCGGCCATATCGTCGCTTTCCATCAGGTGTGATCGTGGTTTAATGCTTCCCTAGTTCGTCATAAAAAAAGATACCACGTAAAATACATTAGTAGTTAATCAAGCCACTGTACTTAATTGAGAACGGTAGTAGCTTAATGGTTCAATAGTCAGTTCAATTTAGAATCCAACGATACCGTGTCCTAGGCTACCAATGACTTTTCTAAGTTATGTGCGGTTTTCGATCTCTGTTCTTCGGAAGGCACGTTAAACTGTCAGTCTCGGCTGTTATTGGTCATTGGATGTTAAGTCATGTCAGAGGTCCTCGGGTGACCTGACAAACTCGGACACCAGAGGCCAGCACTAACTTATTTGTCAAACAAAGTACAAGTGACATATTACGAAACAACTAGATTAAAAACTAAAAAAACACGCCTGCCCTGCCAAAAAAGAGCTTCTGCCAATAAAGTATATACTGTTAGAATGTGCTTATCAAGGCCTTCAATTTGATACCATATTGTAAAAAAATATGAAAATAAGGCCATACTGCCGCCATACAAAATGTTTTCAAAAAATATATAGCCTATGTTACTCGGGGGAATGTAAGGATTCCAACGATACCCCATACGTCTAAACCTGTTCAGGCATTTAAAAATCATGGTGGATTAAAGAAACTCACATACATACATAAATGCTAAAAACATTACACTCCTTTTTTAGACACACATGTAAAAATAAAATAGTGCGTGTATAAAATATTAGTAAGCAATGCAAAAGTACCTAAATAGCCTATTATCTGAAATTAATAAAACTGATAGTGAAAAAGCACAAAAAGTGTCGTAAAAATAACGGCAAAAAGTGTATCGCAGCACTACCGCAGCAAGTCATTGACATTTCTAGGTCAAGTACCCAATTTTCTTGGTTGAAGTTTACCTGCCGCTGGTTTCTATTTGCTTTGGCAGTGTGCACGGCCTTTATTTAAGTAAACATAAGTTATTGCAAGTTTCTGTTAGTGCTAGGCAAACAATTAAATGAAAATGTGCAATATTAGGTTTGTTTAGCTGTTTACTATTATGTAGGCAGTCATGATGTCTAAAAGTCCTTGAAAATCTGTTGTGACAGCTACCTTGAATTTATATCGCAGATTACGAAGTTTCGGAACCAAGTCAATTGGTTTGTTGTCCTCAATTAAATAAATTGTTTAGTAGTTCATAGATAATGTAAAGTTTAATAATGTAACACCTCACTTTTAGCACGTAACAACTATCTGTCTGGTTGACAGATAGTCAACCAGACGTGGACTCAAAAATATTTTTTTGTCAACTTTTATAGGTACGATTTCTAACTCTACAATGAAAATTCACAGCTCCAGTACATATTAATAACCACATCCCTACACATATAAAAGAAATTGAAAAGTAAATTTATTTGTCCGTAAATTAAAACTTTTTCTAATTATTTTCTAATGTTATTATTCCTTGTACGATTTCTTCAAAGATAACAAACAATATTAAAATGTTACCTAAAAGTATGAATCTAACTTTATTTAAAACTGTTATCTAACTAATGTAGGTACTTATATAAATCCTACTCTTTTGTAATTGCTGTGCCCGACAGGATCCATTATGATATGTAATTTTATTAAATGTTGATTCCCATCTTATTTTTACATTATTGAGTGCAATAAAATACGGGCGGTTTATTTTACTTCTTCTTACTTTTTAGTTTCATTACAGTTGGCCTAAAAAATGAAGTAGGTACTTATTCCGTTCGTTAGGAAAATAGCTTTACTGGAAACAGTAACAGCCCATATCATGTAAAATATCGAATCGATTTAGATGAAACATGAACAACAAAAATGACTTGAATAAACTGAAACTATGACAAAAATTTTTTCAAGCGGACTTATAGTATACGTGAAATAATTAGTATACTTGTTCAGATACTCATATAGACTAACAATTATATCAATACTAGTTTTCCCGCCTGCGTCTTCGTCCGCGCGGACTATTGGTTATCGCGAAAAAAAGCATCCTATGTTCTTCTAGGATATTAAAAAATCAATGCAAAAGTAAGTAAACCACCACTCTTGATGTTTTTTTGACAGACTTGTTATTTCATTTCCATGGCAACCACAGACCATTCTGTGATGGCAACCGTTCCTAACAGTGAGTAATTAACTTTTTCCAGTTTTCCCGTGAAAACTTTCAATTTTCCGGGATAAAAAGTATCCTATGTTTTATTCCAGGGTATAAGCTATCTCCATTCTAAATTTCATCAAAATCCGTCCAGCCGTTATCGCGTGAAAGCTCCCCAAACAAACAAACAAACAGACAACGTTTCACTTTTATATATTGGTACGGATTACGCACCTCTGTCAATTTTTACCTACACACATACACACAAGAAATTTGGTAAGTACATAGGTATGTTTAGATACCCACATAGACTAACCTAATGAATAAAACGCGTTTTCAATAATATTAGAGTAGGAACCAATCTTTATGGCGGCTGAGAATTTAGGCGTAAGGCGCTGCGCAATAGCAAATGTTAGGTGTAAGCGGGCTTTGGAGAGGTGAGAGGCCGGGGCATACCCTCCCGCTAGCCCACCGCAACCCGCGTGCGCCCGGCGAATTTGTGCTTGTGTGCAAGCTACATCCGTACGGTGCACACTTGCATGCGATTCTGTTCAACTACAGTCTAGTTAGTTATTTTAAAGTTGTTTGTTACCAACCAATACAATCCACCAACACGATATCAGCATATATTCCGATATTAATATTATTGTGATAACGTATGTTAACATAATTTCATGATTGGTTAAAAAATAATGAATAGGTTAACGCGGTGTTGACGCTAATTTAGCTACTAGAAACAGCTATAGGTAGAACATTTTTTTATCATTCCATTATTTGTATGTACTTAACACATATATTTTTTCAATCATAACATTATTTGCATGTGACATGTATGGTTTATGTAGTTTATTAAATATATATGTAGGTATATTCATTTTTATTTTGCATGATTTATTGTATTGTTTTGCACCAGCGTCCTTTTTTAATTCGTAATTTATGTCCATCCAAAGGTTTTCTGGATGAGATCGCGTTTAGCGATAAAACCCCCCGTTTTGCCCATTTTTTAGTTGAATTCTTGTGAATTTGTTCAATATTTGTAGTGTAATAAAGTGTTTCTTATTATTAACATGTTCTACAAGTAGGTAGAAAAAAAAAACACTAATATAATAATTGCGAACATTACAGTACCAGCGCGAAGTCACACTCGCAGCGCGCTTCAAAGCCGCCATAAAGATTGGTTCCTACTATATATACATACATACATACATACATACACATCAACTTGAGAAACTTTTTTTTTAAATAAAATCCGTAATCGGCATTTCGACGTTATTTGAGCTAAAAAAAATAACACGTATTTGACGTATACATTAACGTATATCTGTGTACCTTTAGTTTGAAATCAATTATTACCTACCAATAACTACATAACAATCCTAATATTCACTACACCAATTGCGCTGCACAGCTCTCGACCGCAAACCGCGTCAGCTTAGTTTAACGAGCCGTAATGTGGTATAATATTATATCGGCCTCGGTGGTACTGGCTATTGCCAGTTGTGTAAGCCGTGTGGGTTGAGCTAGAGAGCGGTGGTGTTTGCACTTTACAATCTATCGGCACCTGGTTTGAGGTCTTGTTTTTTTTTTTTTTAGAAAGGATATGTGCTGTTGGTCTATAACTGACCTCTACAGCGTCACCGGACGCGTGGTGGTGGCCGGTGGGGCGGGCGCAAAAGCGCTCCGCCGCAATGTGAGGTCTCGGCCATGCACCAATGACTTATATAGTATAGATGGTACCGTTAGAATACGGAATACGTTAATATGCGCAGCAACTAGGTTGTCTGTAAACTACGGGTAATCCGATAGAGTGGGAAATTTTACATAAAGTAGCGGATATTTCTGCACTTTTACTAGTTAATTTGCATATTCACGGATGCTACACCATTCAATTGAGGAAGAGAGTAAGCAAAACACTTATGTCAAAACTAAACCTAACCTCTCTTCAGCGTAAGTGTTAACCCTATCATAATATGAAAAAATATCAAAAAATCAGAACAACAAACTATGAAGAACTGTATATAGTTCCTCAAAGATAGCACATAAAATGAGCGGGTCCTAGTACACGCAGACAGTAGATTTCTTTTAAAAAAAACCTTACTTAGCCTAACGTATAACAAATTGTATAAATCATTCCAATTAATTCGAAAGTTATAAACAAGCAAAAAAAACTGTTTTATTAACTTAACCGTATGCTTGGTATTTAGTCTGCAGATGTCCTAGAAAGTCTGCATATTATCTTAATGTAAGAATTGAAATTATTCTTAAAGCCGTATCAAAAAATTTGCTCGTAAAACGGATCGTGAACATTATCAGTCTACATCACAATGGACCATGTACTCTCCAAGATACTGAGCCAGATATTCGGCTCTTCTTTTCCTTGCACTACCAGTCCTTGCAGTCTGAAATCAATTTTCAGACGTAGTAAGGTGTCCTAAACTGCGTTTGCCAATTTAGTAGTCTGCATTCCAAATTAGACCTCACTAATCGTTTCTGCGATAGATATGATCTGAAGATCGGCTTGCCTTAACTGGAATCAGGACACGTGGCACCGTGGAACAACGAAAAGTGGGCCAAAGCATTCACCTTTTAGTAGCCACGGGATGGAAAAATATCAAGGGGCATACCACCAGCCTGAAAAACAGTTTCGAAAAAAGAGCACAGGATCGAAAGGAGCAGCGTCGAGAAGAGGAGGCTTAATTATACGTAACAGTGGGATGATAAAATCTGAAAAAAATAAGAAGAAACTTTACTGCTTGGCTTGCTGTTTTTTTTTCTTATTTTTCTTATATTGTTTGATTTAACATAAATACTTTCTCTCTTCCACAGTCGTACGACGAATTCTTCAAATCCCTACTCTTCAACGCCCGAATCATCGTCCAGGTATTCTTTGTAATGGGTGGGTTCCTCATGGCTCACAAGATGTTGATGTATGCGGAGACCCATCCGTTTTCCCTGAAAACTGTACCAATGGCTTTGGTGAACAGGTGGTTGAGGTAAGCAGTTCTCTTTTAACTTACCCGTAAGCAATAACACAAAATAGTAGTGCTCTCTTATCATCACCTTTTATCCTGACAGTCTTTGGTGAATATACTCAAGGATTTACACACTTTAACATAGTCTCCATTATACCACATGAATGCCTGCGAACACTTTTTTCTTGGCAAATACTTTGTTTGCCCACCTTTTAGGTTTATATATGATGGGATGTAGTATTTCTTTTTTTAATTTGAATTTTGTCTAATTAGATACAATCAATCTCGATTGTGACGTAATTTGAGGGTGTGGTGATATTTTCTCTCCAATTTCCACTTACCCTGCATATGAATATATTCCTAACTTTATCCACAGATTAATCCCAGCAGTTCTGGTAGTCATGGGACTAGCCATGACCTGGGTCCCACACGCGGGCTCCGGCCCGATGTGGGACGCTGTGGTGGGGCGCGAGCGAGAGATGTGTCGCGCCAACTGGTGGCAGAACGTCATCCTGATGCCCAACCTGTTTCCTTTTGAGTATCTGTGTCTACCGCAGGCTTGGTGAGTGTATTTTTTGATGTGTAATGTGTTTTCGCTCGCTTTCCTGAAGTCTATGGGAGTGATTTCGTGAAAAGTGTTAGACTATGTGTAACAAGAAGTGTGTTGCCAGAAGTTTAATAGGAAGCCGGGGAAGCGCGCGCTATTTGATTTGACCACTGAGCACGCGTGGTGCTAACAAGCAAGAAGCCATCACAAAAATTTAATGTTGTGCAAATTAAACACTTCAGTTGGGAATAGAATTCAGGTACTTTAAACTATTAGCCGAACAGTTCCCAGCTGAGCTATCAAGACATACGATTTTCTGACGAAAAGTAAGAGCAGACCAATGAGCGCCTTAATACCAAGGTCCAGTCAGATATTGCACCAACGTATGCATCAGGATTGCTCGTTTTTTTTAAAGCTTTTATTTAACTTTAAATTTTTGTGCGTATATGTATTGGTCAAATCTTGCAAGCTGAATTAGAACCAATATATCTTATTTTACGGAGTTGAATTTTTGCATGTTGGTTCAGACACAGAATAAATAATAGGTTCAGTTCAAATGACAATGCATTTTATGGTAAGCAAGATCTGAATCGACATCAAGGATTCGTTCCAGATAAAGGAACTCGACGGTCAGCAGCACAGACACGAAACTATGTGTAAGCATTTTATTATGATTTTATCATGAGTTTAAATTTTTACCATGATATGGTCTCCAGGTAAAAGAACTTTTCAACGGTCAACACGATTTTTCGCATTTTATTATGTATATAGCTAGTTTGAAGTTTCACTATTACATGGTTGTTGCACTCTGGGTTGTGTCCTGACTTAGGGAACTTATCAACGGTAGGACAGACATGAAATGTTGTAAACACATTTAATTGTGATACCCTGTTGTAAGTATCACCATGTCAGCCATGATAGGTGACATTAGGAGGGATGCAGTATCCATACAGTTCATGTGTTTTTATATGTATGTGAAGCACCCAATATATATGCCAATCCACTTGTACGCACAAGCCTCACGCACACACACACCATGTTATGCCGATTGGCCGCCATATCCCAACAAGATTTCGACCTTGTTAGTCGTGTTAATACAGTCAAGTTCTCACGGAAAATAATGCAGTCTTGTGACAAAATTGTGTTAAATTTTGTATCCACCACAAAACACCACAAATTATCAACTCAGACACGATACGCAGACGCCATTTGCCATGCTTAACTCTTTTGTTTGGCGGCGAAGACCCCGCCTTTTTTTAAATCTTCTAGTCCAGCATCAAATTTTTTTCGGCGATTCGTACATCGGATGATATTAATTCGAAATATGTACTGCGCTAGTGTTTGTTTAAGTATTTTCAATGGCCACAGTGTCCTTAAACTAGGACACTGTATTTATGTAATGTTTGGACATAGACTACCAGTGTTACAGCTACTAATACTACTTCTTTGTTTTACTGTATGTCTGATTCGCGGCAAAACTGGGCAGACTCGTGCTAAATATTCTTAAGGATCCAAAATTTTATTTTAATATACATTTTACAATGTTCTTCAAAATGAACTGATAAATAAGTAATTAAATCCAAAAGAGTCCCTCACCAGGCATATAAAAAAAAAACACCATCGAAAATCTCTGGAAACATTTAAGAAACTAAATTCCGACTGCGAACAAAACATAGAGAGGCAAGCAAGCTTTATTGCTTTATAATTTTTTAGCTTGATTTTGAAATGTAGTTGTTTTATTTTTATTGTAAACTTTTTTGTTACCCTCAAACATTTTTGTAATGTTCCTTTAAAGTCTCTCATTTTGATACCTCACTCGACAGGTTTTGGTTATTTTTTGTTGTGTCGGAAATACTATATGGCAGCAGCAAGCCGCCATATTAGTTTTTGACACTTCATTATATGTCACTCTCTTGATTAAGACGAATCAAATGATACCTCATTTATTAAATTCCATCAAGCCGTTTGGGCTGTTTGACGCGCCAAAAAAACATACGCTATAGGTAAAAAATCGGAAGAAAGCGGCGCAGGCGTCTCTCTCACTCGCGTGTTTATATATGGGTGGTGATTTCAAGTGTTTTCATTTTTTGTATACGCATTATGGCGTTGTACACTCTCAATTGTTTGTCCTGCTTGTCCAGGTGCAGCGTGAGCGGGAGAGATGATGCAGCTCGGGAGTCAATTTCAGATAAATGAGCTTTTCTATCGATATCTCTGCTTTAGCTGATCGGTACTACCCGCCTTGCGCTTATTCGCAGGAAATGCCTTGCAGAAAACTTGTGACATCCGCGTCATTACAATTTTACTGCCGACCGATTCCACGAAGATATAATAACGTGACGCGTTACGTGTCCGCGTGATGAGGGCCCTGGACATAGCCAATGACGAAAAAAGTGAATGCAAACGAAGGCAACGGCCCTATGAAAGGTTTTAATATGTTCGAGGCCAAGCTATGCCTACCCTTATCATTGTGGAAACGGACAAGTCAATTACAGCAATTTAGGACGCGTGACGGATTGCTATAGGAAATAACTAAGGATAGGATGTTGCAACCGTTGCAATTGCAGTTGCAGCGATGCGTGCGATGGCATGCAATGCATGTCTTTGAGTGAGGAGTTCGTAAGGAATCCTTGATCTACAATTCTAGACTAATATTATAAAGAGAAGAGATTAGATTTTTGTACGTTGGTGTGTTTTTTGTAATGGGTAAACTCAAAAAATATGTACCGATTCAAAAAAAAAAAACACCTATAGAAAGCTACATTATCAGCAAGGGCAGAAATATATTTTTCTAAAAATCAGAGATCACTACGAAAATTGCAATAATTTAACCCAAGGTATGAAAAATTTGCCTATAAAGGTCATTATTTAGCTTATTGCTCTGTGGAAACTACAGATGACACGTAAAATTAGGTTATAGTACTCGTCATTATCCACAAAAAAGTCCGCGAGGCTATATTTCTAACAATTATAGTTAAGTCACAATAACCGTTTTTTATTTAAATTAGTCAATCAAAACACGGGTAGAATCGTGTACAATTAAAAATAATCTCCTAGCTACCCGGGCCTAAGCCTGGGCGAGTGTTTTATAACTTAGTGCTAAGAAGAGGAGTTTGCATTTTTGATAGTAAAAACCAAATGTTAAAAATAATTTTAAACGCCTTTGTGGCAAATGAAAAAAAAGTCCCGGCTATTACTCAATCATTGGACGAGTTTAACCCAAACACAAGATGTAAGATTAAAAAATTGGTGACGCTGTAGAGGTCAGATAAAGACAAACAGCGTACATAAATCCTAAAAAAAAAAAAATGTTGGTATCCTAAAGGTTTGCATATCTGAGATATTGGACCTCATGTATATTCATTATGCTAACTTTGAAGTCAAACAACACTTAGGAAACTACAGCTACAATTTTTTTGTTAACATTGTAGTCTTTTATCGCTTTATTAAGGTGTTATCAGTATGTAGCAACATTTAGGTTTTTATTGGACGTCTGTTCAAAATTGTCATTGATAGATTATAATTGTGTTTTAATGATTTAATAGCTTTCCCGTTCGCGACTTCGTCCGCACGGACTACTGTTTATCGCGAAAAAAGCATACTATGTTCTTTTAGGATATTAAAAAAGTTAAAAAAGTTTTTTGATTGACTTGTTATTTCGTTTTCATGGCAACCGTTAAGCGAGTAATCAACACTTTCCTGTTTTCCAGTGAAAACTTAAAATAATGTGGGATAAAAAATATAGTTTTATTCCAGGGTATAAGCTATCTCTATTCCAAATTTCATCAAAATCCGTCCAGCCGTTATCGCGTGAAAGCTCCTCAAACAAACAGACAACGTTTCACTTTTATATATTGGTATGGATACATATTCGTCCTACACAATTACATCCACCCATACATACTAAAACAATGAGATAAGTACAATCTTGTAACTTGTAATAAAATAATCTGTCTCCTGAAATGCCTTGACTTAAAAACTTGAAACTAAATTAAAATAAATTACCATAAAAACCACAAAATTTTCATCTAAATCTGTGATAATAACCATCAAGGTGTCCTTTTTAACAACTCATTGCCCAACTAGCAAACTAAACCAAGGTTCATCAGAATCACGACAAGTGGTCAGCTGTTGCAATGTAGACCGTCGTCTCGAAACGGAGGCAAATATTTGAGAATGACGATGAAGGTTGACGACAATGTACTTATCAAAAACAGATGTCTCCGAGTCCCTGGATACCAGGCCGATACAAATCGTATAGCCCTAAATCGAATGAATTATCATATCAAGCTCAAAATGTTGTTTGTCCAACTGTTTCGCTTAGTAAATTATGTTAATTAATTTTGTAGTTTATATACCTATTTTCCTTTTCAAACTCAACGTTAATATTAGTTTATAAATTTATTGATTTGGTCTAATTATAATATTTAAAGATTTTATTTCTGCTTGTTCAAAAATACAAATCGACATTAAAAATTATTCTAAATGTACAAAAAGCCCGACTGGCGTGCAGTCGTGGGGCGCAGAACGCACAACGGAAACGGAACAACAACGGTTTTTGCTTTTTAGCCGCGATAGCGGACGGACTCACCGCCCGTTAAAATAATAGTACCTAATGTAATTCTATCGTTTCATATTTACTTTCATATTTTACTTTACTTTAATAGTTGCAATTGCAATTTTGGACTTACATAACTTGAATAATCTATACTTGAAAATTTTGTAAGAAGCTTACAAACAAACATACATACACAAGAGCGTCGCCAAAGGGGGGGGGGGGGCGGCAAGTAGGGGCAGCTACAAACAGCAGCTGCATACCAATGTATGGCACCAATGCTCTTGATGTTGTAATAAGCTAATCACTAAATGTAAGTTTTGTACGGTGAGTTCCCGCCAATATATTTGGGTGCCGATATTATAATTATTATAATGAATTCATTATATCTTTTTTACTTATTTAGATGGACAATATTATAGAAAAACAGAAGATATAAAAACAAAATTGAATAATTCAGTTTTGTTTATAGTAAAAGTCATTTATTTCCAAAAATAGCAGTTTGACAGACCTCACTTGTTTTATGGAATAAGTTAAATGGAAAATAATCGGTCAAACACTTGCTTTTCATTGGTTTCTTTGCATTTGGCTATATTTTTTTGAATCTCGGGGGGGGGGGGGGGGGGGCATGCGCCTAAGAAACTTACAAACAAACAAACATACATACATACATACATACACAACACCGTCGCCAAGAGGGGGGGGGCAGCTACAAACAGCAGCTACCCCCTCCCCCTCCCCGCTCCCCCTCCCCCCAATTTCTATTTTGTTTTTATATCTTCTGTTTTTCTATAATATTGCCTATCTAAATAAGTAAAAAAGATATAGTGAATTCATTATAATAATTATAATATCAGCACCCAAAGATATTGGCGGGAACTCACCGTACAAAACTTACATTTTGTGATTAGCTTATTACAATAAATGAAAATAGGGGGTGGCAAATTCTGGTTCTGCCCCGGGTGGCAGAATCTCACGCTTCGCCACTGTAAAGTTTCAAGCTTTTGTTTTTTTTTTCATACCTTTCCCATCATCCATATAACATCAACTTGCCCCTATGTTCTTCTAGGATATTAAAAACCAACGCAAAAGTGGGTATAGCACCAATGCTCTTTTCAATGTTTTTTGACAGACTTGTTATTTCGTTTCCATGGCAACCATTGCTTACAGCGAGTAATTAACATTTTCCAGTTTTCCCTTGGAAACTTTCAATTTTCCGGTTTTTCGTTTTTCTGTATTGTCCTTTGTTTTATTTTAGGGTATAAGCTATCTCCATTCCAAATTTCATCAAAATCCGTTCAGCCGTTATCGCTTGAAAAAAAACATACAAACAAACAGACAACGTTTCACTTTTATATATTGGTATGGATTATTAGTTAAACGAATAAAAACTATTGTCCATTGAATGCGAAATTGTATTCCATATACAAAAATGTGCACGATACAATTGACATAGTGTTAATAAAAAATATAAATATATATTTAGTGTATATAAAGATCATTTATTCAATTGTTACTATATAAGTTACTATAACGTGATATTTTAAAAACCAAAACCAAAACGATACCAACGCATTGGTGTTGGCGAGGCGGATGCGATAGACTAATTAGGCTGGCAAGATATGGCGCTTTCCAGCACAGATACCAATCCTTCAAACCTCAAAGTAATAGGCGTATTCTTTCTGTACCTTTACTTCCAAGAGTAAATCTCACGGCATCTCCATCCATTCTCAGGTACCTCGGCACAGACACCCAACTCTTCCTCATCACGCTGGTGATCCTGCTTATCATCTGGCGCTGGCCCAGGAGTGGAGTCCCGTTGCTGTCCGTCGTGATGGTCATCAGCCTGGTCATACCGTTCCTGCAGAGCTACCTCATGAACCTTATGCCGATCAGAGTCAGCATATTTCCAGAGTACGTATATTGTAGTTTTTATTTGGCAATAACGCTAAAGTCAACATTAGAAACGATGATTTCGACAGAACTCCATTACACACCAAGATTGTTAGAGGAAGTGATTTAAATTACTGCATTTAGTAATGACGATGGTTGACGGGTTTCAACTGTCGCAGGCCTTGTGAAGCCTTTATGTCCGGCGAAGGATGAATCGTCCATACAAACGTAAAAACAAAAGCATTTTAATTTAAGCATGATGTCACCATATTATGATATTATTTGAATTCGGATAGTATTTATCTTTTCTTTATTTGTTTTTTTTTTATTATGGTCTAGGCAATCGTTTGACCACACTCTCACCTGATGGAAAGCGAAGATATGGTCAAAGGTGTAGCACGCTTGCCTAGTAGATACCTATTACATCTAGGTTCCCATCTGTAATTTTTATCAAATTACTTACCTGAAACGACATGTAAGTGAATTGTATGTTTATACAAATGCAAGCTTACATCTCGTTTCATAAAAAGCATTCTGAAGACAAAAAAGTTGGAAACCTGGAGTTATACTATCCGAATTCGAATAATTTATTAATATCGTAAAAAATATGCTTCAATTTTAAATGCTTTCGGTATTACGTTTGTATGGACAGTTCATCCTTCGCCGGACCCTTAAAAGTTAGACACAGAAGACAAACAATAACGTGCAAGTGGATGAGTTTCGTTTGTCGAGATATGAATAGAATTGGAAGTGATAATATTGTGAATTGTGGTAACATATTCAATAACAAATAAATAATGTTTTTTAGTTACTTCTTAAGTGTACTGTGTTCTACTTGTCAAGCCCTTTCATTTAAAACCCATATTGAGGGTACTGAAAAATGAGTAATCCGCCATTATGTGGTGGTTTAAAAAAAACGTAATCCGCCATTTTGTGGCGGCGGTCATCTTAGATTTACAATGATACTGAATATACATAATTGTATTGTCATCAGAATTAAAGGCGTGTAAAAAAAATCAGATCAATCGGTCAACAGGAAAGAGGTAAAATTTCAATTAATAGATTTGACCCAAACAAACAAATGATCAACCAAAAATCAACAACAACACACAGTTCAAGCTAAATAAAACCGTTTAAAAACGAGCACGCAAGAAGGTATACCGTTTTGTCTGCTCGTAGAAAAATAACACCTACCCGAATTTATTTCAGTTAGTCCGCGATCATGGCGCTTGCAACAGTGCTAAAATATCGGAAACTCAAAACATATGTCATCGTAAATATCCCGCGTATCTAATGTTCACATTAGTGTAAGTAGGATATTGTTACGGTGAAGGTCGGAAGGAAACAAATTTTGCTACGAGAGTATGTTTATTGATTTATTCCCCAGAGATACACTTTCCCTGTAGAGATACTTTTAATAAAACTTCGCTTTTATTCCTATATAATTTTTTAAAGCCCTACCAGTTTGTCCTCTTAGGTGTGTACTTTTCGGTACTGCTGTGCATAAAATAGAATTATCCCTAGTTAATACACTTTCCTCGTAGCGACACTTTTATGTTGAAGATAAATTGAATGATCGATATGGAGCAGTGCCTTAAGCGCCCCTCAATCATCAGTTTAAAAAAACACAGTGTTGAGGGATTTTCCACAGATTTTATTTATACTTGATTAATTAATATTAATTTGGTTTTTTAATATTTTTTCTCAGTTTGGTTCGCATTGGAAAATGTTTTTTTTTATTTTATTTCTTTGAATGACGAGACGCGCTGGTTGCTCACCTGATGGTAAGCGTCATGCCTGTCCATAACAGTTGCAGTGCCACCCAGAACTTTGGTTGTAAAATCTTGCGCGTCACTGCACTGCGCTCCTCACCCTGAGACATTGGTTGTTAAGTCTCATTGCCCAGTAATTTCGCTGGAAACATCGCCCTTCAAACCGAAACACAGAAATATTTACACACTACTGCTTGGCGGTTGAATATCTGACAAAGGTGTGGTACTTCCCCAGGCGGCTTCTTGCATAAAGACCTACCACTTCTTTGGGGTATAATAATAAAAAACGAAATAAGGATTGAATTATTTTTTCTAATTTAGTGTACTAGCTGAAAATGGATCTCTAAAAAACAGAAGCGCAACTTTTCTAAAAGTGTTTCTACGGCGAAAGTGTATCTCTGAGGAATAAATCTGTTTATTTACTAACAAGCATAGTCCGTACGAGCGTCCAGACATACCGTGCACCAGTTCTACACTGTCATTGTCCACTGTTCATTATACTCATTTTTAATCCCCCACACTCATGAGAGGGGTGTTATAAGTTTAGGGTGTGTATTTATGTGTATATCATTGTATCATTGTGTCTGTCTGTGGCATTGTAGCTCCCAATTAATTTTAACCGCATCAAAATCGGTCCATTTATTTAGTACGATGCCTCAGACAGACATAATGAATCATACATACACACACACCCTAAACATATAACACTCCTCTCTTTTGAGTTCACAGGTTAAAAATTAACTGTTTAACACATTTGAAATTTGAATTAAAACTAACGCGAGTGAAATTCATATTAAATATTTAAAAAAACGCGGATCTTCTATTTCGTGAGTTTTTAGCCGTTTTATTTAAGTTTAACACATGGTTACAGTTTCCGCTCAGAGTTTCGTATCCAGACACATGACTGTTATATATATTTTTATTTTTTATTACGGACTAGGCAATCGTTTGACCACGATCTCACCTGATGGAAAGCGATGATGTGGTCGAAGGTGTAGCACGCTTGTTGTAGATACCTATTCACTCTTGACTTGAACACACCTGGGTTATAATTTACCGGAAACACTGACGAGGGCAGGGCATTCCACTCCTTCGCAGTTCTTATAATAAATGAAGAAGCGTAACGCTTCATTCTTGTGCGAGCCATTTTAACCATAAAAGGTTGGCGCTTTACTGATCGTCTAGTCGTACGGTAATGGAAAGGTGATGGGGGAATCAGGTTGTGCAGTTCTTGTGCATACTCTCCATATACTCGTACATAGATATATCCATATGGCATAGATAATAAATTGTGTCAAAGTGGGATACGATTGGGACTCGTTTTACAGATTAAAAACCGTAGTAAGACCAATATTTTTTATTGTAGGTAAGTACCAGTTCCACGCATTTTTAGCTCAGCTTAAACGACATAGGAAGTAGCAGAAGGTCAGTAAAATCCATACAGCATAGGATGAGGTATATTGACCTGTAAAAACTTTATGGGGTTTGCACACGGCCTCTGTTTATGAACACTTTCGTTCAGGTTTCAAGTATAAAATCTGATTCACATAGGTTTTACGTTGTTTTAAAAGTAAAGGGATAATAACAAAAGAAAAGGAACCACACGAAAGGCCAAACATTACATTTTTTGCACAAAAAAACATATTTTATTTGATCCTATTTGATTGTGCGTGTGGCAAACCTACCAAACAATATTTAAAAAAACTGAAAAAGCAGTCGCTTACAGGCTAACAGCGTGTGTAACATATTTAATTGATAAAATGCTATAATTCATTGGACCAAAAACTGTCTTCACAATTACTAAAAGCTGGGGAGAAGATAGATAGATTAACTCGTTATTGACACCAAGAAAATAAAAAGACACAGAGATAGGAAAATAAGTAGATTATAGTACAATGGGCGGTCTTATCGCTAAAAGCGACAACAGATAGATGAACAGACCAGTAAAAGTATAGACGAGTCAACAGTCTATTAGCATTGATGCATAGAAGAGACAAGGCCAGTCATCCCTCACTCTACCTACTTACGCGAGCTAATAACCTACAGCGCGCTGCGTCCAGGCGCCACAAATCAGGCGAGGCTGCCGCGCGCTTGCATTCAGACGCTTACCGTGTCACTTAACTTTCGCTAGTAATGGCGATACGTAACAATAATAACCATTGTTGTGTGAAGGGATGCCTTAGTAGGCAAAAAGACTCATAGTTTTTTTGTTATTTTTTTGTGTCATTACACTAATATTATAAAGTTATCACAGAACTGTCTACAGAATGGTTTTAAAAAAGTACATATTTATAGGTGTGCTATGTTTTGCCCGCGTGTGTTAGTTTGTACCTAGATAGGTACTCACATTGTTTTTTATGTGGCGTTTGACTACTAGATACATTTTTAACCGACTTCAATAAAAAGTAGGTTCTCAAGTTGATGTATATGATGTATGTAATATTGTTGAAAATGTATAATATTCATAAAATTATGTTAGTCTATAGGAGTTTCTTAACAAAAATACAAATTTTCGCGAATGTATGAAAAATACATAATGTTTGTCCACATATTTCACAGAAACTATAAATTCGATTGCAATGATTATTTTTGTAATAATTTCAGTATCTTTCAACTAAGGGAATACTTTCATCAAAATCTGTTCGGTACTTTAAAAGATATGGTCTGTAAACTGTTTCCAGTGTAGCTTTTTTCTTAGAGTACCGAATAAGTAGGCACTTTATTTTCTTAGACCGACTTTAACAAAACTAAAATGTAAGCAACAATAAATAATTTAAAAAAATAGACTTCTAATCGTATAAAACTTAAAAGGAAGAAATCGAAAAGTCGAAATCAAAGGTTGTCTGGAAGAGATCGCTTTTTAGCGATAAGACCGCCCATTGTCCCATATATTTTGTATAAATGTTTTAGTTATTATTGTATTTTTGTTCTATGTGGTGTACAATAAAGAGTTATCTATCTATTTATCTATCTAAATCGTATTAGTTTTTATTAGCTTATTTAGTTTACTACTACTAAATACCTACTTTTTTTTAGATCTTGTTGTTGTGAGTGTCTTTTTACGGGTTAACCAATTGCACTTTCGCAGTGGCGCTCCTCCGGCTCGGCAGCGATGTTTTTCTGCAACTCATGGACAGACGTACGCATTGGGATGAATCTATCACCCATACCTAAGTCACAGTTTTAATTTAACAAATGTTATAATACATTGTACGGTATTTAATTTTTATATGCAGACAACCCTATCACTCGAGCTGTCGGCGTAGATATTTTATGGACGAGTTGGAACAAAGTAATATCAACTCTAACGCGCGACTAGTAAGTGCAATTTAGCATGCACGGTCGATGATGCAATTTAGCATGCACCTACGTAATACATACCTACGTTTGTAGGCGAATAAATCGGCGGCTTTCTTCAAGATCAAAGTAGTGCAACTTCTGTACTTGTACTATCATTTATTCTGTGACAAGGCTTCAAAGCCTCGATCGTCGATGTAATGCAACCCTATCGGTATCTACATATTTTATCGGATACATTTCGACGAGTGTGCGCTGAAATTGCTATGCTCCTTCCATAATCAGTCAACCAAACTTCAATGCACAGTAAATTTATATTGGGTAAAACAATTGCTGTAGTATTTCTTCATGATCCATTTCAAATTTCATCAAGGTCGGTTTATCCGTTTAGTTGTGAAGAGTTCACAAATAGACAAAGACACAGAGTTACTTTTGCACATGTAATATGAGTGTGACCTTTTAAATGCGTCCAAATGAAGAAATCCTTTTTAATATCGGTAAAAATATTATGTTCATAGCTGTTGCACTCAATCCGTTCATGTTATTACTTTACTAGCTGTGCCCGCGGCTTTGCCCGCGTGGTTTCAATTACACTTTTGCTATTCCAGGACCTAAATCCCAATACTCAAAATTCCTTCAGCCGTCAAATAGTTTTTATCGATTGCTCTTTTTCTACTCATCAGATTGAGATACCAGATTTAAGTCTAAACCTAAGCTATCCAACAGTGGGTCCAGTTTTTTTTATCGTGATGCGCGAACAGACAATCATACAAATAGACAAACAGATAGACAGACGCGATTTAAAAAGTTACTATTCTTGTTATGTAGCTTATTTTAAGTCCTCTAGACCATTTTTGTATATTATCTTCATTGTACAGACTTTTTGATTCTTATACATAAATAAAAGTACCTAATTCAAGTAGACTTAACGAACACCGACCTCGTCTTATTTTAATGTTTCCTTTTACAGCGATCCTTTAATATTACGCAGTCGTAATTCAGTCTCGAAAGTTTCAAAATTTCGCATCCAATTAAAACAATAAAAGTTTAATTATATTCCTTTCTTTATGTTCAAAACTATTTTCGTATAAATTTCATTTTTATTCGTATTGTTTGTAGAATGAACTTGAAAGATTAGATGCGATATAGTAGGTACGTTTTGGTACCATAGTTAAAAAAGAGAAAAAAAAAAAAAGAAAAAAAAAGAGAAAACCTCGATAATATAAAAAAAAAGAAAAAGAGGATACCTCAATAATATAAAATAAATATCATTTTCATTCGTATTGTTTGTAGAAAGAACTTGAAAGATTTAATACAATATAGTAGGTACGATTTGGTTGATAGATATAAAAATAAAACCTCGATAAAATAATATACATATTATCTTAGACTATCCGAGAAAGATAGATGTCTCGCGTGGAACACGGGTGTGAAGTCTATGAGGCAAATAAAAACTCGAGTCAAAAAACAAAGACTACGGCGAAACAAGGGAAGGCTAAAGAGTATAACAGTCTAATGTATGTATGTTTGTATATGGATGTTCCACCATTGGATGTTTCGCCCATAGTGGTCCGATTTTGATGAGCGAAGTATCAATCAATTCGTATTTTTTTTTATTAATAAAATAAAAAAATAATAAAAAAATACGCCAAATTGCACCCAATTGTCTGTCCTTGGCTATAAATATAGCCAAGGGAGAGTTATGCGTTTACACTAAAAACTTTTTTGACAAGCGATTGAGGTATCAATTGATTCGTCTTCATTTATAGATTGTCATAGACTTTTTTTATCCGACGATGGCGAAGCAATGGAAAGGTTATGTGGTCTGATTTGGCCAAGAGATATATCAATCGATTTGTCTTCGTCGCAAGAGTGTCATAGGTAGGCAATTTTATACCCGACCGTAGTCGGGTTTTAGTTTTTAAACTTATGCCTTGTTTTGTACTGGCTTCGTTTAGTTATAAAAATATCAAACCATCCATAGTTCCGAATTTAAGCGATTCCCGATTTGATCCCGAGTAAGGTCCGTTTTCTCGAAAGCGGGAAAAAACAATGCTCTATACAAATCGGCGACAGATGGCCTACAGTAGTGCATTACCACCAAATAAATCTATTTTGCAATCTATTTTGAAAATAAGCGATTATTAAAAAAAAACATTTTCAAATCGTAGAACAGCATTTCTTGGAAAATATTGACTTGAGACACATTGTAAAATATCGTACAATATTCCCGGACCATCCTGTAGATATCCTACCTCTATTGTCTACGATGCCTATCGTTTTATCTTAACTAATAAAAGCTATATTAATGAAAATGCAAAACTACGTTTGAAGTCGATCTATATTGAAATTTTCAATTCAGATCAGATATTATATTGAAAAAGTTTTATATCAAAAGTTTTGGGCTTTCAATTGATCGTTATATCGCTTTTTATTTGCAATATCAACATGGTATGAATAAAATATGGAAAAATATATTTGTAGGCTTGGAAAAGCAGTTTTTCTATCAGTTCTCGTTACTTTTCGTATTTCATATGTCAATATTCTTTGAAAAGCGACTAGGTACATGTTTATAGTCACCGTAGATTAATGGTAATGTTTATTTTTTAATTTGTTGGGACAAATTCTGTTTCTTTTTTTGTAAGTTATGAAGTACATATGAATCACTTATCGTTGATATTTTTATCATAATTTTCCTTCCGCATTTCTCCCAGAATTTGCAAGGAAAAACATAGGTACGTATTATTAGATTTTATAATCCACGTTTAAACTCTATACTAAAACCGTTAGTTGTAACTTATGTTTTTCTTTAATGTTTTTCGTGTCGGTTTACATGCTTCAATGATCATATTATACTTCAGACTAGCTGGCCTCCCTACTTTTCCCGTTTGGATATTGTTTTGGGATAGTACAAATTTTGATGAAACGTTTATTTTTTTTTTTGCGTTTGTTCGGCTTCTACTTGACGCACAAAGATGTTTAGTCAGATTTTAAGTTAAATCCTAAGTTATCCCACATTGAAAATCGACAACAACCAAACCAAACGGAACAACCAATCCAGTATATTCTTACGTAATGTGAATACAGACAGACACCATTTAAAAATAATATGTTATATTTTTGCTTACCTTTAGTCCCTTAGACGTATTTATTTTGCCTTACCTGTACCTTTGTACACGCTTGTTTAACTAACCGCTTAAATAAGGCCCCCTAAGTCGTTTCTCTAACGCTGGAGGGTTTCGTGATATAGAAAGATTCTAAATATTGGACTGAAAACATGCACTTAAGAAAAATATCGAAATTAATGGTCTTATTTATTTGGGGTTGATGGCACGCACCAATTGCTTCCAGTATGTGTCTACGTCTGTGATGTTTTTAGTTCTGCGAAGCTTGTACAATGTATGCAGATGCTTACCTACTATGCACTTTATTTCCAGGTCAATAAGAGACATATTTGGATACAACGACACATTCTACCACGCGTACGTGTCCGCCCAGGGCAACTGGGCGGGCTACCACCTCGGAGTGCTCACTGCTTACTTCTACCAGAGAGCGCAGGCGCAGAAGTGGAAATTGGGCGACTCTATGGTATGTTTGTTTTCTTGCTTGCTTGTCGTCAGCACTACTGCTGGCCTCTGGTTTCAGTGATTGTCAGGCCGCGCGAGGGCCTCTGACATGGATTAATAATATTAATTACTAGCTGCGCCCCGCGGCTTTGCTCTCATGTAGAATTTTCCGGGATAAATAGTATCATAAGTTGGTCTCTATAGTATACAACATCTACACACAAAATTTAATTTAATTATGTCCAGCTGTTATCGCATTAAAGCGCCCCAAAGAAATAATCAGACAACGTTTCACTTTTATATATATGTAAGTGGAGATGGGGATTAGTGGCTTGTGGCATTCTGTAATCGTGATCAGTTTAGGCGTTTTGATGTAAAAGCGAGTACAACCAATCTATCAAAATTTTCCAAATTTCCCGTGTGAGTTTTCCATTTTCATGGACAAATATACGAGTACTTTGTGTAAATCTATGTATTGTAAAGTACGAGTACCTATATATTCAAAACTTCATAATAGCTGTTTTTATGTGAAAGCGTGTAATCGACATTTTCCCGTTGTCCCGAGGCAACTTTCCATTTTCCGGAATGTTGATCTTTCTTGTGTTCAGTATCTACATAAAAATCTACATTTACCCCAAAACGGCTAGACCAATTTTGGGGTGAAAATGTCCCGAACTACAAAAATTATTGGTGTGGAGGTTTGGATTCATCTGACAATTTATTTTCCAGCTGATGAAACTCCTGTTCATATCTTCAGTCCCCATCGCATTCAGCACAGTGCTGATGGGCTGGGACCTGCACCATAGAGAGGCTTCAGCCCTCGAGGCAGCTGTCTTCAACGCTCTGAACCAGAACTTCTTCGCGCTGGCGATTTGTGTCTTCGTCATTGGATACTTCTATAGGTGTAACAGTACGTATTCTATTATATTAATTACTTTTACTATTTATACTTCAGATTGTATTACATCTGCGGCTTTGACAGTGTCGATACTTTAAGTTAAAAAAAACATGGTATCTCTTTTCTCATGATGCTACCTATAGCCTTTTCAAATTTCATCAAGATCAGTTCAGCCGTTTAGTCGTTAAAAGGGTTCAAGGAATCAAGCTGTAAGCCGCCATATTATTTTCTTGAAACTTCATAATATATCTTATAGCACTCTTGTGATCAAGACGAATCCAATGGTACCTCATTTATCAAAATCCATCAAGTTTAGGCCGTAGGACGCGCCTAAGAAACGTACAAACATACAAACAAACATACATACAACCCAAACACATAACTCTTTGTGCAGTCGGGTAAAAATAAGATCCAAATTATTTAAAAGTAGCTGTTATCAGCATTTTATCCTTTTTCCGTCGATTGAATAAAACGGAACCCTTGATCACATCGTGGTGGTCCTACGAGTATGATCACTCTTGGGTTTATCTGTCTGGTCTGTCAGTCTGTCTGTCCGTAAGTCACAGTCACTACGGGACCGATTAAGTTGAAATTTGGTTCAGATATGTTTTTTTAACCCAAACACACACGTGTAACTAAAATAAATCAATTTTGAATTGGATTACTTTTGGGAGGCAAATTAGAAAATAAAATTAAAAAGTTTGTCTTAACTATATCGTGTGAAAAACCATATCAAATGAAAAACTCGTTGTGAGGGTCTCATATGGGGGTATATATATGAAAGGAAGGAAGCAAAGGAAGCTACTACCTTGCTCGCGGGTGCCAAAGCTACCTGGCGCACTGCCGTGCACAATTTAGTAAAGAATTTAGTAGGCTTAGTAGTTTTAGAGACAATGGGGTTGAGGGAATGGTAAATTTTCAAGTATTTTCTTAGATAACTTTAAAACTATATATATATATATATATATATTTATATACATTTATATATTTATATACATTTATATATTTATATACATTTATATATTTATATACATTTATATATATATATATATATATATATATATAGTTTTAAAGTTATCTAAGAAAATACTTGAAAATTTACCATTCCCTCAACCCCATTGTCTCTAAAACTACTAAGCCTACTAAATTCTTTACTAAATTGTGCACGGTAGTGCGCCAGGTAGCTTTGGCACCCGCGAGCGAGGTAGTAGCTTCCTTTGCTTCCTTCCTTTGCTTCGCCATAGTCGAATAAAAATATATGCTTATGACACTCTATATCTGAAGACGAATCGATTGACACCTCGTTTGTCAAAATCGGACCAATATAGGCGACGCTATGGTGGAACATCCACATACCACATACATATTGAAAAAATAAATGTAAATAGTTTTTTACTAATAAATAACAGGAAAACTTAAAACAAGTATGATGGTCTTATAATAACATGGCAAACCACTTAATATTGTGACATATTTATCGTACGAAACCCTCTCCACGCGAGTTGAACTCGCACGTGCCCGGTTTTTTTGGACTTCCATTACTACCATCACTGCCAATCCTCTGATATGTTAGTTCACAAACCCTTTGTCACGTAATTTCAGGAATCTACGTCGGTGCAGTAGAATGGGGCCCGCTGCAGCCCTTGGGCAGGCTCTCGTACTGCGCCATGTTGCTGCACGCGACTGTACTGAGAACCTACGGAGGTCAGATGAGGAGGAGCTTCTATGCCACAGATTACACTGCTGTAAGTACTCATATCAGCTAGCCAGGATAAGTACCTCAATTAGAAATATATCATATCAGCCAGCCAGGATAAGTACCTCAAATAGAAATATATCATATCAGCCGCCAGGATAAGTACCTCAAATAGAAATATATCATATCAGCCAGCCAGGATAAGTACCTCAAGTAGAAATATATCATATCAGCCAGCCAGGATAAGTACCTCGAGTAGAAATATATACATATAATATCAGCTAGCTAGGATAAGTACCTCCCAGTTGATCATCGGGTGGCAATATATCTAACATTGCGCACTACCACGCGCAAACTGCACGTGCGCGTCGTGGCAAGCAACTGGGTAGAAATATATATATATGTATATAATATCAGCTAGCGACTGTTATTGCGACTAACTATAATAGTTAGATATAGCCTCGTGGACTTTTTTCGTACTTTAAACATGTATCGTCAATAGTTTTCGCAACGCACGCCCAATAATGACTTTTAAAGACTTTTTTGATACCTTGGGTTCAATTATTGCAATTTTCATAAGAACCAGTAATTTTTTAAAAGTTAATGTCAGCTCGTGTTACTTGCTGCTAATGTAGTTTTCTATAAGTAGGTGAAATTATTTTTAAATTGGTTCATTATTTTTTTGAGTTTATCCATTACAAACAAGCACACCATACAGACACACAAAAAAAACGAATCTTTCCTCTTTATAATATTAATGTAGCTATCAGCTAGCCAGGATAAGTACCTCAAGTAGAAATATATAATATCGGCTAGCCAGGTTAAGGTACATACTCAAGTAGAAATTTGTCGCCAAGGCTTGTTCGAGGAACTCCGGCAGTACTCCAGGCACTACATGCCACTAAATACTATATACAGCTCTAGTTTTTTTTTTTTTAGTTTTGATTTCATACCCAATCGAAAAAATTTACTCGATAGAAAAAAATGTCTAAGTGGTGGGCACTTTCTGCTTATACGCTTAATTTTTAAAACGATTAATAGCGTATAATTTTTTATGGTCAAAACTTTACATACTTACTCGACATGGCATTTTTGTATTTTTTTATTTATAAAAACATGGCAATAGAACGTGCATTTGCTTTCGTAAGTCAAGTTGCAGACCTTATCGACGTCGGACGTGTGTTGGTTTCTTCATCACCGCTGCGAGCGAAATAAGTACGCCTACGGTCATTGTTTTCAAGCGTCCCGCGTCTGGCGCGCGTATCTTGATGAATAATTTTCGTGGGGTTCCTATTAACCATCATCGACCTCAATACATATTAAGATTAACTCTTTTGAAAATATTTAAAAGTCAACTAAGTGCGGTAGTAGGCATCGTTCTACGAAATCTTATTGAACACCACAAGTACGACGAGAAATTATAACTAAAAATACAGTATAACAATGAGTGTCAATAATACATAACATAGTGGCCAAATGAAAACCACAAACCTTACCTGCGTCACTTCAGTAGATTGGAGTCAATATCAGCCTTTATGAAGTATATCATTACAGTCCAATTCTTTTTTACCCGACTACAGCAAAGCATGGGAAGGGTCTATGTATGTATGTATGTATGTATTTTTCTATGTATGTGGTTATGTGGATGTTCCACCATAATGTCGCCCGTTTTTTTTATCCGACTACGGCGAGGCAAAGTAAGGCTTAAGTGTTCAAACTAAAAACTTGGTCCAATTTTGACAAGCGAGGTATCAATCAATTCGCCTTCAGGTATAGAGTGTCATAGGCAATTTTTTATCCGACTACGGCGAGCCAAAGTAAGGATTAAGTGTTCAAACTATAAACTTGGTCCGATTTTGACGAGCGAGGTATCAACCGATTCATCTTCAGGTATAGAGTGTCATAGGCAATTTTTTATCCGACTACGGCGAGCCAAAGTAAGGATTAAGTGTTCAAACTATAAACTTGGTCCGATTTTGACAAGCGAGGTATCAACCGATTCATCTTCAGGTATAGAGTGTCGTAGGCAATTTTTTATCCGACTACGGCGAGGCTGGTGGTGGTCAGGTTTTAGTTTTTGACTTATGTCTGGTTCACGCTACTGTACTTAAACCGAGAGTGCATAGAGAACCAGCAAAGGGAATTTAAGAAGCGTAGTGATTATGACAACCCTGTTTGTTCAGCTGTCAACGTCTTTCTTCTGATGATGATAATGATGTATGAGTACTACAAGACAGGACATATGTTCAAAAACTAAAACCCGACTACAGTCTGGTACAAAATAGCCTATGACACTCTATACCTGAGGACAAACCGATTGACACCTTGCTTGTCAAAATCGTACCATTAGGGGCAACACTATGGTGGAACTTCCACATACTTACATACATAGTCTTTTAAACCCGTTGCCTTTCCTATGCTTCGCCGTAGGTAATAGGGTTGGTATGCGTTTATGATGGAATTTGTGTGTATGTTTGTCATTTGCCTTGCCACCTAGTGAGTTTTTTTTTGTTTGTAATTTGTTAACACGTAGTCATTTTGTTAATTCAAACTGTTATTTCTTTCAGATCATGCTATACGCTGGTATAGTGAGCACGACCTACCTCGTATCCTTACCTCTGCACCTCTTCGTCGAGGCACCAGCCTGTCAGCTGCAGAAGATCCTCCTAGGACCGAAGAGAAGGCCACAGCAGGAGAAAGAAGATTCCAACGCGAATCACGTAAAGCCTGGGATTTCAACCGTTTCTGTGTCTACGGTGTCAACTCATATTTAAAAAGAAGAATATATCACTTTTCTGTATATTTGATTGAGCGGAAAATTGATGATTTTCCGCGTGTCGGATTTTAGAACAATAGGTATCAGACGAACCTATTTAGGGTGACTATAAAATCTAAGAGATTAGCTCATCATCATCATCATCATCATCCTATACCTGTCCATTGCTGGACGTAGGCCTCTCTTAATGTACGTCACTGAGCTCGGTCTTCAGCTCTCTGCAGCCAGTTTCTGCCAGACGCTATACCTGGCCACAAGGTGATTATTATGAATAATTAGGTTATTAGGCTTATTGTTTCTATATTTTAGTGCATATTATGTTATTGTTTGACGATCATCGTCATCATTTCAGCCTTTAGAAGTCCACTGCTGAACATAGGCCTCCCTCAAAGAGCGCCATGTCGAGTGATCCTGTGCCTCTTCCTAAAATAAAATAAATAAATAATTAAAATATGACTATAGTCGAATTTTTATCAAGACGTAGTAAACTGACATTACTTGTGTGACCACATTTCATAAAATTAAAAAATCTTCTAACTAATAAACTAACTTGAGAAGCTTTGACATTTATTTGGACGTTATATTTAGTTGAAGTACAAACTACGAAATATAACGTCCAAATTAATGTCAAACAAAACAATGACATTTGATAGAAATCTGTCCGTCTCTAACATTCGTGTTATCAATATATTGTTTCACCTCTCTGAAGTTTATAACGCCTGATTTGCTTTATTCGGCCAGATAGCTATCCATGGAATGAATTACAATTGTAAAATAGGAAACTAAACAACATACCGTTAAACAGACGAATACATTTATTTCTCGAACAGTTATTAGTCCTGTGCATTGAAAAATCAGCCCTAAATGACATTACGATCTGTCAGTTTGCTCCGGTTCGATAAAAAAAAATACTGTAACAGTGCTTTATTAAAATCTTTGGCACCATTTTTATATTGCTTTTTTCAGTAGGTGGTACCAAAACTTCTGCGCAAAAAATAACTTCTGTATTACGCTTGTACAAGGTGGCGATGGCTACGGATCATAAAATTATAAACAAGAATGTTTAAAAAAATACGATTTCTATACCGCCAAATCGAAAATTAAGCACTCAAAATATGCTGATCCGCTCGTACGCACAAACCTCACACTTACACCATGTACCTAATGCTGATCGACAGCCACATTGCAGCAATATCTTGGCCTTGTTAATCGTGGCTCAGTACATGCGCTCGCGCATGAATCGGTTGTGTAGTGAGTTTTGGTACCCACAGGTACCGCGCGTATTGACCCTTAAAAATGCTTAAAAATAAGTTTCTTAGATATTTTGGAGTGAATGAGTCAACATTGTATTAGTATTAAGTAGATAAGTAGGTAAATAAGCTTGATTAAAAATTAAATATTAACATATGCTTTTAAAAAGCCGCCTATATGCAGTCGCTTAGTTGTGCAAAAGTTAAGATAAGCACGGGCGGTATACTTTAGATATATATTTGGTACTATGACAAAAAAAATACATTTGTTAAGTCATTCCTTACTCATCAAGTAATAAGTGTAAAAAAATGCATTGTCATTGGGTCTATAAAAATAAACTAAGTTTACCTTTAAAGTAGGTATTTTAACTTGATAGACCGAGAGGAAGTCATCCAAAATAACAACACGTTATTATACAAGCTTGTAAACTGAATATTATTAAGTGAAAATGATTTTGTAAATAAGTAAAATATACATTATATAGATATAGTATTATGTGTTTAGTAGTAAGTTCTTTGTATAGCTTTTAAACTATAATGTACAGAATAAACTATTTCTTAAGAACATTTATACCGAAGCCTTTTATTTAAAGTAAATACATACTGGGTATCATTCATTGAATAACAGACAGAAAACGCAACCGTTGGACATAGATATTTGAAAGGAGGGAATTATTCTATATGTTTACGCTATCATAAAAATAGTTTTGGGAGGCGTTATCTTTCAGACACGAAGTCTGTAAATATTAGCCATGTTTGGTTGGTTAGTTCGAAATACTACCAATAGCTGGCGTAACCATCCCCATAAGACGGGTTCAAGAAGCTAGTAGAAAAAATCGGATGGCGATGCATAGGTCACGGTAGCCGAATTGGTACAGGCATGTGCCGCGCAGAGGCACAATATGCGAGTTCGAATCTCGTCTGAGATCCTGTATGTAAAAATATTCTATATGTTTACGCTAAGCAGGCGTTAACTGCTAAAATCATAAAAAAGGGAATATTCTTTGAGTATCATTATAATAGGCCTGCACTAAGAAAGGATATTTTAAAATTTCCTGTACTGATGTATATGTTACTATCGTAACCTAAGGGGGTTATCGAGGGTAGTAAATTTAGTTTGAAGTTACTTTTAGGATTCTTTGTAAATATGATACTATTCAAAAGAAATAAAATAATACGTGGTTATGTCTTCTGAAAATTCATCCCTTAAAGTGAAAGTTTGCAGGAAAAATATTAATTATTATAAACTAGCTGTATTCTGCGGCTTTGCGCACGTTGTCTTCCCAGAACCAAAATTACCTAGCAACACCTACAAAGACAAAAAATCCTAGCAACACCTACAAAGTACGAAAGTACCTAGCAACACCTACAAAGTACGAAAGTACCTAGCAACACCTACAAAGTACTAAAGTACCTAGCAACATCTACAAAGTACAAAAGTACCTATCAACACCTACAAAATACAAAAGTACCTAGCAACACCTACAAAGTACAAAAATACCTAGCAACACCTACAAATTACAGAAGTACCTAGCAACACCTACAAAGTACAAAAGTACCTAGCAACACCTACAAATTACAGATGTACCTAGCAACACCTAGAAAGTACAAAAGTACCTAGCAACACCTACAAAGTACATAAGTACCTAGCAACACCTACAAATTACAGAAGTACCTAGCAACACCTACAAAGTACAAAAGTACCTAGCAACACCTAGGAAGTACACAATACCAAATTACGTTCAACCGTCAGATTGTTTGACTTCTGATCACCAGACGATATTAAATTACCCCAGTTCATAAGTAAAACCCTAAACTATCCAACTGTCAAAACGGCATTGCCATCGGTGCAGTAGTTTTTACGTGATGTGCTAAAAGACAGACATACAAGCAGACAGACACCATATCAAAAATGATATATTGTCGTTCAATAGCTTATTTTAAAACGCACTAACGGTAGTTCGCCTTTCACACGCGTGGAGGTCTCTCGTGGACACTGTCGGGTTTAAGTCCCCTAGACCATTTTTTTTAATTCATTCCTCAGAGATACACTTTTCCTGTAGATACACTTTTAATAAAACCACTCTTTTATTCCTGTAAGATACACTTTTTAAAACCCCTAACAGTTTGTCCTCTTATGTGTACTTTTCGGTACTGCTGTGCATAAAATAGAATTATTCCCCAATACGTATACACTTTCCTCGTAGAGACACTTTTTTGTTGAACATTAATTGAATGCACATACAATCTATTTTATAAGTACCTATTTATTGTTTAGCTATGATATCTGACCTCTTCGCTAATGTATACGTATCAAACAAGGAGACTCTAAACCTCATTCAAAATCGATATGGAGCAGTGCCCTAGGCGATTCTCATTAATCCGTTTAAAAAAAGTGTTGAGTGTTTTTTCCACAGTGATGAGTTTTCTAATTAGTTTATTTTATTATTAATTTAATTTTTTTTTTCACCTTTGAAAAGAGAAATAGTTCATTTTATTTTAGGCAAAGGTTTAATTATTAAGTTATTAAAAATAAGTGAATGCACAAGTGAATATTTTATTGTAGTTGGTTTGCATTGGAAAGTGTATATCAAGGGAATAATTATAAAAAATGAAATAGGATTGAAAAATCTTTTCTAAAAATATCGGTTTTAAAAATGGTGCCATATAGAATGTTTTCAGAAAAAAATATAGCTTATGTTACTCGGGGGGATGTAAGAATTCTAACGACCCAATACGTCTAAATCTGTTCAGGCATTTAAAAGTTATGGTGGAATAAAAAACTCACATACAAACATACATACATGAATGCTAAAAAAAATACACTCCTTTTATTTGGGCAGTCGTGTAAAATCAGGTTTGTTGGCCACTATCTGCCATAAGTACCCCAGATTTGTTGGTGCCTAGTATAGACTAGCTGTGCCAGCGGCTTCGAATGCGTGGTCTTTCTCTAAGTTAAATGTACTCTACTTGCTATTCCAAGACCTAAAATACCAATACACCAACATTTGCTCAAAATTCCTTCAGCCGTCAATAAGTGTTTTATCGATTGCTCGGTTTCTACTCATCGGATTGAGATACCCCAGTAGTAGTATTTAAGTACCCCAGTTTTTAAGTCAAACCCTAAACTATTCAACAGCAAGAACCGCATCGCAATCGGTCCAGTAGTTTTCACATGATGCGTGAACATACAGACAAAGAAACAAACAAACAAACAAACACACATGATTTTTAAAATGTTATATTCTGGTTTCCTAGACCTTTTTTCAATCAAATTCTTTATACAGACTTTATCGTATTTATTGCTTTATTATATGTATAGATTACAAATTGCTGTTCAAGAATCATGTACGAATCACAGGATGAGTAAGAAACGAGTTCAGCGAACTTAAACACGCATTCTCCTGATACCAGCAACGTAGCACATGAAGGCGTAACTGTTATAAAATTCTGAAATTGTAAGTAGCTTCAATTTTACGGTCTCACTTTACATGTTCACATCATAAAGTCAGTTTTATGGCTTGCTCCTTTTAAACAAGCTTGATGGGGGATGTTGGGTGGGTCTGACATATTAAGAAAGTGTGAGGGCGTCTTTACAAGTGGTACTTTTTATGTCCATCAGAGAGAAACTAACCATACTAAACCTTTCATAAATGTGTCTTTGCAAAAGTGAACTTTTTATTAGCCGACTTCAAAATGGAGAGGTTCTCGGTTCGCTGTTTTTGTCTTAGCTTCATATTTCCCTATTAAATTGCATTTTCAGCTTAATTTAAATTAATTGAGTGTTTTTTTTTAATTAATTTATTTTTAAATGGTTTATTAGCTCAATTGATTATGTCTTAGCATTTAAATTTACACTGTATTTCTGCGTTAATAATGATAATTAATGTATGAAACTTAATTGAAAACTAATTTCACGTTTTGGTAGAAATGCACTGGACATGGAAAGATTTTCCAATTATCCTTGGAATGATCACTGAGAAATCCGTCAACTTGCTTTCCCTACACAATCTGCGGGCAAACGAGCAAATTGCGAACAGAGTCGTTGTTTGTATTAATTTTGCTAATTGTTTTAGTATAATTTGAAGATAATAGGTTTGCCAACTAGAGGAACGCGAAAATGGACACCTTGCGTACTCGTATAATTTGGCTGTATAATTTGTCTCTGCTTGCAGTCTAGTCCACAGTTGCTCAAACTGAGATCTGCGGCCCCTCCAAATCTTGGTATTTATGTATAGCGTGTATGTGGTCTGATATTTACGCTCGGCTAAGTAATTATATCTATCAGATACTATAGGACCTCGAGGCAGTCGACTTATATCAGTGGCGTGACCACGTTTATAAGTATCTACGCTAGAAGCCTAGGATTGGTACAATTGTCGTTAAAGAGTCATCGTCATCAGTCTATTACGTTCCCACTAATAGGGAAAAGGCCCACAGCACAAGTTCTTGAATTTTTGAGGTTCTTAGACATGCCTGTTTTCCCTCGACTTTCCCGACAACCTTTTTTTGATCAAAAATTATGACGGAAATCAAGAGAAAACAGAAACTGAATTTCGTAAACATAATTCGACCAAGAGTAGCCAATGATATATGTATCTAGTCGTGAATAGAACGAAGTTAAAGTGTTAATAAAACGACGACCAGAAAGCAGTGTTTTTCTTGCGACCATAACAATACCTTTATATCCATTTGTCAATTGACTTACAATTTTATTTATACCGTAATGGCTGGTTTACACTATGCGAGCTAGCGTGCGAGTTAGCCTGCCGAGTAGCCGCAGTGCAGTAACTCGCACCTCATGGGTGTACCTTACGAGTTACTCGCGTATGCGAGTTGGATAATAGCTCGCATGCAAGTTACTTCATTCCTTTTTGTTTTCACTAACCTGCTCACCTGACAGCAGCTTGCACATTGGAGCAGCTCGCACATCACTCGCAACGTTTGGACGCTTTCGGAAGCAGCTCGTTAGTGTCACCAGGCAGTTGCAAGCGGTACCTGTATTTTTCTGTGCTGTGCTCTTTATACGAGTTTTTATATGCGTTTTCCAATTCATACTACAATATATAATTAATAATATATTGTTGTGTTTCATACTACAGATTTTTTAATCAAAGCACTTTGCCTCGGCAACGCGACAACTCGCATGAGACTTCAGCTATTTGTATCATGTGAACGGCACAAGCGAGCCCAAATAGTGGAACGTGAGCTGGAGAGCTGCTTACTGTCAGGTCAACAGCTCGCAAGGTGTAAACCAGCCATAAAACTTATCAATAGATGATGTAAAGCGTCTGCCCAAAACACATATAAAGATAAAGAAATATTCAACATGCGAGGTAATACCACGGCTTAGGTGGCAGCAGCAGTGACGGATATTGTAAACGAAGGGTCTGTAAACAAAAGATTGGGAACTACTGTTCAAGGACTAGGACATACAATAAACACTAACGAGGTACCTGAGCGTGATTTGGTCTACGTCCGAATGTAAATTCGTCTGAAATCGAATCAATTTCGACAAAATAATTTAAATAGGATTGTAGAATACAACCGGTTTTACTTTAAGATTTCACTGATGAACTATCTTCTCCTTGTCAAGGTCGATTAAAAATACCCCATTCTCTCGTTCAATCTAAAACATCGTGCTTCTCTTCGGATATCGTTAGAACGTAGATACGAAAAATTCGTATCATAACTTTGCTGCAGAGATAAAATTTCATCCCCTACCCGCATTTTAAAATCGATATACAGTACCATTGGCCTCTCTCGATACAGATATTCCACTCATTTCGAATCCACACAGGAATGCTATATCAAAATCATTGCGTATTCAGCGTTGGGTAGAAAGGGGCCGATAGTGTTTTGGCCGGACTGAGGGTACAATTGAATTTCGAAAAGAACAGGTCATAGCCTGCTACTCCTGCCAATGATATTATATTAAAAATAAACTGCATATTGCGGTGTAAGTTATAACTATTGACTGTAAATTTCTACATGTCACTTCATTCCGATCCTCACCTTATTCTGAAACGTAAATAAACTGTATATACGTTTATGTTAGACGTTTAGTTAAAACTAGCTTTCCCGCCCGCGACTTTGTCCCCGCAGACTACTGTTTATCGCGAAAAAAAGCATCCTATGGTCTTCTAGGATATTAATAACCAATAGAACAGTTTGGACTCACCCTGCAAAAATAGGTATAGCACCAATGCTCTTGAAGTTTTTTGACAGAATTGTTATTTCGTTTCCATGGCAACCATTTCTTATAGCGAGTAATCAACATTTCGTATTCCCGGAATAAAACGTATCCTATGTTTAATGATAGGGTATGGGCTATCTCCATTTCAAATTTCATCAGAATCCATTCAGCCGTTATTTCGTGAAAGCTCCCCAAACAAACAGACAGACGTTTCACTTTTATATATTGGTATGGATGTACACTATACAACCACGTCGATTTATATACATACCTACTATTCTCACATATAAACAGATGACGTTTGTACACGCGCCAAATGTGTGAGTAGTTATGCTTCAAGTAGTCACTTTTGCTAGTTTGTACTCGTAAGGTATTTATTATTACGCGAAGCAAGGGTAATGAGTTTAATAGGCTATGTATTGAATGTGTCTATGTATTATATGGTTATGTGGATGTTCCACCATAGCGTCATCCCTATTGGTCCGATTTTGTCAAGCGAGGTGTCAATCGATTTGTCTTCAGGTGTAGATTGTCGTAGGCTATTTTTGTACCTGACTACAGTGAATCAAAGGAAGGGTTATGTGTTCAAACTAAAAACTTGGTCCGATTGTATCAATCGATTTGTCTTCATCGCAAGAATGACATATGTTTTTTTTTACCCGACCTTTTCGGGTTTTAGTTAATGAACTAGTCTTGCTAAGTCTGTACGAAGCACTCATTCAATTCATATATCGATTTAACTTCAAGTGTGTATTTTTTGTAAACGTCCCGTTGTTGCGTCACAATAAAAATGGTGCAAGAATTAGTTATTTAATCGAAATGTGATTTAAACGAAAGTTTGCTGGAAAAATCTTGGCGCGCAAACAAGGTAGTAGATAAGTACAAAAAAAATAGACGGAAATAGCTAAATTTATAAATAAATTCCTCTGATATGTTTTTAGATAACTGAAATACCATCGTATAGAGATCAATTTAAAGAGTTGAAAAATAGGCCCCTATCCCTCAGCCTGGCACAACCCCAACGTTGTCAGGTTCAAACAAGTTATTTTTCATCGATTATCTATCATGTATTCACTTGATTTTTATACCAATAAGCTACTGTCTTCCTCAACGTGGTGTTAAAAGGTTGCTTGCGTAAAACCTGCCACAATTGGGGGTGTTAGCGTTTGAATGAGGTAGCGAACACGACTGGCTGGTAGGAATATGAATAAAATAGGGTTTCTGATGTACCTTAACTGTACTTTAAGGTGTCATTCAATTACTTAAAACAACAGTCTCCAATTTGAAAAAACTGGCATAGTGCGAGTGTAAAGAGAGCGAGTCCTACGTGTAAAGTTTCATTTGAATCACATTTAGATGAAATAACTGATACGTGCACAGTTTTACTGTGGGATCTTAATCTAAAATGAACCCTTACATTGACTCTTAAACGGCAGCTGCTGCGGAAGGGGGTTGCGTCCCCGCACGCAACCATACCATATAATTAAAAGTGAAACGTTGTCTGTTTGTTTGTTTGTTTGGGGAGCTTTCACGCGATAACGGCTGGACGGATTTTTATGAAATTTGGAACGGAGATAGCTTATACCTGGAATATATAGGATACTTTTTATCCCGGTAAGATTCCATGGAAAAAATGAAAAAACTGTCAAAATGTTGATTACTCGCTGTAAGAAACGGTTGCCATGGAAACGAAATAACGAAGTCGCGGGCGGGAAAGCTAGTTTAAAATAAAATATAATATTTAGTACTAATTAGCCAGGGATTTTAGGCTGCCATAATAATTGTTGTTTTTTTTTTTAAGTTCTTCTTTATGAATAAACCATTCAGTAAGCTTAAAATCAAAACGATTTTTCTGATGTGTGATTTGAAGAATATTATTTATTAATGTACCCACTAGAAATCCAGACGCTCTGCGTGGAAAACCTTAAATAAATTATAGATCGTAAATCCTATCAAAAAAGCACTACTCAAAAAGTCACGTATGATCACTGTCTTACTTGATGATAAGTGATGATGAGGTCGACAATGGTTTGCCTGAAATTAAACTATTCAAGCGTGACTTGAAGACTAGGTTTTGTAGTGATAGGCCTCTAACACAAGAGTCCGCCTAGGTGTAGTGATAGGCCTCTTACGCTAGAATTCGCCTGGGGAAGTACCACCTCTATTGTGAGATATTCAATTGCCAAGCAGTAATGTGTAAAAATTTCTGCCTTTTGGATTGAAGGATATCCAGCGTATCCAGCGAAATTACTGGGTAATGAAACTTAAAACCCATGTCACAATATTTTGCAACCAAAGTTCTGGGTGCCACTGCAACTGTTATGAACGAATGGACAATTGACCTTCAGTGCAAAAAAAAGGTCAAGTGAGTAACTAACGGGTAGCACAGATTCCGGCAAGGAGTTCCATTCCTTAGAAGTACGAATACTAAATGTAGAAATAAAACACTTCTTGCGAATATGTGAAATATCTGCCATGTAACCCACTGCCTAAAAAAAAATCAGTGAACTAGCTTACAAGCTAAAAAACACGCCTGCCCTGCCAAACAAGAGTTTTGCCACTAAATTATATACTGTTGGAATGTATTTATCAAGGCCTTCAATATGATACCCATATTGTAAATTTCGAATATTTTGATTTTGAAAATTGTGCTATAATGCCGCTAACATACAAACATACATACAAACATACATACAAACATATATATACAAACATACATACAAACATACCCACAAACATACATACATACAAACATGTATACAAGCATACATGAGACCTAATAACATTATACTCCCTTTTTTTGGTGGTGTGCTCCGCAAACAAACAAACACACAACGTTTCACTTTTATATATTGGTATGGATAGTACAAATTTGATAAACATAAAATAAGCTTATAGACTTAAAATGAAAGCAAACAATTTAACAATTAAAACAATCACTACATTAAAAAGTGTCCGGATTCCAGCACATCCTTAATGTCGATAGTTTCGATATAATCGACACCGAGTATCGAATGACCGCAGAATTTGCATTTTGCTCTGCGGGGAGCTGTTAAAGAGTAATCCGAGCTTTTGGGCTTCTGTTGTGTGACCACAAAGTGCTTTTTATGTGGGACAACATTTTTAACAAACGAACTCCAAAAGTTCGTAGTGGCTTTAAGTATAGGGTGTGTATGTATGTATGTATCCTTGTGTCTGTCTGTGGCATCGTAGTTCCCAAACGAATGGACAAATTTTGATGCGTTTTCTTCTGTTTGACAGATGTGATCGAGATAGTTCTTAGCTTTAACAGGGAGGGGGCGAAAGGGGGGGGGATATAGCTCCCAAACGAATCGACCGATATTGATGCGGTTTTTTTATGTTTGAAAGCTGATGTGATCGAGATGCTTCTAAGCTATGATGGGGGGAGAGGGTCAAGGGTTTTTTTTTATTTGTTCTTTTTAAGGTATGTATCATCATCATCATCATCATCATCATCATCATCGGCTGCCATCTTCAAGTTTGGAGGTCAGCAGGCAAAACTTCTTACAATCCTATGTAACGTCATTTCAGTCCACTCCTTGACGTCATCTTGCCATTTGCGTCTTGGACGTCCCGGTCTTCTCTTTTCCTTTTTTTTGCAAGATCAATTGTAGGAACTCGTAAAGGAACTCAATCCTCGGTGCATAATATGTCCGAAAAAGGCAACCTTCCTTCTAATAACTGATGACGTCAGTTCTCTTTTGTAGTTGGTCTTGAGCACAACCTCTTAGCGTTTGAGGTGAAACTATTCCATGGAACTTTGAACAATTATATTATGTACTAGCTGTGGTAATTTTTCTTGGATTAAGGATCTTATGAATAAGAATAAGAATAATTTATTTACATAAAATGGAGTACATATCAGATGTTAGGTAAATTCGATCTTACACATTTTGCCAATAAAATAGCATGCAAAAACTTATATTAGGTAATAATAATTTAACATTTATTGAAATTTAATTATTTCATTATCCATGCATCATGCAACAAATAATAGGTACCAATAAATTAATTCCAAAACATTAAGTTATTTTTACGATCCTTCATTAATAGAATAAAAACAGTGATCCAGCAACCAAACCTTTAGGTATTTTTTCAATTTAGATAATTTCAATGTTTTAAAATGTTGTGGTAATTTATTGAATATTTGTATTGACATCGCATAACATGATTTTGCGTAAAGTGCAGTTTTGTGGGCATAACTATTCACTAATCTCTCTCTATTCCTTGTATTTCGAGGATACAGCTCGTGTGCTTTGGTGTACATATCACTATACTGTTTAACAAAACAAGAAATGTCATAAATATACTGACTCGGCAGCGGCAATACATTTAATTGCTTGAAAAGCGGTCTGCACGAGTCTGAAGGAGCTGCTCCACAAACAGCTATTATGTTTTTTTTTGAGCGACAAATGCTCTTTAAGTCTTTAGAAATCAGTACTACGTCCCCAAATTATTAGTCTATACTTTAAAAGTGAACTTATGTATCCATGGTATGCTACTAAAGATGTCTCTTTGTTAGAGAGTTTGCGTAAACGATTTAATACATAGAGATAACAATTTTTTTTTACAAATTTTATCTAATTTTAATTATTTGTCTAATACTAATCCTAAAAACGACACCTTACTTGCCCCTTCAATAACTTGACCGTTATGGTTTACGTTAATATTAATTTTATTGAAATTCACATAATGAGTTTTAGATAAGTTGATTTTTAAATTATTTATGTCCAGCCAATTTACCACAGAATTAATTGTATTATGAATGTCAAGGACGTGATTATTAATATAATTGTCTTTTTTTTCAGTCACTATTATCGAAATGTCATCAGCAAATAATACAGATTTATACACAGCTATGCTTACAATGTCGTTAATAAATAATAAAAATAATAGCGGACCCAAGACACTACCTTGGGGTACGCCATATCCATTTACTTTGAAACTTGATCTTGAATTATTAACCATTTTTGTACTGTTTATCGACACAACTTCAACACATTGCTGTCCGTTCTGAAGATAAGATTTAATCCATTCATATCCATTCCTCTGATACCATAATGATGAAGTTTATATAAAAGTAGTCTATGTGACACACAGTCAAAAGCTTTTATCATGTCAGAGAATAATAAAATAATATAAAATAAAATAAAATGCATTTATTTCAGGTATTACACAAGACCCATAAACAAAAATAAATTAAAACTACTTAAACATAAACCATCATTGCAGCGATATGTCTCTCGCTACAATGTCGAATATAAGGACAATCCAACCTCCCCGCTACCATAGCCAAAACGGTATTGGAGCTGGCCCGCACCCTGCGCACCAATGACGCGGCTCGCTTGCGCATGGTCGCGTGGAAGCAGCTGGTGCGCGCCTCCGCGAACATGCCAGAGGCGCTGCAGAAGCGGGGCAGCCCCAGCACCGCTCTGAATGCGTTATTGTATTGGACGCGGAGGACGCTGTAGGTCCTTTTCGTGTAGTTAGCCCATAGGCTGCACGTGTAAAGTGATGTGCAATAAGCTCTAAACAGCGTTATTTTTACATCCCTTGTACACCTTGCAAATCTGCGGGCCAACATATTTGCTCTTTTTGACAGCGCCCTCAATGCTGTTGTCAAATATTTGCTATCTAAATGTTTTACTATATCATTTACTAGATTAAAAGCTGCTAATGTCGTAGATTTATTTTTTTGAAAGCCATTTTGTTCTTGGGTTATTATTCTGTGTTTAAGGAAGTAATCGTACAATCTTTTATGCATTGCCTTTTCATAGATCTTAGAGTAAACTGGTATCAAAGCAATGCTACACCTTCGACCACATCATCGCTTTCTATCAGGTGAGATCATAGTCAAACGATTGCCTAGTCAGTAATAAAAAAAATATAAAAAAAATGGGTCGGTAGTTACCCAAGTTGTCTTTTTCACCTTTTTCGTAAGTGTCTATGTGCTACTAGCTTACCAGCCCGCGACTTCGTCCACGCGGACTACAGTTTATCGCGAAAATAAGCATCCTATGTTCTTCTAGTATATTAAAACCAATGCAAAAGTAGGTATAGCACCAACGCTCTTGATGTTTTTGACAGACTTGTTATTTCATTTCCATAGCAACCGTTTCTCACAGCGAGCAATCAACATTTTATAGTTTTCCGGTGTAAACTTACAATTTTCCGGGATAAAAAGTATCCTACGTTTTATTCCAAGGCATAAGGTAACTGTATTTCAAATTTCATCAAAATCCGTCCAGCTGTTATCGCGTGTTATCGTTCGTTATCCCCAAACAAACAGTCAACTTTTCACTTTTATATATTGGTATGGATTTCAAAACGAATAGTACCAATATCACCAAACTTCGTTCAGGCGTCAAATGGTTTTCAAACGGTTTTATTTAGCTTGACCTGATTGTTGCTGTTGTTGATTTTTGTTTATTTGTTTTTTATCGACTGCTCGACTTTTACTCATCGGATTGGGATATCAAGTACATTTTTAAACCAAACCCTAAGCTATCCAACAATGAAAACTTCATTGCAATCGATTCAGTAGTTTTTACGTGATACTTGAACAAACAGACAGACACCATGTAAAAAAATGTTATAGTTTTGTTCAGATAGTTATTTGACTCCTAGACCATTTTTTTCAATTGTTTTGTTTGTTGACTTGTTGTTACTTACTGTTTTATAATAAAACTAGCTATACCCGCGGCTTCGGTCATTTCTCCAGGTTACTCGTAAAAGTACTCCATGTACTATTCCAAGATCTAAAATACCAATATACCAACAATTGATCAAAATTCCTTCAGCCGTCAAAAGATTTTATTGTTTGCTCGGCTTCTGCTCATCGAATTGAGATACCAAAACCGCATCGCAATCGGTCCAGTAGTTTTTACGTGATGCGCTAACAAACATATATACTAACAGAAAAAAAGACAGACACGACTTAAAAAAATGTTATATTCTTGTTCAGTAGCTTATTTTAAGTATCCTAGTTTTTTTTTTTTTTAATACCTTATCTGTACAGACTATTTCGTTCCTATTGCTTTATTATATGTATATATAGTTATAGAGGTCGAATAAAGTATTGCCAACCTTGTCAGAGTTTATCAGATCGCCCATAGGGCCTCTGAAGTGGCTGATTAAGTTGTTAGCACCCGGGACCAACGGCTTAACGAGCCTTCTGAAGTCTACACCTAATACAAGGCCAAGCATCGATCGAGATGTCGTTAGCTTGCAAACTACCGCTCAGCAGTAGTGTGTAAACATTTCTGTGTTTCCGTTTGAAGGGCAATGTTTCCAGCGAAATTATTGGGTAAACTACGATTATGATAATGCCAACAGCTACTGTTGGATCGGTTTTTTCGGTTGATCTCTTTGGCGCGCCCTGCCTGTAGTTCACCTGAAGGTGGTGCCACCTACATAGTTCACCTGATTGTACCAGGGGCAATTTTTTCTTCCAGTGATCCACCTGAATTTGAACCCAAGAAGTATTAAAAAAAAAAAAAAAACTACACTGCCAAAATAAATGAAGCACCCAGAATAAGCCGATCCAATCGTACTCACAAGCCTCACGCACTCACACCATGTTAATGCCGATCGGCCGCCACATCGCAGCAAGATCTAGTTAGTTACAGTAGTCGCAGCCAATCTATATGTTTGTGAAGTAAGGTTCTCTGAACGATTGCGCAGGTACTGGAATAAAACAGCATAAAGTAAGAGCGAGACAGAATATGCGAAAAATTAAAGCGTGTGAGCGAGGCAGTTATACAATGCTGTCTTCAACATTGGGATTACGCCTGAAAAATAGCAGTTGCTACTAGCAGACAACTTCGAGACACATACTTCCGCTGCGACTACTGTAGTTTCTAGTGTATCAAGTCCTTGTTAGTCGTGTTAATTCTGTCAAAAATCAAATACAATGCAGGTTTTTGTGATGGAATTGTGTATCAACCACAAATTATCCAGTCACGCACACGTACGCAACCACCATTTGCTATGCTTCAATCGTTTGTTTGGCGTGTGGTCTCGGTTTTACCTTCGTGGTTGGATTTACCTAAATTAACGCTAATTTTCTAAAATTGTGGTCACCACAGATATGAACGCCATGCCACAATAGCTTTATTGTGTCTTACCATGCCACATCCAAGCTATGAATAAGCGAAAATATCTGCTTTTCTCATTCATAAACGCCAATCCGGGCTTTATTTCCGTAAACAAACAAACACTATAGTACTGTACACTATAGTATATACACTATAGTAGGCTATAGTGGGTATTTGCTGACAATCGCAGAATGGTGAAAGCACGTATTACTACATATTATTCATTCTATGCTATCACATCAAAGTAATATTATATTCAAACTGTACCCCGTGGTTTCTCCCGCGAGATTATGTTAATGATGTTGATGAACAATAGCCTACGTTTTATATTAGGACATAAAGTATCTATATGTCGTGGCAATATCGTAAAATTGATCATTTCATGGTTGGCCACATCATGTTTTTTTTATTTCATGAAATTATCGGTGACATCATGAAATGGTTTGGCCATATAATTAGCGTTTGACGATATGAACAGTGAAACGCATGTCTACTTCATGATATGGTCAAACGTGAGTGATCATGTCTTAAAAAAGTTACATCATCCACCGCTAGAGGCGCTAGGCGGAAGCCCGACTTGGCCGTAATAGGTTAGAAGGCGAAGGATTTCTTTATCTTCGTGTTCTTTATAAACTTGAAAACCTATCTGTTTGATCGCCTTTTGTATCATGAAAACGCTACATTAATCATATTTAATGATATAGCTAAGTGTGGATTGAAATATCATTAAACGTTGATGTTTCAACTATATGGTCAGTTTGAGCTGGCCATTTCATGAAATGATCAATTCTACGATATCGCCACGACATATTTCTGTCTATACTTATAATAAAGCAATAAGAAATAAAAAGTCTGTACAAAGACGATAATTAAAAAATATGGTCAAGGTTACTTAAAATAAGCTGCTGAACATGAATATAACATTTTTTAAATCGTTTCTGTCTATTTGTTTGTTTGTTCGCGCATCACGTAAAAACTACCAACCGATTGCGATGCGGTTTTTACTGTTGAATAGCTTAGTATTTGACCTAAAAACTGAGGTACTTGGTATCTTAATCTGATGATTAGATGTCGAGCAATCGATAAAAAACTATTTTACGGCTAATCAAAATTTGTAGATAAGTAGTACATTATACTAGAAAGGTAGTTTTTCGTACGTGTTATTCCAGGACCTACTTTTGGTCCTGGAATAACACGTACGAAAAACTTTTAAATAAAGTGACCACGCGGGTACAGCTAGTATATATAAAACTCAATGCACACGCACACTAAAAAATCTTATCAAAAACCGGTCAGCCGTTTCATCGTAAAGAAGTCACACACATAGAAACACACTCACACACTCGTCACACACAAAGGGGAGCTTACATTTTACCATGAAGCTTGAAAAGCGAAAAAACAAAATGTCGTGGCCACTGATCAAACTCTAATAAATCGATACAGAACTTCAACATAATATGACAAAAATTATCCTACAGTGTCAAGTTTCTGTGATATTGGACCTCAAAGATTAATGACTTAAAGCACGATCTTTGAGATCCAATATCTCAGAAATACTAGTTAAAACTTATAGTTTGTAAAACTTCGTCGAGTCTTTTTGTCAAGTCTGAAAACAAGTTTAGTCTTAAACCTGTGTCTGGTTTGCTAGTTCAGTGTTTCGTCCCAAGACCTTTTCAGAACAGATCAATGAATTTTTAAATATGTATATTTTGCCTTGAACCTAGACGTGGACATGCATCGCCTTACGACGAGTACACCAATTTAAAGTCAATCAGCGGGCTATGGAAATAGACGAGCTTTTATTCTGAGAATATTACTGAAATACCGAATCTGGAATGTGGTGATCTGATGGTGAACCAGTGTTATCGATATATTTGTCTTACTTATTAGTTTTAGATTACTATCAGTAAGAACTAGCTTCCCGCCCGCGACATCGTCCGCGCGGACTACTGTTTATCGCGAAAAAAGCAACCTATGTTCTTTTAGGATATTAAAAAGCAATGCAAAAGTAGGTAGAGCACCAACGCTCTTAATGTTTATTGACAGACTTGTTATTTCGTTTCCATGAAAACCGTTCCTTACAGCGAGTAATCAACATTTCCCAGTTTTCCTGTAGAAGGTTGCAATTTTCCGGGATAAAAAGTATCTTATGTTTTATTCCAGGGTATAAGCTATCTCCATTCTAAATTTCATCAAAATCCGTCCAGTCGTTATCGCGTGAAAGCTCCCCAAACAAACAAACAAAAAAACAGTCAATGTTTCACTTTTATATATTGGTATGGATAACAAAACAAAAAACCCGACTGCAAACATAACTAAAATGAGACTGAGGGTTATGTCGTATGTAAGTTTGTATATTTGTACGTTTCTTATGCGCGTCCTACATAGGGATTGCAATCCCGCAGCTCATTCAATCCCGCGAGATTGATATGCGGGATTACCCAATCCAGCGCGGAATTACGCGGGATCCCGCATCTTTGAAATTGTTATAAAATCAAATTGAAACTTTTATGAAACATTTCTTGCACTAAGCAACAAAAATATCATTTGTTTTTTATTAATGAAGTTGTAATTAGTAATCTGTTTTCATAGATTCATCTTTAAATGTTTGGCCATTGATAGTTTAATAGTTTTGTTTAATTTTACCCTTACATCTAACAACAGTTTATTTTTAATTCAGTCTTATTCATATAATGACTAATAATCAAATTACAACTTTATCTTAGATGCTATTACTATGATATCAACTTTATGGTGATAACTTTTGAAAATACGCTCTTAAGAAGCAAATTGCATTTATTTTATCGAGCCTGTTTCTGAGTGAACTGCAAATATATCCTGATGCTGAAAACACTTTCTCAGCTTCTACGCTAGTAGGCTGAACCATTTATGAACAACTGACAGGACAGCCCGCCAACCGTCTGAACCGTCCGCTGGTCGCCGGCGCGGCGCGCTGTGCGGAACGGCAACGTGGTGCTCGTGCTACTCGCGATAAATGCGAAAGTTTAAGCGCCAAATTTTTTATTTGCTGGATCCGCGGATCTGCGCTTTGAAGGTGCGGGATCCAGCAGATTAATAAAAGCAGCGGGATCCCGCGGGAATGCGTGATCCAGTTTTGCGGGATTGCAATCCCTAGTACTACAGCCTAAACGGCTTGATGGATTTTGATAAATGAGGTATCATTGAATTTGTCTTTATCACTAAAGTGCTCAAGTGTAAGTGTAAGTGTTAGGATATGTGAAGTGTCGAGAAATCCAATATAGCGGCTTACAGCTGCAATATTGTATTACTGACGGAACAAAAAGTTACCAAAACCTATCGAGTGAGGTAGGTAAATACAGATCTTTAACAGACTCTTTCAAAGATATATAATTCTTATAAGTAAACAGTAACAGTTTTCTTTATAGTTTCTTAAAAAAAAAACAATTTTCTATTATTCAACTTAATGTAAATACTAAAAATCTAAATCTAAAAATAATATATAATATTTAGAATACTAAAAATGTAAATCTAATTTTGCAATTGCAACTATTAAAGTAAAATATGTTAGTGAAAAAGAAGCATTAAATTTATACACATACTAGCTGCGCCCCGCTGTTTCACCCGCGTCCCTCAGGAACCACACATTTTTCCGGGATAAAAGTAATATGTGTTAATCCAGGTTATAAGCTGACGCCGTACCAAATTATATCGAAATCCGTTCAGCTATTTAAACGTGAAGAAGTAACAAACATACACATACACACACACACACACACACACACACACACACACTCACACACACACACACACACACACACACAAATACACACCTTACATACGAGTACATTCAAACTTTCATCGTTCTAATATTAGTGTGATTATTTTAGCGCGCGGTCAGCTCGTATAATAATACAATACAATAACACTTTATTGACACACAGTTAAACAAATAATAATGTTAATAATGTTACTTGTTGGTTTTGGAATATAACATGCAGTCGGAGGCAAGGGATCAGCTAGAACTGGCGAATTAATTTTTCATGTCTCCGACTGAATCTTATATTTCAAAATCAAAACTCTAAAGCTAATCGTTATAGATCCTAAATAGACATTCGAAATGAAAAATGATAAGAGAAACCTGATGATTTTCAAATACCTATTCAATTATACCCCAGTTGACATAGTTCGTCGGCTTTCATTTTTTTCTCTTTCACAGTATGGCGTCTACTTGTCGCCATATTAAATTTTATGTCATGTCTTTAATAGCATTTTTGCTAAAAATCTAGCAGTGCACAATAGCGCCGTCTAGTTACCTTATTGTACAACTAACATTAATACCCAAAGTGCTCCGTCAATCCCTAGCTTCAGTTAAGGGCTTATTCCACATTCCACTGGTGGAAACATAAAAGTGAGAAATTTACTGCATTTTGAATGGCCTGGCAGAAAACCGTTGTTATCAGACGTCTTCGGAGTAGACACTGCTACTCAGCAAACCTAGTGAAGAGTGCTCTCCAGCTAGGTGGAGCAACGATAATTATACTCAAAGTGACTGGCATGGCAGCAAGCAAACAAGAGCCAAAAATCGGGCTCAGTGACGTTCTTTGAAAAAGGTCTATCCTATGTCCAAGACTGATTGGGCTGATGATGATGATCATGTTGGAAACATACATATATACAATGTACCTTCTATCGCAAATTTCCTCTCTAAGATAGACAAAGTCATTCAAGAAAACGACGTAAAGGAAAAGCTAAGAACTGCTAATTAAGTGATTAGAGACTATTGCAGCCACCTGACCCGTGAGCAGTAACTCAAATCCTGTGATTTTTGGGAATATTTTGAGACTTGAAGGTTGTATTCATTAGTTTGGCAAGAACCAGCGGTTGCTAGGGGGTCTGACCCCTGTGCTTGGAAAATAACAAGATGACAGCGGCGCGTACAACGCTTGATACATACACAAACCACGATAATAGATCAGATGACTCACGTGACTATTAAGCTGCATAAGAGTCTGAATCTTATACCACCAGTAGCTCTGTGAGCTGTAGACCTCGCAAGCACAAACTTTTTGCAAACAATCTAGTGGTGCACAATAGCGCCATCTAGTTACCTTATTGTGCAACTAACAATGATAACCAAGGTGCTCCATTAATTCCTACCTATTAGGTAAAGGGCTGATATCACTGATAGAAACCTAAAAGTGAGCAATTTACTGCATTTTGAGGAGGACCATCTTAAAGTTTCTACCTTTCAAATAAAAAAGAATCATCGAATTCAGATCTAATAAAACGAAGATATTCAGTAGCCTCCTTTTTGCCCTTTTTTGGAAGAAGTACCGAACCAAATCTAAAAATTCTATAAATTCGTTAAATACCAAATGTAATACCAAGTTTCGTCTAGATAGGTTAAATAATGCGATCTGTAGAGGAAAACAGACGGACAGCCAGCCGGATATACGGAAACATTTTTGGCCAAGCTGGAACGGAGACGCTTCGCGCTCGCTCTTTCAATTATCTTCAGTAGGAATAAGAACAGTACAACTCATACTTTTTACTATATCTATATCTTAGTACCGGTTTCGGCGCAGAATGGCCAATTCTGAAAATGGCATATGAGTTTACAAATGCCTAAATCTTAAAATAATATCAATATTTTTTTCATTGTGAGAATTTGGCTTTTGTAGAATTTGCCATTATGAGAACTAGCCATTAGTAGAATTTGCCATTATAAGAACTTGCCATTTGTAGAATTAGTCATTTTAAGGCTCATATGCCATTTTGAGAATTGGCCATTCTGCGTCCCGCCGCACCGTAGCTGGGTGGATGCCTACCCGTCAACCAGCCGTCGCATCGCGAACTCGGCGATGTGGAGCCGATCCAATCCGAGGCGTTAAGTGGGCGGTAACACTAAAGCTGCGGCCGCACTGCCCGTATGCCTCATTTTGGGTACAAAATGAGGCATACGGGCACGATATCAGAATTTCTAATTAACGGATCTCGCTCGGAGTTCCCATTGGATCTCGAGATCCGTAGCAACTCAAATGAATATTAGTTTTTGTTCCCATCGGATCTCGAGATCCGTTGCAACACAAATATTATTTTTTCCCCATCGGATCTCGAGATCCGTTGCAACTCAAAATAATATTATTTTTTCTTCCCATCGGATCTCGAGATCCATTCAACCAAAATAAATATAATATTTGCGTTCTCAACGGATCATTTGAAATGATGTTCTGTTGTTGAGTTATTTTTAAGTCTGATATTATTTTTTATTTGTTCAAAGCAATAAAATCTACAGAACGCAAATATTATATTTATTTCGGTTGAATGGATCTTGAGATCCGATGGGAAGAAAAACAAATATTAATTTGAGTTGCAACGGATCTCGAGATCCGATGGGAAGAAAAAAATAATATTCATTTGAGTTGCAACGGATCTCGAGATCCGATGGGAACAAAAACTAATATTCATTTGAGTTGCAACGGATCTCGAGATCCGATGGGATCGCCGAGCGAGATCCGTTAATTAGAAATTCTGATATCGTGATCCGATGCGAAGTACCCCTCGCTTAACGTCTAGCGTCTAGCCACTTCCACTTGGTGGAGGCGACAAGCGAGAGCGCTAAGCGCGCAGTGCGGCCGGCCACCGGTCCCATATATTTTCGTACGTTTCTTTTCTCTTGGCGTCTCGCTAGACTTTAATAACTGTTAAAGGTGCGTATACGCTTCGCAAATTGAAATGTATACACGCCGCTCAGTAAAAAAAAAACATTCTACGGAATAAAGCTAACATGGTCAAACTATGTGTTCTTAAAATCCTATATATATATATATATATATATATATATATATATATCCCAAGTGTGATCTATATCTTAATAATGCTGTTTTATATGTTAAAATTTGATCATGAATCCGTGCAATCCTACCAGTCTATTAGTGCATTGCAAGCAAGGATATGATAAAGCCAACGCTATGAACACAAATTAAAATTTAAAGCAGATGAGAGGTTTTGCAACTGAATTTATACGAATTGACGTCGTGGCATGCATAAAAAGTCGTAAGTTAGTGTGGGTAAGTTGAATTCACCTACTCGTCCGAACCTCCCTTACTGTCAACACTGTATACTTTGCTTCATTATGGGTAAAGCTAACGAGAGCGCCTGTTATATGAGTCTTTGAGGAAAGTCACTGGCTAGAAAAAAATAGTTTACGATGTAGGTACTAGTAAGGGCTTTGGGACTTGGTATTTTGTGTTCAAGTCTTTGTTGATTGCCGTTTTACTTTATCAACGAGTCCGCAAAGAAAGATTCAACAAACGAGGTCAGACTAAGGATATAAAGGGAGGAAATTTTGTATGGGAACTGGATGGACCCTCAATACTGAAGCTAACTGTTTGTAAATTAAATTAAACTACATTCAAACTATTTGAAAATTTGCTTGCCTCAGCCGTGAATCGAACCGAAATAATTGCGAATTATTGCTATGATAATACAGACACGTAAAGGTTCGGCCAAACCGACGCGAACAGCTTGCGATGGGGGTAGCGTGCACAAGTCGTGCGAGACACTCTGTTTTGTGAACTCCCACCTCTTCCTTTTCACTGATTGGCGTTAATAACTGGTTTCGTCCAAGACGGACTGAAAACCAACATGAACAGAGGTCAAAAAGACATCACTGACTAGAAAAAGGTACCGTTTTGGATGGACCAAAATGTATGGACCCGTAACGCCTGATGCCAATAGAATCATTTTATATCTCGAATAGAGAAACACGGACACGTTCACCATACGCACCACAGCTACACTCACACAATCACTACACAACACTCACACAGCCTTCTCGCCGCTCGGAAAAAATATGTAGGTATGTTTATTATTTTTCTTCTACCCACAAAATAAAATAATTGTTTATTTAGGATGGGTATGCCAAGATAGTTATGTTCCAGCCATAGGGTCGAGTCATCCAAGTACATCCATAAAGTGCAGCGTTGCACTTTCGGGTGGCGCGACCGCTCCAATGTGTGTGGGCGATGTTTAGTCTAGAACTTAGCGATAAGGATTGTTCGTAAGGCAAATGTAACTTTTAGATTCATTAATAAAATCAGTCGTCTTCCAACTCAGACGTCTCTACATTTTCGTTTCAATATTTAGTTTTTAAAAAACTTTCGAGCGCTTCCCTAAACTTGACTGGTGCAGCCGGTAGGATCGCTACAGCCTGTGTCGGAAAATCGCGAGTTTAAAGTGTACAATTTCACCGATTTCCGTGATTTCCGCGTTATACAGTACGGCGATCCCACGAACCAAACAAATTCGTCAAGAAGGTACAATGGTGCTTGTGGCCGGCTGGTGAGTAAGCCTTTTCACCTTCCTAACCTTCCTGTTGTGTTTTGTGTAATTTTGTTATTTGGGGATTGGAAATTTCCTTTTATAACTGTTATCTGATTTTCGCATACATTTCTGTGGAAACTTATAGGTTAATTAAATAAGCAATTTGGTTTTAAGTTTTAGTAGGAATACATTTCATTGTGTGTTTATTTCTAAGGTGTATTAGCTATCGTTTAGAAAATGGAAGCCAAAGAGCAAATAACACTTATACCAAATGAATTAGTGAAACTAATTCCATTATTTGACGGTGATAAGAAAACTCTTAACTTGTATTTGAGGAAAGCCGAATACATAATTAACAAATATAACGGCAGTCTGACCCAAAATGAGTATCTTATGCACTCACTTACTAGTAGACTCATTGGAAAAGCCGCCGCACTTGTCAGTGAACGCGAAGACATCGAAACTTGGGCTCAATTTAAAGATTTACTAATTCAACATTTTGGAGATCCGCGCAGTGAAGGATGCATAGCTATCGAACTGGAATCCTTGAAAATTGCACATAACGAGAGCTACTTAGATTTTTGTAATAGAATACAGTCTGTGCGATCAGTATTAATATCAAAAGTCAATCAATTACCAGATGCTAATTTAAAACAGAGCAAAATAACTATATATAATAACACCTCCTTGAACGTATTTCTTTACAACTTACCAGAAAGTATGATCCGAATAGTGAGGTTGAAAACACCGAAAACTCTTGAGGATGCGTTAAGCACTGTGATGGAGGAAGTAGACTTCCATGAACAGTACTCACAACGCAACAAATTAAATAGGCCTCAGTTGACAAATACCCCCAGTACGAACAATACTTTTAAATTTAATGCTCCAAATATGCCCTTGCAGCCTACTGGTTTTAGGCCAAACCTGCTGCCACCAAAATTCAATTTCGGCGTTCCCCAAAATCAGCAGAGAAACGTACCTTATGCATTAAACCAGGGTCATAACTTTGGCTATCGTCCACCTCAGACAACAGGCTATAGGCAACCACATCCGACAGGTTATCGACCACCACAGCCAATAGGTTACCGACCTCCTCAGTTTGGGTATAAACCTCCATTTGGGTATCAACCCCAATATGCTATGCGACCTCAGCATTTTGGAATGCGTCCCCAAAATTATGGAGAAGCACCCCAACAATTTAATAATAAATTTCGAGCTCCTCATGATAATCGAGTGAACCCTTCTGGTGATATTTCAATGAGGACAGCACCACCCCTGAAAACTCAACAAGGTTTTAAATTAAATGAAATAGACTTGGATCAATATCAGCCTGAAATGTACTATCACGATGACTCATACAATGACATGTATTATTATCATGACGACACTTACGATTACCCTGAAGAGCACTTGCCAATCGATGACGTCACGCCTGTAGAGACACACGGTGATTCTTATGACACTAATAATGTAGCATCCACAGCCCCTGAGACAGTAGAAAATTTTCACATACAAAGCCTCCACTCAGTCAAGATAGAGATTAATAATATTGACCCTAACTTAAAACTACCCTATATATACATACCTGAGATAGACTCCAAATTCATGATTGACACGGGTAGCATGCGATCTTTCATTAATCCTGAAAAAGCCTATCAGTATTTCTCAAACGCAATACGTCACGAACCGTTTAACGTAATAAGTACCCACGCATCTAGCTCACACAATGAGGTTATAGAGATTCACGTATTACCAACGTTTAACAGCTCAGAAAATCGAAAGCTCTATCTATATAAAGTAGACCCACGATATGACGGTGTATTAGGTGACGACCTGTTACGTAATATGGGTGCCGTGATTGATCTGAAACAGAACATTTTAAAAACGGATACCACAACTATACCTATCATTCACAGTAAAACTGATTATGTACTACACTTAGCCCCGCGATCAGAACAACGCGTGAAACTGCCCACAAATATGTATAAGGGAGAAGGAATCTTGGAGTATAAGAAATTTTGTGAGGGTGTTAGAATGCCTAGTGCGTTAGTGACGTGTGAGAATGGATATGCAACAACCATAATACAAAATACATTAGAAACCGTTATGGTGCTTACCGTGACTAGCCCCTTTAAAGTGTTAGAGAATCAGGGAAATGAATGTATGGTGAATTGTATGAATGACGTGGAGATGAAGGATGTAGAGTTAGATGGACTTTTGGCGAAAAATGAAGACCCTATCTATGTCAAACCATACCGACAGCCCCCGGTACAAGCCGCCGAAATTAAAGAACAAGTTGAGAAATTGCTAAAGGACAATGTGATACAGGAATCGTTCTCACCATGGAATGCCCCTGTTCACCTTGTGCCTAAAAAGATGGATGCATCTGGTGTCTTAAAATACAGAATGGTTATCGACTATAGGAGACTTAATGAAATAACAGTAGACGATAAGTACCCTCTACCATATATAAGTGATATTTTTGACGAATTAGGCAAAAGTACGTACTTCACAACGTTAGACTTAGCTTCCGGGTACCATTAAATCGAAGTGAATGAGACTGACAGACAGAAGACGGCCTTCAGCACACAATTTGGGCATTTCGAGTTTTCAAGAATGCCATTTGGTCTCAAGACAGCCCCAGCTACCTTTCAGAGGGCAATGGATAATATTCTAAGGGGTCTACAGGGCATACACTGCCTCGTTTACCTTGACGATATTATCATATTCTCAGCCAGTCTCCAGGAACACAGAAAAATTACGGACAGTTTTTGAACGACTTAGACAGACCAACCTCAAAATTCAACTAGACAAGTCTGAATTTCTTCGGAAAGAAGTTTTGTACCTCGGACACACAATAACCAAGAACGGACTAAGACCTAACGACGACAAAATTCATGCAGTTATAAACTACCCACTACCAGAGACGACGACCCAAATCAAAAGCTTCCTAGGCCTCCTAGGCTATTATAGACGTTTCATCAAAGACTTCGCCAAGGTGACACAACCCCTTACAGCATGCCTTAAGAAACGTAACAAGATAGTAATAGACAAAAAATACGTTGAAGCCTTTGAGAAATGTAAAGAATTATTGACTAGTGCCCCTCTGTTACAATACCCAGACTACGAAAAGCCATTTATACTGACAACCGATGCCTCAAATGTGGCCCTTGGGGCAGTACTCTCCCAAGGTAATGTAGGTACTGACAAGCCAATAGCTTACGCAAGTAGGACATTGAGCGATACTGAAACGAGGTATAGTACGATCGAGCGTGAACTTTTGGCTATTATCTGGGCGGTTAAACACTTTAGACCCTATCTGTACGGACGAAAATTTGTAATATATACCGATCACCGACCTTTAGCATGGCTATACTCCCTAAAAGAGCCCAACAGTAAGCTTACCCGTTGGAGGTTGCGTCTTCAGGAGTATGACTTCGAAATAATCTATAAAAACGGCAAACAGAACACGAATGCTGACGCACTGTCCAGAATCAAAATCTATGCATTGACATCTGACGACGAGACTGCTTCCATGGCAGTAAATGTAGATGAAAAGGAACAAAAATTACGCAAACACTTAGACCAAGTTACACAAGACATCATTGACCTTATGACCGAGGAACAGAAGACAGGAAATGACAACTCTGACACAATTTCAATTTCTGACTCTTCCGCTACAGTATCAGCTGACTCACTAGACAGATACAAACAGAACGACTATCCCCTAAGGTCAGATAATGACAATACTATGGATACAATTCACTCAGCCTTCGACTTAGAATCTAAAGATATGCCTGTTCTTCATGAAGCTATTGACACGAAACCCAACCAGATCCATGTTTTTGAATGGTATAAGAATGATATGCAAGTGAGAAATTTATCGCGTGATAAGCAGAAAGTTATGGAAGTTTTTCTACCAACTAATAATGAAGATTTAGTAAAGAAATTCATGAAAGAGTACCTAAAGCCCAAATTTAAATATTTCATCTATTTCGAAAATCCAGAACATAGGAAATTATTCTCTAAAATAGTCATTAATTTATTTAAACAAGGCATGATAGATTTGTATGAATGCACCGAACGAGTGGTATACGTGGAAGACGAAAATGAACAAAAAGCCATTATTTTAAAGCACCATGATGGAAAGACATAGAGGCGTGAAAGAAACAGTACTCAGAATTAAAAGGAATTACTATTGGAATAACTTACAGGAAAAATACAACACACAGCACTTACAAACACACACACACACAGCAAACAAACAAACTTACAGCAGTGATAAATTCATGCGAACCCTGCCAAAAAATGAAATACGACAGAAAACCCATAAAGCCTATCATTCAATTAACCCAGACACAGGATGCCCCTTTCCAAGAGGTGTTTATAGATCTTTTTACCATAGAATCAGTGTATTACTTAACAAATGTAGATGCGTTTAGTAAACTCGCCCAAGCAGTAGAAATAAGCAACAGATCAACTGGAGAGGTAGTCAGAGCCCTAATTAAGTATTTCTCATTTTATGGCATACCCAGGAAAATTAGTTGCGATCCCGGTAGTGAATTTAACAATGAATTAATGCGAGAAATGGCCTCTATGTATAAAATTGATCTTCATATCTGTACGCCCAACAACCCTAACTCCACAGGCATAATTGAACGTTTCCATTCGACAATTATAGAGATATACCGTCTAGCTAGATACGACCAAAAGTGTACAGACGCGGCCTCGGTGATGACCTATTGCATCGTAGCATACAACAATACCATACACTCTTGTACCGGCTTGACACCTTTCGATGTAGTCTTTGGTCATACTGACTCCAGTAGAATGTTTGACGCCGATTTTGAGAAAGCTTATACCCAACAACTATTAAAAGACCATACAAAACGCACAAAATACCTATACCAACACATAGCAAACAAAATGACAGAAAATAAAAATAAAGTTAGAGACAAGAAAGGAGGAGAAAGCGAGATAGTGTTAGAAGAAGGGAAAGTAATTTATGCTAAAGATGTTAACAAGCGAAAAAGTAAAGATAAGGCACGATATCAGAAAGCGATAGTCAAAGGAAAAGTAGAACGTAATGTAGTACCAATAAATGTAGGTAAGAGAGAAACCAATGTCGCGATTAAAAAGCGCAGTGGCTCTGCTAGCCCTCAGCCAGGCCCTTCAACTGCGCTCACTTGAAAATAATCCTGGGATCTTGCCCGTTAACATAGGAACGGCCTTTAAACAGGAAGATAAGTGGACCATTATTAAAGTGTTAGATCTTAGTGGTATAGGTGAGAATTTAAAATACAACATCCAAAAATACTTAGAACTCAAGAAATTAATAATGGTTAATTATCCAAACTCTACTGAATTCCTAAGCATAGCTGAACAAGCCGAGTATTGGTTGTAATATGACAATCGATAAATTCAATCAATTAATACCAACCATAAGGGTGAAACGAGGAATTCTGAATCCTCTCGGTTCCTTGATCAAAATTATTACAGGAAATTTAGACTACGAAGATGCTTACCGATATGATACCTTGATTGCACAGATAAAACATAAAGAAACTTTAACCGATAGTAAAATTACTATTGTCTCTAAAATGTTGAATAATTTAATTAATAACACGGAAAATCTATATGAAAATTCTAAAATTGTTGATAGAAGATTACAGGCAATGGAAGATATTATAAATGTATTGACGGGACAGGGACTAAAATCTGTTGTTACAAACCATTTGTTAACTATGTTTGATTTTTTTATTAATAATTTTCGCGCTGTTTATGCATTTATAGACGAAACGGAAACAGCTTTAGCATTCAGTAAGGTACGAGTACTGCACCAAACTATTTTTAAATCTATAGAATTGCTAGAAATGTTACAAACTATAGATGAAACCGATAATTTGATGTATCCAGCTACTCTAGATAATTAAGTTAAAATAGAAAGGACTATAGTGGTTAAGGCGTATACTAAAGGAAATCAGATAACATTTATATTGGAGGTTCCCTTAACTGATAATAATTCTTATAAACTTTTAAAACTTTATTCGTTACCTGTAATAAACAAATCCCTGAATAAGACAGTTGCCATAATTCCTAAATACCCTTACCTAATGGTGAATGGGCTGAAGTACCTGACAGTCACTCATCCCTGCGAACAAATCGACGCCGACCAGTACCTGTGCACCGAAGATAATATTCTCCTACAATCAGAAGAAACATGCGTAGAGCAACTAATGCAAATTCGTGATGATCCTAACGAATGCATCCCTTACCCTGTTGATATAGAAGACGTCAAAATCCAGCGTATTAAATTTAACACCTGGATACTCTACATAAGGAAATACATCATTTTAACAGAGAAATGCGGAAATGACGTCACTCGCCGTTCGCTACATGGTTCGTTTATAGCCGATATTGAAAAGAATTGCGAGATTTCCCTAAATAAATATCACCTGAAACATCGATGCATCTATGGAAATGATATCAAGTATAGAAGTAACCTGATTCCTGAATTACCTGTTATAGAACCCTTTATTACTGCTGGAAATACTACAATGAACATGAAGGAGATCAGCTTTGACGAACTGAAACGGTTATCGTAAGTGCTTAGTGTGAAAAATCTAGAAAGTGATGGTGAAAAGTCGGAAAATAGTGTTAATCAACTACGAAGTGTTAGCATAGCAATGATAGTTTTATATACTCTCATATCCATAAGTATTGTAGCATACATAGTATATAAGCTTAGATTAAAACTAAAATGTTCTACGCAAAATCATCCTGATTCAAATTTATCGGATAATCTTGCGTCTAATGAGGGAGGAGTTATGTTCCAGCCACAGGGTCGAGTCATCCCAGTACATCCATAAAGTGCAGCGTTGCACTTTCGGGTGGCGCGACCGCTCCAATGTGTGTGGGCGATGTTTAGTCTAGAACTTAGCGATAAGGATTGTTCGTAAGGCAAATGTAACTTTTAGATTCATTAATAAAATCAGTCGTCTTCCAACTCAGACGTCTCTACATTTTCGTTTCAATATTTAGTTTTTAAAAAACCTTCGAGCGCTTCTCTAAACTTGACTAGATACTTTTCTTCCCGCGGGAGGGGATCCTGGTGACCTGTACTACAGGTTTTTTTAAACCTATTTCAGGCACCAGCTCCTCACAAAGCAGAGTTTGTTTTGTTACTCCTGTCTGATCGCAATTACTGTGTTTAACCATTTGTGAGGAAAATAAATAAACTGTTGATATGATTTCATTTTGAATACCAAATGTAACACTACCCGTGCGGCGCGTAGACAGTGGATAGAAGATAGCACTCGTAGTTTTTCCGAAACAAAGTTATGGAGTCTATTAAAAACGTGAGAATAATGCACGATTTTGAAACTAACTCTCGAACTCTTCTATCCTTTTAGGACTAATCAATGTGAACTAGGCGCCTACAGTTTATTTAAAAAATAAACAAAAATCTAATCGGCGGAATCAATAAATTGATCAAAAAAGTAAATTTGGATCGGATCGACTGACTTTTTGTAAACTCATTTTAGCATATGTGTTGGCTACCTATTATATGCTATTGGAAGGCTCACATTTATTATGTTTGACACGTTGGCGGCCACTACCAATAATGACATTCTAAAATATCATAAGAGACTGTCTGTCTGTAAAGGACGTATAAATCAAAGAAAGATAATCAAATACGAAGTACAAAGTGAATATAACTAGTTTATTTTAAGTTGTTAATTTTTAGTTATTTAATACCCTTTTAAATAACGAATATGAGTTGTAAAGCATTTAAAACCGCCTTTCATTTATTTTTCTCAGGGGGATGAAAAGTAGAGTTATCACTCGGACGCCAAATTATTTTTTCTCGGGCGACGTATATTGAATCCTTCGCTACGTTCAGGATTCTAATCTAGAATCTTTCACTCCGCTCTGGATTCAAAATAGCGCCCTCGCCTTCAAAATATTATTTTGCTCCCTTGTCCTACAATCTACTATTTATAAAAATTCATAATTATATTGTCATAATTAATAATTATATTATATTAAGATGCCAAACAGCGAAAAAAAAAGTCGATGAACTATCATTATTATCGAAGAACTAAGTGAGTTATCATTGAATAGGTATTTGAAAATCATCTTTAGATTTCACTTATCATTTTTCATTTAGAATGATCATAACGATTGGTTGGTTAGCAACCAGTCTCACTTATTTTTTTCCCTCATTTTAGTTTTGTTCACTGTCGGTTTTTTAGCACTTTCAATTATGTCTTGTCATTATATTGTTTTATATTTCAATTAGTATGAATATTCCCACGTCATTCGGGTTGAAGCGACTGTACTGTAATTATATTTTTATCTGAGTGAGCATTGGCGCAAAAATCCAATATAAATGCCGCCATGATCAATACAACCGGAATCTGTATAGGAGCCGCCGATTTGAATATCGTGCTGGCCTTTGCGAGGTTTCCTTGGAAGCTAGCCAAGAATGGAGAAGGACTTAATTTTTCGGATAGCAATTTCTTTCTCGTTCACTTTTCTTCCACTTAAAGTTCTTGTTTATGCCAGAGTATAAGCGGAATAAAACTGTATTTTATGCTCTAGTTCATAAAAGTGTTATATGGTCCCCGACCTGAGCCTAATGTTGCATGTAGAAAGTTTAAAAAAAACTGTCGGGAAAACAAATTATTTCAATGTTTGGTTACATACATTTTCATTATTAATGAAAGTTAAATATGTCATGAAATGAACATGAAATTATACTTACTACTAACACAAAAAAAGTTTAGCAGATATTGCCGCCAAAATGCGACGTTGAACGTACGACACTTTCTTGCATCTCGGAAGGATAAATGTCTCGAATACCTTGTTTTATGTGCTTGTTGTCTACACTAATCTATACTCCTATACTAATATTATAAAGAGGTAAAGTTTGTGTGGTTATTAGGGGTAATCCCTGGATCTACTGAACCGATTTTGAAAATCCTTTTACCAATAGAAAGCCACGTTATTGGTGAGTGTTATAGGCTTTATATTCAAGCCGAAGTGCGAAGCCGTGGGCATCAGAATAAAGAGGAAAGATTTGTCTGTTTGTATGTTTGTAATGGATAAACTGAAAAAAAAACTGAACCAATTATAAAACTTCTTTTACTTAAAGAAAACTATATTATCAGCGAGTAACATGGGCTGTATATATTTATTTTTTAAATTAAGGATCCTTACGAAAACTGCAATAAGGTAACCTGAGGTATCAATAAGACAGAATGGAAGGACATTTCCGTGGAAATAATAACAAGTTGGTCAAGTACGTAAGTAATATTGTCTATGGTCAAAATGCACTGCTGTCAATGTACGGTTACTGGCGTATTTTTTTTAGAAGTTACGACGGCAACCTATATAAAAATTTATTCTTATATTATAAAGAGGTAAAGTTTGTGAATTTGTGAGGTTGTTAGGGAGTAATCTCTGGATCTACTGAAACGATTTTGAAAATTATTTTACCAATACAAAGACACGTTATTTTTTAGTGTTATATTAAAATGACCACGCGTGCAAAGCCGCGGGCATCAGCTAGTATATTATATAAAAGCGAAGGTTTGAATGTTTTTGTGTGTGTGCGTGCGTGCGTGCGTGCGTGCGTGCGTGCGTGCGTGTGTGTGTGAGAGAGAGAGTGTGTGTATGTATATATTTGTTACTGCTTCACGCTCAAACGGCTGAACGGATTTTGATGAAATTTGGAATGGACTTAGCTTATATCCTCGAATAACGCAGGCAATACTTTTCGTCATCATCATCATCATCTTTATACTTCATTCCCAAACAGCTGAAAGGATTTTGATGAAATTTGGAATGGAAATAGCTTATACCCTAGAATAACACATAGGATTAACACTTTTCATCATCATCAACATCCCTCACGCAGGTAAAGCCGAGGGGTGCAGCTAGTACAAAATACTATTGCAGATGTTAGTAATCGGTTCATTGAATCTCAAGATAATCAGGTTTAATCACTCTTTTTGAAGGTATCTCGGGCACTGATACAATTTAATTATGTTTTTGTGCAATAATTGTAAGTTTTAATAGCATTGTGCATACACACATTATATTTTATGTGAGAATATGCATATCAAAAACCTGAAGAGGTCTGTGGCATCAGGATACTTTGATATGTAGTTTTTAATATCAAAGGACGAGTTTAAATTACATTTGGTCGGGTTTGAAATTCTGACCATAATTTCGGTCACGAAACGCGCTGCACCAATACGAGTAATCTACATGGTTTTTTTTTGTATATTTTCGTGAATTGTCGTAATTTCCCAAACGATCCCACAACGCGACGCGATACGTGTTTGAATGGTCATCTATATATACTTATAATAAAGCAATAAGTACAAAAAAGTCTGTACTAAGAAGATAATAAAAAAATGCTCTAGTGTAATTAATATAAGCTACTGAACAGGAATATAACATTTTAAAAAATCACGCCTGTCTGTTTGTTTGTTTGTCTGTATGATTGCTCGCGCATCACCTAACAACTACTGGACCGATTGCTATGAGGTTTTCACTATTGGATATCTTATAGTTTGACTCAAAAACTGGAGTACTTGGTATCTCAATCCAATGACTACGTCATATATAAAAAGCAATAGATAAAAATATTTTTGATGGCTGAAGAAATTTTGACCAAATGTTGAATAGTACATAGAGTACTTTTGACCTAGAGAAATGACCACGCATGTGAAGCCGCGGCCACAGCTAGTAGCGGATAAGGGCCCTGTGCTTAATTAATAAAGAGCTATTGTCTGTTCGGAGCAAAACAAACATTAATTTTCGTAGAGCTATATTACATAAGTAAAAACTCAGTTTATTTCGAACACAGATTAGTCTGCGGCGCGCGGCGTAGTGGTCAAGCAAGTCGGATCAGACCAGATGCGATTTGTCTGTATAGGTATAGTTAGTTTATCTTATTTATTGATTTGGTCTATTAACAATATCTATATTAAATTTTTATTTTATTTATTTAATTATCGCATTTACAATAAATATTTTGAACATTGATGTTAGTGTACAATAAATAAAATAAGTAAAAAAATAAGTTAAACGGTTTTATATGTACGAAAAGCAATAAATAAAAACAAATCGTGTGACTAGTTTTATTTATATTAATCAGGGTAAGCTACGTACTACGATTTTATATTATTTTTTAGCTTTTAGTACACATAAAACCGTTTATTAAATATATTTTTTACTTATTTTCTTATCAAGTTTTTAGTTTTTTATTTAGTTATTTCTAAAGTGTACTGTGTTCTACTTGTCAAGCTCTTTCATTTGATACCCATATCGACGGGATTAAAAAGGAAAGTCATCTGGCATTTTGTGGTGGCGGCCACCTTGAATTTATAATTCTTATGGTATTCTGTATTTTAGTAGTTAAGCCCGTTTATTTGATACCCATATTAAGGGGAATGAAAATTTAAATAAGTAATCCGCCATATTGTGGTGGCGGCTATCTTGGATTTGGGATTTTCGTAGTTTACTGAATTTTACTACTAGTTAAGCCTTTTCATTTGATACCCTTATTAAGGGGATTGGAAAAAAATAAGTAATCCACCATTTTGTGGTGGCGGCCATCTTAAATTTTCATAGTGTACTGTATATTACTAGTAAAGTCCTTTTATTTGACACAACAACAGAATGGGTTTGAAAAAAAAAACGCCATTTTGTGGCGGCGCGGCGGCCATCTTGTATTGTCATCAAAACTAAAAGCGAATACCAAATTTTAGATCAATCGGTCAACAGGAAAAGGGTTAAATTTCAATTACCACTAAAAATCAACAACAAAAAATAAGTCAAGGTAAATAAAACACTTAAAAATAAAAAATAAATAAAATTGTTCTATAGTGTGGCACATGATTATGCTTACAAGTCCTTCTCCATGCCACTTAGCTTTCCAATTCTTACAATAGGAGTCAAGATCCGAGATAGGGGAAAGAAAAAGCAATACGGTTGAATAGTCATTTATTGGGTTTTAAAGCCATTTTTACCCAAGTACGGCAAAGCAAAGGCAGAGTAATGAGTTTCACAGTTTATGTATTTATTTCTGTCTATGTATTTTCAGTCTATGTATGTATTTAGGTATGTATGTATGGCGTATGTATGTATGACGTATGTATGTATGTGGGTATATGGATGTTCCATCATAGCTTCTATTGGTCCGATTTTGACAAGCGAAGTATCAAGCGATTCGTCTTCATCGCAAGGTACCGCACCTTCCAATGAAGACGAAAATTTAAATGGAGATACCTTATACCCTAAAATAAAACATGGGATACTTTTTATCCCGAAAAATTGTATGTTTCCACGGGAAAACTGGAAAATTTTGATTACTCGCTGTAAGGAACGGTTGCCATGGAAACGAAATAACAAGTCTGTCAAAAATCAAGCGCGTTGGTGCTATATCTACTTTTGCGTTGGTTTTCATATCGTAGAAGAACATAGGATGTTTTTATTCGCGATAAACTGTATTCAATTAATGGCACAATTGTGCGGTTAGGGTTTATCTTTTTAGGTTTTTTGGCGACTGCTTAATATTTCGAACTTCATACTGTTGAGCTGGTATTTGGATTGTGGCTATTCTGGTCCATCACCGTCACATTTTTGGTCAGAAAAATCTAGATCTGAATTGTTTCTTGCAGCAAGTTAAATATACTGTCTTTATTTAAAGAAACCCCTAAAAAATTACAATAAAAACGTCATACCAAAAATCTGCGTTAGTATATTTAAAACCTGCATAGCACAATCGTGCTACCTAATGTTATCGCAGAAAAATAATTTACCAAAACAAAAGTAGCAACGTGCAATTCACGCGTAAACATTAGATAGATAGATTAACTCTTTATTAGACACCACAAGTACAACGATAGATTGGCATGAATTTGGTACTTTATCTCTTTAAACTAAACTAGACTAAATTTCTTCAAATGTAATTTAAACCATGTTGACTTTGTAACAAGGTCTTTTTGCCCCTGGCATCTATTCTAAACTTACGTCAATTTAAGCTGCACTGCTTAAAATAACGTAATTAAAACAGTTTTTTAACACGCTGTCTAACAGTGTTTGGATAAATTCGGACACGTTCTGAAATAGCGTTTGGATAAATCGGGACTCTTGCCGCGTGGAAACAAAGTTAAAGTTTACGCTGACAGGCTTTAGTGATAGTTTAGTGAGTGAGGATTAGATGCCCGGGGAAAACATACCTTGTTACGCAGCCAACAAGGTTTAAATTACATTTGAAGAAATTAAGTTTAGTTCTGGGGATGTCCGAATCGCTACCTATATCAAGATATAATCTAACTAAAATATACACAATAAACTAAAATAATACTACATTAAATAATTACTTACTTAAACCAGTCACAGGATCGCGAAATGCCAAAATCACATCGAAGGTCAACGAACGATTAAAATCTAAAAATTGTGTCGGCTACTCGTACAAAACGTTTGGTAGACATGCGCACGATCAATGTGGCCCGGTTCAGTGCTAAGAAATGGATGATTGGATACGTACATATTTTCATGAAAGTGAAACGCCAATTTGTTATAGTCAGGTTCGAAAGGGGCTGGCGAAAAGAATGTATGCATTCTTAGCTGGAGCCGAACGTCTGACCGTACGGTGATGGGGTATCATGCTGAGCAGTACATACTGTACATGTACATACTGTTCATAGTGCAATCTGTAGAACACCGTCAGGCGACCTGATCTCAACATGTATCCGTCTATAGAAAGTGCACAAACAATACCTACCTACACTACTCGCATGTTGTCCCATTATTTTAATTCCCACGTCTTGTTCCTCTCGAAACATAAACTGCATTTATCTACTGTGCGCATGGTAATAAAACTGCATCTAACTTGCAGTTAGACATAATGTATTACAGTAAATGTTGATTCCCATGGAGATAGGGCATAATATTGTACGCTCGGCTACAACCCTCCAGCCTTTAACAAAACAGACTATGTTCCGGCAGTATATTACTTGAGACTTTGAGACTGTGCCCTTTTCAAGGCTCTCAGAGACAAGCTAGATAATCGCCTCAATTGATTTATACACCCAGCCAAAAAGCTACTGCAGCACAGAGCAACAATATCGGGGAACACTCTGCATAACCGAACGAACGGCTATATAATTGCGCCAATCATTGCCGAAAAGCTAGTGTCTGAGGACTTTAACGTTAAGCGTGTTTACTTTTTGTGTATGTCAGACAACGAAGCAAAAAATGGTGCTGCTGTATGGTGTCAGATACGCACCCTTTTAGGCCATTGCAATGGATAAGGTCCGACCAAAGTTATCTAGGATTCTATAACTTAGATACCAGTCTTTTTCATTTATCTGCCCTAATTATAAGGCCCTGAGTAGTGTGCCTTTAATGTACAGTTGGGTCATCATCATCATCATCATCATCATCATCATGTCAGCCTTTAGTAGTCCACTGCTGAACATAAGCCTCCCCCAAAGAGCGCCATGACGAGCGATCTTGTGCCACCTCCATCCACCGACTTCCTGCGATGGCTACAATGTCGTCGGTCCATCGTGTGGGGGGTCTCCCCACACTTCGCTTGCTTGTTCGTGGTCGCCATTCAAGAACCTTTATTCTCCAGCGGTTGTTGGTTCTGCGAACTATATGGCCTGCCCATTGCCACTTCAACTTGCAAACTCTGAGAGCTATGTCGGTAACCTTCGTTCTTCTACAGATTTTCTCATTTCTGATTCTATCACGTAGTGAAACACCTAGCCATAGCTCTCTCCATTGCACGCTGCGCAACTCTGAGCTTTTGTGTGAGACCAATAGTTAGCGACCACGTCTCAGTGCCGTATGTCATCACTGGCAACACGCACTGATTATAAACTTTCGTCTTGAGGCTCTGCGGTACCAGCGACGAGAAGATATGGCGTAATTTCCCGAACGCTGTCCATCCGAGTTGGATTGGTCGGTTGACCTCTTTGTCGAAGTTGGATCTACACAATTGGATCGTCTGACCCAAGTAGACATAGTGATCAACAGCTTTGATAATATCGTTCCCAACATAAACCGGCATGGGTACGACATGGGCATTTGACATGATGTTCGTCTTGCCCATATTCATTTTAAGACCCACCTGTTGGGAAACAATATTGAGGTCACTGAGCATTGTGCTTAGGTCTTCCAGGGTTTCAGCCATCAGACTATATCATCAGCAAATCGAAGGTGAGTGATGTATTCGCCATTGATGTTAACACCAAATCCGTTCCAGTTCAGAAGCTTGAATATATCTTCCAGTGCAGAGGTGAACAGTTTCGGAGAAATAACATCTTCCTGTCTCAACCCTTTTTGCAACTGGATAGAATTTGTGCTCTGATCCTGAAGACGAACTGTCATGGTGGCCTTGCTGTACAAACACTTCAACACTTCGATGTACCGGTAATCAATCTGGCACCGCTGTAATGACTGTAGCACTGCCCAGGTCTCGACTGAATCAAAGACTTTCTCGTAGTCCACAAACGCTAGACATAGTGGCCGATTATACTCTTCAGTCTTCTGTATAATCTGCCGGAGCGTATGGATGTGGTCTACGGTGCCAAAGCCTTTCCGGAATCCAGCTTGTTCGGGAGGCTGAAAGTCGTCAACCCTACGAGCGAGACGGTTTGTAACTACTCTCGAAAACAACTTATAGACGTGGCTCAGCAGCGAAAAGGGCCTATAATTCTTCAAGAGGGTTTTATCACCTTTTTTAAAGAACAAAATCACTACGCTCCTGTGCCACGCCTCTGGCGTAATACCCTCGAGGATGACGGAGTTAAACAGCTTCTGAAGGACTTTAAGTACCGGTGTTCCACCCGCTTTCAGTAGCTCTGTCGTTATTCCGTCCTCCCCTGGTGCCTTGTTGCTCTTAAGCTGTTTGAGAGCCATTCTGATCTCGTATAGGCTGACGTCCGGGATATCTTCGGTATAATGTCGGGTCAAACGGGCTCTTGCATCGCTTGTCCTGCTAGGAGGACTACGCGATGAGGTGTATAATCGTCCATAGAACTTCTCCAGTTCACTCAAAATCTCTGGCTTCGACGAAACGATGCTGCCACTGTCGGTTTTCAGCTTCGTCAACAGGTTTTGCCCAATAGACAGATCTCTTGCGAACACTTTGGAGCCCTTGTTCCGTTCTATTGCGTTATTAATACAAATAGTATTATAGGAACGCAAATCGTGTCGCATTGACTTGGAGATTACTGTTTAGTAAGCAAGCTGTAACTCGACATATCCACTGAAGACTGCAGCCTCATCTCGCCTCGTTCTGCCATAAGCTTGAGTGTATGCACAGAGAGTTTCTGTGTTTTTTTTTTTTGCGGGGGGTCTTAAATAACTCCGACCCGACCGACAATTTCCACCAGCCCGTTATTTAGTTCGTCCACTGTATCGCATTCGGTAAGGATTTGGAAGCGATTTTGGAGCTCCAACTGAAAGCTCTCGGAGTTTTGAATTTGGGCAGGACTTGGGCGAAGAGTAGATCTCATCAAACGAGACCTCTCCAGCTTTAATTTGATATTCAATGAGCCTCTTACCATGCGGTGATCACTGCCGGTCTTAACCCTGTTGATCACAGAGACATCATTGAATATATGCTTATTGGTCGTCAAAATGAAATCTATCTCTTGCTTATGACCGCCGGGGTGCAGCCACGTCCATTTCCTGGACGGGCGCTTCTTGAAAAAGGAGTTCATCATAAAGAGTCCCTCCTTCTCCATGAAGTCGGCCAATCGCTGACCCCTTTGGTTCCGCTGTCCAAATCCAAACTGCCCCACTCTCAGTTCATCGCCATTCCTCATGCCCAGCCGTGCGTTGAAGTCCCCCATCACCACTGTGAAGTGTGTTTTCAGGGCATGTATGGCATTAGAAAAGTCGTCATACATAGCTTCCACTTCATCGTCCGGGGGTTTCGAGTGCGGGGCGTACACCTGTATGACCTTCAACGAATACCGTTCAGTAATTCTGAGTATAAGGTATACCACTCTGCTCAAAACGCTTTCGATCTTCACAATGTTGTTAACGAGGGACTTGTGGACGAGAAACCCGACAACATGTTGGGACTGCTGGTCGCCCTCCCGGTAATAGAGTAAGTTTCCGGAATTGATGGTCACCGTATCCTCTCCCTGTCTTCGGACTTCTGATAACCCTATAATACCCCAGCGCAACTTACTTACTACTTCTTCCAGCTCTATCAACTTCTCATCGGTCCTCAAGGTGCGTGCGTTATAAGTTGCCAGGTCCAGAGATCGTGGGAGTTGGTAGCTGGGTCTCTGCCGGGGATGCTTAGCACCCCCTGCTCCGCCGTTACCATGGCTGCTACCGGTGCCAGGAATAACGGAGCCGCCGGGGACTGGGAGCCGTCTTTTTGGTGTGTTTATCATATTGGGGGGGGGGTTTGCCATAGTCACCACGCTTGGCAGGCGGATTGGTGACCGACCTGTAAACCGGTGGTTTACAGTTGGGTAGTAAAGCCCAACTAGTTCTATCTATGGAACAACCAACAGAACTAGTATGCTTGTATCTAGTTTTGTAGCGTCGTTGTTTTTCAGTTTTTTGGTATCAAAATATAGACCAATTTACAGTGTTCTTGTTTATTATGGACAAGCGATGCCCGCGATGTTGCTGTCGTGGTCATTTCTCTGGATTAAAGTAACATATTTTTTATTCCATTTATTATATCAAATAGGTTTTTATTGATTGCTCGGCTTCAACCTCTCTGTTGGAGATACAAGGTTCACCAGAATTTAAGTCAAAACCTAATATGCAACAACTGCATTTCAATCGGTCCAATAATTTTACGTGATGCGCGAACATATAGGCAGATAGACGGACACATTTTTTTAAATTAATTTATTTATTTATTAGATGCATGTAACAAACTATGGAAATTACATGATAAAGATAACAATCTTGTATACAATAAATTACGAACAATTCCATAATCTAATAATACATTCACACAGCATGCTATAAAACAGTACATGTTATATCTTCGTACAATGTTATATCTTTGTTCCGTAGTTTATTTTAAATCATCTAGGCTTTTGTTTTTAATCCATACCAGTATATAAAAGTGAAACGTAGTCTGTTTGTTTGTTTATTTGTTTGTTTGTTTCTTTCACGCGATAACGGCTGGACGGATTTTGATGAAATTTGGAATGGAGATAACTCATACCCTGGAATAAAACATAGTATACTTTTATCCTGGGAAATTGATAGCTTCCACGGGAAAACTGGAAAAATGTTGATTACTCGCTGTATGAAACGGTTGCCATGGAAACGAAAAAACAAGTATGTCAAAAAACATCAAGATCATTAGTGCTATACTTTTGCATTGGTTTTTGCAAAGCTAGTTATCTTCTATAACAGACTTTATGTTAGTACTTTATTATATGTATAGACTATAGAATATATATTTAGATGTCAAAGTATTCTACAGTGATGGTAGCCTAACGTTAAAATTGTGCGACTTAGAGTCCAACGATACCGGGTTCGATCCTAGGCTCCGCACCAACGACTTTTCTAAATTATGTGAGGTTTTTCATCGCTCCGGATGCTTCGAAGGGCACGTTAAGCTGTCGCTCCCAACTGTTATTGATTAATAGCAAGCCATGTAAGAGGCCCTCGGGCGGCCTTACAAACTCAGACACCAGAGGACAGCTCAACCTCATACAACAAACAAACTATTGTTGTAAGAAGACGTGTTGTTTGCAACTTTCTAGTTCTTTAATGTTTCAGTCACTCTCTTAAAGTTAACGTACTGTTACGAGTACATACAATGGTGCTTAAACTAGTGAAATGTGCTGTGAATAATAGTGAAGTAGTTGATTTAAAGATCTTACTAGTGTGTTGTGAAGAAAACTAGAGAGACCTTAGCATTTAAATGCTAAAGTTTCCATCAGGGTACATACTACAGTATAGCCATGTTTGTTTTTTCAGTAGGTATCTAACGCCTCTACGACAAAATGTAAGCGTATATTTTTTTAATGTTACATCAAAACCTAAATAAAAACAATACACAAGTCTAAGTGCAGTTTGTTTTTCATAGCACAAAAATTCTAATGCTCATAACTAAGCACATTTAATTAACATAATGATTTGAACAAACAGGACTAAAACTGAGATGTATACCTATAATTATTTGTATACAATTTTAATATAAGTACTAATTGTTAAGACCAGGGTCTGCTCAGCAAGTAGGACACACCGCGAATTATTGCGGATGCGAAACCTCTAAGGAGCGTAAAAGGGCCCGGCCCCCTCACGCGCCCTCCTTTCAACCCGGTTCGATATCAAAGGTACACCCCTAAGGTGAGCCTAGCTCCCCCGATGCCAGAATCCCGATTCGTTCCCGCTCCCACCCTTAAGGCGAACGCCTTGGCCAAGGTGCCGAACGCGCCCCAACCCATCCCTAAACCCCAAGCACCGACATACGTATATTACCGATCACCGCAAGCCCGCGCCTACGCGCTTACCCCAGGGCCCATGAGCCATCCCCAACAGGGAGTACTACAGGACGACTGGTCCATAGTTCTCGCCTACGCAGCGATAGACATGGCCGAGGTTAACGAAGTCGCTTCAAAACTTCGGTCATGTAGAAACCCCACTCAGATCATTATGGCCCTCGAACAGCACTAAGTGCTCATGGCCACCCTCCGTAAACTCCCTAATCAGAACCTTAATGGATAGTACACCGCGAACCTCAGAGAAATTATAATGCGAATTATAAAACCCCGTACCGTTACGTTAGCATACTTTAATGCTAACGGCCTCTCTGACCAACGCGATCAAGTCCACGAATTTTGTAAGACCTACCAGACAGACTTTATGTTAGTGCAAGAGACCTTCCTAAAGCCTAGTAAACGCAATCCCGGGATTGCGAACTACCGCGTCATTCGAAACGACAGAGTCACCGCCGAGAGAGGTAGTACTCTAGTGTAGGTACTATAAGAAGTCTCTTCACTGCGTCCCGTTAGATACCCCCCTTTAACCAACTTAGAAGCCTTCAATTTGCCGATTAGCAATGACCGATTATCCATCGGTCATTATAGCCTCCTATTACCTCTCCCCCAGTAAAGACTTACTCAGGAGTGACCTTGATGCGCTCTTCTCCCTAGGTAACTTGGTCATCCTGGCGGGTGACTCCAACTCCAAGCACGTTATGTGGGGGTGCAAAGCCACCAACTCAAACGTTAGGACACTTTACGATCTAATCGACACACTTGGATTTGATAACATCCCACCCTTGGAACCGACTCACTATCCGTTCAATACCGACCACCAACCCGACATACTGGACATACCTCTCCTAAAGAACCTCCAACTCCGCTCGATTCAGGTATTTCAGGAGTTAGACTCGGACCGCCGTCCCGTCATCATGCGCCTTAGCCCAGACCTAGCCGACCGTTCCTCCCCTCCGCCGACCAAGACGGTAGTGGACTGGAAGCGTTTGGAGGAATCCCTCAAACCTATCAACCCGATCTCGATCGCATCCCCGACGACATTGTCATGACTGACGACGTATGCCGCTCGATCGATGCCCTTACCTGCCACCTCAACACCGTTGTCGGTAAATGCTCCAGGCAGGTCCCATCGGAGGACCACCTCCACTGGAACCTGCCTGAGTACGTGAGGTGGCTGATAATGGCAAGGAACGCAGCCATTATGCACTACGACGCGAAACCCAATCCAAAACGCAAGTCCTCTCTGCAATTCTATCATCGCGCGATCAAGAAACGCATAAAGGATTTGCGTAATAATCAATGGGACGATACGATGTCTGACATTTCGCCGACTCAGGCGTATTGTAAGGCGAAAAAGTTCAAATCTGATACCCAATCAGTTATTCCCCCCCCCCCCTCCGCCCCCCCTCCCCCTCCCTCGAAAGAGCCGACCTTAATCCAGCGTTCGAAAACGAGGATAAATCCGAGTGCTTGGCCGAGAGCCTCGAAGCCCAGTGCACCCCCACCGATGATAACGTAGATTTTGTCCACATCACCGTAGTGGACCGCGAAATCGAACGTAGAAACGCCCAACCTCCGACAGACCCACCCCTCGAGCCCGTGAAAGCAGCCGAGGTCGAGTCGATCATCAAGAGTCTCATGGTGCGGAAGGCCCCTGGTGCTGACGGTATTAGCAACAGGGTGCTCAAGCACCTCTCTACCCCGTTAGTTTATCTCTTAGTCAGCATCTTCAATGCTGCTATGAGTAATTCCTCGTTCCCCGACGCCTGGAAGAGTGCCGACGTCATCGGCATTCACAAACCAGGCAAGAAATCTACCGTGCCCTTTAGCTGTCGCCCCATCAGTCTACTCAGCTCTCTGGGGAAGATTTACGAGCGGCTCATTCTGAGTCATCTCTGATCCGTCGCGAAACTTAACTCTTTAACTCATCCTGGATGAGCAGTTCGGCTTTAGAGCAAGACACTCTTGCTCTCAACAAGTGCACCGCATCACGGAGCACATCCTCGTTGGTTTTAACCGGTACCCCAAACCCTAAACCACGATGGCCGTCTTCCTGGACGTAGCTAAGGCTTTTGACAAAGTCTGGCATGCCGGACTGATATACAAGTTGTACCAGTTCGGAGTGCCAGACCGTCTTGTGCTCGTAGTACAAGACTTCCTCAAAAACCGTAGCTTTCTCTATCGTGTCGAGGGAATCAAATCCGACCCACACCCCATCCGAGCCGGAGTCCCTCAGGGCTCCGTGCTCTCCCCTCTCTTGAACACTCTGTACACCAGCGACTTTCCACGCCCTCCTAATGTAGAGATCTCCCTCTTTGCTGACGATACTGCGATTTACACGACAGGGTGGAGACCGACCCAGGAGACACCTCCAACGGGCGTTGAGCGCCATTGGAGAGTGGTTCCTAAGATGGCACATATTGGTGAACCCTGAGAAAAGCGTAGCAATGCGCTTTACTGAGGCAGCCAATCTTCGGTACCCATCCGGCCATATAACGATGTTCAACCAACCGGTCCCGTGGAAATGGTCCACCAAGTACCTAGAAGTGACCCTTGATGATCGACTCTTGTTCCACAAACACGTCAATACCGTCCGCGACAGGTCCTATTCCATCTCATAGGCAAGCGGAGTAAAATGTTCCTTAGAAATAAGGTGACACTTTACAAAACCTGCATCCAACCCGTTATGACTTACGCATCGGTAGCGTTTGCGCACGTCTCCCCGTCAACTCTGGAACCGCTCCAGATTATACCGAATAAATTCCTTCGAAATGCAATAGGTGCCCCCTGGTATCAGAGGAACGCCGACCTGCACCGCGATATCTAGCTTTCCTCGATCCGTCAATTCATGAAAGATGCCTCTCGCTGCTACTTTGATGTGGCGCCCCATCACCTCAACCCCCTTGTAGTCGAAGCCGCTAACTACACGACAGACACGACAGCCCTCCGTAGACTCCCTCGCGATGTCCTGGACGATCCGGACGACGCCATCGCAGCCAAAGCACTGGCCGCGGTGGCCTCGCCCAATCCTATATCCTCTGGCAACCCGCCAGAGGGAGTCGACATACTTAGACACAGACACCGACCTCGCCGGCGAGGTCGAAAGTCCCGTATTTCATAATCAGTTATTTTTCGCCTTCGAGGTTCTTTCCGATTCTTCTCGAAGGTGTATTACGAATCGGCAGTCAGTTATTTAAGTCAATCAAATGGCTCCTAGCCATTATTATCAGGGCCCCCTCGGTCACTACTAACACTAGCGATCGAGGGGTGTTTAGTTCGATGTTCCCGTAAACGAGACGACCGTCCACGCCGAGGTTCGTACCCCCTGGATGCCCTTGTGCCGGTCGTAAAAATTTTAACTTTGGTGTGCGCTTTCTGCGTCACGCATTGCGGCAAAACGCTTTAGCGAATAAGCTGTAGAGGCCGGTAAAGGCCAACAGCGATAACCATCCAAAAAAAAATGCTCTGCTTTTTAAGGGTTTTTCCATAAATATGCTGGGTCAACCACAAACCTGATAAAAGTGAAACTTAACTTACATATTTTTGAGATCTTTATGTCTCTAAAACTCTGACAATAATATGATTAACAGAATTTCATTCGATACATTTTCTTATCAAAAATTACGTTATTTTCATTAATATTTTAATTTTTCTACTCAATGATTTAAGTTTTATGTCTAAAGTAAATCTCACAGCAAGAAAATATAGTTTACCATCTAATGTTTAGACAAAATGTACCTACCTAACTGAATTATTAGCCTGCCAATAAAATAAATAACTTTTGAGACATACGTCGTTTAGTTCCGAGCTAAATTGTGTGTTCAAACAGCGCTCGCGATATTCAACTTGTTACGCAGGCACTTCAGTGCTTATAGCGGGTAGGCAGTTGAGTGGAGAGTGGGAAAATGTAACCTCTCTCTCAGTCCAGCACTCGACGTGTCAACATCACCCGAAGATGCCTCGTGCAGAGGCTAAACACGTGTCGTATTGATGTCAGACGTTTGGTATTTGGATCGAGGTATATGTTTTTTATTGGGTATTTATATTATATGTATATAATTATATAAGTGTTACGATACTTGTATTTGGGTAGGGTATGCTTAGCTTGGGGTTTTTATTGTGTAGATATATATTTATATATATTATATGTATATAGTGTTTTTTCTGGCCTCCAGGCCTTAGCTTTCATTTCATTTATATTTTACAATAGTTCAATTTGGTAGGATATGTTTAGCGTGGGTTTTTTTTATTGTGTATATATAATATATATATATATATATTTATATAAATGAAATGAAGGCCTTAGCTTTCATTTCATTTATATTTCAAAATAGTTCAATTTGGGTAGGGTTTGTTTAGCGTGGGGTTTTATTTTTGTTAATTTTACCATTTATCATTTGTCTGACTTACAGTTTTGGCGGAAGTAAGCTACATATTTTTAATTTTATCATCACAAATATGGATTTCCGCAAAGCAACGCCTGAATCTATCAACTATACCAAGAGGGTACTTACTGTGTTTATCAGCATATGTATGTGTGTGTGTCTGTTCTTGTGTGGCATCATATAGACCAAATGCGTGGACCTATTTAGATGATTCTTACCTCATTATGTCTTAATCTTCATGCTAAAGACATGACAGTAATCAAAATTCATTAAGGCGACAACCAGACGAACGATAATAAAAAAATTAAAAAAATTGTGGACGAACAATGTTAAATGGGGTATCATTGAATAGGTATTTGAAAATCATTTTTAGGTTTCTCATATAATTGTTCATTTTAAATGACCATTTAGGATCTATAACGATTTAAAGTTGGTTAGCAGTCATTCTCCGTCGGGTTTTTTCTGGGTGCATAAATTTTCTTTTGTACGTCTGAGGTATGGATAGGTCTCGTCTTAGCTGAAGCCAGGTTAAAGAAAGTACATTATTGAAGTTTCAGTTAAGAGAGTAAAGGTCCAAATTTCTCTAACAATGTCCAGCGACATTTGAATTCAATATATTAGATTAGCAATAACAAAAATTTAAAAAATACTCATATTGTTTTAATTCAATAAGGTTTCCATAATTTGTATCTCTTTATTTCATTAGAACTCAACACGAAGGATGTCCTAATAAATCAGGGCGTAATATTTCAGAAATCTTATCCCCACTTTAGGATGTACATCAAAAATTACCCGGCCATGTCTTAATAAAGGGGGGGTGCCCGTTATTTTTCTCTTGTACAGTTGGCTACAAAAAGAGTACGGCACAAATATATACGCCATATCTTCTCGTCGCAGATCAGAATCAGGTAATCAGTGCGCCAGTGCCAGATGGAGATGGCACAAGATCGTTTGTCGTGGTGCTCTTTAGGGAAGGCCTATGTTCAGCAGTGGACTTCGAAAGGTTGAAATGATGATGATGATGATGATGATGATGATGATGATGATGATGATGATGATGATGATGATGTACAGGGTATTCTAGTTTGGGGCTAGGTAATTGAAGTGAAAAAAAAAAAAAAAAAAAAAAAAATTGGTATCCTAATTAAGCCTAGGCTAGCGGAATCCATCGTATCTATTTTATGCTGACAGTCTGAGAGCAATCGGTGTTTTCTTTATGAATTTGCTTTTCGTGGTCAAAGCACATTTGTACTACATATTATTCCCTAATATTTTACAATCTGTGCTGTGAGCTGGATAAAGCCCCGTTTTCATTAGGCGACATTTGGCCTGTGACCTTGTCACCCGACATGAATTCTACGTGTCGGGCGACGTCGCGCGGGACATCGCCCGACATCGCAGGCGACATCTACATGTGGCGGGACATGTCGCGTGTCGACGCTAGGATAGCGTCGACCTTGCGCGACTTCGTGTCCTTCGACAGTCGCCCAACGGCATTTGGGTAGTGAGGACGCGTGTCCCTCTGAGTTCCACAACTATCCGCGACTATGGCAGTATTGTGGACCAACGAACCTGTATCGGACGACATTTTGGGTATGTGGACGAGTAAAATATCGGTCGACATTGTCCCCGGGCAGTCGCACGTAAATGTCCCACAACTGCTTGCGACATGTCTCTCGACTTTGTCCCCTAGTGAAAACATGGCTTAAGACAATTCGAAATTATTGTACATATGTAATTTGTTTTTGTGTTTAATATCATAGGTGAGATAGAGGTTAAAGGAAGCCTATAAATATTAAAAAAAATAGATGTTTTCTGCCTTAAATTTAGTATGCACGCCCTCTTAGAGACTGTTATCCCTGGAACCGGGAAAAAAGTTACCGAGATAACAAAAAAAGTAGATAGATAACTTTTTATTGTACACCAAAAATTTACATAAGCAAATGAATTAAACTAAAAACTTATGAAACATTATTGTACAATGGTCAGTCTTATCGCTGAAAAGCGATCTTTTCTAGACAACCTTTGGAATTAGAACCTTTGAATTTGAGGTGGGTAACTAGGCGTAACTCTTGTTGAATATCTACTCTTAAAGTTACTAAATACTTGCAAAAATTTTTTGCAGATTTTTAGTATATTTTTTGTGTTGTTGACCAGCTTTCGATCGGATGCATAATATTCATACTAATAGTTCAAGCATTTTTTAAACTTCTACAATCGACTCGCATATTTGTGCATTCGACTGTACAGAGGAAAAAGGATAAATTGCGCGCCTTGCTCCTGACAGAGCAGTCGTTATGGTGGAGTTTTATGTGGCTCGCTTTATCACGGGATGAACGTGGGGCAGGTTACTACTAATGGATCTCGATTAAAACTCTATCATAATTCTAAAACTTCCAAGACCTTTTTTTTGCTCTCAAACGGCCTGGCAGTGTGACCTTTAAAACTTACGCAACACTGCTGTGCCGTATTTTCGTTTGTTTAAAGCGCCCTACCGAGCGGCCATGGAACTAAAGTTGTTTAAGCTCCTGACGTTAGTCACAGAATATATAATAGTCCGAAAATCTGTACCGTGGACGCTCACACTGCCAAACTACTGTTATCAGCGCCAAAATGATGATAATCTAATGCTCTCAGTGCAACGTACGTCAAGAGCCTGTCTAGAGTACGGAGTAATATGCAGTTGTCTATGGCAGGTACACTCATTATATTGAAGTAGGTAAATGTATTTTTACAGGTGTATTTAGTTTGAGTGAAGCAGGGCCGTTGTCTGGTGTCAGAGTTTGTCAGGCCTCCGGAGGGCTCTGACGGAGCTTCTATCAATTGTAAGCAGTACCTTTAAAACTACATAACTTCAGAACTTTTTTCTCACTTGTTTATCTCTTCGGAATTAGAACAAATAGTACCTCTCCAAAACGGATTGTTAAGAATTTTTTCCAGCCTTTTGTGTGATGACTTGAATAAATAAGGTTTTTACGTTACTTACTTAGTGACCTGTAGGGAAGTCAAAAGAAAATGGAAGGAGAATGCGGTAATGAAGTAATTTTGTATGGGTTTAAAGTCTTGGGTTATTCTTAGAAGGAAGGTTTTGTCACGAAAAGGCGTTGATATGGGTTTCCCGTGAAATTCTTGAGGCACATTCAGGATTATTTAACATAAAAGTAGTTCAAAAACTAAAACCCGACTACGGTCCAGTAAAAAATAGACTATGACACTCTTACTGTGAAGACAAATTGATTAATACTTCGCATGTCATAATCGTACAAAGTTTTTGATGTGAACACATAACCCTTCCTTTGCACTGTCGTAATTGGGTAAAAAATAGTCTATGACACTTTATAAATCAAGACAAATCTATTGATACCTCGTTTGTCAAAATCGGACCAAGTTTTTAGCTTGAATACATGGCCCTTTCTTTGCTACTCCATAGTCGGGTAAAATAATTTATTATGACACTATTACTCAACACAAATCGATTAATACCTCACTTGTCAAAATCGGACCAATAGGGGCAAGCTATGGTGGAACATCCACATACCCATATAGATACATACATAGACTTTTAAACTCATTACCCTTCCCTTGCTGCGCCGTAGTCGGATAAAAACCACTTGATGGTTACCATAATCTGCCGCTGCAGTGTGAATTTGCATTATTCTAGGGTCCAACTCTCAAAACCGACGACGGCTACCGTAGCATCGAAGTCGTAGCGTACCGAACGCAGAAACGCGCTATGCTCTCGCTACACTACGGCTTCGACTATCTACGAGTGCTACGACAATCGTCGTCGATTTAGCGAGTTGGCCTCGTCTTCTATTTCTTTCGTCGATGATTCAACCTGTGCTATGCAATAGGCAATTTTGGTTGAAACATCATGGTGACAGCCAGCCTACGAGAGCAGCTGGCGTGATCAAAATCATAGCTGAAGTATTAAAAACCTATTCGGGAATGATTCTGTCTTGCACTCCTTTTATTCTGGTTTAAATTGCAACCAACAGTATTAGCGGACATCCTACTTCCTAATAAAAGTTAATTTGTTTGTTCCGCTTTCACGCCTTAACTACTCAACCGATCATTATGAAATTTTGCACACACGTTGTCAGGGGTACAGAAAAGGACATAGGGACATTTCATCAAGATATCGAATCAATCATTTGTCAAAGTGACAGGTGTCAAAGTGACAGGTGTCAAGGTGACAGGTTTCTAAGTGTCCTGTGTCAAAGTGACTGGTGTCAAAGTGACAGGTGTCAAAGTGACAGGTGTCAAAGTGACAGGGGTCAAAGTGTCAGGTGTCAAATTGACAGGTGTAAAAGTGACAGGTGTCAAAGTGTTTGTTTTTAATTTTCATATAAATGATACATGGGTACATTTTTATATGGCGATTGCTCCCGTACTACAACCGTTTCTTTTTTGAACTATTATACGAGTACAAGAGTTTTGTATCGCATGTTCCATTATCTAAATTGTTGGCAGCGAAATGTAGAATTCGCTGTATTACATAACGAATAGCCATTTTGCATTACGGCTGTAAGATCGTACGCCACTTTTTATGCATAAACCGTCGCCGACAGTTAAACGGCATATTGGCTATGCCAACTAAGTCTAAACAACTAAGGCAAATCCGCGAGAGAACACCTAACGGGGTAATAATACTGAACATATACAGACAGCTTGACGTAACATCGTCAATTGACGGCGAGTACATGCACAATGTGGCAGCTAGACTAGATCCACTCACGTCAATATGGAGCTTAGAGGGTCGGCCTGTCACACCGAAATGTAACACAAAAATCATGATCAGAATATTTATTGCGTAACTGAAAAACTATTATGCAAGAGTAATATCAGTTTGTCATGTATGATAATTAATTGACATTATAAATTTACAATACAATCAAAATGACAATTACCAAGATCACAATTATCAGTTGATTCATCCTTATTCAAAAAAATAATTAAATCGTAAAATGCATTTCTTATTAGCAACCGTTTTAGTTTGATCTTGAAAATATTCATAACAGAAATGTCCAATACGAATACGAGTATAATGTCCAAGACAACAAACAAGAAATAAGTTCAAAAATTAAAACCCTATGACACTCGCAAGAGTGTCATAGGCAATTTGTGAAGGCGAATCGACTGATATATAGCTTTTTAAAATCAGACCAATAGGGGTGAGGCTATGGTGGATATATATATATATGGTGGATATATAAGTATATATATATACATATATACCTACATACATTAATGCATACATTCTGCTAAACTCATTACCCTTCCCTTGCTTCACCGTAGTTGAGTCGATGTCGAACGCAATGCATTTCAAAGTTATGGGCAGTAACTACAATTATTATCTACGAGAATAATTATCACGGTGAAAATGATCTCTCGTCCCGTCAATTGTATTAAAAATTAATTAAATAAAGAATATTTCAAAAAATACATTAATGCGGTAGGCATGTCATGATGAAACATAGAAAGGGCTATCACAATTAAATGCGTATACAACATTTTGTGTCTGTAGACCGTTGAAGAAGTCTCTTATCTGGAAACCATGTCATCGTAAAATGTAAAACCTGCTATCATGATAGAATGCTTACACAAAATGTCATGTCTGTGCTGTTGACCGTTGAAAAGTTCCTTTTTCTACAGCTAATTCTGGTTTTCAGTTCAGGTCATGCTTACCATGTCATCGGAACTGAACCAACATGTTAAAAGTGGTTCTAATTCAGCTTGCAAGATTTGACCTACACAAACAAAGATACATATACCCACATACATACATACAAACATACAAACATTGCAAGTTACATAAAAGCTTTTAAAATAGCTCTTCACAAATCATCACATCACTTTCCAATTCAGTATTTATTGTCTCTAAAATTGTTTACACGACAGATGAAATACGCTGTCGAACACATACAGCAAGATCCAATCTCGTCAATATATCGAGCTTTGGCTTACTGACTCTCACACCAAAACGCAACACAACACAGCCAATACAGGCACACAACATGACTGTGTGCTGGATATCAAAATTATTTGCATCTAGATTGGAACTTATAACACACTAGCTGTGCCAGCGTCTTCGCACGCGTGGTCATAGTTACTCTATGTGCTATTCCAAAACCTAAAATACCAATATACCAACATTTGATCAAAATTCCTTCAGCCGTCAAATAGTTTTTTATCGATTGCTCGGCTTCTACTCATCGGATTGAGATACCGAGTACACCAGTTTTTAAGTCAAACCCTAAGCTATCCAACAAGAAAAACAGCATCCCAATCTGTTTCGTAGTTTTACGTGATGCGCGAACAAACATACAGACAAACAGAACGAACGATTTAAAAAAATGTTATATTCTTATTCAGTAGCTTATTTTAGGTAAACTCGTTTTTTTTTTTTTTTTCTTCTTTGTACAGACTTCGTTCTTATTGCTTTATTATAAGTATGGAATATATAGATTTAATTCTTTATGACGTCAGATATCACAACCAAATATCAATAGCTTTTTCATGCCAGATCTCCAAATCAACATTGATGAATCGGTTTTTGTATGTTTTATGTTTCACCATAACTTTTCAATCCATGAAATTGTAAAGTTAGGTTTATTCATAAATATTTTAACTTCAAAACCACTACTTGGTAATTATCGAATGCGAATAAAAAAATAAAATTCGAACTATAATTAAATAGATTTTAAAAGAAGTGTCCACATGGGTGTATACAACTGCTTTGCTATATTTAGACTTTAGACGCAAAGAAGACATACAAGTTCAAAAACTTAAACCCGACTACGGTCGGTTAAGAAAAAGCCTATGAAACTTGCGATTTGACTTCGATTGACGCCTCGCTTGTCAAAATCGGACGAACATTTTAGTTACACACACTCACACACACACACACACACACACACACACACACACGCACACGCACACACACATTCACACTCACACGCACACGCACACGCACACGCACACGCACACGCACACGCACACGCACACGCACACGCACACGCACACGCACACACACACACACACACACACACACACACACACACACACGCACACACACAGTAAGTACACACAATTCTCCCTATGCTTTGCCGGAGTCGAGTAAAAAAGGGGCCAATAGGAGCAACGCTAAGATGGAACACCCACACACATGTATGTATACATAAATAAATAGACTGTTAAACTCATTACCCTACCCTTGAATCGTAAAAAGTAGTGTGCTCAGAAACCATCTAGGAAGCACTGGGTCTGCAAGGTAGTATGGCCCACCACACTCTCTCTCTCTCTCTGAGAGGCTCGTATCCCAGCAGTGAGAGCGTGAGAGGATGATTATAATGATGACGGATTTAGAACCTAAGGAAAAAAATTGGATGATGATTCAGTGGTCAAGGTAGCCGAATTGATGATTGATAAAGACATGTGCCTAGCAGAGGCACGGAATGATGCTGGTTCTAGTTCCGTCAGTGATCCAAACTTTTCCTTTAGAAAATTATTAGTTATTATCTCACCAAGCAAGCTATGCTAAAAAATATATTTAAATAATTTCACTAACTTCACGTCATATAAACCTTAAAATAAATGATTTAAACGTTTTGAGGTCTGTGCTACGCCCAAGCCGACTAAAGTAAGTAGGCACTTACGAAGCACAGTCCTCAAAAAATGAGAATTATTTCTTTCTTTTAAGTTATATACGACTTGAAGATGGTTTAATTTTTTTAAATAAGTTTTATTTCTTACTTTATAGTTTGGATCAAAAAAGTAGGCCTAAGAAAATTAATTACTTATTCTGTTCGCTAAGAAACAAACCATACTGGAAACAGATAATAATCCATATCTTTTAAATTTCTGAACCGATTTTGATAAAACTTAAACTACTCACTATGTTGAAAGATAATGAAATTGCAATCAGACTTGTAGTTTTCGAGAAATATGTGGATATACATACATAAACATTCGCGAAATTTGGTATATTAGTTCAGATACTCATATAGACTAACATAGTTATGTGAATAGTGTGCATTTTCAACAATATTACATACATATACATCAATTTGAGAACCCTAAATTTTTGAAGATAGTTAAAAAAGATTTTGATGACGTTAATTAATGCAGGTAATTTACCTTAATAATAATTTTGATTATGATGATGTTAATTCATGCAGGTTAGGGTGTCCCTTATTTTTCAATGTTTGAAGTTTACAACGCATAGGCTATTATTTTATTCATTAGGGCCTAAACACACGAAAACAGCTTTTTATCTTATTCGGAATAGTGCAACCCGTGCCGACACGTGCGTAAACATGTCTATACACAGGAGCGGCGCGCTCTCGCTGTTACTGTCACTTAGTCTCGGCTTGTCGGGTAGTTAGCGCGTATTGTTCTATATTACGAAGATGTCCGTGGAACTAAGAAGCAATAAAAAAGTGTTTTCTTGGTAGGTGAAGTAAACCACCAAATAACAGGTGCAAAATTACCGTGTAATCGTCAAGATGTTAATGAAAGCGCATATCTTGTAATTCGGGAATGCAATATATTTTGGAAAAAGGCTTGAATACCTACCAGAGCTATTCTTGATTGTGTTAAAAAGTTAGTGGATCTTTATAAGATCTAGCGAGATCTGCAAAAAACAGCAAGAAGATTCAAGAGTTTCATAAGAGCCGCAAGGAGAATCTTCAACTTGAATTAGATAATTTATTTGATGTCGCACATGCTGAAGCTCTCGAAAGAATTAAAATCGAAGAAGATAAAATATTCTTACAAAAACAAAGAAAGCCAGGGCGTCCGGGATGCTTACCGGGTGTTGGCAAAAAGTTGGTTGAAGAAAAGGCAAGGCTGAGAAAACTAGCAGAAGATAAAAAGAGACTAAAGCAAATGTCTTCCAAGAGCTCATTAGAATCTGCTACTTTACAGAGCTTTGATACACACGAAGACATAGAATAAACAATCTACAAGCTCTGAAGAAAGCCTGGAACCTCTGCCATCCACATCTCAATCTGTAAGTTCTATAGCTACGGCAACAAGAAGAGGAAGAAAAGATTTTATCACATCTAAATTAGTTGCAACTTTAGACAGATGACAACTAAGCATCAGATGTCAACTAATCATTAATCTGTTTATATAATTCAGTCTGTAGTAGAAGCACTTGATCTTAGTTTTGACGATCACCCAATCAACAAATCTTCTATTCAGCGCATACGAACACAAATGAGAAAAGATAGAGCGGAATCCATTAAATCCTATTTTCAGAATAACGTGCCTGAAGTGGTAACAGTTCATTGGGATGCAAAATTGTTACCTAGTCTGGACGTAAAAAGTTCTTAAGAAAAACGCCTGCCAATTATTATTTCACATGACGAGAAAGAACAAACTTCTTGCCGGAAGAGCTGTCTAACTTCGGCAGAAGTTAGACAGCTCTTCCGGCAAAGATCAAGCAAAAGCAGTATCAAACGCGCTTCATGATTGGAACCTGAATTATGAGGTACAAATAATATACTGTGATACGACAGAATCTAACACAGGACGCTCGAACGAAGCTTGTGTGCTTTTAGAGCAAACACTAGAAAGAAAGTTGTTACTCTTTGCTTGTCGCCATCATGTTTATGAACTCGTGCTCAAACGTGCGTTTGAATCAAAGATCCATCAAGTTACTAACAGGCCCGATATTCCACTGTTCAAAAAATTTAGAGAAAACTGGAAGAAAATTAATACTAGTGCCATCGAACCATGCACTGATTTTGTCCAACAACATCTCTATGAGGCAAATATTAACGAATTGATGTCTTTTTTTACAATGAGCTTGCAAAATAGTTTGTAAGAGATGATTATCGCGAACTCATTTAGCTTGCTATTGTTTTTCTGGGCGGAGGCGATGAAGATAAAATAAAAATAAGACCTTCTGGCGCAATGTATTAACGACGATGGATGGCAAGAGCTCTTTAAAAATATGTTTGCTGCAGTCCCAGTTTAAAATGAACGCTAATGATAAATAAGCTTTACGAGATGTTAGTTTATTTATTGTGGCAGTTTATGTGAAGCCCTGGCTTCGGTGTAGTTTGGTGGTAAATGCGCCGAATCAAAATTTTTATTTTTTCAAGACCTTAAAAGACTACGAAAAAGTTGACAAGTCAATTTCTAAAGCGGCTTTAAACAAGTTTAGTCAATATTTGTGGTACTTATCAGAAGAAATAGCCGTTTTTTTTTTCAATTTTTGTTGATGAAGTTGATGAGCAGACCAAAAAAAAACATTGTAGAAAACTTACAAAAAGAAAGCTTTGGTGATTCCGGAAAAAAATATGTTCCATCACAGGAACTCTATATGGTACGTAGAAGTATTTAATTTAGAACTTATGATGATGTTAATTTGCCGGTAATTTGCCTTAACAATAATTTTGATTATGATGATGTTAATTAATGCAGGTAATTTACCTTAACAATAATTTTGATTATGATGTTGATAATTAATGCAGGTAATTTACCTTAACAAAAATTTTGATTACAGCTGTTGGTCCTTTCGGTGTAAGATTCGGCATATCACGTCACACCGACGACGACACTTGCACTCTGAATTAGGGTAATCTCTTGTAAGTGCCGGAATAGCTGTCGATATAATCGATATTCATGTGCTACATCACTATTTCTCTACGAATTTTCAACCGTGTTTGCAAGAGGGTAGGGTTTAATTTGGAAAATAAATTTGGAGGCGTGATAGGAGAATTTAACAACGAAATTTTCGCTGTTTGTTTACGGCTGATTTTTCAATGCTCAGATAAACGGGCTAGTAATCGTTCGAGGAATAATGTTTTAGAATGTTTAACGGAATGTTTTAATATTTGCTTACCTATTTTTCAATTGTCTTTCATTCCATTAATAGTTATCTGGCCAAAGCAAATCAGGGTGCAGGATAGGTTTCTGTTGGGTTCCTGTCTGTGGTTTCTGTATCAACCAAATGTCATTGTTTTGTTTGACATTTATAAATAATCCGACCGTAATCCAACCTCTTTGGTACAACTCTTGGTAATCTTTAACGAAATTTGTTTGTTAGGCTTGCGACATCAACGTATCAACCAATAACATAGTAACCAATATATAACCATACCATACCATACCAATATATAAAAGTGAAACGTTATCTGTTTATTTGTTCGTTTGTTTGTTTGTTTGGGGAGCTTTCACGTGATAATGGCTGGACGGATTTTGATGAAATTTCTAATGAAGGTAGCTTATACCTTAGAATAAAACATAGAATACTTTTTATCCCGGAAATTGTAAGTTTTCACGGTAGAACTGGAAAATGTTGATTACTCACTGTAAGGAATGTTTGCCATTACCGGATTTTCTGTGGTTGCCATGGAAACGAAATAACAAATACATCAAGAGAATTGGTACTATACCTACTCTTGCACTGGTCTTTTTTCGCGATAAACAGTAGTCTGCGCGTACTAAGTCGCGGGCGGGAAAACTAGTATATTATAACTTTAAAAAGAGCGAAGTGCTCATCTTTGAGAGTGCAAGATCTAAACCAGTACATGTTCCGTCGATTATGCTTAATAGAGCGGCTCTACGGGTGGTGATCAGTTTTAGTTATTTAGTGCACATTGTGGCGGAAAATCTAAAAGATGACGCAGACATAAACAGGGAACGCAGGGCCTGGTGGTCTTTCGCGGGTTTTCCCGCTGCTCGAGGGAAGTGGAAGTCACGCTTTTCAAAGTTTACTGTCAAAATCCTTTTACTCGAGCAGCCTATGGGTAGGTTACACTCGCTGGCTGCCAATTTTCTGCGTGTCCAGTACAGTAGTATTTTAAAAGCTTTTACCTTACTTCACTTATATGTATGTATCTATGTATGTATCGATGTATATATGTTTTTGTCTGTCCTGGAATGTCGCAATTCAAATTTCAAGCACTTCCCGATTAGCTATCCGGCTAAATATTTTAGGGTAGCTCACGAACCGACGTCAAAGAAATAAAAAAAGAAAAAAAGGAAAAAAAAGACTCAGAAACGTAAACCGTGAAAATGCAACAAAAAAAAACTTAAAAAAGTCAAAAGAAAAAGTGACATTCACATTAGATTTCACTTTTTTCTGTATATTTTAATTGCTATTGCAGTGAATCAGGGATGTTTGCTGAGGCGCGGACAGCTTTCATGCATTATTCGCAAGAAGGTCGCGTCCTTGCATCAGCGTGTGCGAGGCAGTAGCAGCAGCATCCTGCAGATGATTGTTGTGAGAACGGACTGCCTTATATATTTATCTATATGTACTAATAAAGCAGTAGGTACCAAAAAAACTGTACAAAAAAGATAATTAAAAAAAAAGAAACATAAAATAGGCAACATAACATGTTTTTTTTTAAATCATCTTTGTCTGTTTATCTGTATATTTGTTCGCACATCATGTAAATTTACTAGACCGATAGCGATGCGGTTTTCACGGTTGGATAGCTTAAGGTTTGACTAAAAAGCAGATGTAAAGTTTTTTGTTGATTGCTCGGTTTCTACTCATTGGATTGAGATACCAACTCAATCCGATGAGTAGAAACCGAGCAATCAACAAAAAACTTTTTGACGGGTGAAGGAATTTCGCCCAAATGTTGCTATATTGGTAGTTTAGGTCTTGGAATAGCACATGAGTACTTTCAACCTAGAAAAATGACCACGCGTGTGAAGCCGCGGGCACACCTAGTTACAAATAAAATTAACAACGAGTTGACGTTTGGTATAAAGCAAGAGACGAAGGCAAGGAAGGGTTTTTTAAAGTCAAAGAGTTTATATTAAACTTTACGCCCGTGTATCGTACGATGTTTTTTAATACAGCTGTGAGAAAACAGGTAGATAAAATATATTTTTAATAAAGAGTCAGTAGGTGTACTAAATTTTAAGTATACGCAGTCAATTTTATGTCATTTTAATATCATTTTTGCACTTCAGAGTGCGTTTCAGCATGGAATATATAAACTGCATTGAGGACGGCCAAAAAACAATAAGGGATGTAAGGGATTACAAATAACACCTTAGTGCTCCAAGTCAACGTCACCTAGTCGTGGTATATCCTGCCGAACAACAAACGAGGCTCTGCGACGACCGACTGTTGGCGGTATATCCATCAAAAACTAATAACACTGGCTGGTGACGGTCCGCAGCGTCACCAGTGCGAAAAGATATGTTCTGCGATCGCTAACCCCCAGCGTGGCGATTATGGGCATTAACCTCCCAACACTATAAATATGGGAGAGGCCTATGTCCAGCAGTGGACGAACACAGCCTGATGATGATGATGAGGACACGCCAAAAAATGGGTTAATTTCTTGATTAGTTGTATATTCATAATTCTTTGTTTAAAGTTGACATTATTTTTAACCTCCAAACTTCAACGAGAGGAGTGTTATAAGTTTATGTGTGCATCACTGTATCACTCGCTGTGTGTGTGTGTGCGTGTGTGTGTGTATCCGTGTATCTGCCTGTGGCATTGTAGCTCCCAAACGAATGGACCGATTTTGAAGCGGTTTTTTTATTTTTGAAAGGTGATGTGAATGAGATGGTTCTTAGCTATATGGGAGGTTGGGGGTTATATAAATTTGTAATTTGTGCTTGTATTCTCAATAAAGGTACAGTGTGGAAGGTTCAAACGGGTCCAGGACGGAAAGTACCCTCAATATCGGAGCAAGCAAATATTGCTCAAAGGAAACATTCGCTTGTTTTTAAAAGTAAGTAAATCTTCTTCATAATTTTTCACAAGTTGCTTACTCAGACAAGAATCGAACCCGCACAAATACGAAAAATAATATCCTGTATTATATGGCAACAATCGATAGGATCAGTCATAAAGATCAAATTTCTTTACACTGCGTTTTAAATTAGGGGAACATCGTTAATACTAACAATAGCTTAGAAAATATTCAATGGGCCCTAATAGCCCATGCAGACTGCATATAAACAATCAGTGTTTATTCTTAACAAAATAATTAGTTTGTAAATGGGTTGTGAACATAGAACAACATATTTTATTGTAGTAAGGGCTGATTTTTCAATGCTCAGATAAACGGGCTAATAATTATTCGAGTAATAAATTTATAAGACTGTTTAACAGTCTAAGTAATTTATTACTTTGAGTTATTTAATTACCTCTATTTCAACTTACAACTATAAAATATTATCTAATAATGAGAGCGATGGTGGCCTAACGGTTCTGTAGTGCAATTTAGAATCCAACGATACCACGGGTACAACGATACAACGGGTTCAAAACCTAGGCTACGCACCAATGACTTTTCTAAGTTATGTGCGGTTTTCCATCGCTCCGTGCTTCGGAGGGCATGTTAAGCTGTCGGTCCCGGCTGTTAATGGTTAATAGCAGTCGTTAAGCCATGTCAGAGGCCCTCGGGCGGCTTGATAAACTCTGACATCAGAGGCCAGCACTACCTCATACGACAACCAAACAAACAAACAAAACAAACAACTGGAAAATGATAAAACGAATACTTATAATATACTAGTTTTCCCGCCCGCGACTTCTTACGCGCAGACTACGGCGACTGTTTATCGCGAAAATAAGCATCCTATTTTCTTCCAGGATATTAAAAACCAATGCAAAAGTATTTATAGCACCAATGCTCTTCATGTTCTTTGACAGACTTGTTATTTCGTTTCCATTACAACCACAGACCATTCTGTGATGGCAACCGTTCCTTACAGTGAGAAATCAACATTTTCCAGTTTACCCGCGGAATCTTTCAATTTTCCGGGATAAAATGTATCCTATGTTTTATTCTATGGTATAAGCTGCCTCCAATTTAAATTTCATCCAAATCCGTCCAGCCGTTATCGCGTGAAAGCTCCCCAAACAAACAGACAACGTTTCACTTTTATATGTTTGTGTGTATTAGAAATAAATAAATAATTCTCTCATCTCTGCGTCTGTATGTCACAATATAAAAGGTTGAAAGAGAGTTGAAATGCAATGACAAAACAAATCAAATCAATTATGTTATATTCCAAAACATAATCTTTCATGGGGATAAATCTCTCGATTAGTGTTTATTTGGGGTTTTGTTGAATATCGATCAAAGGGCACTAACAAACGGCATTTGTAAAGAAGAAAAAATAGCAAAAAGAGATTTATTTTGAAGAATTTGCAAAAAAACAACTTGAACTGCTCGTATCGCACCTAACAGTCGAGAAATCTATATATAACTAACTATGCTTATAATTAAGAATAGGAACGAAAAAGTCTGTACATAGAAGATCAGTAAAAAAATGGTCTAGCGTACTTAAAATAAGCTACTGAACAAGAATAGAACATTTATAAAAATCGTGTCTGTCTGTTTGTCTGTTTGTTTGTTGGTTTGTTTGTCTGTATCTTTGTTCCCGTACTACACTAATAAACATAATTGCAATGCGGTTGTCCGATCCAATGAGTAGAAGCCGAGCAATCGATAAAAATATTTTTGACGACTGAAGGCATTTTGATCAAATTTTGGTATATTGGTATTTAAGGTCCTAGAATAAATAGCACATAGAGTACTTTTAACCTAGAGAAATGACCAGGCGTGTGAAGCTGCGGGCATCAGCTAGTTAATAATTAATAAATAAAAATAGTTTTAATAATTTTGAGTAGGTACTTATTAAGATTCCGTATATCCAAATCCAAAAAAACGGAACCCTTTTAGGAACACTCGCGTGTTTGTCTGTCTGTCCGTCTGTCACAGGCCATTTGCTTCAAATCTACTGGACCGAGCTGAAATTTGGTACACAAAATGAATTTCTGTGCCCCAAACACGGACGTTTAATGAAAATAAATTAATTGTGAAAATGGGTTTTTTATATAAAAGGTCCATCAGGCTATAAGAAAACTAATTTGGTCATCAAATCATTTGCTTATCTACACAGCTTTTACAAAAATAAACAGGCTTTTCATAAAATAAAGTTGAATGTCCGTTAAAAGCGTTACGTTCCAAAAATTCAGTGCCATTCGCATTGAAATATTGCACTATGTTTGATTTAAAAGTTTCTTTTGAAACTTTTTGTGGAAGCCAAGAGACCATATAATTTAATGCCTTTACTTTCGGCTGAAAGTTTGTGGACTGTGGTCTTTTGAATTATTTTCATTTTATACAACTTTGTATCGTACAAGCTTCATGTTTATGCTTCAACTATTCATAAATAATGCAAACTAGTAAAGAGTAAGCTTCAAAGTCTGGCGCATCGACGTGACGTCGCAAGCCTGTCGGCATTGTACAGATTGCACTATGGAGAGTGTGCACAAGAACTGCACAATCTGATTCCCTCATCACCTTTCCATTACCGTATGACTAGACGATCGGCAAAGCGCCATCCTTTTATGGTTAAAACACCTCGCACAAGAACGAAGCGTTACGCTTCTTCATTTATTATAAGAACTGCAAAGGCGTGGAATGCCCTGCCCTCGTCAGTGTTTCCGGTAAATTATAACCCAGGTGGGTTCAAGTCAAGAGTGAATAGGTATCTACTAGGCAAGCGTGCTACACCTTCGACCACATCATCGCTTTCCATCAGGTGAGATCGTGGTCAAACGATTGCCTAGACCGTAATAAAAAAAAACTCCTATTCAATATATTTTTACCATGTTTTCAACTAACTTACTGGTCTGTCTGTTTGGCACAATTATTTCACTGGATTTTAATTTGAGTTCCCGATGAGTTGAATATGAAAAAAATATACAGAACCACAGAATAAATAAGGATTATTACCGAAATCCCCACCAGACCGTCCCCACCAGTGGGGAATAGTACAAACAATAAAAAACTATCTTGATGGAATTTTACCAGGAAAAAGTGTGACATATATGCGCTTTTTTCAATGCTTAACTATACAATACGGCCTTATAGATCGACGATCTCTCCCAGACAACCTTAGGATGGAAAGAAAATAATCGCTAAAAAAAACGGTGTTACGGTGTTACCACACTGCCGTTAATAATAAGAGAAACCTAATGATAATTTTCAAATACCTGTTCAATGTAAAGAAAAAGCAAATAGCTAACTAACTTTAAAGTGTTATAGATCCTAAATGGTAATTCGAAATCAAAAATAATAAGAGAAACCTAATGATAATTTTCAAATACCTGTTCAATGTAAAGAAAAAGCAAATAGGTAACTAACTTTAAAGTGTTATAGATCCTAAATGGTAATTCGAAATCAAAAATAATAAGAGAAACCTAATGATAATTTTCAAATACCTGTTCAATGTAAAGAAAAAGCAAATAGCAAACTAACTTTAAAGTGTTATAGATCCTAAATGGTAATTCGAAATCAAAAATAATAAGAGAAACCTAATGATAATTTTCAAATACCTGTTCAATGTAAAGAAAAAGCAAATAGCTAACTAACTTTAAAGTGTTATAGATCCTAAATGATAATTCGAAATCAAAAATAATAAGAGAAACCTAATGATAATTTTCAAATACCTGTTCAATGTAAAGAAAAAGCAAATAGCTAACTAACTTTAAAGTGTTATAGATCCTAAATGGTAATTCGAAATCAAAAATAATAAGAGAAACCTAATGATAATTTTCAAATACCTGTTCAATGTAAAGAAAAAGCAAATAGCTAACTAACTTTAAAGTGTTATAGATCCTAAATGATAATTCGAAATCAAAAATAATAAGAGAAACCTAATGATAATTTTCAAATACCTGTTCAATTTAAAGAAAAAGCAAATAGCTAACTAACTTTAAAGTGTTATAGATCCTAAATGGTAATTCGAAATCAAAAATAATAAGAGAAACCTAATGATAATTTTCAAATACCTGTTCAATGTAAAGAAAAAGCAAATAGCTAACTAACTTTAAAGTGTTATAGATCCTAAATGATAATTCGAAATCAAAAATAATAAGAGAAACCTAATGATAATTTTCAAATACCTGTTCAATGTAAAGAAAAAGCAAATAGCTAACTAACTTTAAAGTGTTATAGATCCTAAATGGTAATTCGAAATCAAAAATAATAAGAGAAACCTAATGATAATTTTCAAATACCTGTTCAATGTAAAGAAAAAGCAAATAGCTAACTAACTTTAAAGTGTTATAAATCCTAAATGATAATTCGAAATCAAAAATAATAAGAGAAACCTAATGATAATTTTCAAATACCTGTTCAATGTAAAGAAAAAGCAAATAGCTAACTAACTTTAAAGTGTTATAGATCCTAAATGGTAATTCGAAATCAAAAATAATAAGAGAAACCTAATGATAATTTTCAAATACCTGTTCAATGTAAAGAAAAAGCAAATAGCTAACTAACTTTAAAGTGTTATAGATCCTAAATGGTAATTCGAAATCAAAAATAATAAGAGAAACCTAATGATAATTTTCAAATACCTGTTCAATGTAAAGAAAAAGCAAATAGCTAACTAACTTTAAAGTGTTATAGATCCTAAATGATAATTCGAAATCAAAAATAATAAGAGAAACCTAATGATAATTTTCAAATACCTGTTCAATGTAAAGAAAAAGCAAATAGCCTAACTAACTTTAAAGTGTTATAGATCCTAAATGGTAATTCGAAATCAAAAATAATAAGAGAAACCTACTGATAATTTTCAAATACCTGTTCAATGTAAAGAAAAAGCAAATAGCTAACTAACTTTAAAGTGTTATAGATCCTAAATGGTAATTCGAAATCAAAAATAATAAGAGAAACGTATTGATAATTTTCAAATACCTGTTCAATGTAAAGAAAAAGCAAATAGCTAACTAACTTTAAAGTGTTATAGATCCTAAATGGTAATTCGAAATCAAAAATAATAAGAGAAACCTAATGATAATTTTCAAATACCTGTTCAATGTAAAGAAAAAGCAAATAGCTAACTAACTTTAAAGTGTTATAGATCCTAAATGGTAATTCGAAATCCAAAATAATAAGAGAAACCTAATGATAATTTTCAAATACCTGTTCAATGTAAAGAAAAAGCAAATAGCTAACTAACTTTAAAGTGTTATAGATCCTAAATGGTAATTCGAAATCAAAAACAATAAGAGAAACCTAATGATAATTTTCAAATACCTGTTCAATGTAAAGAAAAAGCAAATAGCTAACTAATTTTAAAGTGTTATAGATCCTAAATGGTAATTCGAAATCAAAAATAATAAGAGAAACCTAATGATAATTTTCAAATACCTGTTCAATGTAAAGAAAAAGCAAATAGCTAACTAACTTTAAAGTGTTATAGATCCTAAATGATAATTCGAAATCAAAAATAATAAGAGAAACCTAATGATAATTTTCAAATACCTGTTCAATGTAAAGAAAAAGCAAATAGCTAACTAACTTTAAAGTGTTATAGATCCTAAATGGTAATTCGAAATCAAAAATAATAAGAGAAACCTAATGATAATTTTCAAATACCTGTTCAATGTAAAGAAAAAGCAAATAGCTAACTAACTTTAAAGTGTTATAGATCCTAAATGATAATTCGAAATCAAAAATAATAAGAGAAACCTAATGATAATTTTCAAATACCTGTTCAATGTAAAGAAAAAGCAAATAGCTAACTAACTTTAAAGTGTTATAGATCCTAAATGGTAATTCGAAATCAAAAATAATAAGAGAAACCTAATGATAATTTTCAAATACCTGTTCAATGTAAAGAAAAAGCAAATAGCTAACTAACTTTAAAGTGTTATAGATCCTAAATGATAATTCGAAATCAAAAATAATAAGAGAAACCTAATGATAATTTTCAAATACCTGTTCAATGTAAAGAAAAAGCAAATAGCTAACTAACTTTAAAGTGTTATAGATCCTAAATGGTAATTCGAAATCAAAAATAATAAGAGAAACCTAATGATAATTTTCAAATACCTGTTCAATGTAAAGAAAAAGCAAATAGCTAACTAACTTTAAAGTGTTATAGATCCTAAATGATAATTCGAAATCAAAAATAATAAGAGAAACCTAATGATAATTTTCAAATACCTGTTCAATGTAAAGAAAAAGCAAATAGCTAACTAACTTTAAAGTGTTATAGATCCTAAATGATAATTCGAAATCAAAAATAATAAGAGAAACCTAATGATAATTTTCAAATACCTGTTCAATGTAAAGAAAAAGCAAATAGCTAACTAACTTTAAAGTGTTATAGATCCTAAAAGGTAATTCGAAATCAAAAATAATAAGAGAAACCTAATGATAATTTTCAAATACCTGTTCAATGTAAAGAAAAAGCAAATAGCTAACTAACTTTAAAGTGTTATAGATCCTAAATGATAATTCGAAATCAAAAATAATAAGAGAAACCTAATGATAATTTTCAAATACCTGTTCAATGTAAAGAAAAAGCAAATAGCTAACTAACTTTAAAGTGTTATAGATCCTAAATGGTAATTCGAAATCAAAAATAATAAGAGAAACCTAATGATAATTTTAAAATACCTGTTCAATGTAAAGAAAAAGCAAATAGCTAACTAACTTTAAAGTGTTATAGATCCTTAATGATAATTCGAAATCAAAAATAATAAGAGAAACCTAATGATAATTTTCAAATACCTGTTCAATGTAAAGAAAAAGCAAATAGCTAACTAACTTTAAAGTGTTATAGATCCTAAATGGTAATTCGAAATCAAAAATAATAAGAGAAACCTAATGATAATTTTCAAATACCTGTTCAATGTAAAGAAAAAGCAAATAGCTAACTAACTTTAAAGTGTTATAGATCCTAAATGATAATTCGAAATCAAAAATAATAAGAGAAACCTAATGATAATTTTCAAATACCTGTTCAATGTAAAGAAAAAGCAAATAGCTTACTAACTTTATAGTGTTATAGATCCTAAATGGTAATTCGAAATCAAAAATAATAAGAGAAACCTAATGATAATTTTCAAATACCTGTTCAATGTAAAGAAAAAGCAAATAGCTAACTAACTTTAAAGTGTTATAGATCCTAAATGGTAATTCGAAATCAAAAGTAATAAGAGAAACCTAATGATAATTTTCAAATACCTGTTCAATGTAAAGAAAAAGCAAATAGCTAACTAACTTTAAAGTGTTATAGATCCTAAATGGTAATTCGAAATCAAAAATAATAAGAGAAAACTAATGATAATTTTCAAATACCTGTTCAATGTAAAGAAAAAGCAAATAGCTAACTAACTTTAAAGTGTTATAGATCCTAAATGGTAATTCGAAATCAAAAATAATAAGAGAAACCTAATGATAATTTTCAAATACCTGTTCAATGTAAAGAAAAAGCAAATAGCTAACTAACTTTAAAGTGTTATAGATCCTAAATGGTAATTCGAAATCAAAAATAATAAGAGAAACCTAATGATAATTTTCAAATACCTGTTCAATGTAAAGAAAAAGCAAATAGCTAACTAACTTTAAAGTGTTATAGATCCTAAATGATAATTCGAAATCAAAAATAATAAGAGAAACCTAATGATAATTTTCAAATACCTGTTCAATGTAAAGAAAAAGCAAATAGCTAACTAACTTTAAAGTGTTATAGATCCTAAATGGTAATTCGAAATCAAAAATAATAAGAGAAACCTACTGATAATTTTCAAATACCTGTTCAATGTAAAGAAAAAGCAAATAGCTAACTAACTTTAAAGTGTTATAGATCCTAAATGGTAATTCGAAATCAAAAATAATAAGAGAAACGTAATGATAATTTTCAAATACCTGTTCAATGTAAAGAAAAAGCAAATAGCTAACTAACTTTAAAGTGTTATAGATCCTAAATGGTAATTCGAAATCAAAAATAATAAGAGAAACCTAATGATAATTTTCAAATACCTGTTCAATGTAAAGAAAAAGCAAATAGCTAACTAACTTTAAAGTGTTATAGATCCTAAATGGTAATTCGAAATCAAAAATAATAAGAGAAACCTAATGATAATTTTCAAATACCTGTTCAATGTAAAGAAAAAGCAAATAGCTAACTAACTTTAAAGTGTTATAGATCCTAAATGGTAATTCGAAATCAAAAATAATAAGAGAAACCTAATGATAATTTTCAAATACCTGTTCAATGTAAAGAAAAAGCAAATAACTAACTAACTTTAAAGTGTTATAGATCCTAAATGGTAATTCGAAATCAAAAATAATAAGAGAAACCTAATGATAATTTTCAAATACCTGTTCAATGTAAAGAAAAAGCAAATAGCTAACTAACTTTAAAGTGTTATAGATCCTAAATGGTAATTCGAAATCAAAAATAATAAGAGAAACCTAATGATAATTTTCAAATACCTGTTCAATGTAAAGAAAAAGCAAATAGCTAACTAACTTTAAAGTGTTATAGATCCTAAATGGTAATTCGAAATCAAAAATAATAAGAGAAACCTAATGATAATTTTCAAATACCTGTTCAATGATATCCTACTCGACATAAAAGAAAAAAGTTAAGTTGTTTGTAATTTTTTTCACAATATGGCGTCTGATTGTCGCCATATTGAATTTTGAATAATGTCTTTAGTAGTACTCGCAAGATTAAGACAAAACGATTGACCTGAGAATCATCAAAATCGGAACACGCGTTTGGTTTATATAATGCCACAAAGGAACAGCTGTTATACATACATTATAGACTGGTAAACACATTACCAGGCCTTTGCGTTGCACAATCTGGTAATAATTGCCCAAGTGCAAGTCGGACCCCGCATAGAGTAGGGTTCCTAATCAAAGAATAACCTTTCTTTACTTGAAAGTAAGTATTCATTACAGGATACCTGAAATAATTTTTAAAGGACATGGTTGCTGAACAATAGTTGTAGTCCTTTTAATCCAACGACACTGGGTTCGACCCTCGGCCCTGCTCCGATGGTTTTTATCATCGCTCCGTACTTCAGAGGGCAATTACGAAAGGCTAGCCCCGAGCACACCGAATCCAGTTGCGGGAGCTCTGCTAAAATTCATTTTCGAACATATACCAAGTTACTTGGTGAGTGCTAACATTTCACAGTGAAAGACCGAATCTATCTTTACCTATAATACAGTACCGTGATATATCTACTGACTGACAGGCTGACAGACAACGCACAGCCTAAACCGGTGGACCTAAAAATTGAAATTTGGAGGAAATGTTCTTTGATTATCCTAGAAGAGTATTATTGAAGGATTTTTTGAAATTCCATCCCTAAGGTGGCAAACTTTCCACGCGGGTAACTCTGCGGTGTGCAAAATTATTCGGTTTTCTTCAGATGGCTTGGCGTTTGGTATCAAGATAGCACAATTACACTCATAACAAAACGAATACCAAAGTCAGCACAAATTAAATAACTTCTAAAGCTTCTATTAATAGATTACTACTACAATTCTAAAAATCTAGCATATTTTATAGATCTATAGAAATCCTAAAAATGTTCAAAGGTAATTTAGAATTACCCCTCAAGAACACTAATTTTAATGAGTGACTGTTTCAGAAATGGAAAATTTGACATCGTCTGGTCCAGCTGATAGACTAGGGATGTCATTTTTATCGTTAACCGAAACTATCAGATATTCTTATTAAAAATATAACATCAAAAACGAAAACGAAAATGGAATCAGATATAGCAGCCCACTTGACCTAGTTAATTGTTATTAATAAAAGACAATGTCAGTTTTCTTAGGACAGGTAGCGTAATTATTTTTTTCGCACCGATGTATCAATGGAACATGGAATTATCAATTATAGAAAGTGTAACCAAGAAAACATTATAACATGTATACCTTTAAACTCAGTCCGTTAAAATTAAAATATTTTGTATGGAAATTAGTGCCGATATTTTTTGCGTGGCTCTCTATTTATCAGGGAATTATCAATTATAGACAGTGTTACAAAAAAACATGTAAAGTAAAGTAAATAAGTAAGTATTGTATACCTCTAAGCAAGGCCGTAGCCAGGAATTTACTTCAGGGGGGGTTTGAGCTTGGAAGCGAACGGGGGGGGGGGGAGAGGGGTTATATATTATAAAGACCCGTGTGAGTGTTTATAGGTACCCAAGTTTGCAACTTTGATAATCCATGATCGAAATAGAGGCACCTGTTTCAGTTTTTTCGAAAAATTTACTTTATGGAAGCGTTTTTCGGGTATCTTTACATCATTTCCCCAAAATCCGATGTTTTTCAGTGTTGCAAACTTGGATATAAATTACTCTCGCTCATGGGTCCTAATAATATTTAAAAAAGTAGATACAATGCGATATTTGATAGTTTGTAACTGATTAGTGTAATTAATATAGACAGTAGCTTTAATTGTAAACATTATTTGGTAGATACTTTATTTTACTTTCTGTCTTAATAAAAATCAGCAAAATCTGCCAAAAAAATCCATGCCGTTTCCAGTTTACATTAAAAATGTAGTAATTTTAACTGCAATTTTACCTAGGTCACAGAATAAATAATAGTACACTCCTAGGTATAGTAAAAATCAAGCTCCACTTTTTCGGTGTATAAAATGGTGGGTGGTTTTCTAAGGCATTACGGGGGGGGGGGGGTTTGAACCCTCAAACCCCCCCCCCTGCCTATGGCTTTGCCTCTAAGCTTAGTCTGAACGGAGATAATGAGGTTTACATTATTTGTAGGCAGATGCTGCAATGATTTTTTGCGTGGCCATCTATGAAACATAGATTCATCAATTCTAGACAGTGTAACAAACAAACATATTTAGACATGTACTCGTATGTATCTCTTAACTCAGTTCGAACCGAAATAAAGAGGATTGAAGTTAAGATGTTTTGTATGGAAATTGCTATTTTTTTTGTTCGGACTGAGCTAAGAGGCTAAGAGGTACACGTCATAATAATATGTTTTGTTTGTTACAATATCTAGAATTGATAATACCAGGATCCACTGAAGACAGAGTGAAAAAAAAGTTTGCAAAAAAATTGCGCCAATTTTGGTCATGGTCTTTTGTTTCACCATCAATATAATTAGAGCTTCGAATGCACTCGAAACTCTAACCCCTCATTCCTATAAAAAATAAACGAGTATTTTTTCCAACGCATCGTTACTTTTTGACATTTTTTTATGGCGTTGATGTCAAATGCTGACGGTAAGGAAAACGTTCCTTACTGTCCAGTAAGAGACGTTTTCCTTACTGTCCGTTTTAAGATATCGGAGCCGGCCCTAAGTCGACAATTAATTCCAGAAACGTGAAGTTTAACCGGATAGAAACATAAACATACTAAAATATACGAATCCGAATTCGAACTCGAAACTTATCTATTCACATCCCTAATTAGAGACTAGTTTATTTTGTGACTCGAATTTTCTACAAAGCCAATAATGAAACAGCCGTTTGTGACTCCAAGCCTTTGGTACCTTCATGATTCAGCAAATTGGGAAAGTTTAGTCGTCTACAAATTATGAGAAATAGGTGAAAATTTCAAAATAGTGGAATAGTTTATTAAAGCTTCGTAAAATTCCGATTTGTTTCCTTTCTATCTATATCTATACTACTAATAATCTATCTACATCTAAACAAATATTATAATGGAAGAAAGATTTGATTGTTTGTTTGTTTGTTTGTAATGGATAAACTCAAAAATACACACTCTATTTTAAAAATTAATTCACATAAAGAAAGCTAAATTATCAGCGAGTAACACTAGCAGGTTTTTTTTTCAGAGTTCCCTTCGAATATTGCAATAATGAAACCTGATTATTTTGTATGACAAACCAAAGAGTATATAAATAATACGTAAGATCATAAACTAAAAAGGAGATACGGGTCTTTGTATATGGAACGTTGCCATGGAAACTAAATCACAGAACATCTAATAATCATTGACGTAGGAAATGCTCTATGCTAATAATACACGAAATAGTAACAGTTATTCAACCTCCTTGCATTAATCAGAATTCTACGTGAGTATAAAACCTAAACATTTTGTTGTTCTATTTGTGAAGATAAAGTACCTACTAATTTAATCTTTCTATATATCTACCCGTGCGAAGCCGGGGAGGGTCGCTAGTCTATTATATACTTATCGTAAAGCAGTAAGTAAAAAGTCTATACAAAAAGATATTTAAAACAATTGGTCCAGGGTACTTAAAATAAGCACAGTACATATATTAGTCTTCCAGACTAATATAATTATGTACTGTGAAATAAGCTACCAACTGATTGTTCAGTTGGTAGCTTATTTCACAGTACATAATTTCTTGTGAAAATCTCAAATAAAAATGTGTGTCTGTCTGTGTATGTTCGAGCATCACGTGAAAATTACTTGACCGATTGAAATGCGATTTTCATTGTTGGATAGCTTAGATTTTGACTTTAAATAAATTGTACTTTGTATCTCAATCCGATAAACACAAGCCGAGAAATCGATAAAAAAAATATTGACGCCTGAAAGAATTAAGATGATATGCAGTATGTGTATTTTTTATCCTGAAATAACACGTAAGTTACCAGAGAAACGGCCACATGGGCAAAGCCACGAGCAGAGCTAGTATCAACTAAAATTTATGGGTTCAAAGATGTTAATATAGCTTTTATGCCTAAAAAATTGACTGTTTTTGAGAAAGGAGACCTGCAACATAACTCAAAATACCTGTATTTTGACCAATCGCTGCACACAGGCTAAATATGGCTAATTGTGGTTCTTTGGTCGGGTTTTAAAATAATTATTTCTGAATGTTATTGAAACTTGAAAAAAATAATATACTTGTGTATTAACTTTTGTAATACAGCCTTATCGTCACTTGAAATATTAGTACCTAATTGTTTAAGGCAACTACCAAAAAAACGTGGATTTTGGAAGTAAATTCTCTTTAGTACTCAATTAAAGTTCTTCTACTTATAAAAAATGTCTTCAGAGTTTGATCCTGATAAAAAAAGTAAATTCCATCGTCGCAATAATACCTATTGATAATTTTTGTTTTAGTTGTGCAAAAATGAGTTGCTATTGCTTATTGTTTATCTTTTATAAATGGGATGTGTAATGCTAAATTTAAGGCACATTTTACTCGTTTCATTGAATATTTCGACTCTTCCAACTCGTCCGATGCATGTGTACAATAAATAACAAAAATATTATATACAAAAACCTTTTATTATTTATTTTTAAGATTTTTATAGCAGTTAACGCCTGCTATAAAAATATATTAGTACATTACTGCCGCGGTCTGTAATGACTGCGTTGCTGGCAGCGATGATGATGGTCGAGAGCATAGCTAAGTTAAGTTCGAGGCCATCACAGCGTGGTCAGCATTGCAGCCCTTGATGGCCAAGCTGGAAGGAAGGCCGAGACCGAAGGTCGAGGCCTTTATAGTGAGGACAGCAAGGGCTGCAATGATGGCCAAGCTTGAAGGTCGAGAACTTAACTAAGCAAAGCTCGAGGCCATCATAGCGTGGCCAGCAGGGCAGTCATTGCGGACCAAGGCTTGTATAGTGCTTTACTCAAACAATGCGAGGTATTTAAATAAAACTAGCAAACTGATGAAAAAACTATATAACCCACTAAAACAACAACAACAACAAAAACCAAAACAACACCAACAACAACGTCAAAAACAACAATAACAACAAAACAACAAGAACAACAACAACAAGAACAACAAAAAAGAACAACAACAACAAACACAACAAAAAAGAACAACAACAACAAACACAACAAAAACAACAAGAACTACAAAAACAACAAGAACGACAAAAACAACAAGAACAGCAAATACCAACAAGAACAACAACAACAAAAACTACAAGAACAACAAAACAACAAGAACAACAACAACAAAAACTACATGAACAACAAAAACAACAAGAACAACAACAACAAAAACTACAAGAACAACAAAAACAACAAGAAAAACAACAACAACAAGAAAAACGACAACAAAAACTACAAGAACAACAAAACCAACTATAACAACAACAACAAACACTACAAGAACAACAAAAACAACAAGAACATTAAAATCAACAATAAAAACAACAAGAACAACGAAAACAACAAGAACAACAAAAACAAGAATAAAAACAACAAGAACAACGAAAACAAAAATAACAACGAAAACAACAAGAACAACAACAAAAACAACTAGATCAACAATAAAAAACAACAAGAACAACAAAAACAACAAGAACAACAAGAACAACAAGAACAACAAGAACAACAAGAACAACAAGAACAACAAGAACAACAAGAACAACAAGAACAACAAGAACAACAAGAACAACAAGAACAACAAAAACAACAAGAACAACAAAAACAACAAAAACAACAAGAACAACAAAAACAACAAGAACATCGAAAACAACAAGAATAACTAAAACAACAAGAATAACTAAAACAACAAGAAAAAATAAGAAAAACAACAAGAACAACAACAAAAACAACAAGAACAAGAACAGAAACCACAACAACAATAACAAAAAACACAATAATAAACAACAACAACAAAAACAACAACAACAAAAACAACAAAAATATACTACAACAAAACAATAACAACAACAAAAACAACAACAAAATAAAAAAAACAATGTAAACTAAAACAACAAAAATACAATAACAAAAACTACAACAGCAACAACAATAATAGCTAAGAATCATCTTGATCACATCAGCTTTCAAACAGAAAAAATAACATCCATATCGGTCCATACGTTTGGGAACTACGACCGTCGTAGTACGCGAAAAAAGGGGCGTCGTAGTACGACGCCTCTCTTTTCGCGTTCGGTGGTTAACAAAACCTCAGAATAAATAATAGTAGATACTAAAAAACACGACAATAATGGATTTTCAAAGGAAATTGCTGGCCGCAAAACACGACAGTAATGAAATTCCATGTTCCATGTGGCGCCTATTCAAAAAGCGCGGTTAGGTCGACTTTGCCCAAAGAAGGTTGTCGAAATAATGACCACATTACAAGCTTGTTTGAGTAAAATATATTATTATATATTTTATTATTTAAAAAACTTGTTATTACTAGAAAACTCAGTCTCTGAGCTAGAAAATAATGATCTGATGACCGTTCGTCACTCTAAGAAGGCGACAAGGAAACAAAATAATAACAATAGAACTTTGAAATAACATGGAATCTCTCCTAACATAAAAGCACTTCGATAAAAAATATTATAATTTTACTTTCACCTTCTATGGTTTCGCATGTAATAGTTAAAATTTCTTAACCTGTTTAGGCATGATGTTATGTCAATGGCATTTTTTTTAACGCAGTCATCTACGTCACATTTTAGTATTTTAATGTACATTGAAAAAATGCGTCAGACGAGTTGGGAAAGAGTCGAAATACAGCATGAAACGAGTAAAGGAAACTGACTATGCACAAAGTGACGTATTATAAATGTGACCTATCAGGCATAGTGACGAAATAGCTAATGTGACGAATGGTCATCCATACCGTCCAAACAATAGAAACCGATTTTCAGGCAATTTGTAAATTTTAGTTTTTGCCAAGATTTTGCGATATTTCGCTTCTGTGTGACGCCATGCCGACGCGCGACTGAACCTGTTTCCTATCTGTTTGCCCGCAGCATTGAAACTTCCAAACGGTTGTATTGATTTAATTGTTTATTTTGTTAACGCTGGTTTACAGTTCTTCTCTATGTTTTAACACCTGAAACATTCGCGAAGGCGAATTCATGAATAGTAATGAAAATAAGTATTTATCCAACACCTAAGTAAGTATGTCAGATTGTGCGGTGCCACATACGTACCACCGTTTGCGGCATTCCTAGGGACTATTGCGCAGCTTAGACGCAGCTCTGATTTCAAGCGGTAGTGTGCAAACTAGAGACGCATCGAAAATCTTCAAAACAAAATTCGGCCGAACATTACTTTGATTTTTTGATTAAGTTACGTGTTGAAGCCGAAATTCAGATCAGTTCAATTTTGCGTGCTTCTATATGACGAGCGATGGTAGCGTAGCGGTATGCTAGTGCGAGTTGGAATGCAACTTGGTCCTAGGCTCTGCACCAATGATTTTCTAAGTTATGTGGGTTTTCCATCGTTACGTATTTCGGAGAGCACGTTAAGCTGTCTGTCCCGGCTGTTAAATATTGATTAATCATTAAGCCATGTCAGAGGCCCTCGGGCGGCCTGATAAACTCTGACACCAGAGTTCAATTTTTCATAGTCAAGCAAGATATATAACTACGGTAACAAGTCCAAGATGTGTACGCCTACGCAGATTTTCTAAACTGCAAAGGAAGATTGAGTCTATAGATAAATCTAGGCCTGTTCTTTCTAGATCTTTCATCTAGGCTTACATCATCATCAACAATCTCTATTAGTCCACTGCTGGACATACACCTCTCCCATAGCACGCTACTGAGCTCAATCTTCGGCTCTTCTCTTCCAACTGCTGCCATTTACTTTCCGTATATCGTCACCTAGCTGGAGAGCTCCCTACACTACGTTTGTCGAGTCACGGTCTCCACTCAAGAACAAGTCTACCCCAACTATGCTCGGAGTTTCTCTGAAAGATCGTATCCGTAATGAGCTGTTCCGGCAGAGAACCAAAGTTGTCAACATAGCCCTTAAGATTAGTCAGCTGAAGAAGCAGTGGGCTGGTCATATCTGTCGACGGACTTATAACGGTTATCGGTTCTATGACATATGTTGCCAACCCATTGCCAGTTCAGCTTGCTTATTCTTAAAGCTATATCAGTTAACTTAGTTATCTGCCTCTGCATCTAGATTTTTACCACAGATCTAATAAACCGGGGAAGATACGGCACGCGTTATTATCACGTAAATAAAAACTGGACTAGATGCAACTACATGCAAACACACCCACACAGCTACATTCCCACCGTCGCGCTGCATGTGCATCAATAACAAAGAAAGACGAGAGACTGTAGCGCGAATGAGAGTCACTGCTAACACGTGCTACACAAATGCCACTCCGATTGTGCCAGGCCAAAAGAGGCCAATTTTGTAAATTGCACCTTATTCATGCGGTCCACGCACGAAAAGCTGGTACTAATCTACCCACTTTTGATAATTACTCAAGGATTATTTTGGCGAAAAACTCGCCCAGTGCTAAGTTGTGATAGATGCCAATCCTCGCAGGTAGTATGAGAAAATAACTCGTGATTGCTGGTGTGAGTGTGAGTGTATAGACCAGAGGTCCCCAAACTTGTTTGTCTCGTAGAACACTTGCTATGTTTTTTGGTTTTGGTTAGACCCCAGGTAATATACTTATCAAATATTGTTTTTTTGCAAATACACGTGTAATCACTTTGAAAGATTTAACTTTCTAACTGTAGTGAAGAGTAGTGTGAAAAACTTAATAAGCATACATATAACAAAAAATAGTAGTATTTGTATTATCAGTCTGTTTGTTACGTTTACGTAAACACTATGCAATAAATGTTCGCGATCTTTTGCACAGATAAAGTTCGATGTCTATCTAGCTCACAAGTAAACACAGGCCACAATTTAACGCGTTTTTGTTAACTTAATATATATACTTGTTCACACTGAAAATAAAAACGTAGGTACGCAAACGAAGCTGCGGGTAACCGCAGGTTTATAATAATTCTTAAACAGTTTCATAATATATCAGAAAATATGGCTAATAACTAAAATTTTAATATAATTCTTCATCACGTTTCATGAAGATGTTTTATTGTATTTAACTTCATATGTAGTTTTATAATATTTTACTTAATAATGTCGTTTTATAATTTACAAGCTGTGCCCGTGGCTTTTCCCGTGTGGTAATTTATCTGGGAATAATGTAACCTATGTGTTATTCCAGTACCTATCCATACCAATATATAAAAGTGAACCGTTGTCTGTTTGTTTGCGGAGCTTTCACGCGATAACTACTGGACGGATTTAGATGAAACTTGGAATGGAGATAGCTTATACCTTGGAATAAAACATAGGATACTTTTTATCCCGGGAAATTTTAAGTTTCCACGGGAAAACTGGAAAAACTGGAAAAATGTAGATTACTAACTGTAAGAAACAGTTGCCATGGAAACGAAATAACAAGTATGTCAAAAAATATCAAGAGTGGTGCTACTCGTATACCTACTTTTGCATTGGTTTTTAATATCCTAGCAGAACATAGGATACTTATTTTTTGACAAACAGTAGTCCGTGCGGACGAAGTCACGGGCGGAAAATCTAGTAATTATAATAAACTCAAAATAATGTTTTAAATGTATTCAAATATATATAATTTGATGAAATGATGTAATTTTGATGATTGATATACATACTCATATTATGTAACCTATAATAGTAACTCATTCATTGTTTTTATGCATAAAAACTCTTTGCGGTAATTGAAAAAAAAAGTAAAGTAAGAAACACTAGTGTAGCAAAGTAAAGTAAATAACACGAGTGTATATTAAGCTGAATTATGAACCTAAATGCGTTGTCATAAGAGTCACTTTACAATAATAATAATATATTCGGGACAATTCCACACCAATTAACTAGCCCCAAACTAGGATACCCTGTACTATGGGTACTAGATAACGGAAAAACATACATATATATGAATATTATAACATCCATGACTCGGAAACAAACATTTCTGCTCATCACACAAATGATTGCACCTTGCAGGATTCGAACCCGCAACCGTTTGATTACGTACCTAGGATCACTAGCCACGAGACCAACCGGTCGTCAAATAAGCAAGTGTGTTGAAAAGTTTCAGATTTTAACTTTTCTCAAGCTGATGACGAGGTGTTGAAAAGTACATTAAACTACATTTCTTCAAAATTCGTTCAGTTAGCTTAGTTAGCAAATGGTTTTTTATCGATTTCTGTGCTTCTACTCCAATGAGTTGAATCCAATGATTGAGGTACAAATTACACCAGTCTCTAAGTCGAACCTTAAGCTCTCCAACAGTGAAAACTACATAGTTTGCGATCTATTTGTTTTTATGCGATTTGCGAACAAACAAACAGACATACACGATTTAAAAAGTAGTTCAGTAGCTTATTTTAAGACCATTTTTTTTAATTATCTTCATTGCACAGTCTTTTGGTACTTGCTGATTTATTACAAGTATAGATGTATTATAAATATATGTCTATAAAATATAAGAAAGTGTTATGTACTTAGGTAAATAGTTACTATCTGTGTATGTGGATTATTCAATTCATGGAAAGCCGAAACACATCTCACCCCTATATTTTTGCTTAGGACCCCTTACTGCTCGTCTTAGACCCCTGGGGGTCCATATCTTTGGGTATCACAGGTGTAGACCGTTCTACTAATTAATCTCTACTTAAAAGTTAACCTGAGGGTGATTCATTAAAACTTCAGACAATTAATCATTTCAGTTTCTAAGTAGATATGAACCTATTAATGAATCATACTCACGTTAGTTAGAAAGTAGTTTCATTGAACCAAAGTATGGTCTAGACACGCAATACCCGCAAGTCTATTACGAGCAGACTGTTATTAATAAAAGAGATTTTTTAAATTTCATACACACATACACGTGCTAATATTATGAATCAGAGAAGTGTAGCCACTGTCGTCAGGCCTATCAGAGCTGAGAGTTTAAAAAGCAGCAATTGTAAATTAAAATACATTTTGTTTTTTCTAAATTCATTTTCTTCGTGTTGTGAGCTACCCTGAAAGTTTCAGCTGGATATCTAATCGGGAAGTGGTCAAAACTTGAGTTGCAAGATTCCACTCGGAAAGACAAACAGAAAGTGACACAATAAAAACGTGGTAAAAATGAATACTCTCTTAACGGACTTCATACATTAGAATTGACAGTCCATACAAAACATAATAAAATTCAAAAAAAAGATAAGCGCCATCTATCTTTTATCTTTAGAAGTGTGTGAGGGCGTGTATGTTTATAACTCTTTCATGGTCAAACATCTGAACGGATTTGGATCAAATTTAGTACCAGAATAGCTTACATCTCGTATTAAAACATGGGCTACTTTTCATCATCATCATCCATCATCAAAATGAAACCGCAGGGCGCAGCTAGTACGTCCATAAAAGTGTAAAAAAACCCACAACAAGTGTAACCCGCGTGTATGTGTGTCTACTGTATTCATGACACACCGCTACCGTATCTCCTACACACATGTTCTTATAAACAATATTCTCCATCTGTGTTCGCTCGCGTAAAAATATCTAAAAGCCAAGCTCCACTACAAGGAAAATAGTCGAGGTGTAAAATCCAAGATTTCCGGCCCACTGGCGCCGCTACAAACGTCTTTAAAGCATGGTCGGCCACCTTCCAACCATTGAGCACATAGTTGGCTGGTTAGAGTTTCCGTCGTGTGAAATGTTCTTTTGTAACGGAATGTTTTATTATGTAGGATGTATTTACGGCTACTTCGCTTCGCAAAATAGTTACAACATCCCAGGGTTTGTAGATGTACAATCCATAGGTCACGATTAAACCTTCGTTGGGTCATTTGTTAGTCCGAATAGTAATTAGATAGTGACCCTAACAAGTCATAAGTTGAAAAACTATAACCCGACTACGGTCGGGTAAAAAATAGCCTATGACACCCTTGCCACGAAGAGGAATCGATTGATACCTCTTTTGTCTAAATTGGACCAAGTTTTTTGTTGGAACATATAATTATAGCAGCGTATCGTCAATGTTTGCGCGCGCGCATTTTGTTTTTACGCAACAATGCGCAAGAGAGGGACGTCGCTGGTGCGGCGAATGCGGGGAGCACCGACAGCTTGCTGGCAGCGCTCTGTAGGCTGAACTGTCCCTATATTAATCACTGCTGTCATTTGCACAGTGTACACAGTAAGTAATAATAAGTATAGCGTTGATTTTAATATTTGTAATAATTTCGGTTTAATTTAATTGTATTATTTATTTAATTGTTTTGCACAAAACTAAATAAATAAATAGTGCTAGGAATAAAGAAAAATAGGAATAATAGTGTGTACTAGGAATCACTTAATGCTAAATGTCACTGAATTTTAATTTGTAATGTATATCTTCCATTATGGGTGATTGTATGAAATAAATAAATATAATTTAGTATCTAACCTTCCTTTGTTCCCAGTAGTCGAGTAAAAAAACACAGCATAATATACTATACCTGAAGACGAATTGATTGTCACCTCGCTTGTCGAAATCGGACCAACAGGGGCGACGCTATGTTGGACCGTCTACATTCCGAATCATTCGCGTTTCGACCAAAACGATTTCGCCCGAATCGGTTGAAACGGTGAAAATAACATACATAGCCTGTGAAACTCATAACCAAGGTGGGTTCACCGTACTGGGGTAAAATGGTATATACTCAGGATATTATTAAAACAATTATCCTACAGTCTAAAGCTAATTTATTCGTATAAATAAGTATTAAATCAAAACTTGAAAAACTGAGTAACAAATTCGGCGCAACATGTTGTAATGTAGCAAGTGTATCCCGTCAGTAAACTAAATATTATAAATAAACAGAAAAAAGTTTATTTTTACATGACTGCCCAAAAAAAGGAGTGTTATGTTTTTAGCATTCATGTATGTTTGTATGTGAGTTTCTTTATTCCACCATAACTTTTAAATGCCTGAACAGATTTAGATGTATCGTTAGAATCCTTACATTCCCCCGAGTAACATAGGTTATATATTTTTTTGAAAACATTCAATATGGCGGCAGTATTGCAATACTGCCGCCATATTGAATGAAAAACTCAAAAAAAAAAAAAAACATCGTAATTTACAATATGGGTATCAAATTGAAGGTCTTGATAAGCCCATTCCAACAATGTATATTTTTTTGGCATTAACTCTTTTTTGGCAGAGCAGGCGTACTTTTTTAGCTTTTAAGCTAGTTATTGAGACAATGACATCCTAAAACAAAAGAAAAGAAAATAATAATAATCTATACTTATAATAAAGCAATGAACGAAAAAGTACGTAAAAAGAAGACAATTTAAAAAAAAGTCTAAGGTAGTTAAAATAAGCTTCATAACAAGAATAACATTTGAAAAAATCGTGTTTGTCTGTTTGTACTTAATCTGATGAGTAGAAGTCGAGCAATCGATAAAAAAAACTTTATGACGGCTGAAAGAACTTTGATCAAATGTATACTGGTATTTAAGGTCTTGGAATAGAGAAATGACCACACGTGCGAAGTTGCGGGTACAGCTAGTTATCTAATAAATCACTAATAATACGCGCACGCGCGCACTACTGTTCATCGCGAAAAAAGCATCCCGCGAAAAAAGCATCCTATTTTCTTCTAGGATATTAAAAACCAATGCAATAGTAGGTATAGCACCAATGCTCTTGATGTTTTTTGACAGACTTGTTATTTAGTTTCCATGGCAACCAAAGACCATTCTGTGATGGCAACCGTTCCTTACAGTGAGTAATCAACATTTTTCAGTTTTCCCGTGGAAACTTACAAATAAAAAGTATCCTATGTTTTATTACAGGGTATTAGCTATCTATCATCAAAATCCGTACAGCCATTATCGCGTGAAAGCTCCCCAAACAAACAAACAGACAACGTTTCACTTTTATATATTGGTATGAATAAGCCGCAGGCACAGCTAGTGTATGTTTATATCTATATTTGTGGGTATATGGATGTTCCATCATAGCGTCGCCCCTATTGGTCTGATTTTGACAAGCGAGGTATCAATCGATTCGTCTTCATTGTAAGAGTGAGAGTAAGCTATTTTTAGGTGTTATTTTTTTGAACTTAGGTCTTGTTTCTGTTTGAAAGCTGATGTGATCGAGATGGTTCTTAGCTGTAATAGGGAGGGGGTTCAGGATCGTAGCTCCCATACAAATGAACCGATTTTGGTGTGTTTTTTTTTTCAGTTTGAAAGCTGATGTGATCGAGGGTCCTTAGCTATAATGGGGGAAGGGCCGCGGGTAAAATATTTTTTAATTTGTGTGCATCTAAGTTTACTCGTAGGTATTACAATAGTGAATAACCTCAATTTCTTACGCAAGAACAGGGTCTGACCGTCATATGAGAGCACATGGAACGGTAATTTAGTAAAGGCAAGCTCTAGACAAAATAGGGGTCCAAAAAATCACAAATCACCTCGAAAGCCTTTCGAAACCCCTCATTACTTTCGGGCACCTGTCTAGGGCCTGGTACCAGCGATCATCTTTCACAAGTTTGTCTCTTGGACGGCGGCGACGTGACGTCGTTACGGTATACGTGAGCGTTCACTTGGTAAGGACTGGTTCATAAAGACCAGCCGGGACAGAGGCTAGCTAGGGCGTTTTGTTTTTTACCTGACTGTATTTGGGCAGTATGTTTGTATGTATGCTCCTTTAGCGCGTCCTACAGCCTAATCGGCTTGACGGATTTTGATAAATGAGGTATCATAGGATTCGTCTTAATCACGATAGTGATATAGGATATATGAATTCTCTAGAAAACTAATATTGCGGTTTTTAGATGAGATACTCAAGCCTCCGTTTATAATAACTAGCTTATAAGTTAAAAAGAACACGCCTGCCTTGCCAAAAAAGAGCTTTTGCCAATACATTATACACTGTTGGAATGTACTTATCAAGGACTTCCATTTGATACCCATTATGATAAATTTAGAAAAATAAAATATATATTTCGAATTTGAAAACTGTGCCTGCCGCTGCCGCCATATTGAATGTTTTCAAAACAAAAAAAAACTTATGTTACTCGGAGAGGGGGGGGGGAGTGTAAGGATTCTAACGATACCCCATACGTTTAAATATGTTAAGGCATTTAAAAGTTATGGTGGAATAAAGAAACTCACAAACATACAAACATACATACATACATACATACATACATACATACATACATACATACATACATACATACACACACATACATACATACATACATACATACATACATACATACATACATACATACATACATACATACATACATACATACATACATACATACATACATACATACATACATACATACATACATACATACATACATACATACATACATACATACATACATACATACATACATACATACATACATACATACATACATACATACATACATACAAACATACATACATACATACATACATACATACATACTTACATAAAAACATACATACATGAATGCTAAAAATAATACACTCCTTGTTTTAGGCAGTCGTGTAAAAACATGGAGAATTTCAAAATTGGGAGGCATGAGGGGTAATATCGCCAGGATGGATTCTGTCAAGGGAAAAAAACTTGTTTGCCTCATTTTCGTTTTGTAGTAATATCGCCAGGATTCGTTCTGTCAAGGGAGAAAAGCTTGTTTGCCTAATTTTAGTTTTGTTGTAATATCGCCAGGATTGACTCTGTCAAGGGAAAAAAACTTGTTTGCCTCATTTTAGTTTTGTAGTAATATCGCCAGGATTCGTTCTGTCAAGGGAGAAAAGTTTGTTTGTCTCATTTTAGTTTTGTTGTAATATCGCCAGGATTGACTCTGTCAAGGGAAAAAAACTTGTTTGCCTAATTTTAGTTTTGTTGTAATATCGCCAGGATTGACTCTGTCAAGGGAGAAAAGCTGATTTGCCTCATTTTAGTTTTGTAGTCATATCGCCAGGATGAATTCTGTCAAGGGAGAAAAGCTTGTTTGCCTCATTTAGGTTTTGTACTAATATCGCCAGGATTGATTCTGTCATGGGAGAAAAGCCTGTTTGCTTCATTTTAGTTTTGTAGTAATATCGCCAGGATGGATTCTGTCAAGGGAAAAAAACTTGTTTGCCTCATTTTAGTTTTGTAGTAATATCGCCAGGATTCGTTCTGTCAAGGGAGAAAAGCTTATTTGCCTCATTTTAGTTTTGTTGTAATATCGCCAGGATTGACTCTGTCGAGGGAGAAAAGCTGATTTGCCTCATTTTAGTTTTGTAGTCATATCGCCAGGATGAATTCTGTCAAGGGAGAAAAGCTTGTTTGCCTCATTTTGGTTTTGTACTAATATCGCCAGGATTGATTCTATCATGGGAGAAAAGCCTATTTGCTTCATATTAGTTTTGTAGTAATATCGCCAGGATTGATTCTGTCAAGGGAGAAAAGCTTGTTTGGCTCATTTTAGTTTTGTAGTAATATTGCCAGTATTCGTTCTGTCAAGGGAGAAAAGCTTGTTTGCCTCATTTTAGTTTTGTTGTAATATCGCCAGGATTGACTCTGTCAAGGGAGAAAAGCTGATTTGCCTCATTTTAGTTTTGTAGTCATATCGCCAGGATGAATTCTGTCAAGGGAGAAAAGCTTGTTTGCCTCATTTTGGTTTTGTACTAATATCGCCAGGATTGATTCTGTCATGGGAGGAAAACCTGTTTGCTTAATTTTAGTTTTGTAGTAATATCGCCAGGATGGATTATGTCAAGGGAGAAACGCTTGTTAACCTCATTTTAGTTTTGTAGTAATATCGTTAGGATTGATTCTGTCAAGGGTGAAAAGCTTTTTTGCCTCATTTTAGTTTTGTAGTAACATCGCAAGGATGGATACTGTCAAGGGTGACAAGCTTTTTTGCCTCATTTTAGTTTTTGTAGTAATATCGCCAGGATTGATTCTGTCAAGGGAGAAAAGCTTGTTTGCCTCTTTTAGTTTTGTAATAATACGAGTATCGCCAGGATGGATTCTGTCAAGGGAGAAAAGCTTGTTGGCCTCATTTTAGTTTTGTAGTAATATCGCCAGGATGGAATCTGTCTAGTGAGAAAAGATTGTTTGTCTCATTTTAGTTTTGTAGTAATATCGCCAGGATTGATTCTGTCAAAGGTGAAAAGCTTTTTTGCCTCATTTTAGTTTTGTAGTAATATCGCCAGGATGGATTCTGTCAAGGGAGAAAAGCTTGTTTGCCTCATTTTAGTTATGTAGTAATATCGCCAGGATGGATTCTGTCAAGGGAGAAAAGCTCTTTTACCTCATTTTAGTTTTGTAGTAATATCGCCAGGATGGATTCTGTCTAGTGAGAAAAGCTTGTTTGTCTCATTTTAGTTTTATAGTAATATCGCCAGGATTGATTCTGTCAAGGGTGAAAAGCTTTTTTGCCTCATTTTAGTTTTGTAGTAATATCGCCAGGAAAGATTCTGTTAAGGGTGAAAAGCTTTTTTGCCTCATTGTAGTTTTGTAGTAATATCGCCAGGATGGATTCTGTCAAGGGAGAAAAGCTTGTTTGCCTCATTTTAGTTATGTAGTGATATCGCCAGGATGAATTCTGTCAAGGGAGAATAGCTCTTTTGCCTCATTTTAGTTTTGTAGTAATATCGCCAGGATGGATTCTGTCTAGTGAGAAAAGCTTGTTTGTCTCATTTTAGTTTTGTAGTAATATCGCCAGGATTGATTCTGTCAAGGGTGAAAAGCTTTTTTGCCTCATTTTAGTTTTGTAGTAATATCGCTAGGATGGATTCTGTCAAGGGAGAAAAGCTTGTTTGCCTCATTTTAGTTATGTACTAATATCGCCAGGATGGATTCTATCAAGGGAGAAAAGCTTGTTTGCCTCATTTTAGTTTTGTAGTAATATCGCCAGGATTGATTCTGTCAAAGGTGAAAAGCTTATTTGCCTCATTTTAGTTTTGTAGTAATATCGCCAGGATGGATTCTGTCTAGTGAGAAAAGCTTGTTTGTCTCATTTTAGTTTTGTAGTAATATCGCCAGGATTGATTCTGTCAAGGGTGAAAAGCTTTTTTGCCTCATTTTAGTTTTGTAGTAATATCGCCAGGATGGATTCTGTCAAGGGAGAAAAGCTTGTTTGCCTCATTTTAGTTTTGTTGTAATATCGCCAGGATGGATTCTGTCAAGGGAGAAAAGCTTGTTTACCTCATTTTAGTTTTGTAGTAATATCGCCAGGATGGTTTCTGTCAAGGGAGAAAAGCTTGTTTGCCTCATTTTAGTTTTGTAGTAATATCGCCAGGATGGATTCTGTCAAGGGAGAAAAGCTTGTTTGCCTCATTTTAGTTTTGTAGTAATATCGCCAGGATGGATTCTGTCAAGGGAGAAAAGCTTGTTTGCCTCATTTTAGTTTTGTAGTAATATCGCCAGGATGGATTCTGTCAAGGGAGAAAAGCTTGTTTGCCTCATTTTAGTTTTGTAGTAATATCGCCAGGATGGATTCTGTCAAGGGAGAAAAGCTTGTTTGCCTCATTTTAGTTTTGTAGTAATATCGCCAGGATGGATTCTGTCAAGGGAGAAAAGCTTGTTTGCCTCATTTTAGTTTTGTAGTAATATCGCCAGGATGGATTCTGTCAAGGGAGAAAAGCTTGTTTGCCTCATTTCAGTTTTGTAGTAATATCGCCAGGATGGATTCTGTCAAGGGAGAAAAGCTTGTTTGCCTCATTTTAGTTTTGTAGTAATATCGCCAGGATGGATTCTGTCAAGGGAGAAAAGCTTGTTTGCCTCATTTTAGTTTTGTAGTAATATCGCCAGGATGGATTCTGTCAAGGGAGAAAAGCTTGTTTGCCTCATTTTAGTTTTGTAGTAATATCGCCAGGATGGATTCTGTCAAGGGAGAAAAGCTTGTTTGCCTCATTTTAGTTTTGTTCGCAGTCGGGTTTATTGCATTTTTTTTAATTAAATTATTTTTTACTTGACATTATTTTGACCAAACAAAGGCAGATCTCTAAATCGCCTTTGACAGTTTGTCGTTTTTATGTGTTTTTGTTTGAAGATAAGATAGATCCATTGATCAGATCTTCATGGAATTTGAGAGCCTGTGCCATAAGAGAACCATCGTAGAATTTGAGGGTACTGCAACAATGGTACCTAGCTAAATCTTTGACAACGCAGTCGCGTTCACATTTTTTACACGACTGCCCAAAAAAGGAGTCTTATGTTTTTAGCATTCATGTATGTTTGTATGTTTGAATGTTTGTATGTGAGTTTCTTTTTTCCACCATAACTTTGAAATGCCTGAACAGATTTAGACGTATCATTAGAATACATCCCCCCGAGTAGCATAGGTTATTTTACATATATATTTTTATATATGTGTAGTATGGTTCCATTTTCAAATGCAAAAAAGTTTTTTTTTTCTTCGAATTTTACAATATGGGTATCAAATTGAAGGCCTTGATAAGCACATTCCAATAGTATATAATTTATTAGCATAAGTTCATTTTTGGCAGGGCAGGCGTTTTTATTTAGCTTTTAAGGTAGTTTATTGTTGTATTTTTTTGCACAGGTGAATGTATTGGTTTAGAGTCGCTAGTATCCAGTTTAAGTAAAGTAGTAAGTAGTAATGTCAAATTTTTACACAAAAACATTTAAAAAAATAGTCCTTTAAGAAATTGTATTAATCGTAACAATAAATATTTTACGAAAATATGAATACAACAAAAAAAGAACAATTTTTGTAACAGTATAAAAAGAAGTAACATTATTTTAATTTTGGAATAAATTCCATATCCGTGAGTTTTTTTTAAATATGACATTTTAGCAGCACCCGACGGTTTCACCCGCGTCCCTCAGTAACCGTGCATTTTTCCGGGTTAAAAAGTAGCCTGTGAGTTAGTCCAGGGTAAAAAAAAACTGTAAAGCTTGTGCACACGTCCCAATATTGACCCGAGCGGCCACGTCGGGCGGTCCCGTAATTCAGTTCCAAATATCTCCCATATCGCACTGTCCCGTTCGAATTAATACTGGCTTTGATAATAGAGTCCAGATTGGACGAACGAGTTTTGAATTTCAAGTGGACACCCACCTTTAATTTTTATCAGTGATATGCACAGAATGGGAATGGGGCTTTATGTAAGAGTCGCTTTTGATTATGTTACTGCATGAAGATAGATAACTCTGTACTGCACAAGAAAGATATTACAGGTTACAGGCCACAATTAACTTAGACTAGCTGAACCCGCGGCTTTGCCCGCATAGTCATTTATCTTCGTTAAAAGTGACCTACGTGTTATTCCCACACCAAAAGTACCTTTAATAATGATACTATATTTCATTCATATTATTTTTGCCGTCAAATAACACATTTGCTCGGCTTCTATCTGTCGGATAGAGATATAAAGTACACTTGATTTTAAATACAAACCTAAGCTATCCTACAATGTAAACCGTAACTAAATTGGACCAGTCGTTTTTACATGATGTACGAATAAACATTTACAGAGAGACATACTTTTTTAAATTTTATAGTCTTTTTTTAGGTTACCTACTTAACATAAGCTCTGTAGCTTAACCTAAATCAGTTTTATGAATTATTTCTTTTGTGCATACTTTTTGTTGCTAACTGCGTTATTATAAGTACTACGAGAAGCTGTACCCGCGGCTTCGCACGTGTGGTCATTTCTCTAGGTTAAAAGTACTTTAGGTACTATTCCAAGACCTGAAATACCAATATTTAATCAAAATTCCTTCAGTCGTCAAAAATTGTTTATCAAATGCTCGGCTTCTATTGATTGGATTGAGATACCATACAAACCAGTTTGTAAGTCAAATCCTAAGGTCCGGTAGTTTTTAAGTTATGCGTGAATTAACATACAGACATACTAACAGACAAACAGACAAGCAGACAAACAGAAAGACATAATTTAAAAGCATGTTATATTCTTGTTCAATAGCTTATTATTTTAAGTACTCTAGACATTTTTTTAATTATCGTTTATTTTTTAATTATCAGATTTTTTCGTTCTTATTGCTTTATCATAATATGCATAAGTATAGATAGATAGATTAGAAAATCGAATAGACAGGCAGATAGATAGATAAACATAAATAAAAAATATAAGTTAATACTTTTAAATAATTAATTAGATTACTAAAGCTTAAATAACCGTTCATGCTGTAAAACCATTTTTTCAATCTAGTTACCCGTCAAGATTCAGGTAACTTGTTATACGCCTTCAACACAGCCATAAAAATACATTAGATTTTAATGTGAAATCTTATACATCAATCCAATTCGGAATGTGGTTTTAACCCCTTAGACCTTTAACCCTTAAGTACGTCCACTCCTTGTAGAACAGCGGATTGCTCTAGAATTTGAATTGGAAATTCTATTCGGACTTGCATGAAGCAGAGCAAGGAGTAGCTCTTTACATAATGCACTTAGTTATAATGTTACATTTTGTGCTGATTTTAGCAGTTTTACCTAAGTAAAAATGTCGACGCAGCCGACCTGTGCTGTCAGAATTTGTCAGAACGCCCTAGGGCTTCGTAACTCCCTCGGTCGGCCTTACGAACTCTGTTTGTCGTATAATGCTGGCCTCTGTTTCAGAGTTTGTCAGGCGCCTGAGGGCCTCTAACATGAATTAATAGCAGCCGGGACTGACAGATTAATGTTCCTTCGAAGCACGGAGCGATGGAAAACTGCACATAACTTAGAAAAGTCATTGTTGCGGAGCCTGGGATCGAACCCGGTATTGTTGGTTTCTAAGTTGCAATATTAAACTGTTATGTTACTATCGCGCTCTGACAAAATCTGATACCAGAAGACAGCACTACCTCATACAATAAGCAAGCAAACGAGCATTGAAAAGTGAAAACTTTTTTACTTTTTTATGCGTTCTCAAAGATAAAAGAAATAATGTATTTCACACCATATAAAATTAATTAAAAAACATGCATTGGTGTCAACCAGAAATTAAGCGCATGGCTGGCGGTTTATCACTTTGTTAATTAATGAATCAGTAATAAAATGGTGGCACTGTCAGCACCAGGGTTTACCTGCCTATCTGTAAATTAAATTTACTTGGTTCACTCTGTGGTTATGCCTGAATTTGTATCACTTTATTTTTTATATTCAGGACAATTCACACCAACCTTGCCTTAAATAAGGATACCCTGTATCTACTACGGGTACTAGAAAACGGATAAACTTACATAGATACGAAAATTGCATCCATGAGTCAAAGATTTCTGCTCTTCACACAAATGATTGAATGAATGAACACCTTGCGGGTTTTAAACCCGTGACCGTTGGTTGACTTCACAGTCATTGCCAAGCGATTGTCTTATTACCCAACTACAGCGAGCAATGGAATGGTAATGAGTTTAATAGTCTATGTATGTATGTAAAATATGTATATGGATGTTCCACCATAGCGTCGCCCATATTGGCCCGATTTTGACAAGCGAGGTATCAATCGATTCGACTCTATTTACAGAGTGTCACAGGCTATATCTTACCCGACCACGGTGAAGCATAGAAAGGTTTATGTGTTTCTACGATAAACTTGGTCCAATTTTAACAAGCGGGGTATCAATCGATTCGTCTTCATCGCAAGAGTGCCATAGGCTCTAGACTTTTTACCCGACCGTAGACGGATTTTAATTTTTGAACTTATGTCTTGTTTTTGTAAATTTTCTTGTTTATTTGGCAAAAAACTGTTGACGAGATGTTTCTTGGCTCTGTTTGGAAGTAGTCGCTGTAGTGACCATGCCCAAGATATTCTGATCTGATTTTTGTAATGAAGATATCCGACGGAGAAGCAAGGTAACCGACATAGCTCTAAGGATAAGCAAGCTAAAGTGGCCGTGACCTGGTCACATTTCCCGAAGAACCGATAATCATTGGGGTTGACGAGTTCTCGAGTTAGGCTAACTTAGTGTAGGACGCCCTGTGGCCAGGTGGAGTGACGACCTGCCAAAAGCGGCTGGAAGAAAATGGATGAGGAAAGCTAAAGACCGAGCTCAGTGGCGTGCATGAGGAGAGGCCTACGTCCAGCAGTGGACAAGTATATGCTGATGATGAAGATGGACGTGATTGTAGACAGAATATTTGAGATTGTGCTTAAACGTTCAGGGCGCTTATTCGCTATGCCACACGAAATTCGTTGCAGAAAAAGTACGATGTCATAACGACAATTAACGACTAACTCCATGAAGATATCGTAACGCCACGCATTACGCGTGTCTTATTTATTATTCATAGAAAATAATGTTTTTCTTAGTGCCCGCTGATAACACTTATAATTATAAATGCGAAAGTTTGTGTGTATATTTGTTACTCCTTCACGCTCAAACGGCTGAACGGTTTTGGATGAAATTTGGTATGTAGATACTTTATGTCCTGGAATAACACAAAGGGTACTTTTTATCATCACCATCATTCATCATCATCATCAGATGTCAAGGTGACAGGTGTCAACGTGAAAAGTGACAAAGTGACAGATGTCAAAGTGACCGGTGTCAAAGTGAAATAATATGGGACATAAAAGCAGAGGCAGCAACATCCACTTTTTTAAATTTTTAACTTTAAATGCTGTTTGGTAGATCTGTGTCGGCTTTCTTTGACTGCATAACTTAAACGTAGTAAAATTAGTAATAGCCCATTGGTTTGGGAGCTACGATGCCACAGACAGCCAAACTAAATAATACCCTAAATTAATACTCTTTCGTCGGGGCTTAACAACGAGGCACAGTACATATATTAGTCTTTAAAACAACACAGTATATGAAGACGTTTCAACATGTACTGGTACTTATGTATATTTAAACAATAAAGTTTACAATAACATTTACAATTCAAACTGCTTATTTCGTTAAGTTTATGATTTTTATAAAATTGCTATAAAGGAGTGTAGATGTTTCCTAATAAAATCAATAGATGTTTACTCACCAAGACGAAGCGATTTAAAAATATGAATGCAAGATAAAATTAGGCTGCGATAGAATTATATGAATTTGAGAATGGATGTGTGAAAAATGTGTGTGTACCTCAGACCAAATATTAAATACTCAAAGGTTTGGACAATGCACAGGAGTAAACTATGAAATGAGTTTGTAATGTTATGAAAAAGTATGACTTCGTCACATAGTGAACCGTCTGGCGCGTCACATGTATGACCGCGCCGATAAAGGGCCACACTACCATCTGCTCAACATCAACTCTGGTGTCAAAGTTTGACAGGCCGCCCGAGGGCCTCAGACATGGCTTCACGACCGCTTTCTATCAATCACAGCCGGGACCGACAGCGTAACGTGCCATCCGAAGCACGGAGCACTTAGAACTATTAATATTTCTGTGACATCGTTAAAAAAAACAACAGGTGCAGAGCTGAGGACCAAACCAGGTACCACTGAATTGTAACTAGTAAACCGCTCAGCTATCAGCGCCGACTTGATTAGTTCAGTTCTTTAAACTATCGCTGGACGAAATCCAGCACATAAACGCTAGAGGTGGAAAACATTATTATTCATATTTGCGACATTTAAAACTACTATCTATTGAAACATTAATACTCTGAAATCAACACACGAATACGAAAAACTCCCAGTGCTAGAGCGAAGCGTTGATTTCCTTTTACACGAATGAAAAGCCATAAACTTTGTGCAAACCGCTTAAAGCAAACCGAAACTGGTTAGTTCCGGTTCAAGCCGGATGTATTTATAGCTGTGGGTTTGCAGTTTATATGATATCTAAAATATGTTTATCAACACTCATATCGTAAAATGTGGATATGATAATGATATACATTACACACGGCACGTAACTAATAGTTTTTTTAAATCATAACAATGTTTTTTGAACTAACGATGTTATAATATATATCTTTTTACCATAAAACACCATTAAGACTGCACCTAAGAGGGTTTTCGTCATTTATTATCTATGGCGGTACGTGTATGCGCGCGATACGATATATATACTATTATTATATGAAATTATTAGAATAGTAAGATTTCAGTGAATATCATGAATTTGTTCCCTTGGGAAATATAAATAAGGTACTGAACAAGAATATATCGTTTTAAATAATGACGTCTGTCTTTCTGTCTATCCTTCTGTCTTTTGCATCAAGTAAACACTGTTTACAGCGATGGTAGCCTATCGATTCAATACTGTTTGTTTGTTTTTCGTATGAGTTTGTGCTGGCCTCTGATGTCAGAGTTTATCAAGCCGCCCGAGGGTTTTCTGACATGGCTTAGCGACTGCAATTATTATGTATTATTAAGCAATATAATGCAACTTATTCCATACTGCAACTTAGAACCCAAGGATACCAGATTTGGTACGAGGTTCCGCACCAATGACTTTTCTAGGTTATGCAGTTTTCCATCGCTCCGTGCTTCGGAGGGCACGTTTATCGATCGCTCCCGGTTGTTATTGAATAATAGAAGTCGTTAACAATGTCAGAAGCACTCGGGCGGTCTGACAAACTGACACCAGAGGCCAGCACGACCTCATACGGCAAACAAACTACTAACCTGTAAGACTTTCTGTCTTGAACGTATTTCAGTATATTATTATTTTTATTAAGAGCTTTTATTTAACTTCACTGTATGTATGTATCGTTGTATCTATGTATCGATCTATCGATGTACGAGTATGTTTGTATCTATGTATGTTTTCCTGGAATCTTACAATTCAAATTTCGAGCACTTCCTGATTAGTTATTCGGCTGAAACTTTCAGGGTAGTTCACAAACCGATGACAAAGCAATTTTTTTTTTTTTTTAAAAACTTAATACACGAAAATGGAAACAAAAACTTTATTAAAAAAAAGGTCGTTGTTATTTTTTTTGTCCTCGGATAGACCAGACTTAGAGTTTAGGCGTAAATTACTTATAGTCACTGCTGCCAAGTACTGCGCAACAAGGTCAATAAACCACCCGTGCTAGGTACTCCTACCTACTCTTGGTTTATGTGTCCCATATAACTTTATCCTCGCCGGGTCTCGTCGCCGTCATCAGCTGTTCTCGTCTCTGCAATGCGCCTACATAAATGCTCTAAGGCGCCTACGAATAGACTGTTATCAATTTTAAATGCCTTTACGTAAGAGATACAAAAAGTAGCCATTTTTAATGCCAAACTAAAAACCATTGTTACCAGTCATATATTGTTAACGAATTAATTATGATAGGTAGATTTTTGGTTTTAATTATTTATTTATTCATGAAGTTGACAATAGTAAGCTAAAACCAAAACGCTACCTGATGAGTAAATAAATAATGATAGGTACTTTTGTCACGGAAAATGTATGACCACGCAGGCAAAGCTCCCGCACCTAGTATTACCATTAAAATTTATTTCAAAATTCACTCTTACAAGTTAAAATACGTAAAATCAAGAAGGTTTAAAAAAGACGGCGCCCACACCGCCAAACAAATAAGTGAAGCATAGCAAATGGCGTGCGTGAGTGGATAATATTTGGTGTTTTGTGAATGATACACGATTTCAACTCAAATGTCTTTTATTTTTGAGAACTTGACAGTAAGATCGATCGATCACTGGAGTGTGGCGGCCGATCGGCATAACATGGTGGTATATGTGCGTGAGGCTTGTGCGTACGAGAAGATCGGCATATCGTGGCTGCTTCACTTTTGATTTGGCGTGGTGGTTGCGACCTTTTTACACGACAGCCCAAAAAAATGAGTGTAAAGTTTTTAGGATTCATGTATGTCTGTCTGTATGTATGTATGTATGTATGTGAGTTTTTTTGTTCCACCATAACAGATTTAAACGTTAGAATCCTTATGTCCCCCAGAGTAACATGGCTTAGTATGGCTCCATTATCAAATGCGAAAAAATTAAAATTCTTCCTGTTTTACAATATAGGTATCAAATTGAAGGCCTTGATAAGCATATTCCAACAGTATATAATTTAGTGGCATAGGTTCTCTTTTGGCAGGGCAGGCGTGTTTTTTAAGCTTATAAGCTAGTTATTTCAAACATTCTTGCGTAAAATATTTCTGAACTAAACAAGAAGCCTATGACAATACTTTACTCCTTCCTCCTTTAAAATCATTTTCTACCTCATAAATATTCAGTAAAAAAACCTGAAGGGACAAACAGATCTGTTACCAAAGTAATAGCCTTTACCCCAACCTCAGTGGTAATCTTGGGGTAATCACTTAAACCTGTACCCCTAAACGGTACCTTACGTTGTTTTTACACCCCTTTCTGAGGTTTTATAGCTTTTCGCAGTCATAAATTGACTTCGACCAGCGTAAGCTGACCCGTCCAGTTTGCAAAGGATTTATCTTTTTAAACACACACTCAAAAATTGGGTGTTTGAAGCCTTTGCCTGTCGCTCTGTAAGAATGGACCGATTTTAATGTTGTTGTTATTTGACAGCCGTAGCTAGAGAGACGGTTTTTAAATTTATTTGGTAGAAATTGATGCAGCTATTCCTTAGACCTCTGATCTCTCTTTGTGAAGGGATCTCGGACATTATATTTATATAATATACACACTATTGACTCGCCCGGCTTCGCACGGGTAACACTAACACCGCGGCATTTTTCTTACGCTTAGAATTTTTATACACGTCATTACTTTTAAAATAAAAACGCCAGTAAGCGTAGTTTAAAATCTTTGACAGCAAGGCTCTAAGTGTTTTTTGACAGAGTTGTTTATTTCGTTATTATTTCGTTTCCACGGCAACATGTCATTCCGATCCTTACAGCGAATAATCGTTATTTTTAATTTTTGATACCTTTGGTTACATTATTGCAATTTTCGTAGGTATTTCACATTTTTGAAAAATATTGCTCCGCCCATGTTACTGCTGATAATGTAGCTTTCTATAATCAGGTGAAAGATTCTTTTACATCGTTTTTTTAGTGTTCACTCTTTTTGCGGCCGTGCTATTTTGATAGATTTTGCGGAGGAAATTGAAATATGGCGTTTATATACTGGTTAGTGACTGTATGGAAGAATGAAGGATGAGATAACTCAGAATATGCTGACCCTTCTCTCTTCCATGCACTCACTAACCAAGATATAAACACCACATACATCAACTCCCTCCGCAAAATCTATCAAAATAGCACGGCTGCAATAAAAGTAACCACCATCGGCCCATCCTTTCGAATTACAAGAGGAGTCAAACAGAGCGACCCTCTCTCCCCGATACTTTTTACTACTTGAAGAAGTTTTTAAAAACCTGGCAGCAAACTGGGAAGAAAGAGGTTTTGACGTCGGCGAAAAAAGATTAACTAACCTTCTTTTCGACATTGTATTATTCTCTTCCTCAGCGTCACTACTGGGAACTATGCTTGAAGACCTAAGCAAAGTAAGCCTCGAGGTCGGACTAAGAATGAACATGTCGAAGACCAAGATCATGACCAACAGCATATGTGTATTCTGCATTGGAGGAGGAGGAGAGTGAGTATGTTCTCGAATGTGTACAGTCTTGGTCTTTGACTGCTAAAGAAATGTCCACGCTCGAGGTTTGCCAACGCACAATGGAGCGTAGTATCTTTGGCGTCAAAATAACTGACCGCATTAGGGCTACGGATACTGCGGACCAAAACCAAAATCGCAGACTTTACCCAGAAAACTGCACAGCTGAAATTTGACTGGGCTGAACACGTCTGTCGTATGCTAGACCAGTTGTGGGCAAAAATTCCAACCGTTTGGGTCAAATCTGGAGCACAAAATCAGCGCGGCCGTCCCCGACGAAGGTAGCGAGACGAACTAGACTCGTACGATAAGGTCTGGCTATTAAAAACATTAAACAGAAAATCATTGAAAGAGGGAAGGGAGGCATTTGCCCAGCAGTAGGAGGATTCAGGTTGATATTATAATAATTATTATTATATTATACATTACAAACAAACAAACATACAGAAAAACAAATATTTCTTCTCTATAATATTAGTTTAGATTACATTATATGTATTTATTATTGCTGCTTAAAAGTTTGAATTTGTGTACACACCGGCACACACTCATGCTTAAGTACAAGACACAAACAAAGCACTACCGACAAAAAAGGATATATACCCCTAAAACCACTTGATAAAGGCAGTTGCAAAGCAAAAATGTTTTAAAACATAGCTCAGCTTACACTGGTCTTATTTATCGGGCAATCTTCCGATAGAATAGATCCGATTCTAGTCTGGTAGCTGTTTACTGAACAGAACATGCAGTACAATACAACACACGCATAGGTCAGTTTACCAGAAGTCCAGAACTATAAAAATATAGGTAGTAAAGATAGATAGATAGATAGATACATTCTTTATTGTACAAAGAAGATTAACAAAATAAAGGAACAATAGTAGAAGAAGTGTCACAATGGGCAGCCTTATCGCTAAAAGTGAAAAAAAAATAACCAAAAAAAAACGACTTCAGATGAATTCAGTTAAACCACTGAACCCATTTGAAGTATGTTTTCTTTTATTTAATTTGAATCCAAGATAAAATCACGTAAAACTCTAAACTAAAAAGATTTTGCCTGCGTGCTTAATACCTCAGAATAAATAATGGTGCTAGTACTTCAAGACCACTTTTGAAATACAGTGACCAGTAGGTAAAGTTGCATGGAATCGCTTCATTATTATAAAACAAAAATACCAAACTCATCTGTCTATTCAGATATACCAATCTCAAAAATTTGTTAACATATTTTGTACCGGTTTGCGCCTAGGAGTAGGTTGATTTCTAGGAAAAGTTTTAAAATAGGTCTATCTATACTTATAACAAAGCAATAGGAACGAAAAAGTCTATACAAAGAAGATAAAAAAAATGGTCTAGGTTACTTAAAATAAGCAAATGAACAAGAATATCACATTTATAAAATTCGTGTTTGTCTGTTTGTTTGTCTGTTTGTCTGTATTTGATCGCGCATCACGGAAATACTATTAGACCGATTACGATGGCAAAACACTGTTGTGGGCAAAAATTCCAACCGTTTGGGTCAAATCTGGTCTTATCTGTTGTTTCACTGTTGGATAGCTTAGGGTTTGACTTACAAATTGTGTTCTCGCTTGCTACCTCAATCCGATCAGTAGAAGCCGAGCATTCGATAAAAACTTATAGGCGGCTGGTATTTAGCTTGGTATTATAGGTTATTATACACGTCATAACGAAAACCGTTAGTTTTAAAACTTTTGAGATTTCGAAGGTTTTCATTCATGAATTTACTTTGAAAAGTTCCTCCACGAACACTGTACTTTCAACCCTAGTAGCCACAAATAATGATAGTACTCATTATTAATCAGCTGGAAAAATGGTCGCTCTATGTATCTACTACGTAACGGTGATCCGTGTGTGGTGGTCTACCGCTTAGAAAAACGCAATATGCGAGTGTACGACTTCCCATACTGTCTATTCAACTTATCAATACCTCATGCCAATGTTTTGATAACAAACAGAGAGGTTTCACACACCCGAACCTCTGTTTTTATTACCAGTGTAAATACACTTTACAAAAGGATTTTAGTAAACGTGAACTGGTGAGTGTTTTTACTTTTTATTATTAAAAATGGCTAGGGTTTCACTAAAATTTAGATTCGTTAAAATTGGACAAGATTCGTGGAATCTTTATGCGCAATATTAGATTTTAGGGCATCCTTTATTTGAATTTCTAAAACTAGTGGCTCTGTGAACTGTAGACCTCGCGCGTACAAACTTTTTTGCAAACAATCTAGCGGTGCAGAGTAGCGCCATCTAGTTACCTTATTGTAACACTAACATTAATAACCAAGGTGCTCCATCAATCCCTACATAGTAGGTAAAGGCACAGAATAAAGAAGTAAGTAAAGGGCTGATTCAACTGGTAGAAAACTAAAAGTGAGAAAATTACTGCATTTTGAGGAGCTATCAAGCTCATCACGCCGAAGATCCTCATATCTTCACCAAATTTTTATGAGACTCACTTAAAGTTACTACCTTTCAAATGAAAAATAAACCATCGAAATCGCATTTAATAAGGCGGAGATATTCAGTAGCCCCCTTTTCCCCCATTTTTTGTAAAGTAAACCCTCAATCGAAAATCCCCAACGACTGAAAAAATCTAAAAATACGCTTTACCTGTGTCACGGGGCGGTCCCAGGGTTTGGGCTTGCTCCACCAGCCCCGGGACCAAGCCTCAGTGGACAACATAAAAGGGTCAGGAACAAAACTATTGGAAGCACAGGAACAGGAGGAGATGATCACAGACTTTTTGTACTTCGACGATACGGATTATATCACAATACCACTTACGTAGGTATTGTGATATATATATATATATATATATATTTATTTAAAAGACTCATATATATTTGTAATAAACTTATGTAGATATTTTATAACATATTATTTTGTAAAATTGCAGTTCTGCTAAAAATCAATATCCGAAAGACAATTTTAGAATGACAGGTTATTTGAATATAGAATGAATAATGAACTATCAAAATGAAAAGAAATGGATTATGAAAGAATTAAGATATCAAAAGAGTATTATTATGAAAGAGGTTTGGACCTCGTCACACCTGTATACCAGGGTTCGTCTAGATCGGTAGAGAAAATTTATCAAAAAAAAAACAAAGTTTCCGTCTGTCCTCTTCTATACGACCTGAAGAGGAGAACAGCTGGAAATCTGGACAGACATCTGGACATACGAAATAATTTTTGCCGAAGTTGAAACAGAGACGGTTCGCTCGCGCTTCGCGCTCGCTCGGTTAATAACATCTCACCGACATTATTCATTGTCATTATATTTAATGTAGAACTTATATTTACGCTGATGTTAGCTGGCTTGACAGGCGAATACAAACCTATGATAATGGGTATAGAGAGTTCAGGTATCAAAATTAGTGCTGACTTTATAAAAAATAAACTTTCACAGGATGTCAAAACAAACACAGACACTACTGCACTTTATGCAAATAAGTTCAAAAAGTATAATAAATTCAAAAAAGAACAGCAACAATCAAAATCACCTGAGTAAAAATTGTTGGCACACTAAGCAAAGTACAGAAAATAAAACTGGTTACGTAGCTGCTTTTTCAAGCTCTATCTTTAGTGATACTTCAAATTGGTTCATCGACTCTGGTGCGTCCAAGCACATGACTATGCACCGGGATGGCTGGAGGATGAGACTGCACCACCTGTGAAATCAATCAGGATCGCTAACAACAAAGTGCTGCGAGTGGAAAGCTTTGTGGTAATGTAAACATCCAAGTGAACGGCCGCAGCGATAAAATACAGGTAAAAAATGTTTTATTTGTACCGGACCTATCCACAAACCAATCAGTCAGTAAAATTATAAATGGTGGATGCAAGGTCGAATTTGATAAAAAAGGGATGCATCATTTACAATCACTGTGGACAGAAAGTAGCTCAAGCCAACCTAATTAATGACATGTATAAACTAAATGTAAAAAGCAGCACATGGCATTAGCAACAAATGCTGAAACAGATACTTACCTATGACACCAACGCATGCGCCATCTGAACTTTAATGATGTCAATAAAATGTCAAGCTGTACTTCCGGCGTGAAACTATCACCGCAGAAAAGTGATCCTGTTGTTTGCATACCTTGTCTTGAAGGCAAACAGACCTTTCCCCAATGAAGGCTCTCGGGCACATGAGATGCTAGAGCGAATCCACACCGACGTTTGTGGTCCGATGCAAACTGCTTCCATTGGAGGTGCCAGGTATTTTGTCACTTTTAATGATGATTTCTCACGTAAAGTTTTTTCATAAAAAGTAAAGCTGAGGTACTTGATAAATTTCTTGAATTCAAGAACTATGTTGAAAATCAGCTGAATAAAAGAATACAGGTACTACGAAGTGACCAAGGCACAGAGTACATAAATTCAAGATTTAATGCTTACCTAAACAGCTCCGGAATCATACATCAAAATACTAATCCTTACACCCCAGAGCAAAACGGTCTCAGTGAGGGAATGAATCGTATACTAATTGAACGCGCTAAATGTATGATATTTAATGCAAATTTACAGAAAGTCGACTAGGCTGAAGCAGTTGCAACTGCAGCATACATTATCAACCGCTCGCCAACACGCGCTTTTTCTGACCGCACGCCAGAAGAGATGTGGACCGGGGCGAAGCCAGATTTAAGTAATATGAGGGTGTTCGGATGCAAGGCTATGGTTCATATACCTATAGAAAAACGCCAGAAGCTGGATGCTAAGTCACGTGAGTTAATTTTTATTGGCTATAGTAACTGCACAAAGGGCTACCGATTACTAGACACAAAAACGAAGAAAGTAATAACGAACAGAAATTTAGTATTTTTAGAGGCCACAGTAAAGCAACATTTTGTAAATAACTCAATATCGGAAACAGAAAAAAGGGAAAATATTAGCACAGAAACAGAACACAAACAGAATAATATAAAGGAAGCTGAAATAAACTTATCTATGTGCTCAGAAAAGCACAAGCATACTTACCTATGTCCAAAGACTCAAGCTGTACATATGAGGGTCCAGATGATGAGACATACTTACCAGGTACTGACAGCAGCCTGGAAACTCCACCGAATTACACTGGAAAACAAAGGCTACAACGACGAAAAGAATTTCATGAACCTGAAAACATGCATGAAATTTCATTCATGTGTATGAACGGCGAGTCAACAATCAGTTTACTTGATAGTGATCCGCAGAGCTTTAATGAGGCATTACTAAGTACTAATACAGATAAATGGAAAGAGGCCATGAATGATCAATATCAATCATTAATCAAAAATAACACATGGTTACCTAAAGAAAAAAACTTATACCTTGCAAGTGGGTGTTCAAAACGAAAACCGATGAGCATGGAAATGTTGTTCGCTATAAAGCAAGGTTGGTAATTAAAGGATATAAATAAACAAAAGGAATTGACTATCATGAGATGTATGCTCCAGTTGTTCGCTACTCTTCGATAAGATATCTCATTGGGTTAGCAACAAAGTATCAACTAAAGATACATCAAATGGATGCAATTACAGCTTTTCTACAAGGAGACATTAATGAGGAGATTTACATCATATCGTCACAATTACCATCATATGAGCAAGGACATAAGGTTTGTCTCTTAAACGGATTGTCGGATTAAAACAAGCAAGCAGGCAGTGGAACACAAAATTAAATGCTGCTCTCCTAGATATTGGCATGATACGTTCAATAGTTGACCCGTGCATCTACTATTGTATTTTTTGTGAAGAGGACATGTCATTTATAACCGTGTATGTAGACGATTTACTCTATTTTTTCAATAATGAGCAAACCGCAATGAAAATAAAGCTAAAATAAAAACAGCCTGAATGATTTATGTGAAGCAAAGCAATGTATTGGTTTAAGAATAACTCAAGATAATAAATAAATTACACTGGACCAATCTATCTACATAGAAAAAATACTAAGTTGCTTTAGGATGACTGAATGTAAGCCAGCATGGACACCATGTGATCCTAACCTGCAATTAAAAAAAGCTGAAAATGAAGATGAGATACTTAAAAACATCCCACATCAAGAAGCTATAGGATGTGTATTATACTTATCACAAGGAACAAGGCCTGATATTACATACATTGTAAATTCACTTAGTAAATATAACAATCAGCCTACTGCATCACACTGGATCGCTGTAAAGAGAGTTCTGCGATATTTAAAAAGGACTGTCAACACAAAGTTGACCTTTAAAAAGAATGATGACAATGTCACTGGCTATTGTGATGCAGATTTTGCAAACTCTTTGGAAGACCGAAGATCCTGCTCTGCATATATATTTTTATTTCAGGGTGCAGCCATAAGTTGCGCTTCTAAACGATAACCAACTGTGGCCCTCTCTAGCACAGAAAGCAAATATATGTCTCCCATTCAAGAGGCTCTATGGCTAAAACAATTACAGGAAGATTTCCGGCCAAATCTTTTAGGTACACCGCTAGTGATGTACTGCGATAATCAAAGTGCCATTAGTCTTTCAGGTACTGAAACTTACCATGGACGCAGCAAACATATTGACGTCCGTTATCATTTTCTGAGAGAGAAGATTTCTACGAAACAAATCTCAGTGTAATACAAATCAACCGAGGACATGATTGCTGATGCACTGACTAAGGACCTGCATCGACCGAAGCATGAAGCATTCTCCAAAGCAATGGGTTTGTGTCCAGGGGAGGATGTTAAGATAATGTACACAACCCAGTGCTGTACTGCAAAGATGGCAACACCGCTGCCTCTTAGCTAGCGTTATCCGTACTACAAACTCGTACTTAATCTGTGGTCGTCCCACCATATTGTCTTCTCAAATTTCTCAATATTTGTGCTCGCTCAATGTGTCTATATGTGTGAATCATAATATTTTGAATGATTATAGCTTACATCTTTAACAATCAAGTCTTTAATTACATCAGATTCGTTGATTGGTTTGATTTAGATTTGTTTCTTTTATTTGAAGTTCGTAGTTAGGTATTATTAGTTTCCTGTATCTAAACCTAACTTACTTTAGGTTACCTACTTAGCGAAAGTAATTTTAGGATCTTAGTTTAGAATTTTATGTATGGAGTAGTTACGTTTGTTTGTGAGGTATTTATTTGGAGTTGGTATTCTAGTTTTCCGGTTTATAGTTACTTCTGTAATACTCTGTGATACTCAAGGAATATTTCCTCCAAATTTCAAATCTTTAGGTCCACCGGTTTAGGCTGTGCGTTGTCTGTCAGTCAGCCAGTCAATAGGTATGTCACGATACTGTTTAATACTGTTTCATAGGCATGATTAAAATAACTTTATAAAACACTTATTTTTAATATTCTCTCCATTAGGTGAAGGGCATAAAGCCCGTTCAATTTTTTTTTTTCAATAGTTATTATCATATTACCCATTCAAATTGGGCATTTTTCAAACTTTTAGGGCATCATTCTATTTAAATACTTATTTATAATAAATTAGTTAGTAACAAAAAGTCTATACAAAAAATATAATAAAAAAATGGTCTAGGGTACTTAAAATAAGCTGTTGAACAAGTTTTATTTATAAACCCATTTTTTTCGCATTACGTAAAAAAATGGGTTTGACTGGTGAAACTGGTGTACCGATGATTTGATGCCGAGAGAACGTTAAATAATATTTGAAGGATGTACAAATTTTGATTCAATGTAGTATAGGTACTTTTAAAAGAAATGACCACGCGGGCAAAGTTGCGGGTATAGCTAGTAAAACAAACAGTAACACCCCCCCTCCCCCCTCATGATTATTTATTTTCCGTGCTTCGGAGGACACGTTAAGCTGTCGGTCCCAGCTGTTATTGATTAATAGCATTCGTTAAGCCATGTCAGAGGCCTTCGGACGACTTGTCAAACTCTGACATCAGAGGCCAGCACTACCTTACACGACAATCAATCAACGAAGGACGAAGGCCTCTCACAATGAATGCCACTTACACCCATCTTCGGCTCTTGTCATCCAGTCGCTGCCAGCTGTTTTTCGCAAGTCGTCTCTCCACATGGCTGATGCGCGTCCCACACTACGTTTTCCTAAGCTCTAAAAGACGTTTTCCTCAACGGCTGTCGGTTCTACGATGATGTGACCAGCCCATTGCTACTTCAGCTTGCTTATTCTCTGGGCTATTTCGGTTATGTTGATTCTCTGGCGGATCACCTCATTCCGGATTCCGCCCTATTTGTTTCTCATCCAAAATATTTATTCAGGTGTTTCTGTGAGATACTTGGTTGTTATTACAATCTTATTTTAGCCCCCATAAAGGTACTCCAAATAAAACCCAACCATAGTATGAACACAAATTGTAATCTAAATGTAGCATCAACTCAAATCGGTGGCGTGTTTCAAGTGACCCTAACGCCATCTAGTTTCACACGGTTTAATTAAAATAAAAGTAGACAGTTGGAAAGTCCAGTTACACTTTTTTAGGATATAGGAATGTCCCAAGTACTTTCCAATTCTAAGTTGTTTAAATAATTATGAACATCATTGTAGTTAGATTAGATGCTCGTTTACGGTCCTAAATGTCGAAAGCTTGTAATTTCATTCGATTTCTACGACAACAAATGTATGTGATTTGTACAACAATGTGTATTTAATGAAACATTAATACAGCTAACAGTATAGCAATACAGATCTCGGCAACAGATACATTAAATATTAAAACCAAGCTCTGTCACTGGGGCACCGCACGACCTATTCTGGATAAGAAATGAAAATTCATTCGAGTCCATCCGTGAGTCGAACTTATAATATCGAGGGTACTATGCATGTGTGACGATTAGCTAACACAAGACCTGAAAGATTATTCCACTCACTGAGCCGAACGTCATACGCAAGCTGTCAACAGGGTCAAACCAATGAATTGTCAACTTGTTGTGAGCCTCAGCACGGATGGCACCACCAAAAAGCTTATAACATGAATCTGGAATGGCTTATAATTATATACAAGGCACCACATAGCAGTCTATGGCCGAAGAGTGGTCCGGAAGTACGTCAAATCATATGTCTATTTCCGTCAAAGCGACAGTTGGTATACCTTGGAATTTTTTATATTTTTTAGGAATGATATATGCTGTTGGTCTATAACTGACCTCTACAGCATCACCGGTGGGGTGGGTGCGAAAGCGTTCCGCCGCAATGCGTGACGCAGAAAGCGCACGCCAAAGTTAAGTTGCAGAAAGCGCACGCCAATGTTTTTGGCGACTTGCTCTAGGGCACCCATGGGGAACGAACCTCGGCTTGGACAGTTGCCAGTGATTATGGGGGTCTGACTTAACACCCCTGGATTGCTACTTTCGGTAGTGATCGAGAGGGCTCTGAGAAATGGCTGGAGCCTTTTGTATTATTTGCTTAACTGACCACCGATTCGGAATACACCTTCGATAAGAATCGGCAAGAAACTCGAAGGCGAATAATATCGACTTTAATTACGGGACCTTCGACCTCGCCGGCGAGGTCGGTGTCTGTGTCTAAGTGTGATGTCAGATGGTGAGGACGGGTTGGACGACTCTGTTGCTGCCTTCACTGCGGCAGCGATTTTGTCATCCGGATCGCTTAAGATGTCTCTAGGGCGTCTACGGAGGAGTTTTATTGTGTCTATTGCCACGTCTTTTGAGTAGTCAGATGCCTGAACTACAAGAGGGTTGGGGTGATGAGCTCCCGCTCCAAAGTAGCGGCGGGAAGCATACTTCATGTATTGAAGGATCGTGAGAAGCTCGAGATCGCAATGCAGGTCGGTGTTCCTCTGATACCAGGGGACACCTACTGCATTGCGGACGAATTTATTCTGTAAGATCTGAAGTTTCTCTAGGGAAAGGCAGGAGGAGAGAGCAACGACGAGTATGTCATTGTAGAACGGATGCAGGTTTTGTAAAGTGTCAGCTTATTGCTAAGGGACATTTTACTATATCTGCCGAGGAGTAACGCGAGGTGACCTTGGAAGAAGGCTGCCCTTTTGTGAACGGTGCTGATAAGTTCATCGAAGTTGTGTCAATAGTCAAAGGCGACTCCTAAGTACTTAGTTGATTTTTCCCACTTTATGGGTCGGTCGTTGATCGTGATGTTGTCGGTTGGAAAAAAGTGTTTAGCACCGTGAGTGAAACGTTTCGCTACGCTCTTCTCAGAGTTAACCATTATTCGCCATTTTTGGGACCAGGCAACCAGCCATCGAGCGCTCTGAGCGCTCGTTGGATGTTTCTCTGTAGTTGGGTTGGTTTCGATCTGGTGGAATAAATCGCGGTGTTGTCCGCAAAGAGAACGATCTCTACTTTGGGAGTGCGGGGGAAGTCGCTTGTGTAAAGCGTGAACAGGAGTGGAGACAGCGCGGAGCCCTGAGGGACTCCGGCTCTGATGGGATTGGGGGTGGATCGGTTGCCTTCGACATAATAGCGGAAGCTCCGGCTCGTGAGGTAGTCCTGTACTATAAGCACAAGACGATCTGGCAACCCGAGCTGGTACAGCTTGTATATCAGCCCGGCGTGCGACACTTTGTCAAAAGCCTTCGCCACGTCTAGGAAGATGGCTATCGAGATGGTTTGGGGGTTTGGTTTCCTATTGAAACCCGTAAGTATGTGCTCCGTAATGCGGTGCACTTCCGGAAGTCAAAGTCAAAGTCAAAGTCAAAGTATTTTATTGTAAATAGGCAAACATAATAGCACTTTTACAAGTCAAAATTAACATCTCCTGAAAAAAGAGATTTACATAAAATATTATAAAAAGATCAAATCAATCCAAATTTAGATAAACTAAGTATTCTTTGAGTTTGAAAAGGAAATTTCCCTTTCATGTGCCAACAGAGTTAAATCTCACACTGGAAAAGGAAATACCCTTCTGACTCTACCGGTGCTTCGGAAATACGCCCGTTAGAGAAGAGAGCACCAAGAAATTCTACGGGGATGTATTTTTTCCATATTTGTTCATTCTTTATATATTTTTCAAATGTCACAATTATAACAAAACATGTAAACTACAAATATAAAAGGTAAAAGTGACAATGAGATATCATCAAGGAAGGAAAGCAAGAGTGTCTTGCCCTAAAGCCGGACTGCTCATCGGGGATGAGCTTTTTGGATTTCGCGATGGACCAGAGTCGATTCAGAAGGAAATAAAAACAAAATAATAACCCCGGTATGTTCAAGTCAAGAGTGAATAGGTATCTACTAGGCAAGCGTGCTACACCTTCGACCACATTATCGCTTTCCATCAGGTGAGATCGTGTTCAAACGATTGCCTAGTCCGTAATAAAAAAAAGAAATAAAAAAGGAATTGCTCGTAGATCTTCCCAGAGAGCTGAGGAGACTGATGGGGCGGTAGCTAGAGAGCTTGGATGTCTTCTTTCCTGGTTTGTGAATGCCGATGATGTCGGCACTCTTCCAGGCGTCGGGAAAGAAGTGATTTCTCATAGCAGCATTGCAAATACTGACTAGGAGATAGACTAACGGGACAGAAAGGTGCTTTGGGACCCTGTTGCTGACACCATCAGCAGGGGCATCAGGGGTCTTTCGCACTTTGAGGTCCTTGATGATCGACTCAACTTCTGCGGCTTTAACGGGTTCGAGGGGAGAGTCGGTCAGGGGTAAGGCATTCCTACGTTCTAGTTCGCGGTCCACCGTGGCCATGTGGACAGGATCGACGTGATCATTTGAGAGGGTGCACTGCGCTTCGAGGCTCTCTGCCTAGTATTCGGCCTTCTCCTCGTCTTCGAATGCTGGTGGGAGGTCGATTTTATTAAGAGGGGGCATTACGTTAATGGTATCGGATTTAAGTTTTCTGGCCAAACCCCAATAGGCCTTGTGGGTCGGCTTGATATCGGACATGAAGTCTCCCCAACGCTGACCGCGGCGCTCACTAATGCGCGTCTTGACCAAGCGGTGGTAGTAGCACAAGGTGGCTTTGCGTTTGGCATTGGGGAATGCATCTTAGGCTCTAATGGCTGCATCCCTTGCCGTCACCAACCTCTTCAAGCCTTGGAGATCCTCCGCTGGGACCTGCCGAGAGGACTCACCGATGACGGTGTTGAGGTGGCTGGTGAGGGCATCGATCGAGCGAGAAACGTCATCGGGGGTGATTATGTCATCGGGGATGCGATCGAGATAGGGTGAACTGATAGCTTTTAGGGCTTCCCCCAAACGCTTCCAGTCCACTATCGTCTTAGTCGGTGGAAGGGGGGAGCGGGGGGGGGGGCTATCTGTCAGGTCGGGGCCTAGGCACATGATAACAGGTGATCGGATTCTAACTCTTAGAACACTTGAATTGAGCGGATACTAAGTTTTATGTTCTTTAGGAGCGGTATGTCAAGTATGTTGGATAAGCGGTCGGGACATTTGGGTAATGAGTCCACTCTGAGGGTGGGATTATATTGAAAACAAGAGATTCGCTAAAATCGAATAGCCTAGTGCCGTTGGTGTTGAACGGCATGAACGGATGAAATGGGGTTTTTGCTATTGAAGTCGCCTGCCAGAATGACTGTGCTTCCCATGGAGAGTATACCTCTAGATTACTCAACAGTAAGGTATTACTGGGGTAGAGGTAGCAGGAGGCTATAATGATTGATTGATGACCGGTCATCGCAAGTTGGCAGCAGGTGACTTCTAAGTTGATTAGAGGAGGGGTGTCTAACGGGATACAGTGGAGTGAGTTTTTGTAATAAATTAATGTACCGCCGGAGGCGGTTTCTCTATCGGGAAAATATCGTGTCTTTCCGTCAAAGGAGTTGGCACGCATGGGAGAACCGGCTAATCAGCTTGAAGCAATTTGCCACCGAGGGGAATGGTGCCATCATGGCGACCTCTTGGATCTTCAACATTTTTAGCTCAGATGTTCTTAAGATTTATAATCAGCCAGATCATAGGTTTAGGAATTAACTACACGAAGCCACGAAGCCACACTTACTAGTGTGGCTTCTATAGGATTGTGTAAGTATTTTATAAAGACCTTATGTTTGTTTTAGAATATGCTTTTGGTTCTTGTAAAGTGAAATACTATAAAGTTGCTAAATTTTAATTATATGTAATGTGTCTATGGTAATTCTTGGAAGTTATTTGATAGAGATTTAAGAATTATTGTAATTATAATATGCGCTGAATATGAAAACTATAAATAATTGTTGGATTTATTGGTTTATGTTTACTTTCTATCCTAATGCGTGTAACACATGTTCGAATGGTTACCGTCCGGTGGTCCGGACCACCGGACCGGACCACCGGACGGTGACGCTGTAGAGGTCAGCTATAGACCAACAGCACATATCCTTTCTAAAAAAACATATGTTCGAATGACGTATTTCAGATCATTGTTGTCTGTGAGTTAATCATGCCATATTGAGTAGCTTTAATCACGTTTGGCTCAAGTTCCGTGGTTAAGCTGAGCTGAGGTATTTCCAGCACCAATTTAGTCAATATGTATCATTAATAACATAGTGCGAAACTATTATTAACTATTATTGATAGCTTTGCTGCAAAGGCGTAAAAAATCTAGATGGTAAGCGTAAATATTTTCTTAAAAATGTAAACGTTTCAGTTTAATAATGGCAAATCCCAATAATAATCTTAGAAAAACAAATTAATCACGTTTCAGCACTTACCAGAATATCCTCCTATATGAGAGTGAGTGCGTCTACATTTCAAATGTTTATCCATTATGGAGCAGCCCGCGCCCGCCCCTCTCTACCCACTACCGGACCGGATGCTTTCTTTCCGTTTGCTATCTGCTTAAACGGAAAATGTAGCATTTAAAAATGTGGGTTTAGACGTTAGAAGTGGGAAATGAGCAAAACAAGATGCAATCACTTTTACACAACAATTTGATTTATTATGATGACATGGACGTTGCTCGAGATAAAGCTGTCATCCGATGCGTTTGATATTTATTAGAGCATAGTTAATTAAAAGGAGTTACGAGTAAGGTTAAAAACTACAAGAGACTATCACATCTCAAAATAACTGCATGGGATTTTACTTGATTGTATAAGTGTCTCTCATGATAACTAAATACTGCGCCCGTCGAATGTATTTTTTACTTTAAACTTATTCATTTAATCATAAATGATTGCTTGACAGGCGAGGGTAGCAGAAATTGACTGAAAGCTCATAATGATTGTTGTATTCTTCATGACTCATAAAGTTTGGTGAATAAAAATCACGAGGAACCGGAATTTAGAAGAAACTCAACATTCAAGGGCACTTGACTTTAAATAAAACGCACCAAGAAAGCGTAACGAATTTTGCTCCTTGCTCTCTCAGCCGATAATCCACTCGATGAAACTTTGGACCGGTTGACTGCCTCGACTTCGAATCGCGGCAGCGCAAGTCGCGAGCCGAGGCTTGCCTAGACTCGAAACGAGGCTACCGCACTGCGAGCCATTTGGAGCCAATATCCAGGCTCAAAGTCGCCTCCACGTGAGCCGCGATCTCAGTGGAGACGTTTGTATGTGCTCGATACGCGGAAAATGGATAAAGATAAATGCATTGAGTTAATTAAGTTCTAAGAAGTTCACAGACAGTTTTCGGAACCAATTTTACCACATAATAAAGTATTCCAAGAAGATTATTGGAAAATAATAAGTGAGAAAATACGACTAACCGTTGCGAAAGTAAAAAATAGTGAGTAAACCGTGGCTCCGGATGAAGCAGCTCGTCTCGAAACTGCTCAAGTGGATATCCAGCTCAGGTAAAAGTCCCAAATTCCAAAAGGGAGAGCGGAATAGGCCAATGTTGAAAAACAAAGTCATCAGGGCATATCAGTAGGATCATTATGAACAAATTCAAACTGTACTTTTGTGACGTCTCCTGCCATTTCCAAAGAAAGATCAGCGCTGGTTGTTTGCAACCTGCATTATAATTAAAACCAGTTTTCCCGCCCGCGACTTCATACGCACGGGCTACTGTTTATCGCGAAAAAGGCATCCTATTTTAGATCTATGTTGTTCTTCTAGGATATTAAAAACCAATGTTTTCCATTGGTTTTGGTAGGTATAGTACCTAATTCTCTTGATGTTTTGACAGACTTGTTATTTCGTTTCCATGGCAACCACAGACCATTCTGTGATGGCAACCGTTCCTTACAGTAAGTAATCAACATTTTCCAGTTTTCCTGCGGAAACTTTCAATTTTCTGGGATAAAAAGTATCCTAAGTTTTATTCTAGGGTATAAGTTGTCTCCATTCTAAATTTTATCAAAATCCGTCCAGCCGTTATCGCGTGAAAGCTCCCTAAACAAACAAACAGACAGACAACGTTTCACTTTTATATATTGGTATGGATAACAAAGGCATGATCATGAAAAATTAATTGAGAAGGATGGAAGCCTGCTCTAAATTCCATAACACAATTGAATTTAATGGAGGCATCCCTTCCTGGCAAAAAACGTTACAAATGTCTGTTATGACGAAATAACAAATTTAAAAAAAAAATGTGATCTTTACTTAAGTAACAGCGTAGGGGGAAATTAGAGTTAAGGTGTGGGGGGGTTTAAGTATGTATGTTTATGAAAGGGGAAGTGTGTGTGTATGTGTGTGTGTGTGTGTTTACTCACATATAAATCAGGTCCTCTATGTCAGAGTAAGATCGCATAATTAGCTATCTTTGACCAGTATTCTCACTTAACTCCCTCTTTATAGCATAAACTTTAGATATTTTGTTATAAATGCGTGAGAGAAAATCTTGGATGCCAATTCGCGTAGGCAGACTTAGCAGTTGGTACTGACTGGAATCCTATAAACACGTCTTTTCAACAACTCCGGCCAGTTCTTTAGAAGTCGACATTTCTCTGTGGACCGTGGTTACAGCTTTTAGGATAAATAACTGTCGCACTCGCAGAACTTCAGTCTCTTTGTAAAGATAGTCAGTCAAGTATCGAAAGGAAAATTAGATCATGTTACCATTTCTAAAAAAAATGAGAGCTATGAGTTTTTTAACATGATTTTATTAGTTTCACATGTATGTATGTAACGGAATCTTCGCACTCGATTTTTACCCACTTTAAATGGTCAGATTAATGCAATTTTGCACATTATCAGGGCCCGATGACATCAATAATTTTAAAAAATTGTCTCATTGTTCTGATCAGGATCATACATATTAAAGCTTTAAAAAAAACTTGCTATTTCTAAACTCAACCCTAAAAAAATTAATAGTATTATAGTTTATAAAAAACTAAAAAGACATAAATTTCAATATCAGAATAAGGTGATTAACGTGAAAATTTATGTAATTCAAAAAAAAGCGTGGAGTGCTTTGTACGACATTCTTACACTGACTCTGTAATTCTAAATAGAAATAAGTAGTAACATATCTTGGTAAAAAATAAAAAAGAATTAATATCACGCTTCTTTTGACAATGACATAACTTTATTCTTATATTGCAATTAATTTTTTACTTTTAGTTCGGTTTAATGGTATTAAAGCGTGTATTTTAGTTTTTTTAATCTATAATTTATTTTAAGTCTTTGCTGAGATGAAATGCTTTGTCTGCCGTGTAGTCTGAATGAGTCCAGGAGCTTTGCAGGATAGAGATGCAGTATACTGGAAAAGTTTTGGAAATATTAAAATTATTCTGTACATTTTATATTTCACAACTTCGCATTAAATTTGACAATGATGGTGATTAATACATATACTTGGTAATATTAGCATTGCAATTCAACTGAGCAATGCCGCCAACATTGGGTACGCTGCCACAAAATAAATATGACGTTGCCAACCGGCAGTGGGCACTTGAACTACCCATAAGACTGTAAAGTCATGAGGGTTGTCCAACTGTTTCATTTAGAAGTTAACTAGTTATGTTTTGTTGTATTGAGTAGTTAGTAGTTGCTTTGTAAAAAAAAAAACGCTGAAGGTTCCATGCAGACTTGTATTTATGTAAATAGTTCGTCCTTCACGGCAATCGAATCTCGAAGTATTTTTAAATGTTATTATGTGATGTTACTACAAATTTAAGGTTTTCAGATTTTTCCCTTTACATATGCTATTAGACATTGCTTTTTGCCAAATTTCATGATTCTAGGTCAACGGGAAGTACCCTATTGGTTTAGATTCCCTTGAGAGCATCGACTATCGTCATTGCATGAGAGTATCGAAAATATCGAAATATGTGATACAAACAGCCGTATCTTTTGATTGTGTTGGCTTAGAAGTTTGATTTTATTACAGCTCCAAGGGATTGCAGACTTGATATTAATTTCAATAATATCAAGATGATGCCTCCACTCGTTCCTGAGAAAAAGGGTTTTGCCATACAGAAAGACGCACGGACAGACTACAAAGTGAGCCTATGAGGATAACTTATTATTTTTGAGGTAAGAAACCTTAAAAATGGGGTGTTGACATTATTGTTCCTGTCCTTAAACATTCTACGATTTCTACAAGCCTAATATGGTGTGCAGATTCCGTGGAGTCTTAGTGTTATGAGTTCCTGGTCCCAGACTCATTCCTAGGTCACCTGCATACCGCCCTCGACCAGATAATCTTTTCACACCAGGTGATTTAGTGGTAAAAAACTACCCTAAGATTTATTTAAATAAATTAATAAAAACTCATTTAAATAAAGATTTTATGCAGTAGCTGTCATGGTGAAACATAGAACAGGGTATCACAATTAAATGAGTATACAACATTAGCCGGCTGTGCTGTTAACTGTTGAGGAGGTCCCTAGTTAGGGTTCAACCCTAAGTGCAGCAACCATGTCATAGTAAAACTTAAAACCGGCTTTCATAATAAAATACCTACACATAATTTCGTGTTTGTGTGGTTAACCGTTGAAGAGTTCCTTTACCTGGAGAACATGTCATGATAAAATTTAAAAGCGGCTATCTTAGTAAAATGCGGCCACAAAATTTCGTCTGTGCTTTTAACTGTTGAAGAGTTCTTTTGTCTGGAGCTAATCCTGGATGTCAATTCTGGTCATGCTTACTATAAACTAGCATTGTCATCGGAACTGAACCAACACGTAAATATTAAACTCCATAGGATAAGATGAAGTGGTTCTTAATCAGCTTGCAAGATTTGCCCTAAACAAACATACAAATGCAATACAAACAACAATACAATATGGGTCTGGGACATAATACATACATTGTTAGTTAAAAAAAGCTTTTAATAAACTTGTCAGAATTTATTCGGGCTACGTTTTTGGCAAGATAGTTGTAATGGCTTTTCCAACGCCACACCGCAAGCGTATTCTGCACTAGCGTATTGTCGTTACAGACCACGCTCTTGCCTCATCCAGTGAGCCCAAACGCAGAGTTATCGATCATTGGGCTACAATAAATCACTTTAGTACTACTGTTGTAGGGTTGGTGATACACCTGATGTTTATTATTTTACGTAATAGAAACTTTATGCCCCAAGGGACAACAGGGACTAAACGAAATTAAAGTGAAATTAAACTAGAGTGAGGAAACGAGCGAGTCCGAGAACCACTAAATTTGAAAGCTTGATTTCGAGGCTTGTAACATTATTAAAGATGATAAATAAAAATGTTTCTAAATTAAAAACATATAGTTGTTTTAAATACAAATCTACTTATTATATCCAATAATTTATTTTACCTAATCACATAATTCAGTCCACAAATTTAAAGTCACTCAGCGAGCTATGGAGAGAGCTTTGCTCGGAGTTTTAAAAAGTCAAAATCCGAAATGAGGAGATCCGCAAGAGAACTAAGGTAATCGAGTTAGCTCAATGAATTAGCAAGCTGAAGTGGCAATGGGCCGGTGACATAACTCGAAGAACCAACAACCGTTGGGGTAAACGAGTTCTAGAGTGGAGACCACGTTTAAGCAAACGTAGTGTAGGGCGCACGCCGGCCAGGTGGAGTGACGACTTGCGAAGGGCGGCTGGTAGCGACTGGATGAGGAGAGCCAAAGATCGGGCTCAGTGGCGTTCACAAGGAGAGGCCTACGTCCAGCAGTGCACGAATACAGGCTGATGATGATGAATCACATAATTGAATCTTGACAGGTACTTGGTGTGCCTACAGCCTTAATCCATAAGATTGACTCTAAAATCAATACAGGTCTGCCGATTCTACATTCCTACATCTGGTGACGGTTGTTATAGTTATACTGAGGAATTATAATATACTCGACTATTGTTACGTTGTTTTATCCCGGATTCGATTTAGGCAAGCTTTGACGCAGTACATTCTAGGCGACCGCCCAAGCCGAGGTTCGTTCTCCGTGAGTGCCATTGAGCCGGTCGCCAAAATTTAAACTTTGGCGTGCGCCTTCGGAGTCATGCATTCCGCCCCCCAGTCCGGTAAAGCTGTAGAGGTCAGTAGAGACAAAAAGCACTTATCCTTCCTAAAAAGAAAACACTGTACAAGTGTGTGAGAGTGTGTGTGTGTGTGTGTGTGTGTGTGTGTGTGTGTGTGTGTGTGCGTGCGTCTCATAAAAAGTTGACGAAGATCTGATGAAGATCTTCGGCTATAATCACAACAGCTCCTCAAAATGCAGTAAATTTCTCACTTTTAGGTTTCTATCATTGGAATCAGCCCTTTACCCACTAGGTAGGGATTGTTGGAGCACCGTGGTTATTAATGCTAGTTTACAATAATGTAACTAGATGTGCACCGCTAGATTGTTTGCAAAAAAGGTAGTACAGGTCTACAGCTCACAGAGCCACTAGTAAGTACTACTTATAAGTGTACTCGTAGATAGATGTGGCGGCCTTTCGCGCTGGAGCCTGCGTTGCCACTAACCGTTTTTCTTAACAACAATTTTTCTAAGAACTATAAACTAAAATGTATTCAACTCAACTAAGATTAATTCCTCAATTGTATATATCTATACACGCTCAAAGAAAATCTCAGTCCAGTACCGTACATTATAAAATTAGGCAAATACGCCAGAAGCCTGAAGGTAAAACTTTTTGAGTGAACCGCAAACATGCCGTTAGGGAACAAGCAGAGTGAATAAAAATATGAGCTCTCTCAAATATGAGGATGTCAAACGCATTTAGAAAAATGTGTTTGCTTGGAGGTATGTTTTTGATCTTGCAGTTTTTTAGAATTCCTCACTTAAAAGGTCCAAAAGGAACCCTATTATTGTGACTACGCTCGCCTTTAAAACTAAGGCAAGTATCCCTAAAATAATCTTTACTTATAATCTATCTATACTTATAATAAAGCAATAGGAACGAAATAATCTGCACAAAGAAGACAAAACCGACCGGTTGGTCTCGTGGCTAGAGATCCTAGGTACGAAATCGAACGGTCGCGGGTTCAAATCCTGCAAGGTGCAATGAGCAGAAATGTTTGTTTCCGAGTTAGAGATGTAATATTCTTATCTATGTATGTTTATCCGTTACCTAGTGCCCATAGCACAGGGTATCCTAGTTTGGGGCTAGATAATTGGTGTGGAAATGTCCCGAATATATTGTATTAATAAAAAAAAATGGTCAAGGGTACTTAAAATGAGCTACTGAACAAGATTAAAACATATTTTTTAAATCGTGTCTGTCTGTTTGTCTATTCGGTTGTTAGTTTGTCTGTATGTTTGTTTGCGCATCACGTAAAAACTACTGGACCGATTGTGGTAAGGTTTTCATTGTTGGATATCTTAGGGTTTGGTTTAAAAACTGGTGTACTTGATATCTCAATCTGATTATTAGAAGCCGAGCAATCGATAAAAACTTTTTGATAGCTGAAGGAATTTTGATAAAATGTTGGTATATTGGTATTTTAGGTCTTGGAATAGTACATTGAGTACTTTTAACCTGGAGAAATTCTAACGCGTGCGAAGCCGCGGGCATTCAGCTAGTAATAAAATAAGTTAATTTAAAAACATTGAAACAACTGGAGCTGTTCCTGGATGTCAATTCAAGTCATGCTTACCATAAAAATGCATTGTCATGTTGGTTCATTTTTGAACTGAACCAACATGCAAAAATTCAACACTGTAGGATAAGAGGAAGTTGTTCTAATTCAGCTTGCAAGATTTGACCTAAACATACATACATACATACAAACAAACAATGCAAATTAAATAAAAGCTTTTTTTTTGTATGTACTTTTAGTATTTTAAGAATTTTTCCTTTTATAGTTTATTGGTGCCTAAATCGCATGGCATAGTGGTTCGGTCGATAGACTCAACTTTTATGTGTTTAAGCAATTAAAGCTTACGAGGTCGATAACCGCAACAGGACTTGTGCTTCAAGTTTTCATGTTTTGTTAGACAACACAGCTATATTTATACGAAGGCGAGTGACGTTTTTCCACGAAACACAAGGAACAGAGATAGATTGGTTGATAATTATGCCCATAGCACCGCACTATACCATAAAAGCAGTTACTCGATGTCTGTAAAAAATTATAATAGATTACCGCAGCACATAAAGGTACTGCCTTTTGCTAAATTTAAATATAAATTAAGAGCCTGGCCTTAATGACTACTTAGATTCTCATTAGGCTTATTATTATTGTCATCATTGTAAATATAATTGCTATTTTTATCGCATGATGCATGTACTTATCAAATTATAATTTATAATTTAAGTTACAATTTTTGCATGCCATTTAATTGGCGAAATGTGTCAGGTCTTTTCACTGTAAAACATTAATTTATATTAACTCACATTTGGAGCAAATAAAATATATTCTATTCTATTCTATTCAAATAATTTCAAAACTAAAACCCGACTACGGTCGGGTAAAAATAGCATCTCTTGCTATGAAGACGAATCGATTGATACCTTTCTTGTAAAAATCGGAACAAGTTGTTAGTTTGAACACAATATAACCTCTCCTTTGGTTCGCCGTAGTCGGGTAAAAAAATATGGCCTCGGACACGCTATACCTGAAGACGAATCAATTGATACCTTGCATGTCAAAATCGACATGCAAATCGACAATCGACAAAATCAAATGGGCGACGCTATGGTGGAACATCCACATACCCATATAAGCTCAAACTAGTCAAACTCATTATCCTTCCCTTGCTTCGCCGTTCTCGGATAAAAAGGTCACCATCCTGAGATATTGGTTTGTAATTGAATGTCTATTAATTCCTGTCCATATAAGGTTGCCTGTAACAAATTGCAAATAGCGATAAGGCCGCCGATTGTACAAAATTGCTTTGTTACAAAAATATATATATTGTGTATTTATTTTTGTTTAAGAAGTATTGTATTGTTATTGGAAATGAACAAAGGAATGTTACGGGACCACCGAAGTCTTCCCCTTTATTTAATTATTAAGTTTTCCAACAAACTTTACAAAGTAAATTACCGATAATTTGATGACCGGTTGGCCGAATAGATAATGACTTTGAAGTCAACAAACGCGGGTTCGCATCCCGCTAGGTGCGATAATTTTTGTGATGAGCAAAAATTATTGTTTCCGAGTCATGGATGTAATATTCGTATCTATGTATGTTTACCAGTTGTCTTATAGTACACGGTATTCTAGTTTGGGGCTAGGTAATTGGTGTGAATTGTCCCGAATATATTATTATTATAAAGTACATTAACAAAACTACAAAACATATTCATGTATTTTGTAGTTTTGTTATTAAATAACATGAAAAATTATGCATAATATGGAGTGTGCTGCAAAAACAACATATAACAACTCCGCTCATCACAATACTAATAATAATTAACTGTTTCTTTGTAGATACTGGGACAAATCTATTTAAAAATAAACATGAAAACTACAAGAAAACATACATAAGTTTACACGCAATTGTGATCCCTGCAACCGTATAAAATAAAATAAAAAAAAACATACATAAGAGTCAACCGCAAATGTGAACCCTGCAACCGTATAAAATAATATATAAAAAACATACATAAGTGTTACACGCAATTGTGATCCCTGCAACCGTATAAAATAAAATATTAATAAACATACATAAGTGTCACACGCAAATGTGATCCCTGCAACCGTATAAAATAAAATATAAAAAAAATTGAGCAGAGAACAATTGAGTATATCTGTCACTGTACAAGCCTGTGCATCTATCTATCTATCTATAATTATAAATAGCTGATGTCCGTGGCTTCGCACGTGTGGTCATTTTAATATTTAGCCTATGACAGTCACAAATAACGTGACTTTCTATTGGTAAAATAATTTTCTAAATCGGTTCAGTAGATCCAGAGAGTACTCCTTACAACCTCACAAACTCACAAACTTTACCTCTTTATAATATTATATAGTATATATATATATATATAAATATATATATATATATAATATATATATATATATATATATATATATATATATTATTACTGACTAGGCAATCGTTTGACCACAATCTCACCTGATGGAAAGCGATGATGTGGTCGAAGGTGTAGCACGCTTGCCTAGTAGATACCTCTCACTCTTGACTTGAACACACCGGGGTTATAATTTACCGGAAACACTGACGACGGCAGGGCATTCCACTCCTTTGCAGTTCTTATAATAAATGAAGAAGCGTAACGCTTCGTTCTTGCGCTTCGTTATTCGTTTTGTAGTATAGATATACATCATATTACTTATAATAAAGCAATAATAACGAAAATGTCTGTAAAATAATGATAATTTTAAAAAATAAGTTTTAGGTTACTTAAAATAAGCTACTGAACAAGAATGTAACATTTTTTTGAATCGTTTCTGTCTGTTTGTCTGTTTGTTACTTTGTTAGTTTTTTGTCTGTATGATTGTTCGCGCATCACGTAAAAACTACTGGCCTGATCGCGACGCGGTTTTCACTGTTGGATAGCTTAGGGCTTGACTTAAAAACCTTAATCCAATGATTAGATGCCGAGCAATCGATAAAAAACTTTTTGAAGCAATTTTGATCAAATTTTGGTATATTGGTATTTTAGGCCTTGGACATATAGTACATATAGTACTTTTAACCTGGAGACATGACCACGCTAGCAAAGCCGCGGGTACAGCTAGTTGGTTAATAAACTACTTAAAAATAAACATGAAAACAAAAAGAAAAGATACTCGTACGTAAGGATCACTCGAAATTGTGATCCCTACAACCGCTTAAAATAAAATATAATAAACAAAAAAAGCTGAGCAGGGAACAATTGAGTATATCTGTCATTGTAAAAGCCCAATCTTTGGTTAATCTTAGGTTTCAGGAGTTGGTAAATCGTTTTTGCCGTGCTTTTACTATTAATATTTTGTAAATGCGGTTTTACCAGAGACGGCTGGTAAATGTTGGTTTTGTCAAGGTTAGGTTGCTTAATTTTTGCTATGTAGGTGTAAATCCTCATGGATACCGGAAAGCGGTTATGAAATGATAAGTAAATGTAAAGTTTGGTTAGGTTAGTCTTTTTCAACATATACCGTGTCTCTGAGTTAAATCTTAATATTTACCAAGTTAAAGGGGTAAAAATTTGAAATGAATGACGATTACAGAACAGTTCGGACTTTTATCTTTAAGAATAGGTAAATCTTATGTTTTATTTATAAATCTTAGGATAATTTATTAATCTTAGGTGTAGTTTGGGCTTTTATAGTAACATATCAATCTGAATCAAGACATTATTAACCCAACCCCAACTAAGTCCACTGGTCTGACAACTCGATAACCACTCTAACATAGTTCGATAGTTCCACCAGCCGTCATCAAGTGTGACAATATGTTCGCCTCATCGGCATTTCCCACTGCTGGGCTGTCCCAGCATTCTCTCAGAGAAGATGGGCCATAACTTTGAAGTTATATGTCATGCCAATTTCCTTAAGATGTTTCATTTCACCTTTTTTTTTTATTTCTTTGTGTGACGAGTCGGGCAGGTCGCTCGCCTGATGGTGAGCGTCACGCCTGCCCATAATAGTTGCAGTGCCACCTAGAACTTTGTATTGCAAAGTCTTGCGCGTCACTGCACTGCGCTCGACACCCTTAAACAGGGTTGTTAAGTCTCATTGCCCAGTAATTTCGCTGGAAATATTGCCCTTCAAACCGAAACACAGAAATGTTTACACACTACTGCTTGGCGGTTGAATAACTAACTAAGGTGTGGCCAACAGGTGTGTAACAAAGGCGACCTCTTACGTAAGAGACCTACCCCTACAAAAATCGTTCATCATCATCATCGTTTCATCGTTAAAATCCACACATAACTTACTAGTCGTTGGTGCAGAGCCGAAGTTATTGAACCGTGTGGCATTGGATTTTGAGGCACGCCATTTTCTGCTCGGCCACTACTTGTACTATTATTTATTCTGTGCCTCAGTAGAAAATCTTACAAACTACAAGATTTCTTACAATCAGACTGCCATTTCGCATTTTATCATTGACGTCTTTATAAGACGATTTAAGCAGTCGTGAAAAACTTAGACAACTGTGTAAGACGATACGGGATTCACAGGGAACAGATAAAATGTGTGTGTGTGTGTGTGTGTGTGTGTGCGTGTGCGTGTGCGTGTGTGTGTGTGTGTGTGTGTGTGCGTGCGCTTTATGTGGTTGGACCACTATCGTGCCTTTTAGTCCTTCGATTCACTAGTAACCCAAAGCATGTAGCGCTCGTGAAGCGAGAGCTAATAAATGTTAAAAAAGGAAAGAAGGCAAACAGGATTTTACAGAAGTTAATTTAATAAACAAAATCTCAGGGTCAGAGGCCAAAGTTCAAATTCAGCTTTTGCCTAACCTGATTCCACTATCACCACTCTCCTTGCTTTGTTGAGTGGTTAGAGCGGTGTGCGTTAAGGTTCGGACCAACGCGTCCAGCTTGCGATCGCGGTGGCGTGCACGGTAGCGATCAGTACCCCTAGTACAAGTTTTTATAGTTTTTGAAAACGAAATGTAGTTTCACATAGTTCCATACATTTATTGTCAGCGCCTCTTGCGGAAACTTGTAGGAACTAAAATTGGTAGGACGGGTTTTATCAAATGGTAGTATTCGAATTCGAAATAAAGTTTTCGAGTAATGTTTGCATTTTAGCAGTACGAGTTGCCACTTTGACAAGTTAGTGGTAGTAAACTTTGACGAATTCGATCATTTTCAAAGTATTGTTACTCGTTAGATAAATTTTCGTGAGAGCTTCATAGATCTTGCAATTTTTTATTTTATTATGATAACGAGACGGTATCTTCCGGGGATGTTAACCTCAGAGACTGTAGGAGCTGACCGTCGTGAAGGGGAGCGACAGGAGCTTGACGTAGGCGGAGATTAATTACACCCAATCACAAGGTTATCTGTTACACTAACTTTGTGCAACGGTATCGACTCACGGGCTCACTAAAGAAGGTTTTGTCTATCTCTTAATACTCTGCGGGAAAATAAAAATCTCAGGAACTCTCAATAAATCTCTCTAGAGACCATCTAGAAACCAAGGTAAGTTAATACTTAATACCTAGTTAGGTACCTAAGTACCTACCTACTCATATCTATAGATACTTTATCTTATTTTGAACTTGTATTTTGTATTTTTGTAGCACATATGTACCTACAATAGTACTACATAAATTAATAATACTACAAAAATATTACATGGATTGAAGTGCGAAACACTACCAATCTACATAATGTACAATTTCAATGTCGTGATGACGTCACGTCGTAATGTCGTGATTTCTATTTCGCCAAATATGCCTCAATTGATGAAAGAAACACCTAGTTCAGGATTCCCACTTATCAAAAATCAAGTATTACATTGAAGCTAGATGTCGTACTTGAGGCATAAACTCAATAGTATCTTTTAAACTTTCGGGATTCAAACACATAGTTAATTTTTTTAACGGTTATAGTTTTCGTGACCACGATCAATGCAACTTGATCGAAACGTCGAGGTAAATAAATGTTAAGTTTTCAGCGCGATTAAGTCCCGTTTAAATATTTAACTATAAAAACTTAATATAAAATAACTAGGTTTTGTTGGATTACTTTAGTCTGTAGCTTCGTTGATACTGAACGAAATGAAAGACCAAAGGTACAGGAAGAATCAGAAAAATATGTTCTTTCCATTTATCTCATCAATTAAACGTAAATCGGTAATCATTTTTTCCCAATAAAACCACAGATAAAAACGACAAACGAAAAACAAAACGTGAAACACCAATACGGTGGACTATATTTTGTCTCCCTTTTTTTTGCTTGTGGGGAAAAGAGATAGAAATATGTAGTGTAAAGTTCGTTCAATCGAGCTCTTCGAATTTTTTTATCGTGTGAACTTCATTTGAAAACATGAACTCGTCTTACCGATTACACCCAAAACTGTTAGTTTAGCGAGCTCACGAAACTTTTTTCCGTTTTCTTAATGTGCAAACCCGTACTAGGCGTACAGTTACTGCAATTGTATTAGTAACGACGTATTCAAACCAAACGCTTCATTCGCTATATTATCCAGCCACAGGGCGCGTTTGGTTTGAACATGTATTTACTAGTACAGATGAAGTGACTGATCGCTACTGTGCACGCCACCGCGATCGCAAGCTGGACGCGTCGGTTTGATCGAACCTTTAGTCGCTCCGTCTTGAAGCAGCGGGAATTCAGCGTATAGGTGTAGTGCCGGTCTCATAGTGGCTAAAGAGACCTGGGATACTGGTGCAGTGGTCGTCCATGGTAGCTTAATCATATTTAACCGAGCGAGCGCGAAGCGTCTCCTTAAAAAATGCTTTCGTATGTCCGGATGTCCAGATCTCTGTTCTCCTCTATAGGTCACATTTCTCAACTGATCTAGATGAAACTTGGTATACAGGTTAAGCAAATTTTTGGAGGTTTTCAGTCGTCGAGGATTTTTGATTATTGTACTTCCCCCAAAAATGGGTAAAAAAGGGCTACTGAATATCTCCGCCTTATTAAATCCGATTTCGATGGGGTTTTTTTTATTTGAAAGGTAGTAACTTTAAATTAGTCTCATAAACATTTGATTAAGATCTGATGAGGATTTTCAGCGTGATGAGCAGAATAACTCCTCAAAATGCAGTAAATTTCTCACTTTTAGGTTTTTACCACTGAAATCACCCCTTTACCCACCAGGTAGGGATTGATAGATCACCTAGGTTATTAATGTTAGTTTTACAATAATGTAAATAGATGGGCTACTGCGCACCGCTAGTTTGTTTGCAGAAAAGTTCGTACGCGCGAGGTCTACAGCTCACAGAGCCACGAGTAATATGTTTGACCATTTTTTATAAGTCCACGCGATTTCAGCCTTTTCTGCGAACAGGAGATAGAATCTTTCGAGTTCATTAAAATATTAAGATCTCTCAGTTTTACGCCGGCATTAAAAATTACCGAGATAAAATCCACGCCAAATGATTACCGTAACTTTAATCCATTAGCCCAAGTTTCTGGGGAGAATTATTGTTTCAACAAAACTTTTGCCAAGTTTTATTTCGTGAAATCCTTTAAGATAAACGCTGGGAATACTTAAGATCTTCAAATGGGGTGGCCATAAATGCTTGTTACATGGAAAAAGGTCCGAAGGATTTTGAAATGCTTTAGATTTAATACTTTAGTCAATTACATTCTGTACTACTTATAATAAAGCATACATTAGGCACGATATATTTCTGTCAGCAGGAAGTAATAATAATAATTCTGTCGCAGGATGTCGGTGGATGGAGGTGGCACAAGATCGCTCGTCATGGCGCTCTTTGGGGGAGGCCTATGTTCAGCAGTGGACTTCTAAAGGCTGACTTTATGATGATGATGATATGTTATATGTAGATACACTGCGACATTGAATTCGATATTTTTCTTAAATGCTTGTATTAATACATGCTATAGATATATACTTAAGTTCATTGTTTAGGATGGTTCTATAGCACACAATAAAAAAATATATAGAAATAACTAACCAAAAAATAATTAGCACTAAGCTTAATTGTCTATTTCACTAAACACGCTCTAAGGCCGCGGCGCGGGTGCTCCGCAATTTTGTATCTACCCATACCTGCCGCCCCGCTCCCGCGATGTCGCAGGGATAACAACTTTGAATGTTGACTAATTTAATAATGCCTAGTTTTATTAATTATTTATTTTTCATATGTAGTCACATGGGCTGAGTAAATACATTTAAGAAAAAGATCGAATTCAATGTCACAGTGTATAGCCTCACTTATATGACATAAGTATGTAGCGGGGCCGGCCGGATCGGGTTTGTTTATTACATTACCAAAGCTTTTTAATCTGTATGTGAACTATTAAAAGCATTCATTCATTCAATAATACAAGTTACGGTGATGACATGGTGCTGCTGAGATAATGCGAAAACGAACTGCATCCCTGATGAGCCGCTGATGATACTTGGAAGCGCCAACAGTCTTCTGACTGTAGTAGCTGAATACATTAACTCATTCATAATTAGACACTGGTTGACGCGGGTCAAGCCGTTGGTGCAGTTAGAGTCAAAGTGATGCATGGGTTATAACTTTAGTGTTCTGCCCAATTTTTTATTATTATTAATATATTTTTTGACTAAATTATAACATATACCTACCTACTAACATAGTATAATAGTTTGTTACTAATACATTATGGATCTTTTTCTGAAATAAATGAATTTATTATTATTATTATTATTATTATTATTATTATTATTATTATTATTCCCTTTCTTCCCATCAGCTTTGTCCCAAGGGAAAAATAAAAAAAGTATAGGCTTTCTCCCCACTATGAACTACGGAGCTCTCGCTCTTTTTCCTTAAATTATATTATTTATTCTATGAACAAAGGTAAAACTTGGACACCCCATTTCAACAATTTTTCATCGCTTATCATCGGGTCTTAACGCTAGGTTGTACACTTCAAGATGGTTTGTTGGCAGGATCCGGCTGACAGATATCTAGGTCGGGCCTTCGTTCTGACAGCTCCGCTGAAAGAGGAAAGGTTTCCTTCCGACTTCGCCATAAAATAACTAAAAGTAGGTAAAGATTGTAACAAGTTTTCCGATAAATCAAATAATTCATTTGCTAAAACATGGTTGATTTAAAACATAGGATGGTAATATGTAAATATTAAGTACAGCATGTTTTATACTTTGTCAGCATGCAAATATTGTATACACACTATACACGGTTAAATAATTATACATCATCTTAACACTCAAAAAATTTAAAAGAATCATTTAAAAAATTCATTCACACTAAATAATCACTATATAAATTAACTAGCTGTACCCGCAGCTTCTCACGCGTGGTCATTTCTATTCCAAGACCTAAAATACCAATATACTCGTACCAACATTTGATCAAAATTACTTCAGCCGTCAAAAAGTTTTTAACGATTGCTCGGCTCCTACTTGCCGGATTAAAATACCAAGTACACAAGTTTTTAAGTCGAACCCTAAGCTATCCAACAGTGAAATTCGCATCACAAGCGGTCCAGAAGTATTTTCGTGATGCGCGAACAAACATACAGACAGACAAGAATTTTTAAAATGTTATATTCTTGTTCAGTAGCTTTTTTTTGTACCCTAGACCATTTCTCTTTTAATTATCTTCTTTACACAGACTTTTTCGTTCCTATTGCCTATTATAAGTATAGATGTCAATTTTAGGGCCTAGATCTGTTTATTGTCAATTTATATCGTTACACAACTAAGCGTAGCAAGCACAGACCATATAGGAGATACGAGGATAGCATATCATGCAGTGGTCGAATGCAAGAAAAAATTCAATCTGTGGTAGAAGTATTTGCATTTGAGAATGCAAGTATGGAAAATGTGTTTGGACAGTGCACAGCGATAAACTATGAAATAAGATTGTCATGATGATGAAAAATCATGTCTTCGTAACATTCACGGTCTACTCTTGAGGACACGTCTACCCCAACGGTTATCAGTTCTGCGGGTAAATGCCGTGTCCATTGCCATTTCAGCTCGCTAATTCTATAGTTTGCTAATGATAACGCTATCTTCTATCTATCTATCTATTACTTATAATAAAGCAGTAAGTAACAAAACGAGACTTAAGATAAGCTACTGAAGAAGAAAACAGAACAAACAGACACCATTTTTTTAATTGTTATAGTTTGTCTGTTTGTTTGCGCATCGCGTAAAAACTACTAGACCGATTGTAATGTGGTTTTCACTGGTAGATAGCTTAGGGCTTGACTTATAACGTGTTGTACTTCATATCTCAATAAAATGAATAGAAGCCGAGCAATTGATAAAAATGTGATTGATGGCTAACGTTCTTTGATAAAATCAATATCATCAATACATATAATTATGCAACAAAGTCTTTTTCCGCGTCTATCTGTCTGTCTTTCTGTCTCTCTGTCTATTTCGCAGTCGCAATCCGCAACAAGTACAAATATTATACCTACACTTTGCGGCCGCAGTATTGCGGTTCATTCAATAGAGTGTCAAGCGTGCGCTCGATGAGTCGCGCGCCGTGTGCTTACGATAAAGTACCTACTTACGTTAAGTCAAAACCATTGATAAAATATGCTGCGGGGCGCAGCTAATATACTTCTTTTTTTTCACACAAGTATTAATATCTGTAAATCTGTATCTCCACCCGATTGAAAGGGGAATGCACCATATTCTATGCAACATTTGGAACATTTAGAGCGTTGCTAATGCTTTGCCTGTCATTATATGTAGTTAAAAGAACTATCAACATTTATAATAATAAGTTAAAAAATAATACATTAAATAATTGTTTAATCTCTTACAATATCTAAGTCATATCATATCACAGAATAATTACTAGTGCAAGTACCTAGTTATATCTTGATACAAACCTGCCGAGCGGAAAAGTGACAGAGCGATTCTGAAACGGTTAGAGCAATGGAAGCTCTCGCGCGTGATACGGTACATTCTAGCTTGCACGCAATGGGTGAGCGCCTTCTAGGTAAATATAATTGAAAGATCGCAGCGCTGTGCGAGTTATATTGCACTTTATTGCGTTGTAGCGAGAGTTGGTATGTATTTAAATGACTTTACTCAGTTATCCTTCTGTACTTGTACTGTTATTTATTCTGTGACCACGCAACGGATTTTGTTGCGGCGTTCACCATCAGTTGTATAATTTTTCACGGACCTGAATGTAGCGAGACGAGGCGAGTGAAGCGAGCCGCCACCAGTTCTCGCACACTCGAACCTTCACTCCGCTTGTGGCGGAGTGAAGCTACGAGTGTGCGAGTACTTCACATTTTTCTTTTCTTTCATTTTCTAAATAGCACCCGTGCGAAGCCGGGGCGGGTCACCAGTGTAGTATACTATACTGTTTGGTCCTGAAATAACATATACTTTTAACCCACAGAAACGACCACGCGGGCAAAGCCACGTGAACAGCTATTTAGTAAATAAAATTCAACGTTAGCAGCTGTCTTCAACAATACAGTGCAAAAAACTAATCTGTGAACTGAATGGTAGCGTGAGTGTTCCAGGCAATCGATAAGTAGACCAATCAAAAAAATGGGAGGTAATGTGAACCTCATTCGTGGCGGCTGTAGTTCCTATTTTGCCACATCACAGATAAGATGGTTGCACTGATAATAAATAAATTACACTAAACTTTTCCCTCTCATCTTAAATACTTTAAAGTACTAGAACACCTCCAAACTTACTCCAATTTTGGTAAAAAAGAACTTGTCAGTAACCACCGCGACCTTTTTCGTTTTGCACCAAGTTCGCGTTCGTGAATTCGTGAACGGGTAAAAAGAATAACCAATTTTACGCTTTAGGTTAAAGCTTGAGGAGCGAAACTGCGTAGGAAATGAGGTTCCGTAGATTTTTCAGTAGAAGAAAAACGAGTTCAATGGGCAGGCAAAGCATCAGCAACGCTCTAAATGTTCCAAATGTTTCATAGAATATGGTGAATTCCCCTTTCAATCGGGTGGAGATACAGATATTAATACTAGTGTGAAAAAAATATGTATATTAGCTGCGCCCCGCAGCTTCACCCGCGTGCTAACTTTGCTGCCCCGGACACCCCGTTAGGAAAGAAATTTCAAAAAATCCCTGCATATTGCACCCCTACAGTTGGCACCTGTCACTCTGACACCTGTCACTTTAACACTTGTCACTTTGTCACCTGTCAGTTTGACACCTATTACTTTGACATTGAAGTAGCAATTCTCATACAAAGTTAACTCCTGACAACGTGTGTGCAAAATTTCATGATGATCGGTTGAGTAGTTAAAGTGTGAAAGCGTAACAAACAAACAGACATTCGCATTTATAATTGACCGAGCGATCGCGAAGCGCGGGCGAAGTGTCTCCGTTTCAGCTTGGGCAAAAATGCTATTGTATGTCCGGAGGATGTCCGGATGTGTGGCTGTTCTCCTGATTCTCGTGAAATTTTGTGAGCAGGTTCGATAATTGTTTTTGGTCGATTCAGTTTTTCGGTTTTTTTTAATGGTGGAGATATGGAGTTGAATACGTAAAAAAACAAAGGGCGCATTTCTCAACAGATTCTCGTGAAATTTTGTGTGCATAATTATATGGTTCTTTTTTGTCGTTGACTTTTTTTTTCAGTTTTAACCTATGCTGGCTATGTTTTTAGCTCTCAGAGTGGTGGTGATGGTGGCCTAACGGTTCTATAGTGCACTTTAGAATCCAGACTTTTATAAGTTATGTGCGATTTCCCATAGCTTCGTGCTTCGGAGGTCACGTTAAGCTGTCGGTCTAGGCTGTTATTGATTAATACCAGTCGTTAAGCCATGTCAGAGGCCCTCGGGCGGCTTGACAAACTCTGACATCAGAGGCAAGCACTACCTCATACGACAAACAAACAACAAACAGCTCTCAGAGTTTGCAAGGTGAAGTGGCAATGGACAGGCCATATACATAGTTCGCAGAACCAACAACCGCTGGGAAATAAAGGTTCTCGAATGGCGACCACGAACAAGCAACCGAAGTGTGTCCCCCCACACGATGGACCGACGACATTGTAGCTATCACAGGAAGTCGGTGGATGGATGTGGCACAAGATCGCTCGTCATGGCGCTCTTTGGGGGAGGCCTATGTTCAGCAGTGGACTTCTAAAAGCTGATCATGATGATGATGATGAAGCTAAGCAGAGGCAGACTCACGAGGTCTACAGCTCACAGAGCCACTATTATTATTAGGATACCTATTTACCTAACATTTTTTAAGCACAATAAACCATCTAGATGAACCGACGATCTGCGCAAAGTTGCTGACAGAAAATGGATGCGAAGAGCCGAAGATCGGGCCAAATGACGTGCTTTAGGAGTATCCTATGTCCAGCAGTAGACGAACACAGTCTGCTTATGATGATCATGATGATGATAAAGCAAGTACGTTATTTTTTTTATTTCTCACCTTTACCATCCCACTGGCAAAGGTTTCCTTCATTCAATCCTAGAATATTTGTCCTGTTCGATTTCACTCCAGCTCTCTTGATACACGTCTAGGTCATCTAATATTTTAGGGAGGGCCTCGGCGGCTTCGTCTGTGAGCTACCTACCATGAAAGTTTCAGCCAGATAGCTAATCGGGACGTGCTCGAAATTTGAATTGTAAGATTCCAGGACATACAAACTACAATGATACATACATACAAGTGAAGTTAAATAAAAGCTTTTAAAAATACGAGTAAAGATTACAAAATGGCGGCTGCGTATCTATGTGTGCGTAAGGGGGTAATTTGTGGTTGATTCACAATTTCATCGCAAAAGACTGCATTGCATCTATATTTTGCTGCCATTTATATCTTGTCTTGTCTTGTCTTGTATGGTGATGGAAAATTGATGGGGGAATCAGTTCGTGCCGTTCTTGTGCACACTCTCCATATTGCAATCATCTATGGGAAATGGTCTGCACTAACTCAGACAGCGGGACCTTGCGTAGTTTTCCAAACTCTGTAAAGTAGGTACTTACATGTAATATATATAAAATTTATGTATGTTTGTCCTCTACGTGTTCTTAAACCATTGATCAGATTGTGATGAAACTTTGAGTGGTTCTGATGACGCCAAAGAGGGTTTAGTCCAAAAATATCATAACAACAAACAAAAAAAACGAATAGTTCGAATATCTTATTTTTTTGCAAATTCGATGTACTCGTTGACGGACAGGTGTCAAAAGGAAAGTGACATCTATTTGTATAAGTACAAAAATGGTGGGGGTCGGGGGTTGATAGTTAGGGTTTTAGAGAGGACGGGTAGTGAGGGGACGGGGGTGAGGAAAGAATAGACTGGGAGAGGGGGAGGGGAAGTGGAGGGGAGAGGGGGAATGGGAAGAAAAAAATGTACGCGTACAAAGCCGCGGGGTGCAGTTAGTAATAAAATAAAATTATATAACATTTGATTATTTATTCTACTAAAATTACAGTGCAAAATCTATTACCCTCATAACATCTGATGTAACGTATGATTTCATAAAGTCTTATACCTATTCCCAACGTGGTTCTTAAGGATCCCTAGGAACATAAAACCGTATTACCTTTTTAACCGTCGTCTGCTATCGGCTGGCTCGGCTCCAATTTAAATATTTCACGGCTCGACACTGAACAAACCCTGTTTCCTGTTGAAAGAAAAAGGAATTGCTAAGTAAGCATGGAAAAGGCTTACTTAAATCCATACCAATATATAAAAGTGAAACGTTGACTGTTTGTTTGTTTGTTTGAAGAGCTTTCACTCTATAATGGCTGGACTTTGGTGAAATTTAGAATGGAGATAGCTATACCCTGGAATAAAACATAGGATACTTTTTATTCCGGAAAATTGTAAGTTTCCACGGGGAAACTGGAAAATGTTGTCCGTGGTTGCCATGGAAACAAAACAGCAAGTCTATCAAAAAACATCAAGAGCATTGGTGCTATACCTACTTTTGCATTGGTTTTTAATATCCTAGAAGAAAACAGGATGCTTTTTTCGGGATAAACAGTAGTCCGTCGCGGGCGGGAAAACTAGTAGGTACTTACATAAAATACTTAGTTGCGACACTTGAAAATTATAATGGCGTAACAGTATTCAGTATCTTTATTTCCATAACTAAGTGTACATCATACAAAAGGGTTTATTCTAGTCTAGTACTTACTTAGTAGCCCTTTTCAGGCATCGCAAAAGTTTAGGGCGCTATAAATGTTTATTGTCTATGCTAATTAACATTATTATTATTTAAAGTATCTATTTTTACTACTAGGTAGATATAAAATGTTAAAAATTAAGAAATAAGTATATATCTAAAAGTATAGAGATCGTCATGGTCATAATATTTTTTGGTTGTTCAAAATATTCATCTAATGAGTAGAAACAATTTTGGGCCAGGTTATTTTTAACCATATTGTTAAAATTGGGGAAATTTTGTTCATTTTAAATATGTGTAGGTAGTTTATTAAAGAGTGTAAACAGTAAACTAGCTTCGCCCGCAACTTCGTCTGCGCGGACTACAGTTCATCGCAAAAAAGCATCCTATGTTCATCTAAGATATTATGCAAAATTATAGCACCAATTATTATTTCGTTTCCAAGGCAACATGTCATTCCGTTCCTTACAGCTAGTTATCGAAATTAACCAGTTTTCCCGACGCAACTTACTATTTCCCGGGATAAAGTATCCCATGTTGGTCTCTATAATTGTACAGTACCTATTTACAAAGAAGTTTCATCAAAATACTAATAAAAAATACTAATACAAAAACAAAAATACTAATAAAAATCAAAATGCGAATACTATGTATAGAATGGACACTGTCTCTCTCCCCCCCCCCCCCTTCCCCTCCCCCTCCACCAATTGGGGCTTCCTCAATGGGTAGGCACAGTGGACCTCATTATGAGAAGGCTATGCGCAGCAGTGGACTTATGGTGTTGATGATATACATAGGATTTATTCCAGTACGATCCCCAGGTACAAAATCTCACTCTACACTTACCATGCTCTATACAACTCGCCGACTCGATCACCGGAAGAAGCCGAAAGCGTTGCTCGTTATCGCTCGATATTAGCGTAAGATATCTTAATTGTGGGAGAGTGCTGGAGAGTAGGTACTCGACTTGCATCTTGGACAATGTTTTTTAATAAATGTTTCGCAAAGTTTTGGAGCTTTCTGCCAGAAATGTCATTGTTAGCTTAGAGTGTTTAAAATCTTCGAGTACGTCAATCTATATCGATCATCTATGTATGCTTTTATAAAAGTAGTATTTTACAAGAAGTTTGTACAACGAAGATAATTAAAAAAATAGTCAAAGGGACTTAAAATAAGCTACTGTGCATGTATGTTTTTGACCGAGCGAGCGCGAAAAGCGAGCGATGCGTCTCCGTTTCAGCTTGGGCAAAAATGCTTTCGTATGTCCGGATGTCTGTCCAGATCTCTGTTCTACAGGTCGCATTTCTCAACCAATCTAGACGAAACTTAGTTAAGCGAATTTTTAGAATTTTTTAGTCGTCGGGGATTTTTGATTGGAGGGGTACTTCCCCCAAAAACAGGTAAAAAGTATACTGAATGTCTCCGCCTTATTAAATCTAATTTCGATAGTTCATTTTTATTTCAATGGTAGTAACTTTAAGTTAGTTTCATAACAATTTGGTGAAGATCTGACCTTCGGCATGATGAGCAGAATAGTTCCTCAAAATGCAGTAAATTTCTAACTTTTAGGTTTCTACGAGTGGAATCAGCCCTTTAACTACTAGGTAGGGATTGATGGAGCACCTTGGTTATTAATGTTAGTTTTACAATAAGGTAACTAGATGGCGATACTGTGCACTGCTAGATTGTTGCAAAAAAGTTAGTACGCGCGAGGTCTACACCTCCAGAGACACTAGTTCTAGTTTTTATTGTGTCTGTATTGTTAGCGCATTACGCAAAAACTACTGGACCGATTGCGATGAGATTTTATCTATTAGATTACTTAGATTTTGACTTAAAATTTGGTGTAATTGAAAAAGCCGAGCAATTGATAAAAAACTATTTGACGGCTGAACGTAGTTTGGTATACTGTACTTTAAAGGTACTTTTGGTTAACATAAAGGATTCTTATTTCCCAGAAAAAATATCACGCGGGCTAAGATGGGGGCACAGCTAGTGTGAAATAAACCCTTCCACGTTCATACAAAACATTATTAACCCTCGAACAAGAGGCGGGTGTTATAAATGTAGGGTGTGTATCACTTTGTGTGTGTGTATGTGAGGGTGTGTGTGTGTATGTGAGGGTGTGTGTGTGTGTGTTTTTGTGTGTGTGTTTGTGTGTGAGTTTGTGTGTGACATCGTAGCTCCCAAACGAATGGACTGATTTTGTTTTTTCTATTTGAAAACTGATGTGATCGAGATGCTTCTCAGCTACAATGGGGGTAGCCGACCCCCCGTCGGGGGTTATATAATTCTTTTATTTGTACTTGTTTTCCGTGTAATTTTGATAAACAATAGAGACTTATACAAGCTCACCTCTAATGTCCTGTTTACCTCGCTATCTGGGTTAAGTTTCCATCTAGATTACAGCGAGCTACAATTTACAACGGGCAGTAAAAAGGAGTTACAATTTGTTACGGTAGAGTAAATTGCTAGGTAAGACGTTTACTTGCAAATCTTGCAATACTTTTGTACTGCAGAACATTTGCAATTACAATTGTAACGGTTTATAAAGATGACTAGCTGTGCCCGCAGCTTTGCACGCATTGTCAAAATTCATGGGTTTTATTTTTTTGCGCGGAATCATAATACTTTTTCAAAAATAAAAATATTTATCCAAAAAAAAACGACTTCATAATAAAAATGTTATTTTGTAAACAACCACTAAAAAGAATAAAATAATTACAATTGAGCCAGAACAGTATCACTTTTTCGAAATTACCAACGTAATAATAATGCATAAATACAACATCAGTTATGAAAGAGTTTTTTAAAGGCTAATGTGGCTTGACGTGCTATATAAAATAATAAGCTTTTTAAGTAATTATCTACAAAAACTTTATTATTTACTAGAATGCTGTATTCGTGTCAATCGGTTTGTGAACGTGTGAAAGTCAAAATATGCTCGTGTGAGTCTCTTGTTTTGTCTGTTCTGCGTTTCGTGTTTTGTATGAGGTTGCATTATAGACAACTGCATATTACTTCGTACGTAGATAGGTATGTATTAATTTTGTAAAGATATTACATTTAAATGATGCCTGGATTTGGCACCGCCTTCAAAAAACTCTTTCTTATCTTATGTTGTATATATGCATTATTATTTATTACGTTGGTAATTTCGAAAAAGTGATACTGTTCTGACTCAATTATAATTATTTTATTCATTTTAGTGGTTGTTTACAAAATAACATTTTGAATATGAAGTCGTTTTTTTTTTTTGGAATAATATTTAATTTTTTGATTTTTAGTGGCCTAAGCAAACATCGGAAAGAATATATGCCAAAGAAAATAGTAGACACTCACTCACTTTAGACTCAAAGCGTTGGTAAATTAAAACCAAGGATGAAAAAACCTACATATTATATAACAAATGAATTAGTTTTGACCATTTTCCATCATTTTATTGTTGCGTTCCTGTGACTACCTTCCGGCTCCATCATCGGACCCTGGATACCACATAACACAAAACATGATCTCATCAAGACAACCCAAATAAGCCCAAACTCGAAGGCATTCTATCATCTAATTGTGTAGTTCCTTTAACTACTATTATTACTACTAGTAACTACTGTAGTTTTTAATTGTCATCAGAACTACACCCATGTGCAAAACTTCAGCATCTTTGGACGTCCTTAAATTGTTCAAAATTGACTTGCAATGTAGTCCTAAACATTATATCACACATAAATTAAAACTTGTTTAAAGCTACTAAACCAATTTTAATGAAATTTATACAGTACCACACTAGAGTTCTTCTAATTCAAGTAAAAACAATCATCTAATTCGATTCAGAAATCCCAAGATATTAGAGAACATAAACTATAAAACAAATTGTTTCTTCTAATAAAACTACTCAACCAATTTTGATGAAGTTTATTTGGGACTACGCGGAAAGTTTACCCTTTTGAATAAAAAAACAACCATCTAAATTGGAATTAATTTTAGAAATCTTAGAGATAAACACAAAATAAAGGCAATAGAAACACAAAATGGAATGGATTTACTCAACAAAACTATTTATTCTCGCAAAAACTGCTGAAATAAATTTTGATACAAATTATATGGGACCTGGAGATAATATCCTTTCAAACAAAAAAAGTAATTTTTAAAATCGGTCCGCAATTGACGGAGATATCGACCGACATACATCTACATAAAAAAAAAATATTGCGTGTAGCCGAACATATAACCGTCTCCTTTTCTGAAGTCGATTAAAAAGTAGCCTATGTTACTCCTTATAACATCAGCTATCTTCCAGTGAAAGTCCCATCAAAATCGGTCCAGCCGTTTCGGAGATTTGCGGGAACAAACAGACAGACAGACAGACAAAAACTTTCAAAAACGTGTTTTTGTTATTAGTACCGCATATACTTTCTTATGCGTTTAGTAAAAAGCAGTTATTTGGACATTACAAACAGACACTTTGATTTTATTTATTTGTCTAGATTTTTAGATAGACTAGATTAGAAGTCAGTATGTATTTTTAACCCCCGAACAAAGAGACGAGTGTTATAAGTTTAGGGTGTGTGTGTGTGTGTGTGTGTGTGTGTGTGTGCGTGCGTGTGTGCGGTTTTTTCTGTTGAAAGCTGATATGATCTACATGGTTCTTAACTATAATAGTGGGGTGAAGGAGGGGAAAGGATGGTGCGAATCGTTTCTCCCAAACGAATGGACCTATTTTGAAGCGGTTTTTTATGTTTGAAAGATGATTTGAACGAGATTGTTTATGGGGGGAAAGGGGGTGAGAATCGTAGCTCCCAAAAAAATGGACCGATTTACATGCGGTTTTTTATGTTTGAAAGCTAATGGGATGGAGATGGTTCTTTGCTATATAATTGGGGTATAGGTATGTGGAAGGGGGGTTTTTTTTATAGTTGTGCTTAAAAAGCGATCTCTTCCAGACAACCTTTGGATGGAGAGGAATTAATATACAGCAAAAACGGTGGTGTATTACAATATAATAAATAATAATAAAACTGAATACAATGAATAAATATTTTAATAAAAATATACACTCATTCGAATATACCTACACATAAATAAGTAAATGTATCCATACCATTATATAAAAGTGAAACGTTATCTGTTTATTTGGGGAGCTTTCACGCGATAACGGCCGGCGGATTTTGATAAAATTTGGAATGGAGATAGCTTATACCCTGGAATAAAACATAGGATACTTTTTATTCCGGAAATTGTAAGTTTCCACGGGACAACTGGAAAATGTTGATAACTCGCTGTAAGGAAAGGTAGCCATCGAAACGAAATAACAAATCTGTCAGGATTGGTGCTATACCTTCTTTTGCATTGGTTTTTGATATCCTAGAAGAACATAGGATGCTTTTTTTCGCGATAAACTGTAGTCCGCGCGGACGAAGTCGCGGGCGGGAAAGCTAGTACATGATAACAATAAACTTAATTACATTTATACAAATTATATAAACATAATACAAGTTATATACAGTAAAACGACAAAAAGAATAACAACGAAATAGCAACAAGTGATATTAATTAGAGAGATAAAACTTCTTTACTTGAAGTTTAAAAACAGGGAGTGACTGGGCTCGCCTTATAGTAACTGGCAGAGCGTTCCATAGGCGAACTGCTTGGGCGGTAAATGAACTGCCATAAACAGAGCTTCTATGTAGAGGGATCTTCAAAGCTAAGTTAGAGAGAGTTGCTGGTTGTGAATTGCTGGTTACCAGGAAAGTTTTCGATAGAATTGGTGTTTTGTGGTAAAGCACTTATATTTCCACCCCTTAAATTGTGGTGAAATCTTTTGTTATGAGTGTCAGTCGTTTGAAGAGAATATAATCTACGCTTATACGTTTCATACTTTTTAATGAAAACTTTATGTTTTTTTAAAGAGCATTTTCAATTTGACTTATTTTCAGCGCAAAAAACCGCCAGCTAAGATGCTTATAACTTTGACGTAAATTAATAACAAGACATAAGTCCTAAAACTAAAACCCGACGGTCGGGTAAATGATGACACTATAAATGAAGACGAGTGGATTGACACCTCGCTTGTCAAAACCTTTGCTTCACCGTATTCGGATAAAAATATAGCCTATGCACCTGAAGTCGAATCGATTGAGAACTCGCTTGTCAAAATCGGGATCAATAGGGGCAACGCTATGGTGGAACATCCACTTAACCACATACATAGATACATAGACCGTTAAACTCATTACCCTACCCTTGCTTTGCTATAGTCGGCTAAAAATAAATTACTATTATAACAAGACATAAGTTCAATAAATAAAACTTATGACACTCTTGCGATGCAGACGAATCGATTGATACCTCGCTTGTCAAAATCGGACCAAGTTTTTAGTTTAAACATGTAACCCTTACTTTGCCTTGCCGTAGTCGTGTAAAAAAATAGCCTATGACATTCTATACCTAACGAGGAATCTATTGAAACCTCGATTTTCAAAATCAAACCAATAGGGGCGACGCTATGGTGGAACATCCACATACCCACATACATAGATACATACATACATAGACTGTTAAACTCATAATCTTTCCCTGGCTTTGCTGTAGTTGGGGGTAAAAAAGAGTAAGTAGGTAATAATAAGTCTGTACAAAGAAGATAATAAAATAAAATTGGTCGAGGGGACTTCAAATAAGCTACTGAACTAGATTTTTTAAATCGTGTTTATCTGTTTGTTTGTCTGTTCTCAAACTACTGAGCCTATTGCGATGCGGTTTGAGTTAAAAACTGGTGTACTTGGTATCTCAATCCGATGAGTAGAAGGCGAGCAATCGATAAACAAGTAAAATTATTATAAAAATACAAAAAACCCGACTGCGAACAAAATTATTGAATACGAGCTGACCGCCCGAATAATCACATTAATATTATAATGACGAAAGTTTGTATGTATGTAAGGTAAGGGTGTGTGTGTATGTTTGTTACTTCTTCACGCTTAAATGGCTGAACGGATTTAGATGAAATTTGGTACGGCGGAGGTAGCTTATAACTTGGATTAACACATAAATTACTTTTTATCCCGGAAAAATGTGTGGTTCCTGAGAGAACCAAAGAGTTTAAATTTATTTTTATTTTTTTGTTATATAAATTTAATATTTCTTTTGTACTAACATATTTTCTTTAATAGTTGCTGATCACGCCAAAGCGTGACGTTAGCAGCAAACGTCTGTGGCTCGCCCGAACGAAGTTAACACTCGATGAGTCGGCTCGCAAGCGAGAAGCGAACGAAAGCCGCGCGCGTGCATCTTCATAATTATATTATACAAATAAACCCTAAGTGATCAGTGTGTGTGAAGTGTTATCAGCCCATAATTATCAGCTCGCCACATCATCACCTCAGCATATCAGCTCGATATCAGCCCTCGACATCGGCCCTCAACAAACCAAGGGAGCCGCGTGATCGGCAGACCAAGTGAGTTTCCCATACTACATTCCGGACCCATATCCCATCTAATCTGCCTTCCGCGCTGACCGTGTGGTGTAGAAACCATTTTCAATTGCAAAATTAGACTATATAGAAATCCAATATGGCGGCTTACTACAGCTGACATATTGTATTTCCAACGGAACAAAAAATTACCAAAACCTATCGAGTGAGGTTTCAAAATACAGGTATTTAAAATACCATTCCAAAAATATATAATTTTTGTATTTTGAAACCTCACTCGATAGGTTTTGGTAATTTTTTGTTCCGTTGGAAATACAATATGTCAGCTGTAGTAAGCCGCCATATTGGATTTCTTGACACTTCATATATCCTATAGCACTCTCGTGATCAAGACGAATCCAATGATACCTCATTTATCAAAATACATCAAGCTATTGCGCCTAGGAAACGTACAAATATACAAACATACATACATCCCAACACACATAACCCTCAGTCGGGTAAAAACTATTTAAAGTCTGAACGTAGTTTGATGATGTTGGTACTTTTGGTTCTGGAATAACACTTATGATCCTTTTATCCCAGAATAATGACCACGCGGGCAAAGCCGCGGGCACAGCTAATCTATTGTAATTCTTAAAAAAACAAAGCTGAAAGCCAAACAATGTTTCTTTAACATTTGCTGACTGCAGAGCAGAAATAACGACAAATGTGATGTTTGCTCTACAAAGAAATCAAAGATAGATATCAAGATAGAACAGCTTACTAAACTGGTTTTCAGTGTTGTATTAAGTTTAAGGTGACAACGTTTACTTCGGCTAGAACGTGCACTTAAGAAGAGAGTATATAGCGTCCTTGTCCATACAAAAGAACAACACTTATCTACCTGTAAACATAATCCGATTTCAAATATATATTTTTGTTTATCTTTATTCATTCTATATTTACGCTTATACGCCTTCGTTTTTCTAAATGATTAAATATCTTCAAAGTTATAAGCATATTAACTGGCGGTTTTTTGCGCTGAAACTATGATAAATTGAAAATGCTGTTTTACAAAAACAAAAACATTTATTTTTTTAATTGTTTATATGTAGATTATATTCCAAGCGATGGACACTATTAACACAATATTTAACCACAATTTAGGGCGCGGAAATAGGAATTGCAATGCTGGATCCAGCAATCCAGCATTCCAGCTTGATCCAGCACATTTTAGTGCTTGCTGGATCCAACATCTGGCGCTTTATCCAGCGGTGCGGATCCGCAATCAGCTAATAACAAGTAAAATAACTTTCTTTCCGCGAGAAAACGCCACAAAACTTTACATTGCCGCTTTGTTGCGCGGGCTTTAGTTAGTCCGAACCGAAGCAAGCGACACGTTGTCGTGCTATCGCCCTTGTGCACGTGCTACACCCTCTCTATACTGCACCGCCTACTTTTTGGTCTAATTTCTAGGTTTTTGACAGATGACTTTTGGATATAAGTAAACCAGCCAGACCAGTGTTTTTACGGCAAATAAGTGTCTTCGTTGCTTCGCTGTTTGTGATAATTAAAGTTTACACAGATAAAAAAAAAAAGTTACATTACTTTGTTAAATCTACAAATACTGAATCCGAGCTGGACATAGCTGGATTTGCTTTAATCCAGCATAAATCCAGCTGGATTGAAAAAGCCGCTGGATTGCAATCCCTAGGCGGAAAGTGCCTTCCCCCAAAACACCAATTCTATCTGTTTGTTTGTTTGTCGTATAAGGAAGTGCTGGCCTCTGGTGTCAGAGTTTATCAAGCCGCCCGAGGGCCTCTGGCATGGCTTAACGACTGCTATTAATCAATAACAGCCGGGACCGACAGCTTAACTTGCCCTCCGAAGCCTCCGAGTGATGGAAAAGCGCACATAACTCAGAAAAGTCATTGGTGCGGAGCCTAGGTTTAGAACCCTGTATCGTTGGATTCTAAATTGCACTATAGAACCGTTAGGCCACCATCGCTCTAATATTCTATCTAAAACTGTACTACTAAAACTCACAACCAGCAACTCTTTCTATCCCACGTATAGGGGTTCCGGGGGAGGAGGTGAGAGAGCGATACATTTATTAAATACCTACTTTGCGAAGATTACACAGACTATAATCTTAAGCGTCAATAAATAGTTACATATATACGTCAATAGTAAATAATGAAAAGGTTGCGCAGAAAAGCGATCATTTTTTGAACTAAATTACAATTGATCATTATAAACAATACGCGTGCCACCGAGTTGTAACGGACGTCGTCGAGTAGTGATGTCAATAGTATCGTTGTGTAACCACAGACAATTCAAATTGGAATGCACCCGCGAGTATCGCGGTCATTTTACAATTCAAAACAGAATATACGCAAAACCATAAATTCTGCCGCTCTATAGAGAGTCCATTGTTTGTCCAGCATTAGCTTACACTAAGATAGAACTGGCTTATAGCTTCACACTATGTATGCGGTATCCCAGATTTCGTCATCTATTCTTATACTAAAGGAGAATGCAATAAAAGGTCTGTATAAAGAAGATAATTAAAAAGAAAGGCCTAGGGAACTTCAAATAAGCTACTAAATATTTTTCAACTTACCCCAACCTCCCCTCACTTTTTTCATTTTCCCCCACCATCCTCTCACTTTCCCCTGCCCTCTCCTGACTTACACCACCCTCACCTCTCTTTTTCTACACTAGCCCCACCCTCCCTTGACTTTCCATGAAATGACCACGCGGGCAAAGCCACTGCACAACTAGTTAAATAATAAAATTCCATATGTCACACAACATTATAAAGCCCCCGTGTATCGTCACGTCAGTTGATATCATAAATATAAGATAAGATCTAGCGTCGTCGTATTGAACTAGTGTCGTTACGTTTAAGTCTAGTGACGAGTGTCAGTGTCTGACTGTCTGCATTCTTAATACATTAATTAATGTTAATTTCATATTAAACACTTTAGTCTATAGACCGTGCGTCGTAATGTGTATGTTGCCGGCAGAAATCTTAACCAGCCGTTTAATTAGCTGCCTAGGCTTTTGATTGAATGGTGCCATTTAACTAACGGCCTAAATTATATTTAGCCGTATAACATGTAATGAACTGGCTGGCTGATTTCTTAGGCCATTTATAAAATGTCTATGTCACAAAAAAGACGCAAAGTGTCAAACATAGTAGTTTGAAAACAGATAAATGTTTATAAACAGTTTTCATGTTCAACCAAACTAACCTACCTAGTTTTTTAGGCGCAATTCTATTAGGTAGTTAGTTGGCAAACAGACGAGTCACTTGAGTATGCGAGTTCGAATATAGTACGTGATCCAAATTTTTCCATTAGAAAATTATTACTCGAGTCACTCTAAATTCACATTATTTTTGTTACAACAATGTTGTATTGTACTATTGTTTTGCGTAAACGCTATCAAATTGTGAGAAACAACAACAATGTTTTTGCTTGCTGATGCCTTATTTACCACAGACTATGTAACGATACCAAGTATATTAACAGTGTATGGGCTTCAGCGCCAGGTGGCAGAAAGTGGAATTAAATGCAAATGGCCTAGGCAAATAGTTTAATTGGATCGATCCAAATCATTTTGCTGAATATCATTATTTCAATGGCATCATTCAATAAAAAAGCTAGGCTGTTAATTAAGCGGCGGATTAAGCTATTTGTCGGCGGCATGTACACGACCTAACATGCCTAACACATTGACCTAACTTTGTATTGATCTAGTATCACTAATAGTATATTATGTCAGGGACTGCGGAAGACCAAATGCCCTCCTAAAATCAAATGCGTAAGTCAAAGGGGGGGCGTTTTTCCAATTTTACTACCTGGTAAAGAAGATTTCTCTGTTTATTCTGAAATGAAAAAGCGCTTGTACGTAAGAAAAATTGGCAAAGAGAGCAGAGCATAAGAATATATTTTATCACACTTAATAGTTCCATCTGTATGTATGTTTGTAAGGAATTTTTGAACGTGTTTTTACCTACTTCAAAACTTCACATTGAATTGAAACTTTGCACACTTATCAAGGACCGGTGACAATACAATAATTTGATATGGTTGTCCCGTTATCCTACTTCTGGTAATCAAATAAGTTTGCCCCAAATGGAGTACTTCCGTGGTCCCTGTATTAATATTATGTGTCAGTGTCGGAGCTTTAAGTCTGTTCTATCTTAGTTTAAGTTCCTGCTAGACTAAACAATGAACTCTATTTAGCTGTAGAATTTATAGTTCCAATATATGTTTATTTTGTTTTGTCGTTCTGCATTTGCTTTGTTTAAAATTGTAAAGTGACCGCTCGTCTTGAGTGCATTCTCATTTCTGTGGTTGAAGTTATGATTTTGTTTAGCTGACTACGTTGATACCAAAAAGAATAATACTATATACTATACTAATATATTATTAATAAATACTTACAATTTTTTTAAACGATATAAATATTGCAGCCAAACGAAATGATCTGGCAGAGAACGAAAGTCACCGGAATAGCTCAAAAATAAAATAAAATAAATAAATAGATAAATAAAATAAAGAAACATAAGTGGCAATGGCTGGTCTCTATGTTGAAGAACACATAACCGATGAGGTAGGCGAGTTCTTGCATGGAGACCACGTGTACGCAAACGTAGTGAAGGACGCCCTCTGGCCAGATGCAGCGACGACTTCTGCCAGTAAATGAGAAGAACCGAAGATCGGAATCAGTGGCATGTAGAGACACATGTCCAGCAGTGGACAAATTCAGGCTGTCGATGAGAGGAAGGACATATGTATTATATGTTAACACTTAGCTGTTCCCGCGGCTTAGCACGCGTGGTCATTTCTGTACTCTTTGTGCTATTCCAAGATCTAAAATACCAATATACCAACATTTGATCAAAATTCCTTCAGCCGTCAAAAAGTTTTATCGTTTGCTCGGCTTCTACTGATCGGTTTGATGTACCAGGTCCCCAGTTTTTAAGTCAAACCCTAAGCTATCAAACAGTGGAAACTGCATCCCAATCGGTCCAGTAGTTTTTTACGTGATGCGCGAACAATACAGACAAACAGGCAAACAAACAAACAGACATGATTTAAAAAAAAAACTTGTTCAGTAGCTTATTTTAAGTACCCTAGACCATTTTTTTTTAATAATCTTCTTTGTACAGACTTTTTCGTTTTTATCGCATTATTATAAGAACAGATAATGATTATGTGGACCTAAAGGTTTCAGCGACGCGGTGGTAAAGGCTATCCAGCTCAGCGATTTCCATGGACAGCAGATCTTTATTACCCGACTACGGTGAAGAACGGGAAGGGTCATGAAGTCAACAGTCTATGTATGTCTGTATGCATGTATATTTATATGTGTATGTTCCACCATAAGTCGCCCCTTTTGGTCCGATTTTGACAAGCGAGTTGTTAAGCGATTCTTCTTTAGGTATAGAGTGTTATATTTTTACCCGACTACTGCGAAGTAAAGGGAGGGATATGAGTTCAAACTTAAAATTTGGTCCGATTTCGACAAGCGAGGTATCAATCAATTAGTCTTCATCGTAAGAGTGACGTAGGCTATTTTTTAACCGACCGTCGGGTTTTAGTTTTAGAACTTGCCTTGTCTTGTGTAAGTACATTATTCAAATATTATACTAAACTAAGATTTGCTGTTATACTTTTAGCAAGAAGGTTTAAAAAAGACGGAGTCTACACTGTTAATCAAACGAGTGATGAATTTCAAATAGTGGCTGCGTATGTGTGCGTTAGTGGATAGTTTGTAGTTGATACACAATTTCATCACAAAAGACAGCTTTGTTATTGATTTTCCGTGAGAACTTGACAGAATGAACATGACTAACAAGGTCAAGATCTTGCTGCGAGATGGCGTCCGATCGGCATAAGATGGTTTTTATAAAACCAAATGCGGTTAGTTGGAGACAACGCTCGCCTTGCTCGACGCTGACATCATCTACCTCAGTCTTCTCGTGACCACGATCAATGCAACTTGATCGAAACGTCGAGGTAAATTTTTTTTAAGTTTTCACGCGATTAAGTCCCGTTTAAATATTTTACTATGGTGTAAGAAGACTCTGCGTGAGGCTTGTGCATACGAGCCGATCGGCATGTCTTGGGTGCTTCACGTTCGAATTGGCGTAAAAAATACGTAGTGTGCTCCGCCGATATTGAAAATCACAACCTATACCTATATTTACCTATAGTCAGATAAACCACAGACTAAGTACAGTGAGGGAAATAAAACTAGTGGAGTAGGTACTCGTACGTAAGTCGTTGAGGGAAATAAAACAATCTTTCCTTATTCATTACGACTACCTATTTCACGGGACGTAACCCCGACTAAGTAATCTAAGATGGACTTAAAAGGCTAAAACAAAGTGATTCTACACAAAGTAAGAAGGATAAGCTACTGGAAGATTGTTGGCATTGATCCAGTGATAAGACAAGTTACTGTACTATAACAATAAAGTTTGTAGGAAAAATACTATGCATAAATGAAAATAAAATGCTCCTATTTATAAATATAAAGCAAAATCTCTTGTACAGATAACTGAAGAGTATCGCATACCTAACGACCACGGGCGTAACGGCACCGTTACGGCGCAACGCCTCGCCTCGGGAGTACTTGCAGCGCGTGGTCAACCCGCCGTCACCGCGCTTACGTGGGGTCGTCGCCGCGCTTTCGCCTCGCGGTCGCCGTGGCTATGACTCGCGAGCGCCCCACTTTCCCCACGCGGCCTGCTCACTCACGTGTATTCGCAGTAGTCCCAATATAGTTACCCCATGACGACGGAACTACTGGAGTTTTTCTTCCTAGAGATTCAGTAGCACTTAAAGACTACATTCCCAGTCCCGACTACGTTTTTTTTGTATTGTTACCCGAATGATGGAATACAAAATGAACCACTTGGAAATGCGCTTTTCCATTCTCTTCTATAGATGGAGCTGTGCTTTCTCATGTATCTTTCATATCCCCTTTAAGATTAATAACAGGGACACACAAAAACAACTGATTTTTGTAGGCCAGTAAAACAATTTTCGATTTATTGCTTTCCACACAATAAATGGAGTTTTATTGGAACAATTAAGATATTAATTGATGAATGAAGAAAAATAAGAAAGTTCACCTACACACCTACTTACTCATCTACCTAATTTTTTTGCTCGTCATTTATTTATTTTTGCGATTCATGTAACATTGTTTATGTACAAAGAAGTTGTTTACCACGCATGTGATGAATAATTTGATAACTCGTCAGTGAAAGACTTGACAAGTCTATTATTTTGAAAAATATGGAGGAGCTTTTTAATTTCTTGTCATCATTTGAAAGGCATGGTAACTAACTTATAGGTTTTACTCAAGATTGACTTTGTAACCATTGATTATTCCACACAATTTTCTCACTCTGAGGGCCGTATTAATAAACCGATCTCAACTCCAAGAGCGCTCTTAAGAGCGATCTCAAGATGCGAATCTAATTAATAAATACATCTTAAGCTGTTGATTGAGATGCCGTAATCAGCTGAGTTAGTGTTTATTAATAAATCAATCTCGACTCTCAAGGGTGCACTTGAGATGCGCTTTGAGATGCAGAATGTTGAGTGCAGTCGATCCGTGACTTGAGAGCGTGATTGCCAGTTGCTAGAATCAAGGATTTCGAAAATATTATGTCAGACGTTGATAATTATAATTATATTAACCATCATTATAAGAATATTTTTATATTCCTCTGGGAATAAACAAATTTATTTGGCATGATTGCGAAAAGATCCGAAGATTTGGTAGATATCAGAACCTGGCGAGGACTCGCTGAAGTCTGAAAAGATCCGAAATCGTAACCAAAGGATACGCGCTGGAAATACTGCATGGCCAATAAACGAACTTTTATTTTCATAAATTATAGTCATTCATTGATGAATTGCGTTATTAGATAGTGTAACTTTGAAAATATAGATAAATATTATGGCTTACATCCTTTCTACAAAAAAACTAAAGTAAGGTTATGATAATTATGTAGAAAATAAACATTACGTTTAATATAATCGCATTTAATTTAATTCAACTACATCGAAGTAATAAATTTTAACTTTACGCTATATCTTATTTGATCAGACACCGAACTTTCAATAAAAAAAAAAACGTTCATTCGTAGTTCATTCAATCTTGCTCTCAAGTTCTGGTTCGTGACGTAGCATCTTGAGATGCGGCTCTTGAAAGCGACATGATCTGAGATGCTCTTGAAATGTCTTTATTAATCAGCGACGATCTTAAGATGCTGATAAAAACTTGAGAGCGTATCAGTTGATATCGCACTTGAGAGCTCAACCAAGAGCGATTTATTAATAGGGGCCTGAAAATCTCAGTAATCGAAACTGAAGGCTGATATGCTGAGATGTTTTCAAGGTTGATCCAGTCGATATTGAAGTTACTAATCAATGAATTAAGCTCTCCTTGTCGTGTGCAGAGGGGACCAAATCCCCCCTCCCCCCTAAAATCAAACGGGGTGCCGCACCCCCTCCAATTTTACTACCTGGTAAAGAAGATTTTTATGTTCTACCCTTCGCAAAGGTTTGTTTTTTCTTAAATGACAAAGCGCTTCTACGTAAGAAAAATTGCCGGAGAGAGCAGAGCAAAGGAATATTTATTATCACACTTATTAGTTCAATGACAATACAATAATAATAACAATAATAATAATAATATACAATATTAATAATTTGATAATGTTGACCCATTATACGTGGTGGAAGAGACAACGGGGGGAGCAAACTTCTGGTAATCAAAGAAGTTTGGCCCTCCTCTCCCCCCGCCACCCCCCTCCTCCCCCCCTTTCATAAAGTACTTCCGCGGTCCTTGCTCCTTGTAAGAAAATACATTCTCAACAGTAGAATCTTAAATGGCTAATAATGATGATATGGTTTATATTCAAGTAACTGGAATACCTACTCTAAATCAAGTCTTGATTATACTTGTAGCTATGAATATTATTCACTCTGAGAATTTGATCATAATACCCCGAGTTCTATGCTAATAATGGATAAATGGTTGATTCTGACGATGTTCAAGCTACTGGAACACTCTCAGCCAAGTCTTTAGTTACAACAGTCGGTGTTCAAGTCACTAGATCTGCCTAAACTTAGCCTTCAATGTAGTTCCACAACACTATAAACGCTAAAGTAGGTAAGCTTTTATCTTCAAACTAGCTGTGCCCGCGGCGTTGACCGTGTGGGTTTTTTTCTGGGATATAAGGATGCTATCTGCTATTCCTGGACCAAAAGCACAGCCAAAAGTATAAATAAAGTACATTATACAAAATCGTTCAGACGTGAAACTTTTTTTATCGATTGCTCGGCTTCTACTTATCAGATTGAGATACCAAGTACACGAGTTTCCAAGTCGAACTCTAAGCTATCTATCAGTAAAACCGAATCACAATCGGTGCAATAAATTTTACGTGATACGCCAACAAACAAACACTTTTTTTTATTATTTTCGTTGTACATACTTTTTTATACCTACTGCTTTATTATAAGTATAGAAGATAGATTAAGATAACGCCTAATTGTTAATGAAGGTTGGAACATTTGTTGAAGTAATAGAATACCATTTACTTTAGGAAGTGCTAATGTTGTAACAAAGTACATAGTATATGTAAAGGTTTCATTGCATGGTTTGGCAACTTAGAGATAGAGATTGCTTTACAAACGAAATCGGTCGCAAAGTCCGATATAACGATATTTGGTAGTCTCTACCAAATATCTATGATCAATGTCAGTACAGATACCAATGACATTCGATCTATTAGACGTTTCCTTCACCATTGCATTCGATAGCTTATGACAATAACTGTCAAAGCTAACTATTGTCATCGGTATATGTACCAATTTCGATAGTAACGCAATCACTATCTATGTCGAGACTGCAGGCGGAGTCGGTAGAACTGAGGATCCAATTCCCTGTCTTTCGTGCTTTTCTAGCCTCGAAGAAAATTACAAACTAAACAAAAATTTTAACGGTGACGGAACGGTAACGGTGATTTTAACGGTTTTTAACGGTGGTAACGCAAGGGCATTAAAAAAGAATTTTCGGATAGCTTATATCCAACAATGAAAACCGCATCGCAGTCGGTCCAGTTTTTACGTGATGCGCGAACAAACATGCAGACAAACTATCAAATAAACAGACAAACAGACTGACACGATTTTTTTAAATGTTATATATTTGTTCAGTAGCTTATTTTAAGAAACCTAGACATATTTATTTTAAACTATTTTCTTTTTACAGACTATTTCGTTGCTATTGCTTTATTATAAGCATAGATAGAAATTATATAGGCCTCCTAGATACAGGCTTTGCCTAGTTAGGAAGTCGACAGATATTTAGTATTTAAGAAAAGATGTCTGCAAAATATGTATACCGAAGTATGTTTCTAAACTGTGATTGTACCTATTGCATAGTGTGCAATGCTAGATGTATCATTTTTGCAGTAATAAATATATTTTCATTTTCATTTTCATTTTTTCATATATATTTGTATTATATATAATTTCTAAAGTTTCATTTTTATACATTCATTTCAATACATTTTTCATTAGTGACTCTCCATATCTCGAGTGCACGCCTATACACATATTTCTTGCACAACCAGGATGACTGGCAGAAAATGCTGTCATAGCATTAAGTCCTCCTTTTAACACCGTTTTTGTGCATAAAGTATTAAATAAATAATAAGTACACTCCTCGCGCATCTGCTGCCTGTTTCCTGAGTAGTAGGCGCGACTCCCGCCCTGACTTCTGAGTTCAGAGTTCAAAGGATACGTACTGAACTGTCTGAGACCGCCTAAAAAACGAGTGGAGCATAGCAAATGGTAGCGTATATGTATGACGTTTGCCCACCGGTTGGGATGCATACTGCTAACGTGACCCGCCCAATCCCTTCTGATCTGGGCAGCCAAGGTTAGAAAAAGACGAGTGAAGCATAGACAATGATGGTTGTGGTGTTTTGTGGTTAGTACACAACTTCATCACAAAATAATGCATTGTTTTTAAAGGTCGAGATCTTATTGCAAGTGGCGGCTTATCAGCATAACATTGTGTAAGTGTGCGCTGAGGCTTGTGCATAAAAGCGGATCGGCTTATGTTGGGTGCTTCAAATTCAAATACATTTTTTTTATTGCGTTTTGGAATGTAAAATAAGATGGTAATAAACTAATATTAAAATAACAGATCATTATGCACCCTGTCGGGCACAACAACAAGAAGAGAGCAGTAGTTATTGACCGAGCGAGCTCGTAGCGCGAGCGAAGCGTCTCCGTTTCAGCTTGGGCAAAAATGCTTTCGTATGTCCGGATGTCAGTCCGGGTCTCTGTTCTCCTCTACAGGTCGCATTTCTCAACCGATCGAAGAACCCAAGATGAAACTTGGTATAAAAGAAAAACATATTTTTTTAATTTTTTGGTTGTTATATTTTTTTATGGGGGGGGGGGGGGGGGCAATTTCTCCAAAAAGGAGCAAAAAGCAAAAAAGGGACTACTGAATATCGCCTTATTAGATCCGATTTCGTTTTTTTTCATAACTTTAAATTGGTTTCGTACAAAATTGGTGAAGATCTGATGAGGATCTTCGGCGTGATGAGCAGAATAGCTCCTCAAAATGCAGTATGTTGCTCATTTTTAGGTTTTTATTCTACCCGTGGAATTAGCCCTTTACCTACTAGGTAGGTATTGATGGAGCACCTTGGTTATTAAAGTTAGTTGTACAAAAAGGTAACTAGATGGCGCTACTGTGCACCGCTAGATTGTTTCCAAAAAGTTTGTACTCGCGAGGTGTACAGCTCACAGAGCCACTAGTGTACCTATACTAATTAGATAACAGTTTTAAATAAAGGTAAAGTAAAGTTAGATTCATACTTTCGATTTGACGGCGTGGAATCCGTATTGTGTCCGATTCCAACTTTTCTTTTGAACTCGAATAACTAATCCAGTTTCTATGTGTTCGGAGCCTTAGAAGTGCCCTATCTGAGCGCTAAATGACCAAATAACTCAGCCCACATGCCTTGCTTCCAATCATGCATAGTTCCCGTCGATTTGAATTCCCCCTTTGTATGTGTGTGTGTCTGGCGTACGAGGGGTGGCTCTATATTTATTGGACGTCTTAAAGTAAGTAAATAGTAAGATTATTAAATACTGGCTGTGCCCGCGATTTTGCCCGCGTGGTATTTATTCTGGGATATAAATATCTTGTGTTTGATTCCAAAACCAAAGATACCGATTTAATATACCATACCAGTTCATAAGCTTTCGGAGTAAGCCACCAACATAGTCCATATTAATATAATATTAAGCAATAACGATAACGATAAAACTGATATTTATAGCAGATGTTGTTGTACTCTATAAACTGCAAGGAGCTTACACTCAGAATCACTTTAATCCACTGTGATAATAATGTCACCAGTTGAGAAGGTATGGCAACATGGCAACCCATGTTTTTAAATGACACGACAGCACACACGCGTATTTTAATATTCTATTATAACTTTTATTTGAAACCACAATAAAAACTCTATTTGTGAAATACAATGACTTTTTATATATACTCCTAGCTGTACCGTTTCTTTACGTGCGTTACGCACGCGTGCGAATGGAATAGCACATTGCGTATGCGTAATGTGCTATTCCAGGACCAATATACCAACATTTGATCAAAATTTATTTTGCCGTCAAAAGTACTTTTATCAATTGCTCGGCTTCTAACTCACCAGATTGAGATACCAATTACACCAGTTTTGAAATTAAACCCTAAGCTATCTATCAATGAAAACCGCATTGCAATTGGTCCAATAGTTTTTACGTGATGCGTGAATAAACAAACATACAGACAAACAGACAAAAAGCCATTTTTTTTTAAATGTTCTTTTTCAATACCTTTTTTAAGCACCTAAGAGCATTTTTTTATGTATCTTCTTTTTACAGCCTTTTTCGTACCTATTGCTTTATTATAAGTATATAGATATATGACTGTGTCAATTTGTATCAAAAAATCCGTCGAGTAGTTTCAGCGTGATACATGTCCTTTTTAATAACTTTCAACTGCTATATCGCGGAAACCCTTTAAATTTTCGGGATGAAAAGTATCCATTGTCCTACCTCGTAGTATGAACTCAAATCATACCAAGTTTCATTTGAATTCATCCAGTAGTTCCGGTGGCATGATGTGCAGCCAAGATACAGACAGACAGAAATGAAAAACATACAGTTTTGGCTTTATTATCGAAAGAAGAGGAACCTACAAAAAAAATATCACAATATTTTTAATGAACAGAATTTGGATTCATATCCCGCAGGAACTCTTTATTTTTTCGGGATAAAAAATACCCTCAATTTTTACCCATTATATAAACTATGACTGTGCCAAGCTGCAACAAAATCCGTCCAGTAGTTTCAGCGTGATACGTGTTCTTTTAAATAACTTTCAACGCCTATCCTGCGGGAATCCTTTCATTTTTCGGGATGAAAAGTATGTCTTACCTCGTAGTATGAACTCAAATCATACCAAGTTTCATTTAAATTCATTCAGTACTTTCGGCGTGATGCCTAGCCAAGATACAGACAGACAGACAGACAAAAATGAAAAAAAATACAGTTTTGGCTTCAGTATCGAATATTTAGAGTCTCCTCCAAAAGAAAATTTCAAAATTTCTTCAATGTACAGAATTGGACCCGTTACAGTTTTATAATAAGTGTATTTTTATATATATATGTTTATATACAAAAACCAAAGTCAAAAACACTCAAAATGATCATTATTACCTACTCTGTGTGCAATATATATTTGACAGATACGTCGTAGCGCATTACAACGCCATATGTTTTGTATAAAACATACTAAGTACATTTATTTACCTACAAGAAAACTCTTTTTAAAGCTTTATTGGTAAACATTAGAGCGAAATATTGTTTTGTTGTAAAAAACATGTTAAAATTGACTTTCTGTGTAATATCACGGTCAGAAAAACAAATCAATTTTCAATTCTTCACCTCCGAAAGAAATAAAACTAATTGACACCGTTTTCATCTCAAGTTGCGGAGCATAAACAAATTTGGATAAGTACATAACTTGAGATTAAGAGATGTTCTTACCAGCCTGTTATATGTTACCGGCCACTTTTTATGACGGATGTGCGGATAACCTAAACGAAGTTACGCGTTAAAGCGATGACATCATAAAGTAACCTTAAAAACAAACCGACAATTTCAGACCGGCTTTCAAATTTTTTACGTCTGATTTAGATCATTTTAGCAGAAATTATTTCGCCAAGCTCCTTTCGGCATCTTCTGAAAATAGGCCATGAGATCCAGTACCATTCTAGTCGCCTAATTTCAAATTTCATGTGGAGTTAGCTGAATTTGAAGTTGAGCGACTTAATTAGCGTTTTTTACAATTCTGAAATAGTGAAATAGTGAAACTCTAGAAATAGTGATGAAGAAGAGTCTTGAGTGTTATCCACTCAAGGCACCCAAGATTGATTCGCAAAAGAGAAGAACTCTCGATACACTTGATGACAAAGACTTCATCACAAGATTTTGCCTTACGAAGCCTACAGTTCTATCTGTGTTGGAATCAATTGAAAACAAAAATCACCAAAAAAACGACCTTTTACGCAAACTATCAATGAAATCAGTTTGACAGCGACATTACAATGAAGTTATGACAGTGAAGCTTGGTTTACGTGAACGTGACCAATATCGTGTCGGTGAAATCGCCTTGACTTAAACCGAGATCAAACTCTACGTTTGAACTTGTTTAAGTAAAATCGAGATAAGTGATGCAAAAGGTGAAATTGGCCCTAAGCCAAATGAGACTGGCTAAAGCTCGACCGCGATAGACTGATAAACTGATAGACAGATAGGCAGATAGACCAATAGGCAGATAGACAGAGAGCGCTAAACACATTTATGCGCGAGCGATAGAGATAAGTGAGGGGCCATTGTACGAATTTATCTGGCTATCGCGGCCGTGCATTACTTAATGCTGCCATTTTAGTCCAAATGGGGACAGATTGGCTAATTGAGGGTGGAAGGTCTAAACATTAAAGTGCACTACCGCAAAAAAACATCCATATATCCGGCCAAAAACCTATCCAACACACTCTATTCAATTCGATTATAAAGTCCTGACAAAATTGCTCAAAGATTAAATAAAAACATCGTCAAGAACGAGTCTGAGTTACGAGTGGGGTTCCGTGTATTTATAACATAACATTATTATGTTTCCGTGTATAATATCCAATTACGACAATGAGGAAGATACAGGAACTCTGTAATTGGGTGATTTTGTTTCCAAGATTATTGACAGATTGACATCTGTAACAAGTTATTGATTTGGAGTCTTGAGTACGGTGCGATGGGCGAGATTGGTAAATATTATCTTTAGATATTTGTTTTCATAGGTACAATGACGTTGCCCTTATAATGTATAAGTTGCTCTTCTGATCAATTTGTTTTACTTATTAGTTGTCGCATTGGAAATATCTGTTGAAATACTTCAGATTTATTTAATCGTTTTATTTATTACTTTTCGCATTGGAAAAATCTGTTGACATAGTTCATGAGATCAATTTAATCGTTTTATTTATTACTTGTCGCATTGGAAAAATCTGTTGACATAGTTCATCAGATCAATTTAATTGTTTTATTTATTACTTGTCGCATTGGAAAAATATATTGACATAGTTCATCAGATCAATTTAATCATTTTATTTATTAGTTGTTGCATTGGAAAAATGTGATGATATACTTCAGATCAATTTAATCGTTTTATTTATTACTTGTCGTATTGGAGAAATCAGTTAGCATGATTCTTCAGATCAATTTAATCGTTTTATTTATTAGTTGAGGCCTTGGAAATAACTGTTGACATTATTCTTCAGATCAATTTAATTGTTTTATTTATTAGTAGTCGCATTGGAAAAATCTGTTGACATAGTTCTTCAGATCCATTTAATTGCTTTATTTATTACTTGTCGCATTGGAAATATCTGATGACATTTAAAATTTTAATAACAAGCACATACATAAAAAGCTCCCCCCCTTCTCCCACCACTCCTCCGCCCTGCCCTCCCTCCCTAGCTATAAAGGAGAGGGAAGGGGTTCCCTCTCCTTTATAGCTAAGAACATCAGGAACCAATTATAAAAAACCGCATCAAATCGGTCCATTTCTTTGGGAGATACAACTCCCCCCCCCCTTTCTCCCGTACCCTGTTTTAGCTAAGAACCATCTCGGTAACATCAGCTTTCAAACAGATTAAAACGCATCAAAATCGATCCCTTCGTTTGGGACCTACGATGCCTCAAACAGACATTACGATATTTACATACACACCCTTAACATATAACACCGCTCTCTTTTGAGTTCGGGGGTTAAAAATTACAGAAAAGCTAGACTATCTATTTGGACAACAACGTCACTATCTACGTAACTATTCGGTCAACAGAAACGCGATACGGCTCACTGTCGGGTTCCGTACAAAACTCCATTACCGTCCATACTGTTTGCATACTAAATGTGGAAGCTAAAAGTTCTATACGCAAAGGCAGTTATTTGAAAAATAGAATCCAATATCCGTTGCAGACGGTTTGCTGGAATATTCCTTGTGAAGTGAAACTATCAATAGCGTTTATTGGGTAAGTATATTGCTTAGGACAGGCGTGGAACTTACTATTTTGTGGACGACCTGCTCCACTTAATACAGGCCTGATTAATAAGCTCAATGTCCGTGAGCTATCCACACCAATATATAAAAGTGAAACGTTGTCTGTTTGTTTGTTTGTTTGTTTGGGAATTTAGAATGGAGGTAGCTTATACCCTGGAATAAAACATAGGATACTTTTAATCCTGGAAAATTCTAAGTTTTCACGGGAAAACTGGAAAATGTTGATTACGCACTGTAAGTAATGGTTGCCATGAAAACGAAATAACAAGTCTGTCAAAAACATCAAGAGCATTGGTGCTTTATCTGCTTTCGCATTGGTTTTTAATATCCTAGAAGAAAATAGGATGCTTTTTTCGAGATAAACATTAGTCCGCGCGTACGAAGTCGCGGGCGGGAAAGCTAGTGCAATATAAAAACCTGCAAAAGAATTAAAATCATCGATAGCTCTCAGAATTTGCAAATTGAAGTGGCAATGGGCAAGCCACACAGTAACGAAAAGCATCAGGCCGAATGACGATCATAGGACGGTCTCCACGACCCGAGGTGGACCGACGACCTGGGCCTGGATTCTGTATGGCCAATCACGTCAATTTCACGCAAATTCCACGCCGATTCCACGCTGCCTGCGTGGAATCACGAACAAATTCCACGTAGGTGGCGTGGAATTGGCGAGGAATTGGCGTCTTAAAATTAGAGAATTAGGCCCCTGGTGAGAGTCGCGGGAGGCCTAGATGCGAATCGCCTCGTGGTGTTCTGAGAGGAGGCCTATGTTCAGCAGTGCATAATTTCTGGCTGATGATGATGATTTTGATTACTTAACCTTAGACCGCATCATCACTTAGAAGGATAGTCGCTTGACGTAATCTTCGTAAAGTATTTAGTAAATGTATTGCTCTCTCACCTCCTCCCCCCGATCCCCTACATGAGCGATAGAGAGTTGCTGGAGAGTGCAGATTTTTATAGAATTGGTGTTTTGGGGAACACTTTCCACTCCCTAAATTGTAGAGAAATCTTTTTTATTAGTGTCAATTGCATGAAAATAATATAACCAACGCTTAACGTTTCCATCTTTTTTTAGTTTTAGTTTTTGCCGCCGAACTCAAGAGGGGTGTTATAAGTTTAGGGTGAGTACGTATGTAGTTTCTGTTTAAGACATGGTAGCTCCCAAACTTATGAACCTATTTTGATGCGTTTTTTTTCTGTTTGAACGCTGATGTGATTGAGATGATTCTTAACTATAATGGGCCACCCCATTATAGTTAAGGTCGTTGGTTGATTAAGTAGTTAAGAAGTGAGTCTCAGCGCCCTTGTCCATACAAAAAGAAAAAACACCTTATCTACGTTAGGTTTGAGGAAGTGTCAAGTGATTGGAACGAGCACCTTGGATATAATTAATTTATCCCAAAAAACGACTTCAAACATTTTTACAAATTTGTAATGACAGAATTTTCATGAAATTTCTATTTTATTTTGACATATTTGAATTTTAAAGATGAGGTAGCATACTTAAAAAAACAAAAACAAACGAGTTGAAAACTTACTCCTTTTAAAGTCGGTTAAAAATATAAATTTGACACTGGCCCAGTCGCTGCTCTTGTTTTAATAAATAAGGTTTGTAGATTTCATTTTACCAAAATATCTTAAGGTACCCTAATAAAATAACAGTAAAAAGTTGTTTTTACACCCTACGGCTAATTTACACGTCAAGTAAAATTTAACGCACAAACATTTATTTTTCCTTATAAAGTCTTATCTTCTTGGATACCTACTTATAAATAACAATGCGTTCTTTTCAAGTCTTAAATTAAAATTCATAATTTAGTTTAAAAGCATCGAAAATATTTCGCTTTTATTAAGTTATCTATTATATATTTAGACGGGACTTAATCGCGCTGAAAACTTAATTTTTATTTACCTCGACGTTTCGATCAATTGATAAATAAAAATTAGGTTTCCAGCGCGAATAAGTCCCGTTTAAATATATAACTATGAGTTCGAATCGCGAAAGTTTAAAAGTAACATAACCCCTGTTATACAGTGCCAGCTACTGACCTGACAGTAGGCAGCTACTGCCACTGCAAACTCATCACAGTAGCCAACTCGCCTAGACCAGAGTACCTAAACAGCTGCTATAGCACAGGCAAGTAATGTTGCCTTGTGGAATAGCGAGTTAAGATTATCACATACACAGAAAAATGCTTAGCTGGTTCTCACAGCACACATGGGATGAGAAGTGGTCGGCCCATGATGAAGATAATAATATGTAGTGTTCTCGACTGGAGACCACGTTTAGGCAAACGTAGTGTAGGACGCCCTGTTGCCAGGTGGAATGACGACTGATGACCTGCGGAAAGCGGCTGGAAGAAACTGGATGCGGAGAGCTGAAGACTGAGCTCAGTGGCGTGCATTAGGAGAGACTTACGTCCAGCAGTAGACAAATATAGGCTGCTGATGATAGAGTATGTTACCGCTTGTCTAACACCTCTACCTAGATTTTGAATCACAAAGTTCAAATATATGTGGCTACTTAATCTCACGAGGCCAGCCAGCGAATAAACGCGAAAATAACACAAATATCCAAACAAACAATATCGAATGAGAAATATCCGCTAAGTCAAAGTCAAAATATTTTATTGTAAATAGGCCAAAGAATAGTACGTTTACAAGTCAAAACTTAACATGTCATGAACATGGAGAAAAAAATTTGATCAAGAACAATCCAACAAAATTATCTAAACTAAGTATACTTTGAATTTGAAAAAGGAAATTTCCTTTTCATGTGCCAACGCAGAGTTGGATCTCACACGGGAAAAGCAAATTCCCTTCTGACCCTACCGGTGCTTCGGATATACGCCCTTTAGAGAAGAGAGCACCAAGAAACTCTACGGGGTTGTTTTTTTTTTTCAATTTCTTTCAATTTCACTTATATTTTTAAATACCAGTTATAACACATACAAATACACATGTAAATGTCAAATACAAAAATAGAACTGCCAACAATCATCAAACTGAGATAAAAATAATAAAGACATAAACTAATAAGAAACTAGGCTGGACCATACCCCACAAGCAGCACCCGTTCATGAGTATGACGTGTGCTACATGTTGATAACACGATTTTTTTTCCAAATTCAAAATGAAACGAGAAGTTTCTCATATAACCCCTTCATTCCCTTCTGGTAAATTTTAAAGCAGAATAATTCTCAAAATATATATCCGATTTCTTTCCTCCACATCTTCAAGTACACAATATACGTAAACCATAAGGTATACGAAGAAAACAATTTAATTGTTTTCGTTTCCATTCTATTAAATTAGTAAGAACAATTTAAAAAAAAACTTTTACGAGCCTTTTTTTAAATTAATGTCACTTCATGTTTTTTTTTGCCTTTTCACTTTTTATTTTATTTTTTTGTATTATCGTCGATTTGTGAGCTACTCTGAAAGTTTCAGCAGGATAGCTAATCGGAAAGTGCTCGAAATTTGAGTCACATGATTCCAGGACAGACAGAAATACATAGATACATAGATAGATTCATACAAGTTGTTACATACCCTTACATGGCTTGTTGTGCGCCTTGACGTTGCTGTAAGCACAACAAGCATTTGTTTATAAATAAATAACTAAATAAGTGAAGTTAAATAAAAGCTTATAAAAAAGCTCGAGTTTTTTTTATTAAGTGTCAGCGGTGTCATTTGTAACAAGCGACAACTGAGTGGCTAAAGTCTGACTATTTGAATAGCACACATTTATTTAGTTTTTTAAGGCTGATTTACATCACATTATCATCTTGTAAAAGGTCGGTAATTTATTAGCTGGTAGTTTTTTGGTTCTAGTGGGTGGAAGGCTAATTGCGAATTACCCGTGCTGGGCGCATGGGTAATTCGCAATGTGAGTGAAGCTGGTGGGTGGACGGGTCATTGCCCCATCTATGCTGAATATAAAGAAGTAATCAAAAAGCTCGTCAATGAAACCTACCTTAAATAAGTTACTGATTAATAATGTTATATCTTTTTAGGTTCCGTACCTCAAAATAAGAAAACAAACCCTTATAGGATCCACTTTGTAGTCCGTGCGTCAGTCTATCTGTCTGTCAAGACCCTTTTTCTCGGGAACGCGTCATGTTGAATCATGTTGAAATTAATATCAAATACTCAGGTCTCCAAGCACTTGGAGCAGTGAAAAAAACAAACTTCTATACCCCAATTCCTAAAAAACGATTCGTTTTTTCAACGTCTCGTTACTTTTTGACGTTTTTTGTGTGGCGTTTATGTCAAAAGCCTACGGACATGAATCGGCCATAAGTCAACGCAATCAAAGGTACGGGCGTATATGCCGTATATTTTGACACTCGCAAGGGAATCAAAACCTATAGGGTACTTCCCGTTAACCCTACAATCATTAAGGACACGGCCCGTTTTGCTAGCGCTTTCTGCCTAGTTATTAAAAGTTCATGTTCATCAATAATTTCATGTTATTTGTATTGAAGATTACCCTATTACTAATTGCAAATGAGCAACATCTCTCAAGAACTTATAGTTTTAAAGATATTACTTTAATACAAGTTGAAACGCTTAAAAATAGCTATAGAGGCTCTCAGGCACTCCATTTGAATTTGTTTTGAGAAAATCTTTTGAATTATAGAGTATTTCATTGAATAATTACTATTTTTAGATATAATCTTTACATAGCCCACTCAAAATTCATTTTTACATACCTCAATTGATAGCCATCGTGTGAGCTTCGTAAGTAAATGCGTTGATAGTGAGGATACATTATACCTTCGCAAACGTTGCGTGGCTATCGTGTGGCTATGCTACAGTAGATACACCTCAATCGAATCAGGGGAGAAAAGCGAAGTTCGTCGGTTTTATAATGCACTAACAAGATCAGAATTAAATGATACAATACACACGAATGCAAGCGCAACGGAGTCAATGTATAACTACTTGTGATAACTACTAAAACGTAGTGATCATATTCTCTTTGATAACTACAAAATGTAAAAAAGTATTCACAAGTGACATGACATTGTGTGATATGACAGATGTCTGATATTTCTCGTAGTCCGTTTTTGCTAAGTGAAAAGCAAAATCGTAATGAATTATTTTTAAAAATATTTTTAATAAACATTGTGTACATTCACTTTAATTATTGATTCATTTTTCATTTATAAGTTTATTTATCATCGTACATACATTTCGTTGAGCGAAAAGTAAGACATTCAAAATGTCGTTGATTTTCAGATAGAACAATTTAATTACTTTTAATAGCAGCCCTTTAAAGCCTGGAATTTTAGACATACATAACACATGCCGTAATTTCTATATATTTTTGTGAATATTAATAATTACCTGCAGTCAAAGTACGTTCTAGGCAAAAACTGGCCATGTCCAAATGGCAAGAAGCCGTGTCTATATCACAAGTAAAAGAAAAAAAACTGAAAACCGTAAATTAGGAATAACACAAAAACCATAGTGCAGTTTGTAAACTGACCGCGACCTATCTCTGTGTATGGGGACAACAGTTAAGTTTGTACGGAACCCTCAGTGCGTGAATCCAACTCTCACTTGGCTGGTTTTTTTAATGGGGTCTATTGGTCTGTGTTTGTCTGTTTTTTTCTATGTTCACGTATCACGTAAAAACTACTGGACTGATTGCGATTCGGTTTTCACTGTTGGATAGCTTAGGTTTTGACTTTAAATCTGGTGTACTTTGTATCGTTATTCGATGAGCAGAAGCGGAGCAATCGATAAAAAACGGTGGGCTAAAATTTTGATATATTTTACTGTTGGTTCTGGAATATTCCATAGGATACTTTTCTCCAGAAAAATGACCACGCTAGTAATAAAATATAAGTACACATAGTTTCGTAGAACCACCTAGGGGACCCACGTAGGGGTAGTCAACCATAAACCACCCTCAATTGACCCTTTTAAAAGCCACAGAAAAACGTCTCACAATCGAACCTTGTTTAACCTTATCTTGTATTCCAAGAGCTCCTGCACAAAGAAATATGAGTCTCGACTTTTATACAAAAACTCATATTTTTAGACAAAAAGCCAAGTTACGATTGAACGACCGAGCGGCCGTTAGCCGGATATCCAACAAAAAGAAAGCCGCTACAAGTTTAGGTATAAAACCCCTTTTTATTGGATTGTGTAGAGCAGAAGGTCATCTGTGTCCTTTTAGGGGTCAGGCGCAAGACAAACGCGACAATTACCAAAATAATATCACCATAATATTATAAAGGCGAAAGTTTGTATGTATGCGTGTGTGTGTAAGTGTATGTTTGTTCCCGCTTAAACGGCTGAACTGATTTGGATGAAATTTGGTATGTACTTAGATACGTTATGTAAGCACAACAAAAAAATAAAAAAATACACATAAGCAAAAAAAATAGCCTGAAATAGCACATAAGGTACTTTTGATTCATCATCATCAGATGTCAAAGTAACAGGTGTCTAAATGACAGGTGTCAAAGTTTTAGGTGTCTAAATGACAGGTGTCAAAGTTTTAGGTGTCAAAGTGACAGGTGTCAAAGTGACAGATGTCAAAGTGACACGTATATAAGCGACATAAGTCAAAGTGACACGTATATAAGCGACATAAGTCAAAGTGCTGGGCACTTTGTCCTGGAATAACACAAAGTACTTTTCATCAACATCATCATCATCATCGTCATCATCATCATCATATGTCTAAGTGACAAGTATAAAGCTACCGGTGTCAAAGTGATCAGGTGTCAAAGTGATCGGTGTCAGCGGGTGAAACTTCGGGGCGCAGCTAGTAGCCATAAGTGTCGCTTTCTGGCAATCTGTCATTGCGTGGCGATACTGCGGACCTTGAGACACTCCTTGGGGTTAAATGAGAGCCGTCACTCCTTAAAAGGTCATCTAGGGTTGGACGCAAGAGCTAAGAAACTAACCTCCAAGGGAGCAAGTGATAAGGGGCAAAACTCCGGGAGTAGACCTTTTTTCCCTTTTTTATTTTATTAAGGACCAGGCATTTGTTTGACCACGATCTCACCTGATGGAAAGCGATGATGTAGTCGAAGGTGTAGCACGCTTGCCTAGTAGATACCTCTTCACTCTTGACTTGAACACACCTGGGTTATACGAGTATTTTACCGGAAACACTGACGAGGCCAGGGCATTCCACTCCTTTGTAGTTCTTATAATAAATGAAGAAGCGAACCGCTTCGTTCGTGTGTGTGAATTATTATTAACAAATTTTTTAAAAGGAATTATTGAGACTGTATCACACCTCTCGACATCATTTAGCCATCCACAATGGATCCTTAATAGGAGCCCGTTTGGTGGGTGGCAAGTCAACACCGGTGTTTACACACGAATTAAATCGGAAAATGTTGGAGTCTCTTTTCATTTCATAGATTTTCATTTCGAGAAGGACCTAGGAGGTAATCGCCATGGGGGATGTTGACTTGACGCTCATTGTTCCTATAGTTGCTTCTGTGAATATTAGCGATGAGCCTCAACAACCATCTTTTGAGATTTTCATCTTATTTCCAACTATTTAAATCGCTTTCACGCAGTTGGGTTTTTGGTTTATGCATATTTCTTTATTCTCTCATCTCCAATTTTTAGAGCCATGCATGCTTAAAGTTGCTACTCGTAGCAAGCTATGAAGAGAGCTTTGCTTAGAGTTACTCTTAAGGGCAAACTCCGCAATAAGATGATCAGATAGAGAACCAAAGTAATCAACAAATCTCAAATCATTAACAAGCTGACATGGACTGGTCGCTTCTCTCAAAGAACCGACAGCAGAATTGAGACTGCGTTTAGGAAAATAAAGTCACAGGCCAGGTGAGCGACGACTTGCGAAAACGGAATAGAACAGCCGAAGATCGGGCTCATAGGTGTTCACTAGGACAGACATATGTCGAGCAGTGGACGAATTAGGCTGATGAATACAATTCAACATCGGACAACAGGACGTAGGGTGCGGCACCGTTATAATAATGGATACTCCAACTATTACGCTACAGGGCGTTTAGCTTTCACATTGTAGGCGTACCTCATAATGAATAGATAGAAAAGAGTGAATAGTGAGCTGATGACTAATAGGGAGAGATGAAAGAAAAATACATGTTGTACCGACACCACACAGAAGTGGAGTGAGCAACTCCTTGCCATTGTCTTCGTTTCCCGGTAGTTTGACCCTGGGAGTCTGCCAAGGAGTATGAATAGAGCAGTATCTTCTAACTTCCACCAGCCACTAATGGCCGGAGCAGACACAGAGATCGTAAAACACAAGGCGGTGTCGCGGCCGTAAAGTGCAGATTTACCAACAACAGTGTACCATTGGTTTTTATTCGGTTACGAGTGATACTTGAGGGGTATCGAGAGCACCAAGCTGTTTAGTGTTTTCATAGCGATGCTTCGACACTATTTGTATATTTAACACTTAACCATAATATTTCACACCCTGCCTCCGTGTGTAGTTCGATCAAGCAAACCACGAGGATTTTTAGGTCCTTACGGTTCGAGCGATCGAACTACGAGGATTTGAATTTCTAGTAGTTATATCATTGAAAATTAAGCATATTACGAGGAATGTTAAGTCCTGGTGGTTCGGCCGATCGAACTACGAGGATTTGAAATTCCTCGTAGGTCGATGATTAAATAACGGATAGGTAAACAACTTCCCTTTTTTTGATCGACTTTACAGAAGGAAGTACAGACCGTTCACCGTAAGATGTCCCCTGCAATAGATAGTGCCAACATCACGGCAGGAGATAGCTTACGGTGAACGGTCTATAGGCTATCAAGTCTTCTGTTTTTTTTTACGTCGTGTGTCTGAAACTTCTGAACCTATTTGGATGATTCTTTATTTAATTGAAAGGTTTTTTTTATGTGTATACCTTTATAGTATATGTATTAACTAGCTTCGCCCCGCGGTTACACCCGCGTACACATCGTTTCCATGGCGACCGTTCCTTAAAGCGAGTAATCAACATTTTCAAGTTTTCCCGTAGAAAGTTACCATTTTCCTAAAACGAAGTCGCTTTCCGCGTCTGTCTATCTGTCTGTCTATCTGTATATCCTCTAACTCCTCCTAAACCACGCGACGGATTTTGATGCGGTTTCTACCATCAGTTAGGTAATTTTTCAAGGGAGGTTAAGTCATAGTCATAACTCGTAATTTATTAATGTAAAAAAATATATGCAATAATAATATTTCCGTAAGTACCAGGTCCCATCAAGTGAAGCGTTTTAGCAGACTTCGCCAATCTGCGTGGAACGCCAGAAAGTTTATTTGCGTTATGAGTGTTGTACCGATGCATTTCTCCACGTATCTTGAAAGTTTCTATGTTCTCACGCGTGTATATTGCGCGTCCACTTGGAGTTTATATATAAAATATATATATATATATATATATATATAAGTTGTGTTTAGATTATAAATGTAAATTATATTTATAATCTAAACACAAAACAAAAATACTCATTTAGTTACAATTTTTTAAAACTTTTTTTTTTTATGAAATCGATGGAATCGCTAAAAATATCCAGATCATGACAAATCTCATTGTAAGATGAGTACATTCGATATAGCGGAAGTGATGGGCATAAGTAGTGCGACACAATGGAAGGCTGAATGTTCTTCTGTTATGGACACGGCTGCATGAACGTGGCACAGCGAGTTTGACTTTCCTAAGCAAATCAGGACAGTCAATTTTCCCACTGACAATTTTGTGCAATAACACAATATCAGCAACATTTCGTCTGCATTCATATGTAGTCAAGTTAAAATGAGCAAGCCTAGAGTTATACGACGTCAAGCTGCAACATAGGTTATTTGCATAGGATAGGTGATATAACAACTGTTTCTGCAGTCTTTTCAATCGGTGAACATGTACAGCATATGAGAGACTCCAGATTGAGCTGCAATATTCCAAAAGAGAACGAACATAGTAGTTGAAAATAATTATAGTTACATCAGGGTCTTTAAAAACATTTGTTTGCCTTATTACGGAACCTGCCAAACGAGCACCTTTCTTAATGATAGTATCAATAATTATGTTCTCTGAAGTCAATCTTAGAGTCAAATGTAACCTTTGACGAATGTAACCTTTGACGAGACCTAAGTCTCGCATACTAGTAACTTCGGATATCGGAGAACTATTGATATGATAAACAGCCTGTATAGGATTTCGCTTTCTTGTAAATTTAATATGGTAACATTTGGCTGCGTTCAGGACCATTTTATTTTGAGAACACCAATTAGTAATAGCATTTTTATCATTTTGCAAGGATACCGTGTCTACGTGCTCACGAATTACCCTGTAAAGTTTAAGATCATCAGCAAACATTTGATACTCGGATGTAACTGAGGCACAAAGACAATTAATAAATGCCAAAAAGAACATAGGACCAAGATGGGAACCCTGGGGCACACCAGATGGTACTATTCGCACGGCAGATTTAAAACCTCGAACCATGATAAGCTGAGACTTATTGCAAAGATATGAATCGCACCATCTCAATAAGGAGCCACAGATTCCTGCACGACCGAGCCTTTGGATGAGCAGGCTGTGATCAACCACATCGAATGCCTTGGAGAAATCGGTGTAGATGGCATGAACTTCAAATTTGTCTTCTAACGCTTCACAAATGTCAGTGACATAATTCAAGAGATTCGATGTCGTTGACTTTCCAGGCAAAAAACCGTGTTGGTGCGGATCAAATAATGGTGTCAACTGGTAATGAATTATTTTTTGAACTATTGATATTTTCCCCAATGAAGATAGGATAGATATGGGTCTATAGTTCGCGATATCACTTTGGTCACCCTTTTTGTGAATCGGTGTTATATGAGCAAGCTTCCATCTAGTGGGGAAGATTCCGCATAACAGGGACTTATTAAATATGTGGTGAAGAGGCTTAACTAATTGAAATTAACATGTCTTTATAAAAATATGAGGGATCGAGTCTGGGCCAGGGCCTTTATTATTAGTTGTAACTGACAAAAAAAAACTGAAAAAATATTCGTTATAATGAGGACGTATTAGTGCTTCAGGCCGATAAGGGAAACGACACTGTGGTAATTAATTCGTCTGATTATGAGTGTAAATTACGGATTTTGTTGGAGGACAGAAGTATTTACAAACCTGTGTCCTACAACCCTACTGCACTCTGGCACTCTGACATGCCGTATCCGAGCCATTATTAGAGACTACAAGGAACTTTTCTCAGAAGACGTTTATGGAAATCTATATAGACCTCAAATAGTGCAGCCACCAAAATTATATGGTTTACCGAAAATACATAAGAACAACGTGCCGTTGCGTCCTATCGTAAGTCAGATAGATTCTCCCACTTACGGTCTAGCGAGGCATGTTGCGTCTGTGTTGCAGCCTCTTGTCGGTAAGACTGCGTCTTTTGTGAAGGACTCTCGCCATTTTGTCGAGATTATCAAGGATCTTAAACTGGAACCAGACGACATCATGGTGAGTTTCGACGTGGAATCTCGTTTCACCAACTTTCCAGTAAAATAGTGCCTTGAAATCGTAAGGGAAAAGTTGAGGGAGAACCATCTCTCAGAAAATTTGATTGTTTTGCTGAGGAATTGCCTAGAATGAAATTGACTTCAAACGCTCGTACCTACTTCGCGAACGCTTGATCCAAATTTTTCTTATTATTGGAACTGGTTAAAAACTACTGAACTGATTTTGATACAATTTCTATGGGACCAATCTGAAAGTATATCCATGCAAACAAATAAATAATTGTCGAAATCGGTTAATAAATCACGGAGTTCTGAGGTAAGTAAAAAAAGTAAGGTAAAAAAATATTTATTGCCACTAGAAATAAAGAAAATTAGATGTACAAAAGGCATCAATATATAAATAAAAAAGGTAACAAACATTTTAAAAATTGAATTGAGAACCTCCTCCTTTTTTGAAGTCGGTTAAAAACAAAGTCTCTTCCCGCCGTCTGTAACGCTTTATCTTTTAAACTACGCAACGGATTTTAATTAATGCGGTTTTCATCAATAGATAGAGTGATTCAAGAGGAAGGTTTATACGTATAATTAGATATTGTTTTGTTTTAATTTGTCCAAATATGACGAAAATTGTTCAGGATGTCAGAAGCACGAACCTCTACAAGTAGTACAGATTCATGCTCGGAAGAAATCAAGCCAACTGAGAGCTTTTTGAATTTGGAACGTTAAATTTCCAATGAAAACTCGCATAGATAAAGATAGAGTTTATTCGAAAACTAAACTGGCCGCCATAAGCAGCAGACAAAAAAAATACGCGATATCCCCATATCTCATATATGAAAAGAATGAAAAGAATTAAAATATTGAAAAGAATGTGAAACCAAAGAGGTATTTCTGTTATTTTAACAGTTCCGTATTTAATCATTTTCAACAGAACACAAAAATATCGTCAAACTATTATTCCCCCAAGCGGAGTGAAGGTCGAGTGTGCGAGAACTACATATTTCACCTCTTTTTTTTCTCAATTACACCCGTGCGAAGCCGGGGCGTGTCGCTTGTGTTATATAAACGTGCTGCAAGATGGATCGTGGCCCTTAAGTAGCTAAGCTCTCCCTTGTAAATTCTCTTTGGAGCACTCAAAAAGTTAACAGTATTTAATCAAATAGCCCAAATTAATTAACAACAATCTCAACGTTTTATCACCGTTATAACGGCGTTGCAAACAATCTATTATTCGTTATAAAATAACGTTTTATTGCACATTTTAGCAAATAACGGCTTTAACTGTCGTTATAGCAGTCTGTCGGTAAATTTCACTTTGGCAGCTTTCTATTCTTGTTTATTATGAACGTAAAAAAGATGTATCTAGGGTTGGGGGGCGGGAGCAATGACCTTCCCGAATAATATATATAAAAACACATTGTATTTCTATTGGCATTATACATTCCTAAACATAAATAACACAAACAGGATAGTAAGTACAACTTTAATCTACAACTACACTAATATTTTAAAGAGGATAGATTTGTTCTTTTTATGTTTGTTTGTTTGTAATGGATACCTAAACTTAAAAAAATCTGAACTAATTTTACAAATTGTTTCACCTACAGGCTACTTTATCAACGAGTAACATGGTCTCAGTGGCGTTCATTAGGAGAAGCCTGTGTCCAGCAGTAGACCAATATAGCCTACCATGGGCTATATTTTATTTTTCAAACAATTAGAGATCCACGAAAATTGCAATATTCTAACCAAAGGTATCAAATATTTGCAAAAATTACGATTACTCGGAATGATATGTTGCCGTGGAAACAAAGTAATTATAAGTCTGTCAAGTACGTGAGTAATAAATAATGCAGTTGTCTATGGTCAAAAAGCACCACGATCGTTGCTGCAAAAGATTTTGAAATACGATGTTTTTTTTCGCGATAAACTGTAGTCGGCGCGGTGGAAGTCGCAGGCGGGAAAGCTAGTTCTATATAAAATAAAGTCAACAACCGAACGCAATCAGGGTAGCTCACAGCTCGATGACAATGCAGTATGAAAAAAAAAAAAAGTCAACAACCGAACGCAATCAGGGTAGCTCACAGCTCGATGACAATGCAGTATGAAAAAAAAAAAGTCAAATACCGAACGCAATCAGGGTAGCTCACAGCTCGATGACAATGCAGTATGAAAAAAAAAAAAAAGTCAACAACCGAACGCAATCAGGGTAGCTCACAGCTCGATGACAATGCAGTATGAAAAAATACAGCTTAAAAACACGTGGTTTTTAGATTACCTAGTTTTTTAATCTGCATTTGTTGCTTGTTATCCGACTACAGCGAAGCAAGGGAAGGGTAATGAGTTTATCAGTCTATGTATGTATTACGAGTATGTATGTATGTATGTGTGTATATATGTATGTGATTATTTGATTGTTCCACCATAGCGTCGCCTCTATTAGTCCGATTTTGACAAGCGAGGTGTCATTCGATTCGTCTTCAGGTATAGTGTCATAGGTGTCATCGTTTTTTTACCCAACTACGGCAAGGCAAATGAAGGTTGATGTGTTCAAACTAAAACTTGGCCCGATTTTGACAAGCGATGTCAAGGTGTCAATCGATTCGTCTTCATCGCAAGAGTGTCATAGGCTATTTTTACCCGACCGTAGTCGGGTTTTAGTTTTTGAACTTATATCTTGTTTTTACTTTTCACGCCTTCTTTCTTGCCTACGATTAGTTATTCTGTGGTAACACAGTGCAACGAAGCGGGTGCGCAATTATCGTTTAGTACCTACTTATATATATGTATATATATTTAGAGAAACCCTTAGCACCCGTGCGGAGCCGGGATGGATCGCTAGTAATTATCAATAGGGAGAAAGCAAGTCTAGAGTGGCCTAGCTAGTTATAATATACATCGACGATCAATTTAGCGATGGTAGCCTAACGGTTCAATAGTGCAACTTATAATCCAAAGATACCGGGTTCGGTCCTAGACTTTGTGCGGGGTGTCCATCGCTCCGTGCTACGGAGGGCACGTCAAGCTGTCGGTCCTGTTAGCAGCAGTCGTTAAGCCATGTCAGAGGCCCTCGGGCAAACTCTGAATCCAGAGGCCAGCACTATCTCATACGACAAACAAACAAACAGATAAAATCTAACAACTACAATTATTTGATGCACAACTCAGCATGTTTGTTTGTTTGTTTGTCGTATGAGGTAGTGCTGGCCTCTGATGTCAGAGTTAACGACTGCTATTAATCAATAACAGCCGGGACCAACAACTTAACGTGCCCACAACATACAATTCAGCATAAGACAATACAAATACCAACACAGGCGTAATTACTACTAAATAATTGTAACTTCAATAAGTGTCTGGGACACAGGCACCAACCACTGCCTATTTACTTACTTTTGAATGTAGGTAGAGGGGAAGTTGCCCCCAGCCTATCTCACTTGAGTACAGCCACTACGGTAAGGCATGTAAAAGGGAGTATTTCTCGAATTACAAGGACTTTTATGATCATGGTATTACTTCGTTGCTATCTTTAGATAGGTATTTAGGATGATTTTATTACTTGTTTTCAAGAAACTATTGAAAAACAAACTAATTACACTTACCGAAAATTATATACCTACATAGGTAGATAGACATTTACATTTATATTCTTTTCAATTCATTTATTTATTGTTGTATGTACTTGGGAGGTACCTACGTTATAAGAGGTTATGAGGCATTGATGTTACGTTGTTGGGCGTTAATATATCATGCCTGATGCTATATTTTTATTTTATTATAAATTAGATACAATCCACATTATTATTAATATATTACTTATGTGATACATACCTATTAAGTATGTGTGTATTTTTACATTTTTGCTAGGTAATGTAAAGTTAATTTAATTATTTTCGCAAATTTAAAAGAAAATAATTAATCTGCGTTTGAACACTTCGTCTTGTAGGTATTCGTTAAGAGCCATTTCACGTTTTCGCGCGATAATCTTATATTTCAAGCGCTTAATTTACCATCTTAGAAACGACTTTGACAATATTAAAAAATTGTTTAAAATAGAACAATCTATTGCATTGATATTCAATGTTCCACATTTACAAATACTACTTTATTTATTTTGTAGTGGTCAATCTTTCGCACCTAGTTTTACGAAAATTAAAACAAACAGTCATCTTCAGACTCCTAAATCTTTTATAAAAAATCATCAATATGACTGATAAAAAAACCTATACATCAGGCATATACATCTGTAGGTAGATAATGTATTAGAATATAGTTTTTTCATCACAGTATCATTAAAAAAAAAGAAGAAATTCCGCTAATTACCCCGAATTATACCGGCAGTTTGCCACGTTTTTTTGCTTCAAATAACAAGTTTAGTTCGATACTCCCCAAGTTTAGTTCGATACTCCCCAAGTTTAGTTCGATACTCCCCAAGTAATTAGTTCGATACTCCCCAAGTAATCAATTTAGTTCGATACTCCCCAAGTAATCAATGGCAACTGTCCAAGCCGAGGTTCGTACCCCCTGGGTGCCCTTGAGCAAGTGGCCAAAAACTTAACTTTGGCGTGCGCCTTCTGCGTCACGCATTGCGGCGGAGCGCTTTTGCGCCCGCCCCACCGTCCTGGTGACGCTGTAGAGGTCAGTTATAGACCAACAGCACATAACCTTTCTAAAAAAAAATAAAAATAAAAAAAAAAAAAGCGCGCCGATCAGTACGGCGCGAGCGCTTACCGAGGTAGGACCTGTGTCAGTTTTGCTGCGCCCCGATTTTCCGACCGCGAGACGCATAAACGCAAGTTCATAGTACGACCACAACGTTTTGATCGCGTGAGTATTTTTTAAGTGTTTATTTTTGTTGAGTAATATTAGTATTGATGCATTGTATATAACAATAACAACATATTTCTGTATTTTTAGTATTAGCAATGGGACGAAAAAATGCCATTTATCACTGTGTTAAAAAAAGGAAACGTCATAATTATGCAGCCATACAGAAAGCAACAGAAGCGAGGTAAGAATTTATTTTCAAAAAAAGATTCTCAAGTTCACCTGTTTGTATCTATAATATCATCAAAAACGGGTAATATTCAGTTCAGGTATTATGTTCTGTTTGGATATCAGAAATTCTAAGTGTGTGAATGTTTTTATGTATGTATTATTGTCCACTTCCTCAAAACTAAAAGTAGGATTACAAAATTATTTTTGTAATGGTTTAACACGAAAGTTTCATAAAAATTGGATCAGTATTTTAAAATAATATATCGATCATAAACTGAGTAAGAGCGTTACGCGGCATGCTAACGCGCATGATTTTTACGTGATTATTTGGATCTTTCAAACTAGCACTTAGATTTTGATGGGATAAAGTGTCGTAAAATTATTATAAATAATTTTTGTTAGTAAACTAATATTTGGTACTTGTTAGTTTATACAGGCGATTTTTTTGTTTTAATATCTAATTTTGCAATATATACATAGTTTTAGTTAAAGATATAAACATAACAGATATTTTATTGTATTTTAGAATGAGAAATAGGATAAATCGTGCTGAAGAAAATAGTACCATTAATACTGAGGCTGTTTTGGGTACATGTTCAAAGGAATCCAATTCGATAATGGAAATTGTAAGTATTATTTATTAATTTAGTTCTGATAACAATACAGTAACATGTATTGAATAATATTATACATCCAAGATGGCCGCCGCAACAAAATGTCGGATTATGATTTCTTTTACAAACCCCTTGATATGGGTATCAAATGAAAGAGCTTGACTAGTAGAATACAGCTGTATCATTCTAAATACAAGATGGCCGCTGCCACGTAATGGCGAATCAGAAATATATATTTTTAAGAACCCCGTCAATATGGGTATCGAATGAAAGGGCTTTACTTGTAGAATACAGTATAATAATATTTCTTTCTTTCATTTAACAGGACAAAGAGTTTCTTGAAGAAGAAACTGAATCTGACATACCAAAGGAAGTTTCTCAACCAATTGTAAATATTTTATTATATTTTTTAAATTTCCATATTTTTTTAAGTATCTACTAAATATTCATAATATTATTATTTTTGTTTTAGGAAGATTACCTAGTAGAAGGCAGGCGAATAATTGATTTCCAATATTTTTGGAGTCAGTTGGTGGCTATAAGTGAGCACAGTGAGAATTTTGGCTGCAAATTAAACTATCTTAAAATAGAAAAAGAAAAAAAAGTAGGTCTTATATCTAAATTTAATTTGAAGTGTATGTTTTGTTGATCAAGCTTCATATTGAAAACTTCAGACTCCGAGGAACAATCAAGACTTGACGTTAATGCTGGAGCTGTGTCAGGTGCAATAATTACGGGAATTGGTCTGTCGAACTTAAATGAGCTCACTGCATCTATAGATTTACCAACAATGCCATTTCGGTTATATAGTAAAACACATGATGCTATTTCTGATATGTGGAAGACTGCAGCCGAAGAAACAATGTTAAATGCTGCCAAAGAGGAAATTAAAGCGGCAAAATCACGTGGCGATATTAATAATGCAGGTCTTGCAATGATACCGGTCGAAGCGGATGCATGTTGGGGTAAACGCTCCTACAAAAATAATTACTCTGCGCTTTCTGGTGTTGCGGCCATTATAGGAGGTCCCACTTATACCTACTCTGATTCTTAAACTTCGAAAAAACGCGTCTCAGCTTGCTTTCAATTCCCGAAGTCTGTTACATTGCTATACAAATAATCGTGCTGAGCAATTCAACAGCATTGTGGCTAAAATGGTAGGTGGCAAGAGAGTACATTTTTCTCTAAAGGACTCTTACACTACCCGATGTCATGCTGCAGTGGTATCGTTTAATACAGGAATGCCACAGTATACATTGTATAAATCGATTTGTCACACTAGTCCGGGAAAATCTCTGAAACTGCTGGAAGCTAGAAGATGTACTAAAAATGCTCGAGAAGTTATGGCCCGTGGAAGCAGTTCTCGTAAAAAAATAAATTTCAATCCCGTGGATGGTCATTACGGCAGTGAATGTGAACGACCGGATATGGATGCCGAAGACTATGAAAGAGGAAAAGCGCTGTTTTTAAATAATTTAAAAGAACAAGCTTCGAATCGTCATGAAATTGAGAGAGCTACTGTCCTACAAGCAGAAAGCGCTTTGTGGCTCGAGCTTCGAAGATGTATACTAACAGCGTCTTCCTTTGGAAAGGTTTATAAAAGACGTCCAAGTCAAAACTCAGCTCCTCTGGTGAAATCAATTCTATATACATACAAATTAGATAATATTACCTCGATAAAACACGGTAGAGACAACGAACCAAAGGCTTTGCAACAACTCAGTGAACAAGAAAATACAGTAATAGAAAAGTGTGGACTTTTTATTGACATGGAACACTGTTTTTTAGGAGCGACACCCGACGGACTGTGCAATGAAGGTTTAGTGGAAGTAAAATGTCCTAGCTCCGTTTTCGGAATAGATCCTAATACTGCCATTCAAGAAAAGAAACTTTAATGTTTCAAATTGAACCAAACTCAAGTCAACATGAACCAAAATCACGATTGGTACTATCAGGTACAAGGCCAGCTCCACATTACCAGAAGAAATGTATGTTTATTTGCTGTGTGGACTGGTTCTGATTTTCCACTGAAAGTCGTAAGGATCGTTAGAGATGACATATTTTGGCAAGAAAAAATGCTTCCGAAATTGGTTCGTTTCTACAATGATTGCCTAATCCCAGAAATCATAGACTCTATAAAGACGAGATCAATGCCTTTACGGCAAATATTTATATAATTTGATAATTTGACGCCAGTCAATATTTTTGAATAAAGTTATTTTGAAAGGTATTTTTATGTATTTTATTGAACTAGAAAAAAAACTATATTTATATAGACTTACTAGCAGTACCCGCGGCTTCGCACGTGTGGCTATTTCTCTATTTTAAAATAACTCTATTACTATTTCAAGACCTAAAATACCAATATACCAACATTTAAACAAAATTCCTTCCGCCGCCTAAAAGTTTTTATCGATTGTTCGGCTTCTACTCGTCGGATTGTGTATATATATAATAAGTAAACCAGTTTTTAAGTCAAACTCTAAGCTATCCAACAGTAGTAAACCGCGTCGCAATCAGTCCAGTAGTTTTAACGTGATGCGTGAACAAACATACAGACAGACACGATTTTTAAAAATGTTTTAATCTTTTCCAGTAGCTTATTTTTAGTAACCTTTTTTTTTGTATCTTCCTTTTACAGATTAAAAGTATTCTATGTCCTACTTCGTAGTATGAACTCAAATCATGCCAATTTTCATTTGAATTCATTCAGTACGCGTAGTTTCAGAGTGAACTCAAATCATACCAAGTTTCATTTAAATTCATTCGGTAGTTTCGGCGTGATGCCTAGCCAAGATACATTAAGATAGACAGACACAGACGAAAATGAAAAAAAAAACTGTTTTGGCTTCAGTATCAAATATAAAACAACATCCAAAAAACTCATTACTAAATATCTTCATTGTACAGAATTGGACCTGTAACAGTTTTATTATATGTCTATATTTATTTGATAAGAAGTCATTGAAAAGAAATCAATTAATTAAGATCGTTTTCGAAAATTACAAAATTTCTGTACGCAAGGAGTGCAAGTATCAAACCATGTTATTCCTAGTCGCGCTATCCCCGTCGTCGCGGAGTCGTGCGCTCTCACTCTTGCTGGCGAGCGCCGGTATTTACCTAAATTTGTGCAACGTAATTTTGTGAAATGGCTCTTAAGTGTGTAAACGGGCTTTAATTCCAAAATAAATCTTTTTGCTTTCAATTCAAGTTTAGGTAATTTTAGTCATGCCCAGAGGTATATTGTTATATGCCAACGACAATTTTTAAACTTCTAAAATTAAAAAAAGACATGAAAAATGCCTCATTCTATTATGTATACATTAGTCCTTCCATAGTATGTTTTTGTAAATATTCCTTATTCCTGTAGGTATTGTTATATTCCAAATTCCAAAGTCCAACACTATTTTGTTTATGTACTTAGTGGGTACTAATTAGTTTGACTAGCCTGTAAAAAATGCTACTTAATATTTTGATTTATTTGTTTGCGTGTTATCTAGATGTACTGATGGAGGATTAGGCTGGCAAAGTTTAACGCAGGCAAAGCCACAGGTCGCAGGCTAATACAATATTTTAAGTGATCGTGGTACTTAAATATTTAAATGAATACAATAGAAAGTTCACCAGAAAGTATTCCTGGCTTTTCATTTTGGTATACATTTCGTTCAACGCCATCTCCTGAATGTATTTGTAACTACCTACACCACTATAACAAGCAGCTCACGCGTTCCTCCTGCAAGCAGTTGAATTACCAACAATGTTAGTAAATGGAAGTCTTACATAGTGCTAGCTGAAACTCCTAGATGGCGCTAAATAAAATATTTATTGAGAAACAACAGAAAAAATTCAAGTAATTGCTGATCTCTAACCATTATAACAAAAAAATGTATTACCCATACCCAGCGGCGGCAATTAATTAGGTAGGGAGCTATATATCACTCACTATGGCAGTATGATAACCGTTAAATAAAGATAACAATATTTTTTCCTAGAAATCCCTCTAGAGGTTTTCAAACGAACTAAAACTGCATTAAGGATTTTTTAAATCGTCTTTTTCTACTTCCTGAAAAATAACGTGAGAGTGGAAAAACTGGAGACACTTTAAACCTAGAATAAAAAATAAATAAATGGCGTTAAGTTAAAACATATTGTTACTTATATTGACCTCGCTAAACCCGCGTCACAGAATATAGTACAAGCCCGCATAGTAGTATTTCGTTTAAAAGAAGCTCAAAAGTAGCAGCACTAAAAGTACCTTAAAGTACAATATATAGTTACTACATTTCTTCAATATTTGTTCGGCCGTCAAATAGTTTTTATCTATTGTTCGGTATCTAATCATCGGATTAATATACCAAGCACGCCAGTTTTTAAGTCAAACCCTAAGCTATCTAACAGTGAAAATCGCATCGCTATAGGTCCAATAGTATAATTTACGTGACGCGCGAACAAACACACAGACACGATTTATAATGTTATATTCTTGTTCAGTAGTTTATTTTAAGTACCTTTTACGATTCTATTTTTAACCCCCGTACAAAGAGACGGGTGTTATAATCTGTTTTAATAGTGTATCACTGTGTGTTTGTGTGTGTATATATGTGTGTGTTTGTGTGTGTGTGTGTGTGTTGTGTGTGTTTGTGTTTGTGTTTGTGTTTGTGTGTGCGTGTGTGCGTTTTTTGTGTGGTTGAGTGTGTGTGTGTGTGTGTGTGTGTGTGTGTGTGTGTGTGTGGCATCGTAGCTCCCAAACGAATGGACCGATTTTTACAAATTATGCGAGTTATTTGAAGCATGGAGTACCTGGCACGGTAGCTGAACTTAGTAAAGGCATGTGCCCCGCAGAGGCACGGAATGATGCGGGTTCGAAGCCCGTCCGTGATTTAAATTTTTCGTATAGGAAATTATTAGATATGTTCCTTATGTAGTACCTACATGAATTAAGTTCATGGCGGTTCCTTTCTAAGTGAAGTAACAGATCCAAATTATTGAGACAATTACTTTTACCCGACTACGGCGAAGCAAACAAAGGGTAATGAGTTTAACATTCTATTAAGTATGTATGTCTACGATGTATGTATAAATGTGGATGTTCCACTATAGCGTCGCCCCTATTGGTCCTATTTTGACAAGCGAGGTATCAATCGATTTGTCTCAGGGGCCCTATTATACAACTTGGTTTCAATCATATTGTCACTTGCGTCATAGCAATTTCGACGCTTTAGTGATATTGAAAATTGGACTGAAACCACGATAGATATAGTAGTGCCGATCTTGGTTTCAATCAGATTGTCACTATTTTCATAGCAATTTCGATTCTAACGCGCTGCATTATGTGCACGTGAAACTGAACTGAAGAAACTGACAATCTGATTGAAACGAAGATTGGTAATAACCCTACTAGGGCTATTACCAATCTTGGTTACAAACAGATTGTCAGTTTCTTCATAGCAATTTCGAATCTATCGCAACTCATTAGTGATAGTGATATTGAAAATCGGATTGAAACCATGATAGATAATAGCACTAGGTAGTGTCATAGGCTATAATATTTACGATTACGGCGAAACAAAGGAATTATGAGTAAGTACAACCTAAAAAATTGACACGACTTTGACAAGCGAGGTATCAATCGATTCGACTTCATCGCAAGTGTTATAGGCTATTTTTACCCAACCGTAATCAGGTTTTATATCAAATAGTTTTTGTAAAGGAAAAGTTTGGATAACGGGCGGGAATTGAACTCGCATCATCCGTGCCTTTACACGGCTCATGCTTTGCTAGTTCAGTTACCATGACCACTACTACCAATGATATAGAAAGTACTGTTATTTATTCTGTGGCATGGTGCGGGTTCTTGTCCCGTACATGATCCAAATATTTTCCTTTAGAATAAAATTGCTCAGGTATGTTCTCGCTGAGCAGGAATTCTGCTAAAATCATACAAAATTTTATACTTCTCGATGTAATGTATGTAAATTCTAAGTCATATTATGTAGATAAAACTATATAAAAAAACCTCACGAAATGTTAACACTAAAGTACACAATAAATGAACATATGTTTATGGTTACGGAAAACACTGTATAATAACCTTGTTGGCAGGACACTTTGTTTTCGTCTGGCTAGCTTCCGCAACCCTCAAGCTCAGCTATCCTCAGAGTTCAGCCTTGCAGAAAACCTCCCCTGAAGCACAGACATTATTGAAGAGTGAATTGAGCTCTTGAGGATTGGTTGGGATCAACCTCCATTCTTGTAGATGTACTGGAAGGGACTCCTGGTAATTCAGATTTAATTTCTCCACAAATGATGTGCAAGTTCTTCCATCAAGGCCCACAGATGACTGCAATGAAATTTTATTATAACAATGTTTTGCTGTGTAATTGATAGAGTTTATACCGATTTTAAAAATGCTACAATGGAAGAATATATTATAGCAGGAATATATTATATTTTCCAAAGCTTTGGAAATATTGCTTAAAAACAAAATGTATATAATGGTGTCTCAATACTGTTATCCGACCACAGTGCAATAACCTAGTAATGTTAATTGCCTATGTCTCTATCTGTTATACATGAATGATTTCTAATTTATTTGTTTTTATGCAATCGTAATTTTCTTAACAATATGATGAATGTTTTCTCTGTCAAAAGGACACAGGAAAGGTGTTTGGTCACAGAATAAATAATAGTATAAGTACAGAAGGAGAACTGAATAAAGTCATTTAAATAAATAGCGACTCTCGCTACAACGCTATAAAGTGCAATTTAACTCGCACAGAGATTTGAGTTTTCAATTATATTTACCTAGAAGGCGCTCGCCCATCGCATGCAGGCTAGAATGCACCGTATCACAAAGCACGAGAACTTCTAGGGTTGTATTAAGATATGACTAGGTACTTGTACTACTAATTATTCTGTGATATGTTATGACTTAGATATTGTAACAGAATAAATAAGTAATAATGTATTATGTTATTACTAATTATTATAAATTAAAATAGTTCTATTACATACGACGACATTCTTATCAGAATAGACCTACTACCTCATTTTTACTACCTACCTATCCCAGAACGCCGATAAGTTTAGTGAGATACCTACCTACGTATAAGTGTTGTTGGTTGATTATGATTATATCCTATAGGTATTGCACTTTGATGAATAAAGGTGTCTGAATTCCTTGCTTTATAATGAGTGAAAGTAGTCATTTAAATCACTATTCAAACAGCCGAATGCTATGCAATACCTTCTCGGTTACTTCTTGGTACTCATAATTAAAACACGAATAGAATTTGTTAATAACTTTACGTAAGTAGGTACTTTATCGCTAAGTACAAGGGCGCGCCTTGTACTTAGCGATAAAGTATCATCGAGCGCACGCTTGACACTCGACTGAACGGACCCGAATATTGCGCCTTCGAATTTATTTGGACTTGTTGCGGAGTGCGACCGCCCTGGTTTGGTATAGTAATGAAGTACTTGAAAACGTTCACAAAGATTTTACTATTTACAGATCAAGAGTGTATGGCTGCCAGTCTTAGAAAAAATATTGTTAAGCAAATCTAGCAATGCTGGCTTATGATGCTGACCAAACATTATCCATACCAATATATAAAAGTGAAACGTTGGCTGTTTGTTTGTTTGGGGAGCTTTCACACGATAACGGCTGGACAGATTTAGATGGCATTTAGAATGGAGATAGCTTATACCCTAGAATAAAACATAGAATACTTTAATCCCGGAAAATTGAAAGTTTCTACGGAAAAACTGGAAAATGTTGATTACTGACTGTAAGGAACGGTTGCCATCACAGAATGGTCTGTAGTTGCAAGTAATTCATACATACATAAATTTGATAAAACTTTAAGGGTTTCTAGATTGAATACGGGACCTTAAAATATATTGAGTCATAGGTTAGAATAAATATTATATCATAGGTACTAATAAGTATGTTGGTAGGTGATTCATTCCCACATAAACTTGATGAATCTGTAAAAGTTCCTAAATTGACTAGGGAACCCTAAAATATATCGAGCCATAGGTACTAATTAGTATGTATGTAGGTAGGTAATTCATTCTGACATAAACTTGATGAAACAGTAAGGCTTCCTAAATTGGTTACGGAACCCTAAAATATATTGAATCAAAGCTACTAATTAGTATGTAGGTAGGTAATTCATTCCAACATAAACTTGATGAAACTGTAAGGCTTCCTAAATTGGTCACCGAACCCTAAAATATATTGAATCAAAGCTACTAATTAGTATGTAGGTAGGTAATTCATCCCGACACAAACTTGATGAAACTGTAAGGCTTCCTATATTGTTTACGGAACCCTACAATATATTGAATCAAAGCTACTAATTAGTATATTGGTAGGTAATTCATTCCGACACAAACTTGATGAAACTGTAAGGCTTCCTATATTGTTTACGGAACCCTACAATATATTGAATCAAAGCTACTAATTAGTATATAGGTAGGTAATTCATTCCGACATAAACTTGATGAAACTGTAAGGCTTCCTAAATTGGTTACAGAACCCTAAAATATGTTGAATCAAAGCTACTAATTAGTATGTAGGTAGGCAATTCATTCCAACATAAACTTGATGAAACTGTAAGAATTCCTAGGTTGATTACGGAACTCTAAATTTTAGATAGGTATTTCGGCGAGTTGACAAAAGATTCCAGTAGCGGCAAGTCCTCAGCCATCATCCCGCACTCTGTTCTGAAGAGAAGGTAAGCGACCCTGCCACTGCCGTCGCTTAGTTCCTGCTATCCGCGCCACTTTCAGCTCCTCGAGTGATTGAGCAGGCTCGTTCGTCGTCACATTCACAAACTCAATGAGTTCTGGTTTTCTGCAAATATTTAGGTAGTCGTATTTAGTAGGTACATATTACATTACACATATGACTTTATTTTTGGGTGACATTAGGTAAGAAACTCAGAAAATTGAAGTTGTTACATACTGTATTGTAGATAATTAGATAATTTAGTAGGTAGGTACTTACTTCTTCTTTCTTCTCTCCAGATACCGAATTGGCCGATCAAAAACGGCCGAAAAAATATCTACTATATTTGGTAGATATGCTTGTCCACTACTTCAGTCAGTGTCACTTGAATTACTACGCGTTGTTGTGCTCATGAAAAATAAAATAATATGCCAGTTTGTGCAGTTAAATTGTGTCACAACCATGCAGGAAAACATGATAATAAGACAAAGATCACTTTCCATCGGTAAATTTGTAAATTCTGTTAGTATATTTTTTATCAAAACACAATTTCATTTCGATATTTTGTAGGTTAGTAGAATTGAACGAAGTTGCCAGTCGAGTACTAAACGGAGGGACCGATTTCACCTGGTATTTTTAACCCCCGAACAAAAAGACAGGTGTTATAAGTTTAGGGTTTGTATCACTGTTTGTGTGTGTGTGTGTGCTTGTGTGTGTGTCTGTGGCATCGTAGCTCCCAAACGAATGGGCCGATTTTGATGCTGTTTTTATATGTTTGAAAACTGATGTGATTGAGATGGTTCTTAGCTATATGGGAGGGATGACCAAAAAAAGGGGCAGGAATTGAAAAAAGGGGGTGAGAATGGTATCTTTCAAACGAATGGACTAATTTAACTGCGGTTTTTTATGTTTCAAAGCTCAGGTAAACAAGATGGTTTTTAGCTATAATGGGAGGGAGGAGGGGGTTGGGAGGGGGTTGGGGGTTAGGAGCATAGCTCCCAAACGAATGGACCTATTTTGATGCGGTTTTTTATGTTTGAAAACTGATGTTATTGAGATGGCTCTTAGCAATATTGGAGGGAGGACCAAAAAAAAAGGGGGGGGAGCAGAAATGAAAAAAGGGGGGGGGAGCAGAAATGAAAAAAGGGGGGGGGACCAGAAATGAAAAAAGGGGGTGAGAATCGTATCTTTCAAACGAATGGACCAATTTAACTGCGGTTTTTTATGGTTCAAAGCTGAGGTAAACAAGATGGTACTTAGCTTTAAAAGGGGTGGGGGGGGATAGTAGCTCCCAGATCGGGGGGGTGGGTCATATAAATTTTAATTTGTGCTTGTTTCTTAGACGCCATGGTAAATCGGGGTAGTTATTGCTTCATCACCGATATCATCATTATAGTTTGTACCTGATTTACCTTTACAAAAAAAACACATGTTAGGTAATTAAGAAGCATGCTTTAACAAAATATTTCTTCCATCATGATAATGATGGTGAAAGATGATTATGAAAATGTTAGCCATTTTTGATGTGTAAACATGTATTGGCGCGGTGCGGGGGTAACGGCGACTGTTGACGTGGCAATCGAGTGGCGTAGCGATCGAGCGGCGTGGCAATCGAGTGGCATGGAGATTGGACGGTGTGGTGGTTGAGAGGATCAGAGACGTGAGCGTGACGCGAAGAAGAACAACAAGAACAAGAATAACAACACAAAAAGAATAACAAGAAGAAGACAAGAACACGAACAAGAAGAACAAGATCAAAAAGAACAAGAAGAACAAGATCAAAAAGAACAAGAACAAGTACAACATGAACAAGAAGAATAAGAAAAAGTAGGACAAGAACAAGTAGAACAAGAACAAGAAGAAAAATAACGAGAAGAAGCGTTTCTGATTCACAGTTGACCAATGAGAGCGCTTGGTGCAAAACATTGCTCGTTATTTTAGATATCATATTTTATATATTTACACATCTGCTAGGCGTCCCACGACGGCTGTTTTTTTATTTGCCATTTTCCCTGCTAATCCTTTGATTGATTTTTTAAACAAACGCCGTATAAACAAAAGACACATCAATTAAAGTCATAATCATATTAACTCACCATTTCGATATGATTTTGTAATGAATAGTAGATTAATGGATTTGTAATAAATATTATTATTTTATTATTTTATGCTGGTATCCCTAAACACGCACACTTTGCCAATTCTAAGACAATGTGTACACTAGCGCTACTCACACATTGTGCCTAACTTGGGCCGTTCTTTGCGTGTTTTATGTTTACATTTCTCTATCTGGACAGATATATAATCAAAGTTCGCACAAATGCCACAGGCAGACTGATTGAACAAATAGAAAGTAACAGCGTCCAATGATTCCGCAAGCGAAGAAGAGACCGAGTGTGAGAGAGCGCGCGTCTTTGTAAAGGTCGTAAGCGCCAAATCAAATAATTGATTCTTACAAGAAAACTACACAATCAATCAAAAAACTGGTTTACAGAACTAAAGAAGTAGTTATTATCAACGTATCAAACTAAAAATCATCTTGAAATATTATAGCGTTTCTGAGATCCACATCAAAACGTGTGCGAAACAGAGATTTTTCGTATTATTTTTTTATCGAGAATTTTAGTTACAATCGTGTTTTTACGTTTATGGAACCAAAGAAAAAATGTCAAAATTTCATATTTTTTACATTTTTAACCTTTAACTCCCGTAGATATCGAGTTCTAAGTCGATTTTGGTAAGCAAAATCACCTAATAAGGCTTCATAAGTTGGTCTCAAAAAATAAATGAAGATTTGATAAGGATCTTCAGCGTGATGAGATGAATAGCTCCTCAAAATGCAGTAAATTGCCTACTTTTAGTTTTCTACCATGGAATCAGCGCTTTACCTACGAGGTAGGGATTGATGGTGTACCTTGGTTATAAATGTTAGTTTTACAATAAGGTACTAGATGGCGCTATTGTGCACCGCTAGATTGTTTGCAATAAAGTGTGTGCTCGGGAGGTCTACAGCTCACAGAGCCTCTAGTATATCTATCGATATTTATAATAAAGCAATAAGTACGAAAAAGTCTGTACAAAGAAGATGATAAAAAAGTCTAAGGGTACATAAGTCTGTTTGTTTGTTTTTATGTTTGTTCGCGCATCGCATAAAAACTACTGGACAGGTTGTAAGGCACTTTTCACTGTCAGATAGCTTGGGGTTTGACTTAAAACGTCTGTAACAACAACAATCAATCAATCAATCTTTTGACATCTCAATATAATGAGTAGAATTCGAGCAATCGGTAAAAAACTATTTTACGTTTGAACGAAGTTTGATGTTGTTGGTACTTTTGGTTCTGGAATATCACAGGATCCATAACTCCCAGAAAAATGACCACGCGTGCAAAGCCGTAGGCACAGCTAGTATATATATATTTAGGAGTGGCTCAGGGTTGCGAAAATCATCATAATCATCATCAGCCCGTGTCAGTCCACAGCTGGACATAGGCCTCTCCCAAAGTACGCCACTGAGCCCGATCTTCGGCTCTTCTCTTCCAACTGCTGCCAGCCACTTTGCGCATATCTTCGCTCCACCTAGCTGGAGGGCGCCCTACACTAGGTTTACCGAGTCGCGGTCTCCACTCAAGAACACGTCTACCCCAACGTAAATAAAACTTGTTAATACTTTTCTATGTTTTATTGTAATCCCAAGCTTCCTATTATAATTAATATTTTAGGACACGGTACGTAATCACTTTTATTGTAATCTTTTACGTCTTAAGTGACTTCTTCCTCCACTGACTGCTTCCTCGCACAGCACCCACGCCATCTTGTTCCTAGTTCATTCTTCGCCCTCTAACACCATACTATCACCTTTCACTCGCACACAATACATTCCCTTTCATGTTCCATCTAACCACAGATCCTACATTCGGCAATCCTCCTTTCATATCTGTCCTCAAACATCACACATTCATGCTAGTCATTTATTCATCATCTTCCATCATCACCATACCTTTGAGTCGTTGTCCATACTTCATCTTCATCACACATCATTCGCACCACACTATAAATTTATCATTCTTACATCAACTTCATATTACACGATCATGCTTTATTTATTTTATCTTACATAAGTTTACGTCCATTTTTTTTTTAAGTCTGTACTGAATCTAGTTCATAACATAAATTATGTGTAACTTTGCATAACTTAAATATTTAAACAAATACCACTCAGGTTACAACTTTTAGTTTTTAGAAAATCTTACTATTATAAGACGCCGAGGTTGAGTCTTTTTAAAAAAGGAATTAAGAATAATATAAAATGATAATAGATTTTTGAGACAACCGTCTGATTTCGATACTGGATGAAGACTGAGGAATGGATCGGTAACTGTGACTATCTGTGACTCTATGGCAAAAAAAATGATAACTTGGCAATAAGGGGTTAATAAGTAATCTTTATAATTACGTAAGTAATAGAATCTTAGTTACATTTTAGATGTCACATTACTAGTTAGGTAGGTCTTATCATAGCTATAGACTATATACAACTTATCAATTACTTTAAATTAATACACAGTCAGGTATGTAGGTGTCGTTGTTAGGATTTAAGAAAGCATTGAGCTAAGTAGATAGATAGATAGATAACACTTTATTGCACCAAATGAAACACTTACAAACAAAAATAAACTTTAAAATATAGTACAATCGGCGGCCTTATCGCTAAGCGGCGATCTCTTCCAGGCAACCGTAGGCTATATTGAGACACATGACTATATAATAGAGGCAGTTGTTGGTGTACAAATTTTAAGTATAATACCCAAAAAAGAAAGAAAAGAAGATTACAAACAAATAAAACAAAAATGAATTTGAACAAAATATAAATAGCAAGATAATACTAATAAATATGTAAATAGCAAATACTAATAAATATATAAACATTTCAATAAACTAATAAATATTACTACTAAGTACTAGTACTTAGTGCTGTGCTATTGGATAATATTAAATCAAGTATTCTATGCTTCCTATTAACGATAGAGTTATACTGTTCTAATGCGTTTTCGCTCATAAAGTCAATAAATAGGTACTCCAACCAACAACCACACGACGGGTGCAAATTCCTGACGCCAGTTATTTAATATTTTTATTGAGTTTTAGTTTAAATGTAGTTCATTTTCTTTCTCTATCGGCTGTTTTATGCACTGTTTTAGAAATAGATTTTACGCGATTTATGAACCAATTCAAACATGACGATTCGCAAATACACACGTTTTTTGTATCATTCTCATCACACAACCATTATTTTTACATAAATTAATTTTGACTTAATTATACTAACCGAGTGTATTCTCCCGACTATTTACATTTTAGTGCAGCGTTACAATCGTAGCTCCCAAAACGATGGAACGATTTTTGTGTTTGAATACTGATGTTCTCGAGATGCTTCTTAGCTATAATAGGGGTTGGGGGAGTCGGGGGTTATATATTTTTTTAATTTGTGCTTGTTTTACTTATACTTAACTAACCATCTACTAGTCAAGGTACTAATGAATACCTACGTCAGTATCTAATTTTATTTTAGATCAAATAAAAGGTATTGATAATTTTCTGTTTCATATGAATTCATGAAGTTACCCAACTTGTGCAGAAATATATAATTACCCTATTGTACACTATTATTAAAATCTAAACCGAGCGAAAGAAAACAAAAATATGACAGATAAAAATAATGTATACAATAAAACCAAAGATCTAGTTAAAAGGGGAAGATACGGCACCCATCAACAAGTAAACTAAAACTGGACTAAACACAACACAACTACAGGAAAACACACCCACACAGTTACATTCCAACCTTCGTTCTTCATGTGCATCAACAACAATGATAAAGAGGCATACGCAGACTGTAGCGCGAACGAGTCACTGCTGACACTTGCTACACAAACGCTACTCCGATTGTAACTAAACTAACTAATCTTCCCACATTTAATTAGATCTATGCATAAAACACCAAATACAAAACACATGTTCCTGTTACTGTAAATACATAACATAATAATAGTATTACTACATAACAGATTACAATATTCGTGCGTTCAACTTACGCCTCCTCCTCATGAAGTATCTGTTCCAGTGCTCTCTAGAAGCTCTGTTTAGCAGTATAACCATAGTATGGGGTATAAGTCTTATATAATACAGCGTTATTAGAAACATTCTATAATTATCACTAGAAATATGTGTAACATTCTCGCTCAACCGAACATTGATGGAGGAAAAAGCATTTATAAAGTCACAAAGCAGCCCCACGGCGACGAGCGCTAGCACGTGGCTGAAGCGACGCCTGGACATACTGCTCCTGCAGCACGCCAGCACGGAGATAACTATCTTTACATATAGTAATATTGGAATAGTCATCATAATCAGTTCAATGAAATATGCTGCACAAATAGTTTCCCTATCAGAACTATTATAAGTGCTGATATACACGCTGATCACTACGACCGCCGCCATCCCGAACGTGAAAATGGTTACAATTCGTTTTCCATAACTGAGCTTGCAGTGGTATACCAGCACTAGCCGGAGGTAAGCTAGCAGCGTCGCACTCAGAGTCCAGCACAGCATCGTTATATACACGTACCGTCGCATATGAATCAATACATCAATATTAAATGATGTCCTTGTTGTAATCCAGTACTTGATGGCTGATAGACACAGGTCCAAAGTCCCGAAGATAACTTGACCGCTGCTAATGTAGTTATGTAATGACCTCCAGTGTGGCATGAGCCACCAAGCCGTAAGTAACACGGCACAGCACAATAACGAAAGAAGTGGTCCCAAGATAATCGCAAACTCTTTAACTGTATCCCACGACGACATTTTGTACGTTTTCGCTGAGCTGTACGACTATTGCGTCTGTACTGTAGTAACTTTAGGTGAGGACTAATGCATATTTATGTTAATTTTTAGTTAATTAATGTTTCATTGCAATCGATAATATTAACAAGCTGCATATTAATTTTACAAATGCAATCTTAATTGTGATTTTTAATAAATTCGTTTGACGTCATACCTTTAATTTAATCTAAAAAAAGGCAAGTGCAAGTCACACTCGCAACGAGGGTTCCGTACAAACTTAACTTTGCTGTTGGAAAGCCGTTGTCCCCATACATCGACATAGGTCGCGGTCAGCTTACCAAAAGCAAATAAAAATAATGAAAAAAAAACCTTTCCTTGTGCTTTAAGACAATACTTCTTGCCAAATTTCATGATTCTAAGTCAACGGAAAATACCCTGATTCCCTTGCGAGTGTCAAAATATACGGCTTAAACGGCCGTATCTTTTGATTGAGTTCACTTAGGATTTTGTATTTTCACAGCTCCAAGGGATTACAGACCTGAGTATTTAGTATTAATTTCTAATTGGTAACTCCAAGCGTTCCTGAGAAAACTGGTCTTGGCAGACAGATAGACCTAGTGATCCTATAAGAGTTTCTTTTTTCCTTTTGAGGTACGGAACCCAAGCAAGATATATATTAAAAAAAAAACAAAATCACGCCTGCTTTGCCAAAAATTTACTTATGCCAATAAATTTTATATTGTTGGAATGTGCTCATCAAGGCCTTCAATTTGTTACAAATAATATTGTAAAGTTAGAAGCTTAATAGCTGAGGTAATCGAGATGGTTCTTAGCTATTGAGAAGGGGGTTGCGAATTATAGCTTCCAAACGAATGAACCGATTTTCGAAAAGTTCGTAACATTATAGTTAAGATTAATAACCGGTTTTTGTTCAAATTAGTTAAAACACAGGTAGAATCGTGTACAAACAAAGATAAATCCTTAGCTACCCGTGCGAAGCCAGGGCGATTCATTAGTCCATTATAGGTCTCAAAAAGGTTTACAGCTCAGCGAAAACGTACAAAATGTCGTCGTGGGATACAGTTAAAGAGTTTGCGATTATCTTCGGACCACTTCTTTCGTTATTGTGCTGTGCCGTGTTACTTACGGCTTGGTGGCTCATGCCACACTGGAGGTCATTACATAACTACATTAGCTGCGGTCAAGTTATCTTCGGGACTTTGGACCTGTGTCTGTCAGCCATCGAGTACTGGATTACTACAAGGACATCATTTAATATTGATGTATTGATTCATATCCGACGGTACGTGTATATAACGATGCTGTGCTGGACTCTGAGTGCGACGCTGCTAGCTTACCTCCGCCTAGTGCTGGTATACCACTGCAAGCTCAATTATGGAAAACGAATTGTAACCATTTTCACGTTCGGGATGGCGGCGGTCGCAGTGATCAGCGTGTATATCAGCACTTATAATGGTTCTGATAGGGAAACTAATTGTGCAGGATATTTCATTGAACTGATTATGGTGACTATTCCAATATTACTATATGTAAAGATAGTAATCTCCGTGGTGGCGTGCTGCAGGAGGAGTATGTCCAGGCGTCGCTGCAGCCACGTGCTAGTGCTCGTCGCCGTGGGGGTGTTCTGTGACGTTATCAATGCTCATTACGCCTTCAGTGCTTTGTTCAACAAGATATTTCCACATATTTTTAAGTGTCAATTTGATTTATCTTCTGTGTACGCTGTTTTGTTATAGACTTATACCCCATACTATGGTTATACTGCTAAACAGAGCTTCTAGAGAGCACTGGAACAGATACTTCATGAGGAGGTGGCGTATGTTGAACACACGAATATTGTAATCTGTTATATAGTAATATTATTATTACGTTATGTATTTACAGTAACAGGAACATGTATTTTCTGTTTTATGCAAAGATCTAATTAAATGTAGGTAGATTAGTTAGTTTAGTTACAATCGGAGTAGCGTTTGTGTAGCAAGTATCAGCAGTGACTCGTTTGCGCTACAGTCTGCGTATGTCTCTCTATCATTGTTGTTGATGCACATGAAGAACGAAGGTTGGGATGTAGCTGTGTGGGTGTGTTTTCCTGTAGTTGTGTTGTGTTTAGTCCAGTTTTAGTTTACGTGTTGATGTGTGCCGTATCTTCCCTCTTTAACTAGATCTATGGTTTTATGGTATACATTATTTTTGTCTGTCATATTTTAGTTTTCATTGCCTGGTTAAAATTTTAATAATATGGTACTTATACATATACTTCTACAGAAGTTGGGTAACTTTTATTTGATCTAAAATAAAATTAGATACTGACGTAGGTATTCATTAGTACCTTGACTAGTTATTATTGACTAGTACCTTGACTGGTTATTTAAGTATAAAACAAGCACAAATTAAAAAAATATATAACCCCCGACTCCCAACCCCATTATAGCTAAGAAGCATCTCGAGAACAAAAAAACACAAAAATCTAATTGTAACCTAATTGTATTTGTATTCAAACACAAAAATTGTTCCATCGTTTTGGGAGCTACAATTGTAACCCCCATCCCCCTTAACGCCACATATAGCTAAGTACCATCTCGTTTACCTCAGCTTTGAAACATGAAAAACCGCAGCTATATTGGTCCATTCGTTTGGAAAATACGAATCTCTCCCCCCCCCCCCCCTTACCCGATTTCTCCTTCCTCTGCCCCTCATATAGCTGAGAAACTACGATCCTCACCCCCATTCACCCCCTCCTCTCCATCATATAGCTAAGTACCATCTCAATCACATCAGTTTTGAAAAATAAAAACCCCATCAAAATCGGGCACTCCCATCCTCCCCCTCTATTATAGCTAAGAACAATCTTGTTTAACTCAGCTTTGAAACATAAGAAACCGCAGCTAAATTGGTACATTTGTTTAAAAGATACTATTCTCACCCCCCCCTTTTCTCGACTCCATCCTTCCCTATTCTCGACCCATCCCCGTTTTCTGCCCCCCCCCCCCCCCCCCATGTAGCTAAGAACCATCTTGATAACATCAGTTTTCTAACAAAAAAACCGCATCAAAATCGGTACATTCGTTTGGGAGCTACGATCCTTACCCCCATCCTCCCCCTTCCCTTCCTCCCTCCCATTATAGCTGAGAACCATTTCGATAAACTAAGCTTTTAAAAACAAAAAAAAAACGCTTCAATATCGGTCCATTCGTTTGGGAGCTACGATGCCACAGGCAGACACACACACACACAAACACACATACACACCCAGTGATACACACCTGAAATTTATAACACCCGTCTCGTTGTTCGGTGCTAAAAATAAAACGACCTTTTCACTACCATCTCAGTCATTATGTCGCACCCGATGTGACGTCACAGGGGTGAAGCTGGGTGCGGCTATATAGCCAATGTTGACGTGATGTCAACTCATTAACTTGGAAATGCTCTTGTTGTTACCTTGACGTGTTTGTGCGTGTATAGAGTGCTCATTAAAAATGTACTAGCAATTTTACGTGTAAACTCTTCCTTACGCCATAGACAACGAAACATTATTTATTAACTTACTATCATTGTTCATTTGTCAGGTTTAAAATTTACCTATGTGCTATTCCAGGGCTAAAAGTACCTACAAAGTACATTATAATAAAAATAAAAAACTTTGTTCCGCCTTGATTTAGGGCCGGTATTTCAAATGAGACTTTATTCAAGCTTAAGTTAAGTTCTAGTTTTAAGATAAGTGTTATTTCATTTGAGGTAAAGTTATTTCAATCGCGATATTCTCAATCTTATTATAATCTCAGATGATGTTCAAAACGACAACCTAAAGAAAATGATTCATGAATACTATAGATTATTAGGATTCTATAATTAGTTCAATGTTTAAACTTTCAAAATGTCATAACTTTTGCGTAGATACTATCGCCAACGACGACTTTAACAGTTATGACAGCTTGTAAACTTGTAAATTTTACTTTTGAAAGAATAACACGAATCTAGAAGAAAATGAAGAAAAACCCTTTCCCTTTGAAACAAATATCTCAGAACCCCCCTTTCTGAGTTTTATTTTTAAAAGCTTTTATTTAACTTGCAATGTTTGTATGTACTCGTGTGTTTGTATGTATGTTTGCTTAGGTCAAATCTTGCAAGTTAAATTAGAACCACTTCCTCTTATCCTACAGAGTAAAATTTTTGCATGTTGGTTTAGTTTCAATGACAATGCATTTTTATAGTAAGCATGAACTGAATCGACATCCAGGATAAAGGAACTCTTCAATGCAACAGCACTGTCACGAAATTTTGTGTACACATTCTATTATGATAGCCGAGTTTGAAGTTTCACTATGACATGGCTGCAGCACTCCGGATTAGCTCCTGACTTGGGTACTCCTAAACGATTAACAGCACACACATGAAATTTTTGTTTACGCATTATATTATGATAGCTGGTTTGAAGTTTTACCATGACATGGCTGCTGCACTCCAGGCTATCTCCATTCCAAATTAAATCAAAATCCGTCTAGCCGTTATAGCGTGAAAGCTCCCCAAACAAACAAAAAACAAACAGACAACGTTTCACTTTTATATATTGGTATGGATTTTTGCTGTACTAAAATGTAAATAGTCGGGTTTTTTCCTTAAGGGAATACAGCTGCCTAAATGACACTCGGTTAGTATAATTAAGTCAAAATAAATTTGTAGTCTTTTTAAAACCAAAAACGAATCAAAATTCTTTTGTAAACTTCTAATATTAAAAACTAACATTTTAAAATTATATTGGTCGTTCAGGATATTTCTACATGATTCGACACATTCTAAAACGTGGCAATCAACAGAGAACTATTTATCAAGTTCCGTTACAAGATCAAAAGTGGCCATAATGGCCAAATATGAAAGCGGTGGGTAAGACCCTGTCCGCACCGCGATATTTCACAGCGCGATTTTTTTTCCGCAATTCTGTATTACATATAAAATTATATATTACATATTTGCCTGTGTTGATTTTCACCTTTCTTGTTAGTTCCTTTTTTTATTACTGATTATTGTTCGAATTAAAACATGACTGATTATTACTTATTTTACCACGTTTTTAGTAAGTCACTTCCTTGTTTGTCTGTCTGTCTGTCGTTCCATGTGTATATTGCAACTCAAATTTCTAGCACTTTCCGATTGGCTATCCGGCTGAAACTTTCAGGGTAGCTTACAACTCGATGACTATGCAATAAAAAACATGTTCTTAGATAAAAAAAACTACTTGTTTGCTTGTTTAATAGATTATATAATAATCGATATTGTGGTTTCATTTTATTCCAAAATGCAAGAATTTTTGGAAATGTACCATATACCGATACCATATTTTCCATTGTACATTTGTGTTCACATTACTTCACATGCGGATCATCGAAGTATGTACTTAATTAAATTTTTAATTTGATTTGATTTTTGTAAAGTTTTATTAGTATGTACTCAACCTTAGGTATATATCATAAAGCAACACTAAAAAACTATCTATAATTTTACATAACCTAACCAAAATCGCGGTCCGATGGGAAAATAATTTTATTTTATTTGAGTCTCAACGGATAGCGCGATCCGATGGGAAAAATATTTAACAAATTTTGAGTGGCAACGGATCGCGATATCAGTTGACACGACTCACTGCGATCCGTTGACACTCTAAACGGATCGCGCGATCCGTTGGTACAAACCCTCAATTTGATACCTATATTGTAAAATTAGACTAAAAAATATATATTTTACATTTGAAAATGGAGCCATACTGCCGCCACATTGAAATTTTTCAAAAAATATATAGCCTTTGTTACTCAGGAGGATGTAAGGATTCTAACGATAACCCATACGTCTAAATCTGTTCAGGCATTTAAGTTATGGTTGAATGGTGTGGTGGAGTTTAAAGAAACTCACATATATACAAATATACATAAAAACATACATACAAAATTACATACAAACATATATACAAACATTCATACAAACGTACATACAAACATTCATACAAACAAACATACAACCATACATACAAACATACATACAAACATACATACAAACATACATGAATCCTAAAAACGTTACACTCCTTTTTTTGGGCAGACGTGTAATAAGTAAAATTTAAAAAAATCGATTAAAAAAAGTAGAAAATAAATAATAGTTTAAAAAAACTAAAAAACACGCTTTATATAGAAAACCAAACTAAAAAATAGAAAATAAATTTTAATAAATCAAATTTGTATAAGACCAACTTAAAATTACTACCTTTCAAATAAAAAAGGAACTATTGAAATCGGATATAATAAGGTGGAGATATTCAGTTGCGCCCCCTGGCTTTACAGAATGCATAATGCCAAGTGGCTTCGACACTTAGCGCAAAAAAAAAACATCCAGCAACAGAATCACTTAGCACAGCGCATTACAGGTCAGATCAGAAACATTTTCTGAAATTGAGACTTTTATTAGCAACGCGTGACGTGTAACGGATAAGAAAATTCTACCTTTCACAGATTGGCCTGTGTACTCTAAGCTCAGGCTGCCAAGTATCAATCAGCTCGAGACTTTGGATTCAATTGAGAGATGTGATTAGAGGCTCATTGGGGATGAAACTTTGGTAAAGAATAGGCTTCAAAGTCTGGCGCATCGACAAAATGAGGTTGCAAGTCTGTTGGGATTCTACAGATTGTACTATGGAGAGTATGCACAAGAACTACACAATTTGATTCTCGCTTCATCCATCTCTGTACGACTTGACGATCAGCAAAGCACCGCCCTTTTACGGTTGAAATGCCACGCACAAGGATGAAGCGTACCGCTTCTTCATTTATTATAGGAACTGCAAAGGAAATTATAACCCAGATGTATACAGGTCTAGAGTGAATCGGTATCTCTGCAAGGCAAGCGTGTCACAACTTTGACCACATCATCGGTTCCTATCAGGTGAGATCGTGGTCAAACGATTACCTAGTCCTGAAAAAAACACAATATGACAGGATAGGGAAGGCAAAATTAGAATGAAGGCTCAAATTACAGGTTTTCAAGTGATTATGACACATGTCTATCACGCCAGCTACTTTAAGCCTAATTGAATAGTAAGATACATTAATTAAGGTTAGAAATAAATCTTGGCCCAAATCCTAGAGCTGAGATATTGTAGCATGCGTAGTCACGCCACGCGTACCGCGCACGTATGTTTATGTAAACACACAACATTCACAGTTATTAAATCAATTCGCGTGTATCACATTCGTGTCTTTTTGCACTTACACGTATCCCTTTAGCCAAGGCTCTGTCAAGGGCAAAACCGGCCATTCAATTTTCAACCTTAGGACCCAAACGCAAATGGAGGCAGCGTCGCTACTGAAACTACAATTACTTTGTTTTTTCAAACAGCGTTATAATTTATTTCTCAATTCTTGCCTAGATGTTTTACCTTTAATAAAATAATTAACACCTGATGCAAAAATTTATAAGCGATTAGACCTACATACATAAAAGCAGAAATTAAATAAGGTTCAATTTTGCAGTTTCATTGATAGGTATTAAATTTCATGAATGGATAAGGTATTCCAGATGTTAAGTGTAGAATTTACGAGGATATAGTTTGGTGGGTAACTGTTTCAGGTTTATTAGATCAATATCGTTTGCTATTTTGGAATATCCATAGATATTCATGGTCTATTTGTCATTTCAAATGATTGTAAGGTTAGATATAACCTACGGAATAAAGATATCAACAAAATTCGCACATCTCCGGTGCAAGAATGACACAATTGTTTTTCTTTAATAATGAGTTAAATATGCCACTAGTGTTGAAAATGTACATTTTATCGGGTGCAAGAATGACAAAACTCTAATTCAACTAATCACCAGTAGAGGCCATTCGAGAATTCTGGCAATTTTGCGAGTGCTAGTGAAACAAACACCGGATTGGTCAGTCGCGCAGCACCTGCCGAAAACATGAAAACTTTATCACAAGAACGACGTAAATGTAAATTGCTATTTTTAGATTGGTATATTTGAGAAATAATTACAGTAATATTTCCCACTTTATGTAATCTGTTAGCAAGCTTAGCTTTTAAATCGTCATTTAATCACCAAAAAGAACGAAGATACTCATACAAAAAATTGATATTTTTGTTCAAACCTTTATATGGATTTCCTCCTAAACTATTTTCTGCCATAACGTAATTCTTGCACCGGATGCGCGAAATCTATTATTAGAATTTTGTGTAATAATCAGACTAAAAAAAACATATGCATTCGTGGGACTTAGTAGCGCTTTGTTAATATTGTCTCAAATACTTTGATAGATGTATTTCTTTTTAAACGAGTGTTCTGGTCAAATGCTTATTGACCCTGGCTGCAAAGTCAATGGTCGCGGGTTCGAATCCCGCAAGCTGCAAACATTTGTGTGATGAGCACAAATGTTTGTTTCCGAGTCATGGAAGTATAATATCCGTATTTGTATATGTTTATCCGTTGTCTTGTACCCATAGTACTTACAGGGTATCCTAGTTTGGGACTAGGTAATTGGTATGAATTGTCCTTAATATTTATTTATTTCAAACATAAAAACTTAAACATAGTTAAGCGACAAACTAAATATAGTCCAAACAAAATCCATCGTCGACAAACATTAGGACCAAGCTAATAGCTTCTGAACACGAAATCCGCTAATTACATTCCCCGTTATAAAATAAATCCTGAACTTCAGTTCATTATGGAAACTTTTGCATTTTAAAACCGAGTGCGAATAATTGTAAAAGTTTGACACAGTTTAAAAGCGTGATACTGGTATTGATAACAGAATGTTCCTATATAAGGCATAGATAGATAGATTGATTGATTGTAGATTTCATTGTCGTTTAACGACGTCGTCAAGGTGGCAAGATGGCAATGGATTCACTTTGCGCAGGACCGGAAAGAATAGTGTGCAAACAAGATATAAGTTCAAAAGCTAAAACTCGAATACGGTCGGGTAAAAAATGGCCTATGACACTCTTGCAATAAAGACGAATCGATTGATACCTCGTATGACAAAGTAGGACCAAGTTTTTAGTTTAGACTTAGCCCAGTTTTTCGTAACTTAGCGAACTGAGTATACAGTAGGTACTTTAGTAATATTTACTCTGAGAGTGTAGGTATGTCATCAACTTCAGCCTTCAACATTGTTATTTCAGATCTTAGCGCACTGAGTATACAGTACTTTAATAATATTTACTGTGAGAGTGTAGGTATGTCATCAACTTCAGCCTTCAACATTATTATTTTCGGATCTTAGCGAACTGAGTATACAGTACTTTAGTAATATTTACTCTGAGAGTGTAGGTGTAACGTCTCACTTCATCTCACGTTGTTTTTATTCTGTTTAGTCTAGTTTTCACTTAGTATCAACAAAATAAGTCCACTCTCACAATAAAATAAACAGTCGATAATGAACAAAGAAATTTATAACCTTAAAATGTCTATGTGTTGTCAATATTTTAAGTATTTCTTGTCTTTGAATTAGTATGACCATTCTACACGTTATGTAATCTACAATCGTAAACAGAAGTTTAACTAAGCCAATACGACTTGTTGCAAACAAATTTTCACCGTAATATCTACTCCAACGCACCGTATTGAATGACCGTAATACAGGTTCTGATTGAAACAGAATGGGTGGTTGCTACGCTAAAATTATGAACGCGACCATAAAAGAACACACCAATAGAAGCGATATTGTTGTTATTTGTTGTTATTGTATGTACCTGTGGTGACTAATGGTTCTTTTTAGCCTCGTCATTTTGTGCTGGCTTAGAGAAAGTTAAACTAAATCATTTTGCAAATAATATTGGACAAACCTTTGTTTTTAATTACGTGTTTACCTAGTGAAAAAATCCCAATATTGGGTTTTTTTTTTTGGTACCCTAGAGGTACGATCGCCGACCAGCACGCTGTCACGGGTCTTTGGACACCTGTCCCCCTGGAGCTGCTCTGCGCACTACTGCGTTACTACTGGCTGCTGCACAACTTCTGCACCATCTCTCCGCGGAACGTCTTCGCACGCGTGCCTCTAAGCTAAGTCCCAAGCCGAAGGACAATATCAAACCTACGCCACCTCCTGTAACTCACTCCCTGAGTATTTTTTCTTCCTTTCTGATTACACTGGTTGTTTATACTATTTTATATATTTTTTTCTATACCTACCGCCACTTCACTAGTACGTAGGCTTCTTAATTTTTCTATCTCTTTCTATAACTAAACTGCCAGGTGACATAGGTATGTCATCAACTTCAGCCTTCAACAATATTATTTTCACCGAGACATTGGCCGCCACACCATCTGCCACCCCCTGTTTTGACACGCGATAATTTTGTGGTTGTAAATTATAGTGGAAGAGCTTACTGTCATTTTGGCTACGGTTTTTGGCACCGAGTCTTTGGGTATTTCATTTGAGAAAAGATAGTACCTATTATAACAATTTCATTTGGCGCTTTATTTACAGAACATGTAAAAAATAGTAAGTTGGTGGTTTTGTAGTATTTAGTTATAAATCCACTTGAAAAAAATAGTATATACATTAACTATATATGTTTTTCTTTTAATGCCAAGTCTATTTGACTTTTAAAATTATTTTTATTATCATATTACGAGTATAATACTAGCTGTACCCGCGGCTTCCCTCACGTGGTAATGTATCTAGGTTAAAAGTACCTACTCTATGTACTATTCCAAGACCTAAAATACCAATATACCATTTTACACCATTTACATTTGATCAAAAATCCTTCATCTGTCAAAAAGTTTTTGTCGATTGCTCGGCTTCTACTGGTCGGATTGAGATACCAAGAACTTCAGTTTTTAAATCGAACCCCAAGCTATCAAAAAGTGAAACCGCATCGCAATAAGTCCAGTAGTTTTTACGTGATGCGCGAACAAACACACAGACAAACTAACAAACAAACAGACAAACAGAAAGACACGATTTAAAAAATGATATTTTCTTGTTCAGTAGCATTATTTCTACACCTTTTTTTTTATTATCTTCATTATACAGACGTTTTCGTTCTTATTGCTTTATTATATATATATAGATAGATATTATTGTAATAATATTATAATATTTATTCTTATAAATAAACAATAAGAACGAAAAAGTCTGAACAATAAATATCATTTAAAAATATGGTCTTGGGTACTTAAGCTACTGAAAATAACATTTTCTAAAATCGTGTCTATCTGTTTGTCTGTATGTTTGTTCGCGCAACACGTAAAAACTACTGGACCGATTGCGATGCGGTTTTTACAGTTGGATAGGTGTTGACTTAAAACTAGGTTACTTTGTATCTCAATCCGAGGAGAAGAAGACGGGCAATCAATAAAAATCTTTTATGACGGCTGAACGAATTTAGAAGAAATGTAGTACATTGTACTTTATGGATACTATTGATCCTGGAATAACACGTATGGGCTACTTTTAAATGAAATGACCACGCGGGCGAAGCCGCGGGCACAGCTAGTCATATTATATATTTCATTTCAAATAGAGCGCTGTCTGCTGGTCTACAGAACTAAACGTTGGTGTCTCCTCATTTCAGGTAAGTAGGAGCGCGGTTAACTCCAAGGCGTTTTGTAATTTTGGAATCCTTCATTTAGTTTCCATTTAACTTGACATTAGAAAATGTGCTAATTTTGTATTAAAAATGTCTGTAGCCGCAGCTTCGCACGCGTGGTCATTTCTCTAGGTTAAAAGTACTCTATATACTATTCCAAGACCTAAAATACCAATATACCAACATTTGATCAAAATAACTTTAGCCGTTAAAAATATTTTATCGATTGCTCGGCTTATAAAAATGTTATATTCTTGTTCAGTAGCTTATTTTAAGTACCCTAGTTTTTTTATTATTTTCTTTTTACAGACTTATTCGTGTAAGTATAGATATATGGTTGTTGGTCAGTAATCGCACGAATATTAGAAATGCGGTGTCGTATGTGTGTTGTAGTCCCGAAACGGAAAACCAAACATAAAACAGGATAAAACAGGGTACTAAAATAAAACAGGGTACTTTTTGTCATCACCATCATCATCATAATCTACGCGGGCGGAACTGCGGGCCAAATTTAGAAGTGGACTTTAAAGATCAAGTTCAAAGTTCATTTGCAACGGTACACTAGAGCACAAACTATACAGTCTCCAGCTGCACTACTTCCCAAGATCCCTTTACTGTAGAGTGATCAGAGCTGGGCCCCGATTCTGTAAGCTATTGAAGCGTGATAACGCAAGTCGATCGCTTGAGATTTTTTGAGAAATTGAGGTAAATAAGAAAATTTCTCAAAAAAATTCAAGCGATCGACTTGCGTTATCGCGGTTCAATAGCTTACAGAATCGGGGCCCAGAATGTCTTGGCAACGGCTGCACCGACTTGTTTCACACAAAGCAAACCCGACCCACCTCGCCAACAGCAGCTAATTTAAAAAAAATGTTTTGGAATCGGTCCATCTCTTTGGAAGCTAAGATGTCGCAGGCAGACGGACAGACACAACAAACTCCCTATTTTCGCACCCGGGGTTCAAGAACAGGAAAAAAGTGATCATTTCTTAAAACAGACATTAAACATTTAATCAAATAAATAATTATATAACAAGTCCTAGACAGGCGTTGTCTGAAACATGGTTACGCCAACAATGGGGTTACGTTAAAAATCAACAAAAACCTTCGGAAACCTTAACCTTTTATGGCATAAGGAGTTCATACAACCAAGTTCATTATAATGGAAATATTTGTAGGTTTATTTTGAGGAAGATTGGTTATAATTTTTGTTATAATAGTTTTCTATTGAGAATACTCAAGTGAACTCGTAAACTCGTCAATTCGTAAACTCGTCCTGCGAACAAAACAATAAAAGAATTACGCGTATCCATTGTATACAAAATTCCAATAGAAAAAATAATTTCAGTTGTTTTCCGAATAATCCATTTTTCCGCCCAACTTTTTCAATATTTCTTTGAAGTAAGTAACGCAGTAAGTCCAGCCAATTGGCTCTGACTTACTGCGATCCGTTGCTACAAAAAACCGATCGTGAATATACGCCCGTTCTACGACCGTACGATCCGTTAATACACACCCCTAAAAACTTATGCATGTTGTTTCTTTTTATTCATCATTTCGTTACGTCATTTCGTTACGTAATGAGTCTGGCCGTATGGCCGTAAGACTCATTTCATGAACCGCAAAATTTAGTATTTGTATAAGTAAGGTTTTAGAATAACGGAAAAATTCACAATAAAAAACATCGTACGACAATTTTCAAAAATGTATAGGTAACTTGCAGTTTTAATCAAAAGTTAGAAAATCAGTATAGTGTGTTGTGACCGTCACTCGTATTAAAAATCTGGGAGTTTTATACACCTATACTTATAATAAAGCAATAGGAACGAAAATGTCTGTACAAAGAAGATATAGTAAAAATAAAAAATAAATAGTCTAGGGTACATAAAATAAGCTACTGAACAAGAACATAACATTTAAAAAAATCGTCTCTGTCAGTTTGTCTGTCTGTATGTTTGTTCGTGCATCACGTAAAAACTTCTGGACCGATTGCGATGCGGGATAGCTTATGTTTTGACTTAAAAACTGGGTACTTTATGTCTCAATCCGATGAGTAGAAGCCGAGCAATCGCTAAAAATATTTTTGGCTGCTGAAGGAATTTTGATCAAATGTTGGTATATTGGTATCTAAGGTCCTGGAATAGCACAGAAAAGAGAAGTACTCTTGTAGATTAAAAGCTTTTAATCTACAGAAATGCCCACGCGTGCGAAGCCGCGGGCATCAGGTAGTTTAGAATAAAATGTTATCAAAACATTACATAAAAAAACACAAATAAGATACCACAACAATGAAAAGTATTATTTAAGCAAAATTATTGAAATACTAAAAAATCAGGGTGGGTTTTTTAGCCTATGTTACTCCTTATAATGTCAGCTATCATCGAGTGAAACTCCCGTCTAAATAGGTCCAGGCGTTACGGAGATTAGCAGGAACAAACAAACAGACAGATAGACAAAAACTTTAAAAAAAATGTGTTTTTGTTATATGTACCGTATATAATTCATACGCATTTAGTAAAAAGCTGCTATTTTGACATTACAAACAGACACTTTAATTTTATTTGGTTGTCTAGACCAGATGTCTACATGAGTTTGCTTTTCGTATGAGGTAATGCTGGCCTCAGCTGGTGTCAGTTTGCTTTTCGTATGAGGTAGTGCTGGCCTCAGCTGGTGTCAGTTTGCTTTTCATATGAGGTAGTGCTGGCCTCAGCTGGTATCAGTTTGCTTTTCGTATGAGGTAGTGCTGGCTTCAGCTGGTGTCAGTTTGCTTTTCATATGAGGTAGTGCTGGCCTCAGCTGGTATCAGTTTGCTTTTCATATGAGATAGTGCTGGCCACAGCTGGTGTCAGTTAGTCAGGCCGCACGAGGACTTCTGACATGGCTTAACGATTGGCCTCAATTAATAACAGCTGGGACCGTGCTCTAGGTAATTTTTTAAACAATTTCTTATTTACTTTTATTGGTAAGCAAAAAGGAGCTATCTGTCTATCTTTTTAAGTAATTGGCAAATAAACGACTTGCTGTAAGTCAAAAAAGCACAGATTAGACGTTTCTCGTTTTTTAGCTGCTGACTTGGCTATTTTTTAGAAGTTGAACTGTCTTTTTTTCAACAGCATTTTCGTCTTACTTTTCTGTCAGTTTTTTCATAGGTAGCGCACAAGCTGAAGAAAGAGATTGAAATTACATTATTTTCATGGACTCAAGAAATTAATACAACTATTCAAGGATGGCTTATTTTTCACGGTTAAATCTGAGTGTAGAGGTGAATTAATTCGGCATTAATTGGTCTCCACTCTTGGAAAAAGTGAACGTGATTTTATATAATCTGCCACAAATTTAATGATATTTTGCAAATTGAAGTTCTATTATACACTCATTGTTTGACTTTATTTATAATGATATATTTAGCTAGGAATTCACATTGAGAATATATTATTTCCCATAGCGTGACTGAGAAAGGGCTGTTTGCAACGCCTATCTAATAATGTTTTCTCTTTCTGACAGACCTAATTCAAGATAGGGCTCTTTGTAAGGATTATACTTATAGATGATTGAGATAGGTCTGTAGTATATCTTGGTTATTTATTTAGTATGAAATAGGTCCCTTTATAGTTATTTAGATTGTGTTTTACGAATATTTCTGGATAATCAACTCATTTTAGACTTTTTATGAGGTCAGTTTGCACTGTCAGCGACGAATTGGTTGCTCGAATCATATAAATGCACGCCTTAGTAGATGTCACACGTTTTATCTTTCTTTCTATGAGAGAAGGTAGGGTGCCCAGCAGTGGGAGTGATATCTAATCATCTATCTCCTTATACCTATAAACAGTACCGTGACATACAGACAGGCAACGCACAGCCATAAGGTAACTATATACAGTGTGGAATTTAAAGTTTGTCGGTGGAGGAGAAGTACTTTAAACAATTGTGCTTTCAGATTTGTTTTAATCCTTCTTTCAACGAATATTCGTCCGCAATATTTGTCCGCACAGAGGCACGGAATGATGAGGGTACGAACCATTATTTTCAAATGAAAATTGGCATGATTTGAGTTCATACTACGAGGTAGGACATTGGATACTTTTCATACAGATGAATTGAAGGATTCCCGCAGGATAGGGTTGAAAGTTATTTAAAAGAACACGTATAACGAACAAAATAAAAATAAAAGTTTAGAAAATCATTAGATGCTAGCTGTACCCGCGGCTACGCGTTGTCATTTCTCTAGGTTAAAAGTGATCATATGTGCTATCCCACGACCTAAAATACCAATAGCAAACCATTTGATCAGAATACCTTCAGCCGTCAAAGAGCTTTTATTGATTGCATCGGATTCAGATATCAGGTACACCAGTTTTTAAGTCAAACCCTAAGCTATCCAACAGGAAAACCACATCGCAATCGGTTCAGTAGTTTTTACATGATGCGCGAACAAACATATAGACAAACAGATAGGAACAATCTTATAACTAAAGTACAACGGGCGGACTTATCGCTAAAAGCGATCTCTTCCAGTTAATCTTTCGATGGAAAGAAATAATTGAGTGAGTGAGACAAGCCACAGCCTTATAGGTGAACAGATGATGAGCATGCCCCAGTATGATTATGACAGTGATGAAATGAAACTGAATTTGTTATAGTTATATTACTTAGATGATGTTGCTATGATAATTACTATCATCATCACCATCATCATCTAACTCCGCTTCATCCTCTCAATGCAGGGCATAAACCTTCTCCCTCTGACACTATCATCACTGCCTTCAGACAATCTTTGCCAAGGTCATATCAAATTTAACTTGACCCCTCGTTGTTGCACTGGTCTTTTACGGCTGCGATTTTCCACGGGGGGCCACCAATCTATCAGTGACCTACTTCACCTGCCATCAATGCATCTTGTCAAGAGTCCTTCTCTTCGCCACTTGAGGTTTATGTACTGATTTCTTCCACCTTGGTTTTTCTTTGGATCTCCGTCTTTCGCACTCAGACGCTCAATGTGAGCTAAGAAACAGTACCTACTTAAATAAAATAAGAAATCACATGGTGCAGTATTGGACCTACTTACCTAGAGCAAATAGAATTATGTTCTAAATTGAAATAGTGAAATCAATTTCAGATACGTCACAAAAAAGAGCAGCGGGAAAAATGTTTAACCAGTTCTATAAAATAATTGTTCAGTTGGTTTTGCCGTAACAGTTTTAAAATACCTCCTTAACTGTTATTTTGGACTTTTTCTAAATATATTCCTCAATCCTACATTGCAGTAGTACCACAACACTGCTTAGCAAGGTGGTGCAGGATGAATTTTAAAGAACTAATGTAAGGACGGCTTTAATACGAAATACAAAAACTAAGCGGGTGGAATCAGGATTAATTATTATTAATTTTTACTTGTGAGTGGGAAATGTGGGTTGAAAACGAATGACACCATTATTTTTGCGGTCGGTCAGCTCGTATTCAATCATTTTGTTTGCAGTCGGGTTTTTTACATTACTTTTACTTGTTAAACTAACAATGGTGTGTGAAGGTTTATAACCGTGGTAAAATAAATTGGGTAACTATAGATAACAACTTTTGGTGATTTAATTTTGTTACAATATTGAGTTGTTTTAATTAAGTACACGAATTCCGATAGTTCCTGGTAACAGGTCTAATTCTGTACATTGAAGATATTTAGTTTTTTATATTCGATACTGAAGCCAAAACTGTAATTTTGATCATTTAAGTCTATCTGTATGTCTGTCTGCCTGTCCGTCTGTCTGTCTATCAGTCTGTAACTTGGCGGTGCATCACGCCGAAACTACTGAATGTATTCAAATGAAAATTTGTATAATTTGAGTTCATACTACGAAGTAGGACATATAATACGTTTCATCCCGAAAAATTAAAGGGTTCCCACAGGATAGGGATAAAAATATATTTAAAATAACAAAACATAATATCCTTCCAAAACATATTATTTATTAATTCAAAATTAACATAACTACCCGCATAAATATAAATATTTTGTCCTTAAATAAGTTACTTATTTTTTAAATTATTAAATGCTGCGCCGAATTTTAAAGTAAATAAGCTTATTTTCTTAAGGTTCCGTAGTTAATAAACAAGGAACCTATTATTACACATCTACAATTGTTCTTATTTATTGTTATTTTTGTGGAGTGTAACAATACAAGGTTTATCTATGTATGTAACTGTCCTTCATCGTATAACTATGACCGTCTATCTGTCTGTGTGTCACAATCATTTTATTGAGACACTATTAACACTACAAGATTAAATTTTGCCACATGTATATATATATTTTTTTATGAAAATAATAAATAAAGTGTGATTCTCAAACATGAAAAGTGAGCATGAAAGATTAATGTTTTTGGACTCCCTCGAGTGAAGTCTCCTTGGGTAGGTATTTTCAGAGATTAGAGGTTCCTTTGTACGGGTAGTTCTGTTTTATTTGGTTCTAATTACGAAATATTCAGCACTAAAGTGACTTTTTAATGCGATCCATGGCAACATCAAGCTTATCTATGTTCTGGAGGTGGAGAAAACGTTAGCTTTCCTGGATGTCAGAGTGTCGGTTAGACCAGACGTTGGCGTCCTAGACGCAGATATGAAAATAAAAGGACTGATGTCGATAGACAGCCGGCTTTCATGCCGTATGTAAAAGGAGTGACGGATAAAGTCGGACGGTAAATATAGCAGTCGATATAGCACGCTCAGCTATACTCTTGAGTGCTCGCTCGCTTAAGGCCAGGCTCCAATTTTACATTTTCCCACTCCCCACTCCCCTGCCAACTCCTCTGCACTCTACCATCCGCTACCCGATATCGATAGAGATTGCTTTCAAGAGTAGTCAAGCTGAGCGTTCTATACCTAAAGCTATATCTCTATAATCTATATCTTCAAAAGTTGGTAACTCCAGTCTGTTTAAATATTTGAGAATGTTATGATGTAAAAAGATGATGCGGTCGACAACGGTAGGTAATTGATTTGTTTGTTTAGATTTTGATAAAATTTGGAATGGAGATAGCTTATACCCTGGAATAAAACATAAGATACTTTTATCCCGGAAAATTGAAAGTTTCCTTGGGAAAACTGGAAAAACTAGAAAAAGGAAAATTAATCGCTATAAGAAATGGTTGCCATAGAAACGTCATAACAAGTATGTCAAAAAACATCAAGATTGGTGCTATACCTACTTTTGCATTGGTTTTTAATATCCTAGCAAAACATAGGATGCTTTTTTTCGCGATAAACATTGGTCCGCGCAGACGAAGTCGCCTGCGGGAAAGCTAGTTACCTATATTAATTAAGTTCAGGCCTATCAGAATTCTATCAAGTTCTCAGGGTTCCGATATTGGATTATAACGAACTTCCCCATTGCGTCAGAGTTAGGTGGCCGTGTTGCCAGATATATACTTGTATCAAAAGTACCTATTTTGTATGAGTACATGATAGTATTTACTTTTGGTTTTTATTATTGAATTTTAATTAGCGAAGTGACAGTGGGCTGGTCACATTTGTCGAAGAAGGGACAAGCGCTCTGGGGCAAAAGGGTTCTTGCGCTGAGACCACGTCTTGACAAACGTGGTATAAGACACCCACCGGGCAGATGAAGTGACGATCTGCGAAAGGCGGTCGGCAGAAACTGGATGAGAAGAACCAAAGATAGGGGTCTGTGGAGTTCATTGGGAGAGGCCTATGTCCAGCAGTGGACGAACACCAGGCGGATGATGATTAACGAATTCAATAGATGTAGTTATAAAATTAAGATTACGTCACAAACTTTGAGTATACTTTAGTAATATTTGGTCTGAGGTCACAAAATTCCTCACACGATTTCATGGCATTTTCTTGAAGTCATGAATTTTACCATCATCCATAGTATTGATTATTTCTTCACGTATATTGAGGAAACCATTTCTAGACAATTGTATGATGCGATACAATGTTGAGAAAAGTCATTGTGTACTTTACAAGTACTTTAGTACGAACGATCTGGCCTAACGGTTAGTGCAATTTAGAATCCAACGATACCGGGTTCAAAACCTGGGCTCCGCACCAATGACTTTTGTGAGTTATATGCGGTTTTCCATCGCTCCGTGCTTCGGAGGGCACGTTAAACTGTTGGTCCCGGCTGTTTTTGATTAATAGCAGTCCTTAGCCATGTCAGAGGCTCTCGGGCGGCCTGACAAACTCTGACATCAGAAGCCACAGGAGGAAAAACAAAAACAAACAAACAAGTACTTTTGGTCCTAGAATAACACGTAGGATACTTTTACCCAGAAAAATGACCACGTGGGCAAAGCCGCGGGCACAGCTAGTCCATACCAACATATAAAAGTGAAATGTTGTCTTTTTGTTTGTTTGGGGAGCTTTCACGTGATAATGGCTAAACGGATTTTGATGAAATTTATAATGGATTTAATATATTACAAGTAAGTTACTTATATTTTACAAGTAAGTATTATTTATATTATAATATAATATAATTAAAATATTATTATACCTACTATTTTCAATGAGTAGGTACTATATCTGGACAAACCTATTTCGTACTAATCCTTTACAGACCTGGCAACACAGGGGCGATAATGACCCCAATTTGCGGTGAACAATACATCTCCTGAGATTCTTCAAATTACGGTGATACGAGAAGCAATGGCGTAATACGAAGCATTCCTGTATCTCACGAGATATTGTTATTGGGAGGGTCTAGGGTGCCCATTTATGTTATTTATTTCGGAATGGGTTGCCCCTCTCAGGAAACAAGATGGGAGAAAGGTTTCCCGTCATCTTGTTTTCGTAGGATGAGAGTTTCTTTTTTTCTATTTGATGTGTATGTTTTATGTATACGATTTCCAATAGACGGGTTATTGTCATACAAAATTGTGTTTTAAATTTGGCGACTTCTACAGAATTTGCCTTACATTTACCGTGATATTTGTGTTTTTGGAGAAAACGTTTCTACCATACTAAACCATGACTAAGTCCAATAACTCTGGGTTTTTTAAATCACAGAATAAACTACGAAAATATATAGCTATCCTTTTTTCTTAAGTTAATATTCATCATCATCATCATCATCATCATGTCAGCCTTTAGAAGTCCACTGCTGAACATAGGCCTCCCCCAAAAAGTGCCATGACGAGCGATCTTGTGCCACCTCCATCCACCGACTTCCTGCGACGGCTACAATGTCGTCGGTCCATTGTGTGGGGGTCTCCCTACACTTCGCTTGGTTGTTCGTGGTCGCCATTCGAGAACCTTTATTCCCCAGCGGTTTTTTGTTCTGCGAACTATATGGCCTGCCCATTGCCACTTCAACTTGCAAACTCTGAGAGCTATGTCGGCAACCTTCTTTCTTCTACGGATTTCCTCATTACGTTTCTAATATTTTTTTCATTAGTTAATATTTTGTCATTTAAACAGTACATGCACTTGAGAGATGCTGCGAGTAAATATCGGTTCATTCGATATTTTATTCATTCATCGATATTCATCGATTATTTCGGCGTGGTGCGTTGCCAAGGTACAGACAGACAGACAGACAGACAGACAGACAGACATACAGACAGACCAAAATTAAAAAAATACAGTGTAGGCTTTAGTATTGTAAGGCCTCCAAAAAAAAATACATAATATCTTCAATTTACAGGATTTTGGACATTATCCCGCAGGAACACTTTATTTTTCGGCATAAAAAGTATCCTCAATTTTTATCCATTATATAAACTATGACTGTGCCAAGTTTCGACAAAATCCGTCGAGTAGTTTCAGCGTGATACGTGTTCTTTTAAATAACTTTCAACGCCTATCCTGCAGGAACCCATTATTTTTTCGGGATGAAAAGTATCCAATGTCCTACTTCGAAGTATGAACTCAAATCATACCAAATTTCATTTGAATTCATTAAGTATTTTCGGCGTGATGCACTACCAAGACACAGACAGACAGATGGACAGACAGACAGACAGACAAAAATAAAAAATAAACTGTTTTGGCTTTAGTATTGAACATAGAACGTACCCCATTTTTTTTTTCAAAATAGTAATATTTTTTTTCAATAGTATTGTAAGGCCTCCAAAAAAAAATACATAATATCTTCAATTTACAGAATTTGGGACATTATCCCGCAGGAACTCTCTATTTTTCGAGATAAAAAGTATTCTCAATTTTAACCCATCATATAAACTATGACTGTGCCAAGTTGCATCAAAATCCGTTCAGTAGTTTAAGAGTGGTAAGTGTTTTTTGAAATAACTTTCAACTACTATCCTGCGGGAACCCTTTCATATTTCGGGATGAAAAGTAGCCTATGTCCTACCTCGTAGTATGAACTCAAATCATACCAAGTTTCATTTAAATTCATTCAGTAGTTTCAGCGTGATGCCTAGCCAAGATACAGACAGACAGACAGACAGACAAAAAAGAAAAAAAACATAGTTTTGGCTTCAGTATCGAATCTAGAGTACGGTCCAAAAAAAATATCAAAATAACTTCAATGTACAGAATTTGACCCGTTACAGTTTTATTATAAGTAATATAGATATTACATCCATGACTCGGAAACAAACATTTCTGCTCATCACACAAATGATTGCACCTTGCAGGATTCAAACCCGCAACAACTATACACAACTACAGGATAACACCCACATTATTCGTGCTTCATGTGCATCAACATCAAAGATAGAGAGACACACGCGGACTGTAGTACTGCTGACAGTTGCTACACAGATGCAACTCAGATTGTGACTAAACCCAAAAGAAGGTCAGTTATGTGTGTTGCACCTAATGTATGCGGATCCTCCCAAGGAGATGGTGCCCAATCTTACAATTTTAAATTATATCTATGCATAAAACACAATTGTTTGTAGTTACGTACACATTTTCTGTTACTGTCGGTACAAAACGTAATAGTATAAATACAGAACAATGTACACTACTCGCGCGTTTAACATACGCCTCCTCCTCATGGAGTATCTGTTCCAGCTCTCTAGAAGCTCTGTTTAGCAATATGACCATAGTATAGGGTATAAGTCTATAACTAAACAGCGTTACTAGATAAAACACAAAAATATTACTAAAACTATGTGGAAAAGTCACTCTCAACTAATACTACTCTCTCTCTCTCTCTCTCTCTCTCTCTCTCTCTCTACAAGACAACAACATCAAACAAGGTGACAAGAACATTGATTACGTCACAGAACACCCCCACGGCGACGAGCCCTAGCACTCATTTTGTACAATTTTCACTGAGCTTTAGGACAATTGCGACTGTACTGTGAAGACTTTAGGTTAGGACTTATGCATATTATTGTAACATTTAGTTAATTAATGGTTCATTGCGGTCGATAATATTAACAATCTGCCTATTAATTTTACAAATACAATCTTGATTGTGATTTTTAATAAATTGGTTTGACGTCATACCTTTAATATTAAAAAAACAGCCAAGCGCGATTAGGACTCGCGCTCCAATGGTTACGGCAAACTTAGCTTTGCCGTTTGAAAACTGTTGTCCCCGTCATATATCGACAGGTCAGGTTTATAATTTGGCTTACGCAAGTATGACCATGTCACTCAATTTCGTGTTGAGCTCAAGTGGCTCCCAATTCGCCTTCGTCGGAATACTCACATCCTTTCTCTTCTCTACACCATACTGTTTAATCCTTGCTCCCCGCGCTATCTTAAGGAATGTTTTCAATTTCTTCATTGCTCCCACATCTTAGGTCATCCGATAATCTTCCCCTAAAGACTCCTTTACACAAGAGCTCCTATTATGACAAGTCTTGCTGTACAAGCGGTAAGACTATGGAACTCTTTGCCAGTAACCATAAGGCAAGCGACATCGCTTCAATGTTTCAAAGATCGGGTCAGAAACTTTTATCATTCAACGCTATGACATGCTGCTCTATTTACTTATTTTAATATTTATGATGCTTATGTAGTGTAATGTATTTTGTGTGTAGGTTCCTATTTATTTTAGTATGTATTATTATTATTATTAGTATATATGTTTATATGTATGTATTTTATATTATATACATATATATGTATATTTATATTATTTTATATATTGTACTTATCGTATTTATATTCTAAAAATATAAATTTGTTCATTTATTTCAGTTAATGTATACTTGCATATGCACACTATCGTTCATTAATGTTCATGTTCTCGCTTTCTAATCTAAGGTTGCCTGGAAGAGATCGCTGCTTAGTGATAAGGCCGCCGATTGTACTATTTTAAGGTAATTGTTGATGTGGCATAATTAAAGTTTCTTAAGTGCAATAAAGAGTTATCTATCTATCTATCGACATAGGTCGAGGTGAGTATACACACGGCAAATAAAAATAAATTGATTATTGACTTGTATTTACAAATTTATGGTTATTGTATTTTTCCGTTTCCTTGTGCTATAAGAAATTTTCTTCTTGCCAAATTTCATAATTCTAGGTCAACGGGAAGTACTCTTTAGTAATTTACAATACGGGTGGCGTTTGCCATCGACTTGCAAAGTAAGTATAAAGCAGTAAGTAAGAAAGTCTGTACAATGAAGATAATTAAAATAAGAACATGGGTACATAAAATAAGGTACATAACAAGTTTTTTTTAAATGGTATCTGTATGTATGTCTGTCTGCCTGTTTGTGCATCACTTAAATAATACTGGACCAATTGTGATGTGGTTGTCACTGTTGGATAGCCTAAGATATGACTTAACCCTAGAAAGATAATCTGCGTAAAATTCACGCATCCGCGCTCGAAATATTGCTGTATCTTTCAAAATAGCGGGATTTCAAGGACACGCGTCACGGACATTTCATTTGTCGGCCGGACCTTTCGAGAGGCAAACGCATTGTGTAAGTAAGTATCGCTATTTATGAAATATTGGTGCCTAGTGAGTCAAAATTACGCATGATTATCTTTTACGTGACTTTTAGAATATAATAAGGGATGGGTATAGTTAATGCATTTGTGTGTTTTCTATTTTTGTTGTTGTTTTTTTGCATTGTATGTAGTCGCTTTATGTTATTGATTATATTCTATGTATCTTGGTTCAATGACCAGGGCCATTATTCTCTATGAACAGTCACACGCGTAACGCGTCTCGCTGTGGAATCGTTCGGAAAAGTACGGCAGTTTACGAACATGCACAAACAATTCCACGCAGATATCTTAACGCGGCGCGTTACGTGGCCGAGTGGCAATAGAGAATAATGGCCCAGACGAGATACCAGAAGAACTGAAGAATAGTCGCCCGAGGCTTACAGGAACATCGATGTTTTGTTTTAACAGACCCCTCACACTAGTCTCGTACAAACCGAAACCGGCTAAAATGGTTTACCTTTTATCATCCTGCAATGAAGATGCGACCATAAATGAGACTTCAGGAAAACCGGAAATGATTATGTATTATTTATTATCAGACAAAAAGCTGAGTAGATACACTGAACCAAATGTGTTCGTTGATGTCATGCAACAGAAAGACGAACAGGTGGCCGACCTATAGCGTTATTTTTCGGCATGATTATAGTTATTTTAACTGACATTTGTAATTTTTATTTAGTCTAGACTGTAAATTTATTTGACATAATCAATTTATTAGTGAGTTAATTTAAATTTTTGTGTTGTTATGCCATATTTTATTATATAAAATAAGGAATTATTATAAAGTACTTTTGTACATAGGTACCTAACAATGTGTGATTATAATGACTTGTATTTGTATATACCAATAAAGTACTATGACTATGATTAACGAGGCCTGCGTAAATGCCTATATAATATACCACCACAATGGTGTCAGCAAGGACGAAAAGCTTCTAAGCCGCAAACGTTTTATGAAAAGCCTAAGTACGGCTCTCACATCGCTGTTCAAGACCAAACGCTTCGAGGTGCCTACATCGAAAAGATATCTGCGGGATAATGTCGCTGATACTTTGCCAAATGTGTCCTCCAGTTCAACAGAAGACAACACAGAGTCTCCAGACCTAAAGCAACGAAAAGTTTTCCTGCAAAAAATTCAAAAAGTTTATTTGCAGAAAGCATAATGTGGATGTATGCCAAATCTGTATATAACTGATTATTCGACTGATATGATCCTAAATGGAAAATATGGTCTTTATTGATATTAATTTAAAATGACTGATTACTATGTGCTAAAAAAACATTTTCATAGGAAATAAAAATTGTTATCTCATTTTGAATGTTTATTTAGTAAATAAACATATATACACGATATTTTTGGTGTTTATTATTGAATCTGAGCCTAATTAACCTATTTATGAACCTTCTACCCAATTCTATTAGTTATTTCGAAATAACAGGTACTTAAAAGGCATGCGTGGAAATTACGCATGATTATCTCTAACGTAGTATCAAATATGATTATCTATCTAGGGTTAAAAACTGGTGTACTCTATATCTCAATCCGATGAGAGAAGCCGAGCAATCGATAAAAACTAAATGAAGGCGGAACGGAGTTTGAAATATTTTATTATAATGTACTTTGTACGTGGGGCGCACAAAAAAAACCGGAATGAATAAGAAAAAAATACTATAAATGGTCAAAAATTAATTTATTGTTTCTCAAAATATTCTACATTTACGTAAATGCACTTATTCATACGAATTAACTAATTTTGTAAACATTTATGCCACTCCTCCGTGGTGACCTCGGTAACATGTTTTTCAAACTCTCACAGCCTCTTCTGTTGATGAAAATCATTGACTGCGTAACTAGTTCTTTATTTTTGGGAACAGAAAAAAGCCAGAAGGCGCCAGGTTAGGACTGTACGCAGGATGGCTGGTGAATAACGTAGAACGTAGAATGCTACGTTCTACGTTTTTCTTAGTTCTACGTTTTTCACCTTTAATAATTATTTTGTCTGTCTAGCCTCTGTGTGAACTGGCATTGTCGTGGTGCAAGATGATACGGCGTTTACGGTTATGTTTACAGAGTTCCTCAATGACTTTCGGAAAACAAATGTGTGTGTACCAATTGCAATCTACTACTAAAAAGAATAAAATAATTAAAATTCAACAAGACCAATATGACTTAAATAAAAAATGTAATACCAATACAAAAATACAACATAAGACAGAGATTTTTGAAGTCGGTGCCGCCATTTTAATACCTGGCTATAGTTTTAATCTAATATCTTTACAACAAAATTAATACACTCCTATCTATCTACGCATCCACATAAATCACGAAACGCAGAAGACACAAAACAAGAGACCGCACAAACGGATTTTGACTTTCACACGTCCACAAACCGATTGACAGATATAAAGCAATCTAGTCTATCCTAATATTATAAAGAAGAAAGATTAGTTTGTTTGTAAGTTTTTTTTTTCTATTAGTGAGCGATTTTTTAAATCAGTTTTTTTTTTAGTTTTTCCGTTACTAACAAAGTAACGAAAAAAAAAAACTGATTTAAAAAATCTCTCACTTATAGAAAGCTATATTTTCAGCGAAAACATAGGCAGTATTTTATTTTTCAAAACATTAGAGATCTCTACGAAAATTGCAACAATGTATCTCATGGTATCAAATATACAGAAAGGAATGACATGTTGCCATGGAAACGAAATAATAGTCAAGTACGGGAGTAATAATGCAGTAGTCTATGGTCAAAAAATACTACAGTCGTTGCAGCCAAAGATTTTGAATTACGCTTACTGGCGTTTTTTAACAAGATATAAAAATGCTAACAGTAAGAAAATTGCCACGATGAGCGCGACCCGTTCGAATCCGGGCGAGTCACAAGTAAATGATAAAGTTTTAGCAATAATTACTGTCAAGATGTTTAAAACATATTTTAAATGAGCTTAACAATATGATGGGCTCAGCTTGGCACCGTCTTCAAAGAACTATTTCTATTGTTGTATTTTTGTTTTGGTAAAACATTTTTAATTTTGAAAAAGTCATATTGTTCTTGTTGAATTTAATTATTTTATTCTTTTTAATGGTTGTTTACAAAAGACCACTTGAAATATGAAGTCGTTTTTTTATTGGTAAAATATTTTTATTTTAAACAGCGTCATAATTTATTTAACAAAACTTGCTAGATTATTTGTGCCTACATTATAATATAAGCGATCAAACCTACAGACGTAAAGGCATGGAGAGCTCCCCTATCAATCGTAACATAAGAAAGTAAATGAGGTTCAATTTTGCAGTTGCATTGATAGGTATTAAATTTCATGAATGGATAATGTGTTCCAGCCCCCCGATTCAGAACCTTTCGATAATTCAGTTGTTGATCGATTAGGTTATATTTATTCTGTGGATTCGGTTTGAAATCGTTCAATTCCATACATTTTTCATTCACTATATCGAATCGAATCAGTTCGTTATCGAATGGATCTTAATCGGCGGGCTGGTTCGATAAATTTGGTTCGATAATTAATATTTCGATAAATGTAATCATCATCATCATGTCAACCTTTACAAGTCCACTGCTTAACAAATTCCGCTCCCAAAGAGCGCCATGACGAGCAATCTTGTACTACCTCCATCCACCGACTTCTTGCGATGGCTACAATGTCGTCGGTCCATCGTGTGGGGGGTCTCCCCACACTTCGCTTACTTGTTCGTGGTCGCTATTCGAGAACCTTTATCCTCCAGCGGTTGATAGTTCTGTGAACTATATGGCCTGCCCATTGCAACTTCAACTTGCAAATTCTGAGAGCTATGTCGATAACCTTGCTATTTTTACGGATTTTTCTCTCGTTTCGGATTCTATTACGTAGTGAAACACCGAACATAGCTCTCTCCATTGCACTCTGAGCGACTTTGAGCTTGTGTATGAGACCAATAGTTAGCGACCACGTCTCAGTGCCGTATGTCATCACTGGCAACACGATTACAATGATTAAACTTTCTTCTTGAGGCTCTGCGGTATCAGCTGTGACGTGAAGTTATGGCGTAATTTTCCGAACGCTGCCCATCCGAGTTGGATTCGTCAGTTGACCTCTTTGTCAAGTTGGATCTACCCAGTTGGATCTTCTGACCTAAGTAGACATATTAATCGACAGCTTCGATAATATCGTTCCGAACATAAACCAGCATTGGTACGACATGGGCATTACCATTAGCATTAAACATACCGAAACGTCCTAACATTGGCTTATTTGTTCACAAAATTAAAAAGGCAGCCCAGCATTTTGACTATATAATAAAAAATAGTTACTTTTTTCTGCCAAAAAAAATGTCGTAACTCTGTAATTGCTTTTGATAGAAAAGTGCAAAAATACACCAACAAATTATCTAACAACGAAATCACTCCTATGCAACTTATGCTCAAATTTGTTTATTTTAATGTATTTCAACAATAAATGCAAGTTATAACTACAATAATGATAATAAAATTGTAAATCTTTGTTAGTTAATTTATTTAATTGCTTTTGTTTTTGGTTTGTGTACATGATCCTTATTTGCTTTGTAAATATTATGACCACAATAAAAATATATGACGTTTCTTTATGGATTTGTATTGCTCTATGAGTTTACATACCTGTATGATATATTAGATACTAGCTTTCGCCCGCTATTTCGTCCGCGCGGACTATAGTTTATCAAAAAATAAGCTTCCTATGTTCTAGGATATTACAAACCAATGCAAAAGTATAGCACTAACGCTGTTAATGCTTTTTGACAGACTTGTTATTATTTCGTTTCCATGGCAACCGTTCCTTACAGCAAGTAATCGTCATTTTCCAGTTTTCCCGTGGAAAGTTTCAATTTTCAAGGATAAAAAGTATCATATGTTGGTTTCTATATGGTAAAGTATCTATTTACAAAGATTCATTAAAATCGGATCAACCGTTTTGGCGTGAAATCTCCCTAAACAAACAGACAACGTTTCAATTTTATATATTGGACTTTCTGTGTATTTGACTTTCTGCGTGTTTGACTTTCTGCGTTTTTGACGTTCTGCGTGTTTGACTTTCTGCGTGTTTGACATTCTGCGTATAATCCATCTCCTTCTATATATATATATATATATATATATATATATATATATATATATATCTACATATATATCATGAAATCTAATTAAGTTTTTATGTAAGTAGAAAAATACAATATTTTGCAACCTAGTCGCCGAAAAATAAATTTACATGGCTTACGACAAACCGAGATACATAAAATGGTAAAACTACTAGAGCATTGTAGTTCTAAAATCGTAAAGAAAACTCCGCGATGGCATATTTCTATCTGTTACGGTTGACTGACAGTAACCACTTTAATTTAAAATTGCGTTACTTGCGACGCTATTTACTCTTATTCATTATCAATTCTTATCCAAATAAATTTTAATACTAGTGGCTCTGTGGGCTGTAGACCACGCGCGTAGAAACTTTTTTGCACACGGTGCACAGTAGCGCCATCTAGTTACCTTTTTGAGCATTAATAACCAAGGTGCTCCGTCAATACCAACCTAGTAGGTAAAGGGCTGATTCTACTGGTAGAAACCACAGACCTAAAAGTGAGAAATTTAGGCGACGAACTCGTGGTCACACCGTTTTGTCACACTACCACCACCACGACCACGAGGAATACTGCATTTTGAGAAGCTATTCTGCTCATAACGCCGAAGATGTTACTACCTTTCAAATAAAAAAGAACCATCGAAATCTAATTTAATAAGGCGGAGATATTCAGAAGCCCACTTTCTACGCTGGGAGACACTGCGATTTATATTCCTCGACGAAATAAAACCCGGATATAGATTGAATTGCCTTTTACTTCAATGTAAAGAAATAAATAGCGGAGTACAAAGTTTTAGTTTCATTGCTTGTCTTGGAGTGATTTATACATACAAAATCAATGATGTTATATATACAATCTCATTGTACAAAATACGGTGACGGTGGATAGAAATAGCACTCCGAAGTTGCTCGTGAGTTCTTGCAGGCGTTATTGATATATATACGTCTTGATAGTTGAAGCGGTCAAAAGTTGGGCCGCGACATATTCCGCCCCGTTGAAAGACCTGTCTTTCAACATGAGATAGCTTCTGGCCTTGGAAGGGGACTCAGGCGAACAAGTGAGCACCGTACGCAGCCTCTGGCTGTGTTAATAACCAAGCCAGACGATGTATTCGTATAATGTCAGGCTGCTGTAATTCTGAGAAATACTCTTTTTGCCAACGTAGCCAAAAATGCTGGCGCATTTGTTCTTTGGTATTGCTGCAGTTTATTTGAATCGACATCTTGTAGTGCGCTGTTAGAGGTCTTCCAATGAGGTAGTGTCCTGGAGCAAAGATAATCGAAAGCTGGAGAGAGGGAAAGGAAGTCGTCGGGACTGGATGACATGGGACATATGGGATGGCTACCGGGATTGCGTTCAGGTATTTTCTGGCAATGTCGGCAAATTGGGTGAATAGCAGGAAATAACAATGATGCATATACATATATCGTGGACGAGTGCTTGTTATGTATTTGATTTGTTTATTTCATAATTATACACAATGACCTGACTCTGTTGATAAGCTTAGGACACATATTTGCCAATCGTTTAAATCATTATGAAATAACTTAATGATTTGAAAGTGATTATTTATATATTTTAACTGTGAAATTAGGATAAACAATGAATAGTTACTTGAAATTAGTAAACAATCCACTTAGGCAATGATATTTAAAAACACTGAATAAAATTGTAGCTGTACGAAAATTTGAAATTATAAGGGGGCATCCCCTTAGCCCATAGCATTAATTACGTGAGACGTTTAGGGGGGGGGAGGAGGGTCAAGCCAAATCTCACCCAATCTCACGTGGGGGAGAGGGTGGTCTCGAGAAATATCACGTAATTTTTTTTTACAGAAGAAACTGTAAAATTGCGAGAAAATTGTATATTTTTTTATAGCATAGTAGCCCTTCGCTTGTTTAGCCACCACCGGCTAGCCAAACACACGACTAGACGAGCGCTGCAGCGTACAATACGCGCCACGAAAGATGAGACTTGACACTCCACGTGGTTTGACTTGCGCAGTAGATGATTTATAGGTAATGAAGTACAGACTAACTTATTTACATTAAAAATATGCATTTTTAAAAATCTCACGTGAGATTGGGGGAGGGGGAGAGGGGGTCAAGCAAAGTCTCACGACATCTCACCAAGGGGAGAGGGGGGGTCGAAAAATGGCCAAAATTACCTCACGTAATTAATGGATGCCCCCTAACGTTTGTGCTCAAGGCCACAGAATAAATAATAGTACTTAAGGCTTTATATTGAACTAGTTTTCCCGCCCACGACTTCATCCACGCGGATTACTGTTTATCGCGAAAAAAAGCATCCTATGTTCTTCTAGGATATTAAAAACCAATGCAGAAGTAGGTATTAGAACCAATGCTCTTGAAGTTTTTTGACAGACTTGTTATTTCGTTTTCATGGCAACCGTTCTTTACAGCGAGTAATCAACATATTTCAGTTTTCCCGTGAAAACTAACAATTTTCCGGGATAAAAAGTATCTTATGTTTTATTCCAAGGCATAAGCTATCTCCATTCCAAATTTTATCAAAATCCATCCAGCCGTTATCGCGTGAAATCTCCCCAAACAAACAAACATACAGACAACGTTTCACTGTTATATATTGCTATGGATGGGTTATGAGGTGATTGATTTTGTATTTTATATCGAGATGAATGTATCAAATGAACAGAAGTTGCCTTTGTCCAACTATTTGAAGCTGTTATAATACTGTGGAGGCAATAACCAAGGTATTTAGATGGCTAAAATATGGATGTGTATGGAGGTCGAAGGACGGACACATATGTTTCGGATGTTTCTGCCCTGGTCGTGGAGAAGTCTCACCATTTGTGCTTCGCTGGAAGACCTGCCGGTACCCAGTTGTGGGATTCCTTCACTTCTTTGAACCTCTGAATTAATCTTCGCATTAAATTCCATGCGACGCCGTTGGCTTGGTGCGAACTTGGCACCTCGATGATCTTCGTCGTGTCATGTGTCGTGTCTACGCTAGGAGTCACTGCGAGTTATATTCCTCAACGAAATAAAACCCGGATATAGTTTTTTTCTAACTTGTTGGGTGTTTCTGCAAGTGCTATATTTTTTTTTGTATTTCTACCCTCTTAGAAAACATGTTAAGATAAATAATCGCGTTCTTAAATGTTTCTGCGTTTAATTATACCCTCTCAAGTGTGCGTTGACATTTTTACGGTCTTAAGTGTTTTCAACAGAAATATTGTTTAAGTGGTCTAAGGTGACTTTAGATCATTCTACTGTTAACTTTTAAAGAATTCATATTGTTTCGGATACAAAATGAGTGATTTGCCTGCAACTGAAGTTGCCAGAGCTGTAACAATGATCGAAGAAGGTCACACCTACCGTTCAGCGAGTAGGGCATTGGGTGTGTCGGTATCTGTGATCTATCGCAATGTTCAACGATACAGACAGACAGGGTCTTACGTCAGGACAAGGCAGAAATCGGGCAACTGATGCCATAGATCACCGTTTTATAAGGGTGCAAACCCTGAGAAACCGTGTCAAACTGCTGTTCAGACACGAAATTTGTTAGAAGAAGTCCGTAACGTGCGTGTTAGTGAACGAACAGTGAGAAGACGATTAAATTAAGTTGGTTTGAAGTCACGCGTGCCAGCTAAAGCGCCAAAACTTGAGGTGAGTCATCGAGTAGCCAGATTAGCGTTTGCTCGTCAGCACCGTCATTGGACAGAAGAGTGGAGGCGAGTTTTATTCACAGATGAAAGCCGTTTTTGCGTTAACTTCGTAGATGGGAGGGAGACGATGTTGAGGTATCAAGTAGAACGCTACAATCCAGTGAGCTTCACCGAAACAGTGGCTTATGGTGGGGGCTCCGTTATGGTGTGGGGTGGCATATGTTTGGGAGCACGTACAGAGCTGGTCGTTATCGAAAATGGATCTCTGACTGCACTGCGATACATCTCAGAGATCCTAGAGCCCCATGTGCCATTTGCCCCATATATTGGGGATGATTTTGTGTTTATGCACGATAACGCTCGGCCCCACACAGCGCGCGTGGTGCGCGTATACTTTAATGAAGTTAGTATTACGCAAATGGATTGGCCAGCGCGATCTCCAGGCATGAATCCAACTGAACACGTTTGCGACGCACTCGGAAGAAGTTTACATAAGAGAAACCCAGCTCCCAGGAACGTCGAAGAGTTAAAATTGGCCTTAGTCGAAGAATGGGAGAATTTGCCCCAAGAAATTATTGATGGCATTATTGGAAGCATGGGAAATCGTATTCAAGCTCTCATAAGAGCCTGTGGAAGCCATACGCGCTATTAATTTTATTTTAATCTGGTTAACTTTATAAAAAACTTTACTAAACTCGTTAAGCCTACTATTGGAAATCTGTATTTTTTAATGTTTTGTTTATATTTCCATAAATTAAAGTGATTTTAAACTCGTGTAGTAATGATTATTTACCGCTTATTAATATATTAATATAATAAAAAAACAAAATTAAATATAAAATAAAAAACAAAAAAAAAATACATCTTTTTACTTTTGTTCCCCTAATTTTGCCGGCGTGTGTACATACATCTTATCCGTAAAATATATTCACAAAGCACTGCCGCAATGTCCATGAGTCTACTTGGGCCAAATAGTCTCCTTCCAGGCCAGGCAAGACCAAGAAGTCGCAAGACGGACGGAAAATGCCTGAAGGAGATATTGGTCCATGAAGGAACTCATATTCCAATCTCCTTAAAGAGGAAGCTCATGGACATGTGCATCCTACCCATCCTAACATACGGTGCACAAACTTGGTCTCTGACCGACATCCAAAAGTCCAAACTCAGAGTATGCCAGCGGGCAATGGAGCGCAGTATTCTGGGTGTTAAATTAACAGACCGTGTTCGAATCACCGAACTGCGCTCCAGAACCGGTATTACAGATGTATCTCTAAAAAGCCGCCAAGCTGAAGTGGAACTGGGCCGACCACGTCTGCCGCATGCCTGAAGTGCTATGGGCCAAAGTAACTACTAAATAGAGTCCCAGCACGGAAAAAAGGCGACGCGGCGACCACGCAACAGATGGCGGGACGAGCTTGACACCTTTGACAAAAATTGGCACTCAACAGCACAGGACCGTAAAGAATGGAAAAATCGTGGGGAGGCCTTTGCCCAGCAGTGGGACAATATAGGCTAAACACAACACACAACTATTAGTTTATTCTGTAGTGTTATAGCGCAGAAGCGGCGCGGGCGCGGGCGGGCCGCAGGCTTAGAATAGCTAATAATGCTACCGCGGGAGTGTGTAGGCATCGTAACGTTTTATACAAAGAGATCCCTTAGATTAGCTATCCGTGCGAAGCCAGGGTGGGTCGCTATATATATAATAAGAAAGCAATCACCATCGAGCATGGAGTCTCTTTTTATACGCCACCCAACTCGATCACAGGATCCATGTTCGACCCACGATTCAAGTTCCTGCAACTGGACGACCGACGCTTCTGCTGCCCGTTCTCGGCCACCACTTGGTTAACACTTTACTCCTCCTCCAGTTTTCACTATGTCTAGCCATGCGTCCTGCCCAACACCATTTGAGTTTAAAAATCTACGCTCATATCTTTGATTGACTCTTGTACGGCATCTAATTTTGGTGTTGCTAAGTGGGTGCTGTAATTTGATGCCGAGCATTGAGTTCCTTTGCTCTTTGTGCAACTCTCACTTGATGCACAGCTGCATTCGTGATTGTCCAATTCTCGGCACCATGTGTCATGGTTGGCAGAACACGCTGGTTACAAAGGTAAGTCTTCAAACAAGAAAGCAATGCACAATACATTAACCACGAAACTCGTCCAAAGAATTTTAACGCAACAAACAAAACATTTCTCAGAGATTTCCTGCTCAACAAAACAATGGTGGCCGCTAACAAACTCCAAAAAGGAGTAAAACCCGAAGTTAAACATCCCATTTGCGTGCGCGGGCGCATTGAAATGCAGCGATGCCTACTTTGTGCTACCAATTAAAGCTCTTCGAGGTAATGGTTAGTTTACACCTACGACTAAAATGATGGTTCTTGAAAATAGTCGAATTCCAAATAAAGCTTTATTTCTGAGTCTGAAAAAATCACAGTGTGACGACTACAGATGGAAGAAAAATATGATTGATCCGAAGGTATTGATTAATATAAACAAGCCCATTCGTTTGATATGTCAGACGGTTTAGTTTGCAAAACTATTTTATTTTATAACTTGCTGCGCCCCGCGGTTTCATTGGCGTGAGGGATAATGATGGTGATTAAAAGTATCATATGTGTTATTCCAGGGTATACGCTATCTCCATTCCAAATTTCATAAAAATCCGTTCAGCTGTTTTCTTCACTCTCGTGAAGTATGATGATGGTGGTGATGATGATAATGGAAACTGTCTTATATTTTATTCCAGGGTATAAGCTTTGCAAATTTTGACAAAATCCGTTCAGCCGTTTGAGAGTTAAGTATAACGATGATGTTGATGTGAGGACGATGATGGAAAGTTTATTTTTTTGTTATTCCAGGTTATAACTTATTTCTATTCCAAATTTCATCAAAATCCGTTCAGCCGTTTGAAGTATGATGATGATGATGAAAAGTATCCTTTGTGTTATTCCAGGGTTTAATCTATATCTAGTGCGAATTTCATCAAAATCGGTTCATCTGTTTGAAAATAGGATGATGATGATGTTGAAAAGTATCTTATTGGTAGGAAAGTAATTCCATGGTAATAAGCTATCTCCATTACAAATTTCATCAAAATTCGTTAAGCTGTTTGAGAGTGAAGTATGATGATGATGATGATGATGATGATAATGATAGATAGATAGATAGATAAATTCTTTATTGTACACACCACAAACAAAAATAACAAAAATTAAGAAACAATATGTAGTAGAAGTGCTACAATGGGCGGCCGTAACGCTAAAAGCGATCTCTTCCAGGCAACCTTTGGATGGAGAGGATTTGTTACAAGCGTGAAGGACGGGGTGCACTATGATATAAAAATACTAGAAGGAAACAGTAAATCAAATTTATAATAATACTAAAAACTATTTGATGATTAATAATATGTTATAAACTTACCTGCGCCCGCGCGGACTACTGTTTATCGCGAAAAAAGCATCCTATGTTTTTCTAGGATAAAACCAATGCAATAGTAGGTTAAGCACCAATGCTCTTGATGTTATTTTTGACACACTTGTTATTTTGTTTCCATGGCAACCGTTTCTTATTCAAAATTTTCCAGTTTTCCCGAGGAAACTTAAAATTTGCCGAGAAAAAAAGTATCTCTTGTTTTATTCCAGGGTATAAGCTATCTCCATTCCAAATTTCATCAAAATCCGTCCAGTCGTTATCGCGTGAAAGCTCCCCAAACAATCAAACAAATAAACAAACAGACAACGTTTCACTTTTATATATTGGTATGGATTTGCTTCCCAAAAGTGACCCAATATTCAAAATTCATTTATTTACGTTACACGTCCGTGTTTGGGTCACTGACATTCATATACCATATTTCAACTTAATCGATCCAGTAGATTCGGATCAATCTGGCTGTGACAGACGGACAGACAGATACACGAGTGATCCTATAAGGGTTCCTTTTTTTGCATTCAGACTTATGGAACCCTAAAAACAGTAGGTAGGTTCTTGATTGGTAGATATTGCTTCGACCAGACAGCACAATATTAAAATTAAATTTAAATAGTAGGTTAGTATTAAGCAATAGTGATAGATTGACATCAAAAGTAACTTCAAATAAAAATCTCCTGTGATTTATTTCTCATTACCCTTAGAAAATGCCCATAATCGATTGAATGATCAAGCACCACGAGCAGAGTTCAAAAACCTTATAGTAACCTTTAAAAGTGTAAATTTATTCAAATTTAAAGAAAAAAGCAATATGTGCCTGCATCCTTTCCACGACAATCTGAAGAAAAGAGATGGAAGGATAGAAAGTTATAGGTGTAAAAGAGAGGGATGAAGTCAGCATGGGCTGTCTAGAACTCGTTTATCAATAGCCGTGATGTGTCAGTAATGTTTTCAAATAAAAATATGGACAGTATCGTAGGAACTGTTTTAGCTTAACAATCAACAGCCATGGCTAAGACTAATTCAAGAAAGAGTTGCTAACTGTTCTGTTTTATCAAAATCATCTATTATGTCCACCATGGCTACCATTATCTGCTTACCACAGGTCCACAGGTCATTCTACTGTGCGTTATCTAATCTTATTTATCTGCTCAGTCAAGTCAGGGTTACGTCTATTATTTATGCTTTGGTTACATTGTAATTTTGTCATTCGCTTCAACTTTCTGCGGACTTTTGGCAGGAAACGAAGTGATGACGGTTCTTTTGCTTTGATTTTTTATCTCAAACTTGTGTTTCTTCGAGCGTCAAATGTGTAATAGTGGTGGACTACTTACATTAAAATGCACGAGTTTGCAAACGCGAAACAACGCGCCATTTCTTGTTCTCTCCGGTACTCCCTAGGAAGTTTCAGTAAAGCTCCACCAATTTACTAAATAGTGACTTGACTAGACTTTTAACTACCTGACTGACTGTGATTCTACATTCTGACTATTTGTTGCAAAAAACATAGGTACTTGTTATATATCTTTACTTGACACTGGCTAAATGCACTAGTCGTGCAGAGCAGAACAACAACAACAAAAAAACTATTTCGTTTTTCCGTGCATTTTTCATATTTTACATCACTAACTAAACGAATGAGGGTGGCGGGCCACGCTGTTAAAGAATATATACACTCCGTTTCCTGTACGCCTAGTACGAGTTTGCACATCACGAAAGCGGTAATGAGCTCGTTTAAATTAACAGTTTTGGTTATAATCGGTAGTACGAGTTAATGTTTTCGAGTGAAGTTTACACGATATCGACCTGCGAATAGCTAGATTGAAAGAACTTCACACTACATATTACATATTTTCATCTCTCTTTCCCACAAGCAAGAAAAAGAGACAAACATATTCCATCGTGTTTGAAGTTTTGCCTTTCGTACTTACATCGTTTTTATCTGTGGTTTTATTGGGGGAAAAAGTATCGATTACGTTTAATTGGTGATAAATGGAAAGAACGTATTAAGTATTCTGATTATTTCGGTACCTTTGGTCCTTAATTTCGGTCAGTACTAAGGAAATTACGTACCAAAGTAATACAACAAAACCTAGGTATTTTATATCGCTTTTATGCCTCGAGTATGACATCTAGCTTCGGTGTAATGGTTGATTTTTGATAATTGCTAGCCGGAAATCCTCGACTGTTTGTTTTAGTCGTATTTGGCGAAATTGTAATCGATGTGAGGTCATCACGACATTGGAATTGTTAAGTAGGTGGATTGATAGTGTTTCGCACTACAATTCGCGTTTTTTTTTTAAGTATTGTTGTACATAAGTACTACAAAAATACAAAATACAAGTTCAAAATAAGAGAAAGTGTATAACTATTTAACTATTAATTTACCTTGGTCTCTAGAGAGATTCTTTGAGCGTGCCTGAGATTTGTGATTTCCCGCAAAGTATTACAGAGATGGACAAAACCTTCTTTAATGAGTCGATACTGTTGCACAAAGTGATGGTCAAAAATTCGGCTGGACATAAATAATCTCCGCCTACGTACTAGCTCCTGTGGCTCCCCTTCATGACGGTCAGCTTCTACAGCCTTCAAGGCTTACCTTCACGCAAGATACCGTCTCGTTAACATAATAAAATAAAAAAAACCCAATATATAATAATAAAGTATTGAAAAAAATCGCAATACTTTATTATTATATATTGAAAGTGTTCGAATATGTTAAAGTTTACTATTATCGCTAATTTGTCAAAGTTGCAACTCGTACTGCCAAAATGGAAAGAATACTCTAAAACTTTTATCGAATTCGAACCAAAAATTATATTAATTTTTGCTAAAACCCGTACTTACTACCGATTTTAGTTCCTGCAAGTTTCCGCTAGAGGCACTGCCAATATGGAGCTAAACGAAACTACATTTCGTTTAGCAAAACTATAAAAACTCCTACTATGGGTACTGGTGGAAAGTTATTGGTACCATAGTTTATGTATCTTTCGGTGTAATCCAATGATGTTATATATAAACTAAGGTAGATACGTTGTACTCCACTCTGCGTGGCAAAGCAAACACAAGCTAATCAGCCTGTGTCGACTTAGTCCCAAACAGACGCAACACGCAACACGTAAATACAAGCGACTCCCGAAACATGAAAAATTAATCAAAAATGCCATCTTGTGTGTTTAGAAAGTGCACTACATACACTAGGACGACTGTTAAAGGCAGGAAGGATGTGTCTTTTCATATTCAAGTACTGTTTACGGTATTGAAAATGGAAAATAATAAATTTCATTTTACCCTAAATCAACTGTTGCTATGTTGCCGTTTCGCCACCTACACAAACGAGACAAGTAGCGGGTTACGTGTAAGAGCGACAGAGAGAACGCGATAATGGCGAGTAGCGTATATAGTTCGTATGATGCTAGGGGATGTTGGGGCTTACCAACGCTTGATAATAGTCAGTCTACGCTCCGACCCGTAATGGCCACGGCTGACGATCTTCAGCCGGGGAGTCTAGCGGAGTCGCAACCCTATTTGTAATAGGATAGAGATAGATGATAGATGCGGATAGATGATGGGTGGCTTAGGATAGAGTATTGTATTTGTGTTACATAATTATTTGAAAACAGCTTGAATAGAGCGATTTTATTGGATAATAAAGTGGTTCTGTCCCAATCGTTTTTTTTTTGTGAATTCAGTTTGTCCTAGCGGGTTCATCGACCGCGTAGTGAGTGATTCTGATTTTTTATTTGTATTGTTTTTAGTGATTTATAGCTTGTATCTTGTGTTATTACGTCTAATAATACTGTAAGGAACATATTAAAATGATAATGATAAATGTTTTTTTATTGCCAAAAGGAGATTAATAAAAGTAACAAATAGGAAAAAAAACAAACGGTGAAATATCAAACAAGATTGTCGGCGAACCCCAAACTAGCACGAGGCTACTAGATCTTGGGGCTTGAGTGCAAATTTACCAGATAAGTTTGTATCATATAACTAAACTAAAAGAAAATAATTAGAAGGAAAGTATACAGTGGCAATGCAAAAGACGAAAATGTATAATAATAAGAATATTCGGGATAATTCCACACCAATTACCTAGCCCCAAACTAGAATACGCTGTAATTTGGGCACTAAATAACGGATAAACATTCATAAATACGAATATCAACATCCATGACTCGGAAACAAACATTTCTGCTCATCACACAAATGATTGCACCTTGCAGGCCTCGAACCCGCGACCGTTTGATTTCGTTCCTAGGAACTCTAGCCACTAGACCAACCGGCCGTCAAATGGCCTTCTAATTTAGACATATTTGTTTTTTGCAAAATATTTTTGTGCTTAGTGTCCCGCGAGTGGCGATTGCCACAAAGTGCTTCAAAGTTTCTTTCGTCGCTTTTGGCAGGAATATGTTAACGTGAGTATATTTTTTATAGTTTAATAGTATCTTTTTCGATGTACTTTATTGTTTTAGCTATAATATGGTATATAACATTATGTAATTTATTGTATAAGCAATTCCCAAAATAAAAAAGTTTTACGCGCGCTTCTCAAGTATTAGGCGAATATACGGGTGTTCTCCAGGATATAAAGAACTACTAGTTTTCCCGCCCGCGCCTCCGTCCGCGCGGACTACTGTTTATCGCGAAAAAAAGCATCCTATGTACTAGTTATATCTATTAAAGACCAATGCAAAACTAGGTACTTATAGCACCATTCTTGATGTTTTTGACACACTTGCTATTTCGTTTCCATGGCAACCGCTTCTTACAGTAAGTAATAAAAAAAAAACAGTTTTCCCGTTGAAACTTTCAATTTTCCGAGATAAAACGTATTCTATGTTTATTCCAGAGTATAAGCTATCTCCATTCCAAGTTTCATCAAAATCCGTTCAGCCGTAATTGCGTGAAAGCTCCCCAAACAAACAAACAAACAAATAAACAAACAAACAGACAACTTTTCACTTTTATATATTGGTATGGATTATTATGAAAGTATTTGTTTTTCAAAAATATCATTTTATTTTCATCTTGAATAATCCCTTCCATCCATTTTGCCCCAGTTTACTCTAGCTGCTAGTGCACGTAACTTCACACAGGCCGTCATCGGCGGTGATTGGCGATCGGCCGCTTACTGCAACTCTCTGTAACTGAGAACATATGTGTATCTCTTTCTAACGACGCGGTTTTGTATATCTCTGTGATCTTTTAGCCTCTTCAGTGATACAAATATAGTTGCTTAAGTTCTATGTAAGTAGCTATAGTACAATTTCGCCGTGTTTGAAGTGTTTTATAATGGGTATAACGTCTCTATTGGTAAAATCTCATTGGTGTAATCTAATAGCATTGGCACTGTCAATGCACTGTCAACCTTAGAATCTATACGGGAGACAAATTTTAAAACAAGTAGATTAATTCCCATACAAGTACGGAACCCTCGAATTGAGTACCTAAGAACCAGAATGCTTACGTGTTCTAACCTGTTTATTTTTAGTTTTTAAAGGGTCTTGCTTACATTTAAACATTACCAATACATGCTGGGTCTTGTTTTTATTATTTTCTTTACGAAGTTAAAATGTTTGCAAACCAATTATTTACTCTCGACGCGACGCGACGGGTGCAGAATTAGAGGTTGTTAATCAAAGTGTTTTTTTATTGACGGAAGCGAAGAAGAGTTGTTTTATTATTTTTATTACTTTGACTGGCTCCACACGACTAGTGCATTTAGCCAGCGTCATGTAAAATTATTACAAAAAGTATAATTTTCAAAAAATAGTCAATATGTCAAGTCCCAGTCAGTCAGGTAATCAAAAGTCTCGTCAATTCACAATCAAAGTTACAATTCATTCTTTACGGAAACTTCCTACGGAGATTCTCAGAGAACAATAAATGGCCAAAACAAATTGCTTTTGTATCATTTGCATAGATACTCGTGCACGTTGACTAAACGAACACCTAATGGTTAATATTCCACCAATATTACACAATAGCTGATGCCCGCGGCTTCGAACGCGTGGTCATTTCTGTAGGTTAAAAGTACTCTTTGTGCTATTCCAGGACCTACAATACACTATACCAACATTTGATTAAAATTCCTTCAGCCGTCAAAAATATTTTTATCGATTGCTCGGCTTCTGCTCATCGGATTGAGATATAAAGTACCCCAGTTTTTAAGTCAAAACATAAGCTATCAAACCGTATTGCAATCGGTCCAGTAGTTTTTACTTGATGCGCGAACAAACAATCAGACAAACAGACAGACACGAATTTTTAAAATGTTATATTCGTGTTCAGTAGCTTATTTTATGTACCCTAGACCATTTCTTTTTTAATTATCTTGTTTGTACAGGCTTTTTCGTTTTTTTTATTATAATACGTATAGATTAACACTCGAATAAACAAGATTAACAAAATAATTCAAAGCACAAATTGGTCTCGATTTCGTTTTCTCGCCGAAATCCGTAAGTGCTTTCTTTTGTGCAATGTACTATTATTTATTCTGTGGTGCACTGGTACGTTTTTTTTTGTCTTTTTTTAGTGGTTGAGGATTTGTAAGGCTTGTGCATTCAGCCCATGTCCGTAATTTAAATTTACAAACAGTTTTTTATGCGTCGAACACGTTAATTGAAAAATTCCCCTATAAAAAATCTTTTATATTGGATTTTGTATTAGATTTGTTATTTCACTGACACAATACATGAACTTCTGATGGGAAAGAAGATAAATAATGTTTACAAAGTTTCAAACAATGTGGCTTTAATTTTAAATTTGATTAATTAATTCGTAACATTATGTTTTTTTGGCTTCAGCCACTTCGCTTCACGAAATCTTGGACATCCCTCCACGAGCATTTATTCTGATAATTAATTAAAAAATATAAGCCTGTACATTTGTTTCACTTCACTCAACAAGAAAATCAATAAGGTCTGCAAATAAAGCTTAATCAAAAATTGGTACCTAATAAATTGTGGTTATGAGGTTTCGTAGGTTTCGTGCAAAGGAACATTAATAAGTATATATAATAAAAAAAGTATGTACATTTATTCATTTGAAAACAATAGGTGTGGATCGGAGTGGCTGAAGCCGTTTTTTTAATCAGATTATATTCCTTTACATAATTAGTTAAAAGGTACTGTTTATAAAACTGTCTCATTTATTTTGCGTGCTTTTAATTTATATCTCAGAATCGATTGTGTTCATAATAAGTAATCGATATAATTGGAATGTTCACAGACGGGCGAGAAGAATCGTTGAAACTCAGAAGGTTTAAAAAACGAGTGAGTCCACACGCCAAACAAACTAATGAAGCATAGCAAATGGCGGCTGCGTATGCGTGCGTGAGTGGAAAATTTGTGGTGTTTTGTGGTTGATACACAATTACATCACAAAAGCACAGAATAATTAATAGTGCACAAAAAAAGTTTAGTTGTTGTTTTCTTGAAAACTTAACAGAATTAACACGACTGACAAAGTCGAGATCTTGCTGCGATGTGGCGGCCGATCTGCCCGATCGGCCGCCACATCGCAGCAAGATCTCGATGAAAGATAGCATCGGATACGATAGCAAGGTGTATAATTAGGGAAATATGTGGACTGACGAGCGTATCTGGCTCAGTGGACATGTTGAAGGCCCACATGTAATTTTTTAATATTTGAAAATCCTCTAGCTAAGTTATTTAAATGTAACGAATACATTGCCATTACTTAAAATAATAATTCATACATTAAACAAAAATGATTAATATTCATCAAAAAAGCAACATTCTAAAATCTCCAGGCCTCCTTTTTTGAAAGTTGGCAGCCCTATCTATATTATATAGTGTGTGGGTGAGGCTTGTGCCTACGAGCGGATCGGAATATTGTGGGTTGCTTCACTTTCGATTAGGCGGTGTGGAATCCGTCTTCTTTTAAACATTCTTGGTTGTAACAATGAAAGATTTATTAGACAGCGAGTATAATTAAATTACGGAGGATCGAATATATTATTCTGGTGTAATTTATGGTTGTTAAACCACTAACAAAACTAAGTAACAGTATATTATTATCGGTTATAAGTATTTCAAATGAATGTCTTTTATTTTCTTTGATTTTTCATAAATATTTTTCTCCATTTCATATGAGTGCAATATTCTAATTAATATGTGTCACTAATCAAGTCAGTTTTGTATGTATGTTTTGGATTTGATCTACTAATTATACATTTTTTACCCAACTGCGGAGGGTTATGTGTTTGGATTGTAAGTATGTTTGTTTGTTTGTACGTTTCTTAGGCGCATCCTGCAGCCTAAACGGTTCATAGATTTTGATGAGGTATCTCATTGGATTTGTCTTAATCACGAGAGTGCTATAGGATATATGAGGAGTGACTGTTCAAAAGGGACTATCTGACAAAATAAAAATACTACTTTTTTTCTTTGTATCGTTTTTTTATGTTGAACTTTAATATTTTTCTAAATAAGTTCAGGCTAAACGGCCTATTTATGTACTTATTTCAACGTCAAAGTTAGAGATTATCTTCAAAAGGAACTATATTTAGGAAAAAACTCAACAAATGGACCTACCTGTATTCCATACTTGGACGGCCTCTAGATCACTTAATTTTTAATCTAAATAATATTTATTATAATTTTAATATTTAATGTAATTTTTAAGTTTTTCTATTATTTTTTTAGTTTGTAAATTCCTTGAGAAATAGTCCCTTTTGTTCATCCACATCGAGTTTTCCTTCAGAATTAGACCGTTTTGTGCAGCGACTAAGCAAAAGGGACTATTTCATAAAAAAATACAAATAATATTTATTTAAATTATAATATCCGATTATTCAAAATTACTAAAATTATCAATTATTCATAGAAAAAAAATACAAACCATATAGCAAGTTTTTCACTATTTTCCAAAATTTTGTTATTATGACGTTAGTCCCTTTTGAACAGTCACTCCTCATATGAAGTTTCAAGAAAACTAATGTGGCGGCTTACAGCTGCCATATTGTAATTGACAGAACAAAAAATGATCAAAACCTATCGAGTTAGGCATCAAAATGAAGGTCAATAAAAGGAATATATATTTCTTTTACCTCATCATCATCATCATCATCATCATCATCATGTCAGCCTTTAGAAGTCCACTGCTGAACATAGGCCTCCCCCAAAGAGCGCTATGACGAGCGATCTTGTGCCATCTCCATCCACCGACTTCCTGCGATGGCTACAATGTTGTCGGTCCATCGTGTGGGGGTCTCCCCACACTTCGCTTGCTGGTTCGTAGTCGCCATTGGAGAACCTTTATTCCCCAGCGGTTGTCGGTTCTGCGAACTATATGGCCTGCCCATTGCCACTTCAACTTGCAAACTCTGAGAACTATGTCGGTAACCTTCGTTCTTCTACGGATTTCCTTATTTCTGATTATAAATAGTAGTACTTGTCTTTCAAGCTTGTTACAAAATATTAAACAACTAAGCTATTTTCATAAAATATAAATAATATTCTCAATCCTTTTCAATCTGGTTTTCGTCCTGGCCACAGCACAGTTACAGCACTGATGAAAATAACAGATGACATTCGTCTTGGCATGGATGATGGTCAGGTAACATTGTTGACTTTGCTCAATTTTAGCAACGCATTTAACAATGTCGATTTTGATAACCTTTTTAGGAATATTACACTATATTAACATATCTCCAACAGTGATCGACCGGCAGCGGGTACGCCTTGAAGAGAATTTATCTTCCTGGTGCGACACTTCAGCCAGTGTTCCACAAGGTGGTGTGCTTTCTCCTCTTCTTTTTTCTGTTTTCATAAACTCAATCTCTGAGAAACTAACTTCTTCCTACCACTTATATGCAGATGATCTCCAAATTTACACTCAATCTATTGTTGTAAAGCCTAACCTAATGCGATTAACATCATCAATAACGGTTTACGACGCAAAACTGAGTGGAGCGCAGCTTTCGGTCTGAGAGTGAACCTAGTCAAAACTCAAGTCATCATAGGTAGGTGGCTCGCATATGATCTCTAAGATTGATTGGATGAATCTCCCACCTGTAGTTTTTGATGGCGTTAAAGTCCTTTATAGTGACGTAGTCAAGAACCTTGGTGTTATAATGGATCGGCAATTACCTTGAACTCCTCAGATCGGAGCTATTAGCTGCAAAATGTTTGCTTCAGCAGGATCACTTCGACGGCTTCGAAACTTTTTACCAGCGGCCACTAAAGTTGCACTTGCCTAATATCTTCTTCTTCCCATACTAGATTACGCTGACGCCAGCTATCTTGATCTCACTGAGGAGTAATTAAGCAAGCTTGAGCGACTTCAAAACTTTTGTATCAGGTTCATATTTGGCTTACGCAAGTATGACCATATGTCTCATTTTGGTATTAAGCTCCCTATTCGCCTTCGCCGGAATACTCATATCCTTTCTCTTCTCTACGATATACTTTTTAATCCCTCTTCTCCAAGATATCTGAATTTCTTCATTGCTCAAATCCCCGCTTCCTACGGTCATCAGAAAATCTCCTCCTAAAGTTTCCTTTGCATAAAAGCTCTTACTATGATAAGTCTTTCACTGTACAAGCAGTACGACTGTGGAACTCTTTACCGGTTCCTGTAAGAAAAGCACAATCGTTGCAAAGTTTCAAACATCAGGATAAGAATTTTTACTTGTCATCATAGTAATTTTTCACTTTTGGCTGAAACTATCTATACCCCATGTATATTATTTATGTACCTACCATAAAATATTTAATAATTTATTATAATGTTTATATATTTACTAGTATTTGCCATTTACATATTTATTAGTATTATCTTGCTATTTATATTTTGTTCAAATTCATTTTTGTTTTATTTGTTTGTAATCTTCTTTTATTTCTTTTTTGGGTATTATACTTAAGCTTTGCACACCAACAACTGCCTCTATTATATAGTCATGTGTCTCAATATAGCCTACGGTTGCCTGGAAGAGATTGCTGCTTAGCAATAAAGCCGCCGATTGTACTATATATTTAAGTTTATTTTTGTTTGTAAGTGTTTCATTTGGTGCAATAAAGTGTTATCTATCTATCTAAATTTTAGACTATTCATGTTATGTAAGTACTATAGTCCAATGTTGCAATTGCAACTATTAAAGTAAAGTAAAATATGTACGTAAGTAAATAAGAAACGTTAAAATAAAATTTATAACTTTATGGTGCCTCCCGCGCCCCACATCTGCATTGCTCTGCGAGCCTACATAGCACGTGAGTAGTTTAAAATTTTATTCAATCAATAGTTTAGTTCGCAGTCAGTTTTTTTTTTAATAATAATTGTTAGGTACCTGATAATTCTTATTTTCCCTCTTTCTTTATGCTTTCACATCTAAAACCCTGAACCGATTATGTTGGTTTTTTTCACATGAGAGAACAATGCTTCTTTTATCGTGATTCTCGGAAAGGGACCAAACGTGATTATTGGACTTCTCCGTAGAGCGGTCGATCGCTGTTTATCGACGGCGCATTTGTGGAATGACTTTAAGGAAATTCTTTCATTTTATCACCCGACTGCGAGTTGCAAAGGATGTTTACAAATTTTCAGCTGTAATTTCTTTATGTATAACTAGCTGTACCCGCGGCTTCGCACGCATGTTCTTTTCTTGAGGTTCAATGTACCACAATGTGCTATTCCAGGACCAATATACCAACATTTGATCAAAATTTCTTCAGCCGTTCCGCCAACTCACAAGGTTGAGATACCAATTACACCAGATTTAAAACAAACCCTAAGCTATCTAACAATGAAAACCGCATTGCAATCGGTCGCGTCATTTTTACGTGATGCGTGAACAAATAAACAAACATACAGACAAACAGAAAGAAAGACACGATTAACAAAAAAATATTGTTCAATACCTTTTCTAAGCACCCAAGAGCATTTTTTTCATTTGAATTCATTTAGTAATTTGGGTGCGATGCGCGGTCAAGATACGGACAAACAGACAGACAAAATTAAAAAGTAAAACAGTTTGGCTTCAGTATCGAATATAGAGAACCATCCAAAAAAAAGTTTATTACTTAAATATTAAGATGACTTTGGACCCATATCCCGCAGAAACCCTTTACTTATTCGGAATAAAACGTGTCCTCAATTTTAACCCACCATATAACTTAAGACGGTGCCAAGTTGCATCAAAACCCGTCCATTACTTTCAGCGTGGTACGTGTTCTTTCTATCTAAATAATAACCCATATTTTTTCGATATGTAAAGTATCCTATGTCCTACCTCGTAGTACGAACTCAAATTATACCAAGTTTCTTTTGAATTCATCCAGTAGTTCCGGCGGCGTGATGTGCGGCTAAGATACAGACTGACAGACATACAGACAAAAATGAAAAAAACATATAGTTTAGGCTTCATAATAGAATATAGAGAAACATCCAACAAAAAAACACACTATATCTTTAATGTACAGAATTTGGACCCATATCCCACAGGATCGCTTTATTTTTTCGGGACAAAATGTATCCATAATTTTTACCTATCTTATAAACTATGACTGTGCCAAGTTTCAACAAAATCCGTCAAGTAGTTTCAGCGTGATACGTTTTCTTTTAAATAACTTTCAACGCCTATCCTGCAGGAACCCTTTAATTTTCCGGGATGAAAAGTATCCTATGTCCTACCTCAAAGTATGAACTCAAATCATACCAAATTTCATTTGAATTCATTGAGTATTTTGGGAGTGATGCACTTCCAAGGTGCAGACAGACAGACGGACAGACAGACAGAAAGATAAAAATACAGTTTTGGCTTTAGTATTGAATATAGAACGGCCCCCAAAAATTTTTACTAAATATCTTTAATTTACAGAATTTGGGACCTTATCCCGCAGGAACTCTTTATTTTTTAGGGATAATAAGTATCCTCAATTTTAACCCATCATATAAACTATGACTGTGCCAAATTGAATCAAAATCCGTCCAGTAGTTTCAGGGTGGTAAGTGTTTTTTGAAATAACTTTCAACCCCAATCCAGCGGGAACCCTTTCATTTTTCGGGATGAAAAGTAGCCTATGTCCTACCTCGTAGTATGAACTCAAATCATACCAAGTTTCATATAAATTCATTCAGTAGTTTCGGCGTGATGCCTAGCCAAGATACAGACAGACAGACAGACAAACAAACAGACAAAAATGAAAAAAAAACAGTTTTGGCTTCAGTATTGAATATAGAGTAAGGTCCAAAAAAAAAAATCAAAATATCTTCAATGTACAGAATTGGACCCGTTACAGTTTTATTATAAGTATATAGATATGTTTTACCTAACTACGACGAAGTAATCGAAATGTTATGTATTTTATAGTCTCTATATGTGTGTATGTATGTATGTTTATATTAGCAGTTCCACCATAGCGTCGTCAACCCTATTGGTCCAATTTTGTCAAGCGAGGTATTATCAATCGATTCGTCTGTCTCGAATGTCTTATGCTATTTTTTTACCCGACTACGGCGAAGCAATGGAACAGTTATCGAATTTTAGTTTCTGAACTTCTAATTCATTTTTGTTTTGGTTCTTATACCAATACAATTGATTCGCCTTACCAATGGGCTTTACAGAAATTAAGATGGCGGCCACTAATCGCCTTAATAGAGTGTTATGACATATAATTATCCGATGAAGTCTTCGAGCAAACCACCGACTATCGGGTTGGTTACTTTCTCGAAGGATGTAGTCTCTTCGTCCACCATCGTCTACCCTCAACAAGAGTAACTCGATGTCACCATCAAAGATGGCGCTACGTGTCATCAATCCATAGATAAATAACATCAATCTAACCATGATCACAGAATACCTAATATTCCGGGATGGCAACCTCTATAACCTTTTATGCCCTGAGTCTAGTGATGCCACATTAAAAAGTTCTAGGAATAAAAAAATGGTAGGCTTATTGTAACGTGAATAAAAGTTGATTATGTAGTAATCGAGGTTTGAGAATAAAAAATGGAATTTTAATAAAAAAAGTTGAAATTTGAATTTAAGTTTCAAAAAGGGGGTCCTCGCATCGAGGAGCGAACGGCAAGGTACCCTGAGAAGCAGGAGCAACTTTTGGACCAGCCGGGGCAAATGGGAAATTGGGGCAGACGGGAGGTTCTGTTAGATGGGGAATGACACGCGGACGCACTATGTTGATTTGAAGCTACTCGTATCTGCAAGATGAATACACGTTACTAAGTGAAAGATTTCAATAGTTTACCAAGATAGACACAGTGGCCAAGCAAATGAACGCTTTGTTTCAAGGACCGTGTTTTGTAACTAGCTGTTAGATTCTAGGCTGGAAATAAATGAAACGACTGTATTATAATTTCCAGTTTATTACTGGGGTAAAGAATACATTATGACTGTGACTTAAAGCATATACAATCAACGATCAACCTTATCCAGTTATCGCAAACTTAAGCTGGATCACTTTTATAATTTCACTTTACCTACAAAAGCGTCCACATAACTTAAAGGCTTGACGTCTCACTGCTCAGCGCAGTAGAAACCTACACTGTATTACTAGCTGTTGCAATCACAATTGACAATTTCAATCCTACAGATTGTGATGCAGCTATCGTCGTTTGCCTTCGGCCTTATATCTAATTACGAAGATAATGATTGGCGTGCCCGTGAAGTGGCTTTACAATAGTATTAAATTATTTAATTTGCTTCTATAGTACTTAATATACGTAGCTCCAGGAATCACAGTGTGATAGATTCGCCAAAAGAAAAATGTCCAGCCCACTGAGCCCCCCTGATCCCGTGCGAAGCGATGCCGTGGTCGCGACGTCAGCGAGGTCTATGCGCGGATAGACAACTCGCGCCTTGCGACTCCTTCCAGCTCGCGTCACCAAGAGATTATTTTCCTCAATATCGCCACGAAATTGAAAAGATGACCTATTCTATCATTTCCTTCCGTTGAACTCGTGACCAAAAATACTGCATTTCGGTCTCCCAGATGCAAAATTTGTTTATACCAAGCACACTGAAATTTTTAATACTTATTTTTATGTGTTTTATTTCAATAATCACCACTTTATTTTAGAAACGTTTGGTTCTTTATTTTGTTTTTAAATACGCTATGACAGCTTGCTATCCGTATTTTTTTTTCGAGTTTAGACCATCGCCGCGTTTCGTTCCTACCAAAACGGTGTTCTCGGCCGCCGTCCAGGGCCTGGATTCTGTATGACAACTCACTCCAATTCCACGCGAATTCCACGTCGATTCCACGCTGCCTGCGTGGAATCACGAACAAATTCCACGCAGGCGGCGTGGAATTGGCGTGGTATTGGCGTCTTAAAATTAGAGAATTAGGCCCCAGATTGGCATCACGGACCGCGCTCGCCATCTTCGAACATCTACGATCTGTCTTCTATAATTTTACCTACGCCTTTACAATTCAAGCTTAAGGCTATTCTCTTTTTGTTTACTATAAATTCACATCTTCGAACGAGTTGTAAATTTTACTTTTGCTAATTAAATATTATTTCTGAAACTTATATCGACATACTTCGCAAGCAATCACATAAAGTGTCAAAAAGATCGAGTCCCTGTCCCTTCCTTATCTCTGATCATTCTTCATTCTTTATGGCTTGTTTACTAAATCATTGTATGTCTGCAAATACTATTTTTGATTTATATATTTAGTTATTAAAACATGATTCACTATAAATTGCGATTAAATAACCTTTATTTTTGTTATGAATACGCGCAACGAACAAGATAACCGGCGATTGTTTTCGTGTTGTGACTATTTACAATATAACAACATAGGGTTGTTTATCTATACTCTAATAAAACTGTAACTGGGCTAAATCTGTCTATTAAATATTTTTTGAAAATTATAATTGAGATAAACTTCAAAATCGATATGGAGTGCAAAAAGGATATGTTTTTATTTTTTTTCTGTCTGTCTGTCTGTCTGTCTGTATGTCTGTCTCTTTGAACATGCATCACGCAGAAACTACCAGACGGATTTTGATGCAACTTGGCACAATCATAGCTTATGTTATGGATTAACATTTAGAATACTTTTTATCCCGAAAAAAACAATAGTTCCCGCAGGATAGGGGTGGAAATTTATTAAAAAAAAACATATCACGATGAAAATACCTGACGGATTTTGATGTAACTTGGCACAGTCAAAGTTTATATTATGTGTTAAAATAAATAATACTTTGAATCACGAAAAAATACGGGATTCCTGCGGGATATGAGTCTAAAGTTATGTTAATTTGAAAGGAATAATAATAGCACATCCGTTAATAAAACGGTACCGTAAATTCAGTACTCATACCACAAGTCAGAGTGGTATAGTGGAAGCGGTGTCTGGCCTGCAACCCAGAGGCACATGGAATGAATCCACGCGCTGCTGTAAATGTTTTGCCCCAATATTTATAAGCATTTACATATTTTATGCGTTTTTTTACATTTTCTTTGTTTTTTTAAGGCTTCTGCAATTTCCTGAAGTGAAACGTCAAGTTTTGTTTGAAAATAATATATGTAATGGGATCTATCCAAACGAATGGTCCGACTTAGGTGCGGTTTTTTTATGTTTGAAAGCTGAGGTAATCGAGATGGTATAGTACGAGTAAAGATAGCACAATAGAGTATCCTACTTCCTTAACACCCTCTGGTAGAACCTCTACACTTGAGAGCGTAGTGTCTGTACTTATAATAAAGCATTAAGAACAAAAAAGACACTACCTACCTACATAATTTACCAGCATCAACAACTCAAGCGAATAAACCAAAGGCATCAAAGTTCTCCCTCCGATTTAACTAGATGGCGCTTATTGACCTTAAAACACGCAAGCATTTCATTCACTGCAACCAAGGGTCCCGCTAAATTCAAATTTAAAAGGTTTTGCGGATTCGGCTCACACTCTAGCACTAGCACGACCTCCAGGGGCCTAATTCTCTAATTTTAAGACGCCAATTCCTCGCTGCCTGCGTGGAATCACGAACAAATTTCACGCAGGTGGCGTGGACTTGGCGGCGTGGAATTCGCGTGGAATTGGCGTGAGTATCCATACAGAATCCAGGCCCTGCTCTCAAGCCCTTGCGAATGATTTAAAAACTGGGGTACTTGGTATCTTAGGCCTTGCACGCACTGCCTTGCGGTGGAACGCGGTGCGTTTTTTCTAGCGTTTATTTCATATTGTATTATATGCGTTTATTTCATATTTTATTATATGCGTTTATTTCATTGCAATACGTGCACTTCTACGAAGTGTCATAGAAGTGCAAGTGTGCTTTAACGCATATTCTGTGAAGTACGGAGTGCCGTACTTCACAGAATGCGTTATAAAAAGGCAAGGCAGTGCCTTATACCGATGATTAGATGCCGAGCAATCGATAAAAAACTATTTGACGGCTGAACGAATTTTGAAGAAATGTAGTATAATATTGTACTTTGTAGGTTTGGTCCTGGTCCTCTGGACCTGGACCAAACCTACAACTGGTCTGGTGGTGGTTTGGCTTTTGGTCCTGGAATAAAATGTGTGGGCTACTTTTAAATGAAATGACCACGCGGGCAAAGCCGATGGCACAGCTAGTTTACTCTAAAAACGAAGATACATTCATAGAGTAGGAACCAATCTTTATGGCGGCTGAGAAGTTAGGCGCAAGGCGCTGCGCAATAGCAAATTTTAGGTGTAAGCGGGCTTTGGAGAGGTGAGAGGCCGGGGCACACCCTCCCGCTAGCCCACCGCGTCCCGCGCGCGCCACCGTGGTTGTGCTTGTGTGCACGCTACATCCGTACGCTGCACACATGCATGCGATTCAGTTCAAGTACAGTCTTGTTAGTTATTTTAAAGTAATTTGTTACCAACCAATACAATCCACCAACACGATATCAGCATATATTCCGATATTAATATTATTGTGTTGGTATAACATTTTTTTATCATTCCATTATTTCGTCGGTCAAATCACGAAAAGGCGTAACTTGATTTCGACAACTTTTCAGTAGAGCGATTTTTAATAAAATTTACCATGTTGCACGTTTTCGTTTTAGTGCTTTAAGCACTAAGTTGAGATCATGGGCATCATTATCTTTATATGTATGTCTTGATTTTTAGTTTAATTTACTGTGTAGTTAATTATTTTTTTTAATGTTACACCCACGCCATTTCGTGATTTGCTAAACATTTCATTAAACCCATGTACGCCCAACGAGGTATATTGAAACATGATACAAAAACTTTATTTATTCAAGCTATATGTAATTGAATAATACAAAAAGTACGAAATATAAAAAAAACAATGGTAGAAAAGCATCAATCAATAATATTGAAACATGATCAGAATTCACGACATTATAATCATCTAGCTAGTTAATTCAAAAATATCAAAACTTAGAACTATTCACTCCTGAGGTAAGTTTCTGTAGAAGAACGCATGTTCTCGGCATCTTATTAATGGTGTATCCCCACTACACATTTTAATAAGGTCATCATATTTTTCTTTAGATATGTTATTATCATTGGGGGATTTATTCAAGTCCTCAACATTAGCCTTCAGCCATTGTACATTTTGACGCTTGAGTTATATTGGTCTGTACTCTGTCTCCATGTAATAAGTTTTAAAAAAAAAAGTAGGTGTTTTTCTTTACACTCTAAGGTCCATCATATCTGTCCACTTTAACAAATCACCTGCCTGGTCATCTTTTCTTAGTTGTAGTAACTTAAGTTTCAGTGAGAGATCTTTGTTTTTTTTTTTAAATCATCGCAGTTAATAAGTTTGACCTCGAATGGTTTTTTTGCGTGCCAATCTAATGATTGGCTCTAATTGACACGGTACAAAGATGTTTCCAGTCTGTGTCATTGCGAATGCAGTTGCGCTATGCACTGAATCTCCCTCGCTCTGTCTGTGGAAGGAATAGAAGTAACGCAAACTAATTTCTTCAATCGATTCACAGTTATTAATGAAATATAAGAGCATTGCTGTCATTACGGAAATTTTATTCTGACCTGAACAGCCATTGCAAAATAAGAATATTTCTTTCATTCCCTTTCTGTAACAATTTGACAAGAAATAATAGAGACAAGTAGATATTTCAGATGCACCCCTTTTACTAATAGTTTCATTCGATTCGTTGCACACACAGTCTTTGGATATGTCATAAATAGTGAAAATATAATATGCCAAACGTCTTTTGTAAGCACTTTCATTTGATTGTGGTAAATAAATTACTTGCTGTAAATCAAAGTAAGCGCAACAAGTGATATAGTGACGGTATGCTGATATTCCTTCAAAAAAATAGAAACCATCTTTCTCAGTGATAGATCATGGTGAAGGTATTATTTAACACTATATTTTTTGCAGTAATGTGTTTCAACACGTGGAAATCTGTTAATGTGTCCAGTAATGAGTGATTGCAACTCAGCGTCTCTTACATGAAAAATATCTTGTCTCCCTCCACGTTTATCTTTTTCTATTATCCTGGTGCTATGACCTTATTCATAGTTGCGCAACAAAAAATACTGATATCAGTATTTTTTACTGATCTGTAACAAGTCATTCTTTTTTTTTGCACAGTTATTAAAATTGCAAATAGGACCGATTTTCTTTCCAGACACTTCTTTTTTTGTGAACAGTGAAATATATTCCTTTCCTTGTTGTCGCAAAAGCTTGGCTTCCTTGTATTTGTTTTTTCTTACTGGTTTTGTTATTTCTTGTTATCTTTCAGCGCCGTCTACTACAAAGTCGTCGGGTTCTAAATTATTAACTTGTTCTTCTAAAAGTGTACATTTAATTGAAAATTTAATTAATCATTTGCTAAATTACGTCTTTTCGTGAAAGAAATAATATTGTCATAAATAGATGTAACTGACATTGCGCCTACTCGTGATGTTCAAAACTTAAAGGAAAAGTAGTTAAGGCTCTTTGTAAAATATTATAACTCAGATTCTATTAGGATTTCATTTACGTCTTTTCGTGACATAATAAAACGCGGCCTTTGCATTAAGATATAAGGCATAGCTAACTCAAAATCGATGATTTGTCAGATACTCCTTTTCGTGATTTGACCAACGATTTGTATGTACTTAACACACATATTTTTTCAATCATTACATTATTTGCATGTGACATGTAAGTAAGTATGGTTTATGTAGTTTATTAATTATGTATGTAGTTTATTAAATATGTATGTAGGTATATTCATTTTTATTTTGCATGATTTATTGTATTGTTTTGCACCACCGTCCTTTTTTAATTCGTAATTTCTGTCCATCCAAAGGTTGTCTGGAAAAGATTGCTTTTAGCGATAAGACCACCCGTTTTGACCACCTATTTTTATATTAATTTCTTGTATATTTGTTCCATAATTCTGGTGTAATAAATTGTTTCTTATTATTAGCATGTTCTATAAGGAGGTAGTAAAAAAAATACTCTAATAATTGCGAACCTTACTGTGCCAGCGCGAAGTCACACTCGCAGCGAGGTAGCCGCCATTAAGATCAATTATAATTCAAGTTTTACTTTTATAAAAATGCGTTTATATTAGTTGTTTATGTGCTGCCTTGTTTATTCCTACGTTTACTTGTCAAATTGTTTTTTTCTATTGCTAATAGTAATAGGTTTTTTATTTAAGTAGCGTTTTCTACAACGCTACATTATGTAGGTACAGTAGTCGCAGTCATGAGTCAATCTATATGTTTGTGAAGTTGGGCTCTGTGAACGATTGCGCAGGTACTGCTGTGTGGATAAAACAGCATATAGTAAGAGCGAGATAGCATATGCGGAAAACGTAAGCGAGTGAGCGAGGCAGTAATAGAATGCTGTCTTCACCTTCAACATTGGGATTGCGCCTGAAAAATAGCAGTTTGCGCAGCGACTAGCAGATAACTTCCGAGACACATACTTCCACTGCGACTAATATAAGTTCGAGTGATTTTTGATTTAGTCTGCTATCACAATTAATACACAATTTTATAGCTATAGGGATTATTTTCTACTTTAAAGGAAAGCAAATATAAATCTAATAAGTTATTATTGATATTTTTGTTATATCGATTCGCTAAGCTACTATAAATACCTAAAAAAAATATTGGTTTTCAAAATGACAATCGTTTCATTTCGTATAATAAATATGTTCTAAATACGGGCGATTTATCCAATCATTTCGTTATTTAGATCGGTCACTGCGACGACACCCGGCACGCGGATTTAGGTATCTGACTGATGCCACGTAATGAAATGAATATAAAAAATCGAGTGCGAGTTGAACTCGCTTGGAGAGGATTCCAATTCTGACGATTACCTATATCATCTCACAATGGTGTCGATTCTGTTGTAAACAACTAAACTAAACTACGCTAAATTTAAGTGTTGTCCTGTCAAACAGATTCTTGTCACAAACTAGACTAAATTTAGCTTTTCGACTAAATTTAAGTTTAGTCCTATCAGACCGGTTCTCTTTTTTTATTTTATTAAACTAGGTATACTAAATTTAAGTCCTTAATTTAAGCATCAGGGCGGAACTAAAGGACTGGGGAGGGGGTGTTTTGTTGAGAAAAACTGTTAGCAAGAACTTTATAGTAGTACTATTAATTATTCTGTGACTTTATGAACGAGGGACCCAACACCGCCTTGGGATTGGTGGTCTCCCTCTCTGAAGTGAATCCGATGTCCCTACTTCAGTTAACGGTGTCCACTCCCTCTCTCCAGTGATCAAAACAATCCTAGTATATGCCATCTGATGTTCAAAACTCATTTATGTACTATCGCCAAACTTCCTGCATGAACACTTTCAAAACATTTCGCTTGAATTTTGATTTTATGCTAGCCGCAATAATTAAATGTAAAATTATTGTTTATATTATTATAAAGAATCTCCATTTAATGTTAATAATTATTAAGTACTAGCACAGAATAAATAATAGTACAAGTACAGAAGGCTTACTGAGTAAAGTCATTTAAATAAATAGCGACTTTCGCTACAACGCTATAAAGTGCAATTTAACTCGCACGGCGCTGCGAGCTTTCAATTATATTTACCTAGAAGGCGCTCGCCCACCGCGTGCAGGCTAGAATGCACCGTATCACAACGCGCGAGAACTTCCATTGCTCTAACTGTTTCAGAATCGCTCTGTCCCTTTTTCGCTCGGTAGGGTTGTATTAGGATATGACTAGGTACTTGTACTACTAATTATTCTGTGATATGTTATGACTTAGATATTGTAACAGAATAAATAAGTAATAATGTATTATGTTATTACGTATTGTTATAAATTAAAATAGTTCTATTACATACAATGACATTCTTATCAGAATAGACCTACTACCTCATTTTTACTACCTACCTATCCCGTTTTCAGACCGCCGATAACTTTAGTGAGATACCTACCTACGTGTCGTTGGTTGATTATGATTATATCCTATAGGTATTGCACTTTGATGAATAAAGGTGCCTGTCTGAATTCCATGCTTTTTAATGAGTGAAAAATAAATTGCTACCTACGTAATAAAAGGTATTTAAAGTAGGTAGGTATTATACGAGACATATATTATATAAATTCCTAATTAGTTGTAGGCTACTTACTAAGTTAGCACAGTAATTCATTTTCCGTTCAACAATACCTAATTTAATCAATTATAAAATTACGTTGATCGATTTATTAAACGACTTTATTTCTGCGCGGAAAAACCTTAAATATGCGTAGCTTCGGTATGGAACACAAATGAAATAACATAAAACTATAGGAACCTACGTAATACAAAAATATCAATATCTAACTACATAACTAAGACCTATTATAGGTATTACAATTTATTATCTTTCAATATCCTTTGGAAGCGTAAAGAATGACAATTCGTCATTTCTATTACTATTCAAATAGCCGAATGCTATGCAGTACTTTCTAGCTTTCTTCTTGGTACTCATAATTAAAACACGAATAAAGTTTGTCAATAACTTTACGTAAGTAGGTGCTCTATCGCTAAGTACAAGGCGCGCGACTCATCGAGCGCACGCTTGACACTCGACTGAACGGACCCGAATATTGGGTCCTTGAATTTATTTGTACTTGTTGCGGAGTGTGACCGCCCTGGTACTAGCGACCCGCCCCGGCTTCGCACGGGTGAAATTAAGAGAAAAGAAAATTTGGTCTCGCACACTCGGCCTTCACTCCACTTCGGGGGATGGCGCGGCGGCTCGCTTTGCTCGGAACCTACCCCCTCGCTACGTTCAGGTCTCGTATGCTTGTATACATACACTTACCGTGAAAAATAATCTAACTCATGGTGAAAACCACATTAAAATCCGCTGCGTAGCTTAAAAGATCGGGTACAAACGGCGGTAAGCGGCGTTGTTTTATCAATATGTATTAATTTCTTCCGACTTTTGAATTTCAACATTTATCGTCATATTATCTCAACAAATTAACACAAAACAATATCATACTATACGTATAAAGCTTCCTCTTGAATCACTCTTTATATTGATGAAAACCGCATTAAAATCAGTTGCGAAAGATTAAGCGTTACAAAGGGGCCGACGGCGGGAACTTCGTTTTAAACTTTATATTGATTGACGTAGTTAGGTCGAAAGTTGTTTTTGTTTTCTAGGTTTTCGTTGAATTACAGTAAGACGTTGAATTCAGTTATTATGAAAGCTACTTCCGTAGAAAATACCTAAAATCAGTAAACTGCTAATGTATGGGTACTGCGGATTTTACTCGTCCGTATTTTGGGTAACAGATATTCTTATATAAGTAGATACCTTTGGATCTGGAGTTAATTGGCTGTGATGGACAGACAGATAGAAAGACACACGAGTGATCCTAGGTATAATGGTTCATTCTTTTTTTTTTCATTCGGACGGGAACACACTAACCTATAATTAAAACAAAAAAGAAATATATTTGAAAAATCCCAAGGTGTGATTAGATTGGTAAACGCACGACAAGATTAACTTCTTCGAGATTAGCTCAGTGCTCACAATCAAGCAGTTTGGATGGTGATGTAATCTGTTACACAACTCAATCACGAGTAGGAAGAGTTTTTGTCAAATTCTATGATTGCATCTATTAGGATATTATCATACAATCTGCGGAACAGGTTTAAGATAATCATTTTTTTAAAGGTTACTTTGGTACTTATGATAAAATAATGTCTTCTTTCCGTCGTCTTTGCAAAAAAATAATGTTGCAAATACGAATGAAAGTGATTTGAATGGAAATTTAAAACTAATACTTTTTCTATAACTAGCATAAAGCTAAAAAAAAAAAAATTTGATACTCCATATTGGCTAGTTCAGCGACTCGTCCCACAAGACACTCGTCCCAATAGGAATTATATAATTCGAAGAAAAGTTATTTTTATAATTTGATTATGTAGCCATTCTGCCTCCATATAGAATGTTTTCAAAAAAATATAGCCTATGTTACTCTGGGGGATGTAAGGATTCTTACGATACGCCATACGTCTTAATCTGTTCAGGTATTTAAAAGTTATGGTGGAATAAAAGAAACACACGTAAATACCTACAAACATACATGTAAACATACAGAACTCATTTTTTGGGCAGTCGTGTAAAAAATAAAATATACTTAAGTACCTACCTACTATTCAGTACGGGCGTATAAAAAAGTTATTCTCTTTAATAATTAAATCTATCTTTATTATATTGTTGTTTGTTTGTCGTATGAGGTAGTGCTGGCCTCTGATATCAGAGTTTGTCAGGCTACCCGAGGGCCTCTGACATGGCTTAACGACTGCTATTAATCCATAACAGCCAGGACCGACAGCTTAACGTGCCCTCCGAAGCACGGAGCGATGGAAAACCGCACATAACTTCGAAAAGTCAGTGGTGCTAGGTTTTGAACCCGGTATCGTTGGATTCTAAATTGCACTAGGTATATAACCATTAGGCCACCATCGTTTAATACCATCATTGAAATACCTAGTTAAATTTCAGTCAGTACCTACCTACCTAAGTTAGGTACCTAGCCATGTTGTGAAGCGTAGCTTCGCAAGCCTAAAAACTAAATACCTACCTAGTTGCTAACTTTCTGTGGATGCAGTCACAATTAATACCCATAATTTAATTCTAACAATTCTAATATGAGGTGACAAGACAACAAACCTCATATGCACCAACTTGCACTCTCCGGACACAAGATTATATCTCAACTTAAGATTCTCAAGTACCTACTCTCAACTCAAAAACCAAAGCAAAAGCAAAGTTCACCAAAACCAAATGCGCTGAAGTTGAGCCCAAGCACAGAATACTAACGAGTATCCCAGCTCGGGAAAAAAAACAACAACTTTTGCCCAAAGCAACCGGTCGGCAACCAACTTCACTCCTTCGCATTTCATTATGAAGGTCAGAATATCCAGCCAAGTACCAAGACGGTCAGATGCTTTTCAAACGCAGCGCGGAACGCACGTCGTTCGCCGCTCCCGCCAAAAAACTTTTACGTCACTAAAAAACTAGACACAAGTGCTTTTTTACGGGTATTAATGTAAAAAAATACTTTTTGTGCCGTTTCACGAACTAGTTACGCAATAAAAGTGTTGTTTCAACCTGTTTTTTGACGTGTAAACTCTGATAGAAAGTTGTAAGTTGACGGGACTTTATACCGAGTGTTTGGTGTTTCAGTTTGTGAATATCGTGCTTTTTGTGAGTTTTTTGAACTTTTCTTCAGAAGGAACTCTCGTTTTTGCGTTGGGTAAGTCTGGTTTTTGTTATTTCTAAATGTCATGCAACTCGAGTTGAATAATAATTGCAATACTTGCAATGGTCGTGAGGTAACATGATCCGTCTATTTTCGCTTGTTCGACAGCCTTGGGGCGTCATAAGTCTGGTTTGACGATTTTTGTGACAAGTTCAAATAAATTAATAGTAGGTAGATCCAATAATTAGGTTTAAAAAAGTTTAAAACCTTTTTATAATTAAAATTATAATCACCTGCAGACTAATTTATAAGTATTTACCTAGCAGTATAATTGATTAGCATCTAAAAGGTACAATATATAAGTTATGCATATAGCAACAGGTGTAACGACATAAAAAAGAAGAACGGTTGCGTCTACTACTGAAATATGACTATTATTTCTTTTCGAATCAAGTGCGAAAATAATTACAGTGAAATTAAAGTACCTAACGCTTTGTTTATTTTAATTCTCATGCAAGATCTAAATACTGCAATAAAAAATATTTACCTACTTACTGTGACCGTTACATTATAATAGGATGTTTTCCTACTGATACTTTGGATCAAAAGATATTGCTATTGGAATATAATAGCATAGGTACCTATTAGAAAATAATATTAGTAGGTAGAGTAGGTGCTTAGGAAAATTTTATGCGTTTTAGTTAGCGTTTTTAATTTAACTTAGAATGAAGGTATATAATAATCTTGTTCTTTTCAGGTTTAAAATAGGTATCACATACAGCTGCAAGCATAAAATGCCATAGGTACCTAACAAGTTATAAATGCGTCCTAAATCAATTAGCACCACACTACAATGTCCCCGTGGAATTATGAAGTTCTCTGATGAGTATTGTATAACCTAATAGGTATAATTATGATAATTTAAGGCCATGTTAGTAAGTTTTGATCAGCCTATCTCATTAATTAGATATTGAGATTAAACACAATAGGTGATGACAAGTTTTAAACCGCCAGACTTTACAATTTAAAGATCTGGGTTATTCTTATGAGAAGTACGATGATTGACAGGCGGAACACCTCCATCAAAAAATCCTTTAGGCAAAGGCCTGATCCAACTCAAAAGATATTTGGCACATATCACTTAAACAAGTATAAAATATAACCTCTCAAGAAACAAGGAGAATAAAATCTTTAAATTATATAGACCACGAGTCGGAACGATTTTTGATATAATTAAGTAGGTAGGTTAATTTAGTATTGTACTTTATACGTACATTTGGTACTGCGTTATAACATTATGTTACTTTTAACCATAGAATTAAATACGAGGTAATATAATATGTCTATGCAAATCCGCGGGCACAGATAGTCAAATATAAATAAATACTGAAATATATCACTTAAACACACATCATACACATTATACTGTCGTCAATCACTATTGACAAGGCACGATCTAGTTTCGCAACTCAAAGTATACTTGCAGTGTTTCGAGCTCGGGTGAAGTGCATTGCATCACAGATCACAGCACTGGATTTTATTATACCTTCTAATTTTAATTTCAAATCTTAGACGAGATTGGAACAGGTACAGCGTGTGCGGAACTGTTGTCATATGAAAAAGTTTCTACTCGTTTTTGGGCTGTATGTATGTATGTATGTTGTATCTTCCTTTAGCGCGTCCTACAACCTAAACGGCTTGATGTATTTTGATAAATGAGGTATCATTGGATTTGTCTTAGTCACTAAAAAGACATAGGAAACTAATAAAAAATATATATATATATATATATATATAAATGTCAAGAAAACTAATTTGGCGGCTTAAGCCGCGTTGACACGATCCGAGCCTGCTCGGTCCGATCGCACTCGGATGCCTACTCGGATGCCACTCGTATTGTGGCAACCCACATTCCGAGCGCAATCGGATGCCGGTATCCTATCAAAGTAGACTCGGACCGCGTTCTACTCATTCGAGCTAGCTCGTATATGAGTAGAAAAACAAAATGGTGGCTACTAAAAATTTACAAGCGTCTCGTCGACGTTTTTCGAAACAAATACTAAACATTAAAATGAATACCCTAAAAACCCTAGCCAACACTCTAAACATGAAGACGAATCAATTGACACCTCGCTTGTCAAAATCAGACCAATTGTGGCGGCGCTATGGTGGAACATTCACATACCCATACACTTAGAATGTTAAACTCATTACCCTTCCCTTGCTTCGCCTTAGTCGGGTAAAAAGTGAGTGTGACACTAGGTATGTACGAGTACGCTTAGAAACGTGTATCCGTGTACACTCGTATGAAGCCAACTCGCACGAGTCTACTCGGACCGAGCAGACTCTGATCGTGTCAACGCTGCTTTACAGTTACTAGGTATATTGTATTTCTGACTCAAAAAAAATGACCAAACCCTATCGAGTGAGGTATCAAAATGAAGTTCTTTAAAAGACCATTCCGAAAATTCAAAAGGGAAACTAAAAAGTATAAAATCAAAATAAATAATTATATTTTTTTTAAATACAAAAACCGGACTGCGAGCAAATCTAAATAGAGGCAAACTTTAGATTCTTGGTTTTGAAATATAAGATGCAGTCGGAGGCATCATTTCATTTGATATTTGATGGGAACAGCTAGAAACGCCACTTTCGTCTTTTTAGTTTTGTACGCAGTCGTTTTTTTTTAATAACTTGTTTTTATTTAAGAACTTGCACGGATTAAAGAAAAAATCCGGCATGTCCGAAGAACATGAGACATCTTCCAACCAGTAGAGTAGGTACCAGCCTGATGGATTATAGTTCAAACCCCGATAGAAACCATGTCGAGAGTCATTTAAAAAGTGGTGGACTTGTAATCTCAATCCGATCAGTAGACGCCGAGCAATCAATAAAAGACTATTTGACGTGTGAACGAAGTTTGATGGTATTGGAATCATCCCAGAAAAACGAGCACGCGGGTAAAGTCGCGGCAACAGCTAGTGTATTAATAAATCAACCTCACTCATAAACTAGGAATAATCTAACTGCCCATAAATATACTGGTATATCAAGGAATCTGGACCAGTAATATACTATAGTGTTATAGTATCAATATATATATATAAAGCTCACAGACCTCATAAAATAGCTCACAGTTAGATTGATACCAGTCGTCAAGTCAAAGGTCAACCGCATATTCTTTATCACGAGCGTATGCACAACTGGTTGAGCCGAGCTACAGACATTACGAACAGACTTGACCCTAAACGCGACTCCTGGATGGGTGGCATGATCTCACTGGGAGATCTGATACTTGATCCCCCTGACTTCTTGGTACAAAATATGAGGTTCTGTCTGTTCCTCGTTCCATATTTGGCGTCTGGCTGTATTGTTGTAATCGAATACTGGCATGATGTCTGTACAGATGGAAATTTAACTATGTGGGGTGGTCGCACATTACTTATAGACAGAGTCAAAGACCACCAGCTGTTTGTTGTCCAGCTTATTAATTCCTTTGCGCTACAGTTGGACGTTTAGTTGTTCTTCACGCAGAAACTAAAGGTCTTCAACTTGGACTAAGCAAGAAAAGTAAGATAGAACGATAGAACATTTATTCAACACACAACAATATAAAAATAATAGGTAAAAACGCTCGCTCTTAGCGATAAGACCGCCCATTCTACTTATTTTAAAGTTTATTTTTTTATGTGTAATATTGTATTTTTAAGTGCAATAAAGTATTATCTATCTATCTATACATAAAATGTGATTGTGTGTAGAAAGGGGCTTATAATCAGCACAAATGCTAAGTGCATTACACTTGACGCTGGTTTTCATGTAAACCCCGTGAATTTTATATAAATTCGAAAAGGACATAGATGAAAAAAAAAACATCCAAATATAAAAATAAATTAATAAATACATTTTTCATTATGGAAAATATAAATAAACAACTAAAACTTTGAGAGACATTCAATTTAATTTTCAGTACAATCAAAATGTTCTATGCCATGCATCACCACTTCGAATCGCCGAAGATTTATGATTGACAAAATTATACATCAATACGAAAGTAGGAATTCAGTATATAAAAAAATTATTGCCATGGTAAGCTAACATATAACTATAGTTATATTTGTGTTAATTTGTGTATAATATACCTGAAGAAATATTCCATGCCCAAAAATGGAGTGAAATATAGGGTTCATGTACATGTATGTACTCGTATGTGAGATGTGAGTTTCTTTTTTACACGATAACTTTTAAACGCTTGAACAGATTACGATGTATGGGGTATCGTTAGAATCCTTACATCCCCCGAGTAACATCTATAGGCTAATTTTAATGAAAAAGTATATTATATTATAAGTATTGCGGCAGCATGGCTCCATTTTCAAATGCGAAAAAAATATTCTTTCTTCGAATTTTACAATAGGGTATCAAATATATTATCCTAAAACTTTTTTGTTCGATTTTTGCCAGGGCAGTCGTGTTCTTTTACCCGACTACGGCGAAGCAAAAAGGAGGGTTATGATTTTAACCGGTATGTATGTATGTATGTATGTATGTATGTATGTATGTATGTATGTGGGTGGGTATGTATGTTCAGCTGTTCCCTCATAACTTCTAAACTACCCATCACAATTTGACAAAAAAGGTATCGTTGGAAGCGTCTTCGTTGTCCGCAGGCTATGTGACGTCATTATATTCAATATGGCGCCCTCTAGAGGATATAAAGAAGAGTTTTTTATTTATTTTCTAATATTCTTGTTTGGTATCAAATGAAAGATTATATTACCCCAAAATAATTTAAATAAAAATATAAGTTAATAAACTAAAACCCGACTACGGTCTTACGGGTTTTAGTTTTTGGAGTTATATTTTTATGTCTTATTAAGATTGTAGGTACTTGTTATAGATTCAAAATGTCAGAATAAATGGGATGCGAAATGTGTTGCTAATTTATAATTACAGAAACCACTTGTTTATTACAGAAACCACTTGTTATATTGGAACGGAAACCAAAATGACCGCTTTGCTTCAGGTAGCTCGTTGCAATCAAATTCTAGGAAAGCGTCGGCGGTACTGAAGAGTATATTTTTCAAACTGTTTTTCTTTGTTTAAAGGAAGCAAAGCTAATTTAAAGTTCAGATGACCTGAACCAGGGGGTTCAGGTCATCTGAACTTTAAATTAGCTTTGCTTCCCTCAACACTCTAATATCACAATTGTTCACCTAAAACGTAAACAGAATGCACTTTATTGTGCCCGCGGCTTTGCCCGCGTGGTAATTTCATTTAAAAGTAGCCCATACGTGTTATTCCAGTACTTATAAAGTACAATTATATTAAATTTCTTCGAAATCCGTTCAGCCGTCAAATAGTTGTTATCGATCGGCTTGTAATCATCGGATGAAGATACCAAGTACCTACCCTAGTTTTTGAGTCAAACCCTAATCTAAGCCTTTGACAAGCGAGGTATCAATCGATTAGTCTTCATCGCAAGAGTCAGGCTATGTTTTACCCGACTGTAGTCGGGTTTTAGTTTTTGAATATCTTGTTTGTGGGTTATGATGTGTGCTTTAAACATATAGTATATTATTTTATGTATCAACAATAGTTTTCGCAGCGAACGCCATATAATGACTTTTATAGGTATTTTTTTATACCTTGTGATACATTATTGCAATTTTTGTAGAGATCTCTAAAGTTTTGAATAATAAAGTACAGCCCATGCTACTCGCTTATAATGAAGCTTTCTATAATTGTTTTTTGTTAAAATCGGTTATTTATTTTTGAGTTTTTCCATTACAAACAAACATACAAAAAAAAACGAGCTTTCGTTACAGTAGTCGCATATGAGCATCAAGTTTTATCATCGCTGGGCTCTGTTTTATCTTAACTCTAGCATCGCGCGCGCTCATTGGTCAATTATTACACTGTTACACATGTTAAACATGTTACCCTTTTCACAAAATCACTCCCATAGATTGCAGGAAAGCTAGCGGAAAGATATTACCTACACATAAAAAAAAAACTCATTACTGACTGAGCGAGCGCGAAGCGCGAGCGAAGCGTCTCTGTTTCAGCTTCGGCAAAAAATATTTCGTATGTCCGGATGTCTGTCCGGATTTCCGGCTGTTCTCCTCTATAGGTCGCATTTCTCAACTGATCTAGACAAAACTTGGTACACAGGCGAATTTTTAGATTTTTTTTTTAGTCGTCGGGGATTTTTGATTGGGGAGGGGTACTTCCCACAAAAAGGGTAAAAAGGGGAATATCTCCGCCATATTAAATCCGATTTCGATGGTTCTTTTTTCATTTGAAAGGTAGTAGTCTCATAGAAAAATGGTGAAGATCTGATAAGGATATTCGGCGTGATGGGCAGAATAGCTCCTTATAATGTAGTAAATTTCTCGCTTCTAGGTTTCTACCGGTGGAATCAGCCCTTTACCGCCTAGGTAAAGATTGATGGAGCACCTTGGTTGTTAATGTTAGTTTTACAATAAAGTAACTAGATGGCGCTACTGTGCACCCCTAGATTGATTGCAAAAAAGTTAGTACGCGCGAGTTAGTATTTTTATTCAATTCCCGCTGTCCCCATCGATGGGGATATAATGGGGACAACGGGAACTATTTTTAATTATTTTATTCAATTCTCGCTGTCCCCATTAAAGGGGAAACGGTCAATGGGGACAACGGGAATACACCTAGATAAATTCAGCAGATTAACAACTGTGTTCTATTTCTCCCTCCGTAAAACAAGTTTGTTAAATAGGATAACAATCAAAAACATAACATTCAATAGATTTAAATGGTTCACCTGTGGGTGTGGTGAGCAACAACTTTCTCTCCATTGTGTTGTCTGCGCGCTGCCTCCGCTGGGTATTAATTATGCTGATTGATTACTTTAAATATTGCTTGTTATGTTTGTGTGTAAGGATCTTAGCTGTAGTTAAACTACTACTAGTAACAAGAGTTCAATGGTTTTGCTAAAACCAAAGATCTAGACTTGTTTGCCGACAGCATTCGCAAGTTTAACGATAAAACAGTTTTTTTTTTTTTTTTTTTTTTATTTATTTGTTACTAAGTGAACTGTGTCAAGCCCTTTCATTTGATTCACATATAGAAGGAATTGAGAATAATAACGCCGTTTTGTAGTAGCGGCCATCTTGGATTTGTTTTTTTTTCATGGTGTACTGTATTATAGTTAAGCCCTTTCATGTGATACCCAAATTGAGGGGTTGAAAAAAAAAATGTAAGAAATCCGCCATTTTGTGGCGGCGACCATCTTAGATTTACAGTGATACTGAGGATGCATAATTGTATTGTCATATAAATATAATAAAGCAGTGAGTACCAACAAATATGTAACTAAAATGAAGATAATAAAAAAATGGTCTTGGCTACTGAACAAGTTTTTTTTTTTTTATCCTTATTCGTCTGTTTGTCTTTATGTTAGTTCGCTCATCACGTAAAAACTACTGGATCGATCGCAATGCGGTGTACTGTTGGATAGCTTAGGGTTTGACTTAAAAACTAGGGTACTTAGTATCTTACTCCGATTATTAGATGCCGGGCAATCGATAAAAAACTATTTGACGGCTGAATGAATTTTGAAGAAATGTGGTATATTGTACGTTGTAGGTACTTTTGGTCCTGGAATAACACATTACGGGCTACTTTCAAGTGTAATGCTACAGCACAGCTAGTATTATAATAAAGCAGTAAAGAAATAAAATTTCAACGAAGACAATTTAAAAAAAAAATGGTCTAGGGGACTTAAAATAAGCTACTGAACAAGAATAGGTATAATACCTATAACATTTATAAAATTAAGTTTGTTTGTTTATTCGCGCATCACGTAAAAACTACTAAACCGATTCCAATGCGGTTTTCATTTTTGTATAGCTTAGGCTTTGACTTTAATTCTGGGTAGGTAAAAAAAGGGAAATTAAAATAAAATAAAACAGAATTATACTTTTATAGGATAATTTTATCCCAGAAATATAGCATAATTTTATGCCATAATAACCACCATGTTAGTAAAAAAATCGAACCCGATACAAACATACATCCGACCTTCTTCCTTCTCCACAAATTAAGTATGTGTGTAAAAAAACCTATTGATGTTGTTTTAATGTCAAACTAATGCGTTTTATTTCAAATCAAATAAAACAGCGATTAATAAATCCATTGTCTGATAAGTTAGTTATGAGCGACATTGATAACAAATATCATCGACATACGTTATCAACATCTGGCCTCTTTTCCTTCATTCACTTGAGAAGATATGGTTTACTTTTCAGTTATGGCCATTTCCTAAAACGTCCGTTTCGGCGCGTTCGTCTCCGCGTAATGCGTTTTTACCATTAAAGAAGATATTGTATTTCGTTGTTTTTCCACTTAGGTGGTATCAAATGGGAAAATTAGGCTCCGCAGGTGTGGACCGCATTGATTAGGTTCAACGCACACAATTGTTCTGACCGGAGTGGCGTTTGTGTAGCACGTGTTAACATTGACTCTCATTCGCGCTACAGTCTGCGTCTGTCTCTCTATCTTTGGTGTTGATGCACATGAAGCGGCGGCGGTAAGAATGTCTGTGTGTATTTTCCTTTAGTTGTATCTTGTCTAGCTCCCCGTTTAAACTCAAAAAATAATTTACCGATTATAATGCGAAAAATAAGAAAAATGCCACCGTGTGACTACCCATGCGAACCGGGGCGAGTCACCAGTATATTATACTGTGGCAGTGAGTCAAAATAACTATGATGAAAAATGTTGATCAGAGACTATGTAGGTCACACGTCCGACATCGAGTAAAGGACAGGACACAAGTGCAGGAGATAAACTGCTTATTATATTTGATCAAGTGTTCAAGTTGATCGCAAGTGCATAATAAGAGCAAAGTACTTACTAATAACATTATAAATAGTAAATGGATGTCGTATGAAATATGATTCTATCTGTAGTACTTATAATGTAACAAAAACTCTGAACAAGATAATTAAACAAGACATAAGTTCAAACACTAAAACCAGTGTAAAAAAAATCCTATGACTCTCTTGCGATGAAGACGAATCAAAAGACAAATAAGTTTTAAAAAAAATTGGTAAAATTTAGCCTAATGCCCCTCTATACCTAAAGACGAATAGATTGATGCCTCGCTTTTCAAAATCGGACCAATAGGGGCGACGCTATTGTCGAACATCCACATATATACATTTATAGACTGTTAAACTCATTACCATTCCCTTGCTTCGCCGTAGTCTAGGCAAGGTGCATCGGTGTAGCTCAGTTATTACTCATTTATTGCCCCGGTTTGTGTATTCAAGCACAAAAAAAAAGTTTTAAACCCCCTACAACCCCCCCCCCCCCCCCGCATTATAACTTAGCTTTTCGTTCGAGTTCACATCAGCTTTCAAACACAAACACCGCCCTCCCTCCATTATAGCTAAGAACCATCTCGATTACTTCAGCTTTCAAACATAAAACACCGCTCCAAAATCGGTCCATTCGTTTGGGAGCTACGATTCTCACAACCCCCCTCCCCCGCTCCTTTCCCCCATTACGTCTACGATGCCACAGACAAACACACACACACACACACACACACACACACACACACACACACACACACACACACACCCACACACACACACAGTGAGTGAGACACACCCTAAACTTAGAACACCCCTCTCGTTGAAGTTCGGAGGCTAAAAATAAATAAACTCTTCAGATGAACTTACTGATAGCTCCTATGATAATGAAAGTAGGTTCCAACAAATGCATTAAGCAGTCACGAATGATACGCTTATCAAATAAATATTTAAAATGGAAAGCAGAAAATTATGAGTTATCGTTGTAATCAAATATTGGCATTGACCTGTTGATAAATTTGTACGCATTAAGTGATTAGCTAAATATTGCGAATGAGGTCAAGATTTTCAACAAACCTTTTGACATAATTAATTTGTATCCACGTGCGTGACTCGGCAACAATATTTAACAAACAGGTAAATTGTAATATAATATTTATAAGTACTGTATAGTATCATCAGCCTATACTTGTCCACTGCTGGACGTAGGCCTCTCCTAATGCTCGCCATTGGGCTCGGGCTTCAGCTCTCCGCATCCAGTTTCTGTCAGCCGCTTTCCACAGGTCGTCACTCCACCTAGCCACAGGGCGTCCTATACTACGTTTGTCTCCTCTCGAGAATTCTTCATTTTATGTTATTATCATAATCATCCACACAAAGTTATATTTTTTTTGTATTTAGTAGCATCAAGCATGCAACAACAATCGTTTCTTTCAACAACAATAATGTAAAAATAAAAACCTTTTACAAACAAGACATAAGTTCAAAAACTAAAACCCGACTACGGTCGGGTAAACAATAGCCTATGACATTATAAAAATGAAGACGAATCGATTGTCAAAATCGGAGCAAGTTTTTAGTTTCAACACAAAATCCTTCCGTTGCTTAGTCGGGTAAAAGAAATAGCTTATTATGATACTCTATACCTGAAGACGATTCGGTTGACATCTCGCTTGTCAAAATCGGACCAATAGAGGCGACGCCATTGTGGAATATTCACATACTCACATACATAAATACATACATACACAAATAGACTATTAAACTTATTACCCTTCCCTTGCTTTGCCGTAGTCGGGTAATAAAAAAATAATTGTGCTTCCCTCCGACAAGAAAAGTTTTTTTTAAAGTTAGCTGTAAAGAGGCTTGGTCATCAAATAATATGTTACGTTACGAAAATGTAATTAAAATTTTAATAAAATAAAACCGATGATCCGTGCTGTGAAATTAATTAAAGATTTAGTTTTTTTCCATAAGATCCAACTTACAAAAAGGAGGAAGTCCCCGGTTTGACGGGTCGCTCCGCGCTCCCATCGGATCATTTGATATCCGTTGCTAATAAAATAAATATAATTTTCTCTTCGCAACCGATCATGACGTGATCCATTGAAACACAAACAGTCCAACAGAACCGTACAACTTCCTATCTGACGCAATACAAATCATAACCGTTCCATTCAACTCCCATTCAAAAGTTCTGTGTCAAAAGCTAACGCACGCCATCTAAACTGAAACGAATCTGCATTTCAGACCGTGACATCCTCACTTTGATTTTTTACATTCGCCATCTCCGCGCCTTTCTTTGTGCTATGTAAAATAAATAACAGTAATGTCTGCCACCCAGATTTTTGTTCTAACGGGAAAGGATGAAGGAGTCGCCGAAAATATTGACAAATAATTTTGTATACAGGATGTTTTTTGTAAGCGTTGCAACGGTCAAGTTCAAGAGGGATTGACGGCGTTTCATGTTCTGTCCATTATTATTACTAGTTTTTCGCCCTGAAATTATTTCACATGACATTTATTATATACTTTTTTAATTTAGTTACTTTAGCTTCTAGACAAAGGAGTGGAGTTAGGATGAAAAAGTCTCTATTTTTCATTCGAAACTCACAAAAAAACATATCATAAAAGTGAAACGTCTGTTTGTTTGTTTGGGGAGCTTTCACGCGATAATGGCTGGACGGATTTCGATGAAACTTGGAATGGAGATAGCTTATACCCTGGAATAAAACATAGGATTTTTTTTTATTCCGGAAAATTGTAAGTTTCCATGGCAAAACTGGAAAAATTTTGATTACTCGCTGTAAGATACGGTTGCCATGGAAACGAAATAACAAGTATGTCAAAAAACATCACATTGAAGTTTTGATTGGAAAAATGTTGATTACTCGCTGTAAGATACGGTTGCCATGGAAACGAAATAACAAGTATGTCAAAAAACATTACACTGAAGTTTTTTGACATACTTGTGATTTCGTTGCTATACCTACTTTTGCATTGGTTTTTAATATCCTTGAAGAACATAGGATGCTTTTTTTCGCGATAATCAGTAGTCCGCGCGGACGAAGTCGTGAGTGGGAAAACTAGTATTTAATAAAAACAGAACCGTGATGTTTTACATGATGCAGCATCAAGTGTTGACCAAAAGGGTTTTTTTTAAATGATAAGTTTCTGCTTTATATCCAAAACTTTAGTTCATAATCGGCAGATTCTGAAATCTAGTACTAGAAGATGAAAGTTGAAAGATACATAATTTTGTTGTCATTGCGACTGAATTCGTGAGCGAAGATTCATGTAAGTAAAAATCAGTTCTGCGAATAGTAGACCCCACGCATCACCTTAGAACCTTTCAAAAAAAGAACCATTAAAATCGGATCACATAAGGCGGAGATATTCAGTAGCCCCCTTTTTGCCCTCTATTGGAGAAAATACCCCTCTAATCAAAAAAACCCCGACGACTAAAAAAATTATAAAATTCGTTAAACCTGTATACAAAGTTTCGTCCAGATCGGTTGTAAAATACGACCTGTAGAGGAGTACCAGCAAACTGGCAGATGAAAGCAAATTGATTGAACTTGAAGCAGAGACTAGCTCTCTTCGCTCGCTCGGTCAATTAACACCATTTATAAATATTGTGTTAGTAATACCTAGTAGAATATTTCGGTGTGTTAAGTGTCAGTCGTAGCTTCACTGCGATATAATTTACTAGTTGCTCCCCGCGGTAGCACCCGCGTGGTTGATGATAATGAGCCTTTGTCGCTCTCCGGTCCTTGAAGTATACATAAAACGCAAAAAAAAAACAATTCTTCGCTTAGTTGCTGCGTGATAGAAGAACAAACAAACAAAACACACTTTCGCATTTATAATTGAGGAGGTGATGAACAAAATCTAACATTTTCACTTTGGAAAACTTTTCAGAATCATGTAAAACTGTACAGTTCGATCTGTTTTTTTTATATACGCTTTAATTATCTGAATGCAAAAAACTATTAACAATTAAAAACAAGTATGTAACATAATTAAGTAGAAAGTTCACATAAAAAAATTGGAAATGTGTGGTTTTGAACGTAATATTGATATTTGCTTGTCGTTTTTACGAGTAGATTGAAAATAATACACTGTTTAGAAAAATAAATGTTAAAAGAACCTCACATACGAGAAACATTAAATACAGGTGTGGTTTTCAAATCGTTTTTTTTCCTATGGATTTGTTGAGGTATTGACACGAAAACGGTTTTAACTTGCTATTTTAGAAGTAAAATATTACGTTTTGTTAAATAGGGAACCGCTACACGATGTAATTCAACCTGACCAACAAGAAAGAAGTCGGTTTTTACTTGTTTTTAAAGATTATGTTATTTCCCTAATTTGAGTGGCGTGAACAATACATGAACATGCGATTACAGCAATCGCAAGTGACTTGCTGTTATCCATTCAGGAGTTCCTTTGTATCTCCGAAGGTCTTCATCAGATCTTCACCAAATTATATATATGGGGCCATATCTAAAGCATATCACCTATTAAAAAAATACTTCAAAGTCGACCCACATTTGACAGAGATATCGCGTCATATAGTGGGTAAAAGTGAATAAAATTAAGTCATCCCTAATTTTCAACCTTAGAGGTGGAATATTTTCATGAAATTTAAATGGAACTAGCCATGAAGCCTATCGATACGCGATATCTCGCGTAATGTACATACAAAAAAAACGAGTCGAATTGAGAACCTCCTCTTGAAGTCTGTTGACAAAAAAATACATTTCACGTCGAAAGTGGACATGAATGGTTTTGGTCCTCACCATCTCAATTATAATGTGTGAAGTGTGATTAGCATCACTTGGCCTGCCCGAATATGATACTGAACAATATTTTACAGCCCAACTTTTTCTCCGCACCTTGTATAATTCACACATAGGTGGCAAACCACTTCATTTCATTCATAATCCTCGAGTACCGTTGTCGAGAACAATGCTCAACCAAGTTTACATTATATCACAACGAGAATAACTGAATATACTTGCATAATTATGAATAAATCTCTATGATAATGTTGGTTTGTCTGTAAACAATTAGTAGAAAAAAAAACGGACACTAAATATTTTCATTTATTCTAATCTCTCACTGGTGAACTTTAGTCATGAAATACAAGTAAAACCGCAGGCGGGACTAGTCTTTCATACAGGTACACATACCTTGGCGATCGGCCAAGGTAGGTATGTCTCGACTCACTTCCTAGCTCTGGCACTTACTATTAATTAATATGTTCTTCAGTTTTAATTTAATTGTTCGCTTCACCGTTGGCTTCGGTTAATTTATGTAGCGGTTCTCGCAAGTCATGAAATATTCGCTGAAGATTTTACAGTTCTAACTAATTGCATTATAAAGCTTACTACCTACAATTAATACTAACATACAGTTAGGTATTTCTGCCGTGTGGGATCCTATTATAGGCCCTTCTCATCTCAAGAAGGTTTAAATCAAGGCGGAGTCCACTCCGCCAAACAAACGAGTGAAGCAAATGACACATTCATCACAAAAATGCATTGTTTTTTATTTTTCCTGAGAACCTGACTGAATTAACACGACTAACAAGGTTTGCTGCGATGTGGCGGCCGATCGGCATAACAAGTTGTGTGTGCGTGAGGCTTGTGACTGTGCTTGTGTACGAGCGGATCGGCATATCTTGGGTTCTTCACTTTATATTTGGAGGTACAGACTCCCGTCTGTTTTTAAACCTTCTTGCCGCGGATGCTGTGAGCATCAGATTTCCTGTGTCTGAGGCCTACGTCCAGCAGTGGACAAATATAGTCTGATGATGATGATTTTCCTGTGAATTATCACTAACGAGCTATGCCCGCTGCTTTACTCGCGTGGTCATTTTTCTGAGAAAGAAGTATCCTATATGTAATTTCCGGACCAAAAGTACAATATATCAAATTACGTTCGGTCGTCAAATAGTTTTAATCGATTACTCGGTCTCTACTCATCGGATTGAGATACCAAGTATTTTTAATTCTAAACCATGTCTGATTGCGACGAGGTTTTCATTGGAAAACCTCATTGCAATCAGACCAGTAGGTTGTAAGTGATGCGCGACCAGACAGACAAGCAGACACCGAAAATTAAGATCAAATTGTCCTTCGACACAGATTCGAATAACTCGTTTCCGATCCAGTTTCTCTTTAATACGCAAAAATTACTTTAAAAAAATTAAAATGTCGTCCGGTTTTAAAATCCTTATTAGTGGTTTAGATATTTGAAGAAAAAATATTTAAAAACTAGCTTTCTCGCCCGTGACGTTCTCCGCGCGGACAACAGTTTATCGCGAAAAAAACATCCTATATTCTTCTAGCATATTAAAAACCAATGCAAAAGTAGGTATACCACCAACGCTCTGGATGTTTATTGACTTGTCAATATTTCCCAGTATTCCAGTGGTTTTCTTTTTTTTCCGGGATAAAAGTATCCTATGCTTTATTCCAGGGTATAAGCTATCTCCACTATCCAGGGTATAAGTCATCGCATGAAAGCTCCCCAAACAAACAAACAAACAAACATACAACGTTTCACATTTATATATTGGCATGGATTACCTTTACCTTTAGGTACGTATCGACTTCTAGCAATGCAAATGACGTAAATACAAAATAGGATATATCGAAGTTGGTTATCTTGACCTCAAATTCTAGGAAAATCGTGATCGAAAAATATTAGTCACTGAAAATCAACGCATTGCATTGAAGATTACCCACAATTACGGATGTACTTTGAAAATATCGAATAGGTTTGTGAATAAATTAAAGCACTTATTATGAACTCATATGGATGTATAACTTTTTCGTCAATGCAAAAGCGCAATGCCACAGACTAAAAATATATTAGCTATGCGTAAAATATTTCCTGTCCTATTTACCTATTCAAAGGTGAAATAACTATCTTAAAAGCCAAATAATACGCCTGCCCTGCCAAAAAATAAATTATGCCAATAAATTATATACTGTTGGAATGTGCTTATCAAGGCCTTCAATTTGATACCCATAATGTAAAATTGGAAGTTTTTTTCGCCTTATTGTATAGAACTGTACTGCGGAGTTTTTTTTTTTTTATTTTTTTTTTTTTTTTCAAAAAAAATATTGCCTGTGTTACTCGATGTAAGGATTCTAACGATACCCCATACGTCTAAATCTTTTTAGGCATTTAAAAATTATGGTGGAATAATACCACCTCATTTACTCGTTCCGTAAATTATCTAATTGTAAAGCTACGCTACATTCACCAAAATAATTAGGTAACATTATTGAAGTTCAGAGTTTGCAAGTTGAAGTGGCAATGGGCAGGCCATATAGTTCGCAGAACCGACAACCGTTGGGGAATAAAGGTTCTCGAATGGCGACCAAGCAAGCAAAGTGTAAGGAGACCCCCCACAAGATGGACCGACGACATTGTAGCCATCGCAGGAAGTCGTTGGATGGAGGTGACACAAGATCGCTCGTCATGGCGCTCTTTGGGGGAAGCCTATGTTCAGCAGTGGACTTTTAAAGGCTGACATGATGATGGTCATGATGATTGAAGTTCATAAACTATGAAAGCACCGAACATTGCTCTAACGAAAAGATAAACTGGATTGAGGGACAAACTTAACTGTGCCGTTGAAAAACTGTTGTCCACATATATAGACTTAGGTCGCGGTCAGTTTACCAACTGCAATTAAGTTTATATAGACAAAAAAAGATATAAAAAATTGTACCTACAAATTTACGGTTTTTGGATTTTTCCCTTTACTTGTGCTATAGCTATATAAGACATTGCTTTTTGCCAAATTTTGCCAAATTAGATTCTAGGGCATCGGGAAGTACCCTAAAGGTTTGATTCCATTGCGAGTATCTAATATTAATTGCAACTTTATATACCTCCACGCTTTCCTGAGAAAAAGGGACAACGACAAGGAACAACAAACGACGGACAACGAAGTGATCTTACAAGGGTTCCTTTTTTCCTTTCGAGGTACCTAAAAATACAGCAATCATTATTATCAAAACGCTAATTTCTTCAAAATAATTTGTAATAAAACCAAGCATAAAATCAAAAATTTCAGTCACACTGTTAAACAAATAACTTTCACTGTATCTCGCGCCGTCGATCGCGCTCGTTATGTGTGCTGGCTCTAATGATTCGCTGCTTTCACTGATAATTTCAAATATTGTGGGTATTTAGGAAAGCGAAAGTAGTGAGATAAGTCGACAGTCCACTACTTTGTACTAGTGAACATCTGTTTTTGTCACAATTAAAAACGAGACGGCAAGTTAATATCGCAGTCAACTGCTAGCAAATATGAGAGTTAAAAAGAGATGTCTCAATGTGACAAGCATTTTTATTGTGTAGTTTAGGAAAAAAGTTTGAAGTTAAGGCGCTCAGCACGCGTAGCAACTTGAGTTTAGGCAACTGGGTATCAATTTTTTACTAGTTTTCATTAACGGTTGCAATTGCAGTAATAAAAGGCCCAGTTTACGGTTGCCGCGATTTTAAATAAACTCACATGAGAGTCAATCCTGTGGATCCAACGATACGTTGAACAAGAATGACGCTGCGCTGCGGGGGGGTGGTGCGGAAGTGAAGTCGCTTTACTACGGGTGCAATCCGATTCACGCTAAAATCAATGTGAGCGATGACAGTGCTAATTTACGTACCGATTCAGATATCGCGCTCATGACAGTTGAGTGCTGCAGTTGATTCGGAACGCTCGTGAGCGTGATTACAAGATCACAACAAGATAACCTAAAAATTTGCTTAATATACAAAGTATTACTCGTGGGGAAGGTAGTCTATCTAAAAATTGGTCTATTGTCTGTAGTAATATTCGGAAAATTTACGAAAATCACATACAACTAAGTTCAAACAACAGTTTTCTTTGCAAACAACCGTCAGTCTGTCACTTTGGTCACCTGACGGTTTGGGGCATGGTCGGTGTAACCGCAACATGGCGAAGATAATGAAGTAATCCGTGACGTCAGAAGGGATATCGTTGTCGCGCTCACAGTGAATCGGTACGCGTGTTAGTGCGATAATATCGATTTTAGCGTGTCTCGGAATGCACCCTACGCTTTGCGGTTGCCGGTTGCGGAAACTAGCAACTTGACAAAACTGGTACAAACTTGTCAGTTGCTAGTTGCGGCAATAATTGATTTTGTCACTAATTGCAATCAGCGATCAGCGAAACTCGTCGTTAGAGTTGCTACGCCTGCGCAGTTTCTCAAAATTATATGTAAATCGTAAAAACAGCTAGTTGCGCGTTGCCGGTTGCCGCAACTTGGAGCTCAAAGTTTCTACGTGTGCTGAGCGTCTTAATCCTTCGAGCACCGCGCACATTACGTTATATGCGATATCGAGTGAGCAGTGCTCGAAGGGTTAAACTATTATTTACTCTGTAGTAAAAGTCCGAAATGGCACTACCTTTTATCTGAACAAGGCTAGCTCACAGTGAACGCAGACTAACAACCTGCTTTTCTCTTTTAGAAAATATACAAAATACTTGTAAAGAATAAATAAGTACATTGTATTTCATACAAAATAGTCTATGTTAATTTTGGATAGAGCATTCAGATTCAGAAAACCAAAGGTAGCTATAACATGTAATCGTTTACTTTTAAAAAAGAAATAAACAAAAATCAAAAACAAACACCGTAAACTTGGCATAATTTTATGATCAAACCTCGTTTTCTTGGCGACGCGCGACGGGGCGATATTTTTACCCGACTGAGCTGATGGTATTGTGTTTATCAGCCTATGTATGTTGACACTATATAGACCAAACGTGTGGACCGATTTCGATGATCCTTACGTCAATCTTTAGATTTGTCTTAATCTTGCGAGTCCTTGGAGACATGACATTAATGAAAATTTAATATGACGACAACCAGACGCAACATAGTGAAAAAGAAAAATAATCGACAAACTATGTCAAGTGGGGTATCATTAAATAGGTATTTGAAAATCATTATTAGATTTCTCTTATCATTTTGCATTTCAAATGACCATTTAGGATCTATAACGACTTAAAGTTGGTTGGCAACTATTCTCACTTAAATTTATGCGTCATTTTAGTTTTGTTGTCAGTCGGGCTTTTTATAAAGATGCCGTTGACCGAGCTTGTTGTTATTCAACAAAACTCAGCATATTTTAATGCAAATGGCAACTGCATCTTTATTGCCATGCATAATTTTATTATTCCAAATGTCACTGAGACCGGAACTACTCAATCGTGTAGATTCACCATGCTAAAGGTCATCTTATTACTGAGTCCGTCAAATAAATGTTTTTATCGATTAGTCATTATTGGTTATCTCTAATCTTGTTTTGGTTAATCGAAAATGATATAGCAATCAACAAAATAATTTTATCATGAGAACTAAGCATTTTTTGAGACTGAAAATTGCCTCTATGATGATTATATTTTGCAATATTGCAATCCACACCAATATATATATATATATATATATATATATATAAAAGAGATACGTTGTTTGTTTGGGGAGCTTTCACGCCAAAACGGCTGATCCAATTTTGATGAAACTTTGTAAATACGAGTAGATATACTGTACAATATAGGATACTTTTTATCCCGGAAAATCTGAAGTTTCCGCGGGAAAACTGGAAAATGTCGATTTCTCGCTGTAAGGAACGGAATGACATGTTGCCGTAGAAACGAAATAATATCAAGTCTGACAAAAGCATCAAGAGCGTTGGTGCTATACTTTTGCAATGGTTCTTAATATCCTAGAAGGACAATGATTTTTTAAGCGCGGACGAAGTCGCAGGCGAAAGCTAGTACTTACCTAAGTTTAAAAAACCTTGAAAACGAAGCAGTATGAAACAAAGTTTCCCATTTATTATTTAAGTAGACGTAGATTTCAAAATAAATTATTGCTTCACTCAGTCAGGTTACGTATTAGTTAAATAAATTGATTTAATGCATCATAGATGACAAAATATTGTTTAACCTGTCATCCGACTGAATTTCGAGAATTTTCGCCTTACACCGTTGTTCCAACTAACTCCCGAAATCTAGGTCATCATTTACGTGCTAAACTGATCGCTTCAATATTGGTGACGTACGGTTTTTTGTTGTTAGTCATCATTTTTAGCGTGACTTGATTGAAATTTAGTTTTGGAAAACACTATTTCGTTTTATCCTTGAAATTGGTTAACGCGATATAATTGAAATAGGTAAAGGTGAATTAATTTTAATTAAAATGTACGAGACTTGCAAGACTGTATCAATAATTGGCTCGTTTAATTAATGTATCTATATCTATCTATCTATTTATATATACTTATAATAAAGCAATAGGAACGAAATAGTCTGTAAAAAAGAAGATAATTTAAAAACAAATGGTCTCGGGTGCTTAAAATAAGCTAAAGAACAAGTTATTTTTTTAAATCGTGTCTGTCTGTTTGTTTGTCTGTATGTTTGTTCGCGCATTACGACCGCACGCACTACCAATTGCGATTGCGAGGTGGTTTTTACAGTTGAATAGCTTAGGATTTGACTTAAAAACATGGGTACTTGGCATCTCAATCCGATGAGTAGATGTCGAATAATCAATAAAAAGCTTTTAGACCGCTGAACGAATTTTGAAGAAATGTAGTTTATTGTACGTTATGGGTACTTTTGGTCCTGGAATAACACGTATGGGCTACTTTTAAATTAAGTGACCACGCGGGTGAAGCCGCGGTCACAGGTAGTATGCATCATAATATTTTAAGTTTTTATTTTATCTCTGTTCATGAGAAGGTTATTTAAGTTTATTAGTTTACTACAAGTAACTGGTCTGCTTTAAAAACTGGTAACTTTTGAACTTTCTAATCTAGCGACACCGGGTTTGATCCTCATCCTCGCATTAATAACGTTAGTAATAATTAAGTGCCGATTTACCACCGCTCCGTACTTAGGAGGATACGTTAATACTCATAGGTTTTTATTGGAAATGGGATTATCAATAAATCTTATAAATTTAACATAGAAAGCCCAATAGATAAGGCTAGTAGTAAATTGTGTCAAATGATAACCTGATTTCGCTGATAACACTTATCAATACTTCAGCACTAGAATAAATATGGGAAAATATAGAAGTACCTACTTGACCGTAATCTATAATATTTTTAATTTTACTACGCAACTAGATTGTATTTGGTCAAATCACGCTAATATTATAAAGGCGAAAGTTTGTATGTATGTGTGTGTATGTTTGTTACTCCTTCACGCTCAAACGGCTGAACGGATTTTGTTGAAATTTGGAATGGAGATAGCTCTTACCCTGGAATAAGACCAACTCAGTTTTCCAGTAAGATCAGTCCAGTCCAGTATTTTAGTCGTTAAAACGTTGTATCATCATCATCATCATCAGCCCGTGTGCATCCACTGCTGGACGAGACCTCTCCGAATGATCGCAACAGAGCCCGGTCTTCGGTTCTTGTCATACAGTTTCTGCCGGCCAACTAGCGTACGTTTCGTCCCCACCTGGCCGGTAGGCGTCCTACACCACATTGGCCTATTGATTCTTCAAATATTAAGGTATAATGAGACCGGAGTGTAAGATAACTTTGTTTAGATTTGCGCCCCTGACACGAGGCCAGTTTGCGAGTCAGTTCAGTCACTGGCCTTTCACTGGTCTCGTGTGTGAAGATTCTCACTAAATTGTCTTTAAATGTATTCGTATGCAAGGCCATTGACTGAACTGTCAACTGAACTGACTCGCAATCTAGCCTCGTATCCGCAGTTTATAAGTATCCCTTATCCACGTCTCGGGCTGTGCCCCTTTAGACAGTATAATTAACCATTTTAACTCATTCAATAGAATTTACAACATCCTGGATGCTAAAAATCCACCATAACTTACCCAACAGCTTTGCTACTTAAGCTATGTGACAGTAATAGCCTATTTCTCAATGGCGCTGCACGTTATGTACGCTTGCAGAGGTTATTTAAGAATTTGAAAATTGCTCATTGGAAGGTTTAAAACTATTTCAATTTAGCATGATGGTGCCGGATATTAGATGCCCAGCGAAATTACAGGGCAATGAGACTTATAAACCAACTAGCTTCGAGACTTCGATCGCGCGGACTACAGTATATCGCGAAAAAAGTATGTTATGTTCTTCTAGGATATTAAAAACCAATGCGAAAGTAGGTATAGCACCAACGCTCTTGATGTTTTTTAACAGACTTGCTATTTCGTTTCCATGGCAACCGTTTCTTACAGCGAGTTATCAACATTTTCCAGATTTCCCGTGAAAACTTACGGGGTAAGAAGTATATTATCTTTAATTCCAGGGTATAAATTATGTCCATTCCAAATTTCATCAAAATCCGTCCAGTCGTTATCACGTGAAAGCTCCCCAAAAAAACAAACAATAAAACAGATAACGTTTCACTTTTATATATTGGCTGTCACGGGGTGAGGAGCGTGACGCGCAAGATTTTGTAACCAAAACTATGGGCGGCACTGCAACTGTTTTGGGCAGGCGTGACGCTTACCATCAGGCGAGCGACCTGCTCGTCTCGTCAATCAATCAAATACAAATATTGTAACCTTTATCTCAAAGACGGTCGGCGACTTCGTAGCAGGCCCCGTAAAAGGTGACTCAATTGTCTGGATCTAGCTCTGGATAGAGATGCGTGGAAGACAATGGGGGAGACCTTTGCCCAACAGTGAAAAGTAAAAAAAAATACTGAAATAGGGGTGTTACTATTGTTATTATATTTATTCTTAAAACCTAACTCACGTATTGACTACGATAGCTAAATGAACAGAATGAGATAACCTCATCTTTTACAAGTAGGTAAGCACTTAATCTGGGAACGAAGCCAAACTACTTTCTACTTATGTAGGTTTTAGGTAAGTTTCACGTGTAGTAGTCCAAGTGTCACGTAGTTATTATGTGTTTAGATGGTCTATGGCTTAAGATTATGAAATCTTGGGCATTACTGTTCTAAAACTATACGTAATCTAGATTTACGATTAAAGTCGTGAGGAAGTGGATTTCTTAGATAGATAACACTTTATTGCACCAAAAGAAACACAAATAAACTTTAAAAATTGTACTATCGGCAGAGATCTCTTCATCAGTCATCCAGTCGTAAGCTAATATTGTAGAGTACTTTTCTGATCTCTCAGATTTGAAAAGAAGACGCTGAAAATAATGAAACCTCCATGGACAAGTGGTTGATTAAGTCGGCTTGTAACATGTAAGGTGCGAATTTGGTTTTCCTTTTAAGGCACATGAAAATTGAGAATGTTAATTGATGTGATTGATGTGTTGTCTCCGTTTGTCTCTATTCCACAGAGAAGAAGTATTTTTTTGTTTAATTTTCTTCTAGCATCACGTATCACGAAGAGCGATGGTATCGTAACGGTTTACTAAGTGCGGCTTAAAAACTAACGATACAGGGTTCGGTCCTAGGCTGTGCACCAATGAATTTTGTTGCTGTTCCTGACTGCTATTAATCAGAGGCCCTCGGGCGGCCTGACAAACTCTGACACCAGAGGCCAGCACTACCTCATACGACAAGCAAACAAACATCATGTAAAATCTACAGGACCGATTGAAATTTGGTTTTCACTGTTGGATAGATTAGAGTCTGACTTAAAATCCAAATTACTTTGCCAATGCTTTGCGTAGAATGCCAGTAATCGAAAATACTCTACTTGAAGGCTGGACGAATTTTGATGCAATATGGTATATTGTATTTTAGAACAACACTGGATATGTATATTCCAGAAAATGACCACTTAGGTAAAGCCGCAGGGCGCCTCTAGTTGTCAACACTAATACTATAAAGAGGAAAGATTTGATTGTTTGTATGTTTGTTTGTTTGTAATGGATAAACTCAGAAAATACTGAACTGATTTTAAAAATTCATTCCCCTATAGATATTATCACACTGAAAAAAAAAGATCGCTAAACAAGTGAGATTTTAGCTTGATTTACTTTTTTTGGTTTAATTTCAAAAAGAAAATGGTGGATTTCATAAACCACACATATTTATTGACAATAAAGCCAAAATGATGAAAACATTCATAAAGGTTCGTTTTTATTAGTGATAAGTAACTTGGTTAAATTTAACAACATGAAAACTGCCTTTGTTAATTCTATAAAGTGCAGTAGAGGTCCATTTGGCATGCTATTTTAAAACAAGTTTTGTTTGGATGTATATATACACCTCTTGGTAAAATTCAATAAGACTTTTTATTATGAAAATAAACAAGAACATAGAATGAAACATGATCGAGTTTAATTCTAACAACTTTAAGTTATTGTCATGAATATGTTGATGTTTGTTTATTCTATCTCTCTACTTGCCAGTTTTAATATTAAAGTAATCAAGTTAAAGAAACTTTAGTATATTTCTTGACTTTATCTTGCATTTTGGTATCTAAATAGTACTTTATAATTTGATATGGTTAGAAATTCTCATTTTAATGTTCTAAATCTCAAAAGACTGCTGTTTTGAATACATGAAAGACTAAACATTAATAGGACAGTGCATTTTTTTTTAATAAACCGGCAACTTCGATCTCGCGGTTATTTCATTCATTGTTCGCGGCCTGTGCCAAGCAAGTTCGTTCGTGATACATAAACTGTTAAAATTGTGTGACCTTATTGAATAAAATGTGGAAAAAAGGAAAAAGCTAATTATAGAAAAAGTGGACGATCTTCTAAGGGCACTGGAATTAGGAGACCTACTTCCTACTTTCCGGCGTAAGTACCAAAGTTTTCCATTAAATTTGTTTTTTAGACACTATGCTTGCGCCACCCTGGCGTCGTTGGCATCTTTGGATTCTTTGATTATTTACAAGTGTATATTCAAAGCTTGGATCCTCAATTCCACAGACATTTTTGTGTACCCATACCTAAAGGATTAATAGTACAGTATTCCGTAACCTAACCTAATAAGTACCTACCTAGTGCAAAATGCATTTGTCGTTTTGATAAGCGCGATATGGAGGTATATTACATTTAAAATGTGAAATTTAACGCCGGCCGTGGCCACCGCATCGCCCACATTTCGCAGCACGCGTCACGGCATTTCGCGAGTGCAAGTTATAACTTGCCGGCAGCTGTCTGATCACAGATCTGAACATACATACACATATAGGTAAATAAGGTCGGACAAATTTAAGTTATAGGGCACACTGAAGGTTGCCTAAAATAATTTTACTAAAAAGCATGGATTTCTTGTAAATATGTAGCATAAATTAAAAGGCTACCTATTCTAATAAAATGCTTGAGGTGTTTGTGGAAAATTGTACCTAATACTTTTTGTTTTTCTACTTCTCATGATAAGCTTTTTTTGTAGGAAATACACTAGCTTTGGCATCCCTCATCCCTGAAGAAATTAAGGAGTTAATTTCCTAAGTAGGTCCTCGTGCTTTATTCATGCATTTCTGGATAGCCTGGGCATTAGATGTTTCAACCATTAACAATATCTGTATTTTAAATACTTATAATATTACTCTAAGTGTAATCATTTGATACAAATTTTATTGTGTTTTGCTTTTTATTTTAGACAGAATAATCTTGTGTTAATCAGTTTTACTTTTTTGTAGGTCATTGAAGTATTATCAATTGAAAAAGAACACGAGACTCTGCAGATTGTGGAACTCGCAGCACATCAAGAAACTCTGATAATCATTGAAGAAAATACAGAAAGATCTTTGACCCGATATGAGGAATCTGAATCTTCTAATTCAGATAGTATAAGTACGTTTACTTTTATTATGCCACTTTTTTTTTAAATGCCTCTAGTGGTCACCACCGTCACTTATCCACCGATCACATTATTGCTTAACTATATACACTAATAGAACGGATAGTCTATAAAGAATTCCCACAGGATCAGCATTTCCATGTGGACTTACTAGTAGGAATCCGCTAGTACATTATATTTGTTTATTTTTGCAGATTTTGGTAAAATTACTCAAAGGAAACTTGGAGGCTTCATCTCTGTTGGCCGGAGTGGGTTATCAGAGGTTTCAGCGCGTAACTTATTTGTTTTAATAAGTATAAGATAAGGCTTTTTTTTGTAATGCATAATAAATTCTTAATAATTTTTACGATATTTTTATTTTAAATCAATTTTAATGCTTAGTCCGTTTCATTGTTACACTGTTCTGTGTGTAAGGAGCTATATTTTCTGATTATATAATTGTTTATTCTGTTATGTTCTTTTTCATTTAATTATTATTAATTTTTCGTTACAGACCAACCCTATTTTTAGTAAAGTAACTTGATTAAAATAAATTTTGTACAATATTGGACTAAACATTTAACTTGATAAATCACATTACCAACCTTTTATGGAAAGTAACAAGGCATTTATTAAATATAATGTTCAATGAGATTTAAAACAAACAACTTTACTTCTATATTCATAAAAACCCATGATATATCTAACCATCTTATTACTAGGTATTTATTAAATTTATTAAACTAAAATATTAAAAACAATCATATATTTTTTTAATTTCATAAACACTCATGGTTGATTGAACTATCTTATTTATTTCTGCCCAGCAAGTTAAGTTATAAATCTAACAAGCTTCTTTATATAAATAATTACTGGACTTTAATAAATCTATCATGGTATTGGTTAATTTTATCATAACGCTTGTTTAACAGCATCAACAACATAATGAGAAATACCAAACACATTGTTTGAATTGCATAATTTCACAGTATAACATGAATAAGTGTTTAGTTAACTTTACTATGTTATTTGCTTAGATCAGTGATCAAGTTGTCTTTATTGTCAGGAAACAAGCAGCTTTATGTTCCCCTATATAAACATGTTACGTAATCACTACTAACAAATTGTTGATGGCAGCGATCATATTTTTTTTTCAGTGCAGCGAGTAACATGTGCAGTATTATATATTTCAAAAAATTAGACATCCCTACAAAAATTGCAATAAAGTAACCCAAGGTATCAAAAATACAGAAAGGAAGGACATGTTGCCATGGAAACGAAATAATAACAAGTCTGTCTAGGACGTGAGCAATAATGCAGTTGTCTGTGATCAAAAAATCGCGATAGTTGCTTCCAAAGATTTTGAATTAACGCTTACATGCGTAGTTTTTTTTAGAAGTTACGACGGGACTTAAAATAAAAAAGAAAGAAAATTTCCACTATTGCTCACTAGTCTTTACTATATATAGTATAGTCTATATGAAATATATTATATATAATATTATAAAGACGTAAAGTTTGTGAGTTTGTGAGGTTGTACGGGGTAATCCCTGGATCTACTGAACACATTTTGAAAAAAAAATACTAATAGAAATCCACGTTATTTGTGATTAAAAAGACCACGCGTGCGAAGCCGCGGGCATCAGCTAGTATAATATATTTAGGTATGTGATTACATAGCTAACACTACCATTTGCTCTGTCACGACAAAGGTCACAGTCTATTTCCCGAAATTGGCGACAGTAATCGAACCCACTCTGCATCCGGTCGCCATTTACGCCAAAGGTCATTGCGACAAGCTGTCTATTGTAGCATGAACTAGGTTGTAGAAAGTGACATCGATCCGGTGTCGCGTTTGTTTGGACTCGTGTGATGGCTTTAACTGATATGTTGCAGGAGTGGCAAGCTGGTATAAATATAGCAACTCACGCCTGCCCTGTCAAAAAAGAGATTTTGCCAATAAATTATATACTGTTGGAATGTGCTTATCAAGGCCTTCAATTTGATACCCATATTGTAAAGAAAGGTTTTTTTTTCGATTTTGAAATTGGTGTCATACTGAATATAAAAGGTTTTCAAAAAAAAAAAAAACCTATGTTACTCGGGGAGATGTAAAGATTATAACGATACCCCATGCGTCTAAATCTGTTCAAGGATTTAAAAGTTATTATGTATTATATGGTGGAATAAATAAACTCACATACAACATACATACATACATGAATGCTTAAACAAAACACTCATTTTTATTGGCAGTCGTGTAAAAAGTCTGTACAAAGAAGATAATTAAAAAACGTAGTCTAGCGGACAAGAAAGTAACATTTTTTTAAAGTGGTGTATGTCTGGATTTATGTTCGCGCATCACGTAAAGACTACTTGACCGATTGCGATGAGGTTTGGATAGCTCAGGGTTCGACTTAAAAACTTGTGTACTTGGTATCTCAATCCAATGAGTAGAAGGAGAGCAATCGATAAAAACCATTTGACGTCTGAACGAAGGTTGATGATTTTGGTACTTGTGGTTCTGGAATAACACATAGGATACTAATATCCCAGAAAAAATGTATTGATACTTTTTATCCCGGAAAACTGTAAGTTTCCATGGTAAAACTGGAAAATGTTAATGAAATAGTAAGTCTGTAAAAAACTTCAAGAGAATTGGTGCTATACTTTTGCATGGGTTTTTAATATCCTAGAAGAACATAGGATGCTTTATTATGCGATAAACAGTAGACCGCGCAGGTTTGTTTGTTTGTTTGTCGTATGAGGTAGTGCTGGCCTCTGATATCAGAGTTTGTCAAGCCGCCCGAGGGCCTCTGACATGGCTTAACGACTGCTATTAATCAATAACAGCCGGGACCAACAGCTTAACGTGCCCTCCGAAGCACGGAGCGATGGAAAACCGCACATAACTTAGAAAAGTCATTGGTGCGGGGCCTAGGTTTTGAACCCGGTATCGTTGGATTCTAATTTGCACTATAGAACCGTTAGGCCGCCATCACTCTACCGCGCGGGTGAAGTTGCGGACTCGAAAGCTAGTTTAAAATAAAGTCTAGTGGACTTAAAATAAGCTACTGAACAACACTTAAAAACTACTGGATCGACTTAAATGCGGTTTCGTAAAATTCGTTATCATCAATATTCAAGGTATTTTCCCTCCAACTTAAAATTCCACGCCTTTGAGTTCCACCTTATATTAACTTAGAATATCCTTAAATATCTTCTCCATCAATCTTTTGTACTTCATTATGTTTTGCCATCCGAGAATAATTACAATCAATTGTAAATTAATATTAATAAAATAAACAATACAATAAAAAACTGTAGGCGTAACAAAACCTCATTACCAAGGATACGTACAGACAGATCGACAAAGTGATTGATGTATCGAAACGTCGATGATGAATGATGTTGGAAATGATCTCATTCGGCCTCTGCGTAATGATAAAATGATTTTGAGATGGTATCATTTGAAATTGAGGTTGTGGCGTACTTGGTCGGTGTATAAATATTAGCACAGACTTACTATAGCCCCGGCCGCTGCACCGGACCTCGAGAAATGACCACACGGGCAAAACCGCGGGCACAGCTAGTTCACACCATACAGCTAGTACATACAAACAATCAACAAGCACGGTCAAATACCTACAAAAAACCCGACTGCGAACAAAAAGAAAAAGGGCAAAAAAAATAAGTGCGAATGGTTGCTAACCAACTTTAAACCGTTATAGGCCCTAAATGGTCATTCGAAATGAAAAATACTACGAGAAACATAAAGATTATTTTCAAATACCTTTTCAATGATACCCACACATAGTTCGTCGACTTTCATATTTTTTTCACAATATGGCGTCTAGTTGTCGCCATATTAAATTTTGATTACTGTTATGTCTGTAGTAGCACTCGCAAGATTAAGACAAATCAATTGACTTAATAATCGGTCCGCGCGTTTGATCTATCTATATCGTGTCACAAAGGAACAGACATACATACATACTCGTAGATAGGCTGATAATAGTAGATTATACAACAAGGGGATAAAGTAGAGTCTTACGTCATGGGCGGCATATTAGACCCTGAGCGTAACGAGGGAGTTATGTAGAGTCTCGAGTTTAGAGAGGGATCCAATAAGCCGCCCGTGACAAAAGACAGGCTTTATCCCCGAGGTGAATACTCTACGTTTCTTCTACCTTCTGCGAGACAATAAAAACATATCTGAGCATTGAATAAATGCACCATAGGCTGTTTGGCTTTCGAGTTGATGCTAAGTGTTGGAAATAAACTAAAAGGATCCTGTTGTTGTTCTCCATTGATTAAAATCGTTATAGGCATTTTCGTATTTATCTTTTGATTTTTCCGGTAGTAGATTATCAACCCATACCAATATATATAAATAATAGTTTAAAAAAACTAAAAAAACACGCTTTATATAGAAACCCAAACTAAAAAATAGAAAATAAATTTTAATAGTGTAAAAAATCGTATGGGGCATGGGTCAATAGTTATAAATATTTCATTGACAGATATGAGAAGCACCCCACGCTTTTTTTTTAATAAATCTTTTTTTTCTTATTTACACAATTAAAATTTATTTTCTATTTTTTAGTTTGGTTTTCTATATAAAGCGTGTTTTTTTAGTTTTTATACGCTTTATATTAGCTTCACTTGTATGTTTGTATATTTGTAACCGACTCCTTTGGACGCTATTTTGACCCACTTTAAACGGTCAGATTTCATTCAAATTTTGCACACCTGTCAAAGACCGATGACAATGCAATAATTCGAAAAAAAATGAAAAAGTAGAAAATAAATAATAGTTTAAAAAAACTAAAAAACACGCTTTATATAGAAAACCAAACAAAAAAAAATTATATAAATTTTAATAGTGTAAATAAGAAAAAAATGTTTTATTTAAAAAAAAAAAAAAGCGTGGGGTGCTTCTCATATCTGTCAATGAAATATTTATAACTATTGACTCATGCACGACTTTTTTGAAATAAAACATTTTTTTCTTATTTACACTATTAAAATTTATTTTCTATTTTTTAGTATGGTTTTCTATATAAAGCGTGTTGTTTAGTATTTTTAAACTATTATTTATTTTCATATTTTTTTTTTCGAATTATTGCATTGTCATCGGTCTTTGACAGGTGTGCAAAATTTGAATGAAATCTGACCGTTTAAAGTGGGTCAAAATAGCATTCAAAAGAGTCAGTTACAAACATACAAGTGAAGCTAATATAAAGCGTATAAAAAGTGAAACGTTGTCTGTTTGTTTGTTGGTTAGGGAAGCTTTCACGCGATAACGGCTGGACGGATATTGATGAAATTTGGAATCGAGCTAGCTTATACCCTGGAATAAAACATAGGATACTTTTTATCCTGGGAAATTGTAAGTTTCCACGGAAAAACAGGAAAATATTGATTAACTCGCTGTAAGGAGCGGTTGCCATGGAAACGAAATAACAAGTCTGTCAAAAAACATCAAGAGCGTTGGTGCTATACCTACTTTTGCATTGGTTTTTAATATCCTAGAAGAACATAGGTGCTTTTTTTCGCTATAAACTGTTGTCCGCGCGGACGAAGTCGCGGGCGGGAAAGCTAGTTATACATAAAGCGTCTGATTTAATAAACTCCGGAGTCTCACTATCGCTTGACGACTTGAAAATTATAAAATACGGAATTGTTAAAATAACATCGAACATTGTCTTTTGTTTTTCATTCTATACAATCGCGAGAATCGCGTCTTATTTCTTTTTTTTGTGTGTTCGGGCTGTGGTGGCCAGTTTAATTTTCGAATAAACTCTCTTTACAATGCCCGTATCTATGCTAAGAGTCATACGAATTTTAACGTTCCAAATTCAAATCACAATATATCCATTGAGAGTTTCATATAACATTATCTCCCTTGGGATATAATGACTTGCTTTACGTAGAGGTTGCGTGATATGTAATTGGACATTGTCGAGCAGGTGATATGAAAACACATTGTGCGGTCTTTGCATTGCGCAATCTGGTAAAAACTATCGGTTATTGCTAATAGGTACACACACACCACATCACATTGGCTACGTTCATCAATTTAGAGTCCTAGATCTAGATGCCCTATGAACTAACTATATTTCACCACAATGGGTCCTAAATAGCCTTATACGCCGTGACCTTAAGTACAATAATATCTTGGAAGATTTTAATCTCACAAAAAATACGACTATCTGATATTGGAATCTTAAACGACTGTATGAAGATACTCTTGACTTTTGTATGCGGTAAGCAAAGTATTTTTTGTATCAGTTTTTATTGTCTAGCGTTGTACTTATGTTAGTTGAAATGCTAGCTTATCTATATTTACTTACAATAAAGCAGTAGGTATGTTAAAAAAAGTCTGTACAACGAAGATAATTAAAATAAATTCCCGTATGGGACTTCAAATAAGCTACAATATATTATTTAGATGAGCAGATGAAAAAAAAAATACAGCTGCTTGGTATATAAATACGTGCTTTAGGTCCTGGACGATATTTTTATCATAGAAAAACGTGTCAACGCGGGGAAAGCCGCAGGGCGTAGCTACGTAAACATAAAGAAACATTTTAGAACATAGACTTACGTCACACTTCATGTAAAAATAATTGTCCTGGCCTAATCGTCTTCCGAAAGATAGAGGTTTCTGTAATGTAAGTAGGTCTGTTAGCGGGAATTAAAGGCGGGATATAAAATCTAATTAGTGGCTCTGTGAGCTGTAAACCTCGTAAGCCTGTCTCGGAATAAATGTTCAACACGCGCCTAAAACAAAAAAAATGGAAAAAGGAACATATTATTATCGAACCTGCTCACAAAATTTCACGAGAATCGGTTGAGAAATGCGACCGGTTTCAACCCCCATACCTCTGGAAAAAACTGAATTGACACAATAAAACTATATAATTATCGAACCTGCTCGCAATATTTCACGAGAATCGGTTGAGATTGTGATTGCGACTTGTAGAGCAGAACAGCCGGACATTCGGACATACGAAATCATTTTTGGCCAAGCTGAAACGGAGACCTTTCGCTCGATCAATTATTATATCAAATATTAAAAGAACAACTGCGAACTAAACTAAAAATAGCCAAGTAAGTCTTAGAATCTTGATCTTGAAATATAAGATGCATTCGATGTCAGCATGATACCATTCCAGATGATCCCGTCGAAGGTAGATAGCTATTCGGGAAGTGTCCGAAATTTGAATTGCAAGTTTCCAGGACAGACGGAAATACATACATACATACATACAAGGTAATTATTATAATTTTATTTCTGACTTGGCAATCGTTTGACCACGGACTCACCTGATGGAAAGCGATGGTCAGAGGTGTAGCACGCTTGCCTAGTAGATACCTATTCACTCTTGACTTGAACACACCTGTGTTATATTTCACCGGAAACACTGACGAGAGCAGGGCATTCCACTCCTTTGCAGTTCTTATACTAAATGAAGAAGCATACGCGTCGTTCTTGTGCGAGGTATTTCAACCATAAAAGCATAAATAAAAGCTTTTAAAAAAAAAAACATCTTCGACTGTAAACCGCACAACCTTTTAAGCCTAAGTCAAAACAAATGTACCTAAAACGGACGTAATTTCCTAAAGCGGTGTAACAGTGGAACACCAGTTCATTTACTCAGAGTGAAAGTGCACTGCACTTTTCCACTTTTTGTTTTCCATTTCTTTACTGATGGCACAGAATAACTAATACTACTAAAGTACTAATGGACTGTTTGAAAGCGACATTATGTTGACTGCTTCTTTGAATAGCGTTATAAACTATGACACAATTTATGTACTAGTTGTTTTTTTTTTATCACGGTCTAGGCAATCGTTTGACCACGATCTCACCTGATGGAAAGCGATGATGTGGTCGAAGCTCTAGCACGCTTGCCTAATAGAAACCTATTCACTCTTGACTTGAACACACCTGGGTTATAATTTACCGGAAACACTGACAAGGGCAGGGCATTCCACTCCTTAGTAGTTCTTATAATAAATGAAGAAGCGTAACGCTTCGTTCTTGTGCGAAGTATTCCAACCATAAGGGTGAAGCTTTGCCGATCGTCTAGTCGTACGGTAATGAAAAGGTGATGGAGGAATCAGATTGTGCAGTTCTTGTGCACACTCTCAATAGTGCAATCTGTAGAATACCGACATGCTTGTGACCTCGCGTCTATGCGCCAGACGTTGAAGCTTACTCTTTACCAGAGTGTCATCCCCAATGAGCCTCATAGCACGTCGCTCAATTGAATCCAAAGCCTCGAGCTGATACTTGGCAGAACCGTCCCAGAGGTGGCAGCAGTACTCCATACAAGATCGGACCTCGGTATGAAGTGTCCCTTTACATTTTAGTATTTTTTTATCGGGCAAATGTCTTTAACTAGACTAGCCGTCCCCGCGGCTTTGCCCGCGTGGCTATTTTACTGGGATCTAAAGATCCTGTATGTTATTCCAAAACCAAAAGAAGCAACATACCAAATTTCATAAAACTTCGTTAAGACGACAAATAGTTTTCTATGAATTGCTCGGCTTCTACTGGTCGGATTGAGATAGCGAGTACACCAGTTTTTAAGTCAAACCATAAGCTATCCAACAGTGCTTAGTACCAGTCTAGTAGCTTTTACGTGATGCGCGAAAAGGTAAACAGACAGAAAAATAATAATAATAATAATAATAAAAAAACATTATTAAAAAAAAATGTATTAAAAACATCAATACCCGTAGACCATTTTCTTTTTAATTATCGTCATTGTATAGACTTTTTGTAACTTACAGCTGTATTGTAAGTATAGATAGATAGAAGATATAGACTAACTAAAACAGGCTTATAGGTAGCCTAAATATCCTAGCTCACTAGCAGTTGATAGCGTACCTATTTCATGCTGGCTGGCTACCTAAAATTATCGTCAAACATACATACAAAGAAACGCCGAATCGTCAATGATGGTTGGGAGACCTTGCTTCCCTCAGTCAATAAACAAAGTGGATGACTCATAACAACGCTATGTTACTCAAACAAAAGGGTCACGATGGTTCTCTTAATAACCATTCATAATGATTTAGATCACGATGCTTTTCTCGTAATAATCACTGTAGACCCAATTAAAACTTCAAAGGGCCCTAAATCAACAAACTTTTGTAAAGATAAAGGTACAGACAAGAAGGTTTAAAAAAGACGGAGTCTACATCGCCATACAAACGAGTGAAGCATAGCTAATCGCGGCTGCTTGGCGGTGAGTGGATAATTTGTGGTATTTTGTGGTTGAAACACAATTTCATCACAAAATATGAACTTGACAGAATTAACACGATTATCAAGGTTTATGCTTACGAGATCTTGTTGCGATGTGGCGGCCGATTGACGTAACATGGTGTATGTCTTAATGTGTGTGCGTGAGGTTTATGCTTACGAGCGGATCGGCATATCTTGGTTGCTTCACTTTAGATTTGGCGTTGTGGAATCCGTTCTTGCTTAAAGACAGATATAGAAAAGCAAAGACATCTAGCATTTACTAGGAAAGGTTTTAATGATACAAGAAAGTGTAAACAGTGTAAAACAAATGTTAATGAGGCATCATGTAGGAAATGTGTACTTAAGTAGGTATACTTAAAGAGCTTAAAGGCAAAAGACAAGCACTTTAAAATTTACGGCATCCTTGTTGATGATGTCTTTTGTCTTTCAATAATCCTACATCTCGTTGTCCTACATTTTGTTTTGTATTCGTTGACCTATTTTGCAAGAACCCGCGTGGGGAAGCTTTGTCAGTAAAACTAACTTTTGTCATTCAGATAAGCAGCAGTGAGTGTGCATCAGCCTGTTCTTGTCCACTGCTGGACATAGGGCTCTCCCAAGGCGCGCCATTCGGTCCGGTCTTCGGTTCTTCGTGTCAATTTTCTGCCAGCAACGTTGCGTAGATCGTTGCTTTCGTGGGGCTACGTTTGCCCCACTCGAGAACACTTTACCCCAACGGCTCTGCGGCTAATATTGCCAGCTCACTTCAGCTTGCTAATTCTCAGAGCTATATCGGTAACCTTGGTCCTCTGCCGGATCATCGGGTTTCGGATTATATCCTTTGGAGAAACTCTAAGCATAGATATTTCCTTAGCAAGTCAAGAGTGATGTGTGTGTGTGCATACATTACTGTAATATGCATCAGCAAGCACTCGTTACCTTTGCTTTTTACCCGACTGGTTATGTGTTTGGGTTATATGTATGTTTGTTTATACACATCTTTGGCACATTTTTTTAGCGCGCCCTACAGCTTTAACGGCTGGGTGGATTTTGATAATTGAGCTATCATGGGATTCGTCTTAATCACGAGAGTGCTATTGAATATACGAAGTGTCAAGAAAACTAATATGGTGGCTTACAGCTGCCATATTGTATTTCCGACGGAACAAAAAATGACCAAACCTAACGAGTGATGTACTTATCGAAATGCAATAAACTGTAGTTTGAAGCCGCAGACAACAGCTAGCGTGTCTGTCTATACGTGGTCTTAAAGAAAACCTTTTCCGGTAAAATTAGAATCATCGTCCTGCTAAATTTAACCAAAAATTGTTACAAAAAGCCTCATAATTTAACTCCATTAAAGTCATAAAACGATCATTAGTTCCGAACAAAGACTAAGGTCAACTCACAACCGATTTACTTCATCTGTTTATTTTTGCACTAATGCGTTGGAAGATTAACTTCGGTTTTCTATAGAATGACATAACCTTGCAATATAGTGAATAGAGCTTTGTTACCGTTTTCAGTTTCGTTTTTACCTGGTTTTACTGGTTTTGCTGTTGCTTTGATGAGCTTCTATTGTCATTGTCATTACCATCATCTCTGGGTTCCATCTTTATTGATGTTTGAAGGTCAGGTTGGCGGGCAAATGTTCTTGCGGTCCCATGATGTATTTCGGGCTTCAAAAATGATAAGGTTAACTATTTGACTGTTATGTATGTTACCTCATAATCTTCGAGATTTCGAAACCGAATTGTGATGTTTTTATTAGACCACGACGAAGCAAGGAAAAGGTAATGAGTTTAACAGTCTGTTTGTATATTGTATACTAGTTTTCCCGCCCGCGACTTCGTACGCGCGGACTACTGTTTATTGCGAAAAAACCATCCTATGTTCTTCTAGGATATTAAAAACCAATGCAAAAGTAGGTATAGGGCCACTCTTGATGTTTTTTGACATACTTGTTTTAATGGCAACCGTTTCTTACAGCGAGTAATCAACATTTTTCAGTTTTTCCAGTTTCAACTTAGTTCAAAACGATGATGCGAATTACAATACTTATAACAACACATAATCGAAAGGATGCGAACTTAGTTCACAACGTTGATGCGAATTACAATACTTATAACACATAATCGAAAGGATGCGAACTTAGTTCAAAACGATGATGCGAATTACAATACTTATAACAACACATAATCGAAAGGATGCGAACTTAGTTCAAAACGATGATGCGAATTACAATACTTATAACAACACATAATCGAAAGGATGCGAACTTAGTTCAAAACGATGATGCGAATTACAATACTTATAACAACACATAATCGAAAGGATGCGAACTTAGTTCACAACGATGATGCGAATTACAATACTTATAACAACACATAATCGAAAAGATGCGAACTTAGTTCACAACGATGATGCGAATTACAATACTTATAACAACGAATAATCGAAAGGATGCGAACTTAGTTCACAACGATGATGCGAATTACAATACTTATAACAACACATAATCGAAAGGATGCGAACTTAGTTCACAACGATGATGGGAATTACAATACTTATAACAACACATAATCGAAAGTGCTAAAAAAACGACTGCGAACAAAACAAAAAAGTGGCAAAAATAACTAGCTTAAAAGCAAAAAAAAAACAACTAGAAAAGAAAAATAACTCTTGCCAATATTTTATATAATGTTGGAATGTGCTTATCAAGGCCTTCAATTTGATACCCGTATTGTAAAACTAGAGAAAAAAAAAACGCATTTGAAAATGGAGCCATATTGGTTTATCTCAAAAAATAATATAGCTTATGTTACTCGGGGGGATGTAAGGATTCTAACGATACCCCATACGTCTAAATCTGTTGAGGCATTTAAAAGTTATGGTGGAATAAAGAAACTCACAAACATACATGAATCCTAAAAACATTACACTCCTTTTTTTGGGCAGTCGTGTAAAATGTGAGTATGGTTTCTTACCAACATTAAATCGTTTTATAGATCTTAAAAGGTCATACGAAATGAAAAACGATAAGACAAACCTTAAGATGATTATTATATATATACTTATCCAATGATACCCCACTTAACATAGTTCGTCGACTTTCATTTTTTATTTTTCACAATATGGAGTCTGGTTGTCACCATTTTGAATTTTGATTACTGTCATTCATTTTTTTACTGTCATGTCTTTATTTTAGTAGGTAACACTCGCAAGATTAAGACAAATCGATCGACGTAAGAATCATCACAATTGGCCCATGCGTTTGGTCTCTAGAGCGCCACAAAGGTACAGACAAACATGCATTGATTAGCATTATCGTCTTTTGCGTTCCGCAGCCGGGTAAAAAGTAACTAAGTAAGCACCAGCCTACGGCTCTCTCTTTCAATCTCTCCCTCTTTAGACCTGAGTCAGATACATAAGGTGCCGCTCACTGTGCCTATTTTAACACGTTTTTATTAAGTCACTTTCTTGTATGTCTTTCCGCGTGGAATCTTGCAACTCAAACTTCAAGCACTTCCCTATTAGCTATCCGGCTGAAACTTTCAGGGTAGCTCACATCGCTCGATGACAATACATTTAAATAAAACTTGTTTTTAGATTAGTTTTTTAATCTGTATTTGCTGCTTATTTAAAACATTCTCTTGTATATTTTGTCCCTTAATTTTGGTCTCAATAAAGTGTTTATTATTATTACAATAAGGGAACCGGTGAAGATGATGAAACTTCGATTTACCTACCGTGACCAATCGATGAAATAATACTTTGTTGCAGCTTCAATCCGGTAGTAAATTTCCAAATTGGAATAATTAATTTAAAAAAAACCTCACGCATTCCAACAAAAAACGGATCCACCGGTTCACTACCGTAAATATATAAAACAAAAAACGTAAAGGCTTTTTTTTATTAAAATAATTATAATAAATTATTTATTTCCTACCAAATGATTGGGAAATCGTGAAGGAACAAGATGCGGCTAAACGGTTACTCAGAGATTGAGCGCAAAAAGTTGGGACTTGAGCAATTAGTAGTCGTAAAAATAACAATGGTAGAAAAACTTCGTATTAATAAAATTATACAATGGTCCGTAAAAACTGTTGAGGCGGATACAATGCAGGTTTTGAAGTGTTGAATGTAGAGGTATTTTTTATTTTAGTTATTGTATTGCTACTTTCAGAAGTTATAAACGTGAGAAAAGTTTCGTTCAAATTTTTATCCGACTACGACGAAGCAAAAAGGAGGGTTATGATTTTAACCGGTATGTATGTGGGTATATATGTATTTATGTTCATCTGTTCCCTCATAACTTCAAAACTACTCATCGTAATTTGACAAATGAGGTATCTTTGGAAGCTTCTTTATCGTCCACTGGTTAAAGGCTGTGTGACGTCACATTAAATCAAATATGGCGCTCTCTATAGGACATAAATAAGGGGAAAAAAAATTAGGTGATGCCGTGTTTGTTATCTAATGAAAGGGCTTAATTAGCACATTTCAAAAATATATATTTGTTAGCGGTTGTTTGCGACTTTGCTTGCATGCACCCGATGATTAGGAATAATTTTTACAAAATAATTTAAATAAAATAATAGCTCAAAAGCTATACGGTTTATAATCGCTTCCAATTGTGTTCTTCCAATTCCAATAGTGTGTGTCATCAGATCAACCATACTTTAAACATTAATGAATAATTATTAATTGAACATAAAACTGACTTGAAATGTATTAAACTGCACTTTTGATTCAATTTAAATGGGATCCCCTGAAAAGTATTTTTTTTGCATTTAGAAATTGAATCATGTAAATCAGGCGTGTAGACAAGGAGTAGGTTTATATAAATTCTACAAAACTTTGATATAATTTAAGAGAGTAGGTACTTAGTTCTTGTGTAATATTGAAGAATACCTATTTATTTTATTTACCCCCTTTTTGATCGTTCGCAAACATCCAATGCGGATGTTAACAACTACTGTTTCGTAACCGCATCAATTCGCATCCCTGATTCGTTTCGCACCCAACTTACATTCCTGAGCGTTTGTTATTGCACAGATTCAATGAAGGAAATATTGACAAGTGCGATAGTAAGCGCGACCAGTTTTCCCGGGGTGGAATTAGGGCCCACAAAGCAAATCGATAGTGAATCGATAATCTAATTGCACCACTACGACTGTGTTAGTTATCTATGGTCGAGCGCGTAAAAAGAAAAGATCTGTACGGGACGTTGTTTCGAATGCCAGCTATCTCTTGCCGAAGTGGAAATAAATACTGTTTTAATGTGATATTATGTGATGTGTTGAAATCTCAAAGAACTAACACGTGCGTGCTGCAAAAGAACTGATGTGTATAACTCTGGGGACCGAAAGTAAGGCTGCTTGTTTTGCCATATTTTCATTCGTGTCTAAGTGCTCTGCAAACGCTTTGGATTTCATTTGATATCCATCCCTTTATGTTATCCGGGAATTCATCGTTCTCGTAACAACTACAACATCTCGTTAACAACATCACGATGCCAATTTGCTAAAATTCTATTGACTCGCCCCAGCTTCGCACGAGTAGGGCTCCCACCGCGCCATTTTTCTTAGTTTTAGCATTAAGATACACGTCGTAACTTCTTAAAAATAAACGCCAGTAAGCGTAACTTTAAATCATGGGCAGCAACGATCGTGGTACTTTTTGACCATAGACAACTGCATTATTATATTATGTAATTGACACATGTGTTTTTATTTCGATTTCACGACAACATGTCATTCAGTTCCTTACAGCGAGTAATCGTCATTTTTGCAAGTTTTAGATACCTTGGGTTACATTATTCCAATTATCGAAGAGAACACAATGTTTTTGAAAAATATATCCCATGTTACTCGCTGATAATGTAGCTTTCTATAGGTTTTATAATCGTTTTTTTTTTTAGTCCTTTACAAACAAACAAACATTAAAACAATCAAATCTTTCCTCTTTGTAAATTATAGTGTAGATTATTATATTATGATTTGCAAGTTGATAAAATTTACCGTGCAATATTCCTAAGTTCGTGGTCTCAGTGTAAACAAAAAATGAACCATGAAGGTTACACACCTTAACCCAACTCATTAGAAAAAATCAAACGCATGACTAATCTGCGAAGAGTTACTTATAAGGAAGTGATTATATCAAATCATCTTTATGATGTCATTAATTGTCTGAAGTTCACGCTTGATGTGGTAGTCAGTTAGTGAATTATGGGAACGATTTCATGCTCACAGATTTTTGTTATTCTAGTTAGAATAACAAAATTAAAATCTTTTTAAAAGCTTTTTTTTAACTTCACTTGTACTTATCTATGTATGTATCTATGTATGTATTTTGTCTGTCCTGGAATCATGCAATTCAAATTTCGTGCACTTCCCGATTAGCTATCCAGCTGAAACTTTCAGGATAGGTCACAAACCGAAAACAAAGAAATAGAAAATAAAAAAAATGTTAAAAGAGAAAAGCTAAAAAAAAAAAGAAAAGTTAAATGAGAAAAGAAAAAAAAGAAAAAGAAAAAAAAACTTAAAGGTTGCAAAGTAACAAAAAAGAACACGTAAAAGCTTTTTTAATGCAATTTTATTATTATACTTATTTATTTTTAATAACTTCAAAAGTTCTAAATTCGACAGTTTTTTTAATTTGTATATATACCTCATATCTCCAAGATTGCAGAACCACTTTCTATGATTCTTTCTTTTTTTTCCGAATTTAATGAAAATTGGTTCATTAGCTTTGAAGCTGATTTTATGGTCCATCATCAGTCTATGTCTGTCCACTGCTGGACGTAGGCCTCTCCTAATGCGCGCCACTGAGCTCGTTCTTCAGCTCTCCTCATCCAGTTTCTTCCAGACACTTTTCGCCGGTTGTCACTACACTCTAGTGGTTCAAAGAATTATAATTGTTGTTAAGGTAAGTACGTACTGTTATTAATCAATATTATTGGTATCTATATGTTTATTCGTTATATCCCCAAACTAGGATACCCTGTATTATGGGCACTAGGCCCATAATACAGGGTATCCTAGTTTGGGGCTAGATAATTGGTGTGGAATTGTCCCGAATATATTTATTTAATTATTTTATTGAATAACAGCCGGGACCGACAGCTTAACGTGCCCTCCGAAGCCCGTAGCGATGGAACACCGCACATAACTTAGAAAAGTGATTGGTGCGGAGCCTAGGATCGAGCCCGGTATCGTTGGATTCTAAGGGCCGTATTAATAAACCGATCTCAACTATGAGAGCGCTATTGAGAGCGATCTCAAGATGCTAATCTAATTACATATCTTAAGCTGTTGATTGAGATGCCGTAATCAGTGCTGAGTTAGTGTTTAATAATAAATCAATCTCGACTCTCAAGAGCGCACTTGCGATGTGCTTTGAGATGCAGAATGTTGAGTGCAGTTGATCCGTGACTTGAGAGCGTGATTGCCAGTTGCTAGAATCAAGGATTTCGTAAATATTATGTTAGAAGTTGATAATTATAATTATATTAACAAAACATGAAATAAACAAATTTATTTGGCATGATTGCGAAAAGATCCGAAGATTTGGTAGATATCAGAACCTGGCGAGGACTCGCTGAAGTCTAAAAAGATTCGAAATCGTAACCAAAGGATACGCGCTGGAAATACTGCCTGGCTAATCAACGATTTGTGAACGAAGTTCTTTAATAGATAGTGTAACTTTGAAAATATAGACAACAATTATGGCTTACATCCGTTCTACAAAAAAACTAAAGTAAGGTTATGATAATTAGGTAGAAAATAAACATTACGTTTAATATAATCGCATTTAATTTAATTCAACTACATCGAAGTAATAAATTTTAACATTACTTTATATCTTATTAGAGCAAAAAACCGAACTTTCACTAAAGAAAATAAATCGTTAATTCGTAGTTCATTCAATATTGCTCTCAAGTTCACGAACCAGAACTGATGATGTTGCGGCTCTTGAAAGCGACATGATCTGAGATGCTCTTGATATGTCATTATTAATCAGCGACGATCTTAAGATGCTGATCACAACTTGAGAGTGTATCAGTTGATATCGCACTTGAGAGCTCAACCAAGAGCGATTTATTAATATGGGCCTAAGTTGCCCTATAGCCTACTGTTGTTGCTGTTGCCGTTAGGTTACCATCGCTTAATCCCCTGCCAATTATAAATATCAATGATGAAACAGCCACAGTTCATTACTTACTGATCCTATCAAAATCTGTCAAGCATCTTGAGAAAGAGTGCTCATTGTTCTCGCTAATCTAGTGACCAGTCGTGCCTAAACCAGTGGGACGAGATGAGGGTTGGTCGCCGTCGCCTCTCAAATGACAATGCGTGACCATGGCGACCTTGTGATTGAAATGCCGATATTGGTGGTACCTAACTGCCGGGCCGTCGAAGTGGATTGCAATATGAAAGGTGACGAAATTAAATCGGTGATGGTACTAATGGATTGGTAACTAAGTACCTACCTAGTCAAGTTCATGGGAGGTTTGTGAAATTTTACTGAGTGTGCCCGCGGCTTATGGGTTTTGTTATTTTTGCGTGGAAACTTAATATTTTTTCAAAAATAAAAGTAGCATTTGTTACTCCTTATAACATCAGCTATCTTCTAGTGGAAGTCCCATCAAAAACTGTCCAGCTGTTTTGGAGATAAAGTGGTATATCCAAGTAAACAAAGTTTTTGTACCGGCAGGCCTCTTAATCCGTCTGGGAAAGTAAAGAAAATGACAGAAAGGCAGGGAAGTACCTTTGTCAGATATTCAATCGCCAAACAGTAGTGTGTAAACGTTTCTGTTTCGATTTGAAGGGCAATGTTTCGGAAGATCGGGCCCAGTGAAGCGTAGGAGGAGGCGTATGTCTGGAAGTGGACTAAAGGGGATACGTAGTCACCTGCGAATTCCGTTTTTGCGAATGTCTATTCCTCGAAGTCCATTCATCGAATGCTTACATCCTCGAAGGGTCGTTTCTGCGAATGGTCAAAATTGCGAAGGTACGTTTCATCGAATGGTCAATACTACGAAGGCTTATTGCTGCGAAGGGTCGTATTATCGAAAATCATGAATTGAAAAAACGTCGACTACTGCTATAAATATATGCTCGCCTGTTTTTTTTTGTTTTTGTACTTAATGCTAATAGGTAAGAACAATTTTAGATATAAATAGGAATAAAATGTGTGGACAGTACATACTAACTCGTTTATTAGAATATTCGACAAACGACCCTTCGCAGGAACAAACCTTCGCAGTTTTGACCATTCGAGTAAAAGTACCTTTCGCAATTTTGACCATTCGCAGAAACGACCCTTCGAGGATGCAAGGATTCGATGAATAGACTTCGATGAATAGACATTCGCAAAAATGACATTCGAAATTTCGTACGTATCCCGGACTAAAGCAGGCCGTTGATAATGAATTGTGACATTTATTAGTTAAGTTTTCTTTTTAAATTAATTTGATCCAACGCTTGCATTTTATTGAGGGGCCTAGTAAACCGTAGTATTCCTAGTAAACCTAACTTCTTACCTAAGACAATATAAGCTAAATAAATTGGTATGATTATGCTTAATTACGCCAGATCTCTTTCCTCGGCTTGGCAAATATGCAATTAACTAAATACTACTAGATCTATAAAACCATGACATTATTAAACTAACACATCTATATCTATACCTACTCTATACTTATAATAAAGCAGTAAGTACCAAAAATCTGTACAACAAAGAAAATAATAAAAATGGTCTAGGCTACTTAAAATATGCTACTGCACAAGAATATAACATCTTATTAAATCGTGTCTTTCTGTTTGTCTGTGTCACGTAAAAACTACTAGACTGATTGCGATGCTGTTTTCACTATTGGATAGCTTAGGGGTTGTCTTTAAAACTGTGTTACTTGGTATCATAATCCGATGAGTAGAAGCCGAGCAATCGATAAAAAACTATTTGACGGCTGAAGGAATTCAAATCGATCAAACGTTGGTTGAATTCGATCAAACGTTGGTACATTGGTATTTTAGATCTTGAATAGCAAATAAAGTACTTTAAACGTAGAGAAATGACCACGCAGGCAAAGCCGCGTGCACAGCTAGCTATAATAAGCATGTAAGTACTTGTGCACTACCGGATAATAATCGGACAGTTCTACAAATCAAGTTTAAACGCGATATAGCAAGATTCCTTATAAGAACAAAGTTTTCGTGGGCGGACTGGAAGCGAGTACTTGCCTGGTTTGTTTATACCTACAGTTACTGTTATAATGTACCTACTTCATAGGTAGTAGTGCGCGTTGTGACGTAGGCATGTGATTGGGTGTTCTTGGAGACCAGCTGTAACCTCAAGGAAAGTTCAAAAGCTCAGAAGATAAATGTTAATGAGGCTGAAATAGTATACGACATCCAAGGGACTAAGATTGAAAGGTTGCAAAATAAATTTTGTATGAAACCCAGTGTCGCCTGTTGCGTATTCGAACGATTAATATCATATTTGGCGCACAAATTGCACAAAAAAAATATTCTTGTTACTATTTTTATCATTTTTGCTCGACCGCCCAAAAAAGGAGTGTAGTGTTTTCAGGGTTCATGTATGTATAGTTGTAAAAATGTGAGGTTATTTCTTATTCTCTGAGCGATAAGACCGCCCCTTGTGACACTCATTGTTATACTGTATTTTTAGATATAATTTATCGCTGTACTTGTGTTGTTCAATAAACAGTTTATCTATCTATCTATCTAACATTGAAATGTCTGAACATATATGGATGTATGGGGTATCGTTAGAATCCTTACATCATCCCGAGTAACATAGGCTATTGTTTTTTTTTTATATATCTATTTGTCTTAATCTTGCGAGTGCTACTAAAGAAGTGACATTAATCAAAATTCAATATGGCGACAACCAGACGCCATAATAGAGAAAAAAAAGTCGAATTACTATGTTAAATGGGGTATCATTGAATAGGTATTTGAAAATCATCTTTAGGTTTCTCTTATCATTTTTCATTTCGAGTGACAATTTAGGATCTATAACGATTTAAAGTTGGTAAGTAACCATTCTCACATTTTACACGACTGCCCTAAACAAGGTTTGTACTGTTTTTTTTTGTCTCATATTAGTTTTATTCGCAGTCTGTTTTAAGCACTTTCAATTATGTCTTGTTAAAATGTCCTGTTCAGTAGCTTATCTAAGTCCCTTAAACATATTTTATTTAAATTATCATCGTTGTACAGACTTTTTGTTACTACTTTATTACACGACTGCTCAAAAAAGGAGTGTAATGTTTTTAGGATTCATGTATAAATAAATATAAATAAATATATTCGGGACATTTTCACACCAATTACCTAGCCACAAACTAGATACCCTGTACTATGGGCACTAGATAACGGATAAACATACATAGATACGAATATTACCATCCATGACTCGGAAATAAACATTACTGCTCTTCACACAAATGATTGCACCTTGCAGGATTCGAACCCGCGACCGTTCCATTTCGTACCTAGGATCTCTAGCCGCTAGACCAACCGATCGTCAAATATGTTTTATGTGTGTGTTGTATGTGAGTTTATTTATTCCACCGTAATTTTTAAATCATCATCAACAACCTATATACGAGTCCACTGCTGGACCTAGGACTCTCCCAAGACGCGCCACTGAGCCCGATCTTCGGCTTTTCCAATGACTGCCAGCTACATTGCGCATATCGTCGCTCCGTCTAGCCGGAGGGCGTCCTACACTACGTAACCTTTAAATGCCTGAATACATATAGACGTATGTGGTATAGTTAGAATCCTTACATACCCCCGAGTAACATAGCCCATTTTTTTATTCTGTATGGCGGTAGAATGCCTTTTCAAATGCGATAAAAATATTTTATCTTCGAATTTTACTATATGGGTATTAAATTAAAGGTTTTGAGATTTCCAACACACATTCCAACAGTATATAATTTAGTCATAGTCATATTCATAGTTTTTTATTGGCAACAATATAGTTACATGTCAAAGATTATTAATACAAAATATAAAATCAAACTACTTCTTAATACTGAAAAATAGTAATAATAAAAATGTCCATAAAATTAATTCCAATGTAGACAAGTACAATAATTAATAAATAATTTAAACATAATTTACAAATATAGGCACAACATGTCCAATAAAAAATAGTATTAACAATATTCAAAATGTCATTGATTCTATAGAAACTCTGTTCAACCAACCAGTTTTTACAATTCAAATTGTAGGACTCCCTTGAGGCATAAGTTCATTTTTAGCAGGGCAGGCGTGTTTTTTAGCTTTTAAGTTAGCTATAATTTTCATCTAAATTAATCTTTCTGTTTTGTGGACATCATTTTGGCATCATTAATTTGTTCGTGAAAAGTGATATTTTGAACGGTTTAAAACATTTCTTTCCAAGTATAGGGTCAACCTGGCTGTGTGCTGTCGTGACGTGTAATCCACAGCTAAGCCAGGATCGAGACCATAAAATCTTTCTTCGATAAACAGACTTCAATCTCCATGACTCGCGCGTGTCATTGGGTCAGACTGTATTGGGGTCCGCCTACAAACGATTATATATGCAAGGAGGCCGCCGATCGGGAGAAATGAAAGCGTGCAAGCTTTGCTACTGTTTGATTAGAGTTTACGATTATTGGTTTAGAAGAAAGTGTTTTAAGAGTGGAATAGCTTAATCAAGAAGGCAAGAAAGTTTAAAAGAGACGGATTCCACACCAAATTGAAAGTGAAGCATCTAAGATATGCCAAGATTTGATTTTTCGTGGCGTTGACAGCATTAACACGACTAACAAGGTCAAGATCTTGTTGCTGTGTGTCGACCGATTGGCATAATATGGCGTAAGTGTGTGCTAAAGGCTTGTGCGTACGAGCGGAGCAGCATATCTTGGGTGCTTCACTGTTGATTTGGCGGTGTGAATTCTTGAGCTTAATAGAAAGTGTTCATTCTAAACTTGGAAAAGAGTTTAAGGCATAGATCTAATTAAAAGCTCCTCGACGGTGGATCGCATAAATTAGGTGCAATGCACACTATTGGCCTTCTTAAGATTTAAATACAATCGGAGTGGTATTTGTGTAGCACGTATTCGCGCTTGTAGCGCGAATGAGTCACTGCTAAGAAGAAAAAAAGATAGAATGATAGATGCAAAGATAGAAGACTGTAGTCTTCTATCTTTGTTGTTGATGCACATGAAGCAGGACGGTGGGAGTGTAGCTGTGTGGGTGTGTTCTGTCCAGTTTTTGTATAAGCGTACCGTGTCTTCCTCATTTGACTAGATCTAAAATTATTTCGGTAGCGGGTGCTATGGTTGTGATTGTGGTTCAAAATTTGTAGTGAGAAAATGGATCTCGGATCACGTCTGTGGACTTAAAAGTACTTTAAAAATAACTAGCTTAAAAGCTAAAAAAACACGCCTGCCCTGCCAAAAAAGAGCTTTTGCCAAAAAAATGTACAATGTTGGAATGAGCTTATCAAGACCTTCAATTTGATACCAATACAGTAAATTACGAAGAAAAAAAAAAAGAGTTTGAAAATGATGCCATACTGCAGCAACATTGAATGTTGTCAGGCACTGTTCAGGCATTTAAAAGTTATGGTGGAATAAAGAAACTCACAGACATACAAACATATATAAATTCTAAAAACATAACACTCCTTTTTTGGGCAGTCGTGTAATAAAACGCAGTCATAACTATGAAGTTGTATTGTCTATTATTTATTAGCAGTCCATTTCAACTGATAAGTGCAGCCTGGCCCTGACTCATTTTGTTTTACAAAGACATCACAGTACCGTGGTGCAGCTTAATAGAGACCAACTATTTAACTTTCGGACCTCTTTCGGACCTTCGGCCCCGCTCGTGACCTGTCCTAATGAAGGGGCATTTTAATGGCGTGTACAATTGCTTTTATTGTTCTGAATTTATTCTGCTGTCTGAAGCTAGAACCGCCGCGCGCCGTTATAAACTTTCAACTTGGATGAGCGGAACTGTACTGGAGGTATACATACAAGGTATACATTTTATTTCCATTTGTGTTGGGACAATACAAATATTTTACGTTGACACATCGACCACAATAATTAGTTGTTACTCAAAGGTTCTTAGGCAAAATCTATGCAAGCATTCTCAAATTTTTTTTTCTTCTTTATTTTTAGAAGTTATTACGGTTATAAATATGCTAAAAGTAAAAAAAAATGCGGTGTGAGCGCTACGAAAAGTGCAGTAGTCTATGGCGCTACCCGTGCGAAGCAGAGGCAAGTCACTAGTTTATGAAAGAGATAAATAAAAGAAAAAATAATAATAATATGCAATCCCCCACAGGTACTGACAGCTAAGAGTGCAAACAACCTGAATTCTAGGTGTCAGAGCAACTAAATAACAATTTAAAAAAAAAAGCTATAGCACAGATTAAATAATAGTGTAAGTTGTTCGTTTGTTCCACTCTAATCCATTAAACAAATCCATTAATGGATTTAATTCTACTTTTCATTCCACTCTACTTCTGTTCCATCACCGAGATGGATTAGTTTCCACTGCTTTTTATATTCCACTCTAATCTATTTCTTGGATGGATTAGATTCCACTGCTTTTTATATTCCACTTAAATCCATCACTGGGATGGATTAGTTTCCACTGCTTTTTATATTCCACTCTATATCTATTTCTCGGATGGATTAGATTCCACTGCTTTTTATATTCCACTTAAATCCATCACTGGGATGGATTAGTTTCCACTGCTTTTTATATTCCACTCTATATCTATTTCTCGGATGGATTAGATTCCACTGCTTTTTATATTCCAATTAAATCCATCACTAGGATGGATTAGTTTCCACTGCTTTTTATATTCCACTCTATATCTATTTCTCGGATGGATTAGATTCCATGTGTTTCATATTTCACCATAAGGTACGGAGCCCAAAAGATTTGAATCACCATGTTGCTTGCTTGTCCTATGAGGTAGGGCTGCTCTGGTGTCAGAGTTTGTCAGGCCGCCAAAGACCGTCTGATGGCTTAACGACTGTTATTAATCAATAACAGCACCGCGGCTTAACATGCCCTCCGAAGCACGGAGTGATGGAAAACACGCATTTATCTTAGAACAATCGTTGGTGTGGAACCTAGGCCCCAACCCTGTATCGTTGGATTCTAAGTCGCGCTTGTATACCGCTAGGCTGCCATCGCTCTGTCAAGTTGGTAGTGCTGGAAGTACTCGTAGTAATTTATTACGACCTATTCTAATTAAACTCACGGTTGTAGTTTGCGACAAATTGTATTTAATCTTTGATTGCACTTGAAATTAGACATTTGATGCCAAGTTCACCTAAATGTCAATCAATTAGTTTTTGTCATTAAAACGACACTAAAAGAGCAATTTAAATCTGTACTAAATAAAGCAATAGGATTTACTCTCAATTCAATCGGCTTAGAATCTATTACTTATATTTAAGCAGTACGTAACAAAAAAGTCTGTACATTAAAGATAATTTATGAAAAATGCTGTAGGTTACTTAAAATACGATAATATAACCTCAGACCAAATATTACCATATAACATTTTTTTAAATCGTGTCTGACGGTTTGTTTGCGCATCACATAAAAACTACTTGATCGATTGCGATACGGTTTTCACTGATAGAAGGCTTAGGGTTTGACTTAAAAACTGGTATACTTTATATCTCAATCCGATGGGGAGAACAATAGATAAAAACTATATGACGACTGAATTAAATTTGTTGTACTGTACCCCAAGATTGTACTTATAGTTTTGTACCTGGAATAACATATATGATACTTTTTACCCTCGAAATATTACCGCGCGGGCAACGCCGCGGACTCAGCTAGTTATTCTCATAATACTTTGCCCTACACCTCTCACTAATAAGTTACTTCGAAAAGAACCTTAAATGTAACGAAACAAATTATTTATAACAACTTGATTTGGTTATATTAAGATGTAATTTTTTATTTCGTAATTTCGTTGTGGTTGAGAAACGTATATAAAGTATGGTAGTCGTAATTGAGATTTTGAGGTTATTATAATGTATTACCACAGAATAAATATTAGTACTACGTAGTATTACTTTATGGGATCATGTACAGATGCACACATCTGTACATGATGCATGTTGCATAGTCCTCGAGTCCGAGCCGCTCTCGCCTCCCTGAAGTAAAAAGAGAGGTGTAATAAGTTCGAAGTTTTTGTACCTGTATGTAATTGTATGTCTATGGTTCAAAAGGATGGTCCTATTTTAACGGATTATTAATCTAAAAGCTGAAGATGCAAAGACTGTTCTTAGCTTTGTTTAAAATAGACTGCCTCCGGCAATAAGTGGGGGGGTTTTGAACCACTTCAAAAATTTGTTGGAGTATATTTTTTATTTAAAGTATTGTATCCCATATAAATTTCATGAATATTGGTTCTGTAGGTATTTTTTAGTAGATAGTTCATTTTTTGGTTAAAAATCTTATGTTTAATACTTTTAATTTCCTGAAACATCCACAAAGGTGGGGAGCTGGTGGGGAGCTTGTCAGAAGCTTGTGTTGATTTCCGAAATTACCTACCCAATTGAGCTTTCGCCCGCGACTTCGTCCTCGCGGACTTCAGTTTATTGCGAAAAAAGCAACCTATGCTGTTCTAGGATATTAAAAACCAAGGCAAAAGTAGAGCACCAACGTATTCTATTCTCTTTGGCCCCAACGCTCTTGATGCTTTTTGACAGACTTGTTATTATTTCGTTTCCATGCCATGGAAACGAAATAATACCGTTCCTTACAGCGAGTCATCTACATTTTCCACTTTTTCCGTGGAGACTTACAATTTTCCGGGATAAAAAGTATCCTACGTTTTATTCCAGGGTACAAGCTATCTCCATTCCAAATTTCATCAAAATCCGTCTTGCAGTTATCGCGTTAAAACTCCCCAAACAAACAACAGAATACGTTTCACTTTTATATATTGTTGTGGATAATTATCTGATCCTAACGCATGTAAGTTTTTTTTTGTGTCCCCACTGGTTTGGGATCTGGTGAAGATTTCCGAAACGTCGGATTGAAACCCATGACATTATAACAGATTGTAGTTGCGTTATCGGCAGGCATAACATCCTATTCTAACGCATGTAATGTGTCCGAAAGTGAATGTGCGCCGAAAACTACATGCAGTTGCCAATGACCGACATTGGAGCACTGTACTCATTGTAATGTGTAGCCGATTACAGTGTGGTCATGAGTAGTAAAGTAGCTGGATGTGGCATATGCTATAATCCGCCCAAATGAAAAAGAATAGAAAAGTACATTATTTACACAACATAAAAACATAGAAAACCATCAAAAGAAAAATTTAAGCGATCGTGAATATTAATACTTAGTTATTTTACCACGTTTTTATTAAGTCACTTTTTGTTTGTCTGTCTATCTGTCGTTCCGGGTGGAATCTTGCAACTCATTTTTAGTGCAGTTCCAGATTAGCTATCAGGCTGAAACTTTCAGGGTAGCTCACAACACGGTGACAAAGCAATTAAAAAAAACTTTTTAATTTACCTTTTCTGCTTGTTTCTTGTGTAATTTTGCCGACTAATATATATTAATAATTTACTCTAGTTGGAAATAATTAGTATATTGTACAATAAGTACATAAAGATAGCCATCTTATCCGAGACTTATCCGCCCGAGCCGAAGGCGAGGGTAGATTTTGAAGTCGAGGATAAAATGCCTTGTTTTAATAAGTTACACTGATAAAATACGGATTCCACACCATCAAACAAACAAGTGAAGCATAAGAAATGGCGACTGCGTATATGTGCGTGAGTGGATATCTTTTGGTTCACACACAATTTCATCACAAAAGACTGAATTGTGTTTTGTTTTTCGCGGAAAGTTGACAAAATTAACACGACTAACAAGAACGAGAACTAGCTGCGATTTGGTGGCTAAATCGGCGTGACATGATGTAAATGTGTGCTTGATGCTTGTATGAGTGAATCGGCATATCTTGGGTGCTTCACTTCGTGAATTGGCGGTGTGGAATCCGTTTTTTTAAACATTATTGTGGTTACATGATAAAACAAGAGGAAGTCGTCCATTATAAGCGTAAGATTTGGGCTAAATAATTATTGAACTAACATCACGAGTTGTTCCCATGTCGGACAGTCATAAAATCAAATTCCTAGTCGACGACATTAAACAATAATTTATTTCTATTCGCAAGTCGTTCGCTGAACTTCGCACGTTGCATAGCTAACATAATATAATATAGAAGTAAATATTCTACGTACATATTTTCTAAACTAATCAGGCGATTTGGTGGTCAAACATAGATCTAACTATATATTTTATACCTATACAACTGAACCGCGAGTTGACAAATCTATTGAACGCACAGCCTAAACCGGTGGACCAGATATTTTAAATTTAGAGGGAATGTTCTTTTAGTACCCAAAGGATGCACCAATGAGGGTTTTTTTCATTTTACATCCCAAAGGGGTGAACGGGGATGACAAAGTTCGCACGAGGGTGAAGCTGCGGGGAGCACCTAGTCCACACTTCTACACTAATCTATAATTAATGTTATAAAAAGGTAAAGTTTGTGAGGTTGTAGGGGGTAATCTCTGGATCAACTAAACCGATTTTGAAAATTCATTTACCAATAGAAAGCACGTTATTTGTGAGTGTATACACTATAGATTAAAATGACCACGCGTGCGAAGCGCGGCTTCGCACGTTCAGCTAGTAATATTATAATGATCGTATATTTATATTTTTGTAATGGATAAACTCAAACAGTACTCAACAGCCAACTCAAAAGTACAGAACCGATTTAAAAAATTCTTCCACCTATAGAAAGCTATATTATCATCGAGTTACATGAGCACAAATTTATTTTTAATAATGTAATAATGTAAGGAAATCCTTACGAAAATTGCAATAATATAACCCAAGGTATCAAAATTACTCGCTGTAAGGAACGGAATGATGGTTGCCATGGAAACGAAATAATAACAAGACTGTCAAGTACGTGAGTAATAATGCAATTGTCTATGGTCAAAAAACACAACACTCGTTGCTGTCAAAGGTTTTGAATTACGCTTACTGGCGTATTTTTTTTAGAAGTTACGACGGGTATAAATATTATTAAAAGTAAGAAAAATGCTACCCTTTGCGAGTCACAAGTTCCAAATAAAAAAAGAAGATTGTACTACTGTTTTTTATTTTAAATCTAATAAATAAGATGCATTCACTAAAACTAGTATAAAAATAACATTCAACATGAAAAAGTAAAGACAGTTGTTGCATTTAACTCCAATCAATTTCGCTGTCACTTAAAAATGTATTAGTATAAATGTGCACCTAACAATAACTTATTCAAACTGTTATCTTGATGGATGATGTCTCCCTACAGATCAGACAGCTGTATCGTATTATTAAATCGTTCGGGACCACACAGAGAGGTTTTTGCCTGAAAAATATTATGTTTATATTAATTTGAGATGGCAATTTGATTTTTGTAAAAAAAAAAACTTTGATAAACGAGCAGAAAATGTAAATTAAAATACTAAAAATAATCTAAAAATAATGTTTTTTAGAATGCTTTATTATAATTTTAGAATGCACTGTCATCGATTATGTAAGATTCCACCCGGAACGACAGACAGACAGACAAACAAGAATGTGCCTTAATAAAAACGTAGTAAAAAGTAACGTTGAGTCTATATTATTTATTCTGTGGTTGAGTTAAGGTTGACATCGAGCTAAAACAAAATCAAATCCCAAATAATTTGCACATGATAATGTTTAAGTTATAATTGTAAATTACACGAATAGATTAAGTTTCTAACTAAAAAAGAATAATAAAGAATATTCGGTCTTTTTTTCAATGAATCTAGATCTATCTAGACATCTTGAGATTTTATTTATTTGTCTTGATCTAGAATCAAGACAAATAAATAAAATTGAAATTTTTGTTTGTAATGTCAAACTAACAGCCTTTTTAATAAATGCTTATGACAGTACCTATACACGGTACTCATAACAAAAATGTTTTTTTTTGTCTTTCTGTCTGTTTGTTCCCGCTAATCTCCGAAACGGCTGGACCGATTTTGACGGGACTTTCACTGGAAGGTAGTTGATATTACAAGGAGTAAAATAGGCTACTTTATATTCGAAAAATAATTAGGGTCCTGCGCAAAAAAAAAAACCATAAATTTAAATAGAGAAATATAAAAAACATTTTACAATAAAAATTACGATAAGACGATTAATAAAACTAGAATAAGAAAGAATTCCTACTCTATTTATTTTCATGTCACAATATAAAACAGGTAATTTCATAAGAAAAAAAAACATTAAAAAAATTTTTTTTTTTGTTATTAGTACATACAAATATTTTATTTCGTTTTAATCTCAGCTTTAACAACTACGCTCACATATCTTTCAATCCTCAAACCTCTGCCACATCCAGTATGTCTACATCTGCGCCCACAATAATAGTAATCGTTCAAAAAGCTGAGGTTTGAAACTGGGCTACATGCGGACACCTGGCAACACAGTGACCGCAGAATGACAAGTCGTACCATTAATTTAGTCTTTATTATTACTGGTTACATAAATAACACATTAAACTACTAGCACAGTACCATAGTACATATATAGTCCGTAGTCCGTAGGACTATATATGTACTGTGTTTATGGTAAAATCCATACACGACGAAAGATCCGACAAAACAGATCAGCGATAAATTCTAATAATCGATTTAAAATGAATTTACTAAAAAACGGCTCAACCAATTTTGATGAGTTTTTTACAGGACTGCACCAAAAATCTATTCTTTCAAATAACAAATTCATCATTCAAATCGGTTAAGAAATCCCGGAGATACCTATGAGTGAACATACGCTGAATTAAGAGAAAAACTGTAAAAGACCAAAGGTCGCTATACATACCAATATATAAAAGTGAAACGTTGTCTGTTTGTTAGTTTGTTTGGGGAGTTTTAACGCGATAATGGCTTGACATATTTTGCTAAATAAAAAGTATCCTATGTTTTATTCCTGGGTATAAGCTACCTCCATTCCAAATTTCATCAAAATCCGTCAAAGCTCCCCAAACAAACAGACGTTTCACTTCTATATATTGGTTTGGATTTATTATTTTAGTCACTATAATTGACAAGTCTATTTCGGTTCGATGCAGCCCAGCTCTCACAGACACCTTAAGTTTTTGCGCAAATCTTAATCGTACGTATCCTTTGAAATTTATCATCTAATCAACTTTTTTCTGTTCCAGGAATTGAACAATCATCCCTTCAGAGAGGTAAGTTAATAACATATTATTTTAGCAATTGGTTTCTTATACTTATATGTTAAGTCGCTTCCTCAACTCAGTCAAGGACTCCTTACTCCTTGAGGAAATAATTCTCAAATCATCCTCGAAATATTTAGATTCAGATGTTATTTCATTTCATTAAATGGTGCTTCATTTATGACAACGTAATAATTATAATGTCTGAGTGAAATACATTTACTTAGTAATACTGCCTAATACGAAATGTACAAAAATCAGCCGTATTTTCCGTAGCAAAAGTATCGATTAATTCACTCAATCAAATAAATTCTTTACGGGTTTACTTTGAGGACATGGTCAAATTAATTCACTCAATAAAATAAATTCTTTACGGGCTCACTTTGAGGACATGATCAACTGTTTCCTCGATACTGTGTTCTTTTATCTGAGGGTTCGTCTAAAGATACAGGTGCTACTTTTTTGTACAGTTCACGCAACAAAGAGGTACATGTTCATAATTTGTCTTGATGGGTATCCTTTTGTTAGTTGGCAGGATTAATTTTGATTATGTTTTTGTTAGGCGAAGAGAAGGCAAAAAAATGCTTTTTGAAAATTGTGGGGTTCTTAAAAACCAGATATTGATAGTTTATAAAGTCCAAGGTTAGATAAACTAAAAAAAAACCTTTTAATACGTAAGCGTAATGTTAAATCTTTGTTTCAGATAGTAAAAAACTTAAAAGAAAGATTTAATACATTTTTGCCCGACAGAGCGGAGTTTTTTAAATTATTTCCTTTAGTGACGAGACGGGCAGATCGCTCGCCTGATGGTAAGCGTTACGCCGGCCCATAACTATTGCAGTGCCACCGTGAAGTTTCGTTGCAAAATCTTCACGTCACTGCACTGCGCTCGTCACCCTGATACATTGGTTGTTAAGTCTCATTGCCCAGTAATTTGTTTGGAAACACAGAAATGCTTACACACTACTGCTTGGCGGTTGAATAATTATCTGACAAAGGTGTGGACTCTTGCGTAAGAGGCCTAGCACTACAAAACAAGGTATTGTGTTTTTCTGCCTATGTATGTTTGTTACATTGTAACACTATAGTACACACACTACGTAACACTAGACCAAACGCTTGGACCGATTTTGAAGATTCTTACGTCGATCGATTTGTCATAACTTAATCTTGCGAGTGCTACGACATGACAGCAATCAAAATTCAATATGGCGACAACTACACTCCACATAATCAAAAATAAAAAAATAAAAGTCGACGAATTATGTTTCTGGAGTATAATTGAATAGGTATTTGAAAATCATCTTGAGGTTTCTCTTATCATTTTTTTATTTCGAATGACTTCTTAAGATACGACAAAGAATAAATAATAGTAATAAATAGGGTTGTCTGTTGAGTTGTCGCGGCTTCGCAAAATGTTTAGTTTTACAATTTATGTATGTAGGTACTATTTAATAAGTAATCTCATTATTTAACAGGTATTTACTTTTACCAAACTATGTCGAGGCAAGCAGTTGATCTTTGAACTTAACTTAATCACCTTTCTTAACTTATTAAAATATTGCACAACTTTTGAGTTCAAAGTTCTGCAATAAATTGTTTTTATTACGTTTTATTGCTCGTTTTGGACGAGATTGGTAATAATTATATTTTAAATTACTTACTACCAAAGAATTTCGTGGCCATTTAAGTCTGTTTGCTTGTTTGGTGAGCTTTCACGCCAAAACGGCTGATCTGATTTTCATGAAACTTTGTAAATAGGAGACCAACATAGGACACTTTTATCCCGGAAAATTGTAAGTTTCCACGGGAAAGCTGGAAAATGTCGATTACTCCCTGTAAGGAATGGTTGCCATGGAAGCGAAATAATAACAAGTCGTCAAAAAGCATCAATAGCGTTGGTGCTATACTTTTGCATTGTTTTTTTTTCGATAAACTGTAGTCCGCGCGGATGAAGTCACGGGCGAAAGCTAGTGTCATATATATCAGAGGAAATAATTTACATTTCTTATAACGTGTCTAAGAAGTTGCTACATATTTTAAAATAAATATCATGATTAAATTAAAATGCTAAAATAAATATTTCTGTCCAGATCTTGGCCCCTTTATTTAACAGAAAGACCTATACATACATACAAAAATCTAAGGACTTTTTAACTTTTTAAACTTTAGCAAATTGAATTCTTGTTTATAGACATAATTTTTATATTAAAACTGATCAATTCGTGCACAAGTTATAAATTAGAGAATGTTTCGATGTTATAGATGCATTTATTGTTTATACGAGTAGGCGTCTTAGAAACGTACACTATTTCTAAGAACCTATCTACAATTTTTGATCAGAAAAAATACCTGCATTTCAACTTTAAATATCATGCTAAATGCTCGCCTATATTAAATAAGAAAATGACAAAAATATATACTTTTACGGGTTTTTTTCACTTCTTCTTTTTTGTTGCTTTGTAACTTTTTACGTTTTTAACATACACTTTTTTATTATTTTATTTTTAACGTTTTCAAGTTTTTTTTTCATTTTTTTTTATTGCTTTGTCATCGGTTTGTGAGCTACCTTGAAAGTTTCAGCCGGATAGCTAATCGGAAAGTGCTCGAAATTTGAATTACAAGATTCCAGGACAGACAAAATACATACATACATAGATACATACCAGTGAAGTTAAATGAAAGCTTTTTAAAAAGCTCTCCATTTAAACATGTTGGCAACTAATAATAAATTGAATATCGACAATGCGACCGAGTGATGATGCAAAATCGCGTCTAGGGTCTCATTTTTTGTTCGGCATTGTCAAAAGACGTTGCGATTCAGTTACGAAACAATGGGACCTCATGATGTGTCGAATGGAGGCGTGGATGTGCAACGATTTTGACTGTACGTGTAGTTGTAGTGCAAGATTGAATAAAGGATTAACTTAAATTGTCCAAAAAATATTTTTATTACTCTGTTGAATGACGAGTCGTGCCGAGATAATGTGTGTCAGTCTCAACTCCATTTAAAGTAATACAATGCATTGGATGTGACATTTGTGTGTAATAAAAATGTTTACAACAAAAGAGCCTGCTTAGATAGAGATAACTCTAAATTCAAAGTAGAAAGTGGCCACTTTTGATCGACTATATCACAATCGTCGTGAATAAATTATAAATCATAAACACGCCCAAAGCCGTTTGACAACTCTCCACGAAATCTCAGCTGTCAACAACAATAGCTATTCAGCATTAATCAACATTCCCAATTCGAAATGCTAATGCGAGATTCGAGCCGCCGCGCCCGAATCCCTTTGTGACATTGACAGCTGGACAATGTAACGAAAGTGCGATTTCGCACCACGCGACGCAACGTTTACCGAGCATAACAATTATCCGCATTACCATTGTCTTTACGCTAGAGAAAGGAAGGGCGTCTGTGTGAAATTTTTTCGGTGAAAGTTTGACGTTTTGTAACTTGGCTTGTTTGATAGTAAGAGTAGTTGTGTCAACTATAATAGTGGACGATTTGGTAAATTGCTCAGTCACTTGAACTCAACTGAACAGTGTTCTAGTTCTAAAGCGAATTGAGAAAAATACATGTCTGGATGAGTGTTTATACAAAAGTGAGTTTTTTTTTTGCTGTTGGCCTTTACAGCTTCACCTCGCTAAAGCGCTCCGCCGCAATGCGTGACGCAGAAGGCGCACGCCAAAGTTAAATTTATGAAGATCGCACAAGGGCACCCAGGGGGTACGGACCTCGGCTTGGACGGTCGTCTCAATTACGGGGGTCGGACTAAACACCCCTTGATCGCTAGTTTTAGTAGTGAACGAGGGGGCCTTAAAAAATGTCTAGGAGCCGTTTGATTGATTTGATAACTGACCACCGATTCGTAATACACCTTCGAGAAGAATAGTCAAGAAACTCGAAAGCAAATAATAACTGACTATGAGTTACGGGACCTTCGAACTCGCCGGCGAGGTCAGTGTCTGTGTCAAAGTGAGAAGAGAAAAAAAATGGACCTAAATTAAGAGTGATTTTTATTCAGAGAGTGAAAAAGAAAAAAGGAAAGTCAAGTCACATTTCCGCAAATAAAACACACATACCAAAAACAGGTAGGTATAATTACCATAACTTTCGTAGATAGCTGAAGAGATATAATTTCAATTCATAATCTTAAAGCCAATCGTTTCACGTCTAGATCACAATGATACAGTGTTATAATCACATCATCACATTCGTCGCTATCCCTGATAGGTCACATTCATAATACGTCACCTTGTGCATCTAGTATCAAATTTCATCATAATCCGTTCAGCCGTACACACACAGACACACACACACACACACCCACACACACCCACACACACACAAACACGCAAATTAACTCCTAGTACATTTCAATAAAAAAATAGTTATTTTAATGTTTTTAATCCTTATCCGTACTATTAAGAAAAAAACAAAAGAAAAGTTTTTGCGGGAGCTTTTGCGGGACTAATGCACGGCAATTGTTTTTTTAAATATTTGTAGATAGATAGAAGATAGATATATATATAGATAGATAGAGAGATAGATCGAAGAAGATAGATAGATAGGGTCAACTTTCAGAATGGTCCCATGTATATTTCATGTGAATTAGTTTAATAGTTTTTTTAGTAAATGCGTTTGTAGATTTTTTGTTTAAACGTGTTATTTCTTGTGTTTTGCGTTTCAACAAGCATCCAACTCCGTTTAAAGTATTGTGTTGCAACAAATCTGTCAGTGTTTTTACACGACTGCCCAAATAAGGAGCGTAATGTTTTTATCATTCATGTATGTATGTTTGTATGTATGTGAGTTTCTTTATTTCACCATAACTTTTGAATGCCTGAAAAGATTTAGACGTATGAGGTATCGTTAGAATTCTTACATCCCCCGAGTAACATAGGCTATGTTTTTTTTTGAAAACTTCCATTATGGCAGTGATATGGCTACATTTTGAAATTGGAAAAAATAAACTAAGTTTACAATATGGGTATCAAATTGAAGGCCTTGATAAGCACATTCCAACAGTATGTAACTTATTGGCAAAAGCTCTTTTTTGGCAGGGCAGGCGTGTTTTTCTTTGCTTCTAAGCTAGTTATTTGTGTTTCTACAAGGATTACATAAACGCACACTGAATAATCATGAAGCCTTATCGATTCCATCGAAGCACTACAGACTACAGATGACGTATCGTACGTTACGCCATAAAAAGGCGTATCCACAAATCACAAGAATATTTTAGTCTCGACGCAAAATACCCTATGACGTCTGGAAATAGAATAAAGACTGGATAGCGTGACGCCTGGCCATAATTCTACCCAGCGACAAGGCGAAAAACTGGGGGAGTTCCAAAGTGTGTCAGGATAACTGCTAAAGTTTCGCCTGGGGGCTTAAATCAATATGGAAGTTGAATGGTTGGGAATGTCTTATATATCTGCTTATCCAAGTGGCAGTATTGTGCCAGCTTTAATGCAAACAAGGAAATATCGAATAGGTATATGAAAATTATACCTAGTTATTATAATATCTAGGGCTGATTTTACAGTCACTATCATCAAAATCGGGGTTTCGTTTTCCCAATCTTCCTCTAAATCTCAACAGAATGAAATAAAAATTACTCCACCTGTACACGACTGTACGAGTATATTAGACATCTTAAAAAGGCGGTTTGAAAGGCTCCAGTTGTAAATAGAAATGGCATATAAAGAACAAGACATACATACAGTGGTTGTGTAAATGTATAATATCTATCATACAAAAAAAAACCACTGTAATTACAAAATCCGTGGAGGTAACAGGGGCATACAGTTTGTATCGTAAATGAATACAGATATTTCCGCTTAAATATTAAATTTGAAATCCTTTTAACCTTTTGTATTTTTGAATAGGTACTGCATTGCATGGAATCTTTCGTACATTTTTAACCCCCGAACAAAGAGACGGGTGTTAAAGGTTTAGGGTGTGTATCACTGTGTGTGTTTGAATATCTCTGTGGAATCGTAGCTCCCAAACGAATGGACCGATTTTGATGCGTTTTTTTCTGTTTGAAAGCTGATGTGATCGAGATGTTTCTTAGATATATGGAGGATAGGTGGAGAGGGGGGAGGTGAGAAAAGGGGAGTGAGAATTGTAGCTCCCAAACGAATGGACCGATTTAGGTGCGGTTTTTTATGTTTAAAGATGGGGTGGGTTCTTAGCTGTAATGGGGGAAAGGAAGGAAGGGGGGAAGGAAGGAAGGGGGGGGTGAGTATCGTAGCGTATGCTATTTTTATGTTTGAAAACTATGTGATCGAGATGCTTCTTAGCTATAATGGGGGGTCGGGAATCGGGGGTTATATATTTTTTTAAATTGTGCTTGTATTTTATGTATTTCATGCATGTACTTGAAATGTATTTCTATTTTCTGTGACATAATTTTGAAGAACATTAGTGCATTCCATTCTAGCTCTGTAGAGAGCATCATAATTTTGAAGAACAGTGCATTCCATTCTAGCTCTGTAGAGAGCATCATAATGTTGAAGAAAATTAGTGCATTCCATTCTAGCTCTGAAGAGAGCATCATAATTTTGAAGAACATTAGTGCATTCCATTCTAACTCTGTAGAGAGCATCATAATTTTGACTGTTTTTTTTTTGTCAGCAAGGTTATTAACATTATCATTTTATTAAAGAAACTTGATTTTATCACGCTATCTAAGTCGTAAATACATATTCAAAGAGAAATACGAATGTGGGGAAGACTAGAACATAATTAACGATTATACGCTGGTGGTCGCCATCCAGTATGGTTGTTAAGGGTACCTAAATTAACCTGACTATTACTTTTATGATATTCCTTGTTTACACATATTAATTACCAGCAGTTTATTACGTTGTAACTGCTAGGTGCCAGGCCATCTCCACAGATAAAAAGTACATAACCCATACCGCAATCATCATCATCAGTCCCCTGTTAGATAATAGGCCTATCCTAAAGCACGCTCTTCCTTTCCAAATGCCGCCAGCCACCTTGTGTATAATCGTAGCTCCACCTAGCCGGAGGGCGTCCATTTGCCGACTCGCGGGTTGCAAGAACTCGTCTATCATAATGGCTATCAGTTCTTCAGCAAATATGGCCAGCCTACTACCACTTCAGCTTGCTAATCCTATCGACTTTGTCTCTCTGTCGGATCACCCCGATCTTCTAAGAGAAACTCCGAGCATACCACTTTCCATAGCCCGTCAAGATACTTCGAATATGCTTATTTTTTTAATATTGTTTGTCTCCGCACTTCTAATGCAAATGGCAGGCTAGTGTCACATTATAAGTTGTATAATATTTTTTTAATGAAATAGTGGAAATGTTGAATCCCCAGTCAGTCAGGTAGTCTAGCCAAGTCACAATAAAAGTCACGATTCGTTGTTCTCTTCGAAAGATTTTCGGAGAGAACACTAAATGGCACATTTTTTGCGTTTGATCAGTTGTCTACACTGCACCACAGAATAAATAATAGTACAAGACTGAACGTTAACGAACATCTAGAATGGTTTCAAAGAAACACAAGTATGAGAAAAAAGACAAAGCAAAACAATGTCTCGAGTGCGTTTTTCCGCCGTAACACGGGTTAAGCATTTGTCTTTATGACAACTTTGACACACGCTTACATGACACCGTCGGGTTCAAAATGACATTCCCAGAGAGGCATTGATCTCTGAGAGGTGCGGTTAGAATACATAATGGTAAATTAATACATTCGTATGCGCGTACGTAATTATTTTACCGCCTTTTGCTGATCTTGTCATTGTATTCTCGAGAGATGTTAATCATAAATTTAAATGAATTCGTCTTATTTTTTTGACAACGCCTGTTATGTAATGAGAACCAAATTATCAAAGATAAATAAATAAAATAGTTATTTGTTGTGCAAGGCTGCAAAGTGAATTGTTTGGCGAGAGTACTTGTATTGAAACCAGAGCAAGCGAAGGATTCTAGGATTGAACCAAGAGCGAAGCGAGGGTTTCAAAAGTACGAGACGCCAAATAACTTTGCTGCCGTGCGCAACACATAACTTTTCATCTCACTACAGCGAGGAAAATGCTAGGTGCAATAAAACAGCTAAAATAATAATATATTAAATTAGTGTTTATAATAATAATAATAAAGAATGGGCCGTCGCGAGATGCCTGGCAGATGTGTAAACATAATAGAATAGAGTCGAACAGAATCGAATAGAATAGAATCGAAAAGAGTCGAATAGGGTTGAAATTTGTAAAATAGAGTCAAATTCAAACGAAAAGAGGCGATTAGAGTCGAGAAAAGTCGAGTAGGGTCAAGTAAAGTTGAATAGAGTCAAGTAGAGTCAAATAGAGTCGAGTAGAATCGAGTAGAGTAGAAAAGAGTAGAAAAGAGTAGAATCGAGTAGAATAGAGTAGAATAGAGTAGAATAGAGTAGAATAGAGTAGAATAGAGTAGAATAGAGTAGAATAGAGTAGAATAGAGTAGAATAGAGTAGAATAGAGTAGAATAGAGTAGAACAGAGTAGAATATAGTAGAACAGAAAGAATACAGTAGAATACAGTGGAATACAGTAGAATACAGTAGAACAGAGTAGAACATAGTAGAACAGAGTAGAATAGAGTAGAACAAAGTAGAATAGAGTAGAACAGAGTAGAATAGAGTAGAATAGAGTAGAACAGAGTAGAATAGAGAAGAATAGAGTAGAACAGAGTAGAATAGAGAAGAATAGAGTAGAACAGAGTAGAATAGAGAAGAAAAGAATTGAAAATGAAAAGAGACGGATAGAGTCGAGTAGAGTGGAGTAGAGTTGATTAGAGTCGATTAGAGTCGAGTAGAGTCGATTAGAGTTGATTAGAGTCGATTAGAGTCGAGTAGAGTCGATTAGAGTCGAGTAGGGTTGGTAGTGTCGAGTAGAGTGGAGTAGAGTCAAAAAGTGGTCAATAGAGACGAATAGAGTCAAGTAGAGTAGAATCGAATCGGATAATAATATAGTATAAATTAGTAATAAAGTATTTTCAGTGGATTGGCGCTATAGAAAATTATTGAACCTTTCTGGTTCGAATTTTAAAAACTCTTTCCACGCTAGCGGGTAAAATGCAGTTTTGCACTCAGATTTCGAATGACAAACAGAATCTTTCCGAGCTTGTGAGGTGAAAACAATATTGTTATCTTAATTCTAAGATTGTTATGTACTAATTGTAAATTAAATGATGAGGAAAAGTTTCGAAACATATAAAAAACTGACAAAAACTGGCAAGAAGCTTATTTTAATCATTTGATTTACTTGTTTTTTTTACTACTTAATTTTATATCCATACCAATATATAAAAGTGAAACTTTGTCTGTTTGTTTGTTTGTTTGTTTGTTTGGGGAGCTTTCACGCGATAACGTCAGGACAAATTTTGATGAAATTTAGAATGGAGATAGCTTTACCCTTGAATAAAATATTATCCCGGAAACTTGTAAGTTTCCAGAGGAAAGCTGGAAAATGTTGATTACTCACTGTAAGAAACGGTTGCCACCACAGAATGGTCTATCTGGTTGCCATGGAAACGAAATAACAAGACTCAAAAAACATCAAGAGCATTGATACTTTTGCAATGCTTTTGCATTGGTTTTTATTATCCTAGAAGAACATGATGGATGCTTTATTTCGCGATAAACAGTAAGTCCGCGCGGACGAAGTCGCGAGCGGGTAGCTAGTACAGAATAAATACTTAATAGTACTACGATTGTACCTAATTAGCCATGCAAAATGTATTTTTTTGCAGTAATAAATATGTTTTCAAAAAAAATACGACTTGGACCTTAGCGCATGAAATTAATTTATTACACATTGAAGGGTTTACTCAAACACAGTTGCAATTACATTAAATTGTTTCTACACTGCACAATGCAATTCTAAAATCGATTCGATCGATCACTACTCGATTATTAACCATTCGGTTCGTAATCGTCTAATGAGGGTTCGACTCGAGCTCCTCAATAGCACTATTTACATAACCTCTAACCTGAAATTTGCATCCATCTCTTTCCAACATCCAAAGTTGAAACAGGAGGGAAACAGTTTGCTTTTTGGTCTGGGTTTCTCCTTCTCGTTCTGACTTTAAAGGGATGAGTGAGAGATATGGATCAGATTGTGGTAATACCTTCCGGGACGGCTTATTATTTAGTGTGTAGCATGGCTAACGTAATTAAGGAAGCTATAACGTTTGCTTTGATATAATAACCGATTGAAGTCTATTGGTTCCAACGCTAAATATAGCGTTATTACGATACAGCCTTCCACTGGCAGCTATCACACTATCACTTCACATTAGTTGATATAAATGTATCAATCCATATGTATTTTATAAATTTATGTTATGTATGATATTTATTACATATTATTAGATATTTATTTTATTGTATTGGTGTGTATTCTTATTAGTTATATAATTTATTTTAGATTAATTAGCATATTTTTATGATACCTATGAGTACTCCTCCGTCTGTTGTCGTATTTATTTCCTCTCCATCCAAAGGTTGTCTAGAAGAGGTCGCTTTTTTAGCGATAAGACCGCCCATTGTACAATAATATTTCTTAGTTTTAGTTCATTTGTATTTGTAAATTTTTGGTGTACAATAAAGAGTTATCTATCTATCTATCTATCTATCTATTAGTATTATAAATCGGAGAAGTGTAGCCACTGTCGTTAACAGACCAATCAGATCTTAGAGTTTTAAAAATGAATATACTCTCATATCGAGCGGAAAACTTAGTATAGGCGGTGCAAAACTCCAAACATTAGAACCGACAGTCCATACAAAACGTATAAAATGCATTAAATCGATTAGCGCCATTTATTTGTTATCTTTGTGTGTGTGTATGTTTGTCACAACTTCACGGTCAATCGGCTGAACGGATCTGGATAATATTTGGTACCACGATTGCTTATATGCTGGATAACACAAAGGCTTCTTTTCATCATCATCATCATCATAATCCACGCGGGTGAAACCGCGGGGCGCAGGTAGAGTAAGTAAGTAAGTAAGCAGTAAGAAAGCAAGTACATACGTTTTATAGGGTTCCGTCTAGGGTTCCGCAATCTAGCAAGAAACCCTAAAAATAGCTTCTAGGGTCCAGTCTATCCCCGTTTGTCAGTTTGTATCAACATCATAACTTCCAGAGTTATAAACCGAAATGCAAGATATTTTAAAAGAAAATTACTCTGATATCTTTTTTGATTTGTGGAAGACAGAATATTGTGACTCCAGAACCCTACCATACCCTACGCTATTCGTGGTCCGACACTCACTTGGCTGGATATTTTGGAAAAGAGTCAACGCATCAGCTTTCATAAAGGTAAATGCACTCTCCCGCCCGCGGTCAGTGCGTGAAATGTGCACTTGACGCAGAATGTGCTTTTCGCAATAAATGCACTTTTCTCATAACGTGCACTTCTCACAATGAGCACTTCGCAAAATGTGCACTTTGTTAAATACCTTAAGGAATATTACAAAAGGTGCATTTCGCAATAGGTACACTTCTCACATCGTCACAGAATAAATAATAGACAACGTGCACTTCTCACCGTGAGCAATTCGTAAAATGTGCACTTTTTGAAATACCTTATGGAATATAAAATTGCAAAATGTTCATTTTGGAATAGTTACATTTATCACAACGTGCCCTTCTCATCGCGAGCACTTCGCCAAATGTGCACTTCATTAAATACCTTAAGGAATATAAAATTGCAAAATGTGCATTTCGCAATAGGTACATTTCTCACAACGTGCACTTCTCATAACGGGAACTCTCACCATGATTACTTCGCAAAATATGTATTTCATTAAATACCTTAAGGAATATAAAATTAGCAAAATGTTCCTTTTGCAATAGGTACATTTCTCACAACGTGCACTTCTCATAACGGGAACTCTCACCTTGAGCACTTCGCAAAATGTGCACTTCATTAAATACCTTAAGGAATATAAAATTGCAAAATGTGCATTTCGCAATAGGTACACTTTTCTAACAACGTGCACTTCTCATAACGGGATCTTCTCACAGTGAGCACTTGGTAAAATGTGCACTTTTATAATATTTGGTTAGGTATACAAAATATTCTCAAAAATAAATGTACTTCTTTTGGATCAGTACAATATACTACTTTTATTAATTTAAACATAGAACAATAGTAAATAGAGTAAAATTAGTAGTAGTAAATCAGTAAAAGAACTAGCACAGAATAAAAATAATAGTACGTAGATTTGGAAGTAGAGTTTTTACGGGTGTAATTAATAATAAATCAACAGATTTTAAAATCTTTTTTTTTTAAACTTCACTTGAATGTATGTATCATCTATCTACGAGTATGTATTTCAGTCTGTCCTGGAGTCTTGCAATTCAAATTTCGGGCACTGCCCGATTAGCTATCCGGCTGAAACTTTCAGGGTAGTTCACAAATCGATAACAATGAAATAAGAAATAAAAATAAAATTTGCCTATGTATTTTTAGTCAATTTTATGTTTCTTATGGTAGTTAAGTATTTTAAAAAGTGCACATTTTGCGAAGTGCACAAGTTAACATGTTAATGGTTTAAAACGTCTGTCATGTGACAGACGTCATCTCTATAGATAAATCATTGGAAAAATGCAAACCATACACATAATCATTTATATACTGTTAGGTGTAAAATAATTATACAACGTAAGTACAGGCATCCATTTATTTTAAACACAGTACCTATCCTCTGGAAGTCAAGTAAAAATAAAAGGGATACCGCGCGTCGTGTGTTGCAAGTAACGACAGCAATAAATGAGACGTGTAATTACTATGATCACGGGGCAGTAATAACCAGCCAATAGATGCAGCTTTTTAATCTGCTGCTGAGTTGTACGGTTAGCAAGAAAGCCAGCTAGTATGAATAACCTTAATACATATAATATTTTATTGAATTAAACTCTATCTCTACATAGTATAAAACAAAGTCGCTTTCCGCGTCTGATATCCGCTAACTCCTCCTAAACCTACACGGATTTTGATGTGGTTTTAACCATCAGCTAGCACACCAATATATAAAAGGGAAACGTTGTTTGTTTGTTTGGGGAGCTTTCACGACAATTTTTTTTATCAAATTTTGATGATGTATATAAGTACTGTACAATAAAATGATCAACATAGGATATTTTTTATCCCGGAAAATGGTATGTTTCCACGGGAAAACTTGAAAATGACGATTACTCGCTGCAAGGAACGGTTGCTATGGAAAATAAATAATAAAAGCATCAAGAGTGTTGGCGCTATACTTTTGCATTGGTTTTTATTTTTAATATCCTAGAAGAACATAGGGTGCTTTTTTCGCGATAAACTGTAGTCCGCGCGGACGAAGTCTTGGACGAAAGCCAGTTCCAAATAAAACTGAGAAAGGTTGAGCTAGATCTTTAACATATTTCGTTATACTTAATTGGGCGTTTTTGTGTGCAAATAAATAATTATACATTAATAACCACATAATTTAAGGCCGCTTGGAGTTTCTCTGAAGGACAAGATCCGTAATGAAGATATCCGACAGAGAACCAAGGTAACCGACATAGCTCAAAGGATAAGCAAGCTAAAGTGGCAGTGGGCTGGTCACATTTCCCGAACAACCGATAAAATAACTCGAACGTGGTAGACGAGTTCTCGAGTGGAGACCACGTTAGACAAAGTGTAGGACGCCCTGTGGTAAGGTGTAAATAATAATAATATATTGGAATTGTACCGAATATATATATTCGGGACAATTCCACACCAATGACTTAGCTCCAAACTAGGATACCCTGTACATTGGGACTAGATAACGGATAAACATACAAGAATATCCATGATTCGGAAACAAACATTTCTTGCTCATCACACAAATGATTGCACCTTGCAGGATTCGAACCCGTGACAATTTCATTTCGTACATTTCGGGTCTCTAGCCACTAGACTAACCGGTCCAACCGGTGGACCAAAGGTGTAGCGACGATTTGCGAGAAGCGGCTGGAAGAAAATAGATGAGGAGAGATGAAGACCGAGCTCAGTGGTGTTCATTAGGAGATGCCTACGTCCAGCAGTGGACAAGTATAGGCTGATGATGATAATGATGAACCACAAAATAAACAATAGTACCTTATACGCTATTACATATTATGCTCGAGTTTGATTTTACTTACATGAAATGACACGCGATGATGCGGTAATAGTAGTTTATGAATCGGTTGCATAATGAGGAGAATTAAAACACGAGAGTGAGTTTTTTAATAGTATCACTCGAGTATTTTAATACCTAGTTATGTGCCGTTTCATACACTACTTTATCTAGACTCGTGCAATAGGAACTTTCTTTTAATGAAAAAAAACCTAATCTTTTCTTGATTTTGTTGGTAAAAACTCGTTCGTTATGTACGTTGTTGTTCCGTGATGTCAGGTGGAGTTAAATTCTCCTCCCAAACACTGTTTTCACATGTTTAACTCATCTTTGTCACGTTTTTAATCACGATTTAATAAAACATTTAATCAACATAATAAATCACATAAAATTGGTTAGGTACTAATTTAAAGTAAATTATGGCGCAAAAATCCAGTCCACAGCAAATTCGCGCGCATACGGTCTAACACGCGCCGTCATAGATAATAAATTACGAAAACTGTCGTAGGTGCGGAGCCTACCGGAATGGTAAAAAATATATTATAACATCGTTTAGTTCAAAAAACAGTGTTATAATGGGTTTTTTTTCTTATTTGATACGTGTCGTGCGTAATGTATGTGTGTCACGTATGTAATTTGAAGTTCATAATCCGGATTTTAGGATATGAGTGTAGATAAACTGAATTATGTCATACTTTTAATACCTAACTCCGCCAAGCTTTTTTAATTTAAAGTCTTTATCACACCAAACAGTTAAGCTATTTCACAAGTTTCTGCACAACGACAAAGTACTAAGTATAACAAGATTGAACATTAGGTACGTCAGATACAGTTACCTCGTTCGCCTATAACCTCACTTCCCCGTTACGGTTCATTCTTTACGATTATCAATCAACGATGTCATATGGGATAGCTAAATACAAGATAGATTGATAAAAGCGATGGTAACTGAGAGGTATACTAGTGCGTGTTATAATCCAGTGATGCCGGGGTCGATCATATGTTTTGCACCATTTCTAATTTATGTGCGAATTGAAATCGCTATGTGCTTCGGAAGGCACGTTGTTATTGACTGATAGCTGTCGTGCCACGTCAGACGCCCTCAGGCTTCCTGACAAACTCTGACACCAGAGGCCAGCACAGACAAACAAATAAACAGGATAAATAACCATCGTTGTTAGACTCATCATCTATCCTCTCTCTGTCTATACTTATAATATAATCTAGCAATAAAATAAGTTACGAAAAGTCTGTACAAAGAAAATAATAAAAAAAGTCTTGGGTACTTACTTTAAATAATCCACTACATTTTTAAAATGGTGTCTAGCGTATCTTGTAGAAACTACTGGACCGATTGCGATGCGGTTTTCACTGTTGGATAGTTTAGGTTTTGAGTTAAAAACTGGTGTACTTGGTATCTCAATTCGGTGATTAGAAGCCGAGCAGTCGATACAAAAACAATTGATGGCTGAACGGAATTTGGTATATCCTTACCAATATATAAAAGTGAAAAGTTGTCTGTTTTTTTTTATTTAATTGTTTGTTTGGGGAGTTTTAACGCAAAAACAGCTAGACGGATTTTGATAAAATTGAAATCCGTCTAGCTGTTAATGAATGCTGCTACTGGAATGGAGATAGCCCTGGAATAAAACATAGCATACTTTTATCCCCAAAAAATGGTTAGTTTCCACGGGAAAACAAGCTTTAGAAGAACAAGGATGCTGTTTTTCGCCATAAACTGTAGTCCGCGCGGACGAAGTCGCGGGCGGGAAAACTAGTTGTACATAGAGGTACTTTTACGTCGGAACATTATAGATCAATCCCTCTACAACCTTATGCCAACTTAAGTTAAGACCCCGTGAGTTTCATAAAAAAGGAGGATGCTTTACTGTGGTACAATTGTATGTCTAAAATGATATGCTTATTTATTTTAATACCTGGATCTTAATAGAGAAATGCAAAATAAACACGGATCTTATTTCACGTTGCACATATCGTGATCTTTCACAATCAAATTTGAACTTTAAATAAACGCAATAAACATTAGTATGCGTACTACGATAATGAAGAAATAAATTCCCCTTAGACAGTTTTCTAATTTAGTTGTATTGGAAAATGAAATACGCCTCATGCGAGGCACGTCTGAAGTCTTGCGTTTATTGAGTACATTACAAGATTTATTCTGATTAGGTAGAGATCATTTGCTCATCATTAACCTCTGCATCAAAATCAATTCAGTAGTTTCATTTTAATGCCATTGCAACTCACCGCAGCGAACTCAACGGACGGCTGGATTTGTGGATAGGTATAATCCATACCAATATATAAAAGTGAAACGTTGTCTGTTTGTTTGTTTGTTTGGGGAGCTTTCACGCGATAATGGCTGGACGGATTTTTATGAAATTTAGAATGGAGATAGCTCCCCGGATCCCGGAAAATTGTAAGTTTCCAAGGAAAAACTGAAAAAATGTTGATTACTCGCTGTAAGAAACTGTTGCCATGAAAACGAAATAACAAGTATGTAAAAAACTTCAAGAGTATTGGTGCTATACCTACTTTTGCATTGGTTTTTAACATCCTAGAAGATCCTAGGATGTTTTTTTTCGCGATAAAGAGTAGTACGCGCGGGCGAAGTCGCGGGCGGGAAAGTTAGTATCTAATGAAATGTGACTTGCCTAGTGTAACTTACTTTGTTATATGGCCAAAAAATTATTCTAATTCTGATAAGCCATAAGTAAAAAACATCAAAGATAATTATATTTCTGAAAACTGACTGAAATTAAGTATAAATAAAAAAAAAGAAGACTAACGACCTTTTTTTTTTTATTAATGTCATATTTTTCTTATTTTTTTTGTTGAACTGTGACTTTTGAACATTTTTTTTTACGTTTTTTTATTGCATTTTCACTTTTTATGTCTATAAGTTTTATTTACTTTTTTTAATTGCATTTTAACATATTACGTCTTTTTCCAAAAAAAAAAGTTTTTTTTTTTGCATTGTCATCGGTTTGTGAGCTACCCTGAAATAGCAAATCGGGAAGTCATCGAAATTTGGATTGCAGGACAGACAAAATACATAGATACATACGTACAAGTGAAGTTAAATAAAAGCTTTTATAAATAGTGGAAAAAGTATCGTATGTGAAATTCCAGGATCAAAGTACTTGTTTCAATATTCCAAATTTTGTTCAGCCGTCAATAAGTTTTTCATAAGTTGTTCTGCTTCTCTCATCGGATTAAGATACATTTGTACACGAGATTTTAAGATTTAATCCAACAGTGAACCGCATCGCGATTTACTTGGTGTGCGAACAGACAGACATTCTGACATTAATAAAAAAAACTTGTTCAGTAGCTTATTTTAAGTCCCCTAGTTTTTTTAAATTGTCTTCATTGTACAGACTTTTTGTTACTAACTGCTTTGTTATAATATAAGTTTAGATAGACGATTAGATATAGTATTGATAGAGCGCAGCGCAGATTTTTATGCAATTTATCACGTTAAAATTCATTAATTCTTATAAAGAATTATTCCATAACACATAGTATTGCATTTATGTAATTTCTTTCAGAGATTATCGGTCAAGAATACGTTGCCAAGGTCCCAACCACAGAGGTCAAAAATACGTTTTGTTACCTAAAGTGGCAACCACTAAATAGTTTTATTGAATAGCTTGTTCATATAATTTCGCATCGTAAACCATTGATATGCAGGATTTCAAAACTTTTATTGTCACTCTGTAATTATGTTCTATCTGATTCTTTTTGGTTATTATAGTGACGCCTGCGTAGAGTTTTTTTATTGTGCCCAAATCCATTAATGTTTCTTCATACAAATATTACTACTCCTCCCACCTTAGTGCACACTTAGCCCTTGGTACTCAAGGAATCATCATCAGCCTTTATCTGTCCATTGCTGGACGTACGCCTCTCCTAATGCACGCCAATGAGCTTGGTCTTCAGCTCCATCCATTCTCTTCCAGCCGCTTTTCGCAGATCGTCACTCCACCTGGCCACAGGGCGTCCTACACTACGTCACAGTAGCAGCAGTAGTAGTACACTAGTCAAGGAATATTTCCTCCAAACAAATCTCTACGTCCACCGGCTTAGCGTTATCTGTCAGTCAGTCAATCAGTATGTCACGGTAATCTTGTGTAGGTACAGAAAATTATTTATTTAAAGATTATGCTGTCGACTGTACTCGTAATCTGTGAATCAATTCAGATTTTAAGGACTAAATCAATGTGACGAGTTATTGAACCGAAAAATATACATTTCATTAATTCAGTAACTCGTCTCATTGGGACGACTGTGTTGTGGGACGAGTCGCTGGATTTAGATTGGTAGTTAGAATGAGTTGTTATGCAGCTTTGATCTGAACAACTTGAAAACTTTTGTATAGATATGTTTGCACACCATTGTTATGGTAGGATGTACTGGACTTTTATAATTGTTATTACCATCTACTTAATTACTACATTCTTGTGAATAAATAATTCTGATTCTGATTCTGATTCTGATTATCATCCTAATCATCAACAGCCAGGGGTCGTCCACTGCTGGACATGAGCCTCTCCTAAGGCACGCCATTTGGTCTGACCTTCAGTTCTTCTCTTCATTTTGATGCCATCAACCTTGCGCAGATCGTCGCTCCATTCGGCCGGTGAGCGTCAAACGTAGAAACGTTTGAAAATTCCCGAAAATACATCTCGTCTACCCCAACGACTTTAATTTCATATCTATTAATCTCTAGTTTTCCTTAATTCTATTTATGGAAGGAATTGAGCGTTACTAATTTATTTGCCTATTTTTTGTTTAATATTGACTTTTTCATTCAAGTTAGTGTTGTTTGAAGATCTACCGGTTCTGGTTAAAAAACTCGTCTGTATTATATGGCTAAGTTGAACGAATGGGATTAGGTCATACATACCAAACATTTATAAAAACAGTTTATCGGCATTTTGAGTCTCGGATGTTCATGATTCAAATATAAAGTTATGTTTAGATCTAAATAGCTTGGGAAATTTCGTAATAACTTCTTTCTAGCCACTGCTGCGGCGTAGTTGGGTTGCCTGCTGAGTTTAGTATCCCCTAAGACTCAGGCCAGGATTCGAACCCACCCACAGGTTCAAGTTCAAATTCTGGTCGGAGCAAACATTTGTGTGATGAGCAACAAAAAAACACTCCAAGTGCTATGTAATTACTGAACCAAATTTGATGATTTTTTTAAGAGACCTTCCTTAGTAGCTTTCTTCAAAATCAGTTTAGTGAGATATGAGGTAACATAAAACATAACAGTCAAATTTTGAATCACATCCTTTCGAAAGTCGGTTAAAGAATACAATTATTTCGTTCCATTTGTAGAATCGAGAAAATTTAGAACAACTTTTTACTAGCCGGTTCACACTGTAGGTACCGACGACTTTTTTGTGAAAAATAAATAGAATACACTCGCGAGCAAAGGAACCGGGTCAGCTATCAGAGGCACTTTATTCTTTTTCTTTGCTTTATTTGATAGATTTATTCATAAGATCTTCAGAAAATAATATCATGAAAATGTGATACTCATTCATTACTTCATATTTAGAATTCATACCAATATATAAAAGTGAAATGTTGTCTGTTTGTATGTTTGGGGAGCTTTCACACGATAGCGGCTGGACGAATTTTGATGAAATTTGGAATGGAGATAGCTTATATCCTAGAATAAAACATAGGATACTTTTTATCCCGGAAAATTGAAAGTTTTCACGGGAAAACTGGAAAATGTTCATTACTCGCTCGCTTTTATGTTCATTACAAGTCAAAAAACTCAAGAGCATTGTTTGCTATACCTACATTTGCATTGGTTTTTAATATTCTAGAAGACCATAAGTGCTTTTTTAATTCAATCCTATCTCAAAAACCACTGAGCTAATTATTATTTTCACTTAAATTATGTCATATACAATTTTTATATTAAATTCATTTGTGTTAAATTCATTTCATTTTATTTTATTGTTAGTTACTTTGTTTTGCTCACTTGAGGTCGTGTCTTTTTCGGACGATTTTATTGCTCGTAAGTGTAGGTACGCTGATTACTCATCGATCAAACCTCTCGGTATACAGACGGGCGCGTATTAGCGGATCGCGATACGTTTTTACTTGAGGATGATATCACGCCATGGCATGAATGAATTCTGATAAACTATTATTTAAGAACTTTTTCATATCACGTTCAAGTTGCTTTAGGAAAATTATTCTTGTGAAGAAACAAAACCTTAAAAAAGGTTTATATTCCGATTGACCTTTAATTAAAAAAAGTTAGGTAGCGAGGTGCAGAAAAATATACTTTAAAAAATAACTTTTTATTTATCTTAGAACTACAATTTATTTTTGTAAGTATAAGTTATTCTGAAAGAAGGACTTATCTAAAAATATTGTTATATATACATATATAACACATAATATCAGTATTAATTACGTAATTGTTGGCATAAACTGTATTATTATATATTATGAACCAGTTAAATTATTATAAAAATACAAAAAACCCAACATCGAACAAAATGATTAAATAAGAAAAAATCAAAAATAATCACACGTACATTTTAAAGGCGTAAGTTTGTATGTATGTGCATGTTTGTATGTTGTTTAATTTTATTATATGTTTATATATTTTAATTAGTTATTACATAAATATTCATTTGTTTTAATTGTTTACACCGCCATCCTCTCTCGCTTCATTATTTTTTTCTATCCAAAGGTTGAAGAGATCGCTTTTAGCGATAATTCCGCCCGTTGTACTTTAGTTATAAGATTGTTCCTTTTAGCTGTTTTTTTTGGAAACTTTTGTACAATTAAGTATTATCTATCTATTTATCTACCTATCTATGTTTGTCACTTCTTCTCGCTTAAACGTGAACAAGCAGTCGGGTAAAACGTGAACGAGAAGTCTGGTAAAACGTGAACGAGCAAAATAAATCATTCCTTCTTTCATCATCAATCCATTGCAGCAGAATAGGCAGTTTTTTTTCAATAGGCAAAATGTATTTTTTCTAAGCAATAAAAAAGTAATTTTATTTATTCTACCTTTATTTAAATAACAAGCAAAAATAATAGTATAAGACACTTTTTTTATTCATTTTTTTTCTCGTTATTTCTACCGATTGACCGTTTTAGTCACAGGAAATAGCCACTGTCTGTGAATGACTCTATCTGTTATGTCACATAATAAAAACCTACGAAGAGCATCGACCGACGTACGTGCTGAGAATTTGATCATGCACATTAATTTTTATGTTCTAGCTCTTGGTGTTGGTTGGCATTCTGATGACTGCGCAGGGCCAATTCTACTTTTATGACATAATCTCTATGACAAAGTTTTGTCTATATTCGACTTCACCTGAGAATTTCTTACTGGAGGGCGAATGCTCCAAGTCTATGCCAGAAATTATAGCACGCACTTAAATTGACTGTGTTTAGAAAACTTAGGTTTTCATTCAATATACACTAGTGGCTCCATGAGCTGAGCACAAACTTTTTTGCAAACAATCTAGCGGTGCACAGTAGCGCCATCTAGTTACCTTATTGTAAAACTAACATTAATAACCAAGGTGCTCCATCAATCCCTATCTAGTACCAGGTAAAGGGCTGATTCCACTGATTGAAACCTAAAAGTGAGCAATTTACTGCATTTTGAGGAGCTATTCTGCTCATCACGCCGAAGATCCTCATCAGATCTTCGCCAATATTTTATGAGACCAACTTAAAGTTACTACCTTTCAAATGAAAAAGGAACCAACGAAATCGTATCTAAGAAAGTGGAGATATGCAGTAGCCCCCTTTTTACACCTTTTTGGGCGACTTTTTCATCCAAAATCCCTGACGACTAGAAAATTCTAAATTAAACCTGTATACCAAGTTTCGTCTAGATCGGTTGAGAAATACGACCTGTAGAGGAGAACAGCCGGACAGACATCCGGACATACGAAATATTTTTTGCCCAAGCTGAAACAGAGACGCTTCGCGCTCGCTCGGTCAATTATGTATGTCTTTCTTAGAGATTATGTCGTGCTAGGGAGAATTGCCCCAGGCAAGCATTCTACTGTTTATGTGATTCTTTTATGTGGAAGGGAATTTATTTTTTTCCATTAATAATTATTTGATATCTTTGATCATATTCCTAAGGCGTCAAGTTAATATTTTATTACCTTGATTATTGTTCTGACCGCAGTACCTACGGGCACATAGTGATGGCAAACGACTTCGGTATTGGTGCGGTTCTGGTTCAAGGATCAAACCCGTTGTTAAATTTCAAAGTGCATAATATGTATACTTATAATATAAAGCAGTACGTAACAAAAAGTCTAAACAATGAAAAAATAATTAATAAAAAACGATTGAACTTAAAATAAACGATTGGACTGATTGCGATGCAGTTTTCACTGTTGGTATGCTTAGGGTTTGACTTAAAAACTAGAGTACTTCGTATATCAATCCGATGAGTAGAAGCCGAGCAATCAATAAACAAGTAAAATTATTATTATAAAAATACAAAAACCCGTCTGCGAACTAAATTATTGAATACGAGCTGACCGGTCAGCTAAATATATGTACAAAATAATCATACTAATATTATAAAGGCGAAAGTTTGTATGTATGAAGGGTGTATGTGGTTGTGTGTGTGTGTGTGTGTGAGTATATGTTGATTACTTCTTCACGCTTATACAGCTTAACGGATTTGAATAAAATTTTGTATGGTGGTAGCTTATACCCTGGATTAACACATAGGTTACTTTTTATCTCGAAGAATGCACGGTTCCTGAGGGACGCGGGTGAAATCGCGGAGCGCAGCTAGTATTGTTTTTTTTTTTTTTTATGCTTATTTTACTTTACTTTAATAGTTGTAATTACAACATTCGGCTATAGTATAATACACTAACTTGAATAATCTAAAATTGAAAATGTTTATACAATTGCTACTGTTTAGTTATAAGAATTATATATTTTTGAAATGTTCTTTTAAAGACATCTATTTTGATACCCCACTCGATAGGTTTTGGTCATTGTTCCGTCGAAAATACAATATGGCAGCTAAGCTGCCATATTACTTTTCTTGGCACTTCGTATATCTCACTCTCTTGATCAAGACGAATCCAATGATACCACTTATGTTAAAATCCATCAAGCCGTCTAGGCTGCAGGACACGCCTAAGAAACGTACAAACAAACAAACATGCATACAACCCCAACACATAACCCTCCGAGCAGTCGGGTAAAAACTATCTATCGTCTGCAAGAAATTTGGTTTTGCACTTTAGGTACTGGTCCTGGAATTACACATACCTAGGTTACTTTTAACCCAGATAAATAAGTTAATTGAAAAACAAGTAAATAAAAAATAAAAAGTTTTATGCAGTAGCCATGTCATGTCACGAGAACCAACCATGTGTGCCAAATTTCAACCCAATAGCTTCAGTGGAAGTGGGTGAAATATTTTCAAGACATGCATACATACAAGTGAAGTTAAGACCAGGCTCCAAGGTTACATTTTCCCACTCCCCTGCCACCTCCCCTGCACTCTGCCACCCGCTATCCGCAATAAGCACTGAAGTGCCTGCGTAACAAGGTTGAATATCGCGAGCGCGTTAGGTAAATTTTGTCTAAGCATTAGATGATAACCTGTATTTTCTTGCTGTGATATTTATTTTAGAGATAAAACTTAAGCCGGTGAGTAGAAAAATGTGAATATTACCGAAAATAACGTAATATATTAAAATAACGAAAATGTAACGAATGAAATTCTGTTAATCATGTTTTTGTCTTAGTCTTAGAGAGATTAAAATCTCAAAAACATGTATGTTAAGTTTCACATCTATCATTTTTATGATTGACCCCGCATATTCATGGAAAAACCTTTAAAAAGCAGAGCCTGGTCTTAACTAAAAGCTTTTAATGACCACGTGGGCATAGTCGTGACCACTGCTAGTCCACACCTATATGTGTCCTACGCGACAGTGAAACGTTTTTTGTTTCTTTGGAGAGCTTTTACGCCAAAACTGCTGATCTCGCTGATCCCGGAAAGTGGTAAGTTTCCATGTGAAAATTGGAAAACGACGACTCGCTGTAAGGAACGGTTGCCATGGAAAATAAATAATAACAAGTCTGTAAAAAACCACCAAGAGCGTTGGTGCTATACTTCTGCAAGAGTTTTGCATTGGTTTTTAATATCCTAGAAGAACATAGGATGCTTTTTTCGCGATAAACTGTAGCCCGCGTGGACGAAGTCGCGAGTGAAAGTTAGTAATTAATATATCTTTCTAGTGTTACTAAAACAGTAATCAACAGGCTTATAACACTCCTAATACGCACAAACTTATTTATGCAGTAAAATTAACACCTTTACACAATAACAACATAATCCTAACAAATGGCTTGAACTGTGCCGGATAATGAACTACCCAATTTGGAACATGTCTGAAACCAGAAACAACTGAGGCATTATTACGAACATACAACTAAAGTACGGAGTAAAACTGAAAGCACGTTCCGTACCCAAAGGATTCAAAGGGAGTTATTACTAAGACTGCGCCATCCGTCTGTCAGTCTGTCTGTACCTGCAAGGGCTGTAACTTTTGTACCGTAATAGGTAGCCGGTTGAAATTTTCATAATGTTTAAAAAAAGACGGATTCCACACCGCTGAATCGAAAGTGAAGTACCAAAGATATGCCGATCCGCTTGTACACTCACATACACACTTACACCATGTTATGCTGATCGGCCCCCACATCGCAAAATAAAAAACAATGCAGTCTTTTGTGGTTAAATTGTGTATCAACCACAAAACACCACAAGTTTCACGCTCTCGCACATATACGCAGCCGCCGTATTTTGCCCGGCTTTGCCCGCGTGGTCATTTCATTTACAAGTAGCCCATACGTGTTATTCCAGGACCAAAAGTACCTGTAAAGTACAATATACAACATTTCTTCAAAATTCGTTCAGCCGTCAAATAGTTTTTAATCAATTGCTCAGTATCTAATCAGTACCCCAGTTTTTAAGTCAACCCCTAAGCTATCAAACAGTGAAAACCGTATTGTAATCGGTCCAGTAATTTTTACGTGATGCGCGAACAAACATACAGACAAACTAACTAACAAACAAATAAACAGACGAACAGACAGATACGATTCTCAGAAAATGTTCTATGCTTGTTCAGTATAGCTTATTTTAAGTACGGTAGACTATTTTTTTTAAATTATTTTAATTGTACAGACTTTGTCGTTCCTATTGCTTTATTATAAGTACTAGCTGATGCCCGAGGCTTCGCACGCGTGGTCATATCTATAAGTTAAAAGTACTCTTTGTGCTATTCCAGGACCTAAAATACTAAAATACCAACATTTGATCAATATTCCTTCAGCCGTCAAAAATATTTTTATCGATTGCTCGGCTTCTAATCATCGGATTGAGATATAAAGTACCTACCTCAGTTTTTAAGTCAAACTATAAACTATCCAACAGTGAAAACAGCATCGCAATCGGTCCAGTAGTTTAAACGTGATGCGTGAACAAACAAACAGACAGACACGATTTTTTTAATGTTATATTCTTGTTCAGTAGCTTATTTTATGTACCCTAGACCATTTCTTTTCAATTATCTTCTTTGTACAGACTTTTTCGTTCCTATTGCTTTATTATAAGTATAGATAGATTATGGCGGATATTAAAGAAAACGTTTAGTTTATTAGTCATGTTGCTTCTAGTTTTCTGCAGAATCCACTGAAATGTTACCCCTTAAAATAATGGCTACATTCTGGATAGACATCTACAATGGTCGCTGACAAGCAACTGCGCCTGTTTCGCCGCATTCTAAGTGATTCATTGCTTATCTGATCTGGTGGTGAAATATTTAATTGTACTGTTCAAGACTTGACTTAGGAGTTGTGGTCAAAGTTTGCCGGAAAAGCTGAACACATACAAGGCCTGGTACATAAATGTTCCTATAGCTGGGTTTCTTAAACTGGGGTCCATATACCTCTATATAGTATTGGAATGTTATTTCATTAGATGAATTAGAAATATCTTATTTTAAAGAAACCTTATCACGTTGGAAACTGACAATATAACTAGCTTAAAACTAGCTAGCCAAAAACACTTCAAAAAAGAGCTTTTGCCAATAAATTATATAATTTATTAATGTAAATTTCGCATTTTTTTCGAATATGAAAATGGTGCCATATTGCCGCCATACTGAATGTTTAAAAAAATATATAGCCTATGTTACCTACTTGGGGGGATGTAAGGATTCTAACGATACCCCACACGTCTAAATCTGTTCAGGCATTTAAAAGTTATGGTGGATTAAAGAAACTCACATACAAACATACATACATACTTGAATGCTAAAAACAATACACTCCATTTTTTGGGCAGTCATGTAAAAATTGCGTGCGAACACGTCATCAGTGCATATTGATCTAAAAGTGGAGGTAAATAAATGCCTCAAATCGAAAATTCCAAGATAATTCGAAAATCGAGTCGCTAATGTTAGAATTAGAATAATAATTAAGTACATACTGGAATCTGCCGTCAATTGCATCATCAAGGCATCCAGGATTAGCTCCAGATAAAGGAACTCTTCAACGGTAAACACCACAGACATGAAATTTTGTGTATGCATTTTGTTATGATAGCGGGTTTTAAGTTTTATCATGACATGGTTGCTGCATGCAACTCAGGGTTGGGTCCTAACCAGGGAACCAACCCTGAGTGAGCAACACAGACACGAAATGTTGTTGCATCTAAGATTCACCATGACAAGGCTAAGTACTGCACAAAAGCTTCTTTTTTTTAAAACATGAATCTTAGAATACCTACTTTATTACGTTTTGTGTTATTCAAGTGTACAATGTAGAAAATTTATGAACGAAACCATTAAAAAAATAGGACCAATAGTGAAACATTCTTTCTAACAAGTGCTGTAAAAAATAGCATGGTATATAAATTGACTTCAATTGGATTACCTAATAACTAAAAATTTACTGGCCCGATTTTGATACAATTTATATGCGACCACCTCAAAAGTAAACTTACAAACATAAAAATATTTTCAAATTTCGTTCCGCAGTTGACGAAGATATCGGTGAAAATACATTAAAAAAAAACATACAGGACTAACCTCCTTCTTTTGTGAAGTCGATTAAAAACAAAATAATATCCCAACATCCAAAATTACCCAATTCCCAGAATCTATAAAACAAGATCTAATCCCCCAATATCAATAACTCTACCAACCTAGACTTATCTAACAAACAACACAATCTAAATTATGTACAACTGAACAAAACTTTATGTAACAAGTCCTTTGTAGAGCTGGCGAGTTGCCCAATGCTTCCGACAGAAAATTACTTTATTGCTCGGGCTACCAGCGTTTTTGGGAATCTAGGACAGTCTTTCATCATCATCATCATCAGCCCGTGTTCCTCCACTGCTCTTCTAATGAGTCCGATCTTCGGCTCTTCTCATCCAGTTTCTGCTGCCTTGCTCAGATTGCTGAGTCGTGGTTTACATAGTACGCGACCTATCCCAACGGTTGTCCATCCTTAGAGCAATGTGAACAACCCATGCCACTTTAGAACGCTAATTTTTTTGAAGATATACTGCAAAAAATTGGTCTCTGGTTCTCTGTCGGATCACTTAGTTTATGCATTGTATACAGAGAAACCCCGATCAGAGCTTTCTCTGTACATCGCTGAAGGACATTTTTGTAGATTAGTCTCATGGCAAGTGTCTTGGGTTTGCAATCAGAGAGGTAAAAAAACCAAAAAGAATAGTAAATTCAACAGCGGATGCAGCATTTGCAACAATACGCTCGGTACGATTTGATTCACTTTCGTTTTCCGTCCATTTACTAAGACGTCCGCGCGAGCCTAACAGACCAAAAAGCAAAAAATAAAACGGGAAAGCAAAAGAAAACTAGAAAGCAAATGCAAAAAGCCCGTGTTTTACCTACTATGAAAATTATCTTTTCACATAATCATCATCAACAAACAGACAGAAAAAAACTTTTAATAACTGTGGTCAAAAATTTTACATGTAAATCTGCTGCAATAGACAGCGTTACATCTTTGAGGTAAAGTATAAAAGGTTATAGTTATATTACAAATCCAATGATAAAGTAATTATAAAATAAATTAAAATGTATAAAAACAAAACTTCATTTTAAAATAAAAATAACTTAACTATATAATATAACAACACTTTGGTGATAGAAAAAAAAACAGTAATTAAAGTTTCTACCCATTATTTGAAGAAATTAATTGGCTACGAATGAAGTCCGCGTACAATAGATCCCATTGCCACCCCACTCCGATGTCGTCCACAGATAAATAAACAGAAGATATCGCATAATTTGCATTACGTAATATTTGGTGGGAGAGTTTATTGTCTATGTAACGTTGTTCTATCTTGTGTTCTTAGTTCTTATCTTGTAAGTAATCTTGTTTTATTTGCATGGCTGGGAGAAGTGAGTTATTTCTGTCTTGTCACCAAATTTTTTTTACCTGACCGTTCAAGGACCGTTCTCGGTATTGTTGGATTTTAAGTCGCACTAGTACCATCGCTCAACGAGCGATTGCTGGTCATTTGCATCCAGCAGCACTTTACGATTGTCCCCAGGTCTTCGATATCTGGTTCCGTCCCGGCCACGGTCGGTCGTCTACGAGGATATCTGTAAATACAGTATTAGATAGATACCATGTGGTGAAGCGTATATCTAATATTAATTCGCGTAATATCACAATAAAATATAATTAAACTATGGAAAATCCTTGTATTATGCAGGCGACCGCTCTCATTGATATTTTACGAGGTTCCACCTTGAGGCTCAAGAGATGGCGTTAGCTGTCGCGACGGTTGCAAATTCATCATGTCGAGCTCGCCTGTGATTGGCGAAGCAAAGGCTTCTTTCTCAAGAGGCTTCTTTCAAAAACATTATTCCAAAGTAAGTCTCCATCACTGACCGCAATGTTATTTTATATTCCTGTCCATCCAAAGGTTGCCTGTAAGAAATTGCAAATAGCGATAAGGCCGCCTACTGTACAACATTAGATTTTATGTATCATTAATGTTATCTTGTTTTTTATTGTAATGTGCTCAATAAAGAGTTATTGTATTGTATTATTGCCTTCGTTCAAAACCGCATCGCAATCGCTTCAGTTTAGTGACACAACATTCCTCAAAAGTTATTCGTAATTTCTCCACTTCACACATTCGCGATGTACAGTCACGTTTGAAAGCAATGGGCATATCTAGTTGTTTATGAAGGAAGCAATAGACTTTCAATAAAACAAACGACACAACGGCACTGCGTTCCTTCGGGTCAAGGATCACTTCGCGCTAATACTCTGGTGTCGACATCGGATCTTAGTGCGCTAATTCAGAAAGGCCTAGAGGTGTAGCGTACAGGGATTTAACAGTCGTGTAGTGATACAGATGCAAAAATCTTTCTATGGAAGTATATATACTCATACATAGACTGTTAATTTCATGATCCTTTCCTTCACCGTAGTCGGGTATAAAAGCGCATTTAAACGACGTAAATAATAAGTTTCGAACCCAAATATCTCGTAGTATATCACTTAGGTGTTTTTTTATACAATACTTTTTGTTTCTTATAATTTTCCCTATCGATTGATACTAGTTTCATTGATCTATTTTTTCAAATTGGCGGTTGTTTAGATAGCTCCACGCAAGAAGTCAGTGATGGTATTTCATCAAGATGAGTTCAGCTGATTAGAAAACCAACCCTCGGTATCTTTGCCGGTCAATAGTTAAAAATATTTCATTGACAGATATGAGAAGCACCCCACGCTTTTTTTTAAATAAAGTTTTTTTTTCTTATTTACACTATTAAAATTTATTTTCTATTTTTTAGTTTGGTTTTCTATATAAAGCGTGTTTTTTAGTTTCGTTAAACTATTATTTATTTTCTACTTTTTTTTCTTTTTTCGAAATATTGCATTGTCATCGGTCTTTGACAGGTGTGCAAAATTTGAATAAAATCTGACCGTTTAAAGTGGGTCAAAATAGCGTCCAAAGGAGTCGGTTACAAACATACAAGTGAAGCTAATATAAAGCGTATAAAAAAGCGACATTCATTCAAAATTAGATAGTTTTTATTTTATATTGTACTTATTTCACGGAAAAATGTCCAAACGGACAAAGCCGCGGCGAACAGCTAGTAGAGAATAGAGTCTGTCAAGAATTAGAACCAATTTTATTGTTACGAAATCAACCTTAGCTCTCCATTAGGTCTTAGGTAAGTCTGAATTATCTAAATTCCGGGCTCAATTGAACATGCACTAGATTATTAGATAATATATTTTATTACTACTGTTAATAACAGCCATTGACCATTCAGAATTGGCTATGGTCTGGTTTATAATGAGATTAAAATTATATCAATGAGATTAGAATCAGATTGTGTGTCAGTCATTATTTTATTTGACACGTAAAGGACTTTTGGTCTGTTGTTAACACTTTCACTGCTGTCCTTAAAAAGTGCTTCTCCCTCGGACGGCTAAAAAGTACGCGCTGGGTAAAAATTACGTCTATAAACATATCGTGTGCGTTTTGCCGCACTGGCGTCGTACTTTCAAAAACACAACATGTGTGTTTTCAGTGGTGAAAGTGTTAATATGTAAAGATACGTTCGAAAAGCAAAAGAAGGAAGCAAAGTCATTACAATATAAGCCGTCAGCCATCAAATAGTTTTTTCGATTGCTCGGCTTCTACTCATCGGATTGAGATGCAAAATATTTACACCAGATTATAAGTCGAATTCTAAGCTATCCAAAAGTGAAATCCGCATTTCATTCGGCTCAGCAGTTTTTAAGTGACCGTTTAAAAAAATGTTATATTAATTTTCGTTAGCTTATTCGAAGACGACTAGACCATTTTTCTTACTTATCCTCTTATTACAGACTTTTTGTTATATACTGTTTTATATATAACTATAGATAGAATTTATAAGATATAAGTCATGTATTTTATACGTCACGTGAACTGTGATACAGAATACATTAAAATGTATTCACGTCTCAATACCAAAAAGAAACGAATAATTCACGTTACTTAACTCTATACTATCCGTAATTAGTGCAATTACATTAGATACTCCAATATTAGTTTCTCTGAAGGACAAGATTGGAAAGGAAGATATCCGACCGAGAGCCAAGGTAACCGACATAACTCTAAGGATAAGCATGCTAAAGTGGCAGTGGGCTGGTCACATTTCCCGAAGAACCGATAACCGTTGGGATAGACGAGTTCTCGAGTTCGTTTAGGCAAAAGTAGTGTAGGACGCTCTGCGGCCAAGTGTAGAAACCTACCTGCGAAAAGCGGCTGGAAGAAAATGGATGAGGAGAGCTGAAGACCGAGCTCAGAGGCGTGCGTTAGGTGAGGCCTACGTCCAGCAGAGGACAAATATAGGCTGATAATTATGATTATGCTAACATTAGATACTTTTCCAGCGTTCACCTTCGAATGTGTGTCAAAGATCAAGCATACGTACCTACAGATAGGTCGCGTGCGACCTACTTTCACTAATTATGCCTACACAATGACACGAACAATATCCTGAGTTATTAGCGTCATAGAATATTACTTGTGTGAGTTATTAAAGCCTCGGCAGGTAATTAAATGTAATGGCCATGCAAAGAGGTTGAATTAGTTGCGTGTCATAGTTCCTTTTGTCTGTGATTTTGGGCACGCTTCTAACTGGTAGCAGATTATGTGATTATCAGCATTATACATTATACCTACTAATATATTTTTTAAGCTGTTCGCATTTTTGAATTTATTTGTAAGCCTGGTTATTGTCGCTGTCTTAAAACCTGACAGTAAATTGAGTTAATTATTTTAGGCAGGTCTTTTTCACTTATTATAGGCGCTTTTTATACAACTGAGTTTGATAAAACGAACAAGTGACGCCTGCATAGAATAACTGCAGTGCAGTGATTTTGACAAGCAAGGTATCAATCGATTCGTCTTCAGGTATACAGTGTCATAAGCTTCTTTTTTTTACCCGCCAACGGCCGATTTTGAAAAAACGAACAAACGAGGTATGAATAATTAATTCGTCTTCATCGCAAGAGTGTCATATGCTATTTTTTACCCTACCGTAGTATGGTGTTAGTTTTTGAATTTATGTCTGGTACGGTTTCGTACGCCAATTGTCCAAACTGACCCCTTTTACTATGCTACGCCGCCGCTGTCGGTCAGTATATTCTTTAAGGCCTGTAACTTTTGAACCTTAACAAGTATGCGGTTGAAATTTTCACAGAATAGGTGTAATTGGCGGATATCCTAACAAAAGGTAAATAAAAGGGAGGTGGTTGTACGGTTTTAGGTTCAAAGAATTATGACCCCTAGTTATTCACCGAACAAAGGCTCTAACTTTTTTAACTACCTAGGTTCATAAAAGCGGTCTTAAAGCCTAGTTAATCTCTCCAGTACCAGGCATTTTTATAACAATAGAACAACAAAGTAAGAGCTGGCGATAGTCAGTCGCATTAGGTTAAAGTGAAGATATGGATAAAAGTAGAAATTGTCAATAAACTATAAAAGGAAGCAACGTAATAGGCGTATTATGTTCACAAAATTAACAAACTGACACTTCTGTAATACTTCCCTATAAAGGTCAGCTCACTCTGCGCAGGCGTATCTAGAAAGCGTTTAGAGTACATGTGTGGAAAGAGAACCGTCGTAGGATTTGTGGACGCTGCAGCGTTTAACTACCAATTTTTTATCTGTGGCAACACTCACACGTTCACTTTTACATTAGTCGCAGCGGAAGTATGTGTCTCAGAAGTTATCTGCTAATCGCTGCGCAAATCCCAATGTTGAAGTTGAAGACAGCATTGTACAACTGCTTCGCTCAATCGGGAAGTGCTCGAAATTTGAATTGCAAGATTCCAGCCTGCGAGCATGGATCTTATCGATCGATAAAGATCGATAAATTTATCGATTTTATCGAAATTCGGTAGCATCGATCTTCTAGCCTCGGTAAAATTTTATCGATTCGTTAACATTCGTGAGTTTATCAATTTAAAAAATGAAAACTCTGACTGTACCACAGATCAGATAGACGACTAATCGACTAAACACTTATTTTTTGACATCATATTGGAGATTCTTATTTTTTTGACATAATACGGAGAAACTTTTGGAATTGTACCTAACTTAAAGATTTTGAATTACGTTGGAAGGACTTTAGAATCAATATATGTCTATAAGTACTAAGTAGAGTGGGGAGTGGCAGAGTGAGGGGGGATAACCCTCCCCCTGCAAGGGGTGGTGGCGGAAACCCATAATTTGTGAGAAAAAGCAAAAAAAAAAAGAGGTTATGTATGAAAAAACGTAAGGTTTTCAATGCTTAATAAAAACACGAGGACAAAAGCTACGCTACGCTTCACTCCCGCCTTCGTCTTCTAACCTATCATGGCCAAGTCGGGCTTTCGCCTAGCGCCTCTAGCAGTGTATATTACACGAACTGAAATTATACAAAGAAAAATGCATTATACTATGAATGTTTTGCTAAATATACTTGTAATAACGAAACGCCGCTACAAACAGCTGCCCAAAGCTGTCAAAACATGTAGCGAAGAGCAAATTATCCCTACATTAATGATCCATTTCGTACGTTTTTTCATACTTAACCTCATTTATTTTTGCTTTTTCTCAAAACTTTGAAATTCCTTTCTTTTTATTATAATTATTAGTAAAATAATACAAATATGACTTCCTTACACAATTGCTTGAGACACATCCCTGACAAGCTTGCTGACAGTCCGCTGTCCTAGTACGATATTGTACTCCTGGCCGATGCATCGTTGGTAACTGCCCACGGCGAAAATGCATACAGGTGTTAGTTAGGACCTACAACAATGATTTTCCAGGTAGGTGTTTAGACTGAGTACCTACTAGGTACCATAATAATAAAATTAGAACATTAGGCTCAATTACTACAAAAGATAATTTCTGGAAGTAAGTAAAACGTATCTAAGTATTTTGATATTATTATGTAAAGTAGATACCTACTAACATTGATGTATATGTTACTGTATGCTTACTACAACATGCACAGGCAGTACATTAGATCGAATCCTTGTCAAATCGCCCTAAACACCTTGAATGAGGGCGAGGGCAATTTCCTTATTAACTGTATTAATGCTGTTCTTCCAAATCGAAAGGATCTGGAAGAACAGTATATTAAAATATTATTTTTAAGGATCCCTAAAACGTTGCCTATTAATCCTCACGGCCGCGATGTTCTGTTGCCTCTTTCTTTCAGCTTTCAATGTATATTGCCGAAATCCATTTTACAAAAATATATTTATGTTTGTCGTGTAACTTTGGAAAGCCGATAAAATTGTATATACCTATTCGGTAAGATTAACGTAATTATACCGACAACAATTGTCAAACATAAGACCATGCTTCCTATTGTCGTTATAATTCGATATATTCGATATGATTTACTTATCGACTTTATGTCGTTCTCGATAAAGTGCGTTCCGTGCTACCGACCTCGTTTTATCGAATATTTACGTCAAGTTTGTCATTGAAAGTCGGTAAATTCGGTAAGTTTATCGATCGATAAGATCCATGCTCGCAGGGCAGGATAGACAAAATACATAGATACATACATATAAGTGAAGTTAAATAAAATCTTTTATTTAATAAAATGGATTTTATTTTCTCATATTGCTTTATTCCTATTTTATGTTTCAAGCTATAAAAGTTCTTAGCAGAAGATCCATAACGGAAATGTACCAAACCGAAGATCTTTAACCTTCCAAGAAACAGTTCTCAGTCGACCGTTGGATTCACATATATAATTCTCACACGTTTGTATGACATAGCACCGGCATCGGATATTGTGACTCATACAAGAATTTACATTAAACTCATATAATTTCAATATGTTGCATGCTATGATGTAATACTCGAAAAATCTGCCCTCAGAGTGGCGTTTAAATAAACTGATCCATATAATATGATTCTAAATTAAATAAACATCCGCACCCTGGGCAGCTAACAGGGTATAACATCGAGAAGGGTCAGTAGGGAGACGTGTATAAATGTATATATAGTTGAAAAGCACAAATAAAAAAAAACATGATTCTAGGTCAACGGGATATACGGTCGCAAAGAAAGCGGTTCGGTTATAAATATGCGATAACTTTTAAAATATTTGAGCATATTTCCTTTTAAAATAAAAACTAAATTAAAGTTTATTTCATTACAAATATAGGAAGAAGTTAAACCTTTTTATTAAAAACCGTGAATCCTACATACCAACAATATATAAACGTGAAACGTTGTCTATATATTTGTTTGGGGAGTTTTAACGCGATAACGGCTGGACGGGTTTTGTTGAAATTTGGAATGGAGATAGCTTAGAATGACACATAGGATACTTTTCATCGTCATCATCATCATCCCTCATGCGGGTGAAACCGCAGGGCGCAGCTATTAAAATGTAAAGATTTATAATTTAGCAGATATAATGAGCCGATGCTCAAAAATCTCGTAGAAAGCTTGCCAAATCGTATAACAGCTGTATTTAAAGCTCCTGCTGGCAATACAAAAAACTAAAAATGTGTGAAAATTGCATATTTGATACCGTAGCACATTTTTCGTGTAAAATTGTCATTTTTACTTAAAACCTACTTTTATTCAAAATTAACTTCATAATCTTGAAATGTATGACTTTTATCTATGCACTATTAAATTGTCTATAATACCGTCTTTATTTCAAAAGCTAGTTCCAATATTTTTGAAGTTATTGAAGGTTTTTGTTACCTACCCGCCTTCTTCGTGTGAAGTGAACAATACTGCGATATGTATACACATGTAATATACATACAGCTTAGTTATTTACTAGGGAGGTAGTTTTAACACAAATTATTCAGATATTCCCCTCACATTCATAACCCTTGAGTCACTAATGTCAACAAAATTCCTCACAAGCATATTTTACGCGTTAGTCCTTTTACTCGCTCGTTGTGAGGACGCATATCATTAGTCAACTGTCTTCCTTCTTGTTTGTCCAAAGCGCTTTCTACTGACATTTGTATAATGATGTTTCAATTATTATAATTATTTGTTAAGGTCTTTAAAGATCAGCAAGAATAAAAAGTTGATACAAATTTTACAAACCATTACAATACAATAATATGAACCTTGAATTCTCAGATTAGTGCTACTCTCAGCTATTTTGACCAGACTACAGCGAAGCAAGGGAATGTGGATGTTCCACCGTAGCGTCGCCCCTATTGGTCCGAATTTGACAAGCGAGGTATCAATCGATGTCTTCAGATATAGAGTTTGTTTAACCCGAGTACGGCAAACCAAAGGAAGAGTTATTTGTTCAAACTAAAAACTTGTCCTTTTTTGACAAGCGAGGTATCAATCGGTTCGTCTTCATCGCAAGTGTGTCAAAAGTTATTTTTTACCCGACCAGTCTTTATGGAGTTTTAGTTTTTGAACTTAAGTCTTGTTTGTTCTTGTCTGTTTGTCATAAACGTAATTTAATCACAAATGCGATGGTAGCCGAGCGATACTCTAATGTGCATTAGAATCCATCGATACTGGGTTCGGTCCTCGGCTATCCGCACCAGTGACTTTTCTGTTATGTGCGGATTTCCATCGCTCCGTGCTTCGTCCGTCAGTCACGGCTGATTCACGCCATTGATCGTTAAACCATGTCAGAGGCGCTCGGGCGACCTGACAAACTCTTATACCGTACCGATTCGGTCACATCGGTGTCGTACCTACCGACGAGTCGAGATACCGAGTCAGAAAACTGGGAATTCATAATTTTCTAGAGAATACTTAATGCCCCCACGTATTCCTCTTCGTAAAACCGTGCATAATGCTTTAAATAACGTTCCTTAACAGGCATCCCCATTAAATTGTCGTTAGGTAAAACTTACATTTTAATCTGACGAGTTCTGAGTACTGCATTTTTCACTTAAAGCCTGCGACTACTAGTGAGGGGAAAAAAACAAGACTATCTGTAGGTCTCTGTACGGTCTCATGTAATGCCGTACACGCTTTGATGATGATGTTAACGGGAAGTCTTTTGATATGGTTTATACTTTCGCTATTCGAATATATAGTTATTTATTTAAACGGGACTTTATCGCGCTGAAAAAGTTATTTTATTTACCTCGACGTTTCGATCAAGTTGCATTGATCGTGATTACAAGAAGACTGAAGTAGCGGGTCTCAGCGTCCAGAATACAAAACCAAATGCGACTGGTTAGAGACAAAGCCCAAAGCCCGGCTTTGTCTCTAACCACTCGCATTTGGTTTTGTATTATCAATTTTATCATTAGGAGATTTTTTAATCAATCCATGTGAAGTCGTTTATTTGACTCAAAGAATTATCTATTGTGAAATCAAAAATTGGTTGGTGAGTTCTCGAAGACTATTGTACAAAAATATTAACTTTTTTAAGGAGTCCGAACAAGGGATAACCGGGAATTATTTCTAATTATTTTGACTAGTTTATATTACATTAATCGCTTTTTATATTTATCTCTATCTATAGACTTTCTCTTTTATAGACTTCACAAGAGAAGGAGGTTCTCAAGTCCTCTGTTTTTTTTTAATTATTTACTTTGTATTTGTTTGAAGAAATTCCTTACAAATTGCGTATTAAAATACCATTAGAAACTACCAAGTTTCTTGTCTTGAAGTACAATAAAGTCTTGATTTTGCAAGACTGTCTGTGTTACGTCCATCACTACACATTAGTCAAGCAGCCGTGACTGAGCGCTCAGAAATTTCCAGGCAAGCGCTAACTTTGTATGATGCACACAATTTACTTGGTGCTGGGATTAACTCGAGACTTTATATACAGGCTGCGTATTTAATAGACGACACTGTGGTGCAATTTAGTGGCAATGGGCAAACCACATTGCTCGTAGAAACTATAGCCGTTGGGGAAGAAAGGCTCTCGAATAGCGACCGTAGACCGGAGCGCAGGTTGGCCCCTCGCTTGGTGGAGATGGTCTGGGAGCCGTGCTGGATGCGAATGGTGAGCAAGCACTCATTGTGGCGTTGGGGGAGGCCTATGTTCAGCAGTGGTCTTCAGGTTCAAAGGTGAGCGTGAGCAGCGAAGGCTCGACGCGAAATGCGGACCGCAGAACGAGTCGCCCGTTGCGTCAAAGTCAAAAATGCACTTTTACATGTCAAAACTTAACATGTCATGAGCAAAGAGAAAAACATAAATTATTATAGAAATCAATAAAATTAGGTAAACTAAGTATTTTTTGAGTTTGAAAAGGAAATTTCTCTTACATGTGCCGACAGAGTTGAATCTCGCACAGGAATTTACCAGTGCTTCGGAATCAAGAAACTCAACGGCGATGTCATTTTCTCCATTTTGGTAGTTTTTTATATGTATCCTTTATATGTCAGAAATATAATTAACTAGTTTTCCTGCCCGCGACTTCGTACGCGCGGACTACGGTTTATCGCGAAAAAAGCATCCTATGTCTTTATCTAGGATATTAAAAATCAATGCAAAAGTAGGTATAGCAACAAGGAGGTGCTCTTGATGGTTTTGACAGACTTGTTATTTCGTTTCCATGGCAACTACAGACCATCTGTGATGGAAACCGTTCCTTACAGTGAGTAATCAACATTTTCCAGTTTTCCCGTGGAAACTTACCATTTTCCGGGATATAAAGTATCCTATGTTTTATTTCAGGGTATAAGCTATATCCATTCTAAATTTTATTTAAATCCAACCGTTATCGCGTGAAAGCTCCCCGAACAAACAAACAGACAACGTTTCACTTATATATATATTGGTATGGATATACATGTAAATTTCAAAATACAAAAGTTAAAAGTGTCATTGAGACGTCCCACTATCATGAAATGACGAAAATCATAAAAATACTAAAGACTTAATAAGAAACCATCATGGACAAGTCCCCACAAGCAGTACCCGTTCACAGTATTACTTGTGCACCAGCCATCACCTCCGTCAAACATTCAACGACGCTGGCGGAGCAGATGTTAAAACACTAGCGCGCGCACCGTTATCACCGTTGTCGCTGGCGTACACAAACAGTGTAAGATCCTCACACCACTTGTCGACAATGTCCACCTCGCGATGACACGGCTCACTTTCATTGGAGGCTATATTTAGCACCAGCATGTCTAAGCAGTTCACATCTTGAGGGCTCGTCCTTCACTGATATTTAGCACCGCCGGTGCTTAATATCAGTGTAAGACGAGCCCTAGACATGCCAAGCAATTCACCTCGTGAGGGCTCGTCCTACACTGATATTTAACATCGGCATGTCTAAGCAGTTCACCTCGTGAGGGCTCGTCCTACAGTGCGTCTTTCTGTCCATGGTCCCAATTCGAAAAATTTATTCATTTTATTTTCGGCTGGTCCATCCTGTATAACACAAAGATAGTGTATACCTAGAAACTCCTAATGGCACATTTTACGCTATAATACGTTAGCCAGAGAGAAAGCCGAGGAAATTAATTGCGTCCATCTTTTAGGATAAGATTCTGTAGAAATCCATTTCGTAAAGATACTGATGAAGTTAAGTTTTTTTTTAAATTAACTATGATTAGCAAGCTGAAGTGGCAGTGGGGATAGACTAGTTGGAGCCACGATATACGCAAGGTGGCAGAAGTTGGAAAGGAAGAGCCGAAGATAATTAAGAGTCAGTGCTTAGAGATGCAACACCGTTCATAAAAACATCGATGTTTTTGGAATCTGAAATATTGATGTCGAAAACATGGTATCGTTCTTTTCGATGTTTTTTTACGATGAATTATTATTTTAGAAATAAAACACGCAATATTATGTTATTTTTTATTAAAAGTAGTTAGCCATGTCAGGAAGTCGGCGGATGGAGGTTGCACAAGATCGCTCGTCATGGCGCACTTTGTGGGAGGCCTATGTTCAGCAGTGGACTTCTAAAGGCTGACATGATGATGTTAGCGTTTCAGACATACTTGACAACATAAAAAGCAACAGAAAGAGAGCAAGATATCATATGTAAACATGTGCACGCTATAACTGAGTAAGCAAATGCAGTTGAGTTCCCGTGGTCGTCTTCCGCAAATATTAATTATGTAGTTGACGCTATTCTATATATCAAATATTATAATCATAATAAACGATGTATCGATTTTTATAGGTTTTTAAATCGATATTAAAATACCGACGTTTTAAAAAAAAAATGTATCGATTTCATCCCTATTCGTGTTTGCAGCAATTGCGACCAATTATATTCCCCGTCACGGCATATTTTAAAAATAAATTAAACACAGGTAAGTACCTACGTTCTGAAATCACGACTCTTTGCTCCGTACTGACTCGAAATAAAATAGTTTTTGGTTCGGCGTTATTGTTATATTTTTAAATCCCTCATTTTACCTCACGCAGAGTACGGCCAACTAAGTGTTAAATTACATACGCTAATTTATCCTTGCAAATTTCCCGTGCACTCAATGAAGCTTTAAATATCGAGTGACTTCATGAGAACCGCCGGTAGATATGGCTTCGGGAAATGCTATTACCTCGTTAATATGCGCGCCTGGTACTTTAGACAATACAACGGGTGATTAGTATGCGACGCTGTATAGCGCATTTTAGCAGCGTATGGTGTAAACGTTTTTTTTTTTTTTCGATTAGATCATTTCTATCGCTTGGCTTAAATTGACTTAAAATGTTTTTTTTTTGCATAGATTGAGTAAATCTATCTATCTATACTTAAAGCAGTGTAACAAAAAGTGTCAACAAGGAAGATCATTACAAAAAAAAACTGGAGTACTTTTTTATATCTAATTTGTCTATTTAAAAGTTCGCGCATCACTGAAAAACCACTGGACCGATTGCGATGCGGTTTCCGCTTTTGGATAGCTTAAGTTTTGACTTAACAACTGTGGTACTTAGTATTTAAATCCGATGATTAGAACCCAAGAAATCGATAAAAACTATCGAAATTTGGTATTTCGTTCTATATTAAGTACTTGACCTAAAGACACTTAAGTTATTTCTGACCCACAAAAATAAACCCACAGGCAAAGCTGCAGGCACAGGCAAAGCTTATTATAAAACTACTAGTTTTTTAAAAAGGTACGTTTTTTCACGAGGCGGTCCTAGGGTTTGGGTTTGTTCTAACCCCAAAAAAGTACAGGAACAATTAGGAGCACATGGAGATGTTCGCAAACAGCGGCTTCACCTTCCTGGACACGTTGTAGCAGAAGATGACCATGTACAGAGATAGCTGGCCTATCAGCAACGCTTGCAGGACTCTGCTAGTCGAGCTGGTCCATCCTTACTGAACACGAACACGCTAGAAGTCTGCATTTTGGTGGGCATTTTATTGGCCGTTATTTTAGGTAGGTAGTATTTAAGTATTAACTTAAACTGACACATAAAATAATAATTTAGTTACCACTTTTTATCAGATATTTTGTAAAAACCATCTACATGAGCCAAAGCATGAATCTGGGAATGACAGGTTATTTGAATTTAGAATTAATAATGACAAACTATCAAATGGGTATGATTTTGAAAGAATTTATGAAAGAGGTTTCACATCGTCACAGCTTTAAAAAAAATAACTTTTTAATCTGAAACACGAGCAGCGTCGTTCGTTCACTCTAGCTATCGCACTTTGTTTTGTGATGTCAGCCTTTTACAAAATGAATACACTTGGTCATGCTTTCTAGCGGGGACATGGTTTTGTACCGACTCCAAATTAGTCAAAATACGGATTTTCTACATATTTTTCTACGTAAAGGAAATTTTATAATACGAATATTCTGCACCGCTCTACTATCGTTGGAAGGCCCTACCACTTTCATGAATATTCTGCACCGCTCTACTATCGTTGGAAGGCCCTACCACTTTCATGAATATCGATTTTATAATACGAATATTCTGCACCGCTCTACTATCGTTGGAAGGCCCTACCACTTTCATGAGTATCGATTTTTATGATATCTCTAGGTAATGAAAATTACCAAGTTTCTGAACGTAATTTTTTTATTATTGCTTCTGCGGTGGCAATGCCAGCAATTTCGACAATGTCAAGTTTCCAGAGTTAGTAAGTTGTATTGTCACTTCGGATGAGTCACAGAGGCTAGACTTTTGAAGACATCACAAAAAGAGGATTTTAGAATAAAACAAAATTTTGTATTATAGTTTAATATTCTTCCCAATCTTGTATTTCTTCGAGTGTTAATGTGTAATATTGGGGGAATATTAAACCATTAGAACAAACACTTGTTAACGTGCACGATTGTAGGCAAAAGAATTAAACACAGAAATAAATGGCATATTGTGTTTTTTCAAAACTCAACCATTTTACTGTTCCGTGACTTTGAAAATTGACTGTGACGTGACAATACTTATATTAAACTAACCTTGACATTGGCGAAACTGCTAGGAGGCCAGTGCCTCCGCAGAAGCCATCATAATAAAAAAAGAAGAAGAAGTTCCAAGATTTTTGATTTTTTATTCTTTGCACGTTATCGAACACATAATGGGTAATGTTCAACCAATATGCCACATTAACACTCCAAAAAACACAAGCTTGAGAAAAAAAATACATCTTGACAGCTTAAATCCCTTCAAAAACCCCCAATTTGTGATATAAAATTGCGTCAGTTTGACAGATGTTCAGCTGTTTGTTTGAACATCTGGTAAAGCGGTGACAGTACTTCTTTAGACTGGCAAATATTTATCTAGCTGGAAGAAACCTTGCATGTTCTAATATACTTGGTTTTTTAGCCGAACTGCCAAATCCCGGTAGTTGTGAGAAATGCTATCACCTCAATATGCGCGCCTGGTCATATTGAGGTGATAGCACTGTACTTAAATAGTCCTACACTATATATGTACTGTGGTAATAGATACGATTCAACAAGATACAAAGTAAGCACCTGCATTACTCGTAGTAAACTTCTTGCACAAAAAGGTAACAGTTTAATACACAATGCCACCTATAGATGGTGCTAAACGAAAGCCAACCAAAAGTTGTTCAAACAAAAAGGTGTGGAATTCTTATAAAAGGTGTTAGACGTTTATTTTAAACACTGACTTAGGAAACTACGGAGTTGTCTTAACTCTAAAAACATACGGCAAATAAAATAGCCGCAATTTAAATATTGAAAATATTAGATCAATATTTATATTTCTTATTAGTAAATAAAAGCTAGCACAATACTCAAAAGGAAAGAAAGGAATGGCTGAAATGGCAATGGGTTAACTAACATTTCGCGAAGAGCCGAACAACCTATCGGAGAAGCGAGATTTAGAATGGGGACCGCGTTTAGGTAAATTAAGTGTATACAAGTAACGGCTTGGATGCGATAAGCCGAAGGTCCAGAGGCGTTAAGAGGACAGTCGCTTAACGAGATTCACAAAGTAGGTATTTAGTAAAGGTATTGCTGCTTGTGCGTTTTAGTAGTACAGTTTTGATAGAATTTGTGTTTTGGGGGAAAGCTCTTTCCACCCCCTAAATTGTGGTGAAATCTTTTGTTACTAGTGTCAACCGCTTGAATGTAATTTAACTCAACCAAAAAATACCGCTAAATAAGGTTTTATAACTAGACGAATAGCGTCTTAATTAATTAATTTAATTCATTAAAATTAATTAATGAAATAAGTTTAGGCAAAACAAACAAAAAAAAACAGGTAATATTTAGGGGTAGATAAGTGTTTTTTCTTGTTGTTTGGACAAGTGCGCTATACACTCTCTACGCCTACGTCGAGCAGTGGATGAATAAGGCTGATGGTGATGATGATAATGGCAATAGATTTATGCGACTGACGTAAGAGATCGTCGACTGTACAGCAACTTTAAACCAATTTTAAATTATTGTTGTAAAGAGTCGCTCTAATGACTTGCTGCCTTGTCATACGAGGTAGTGTTGCCCTCTGGTGTCAGAGTTTGTCAGGTTAATGGTTAGGTTATTTAATGACTTAAAAGCGACTAATAAAGGGAACAATTTTGTAAAAATGGCAGTAGAATTTTTGAGATATCTTAAAAATAAAGAACTGTTAGAAAAAACGGGTATAATAACGGGTATTCAAATATTATTTTTATGAGACGTCTCCATTAGAGACGCTGTTCTTTGAAAGTTCAAAGGGTTCTTTTGGTATATTTGTATGTACGGTTGGAACAAAGACGACTTGTTAGAATGTTTGCAGATGAAAGTGTTTTGAGCTGAAGATATTTACGTTAGTAATTTAAGAATGACGAAATATGTAAAGGAAGAAGAGAGGAAAGGGGGGTAGGTTAAGGGATAAGTGGAACAGGTGAGTGTATTGTAGTATTGTAAAGAACAGAATTCGAATATCTATTTAGTCCTATTTTTATAGAAGCCAAAGTATAGTTAGCTCTTATTATCTTGCAATGGACCTATCAATAGCTTGTCTTATTACCCGACTACATTGAAGCAAGGGAAGGGTAATTAAGTTAACAGTCAATGTGTTGTAAAGAACAGAATTCGAGTCTTTTAGTCCTATTTTAATTGAAGCCAAACTATAGCTAGCTCTTATTATCTTGCAATGTACCTATCAATGGCTTGTCTTATTACCCGACTACAGCGAGGCAAGGGAAGATAAATGAAGTTAACAGTACATATATTGTAAAGAACAGAAATCGAGTCTTTTAGTCCTATTTTAATTGAAGCCAAAGTATAGCTAGCTCTTATTATCTTGCAATGGACCTATCAATGGCTTGTCTTATTACCCGACTACAGCGAAGCAAGAGCAGGGTAATAAAGTTAACAGTTCTTATGTAATCAGTCCAAATGTATGGGTATGTAGATGTTCCACCATAGCGTCGCCCTTATTGGTCCGATTTTGACAAGCGAGGTATCAACGATTCGTCTTCATAGCAAGTGTGTCATAGGTTATTTCTTACCCGACCGTAGTCGTATTTTAGTTTATGAACAAGTCTTGCTATGGCGAGTGTCGTGATCGAGTCTTTTAGCGCGCACAGCAGTTGGTTAGTTAGAAGGCGGCAGTTTCTGTGCCGTGCAGATCTATCTATTAACATTCCTTCCTAGCGTCGCACGCGCATCCTTTAAGGGCGTTCGCACACGGCGGACGTCCTGCGGTCGCAGATGCACACAATGCACATATTAATGGACGTATTGCTGACTAATTGTTTAATATCAATAAATGAATTTTATTATAATCTTAGTAACTATTTTTTTATTATTATATTATAACTGCGGTTACTAACCTAGCGGTTCAATAGTGCAATTTAGAATCCAATGATACCGGGTTCGGTCCTAGGCTCCGCACCAATGACTTTGCTAAGTTAAGTGCTGTTTCCCATCGCTCCGCGCTTCGGAGGGCACGTCAAGCTGTCGGTCGTTAAGCCATCTCAGAGGCGCTCGGGTGGCCTGACAAACTCTGACATCAGAGGCCAGCACTACCTGATACGAAAAACAAACGAACAAACAACTATTATTTAATGATGATGCAAGAAAGTTTAAAAAAAACACTGAGTTTATACCTCCAAATCGAAAGTGAAGCACTCAAGATATGCCGATCTGCTCGTACGCACAAGCCTCACGCACATACTTACACCATGTTATGCTGAACGGCCGCCACATTGCATCGCAGCAAGGTCTCGACCCTGCTAGTCGCGTTAATTCGCAAGTTCTCAGGGAAAATTAAAAACATTGCAATCTTATGTAATGAAATTACGTATCAACCAAACATACCAAATTATCCACTCACGCACACATTCGTCGCTATTTGCTATGCCTGTTTGTTCGGCTGTGTGGACTTCATCTTGTTTTAAATCTTCTGTATTTATTTCTGTGGTTGTAGGAGTACCGTAGTTAATGGGTTCGAACATCAACAAGGAGCATGAGCCTTTTACACGACTGCCCAAAAAAAGGAGTGTAATGTTTTTAGCATCCATGTTTGTATGTGAGTTTCTTTATTCCACCATAACTTTTATTTAAACGTATGGGGTATCGTTAGAATCCTTCCATCCCCCCGAGTAACATAGGCTATATATTTTTTGAAAACATGCAAATATGGGGGCAGTATGACTACATTTTCAAATTCGAAAAAAATACTTCGTATTTTACAATATTGGTATCAAATTGAAGGCCTTCCAACATTATATAATTTATTGGCAAAAGCTCTTTTTGGCAGGGCAAGCGTGTTTTTTTTAGCTTTTAAGCTTCAGAGAAGGTTTCAGTTTCGTATTCATGGTATTTCTACAGCTGCGCTTGAGTAACATGATATTTTTTTATGTTTGGCACATTGTCGTTTCCATCAACGCGACGTACGACGTACGAGTAGACGTTCGGAAAAGCGCCGCCACCCTTTTATGGTTGAAATACTTTGTTACGCTTCTTCATCCATACCAATATATATAATTGAAACGTTGTTTGTTTGTTTGGGGAGCTTTCCCTCGATAACGGCAAGACGGATTTTGATGAAATTTGGAATATAGATACCTGGAATAAAACATAGGATACTTTTTATCCCGGAAAATTGTAAGGTACCACAAGAAAATTTAAAAAAAAATTGATTACTTGCTGTAAGGTATGGTTGCCATGGAAACGAAATAACAAGTCAGTCAAAAAAAACAAGAGCATTGGTGCTATATCTACTTTTGCATTGGTTTTTAATATCCTAGAAGAAAATAGGATGCTTTTTTTCGAGATAAACAGTAGTCCGCGCGGACGAAGTCGCGGGCGGGAAAGCTAGTTTATTATAAGACCTGCAAAGGAGTGGAATGCCCTGCCCTCGTCTGTGTTTCCGGTAAAATATAACCCAGGTATGGTCAAGTCAAGACTGAATAGGTATCTACTAGGCAAGCGTGCTACACTTTCGACCACATCATCGCTTTCCATCAGGGAAGATCGTGGTCAAACGACTGCCTAGTCAGTACAAAAAAAAACTTTATTCTGTAAGATAGGTGATCTAAGGCTAAGCTTATATAAAAAAAACAAACAGGCGCTCGTTGATGTCTTTTATGTGACAGTTTGCTATCCGTGTGAGCTCAGGATCTCAGGACCTCTTTATTTTACAAAAAAAATGTGTCCGTATTCTTGTAAATATAAAATTAACCGACAGTTGTAAAGCACATTTTAAATATTATAAGCTTTTGACATTAATATCAATTTATATAATGGAAATTTGCAATTTCGTATGGAAATACCCAATATTCTTTTCTAAAAAAGTAGACCAGCCTAGAAGATTCGCAACTAGGTATGGACATGATCTAGTTCTACCTCCTTCCAAATTAAAAATTCACAGTTCTGGAACGAATAAAATGGCAGTAAAAATGTATAATAAACTTCCCGATATAATAAAAAGAGAAGAAAAACAAACAACATTCCATAGTAACCTATAGAACTTTTTAATTAATAAATACTATTATACCCTTGACGAGTATTTAAATGATAAATCTACACATATAATTAATTGATATATTAGATAATGGCTCGGTCTACTTGCTACTTTTTGCTATACCCTGTGAGGGTCATATGTTGACAATTACACCTTAATGCCTGTGTTTTTTATTTAAGTACATATGTTTTTGCAATAAATAAATTGAAATTGGAACTGATTTTGTATTATGTATGGCTTATGGCCTTTTTATTAGGGTAAAGAAGGAAAGGCTGGTCACATCTCTAGTGCCAACAAACGTTAGAGTAGACGAGTTCTCGAGTGGAGACCACGTTTAGGCAAAAGTAGTGTATGTCGCCCAGTGGCCAGGTGGAGTGAAGAATTGCGAAAATCAGCTGGAACAAACTGGATTCAGAGAGCTGAAGACCGAGATCAATGGCTTGCATTAGGAGAGGCCTACGTCCAGCAGTGGACAAGTATATGCCTTATTATGACTTTAACTACCAGATAGGTAACAATAACCTTCTACAATTTAACTATAAACATGTTTATATACATTAAAAGGTTTTCGTTTTATAATAAAATCACTTTACCACCTCACACACAATTTCTTTGCAAAAATATCTCACTTATATCATTCCGTTCCGGTATACTTAACTCAATTATTCAAACTATTAAATTTCCCACCTTAACTGTTACAAAACAAAGCACAAATTCGTACAAAAGTTAAGATAATTGTTTTTATAAATCACGCCACGCTGATGTCAACCTTATTATGACAAGACAAAGTTGGCATTCAATTGGTAAGGGCACATATTTAGCATAGGGTGTTCATCGATGCATGTCGTCATTTAATTCGTTCTAAATGAAACATATGATGGAGTGAGGTGAGGTCGATGAACTGTAGAAATTGCATTGTTTAACAAAGAGTTTTTAAGCGGCCGTGACCTTTCAGATTACGGTTTCTTTGTAATTTCGATCTTTTTGTTCGTGGATGTGATTCTTGGTAATAAGATGTTTTTATTTTGATTGTAAAGGAAAAATGACTAGAATCAATTTTAATGGGGTGGCAATTTAATTTTTAACTCCGCTAAATTTAAAAAAATGCGATGCTATAAGCATAGATCTAGTTGGAAAGCAAGCGAGGAAGATACGGTACGCTTTTATATCATACTAGCGACCCGCCCCGGTTTCGCACGAGTAGATATATAGAAAGATAAAATTAGTAGGTACTTTATTTGGACAAATAGAACAACAACAATTTCTTACACAAAATGTAAAAAATGTGTGTGTGTACTCACTTACCATTTCGTCTATAGTATTATTCTGGTTAACGCAAGGAGGTTGAATTACGGTTACTATTTCGTGTATTATTAGCATAGAGCATTTCCTACGTCAATGATTATTAGGTGTTCTGTGATTTCGTTTCCATGGCAACGTTCCATATACAAAGAACCGTCTTAGTTTGTGATCTTACGTAGTATTTATATACTCTTTGGTTTGTTATACAAAGTAATCGAGTTTTTTTGCAAAATTTAATACCTCGGGTTTCATTATTGCAATTTTCGAAGGAAACACTAATTTGTTGAAAAATAAAATTCTGCTAGTGTTACTTGCTGATAATTTAACTTTCTTTATGTGAAAGAATTTTTAAAATCGGGTCTGTAGTTTTTGTTTTTATCCATTACAAACAAACAAACAAACACAAATCTTTCCTCTTTATAATATTAGTGTTGATAAACAAAAACTGAACTAGATACAACTACAGACAAACACACACTCAGCTACATTTGCACCGTCGCGTCGCGTCGTGCTTCATGTGCATCAACAACAAAGATAGAGACTTACGCAGATTTAGCGCGAATGAGAGTCACTGCAAACACGTGCTACACAAACGCTACTCCGATTGTTACTAAGGCCAAAGAAGACCAATTGTGTGTTGCACCTAAGCTAAGCGGTCCACGCCCGAGGAGCTGGTACATTCTTCCCACACGTAATTAGACCTATGGCTATGAGTAGTCTTTGTTTGTCTGTCTGTCACCGTAGCTTCCAAGCGGATGAACCAATTTCATTTTTTTTTGTTTGTTTGAGAGCTGGTTCATTCGGGATGATTCCTAGATATATTTTTATTCCGTTGAGTGTCGCTCGCTGATGGTAAGCGCTACGCCTGCCCATAACAGTTGCATCGAACCCTGTATCGTTGGATTCTAAGTTGTACTATTGAACCGTTAGGCTACCACTGCTCGTGTGATAATGATGATGATGAACATTAATAAATCTAATAGTTTGTTATTTCTTTTTCAGATTAAACATCTTTTGCAGACACCCTGAAGGTAATCAAACTTGCTTTTAAAAACATTGATCACAATGACACTAAATGCTGTTTTTAAGTGAGTGTGTGTGTTTGTTCTTCATGGTACTTCCAAACTGCTTTTATTTGTCTTTATTTAATTGATATTGATTTTTGCTGATTGTTTTATAAATATTTATTATGTCCGGCTTTTTAGTCAAATGTCCGGACAAATGTTATGCTTGAGTCCGGCTTTTCCATTTTCGGGCCTCTCAAACCTAACCGGGACGGCTGTTTTTCGGCTTCTTTGAAAATGTTCGCCCTACATCGACTAAATTAATACAAATTACTTATAAATTATGCTCTTGAATCAACCTACGCCTAGGTGCAAACCGGAACTAAATCGGTTAAGTGTTTTCTGAGATATTTGTGGACAGACACATAGACGCATTCGGTGACTTTCTTTTAAACATGTAGTGATAGTGAAGTGATAGTGATTTATTGTCCCGTCAAACATCATCCTCATTAACGCGTCACGTCTCTTAGCGACGTGCGCCTACGCAGATTCCTGACGCTTCGTCATGCGCCCAATAACCTTGCTGCTTTGACCTGCATACTTGGTCTAGACCGTGTTAGAGTTTAGCTTGCGCATAGTAGACGCACCGCCAGTAAGTGCTTTTAATTGAGCTTAAGAAATAGCTTACAGCTTATGTCTGCAATGTGTTTGACATTATATAACGGGTGTCTTTACTAAGTAGGTACAGATATGTACAACAAACTTATTTATTTACTAGCTGATGCCCGCGGCTTCGCATTTGTGGTCATTTCTGTAGGTTAATAGTACTCTTTGTGCTATTCCAGGACCTTAAATACCAATATACCAACATTTGATCAAAATTCCTTCATCCGTCAAAAATATTTTTATCGATTGCTCGGCTTCTACTCATCGGATTAAAGTTAAAGTCAAAGTATTTTATTGTAAATAGGCAAAAATAATATCACTTTTACAAGTCAAAATTAACATCTCCTGTATTTAGTATTTTTTCCATATTTGTTAATTCTTTATATTTTTTCAAATGTCACAATCATAACAAAACATGTAAACTACAAATATAAAAAACAAAAGTGACAATGAGATGTCCCACAAACATCAAACAATCAAACTGGAAAAAATAAGGTAAAAAATTCTAACTCGATAATTATGTTGTATAAAACAACGTGATCTCATGGTATGTTTGAGACATCTCACAAAGTACTTTGAACATATAAAATTAGAATTAATTAAGATTAAGATATAAAGTAAGTAGTTTTTAAGTCAAAACATAAGCTATCCAACAGTGAAAACCGCATCGCAATCGGTCCAGTAGTTTTTACGTGATGCGCGAACAAACATACAGACAGACAAACAGACAGACACGAATTTTAAAAATCGTATATTCTTGTTCAGTAGCTTATTTTAAGTACCCTAGAACATTTTTTTTAATTATCTTCTTTGTAAAGACTATTTCGTTCTTATTGCTTTAAATATTTCATTTAAATGTAGCCCAACCCCAGGACCAAAAGTACCTAAAAAGTACAATAATTTTTCTTACTATATATATCTTCAAAATTCTTTCAGCCGTCAAATAGTTTTTTATCGATTGCTCGGCATCCAATCATTGGATTAAGATACCAAGTACCCCTGCTTTAAGTTAAACCCTAAGCTATCCAACAGTGAAAACCGCATCACTATCGCTTCAGTAGTTTTTACGTGACACGATTTTTAAAAACGTTATATTCTTGCTCAGTAGCTTATTTTAAGTAGCAGTAGCTTATTTTAAAAAAATATCAAGGGGTCCCCCTTGATATTTTTTTTTCATTATCTTCATTGTACAAACTTTTTGGTACTTACTGCTTTATTATAAGTCTAGAAGATTTTCGCGCGTAGATGTGAAGAACGCAGTACAATGCCGTTATAGACTTTACAAACTGAGAGTACTGGTCCTTCAATCTTTTAAAATGTCATAAAGCTATATAAATTAACATGCAAGCAGTATTTATAAAATCAACACCAAGTCTGTTATTAAACTTCTAAACATAAGTTTGCGTCAGAGGTCATACAAAAACATCTCATTTGAACTACGACATTTAATAGTTCGAGCGCTGGACGCAGGAATTATGACCCAACTGCCTAGTCGATAAAATAGGCACTAAATTTGTTTTACGCGACTACGGCGAAACAAAAAGGAGGATTATGATTTTGACTGGTATGTATGTGAGTTTTGTTTGTTTGTCGTATGAGGTAGTGCTGGCTCTGGTGTCAGTTTGTCAGGCCGCCCGAGGGCCTCTGACATCGCTTAACAACTGCTATTAATCAATAACAGCCGGGACCGACAGCTTAACTTGCCCTCCGAAGCACGGAGCGATGGAAAACCGCACATAACTTAGAAAAATCATTGGTGCGGAGCCCAGAATCGAACCCGGTATCGTTGGATTCTAAGTTGCACTATTGAAACTTTAAGCTACCATCGCTTGCATGTATGTTTATCTGTTGCCTCATAACTTCTAAACTAATAATCATAATTTGACCAATTGAAGTATTTTCCGTCTTGTTTGTCCGCTTATTATAGGCTATGTGACGTCACAATAAATTGAATATGGCGCCCTCTAGAGGACATAAAGACAAAAACCAAAAAAAATAGTTTTGTCGTTTTCAATCAAAATTTTCAATTATGCCGTTTTTGGTGTCAAATAAAAGGGCTTTATTAGCACATTTCAAATATATATATGTTGGTAGCTCTTGTTCGCAGCTTTGCTTGCATTCATCCGATAGTATTATAACCCCATAATAATTTAAATAAAAAGTAAGTTGAAAAAGTAAAACCCAACTACTGAAAAATCACGCTCTAAAAAGTATGAGACAAGAAAATATTCTCATGTGAAATTTTATTAATACATATTTAATAATAATAATAAACACTTTATTACACCATATAACTAGACCGTACGACTAGACGATCAGCAAAGCGCCACCCTTTCATGGTTGAAATACCTCGCACAAGAACGAAGCGTTACGCTTCTTCATTTATTATAAGAACTGCGAAGGAGTGGAATGCCCTGCCCTCGTCAGTGTTTCCGGTAAATTATAACCCCGGTGTGTTCAAGTCAAGAGTGAATAGGTATCTACTAGGCAAGCGTGCTACACCTTCGACTACATCATCGCTTTCCATCAGGTGAGATCGTGGTCAAACGATTGCCTAGTCCGTAATAAAAAATAATAAAATAAGGAACAAATACAATAACTTATTTTAAAATACGGCACACGGGGTTATGGTGAAGTTCAGAGGATAGCCGTAATATACGCGGCTATATTGGCCAATAGGGATGTCCACCGTTGTAGAATCAATAGATAGATAGATAGAAATTCTTTATTATGCACACATAAGATAGGTACATAGGCGAACTTAATGCTAGCAAGCATTATCTTCCACTTAACCTCGGTTTATCAATCATGTTTCCTGCGTTGGCATTGGTCAATCACGGAATGGTTGCGGATCGTGCGCGCTCTTTCTAGTTGGTCATGACTTCAGCGGTCGATCTAAATAGTTGGTTATGACTTTATGACTTTGTTGTGATTTATAACGGGTTAAGTATTTCGTGTCGAATAATAATCCAACTAGAGTCACAGAATAAATAATAGTATGTATATTCTACGTTTACGAGCTTCAAACGTGAAATCACTAGATGGGTTAGTTTGTTTTGCATCTGTTGCTCGGGCTATAAACATTCAATTACTTTGATGGGTACCAAGTATTGTGTAATCTGTGACCGGTCTTTACAACGACATTGTGTTTGTACCACTTATGAACTGAAGCTTATTGAAAACTTAGTAGTTTATGAAGCGAATGTGAAGCAATAACACTTTGTGTAACTAGGAGTGTCAGAAAATCTATATGTATCTATCTATACTTATAATGAAGTAGTATCTATATTTATAATAAATCAATAGGAACAAAAAAGTCTGCACAAAGGAAATAATTAAAAAAACTAGGGTACTTAAAATAAGCTACTGAACAAGAATATAACATTTTTAAAATTCCTGTCTGTTTGTTTGTCTGTATGTCTGTTTATCTGTTTGTCTGTATGTTTGATCGCGCATCACATAAAAACTACTGGACCGATTGCGATGTGGTTGGATAGCTTAGGGTTTGACTTAAAAACTGGTTTACTTGATATCTGAATCCGATGAGTAGAAGCCGAGCAATCGAGAAAAACGGCTGAAGGAATTTTGATCAAATTTTTTTATATTGATATTTTAGGTCTTGGAATAGCACATATGAGTACTTTTAACCTAGAGAATTGACCACGCGTGCGAAGCCGCTGGTACAGCTAGTGTACTATAAAGTTTGAAATTGTAAGAGAATTAAAAATAAATAGGGACTTCCAACTAGAATTACGTATACATAGTTTTCAAAATGCACACCATTTTGTGCATTTTGAACTGTGTGTGACTGACTGATTGTAAAACGGTTTTTACTGTTGGGTAATAAGGAATTTCCTTTCAGGATATTTGCCAAATACTTTATCTTCTCCGTAATTAAATAAATAAATAAATAAATAAACATTGCATCTTAAATTAAGGAAAGATAATCTTTCGGAGTACTACTTACGTGACATTGGCGGAATTGTGGAATGGCATCTCCACAAATGCCACAAAACAAGAAGAGAAGGAAAGATCATAAAATCTTACAATAACTAATAAATTAAATGGGCCTCTAATGATTAAACTATCGGGTGATCATAAATCTTACAGAATGGCTGATAAGTCGTGGCCACTCTGAACTTCGTGCAAATGGCTGCCCAAGAACATCTCTAGCCTCACAACATCTCTGCACGTCGCCTCGATCCACCATTCGGTTCCAAAAAATGTTCACCATTTGCACGAAGTTCAGAGTGGCCACGACTTATCGGTCTTAATGTAATCTCTTAGGCAGTTGGCGTAAAACGTTTACATGTTTTCCTATAAAAAGAATGATCTCAAAATCCGGTTTGTGACAAATTCGTCGCCACAGGTCACAGTCAAAGTCAATACAACTTTTGAATTAAATTAGCATATATTGTACGTTTTCGCGCGATTAAGCAGTTTTCTATAATGTGTTTCGTAAAAGGATTATTGTAGCAGTTGTAAACCGATCTGACTAAACAAGAATTCTATAATTATATATTATTAATATTATGTTGCTTTTTTATTATTTGAAGGTACGTAAAACAAATGCTAGAAAACTTTGTAATACTATTGCGTCAGAACACTTACAATACTTTTATTGTACTGCCCAACATGTCTACTTTCAAACGATATCAACAGAATTTGTTGATATTGTTTGAAAGGGTTGGGTTGGGTAAAAAATTTCCTACACTCTTGCGATGAAGACAGTTGTTTGATACCTCGCTTGTCAAAATCTGACTAAGTTTTTAGTTTGAGCACATACCCCTTACTTTGCCTTGCCTTAGTCGGGTAAAAAAAACATGTGACACGAATCGATTGACACATTGCTTGTCAAAATCGAACCAATAGGGGCGACGCTCTGGTGGAACATCCACATAACACATACATAGATAGATAGATACATACATAAATACATACATAAATAGACTGTTAAACTCATTACCCTTCCCTTGCTTTGCTGTAGTCGGCTAAAAGCGGGATTATGCATGTATATCACTTGAATTGTCCCAACCATCTGGTGGTCTTTCTCAAGGGGAGTGCGGAACGCGAGTGGTCGTTGGTAACACCCGTTTTTGTCTCTTAGAATCCTACCACCCGCTCTATTGAAGTAATCAACGATGTTGGTCCGTATAAGCGCCAGACTAATGGCCATATTCAAATTAATTTCTTATTTGCATGAAGGAAGTGGTGTTTCCAAGTGAAAGTTCCGTTTACAACTTGCTGTTACGTTTTTTATAATGTTATGGTGGATTAGTGTTCACGGAAGAGGTTATTGACAGTTACATGTTTTTTTGCAAATGGATTGCGTATTTTTATTGATCATCTGCAGTCGTTCACCTGATGTTAAGTGGTGTTGCGGTCGACGTGGAGACCGTTTGTGTATGTCTCTGTATGTTCTCTGTTTCTGGATTATGGAAGGAAGAATACGTGTTGTGTATTCTAACAAATAAATTATTGATTTGATTTGATATACGTATGGGGCGCCAAATGCCGCCTTGAATAATAATGTCTTGTAGTTTACCTAATACGTATGGAGCGCCAAATGCCGCCTTGAATAATAATGTCTTGTTGTTTACCTAATACGTATGGGGCGCCAAATGCCGCCTTGAATAATAATGTCTTGTAGTTTACCTAATACGTATGGAGCGCCAAATTCCGCCTTGAATAATAATGTCTTGTTGTTTACCTAATACGTATATGGGGCGCCAAATGCCGCCTTGAATAATAATGTCTTATTGTTTACCTAACACGTATGGGGCGCCAAATGCCGCCTTGAATAATAATGTCTTGTTGTTTACCTAATACGTATGGAGCGCCAAATGCCGCCTTGAATAATAATGTCTTGTTGACTACCTAATACGAATGGGGCGCCAAATGCCGCCTTGAATAATAATGTCTTGTTGTTTACCTAATACGTATGGGGCGCCAAATGCCGCCTTGAATAATAATGTCTTGTAGTTTACCTAATACGTATGGAGCGCCAAATGCCGCCTTGAATAATAATGTCTTGTTGTTTACCTAATACGTATATGGGGTGCCAAATGCCGCCTTGAATAATAATGTCTTGTTGTTTACCTAACACGTATGGGGTGCCAAATGCCGCCTTGAATAATAATGTCTTGTTGTTTACCTAATACGAATGGGGCGCCAAATGCCGCCTTGAATAATAATGTCTTGTTGTTTACCTAATACGTATGGGGCGCCAAATGCCGCCTTGAATAATAATGTCTTGTTGTTTACCTAATTTTAGGGCTCCGTACTTCCGCATAAAAAAACGGGACCCTTATATAGGATCACTGGTGTGTCTGTCCGTCTGTCTGTCAGTCAAAGCAGCTCCGTATCTACTGGACCGATTAAGTTGAAATTTTGTACATTTCTGTGACCGAACAAGGACGTGTAACGGAACTTTTAAACACGGAGGAAAATTGGAAAAAAAAAACTGCAAACGTTATCGTGTGACGTGTGACATATCAAATGAAAGAACTTTATGTAAGGATCACAAATCTATTTCCATACCAATATATAAAAGTGAAACGTTGTCTGTTTGTTTGTTTGTTTGGGGAGCTTTCACGCGATAACGGCTGGACGGATTTCGATGAAACTTGGAATAGAAATAGCTTATACCCTGGAATAAAACATAGGGTACTTTTTATTCCGGAAAATTATAAGTATTCACGGAAAAACCGGAAAACTGGTTAAATGTTGATTACTCGCTGTAAGAAACGGTTGCCATGGAAAAGAAATAACAAGTATGTCAAAAAACAACAAGAGTGGTGCTACAGAATAATAAATATATACCTACTTTTGCATTGGTTTTTAATATCCTAGAAGAAAATAGGATGCTTTTTTCGCGATAGACAGTAGTCCGCGCGGACGAAGTCGCGGGCGGGAAAACTAGTATTTTATAATTTTAATATAAATAGTATTAAAGTTATTTAAGAAATTAAAATTACCCTCACTCCACTTTATCTCTAAAACTACTCAGCCTACAATTTTGAAAATTATTCAGAAAATAGTTCTCTACTTATATATTTCGGGAAAACCTATAAGAATTGTATGGTCTTGTAAATGTAGTCGTACATGGTAAATCACAAGTTTTTTTTTTTTTTTTTTTTTTTTTAATTTAAGTAATAATAATAATAAATTCATCGTACGCAACCCTTATTTGATAAGCAAGACTAACTAAGACCAGGGCCTGCAGTCTCAACATCGATAGAGATTGTTTTTCAACCAAAATCTGTCAATGTCCGATTATAACGACATTTGTTAGTCTCTACCATTATGATCAATGTCAGTACAGATACCGATGTCAGTCGATAGCTTATGACAATAATTGTCAAAGCTAACGATTGTCATCGGAATATGTACCGATTTCGGTTGTGAAGCAATCACTATCTATGTCGAGACTGCAAGCCCAAGATCTTTAAACGAGTCACAAACGACTAAGATACGGTAATATTTTATCTTAAGATAAAATATCGCTTGCTATAAAGACAATATATATTTGCATCTTACAGTATCTTAAGATATCGAGCGATATGGAATTTATTAAAAGATGTCATCTTAAGATACGAAATATATCGTAAAAGATACAAAATATATCGTAATAAACTCTACAGGTTGCTCTGTTTTGTATTCGTGACGGTTTTTTTAACCCCTGGACAAAGAGATGGGTGTTATAAGTTTTGTGTGTGGTGTGTGTGTGTGTATGTGTATGTGTGGCATCGTAACTCCCAAACGAATGGACCAATTTTGATGCGGTTTTTTCTGTTCGCAAGCTAATATGATCGAGATGGTTCTTAGATATATGGAGAGAGGGAGGGGGGAGGTGAGAAAGAAAAGGGGGGTGAAAATCGTAGCTTCCAAACAAATGGACCTATTTAGCTGTGTTTTTTTTTATGTTAGAAATCTGGGGTAAACAAGATGATTCATAGCTATAATTTGAGGAAGGAGTGGGGAGGGGTAGGGAAGTGGTGCGAGTGGTGCGTACAGTGCGCTAATGCAATTTGCATATCAAATTCAAAATCAGAATCGTCGTCTGATGAGCTATCTAATAAATATAATAGTGAAACCGTACTACTCATATTTTATCATCCTGTACATATAAAGCGGTGAAGAAATACTTGTGGCACCTAGGACGGCCTGCGAGCGAATGAATAATTTCAATATATTATCGTATATTAGCCGTGTGTGATACCCTAAGATGCTATAATATTTTATATGCAGATATCGTAACATCAAATATTATAGTATCTTAATCGTCTGTGACGCCCTTTACTCGGCCACCAAAAATTGCGGAGGAGGTTGCCAAAATGAGGTTCAAAACCAAAACCAACATAAGCATAGCGTTTGACACGAAAAAAAAATTTTTTTTTAGTCGACTTTCAAAAGGAGAAGACTTCAATCCGATACAGATCTTCTTTTATGATACTTATGGTACATACTGACATTGACGACCGGTTGGTCTATATAGTGGTTAGGTACGAAATCGAACGGACGCGGGTTCGAATCCTGCAAGGTGCAATCATTTGTGTGATGAGCAGAAATGTTTGTTTCGGAGTCATGGATGTAATAATATAATAATAATAATAATATATCCGGGACAATTTACACCAATTACCTAGCCCCAAACTAGGATACCCTGTATTATGGGTACTAGATAACGGATAAATATACATAGATACGAATATTACATCCATGACTCGGAAACAATCATTTCTGCTCATCACACAAATCATTTATCATTGGGTAATATTCTTATCTATGTATGTTTATCCGTTGTCTAGTGCTCATAGTACAGGGTATCCTAGTTTGGGGCTAGGTAATTGGTGTGGAAATGTCCCGAATATATTTATATGAAACATATACTTAAGGTACATAAAAAAAAACTTCGAAATAGGTTCAGTAGATTTTTAGTAAATCTTTCAATTAATTTTGATTTGATGCTGATGTTGTGGTTCGAAGAATTAAAAATAAATTCTTAAGAGGTAGGTACTGGCTCCAGTGCTACGACAATAACAGACCTGTTCTGGTAAATATATTAAAAAGGATGCTTGTAGGGCGGATCGAGTTACGGCGTCGTATGCGGACGAACGAGAAAAAGTTTCCATGGTAAAATTACTGGCGCGAAAAGTACAGGCGGCCGAGAAAGTGTTTATTTTAACTTTTTTGTTCTACTGTGGCAACAGTACTTAACTGTATAGCTCCTGCTCCTCAAAAGTGTATGTCTGTCTGTTTTCCTCTAAACCATTGATCAGATTGTGATGATACTTTGGTAGGGTCTTCTGATGACGCCATTTTTTTCAATTTTATTCTTAAAGGGATGATGTGGTGTCAAAGTTTGCAGCGGGCGAAGCTGCGAGGCTCCGCTAGTTACAAATATAATTAAAGACATGCACTTTTTTAGCACTAAAAAAGTGTTTATACGCACGAGCTGCACAAGCTTCCAGGAGTTTAATGGTAAATATTTTTCTTTTCCCCAACTGACACTGTCCATCCCTCCCCCCACCCCTCCTTCCAAACATCCCTATCCATGGCCTCACGCCATCGTTTTCTTGGTCTACCTCGTCGTCTTCGATCGTCTTCGGTTGTCCACTGGGTGACAACTTGGGCCTACATGTCCGAGTGCATTCGGCTCACGTGACCCGCCCAAACTCATTTCAGCCTGGCTGTCTTTTCGCCAACATCACAAATTTCTGTTTTTGAGCGCAGCCAAAGATAAATAATTTATCTATGCATTATAGTGTTTAGAATTCTGCAAGGTGCATTCATTTGGGTGATGAGCAGAAATGTTTGTTTCCGAATCATAGAGGAAATATTCGTATCTATGTATGTGTATCGTGTAACCCATATAACAGAGTTTGGGGCTAGGTAATTAGTTAAAATTGTCCAGAATATATTTATTTAATCTATTTACATTTATTAAGAGTTGCAGTTTTTTAAAGAAAACTATAAAATAGATTTGGAAGAAAAGGTGAATTACCATGTATCTACACAACATCCTATTTTATACCAATATGAAAAATAACATTACCATAATATAATGAAATGCGTATATTAAAACTCGTTTCTCATAAATAGATACAATACATGTCAAGGGCTATACTGCACGCACTTATTAACTACAACATAGCGCAAGAATGTATTAACATTCTGTTATTCTGTGCAAGACTGTACTCGCTTGATGAGAATTTGAGTACCTCTATGAATATGCATCATATAAATATAGTACTTACTTTATAGTAATTGATGAGATGATGAGTCTAGGACCTAGAATAAATAAATTGTAATTACACGTACGTTGGCATTAATTGTTAGGTCATTAAACTGCTTCTGCTATAATTATAAAATATATTCAATTACTTATTACTAGCTGCGTCCACGGCTTTGCCCGCGTGGTAATTTCATTTAAAAGTAGCCCATACATGTTATCTCAGGACAAAGAGTACCTCATCATCATCATCATCAGCCCATTTCCGCCCACTGCAGGGCATAAGCCTCCTCCCTCTTACGCCATCCATCCCGGTTTTGAGCCAATCTTAGCCAGATCTTTCCGACCAATTTTTCGATGTCATCGACCCATCGTGCCAAAGGTCTTCCGCGGCTGCATTGCCCTGTACGTGGCCACCATTCTGTCAGAGACCTACTCCACCTACCGTCATCACATCTTGCTAAGTGTCCTGTCCATCTCCACTTGAGTTTAATTATACGGGATCCGATGTCGTCCACCTTGGTTCTCCTTCGGATCTCCGTATTTCGAACTCTGTCTTTTAACGTGATGCCTAACATGGAGCGCTCCATGGCCCGCTGTGCTACTCGCATCTTGTGCATAGTTTCCTCAGTGAGCGTCCATGTTTCGGCACCGTACGTCATTGTGGGCAAGACACATTGGTTGTAAAGACGGTCTTCAGGCATTGCGGCATTTTTCGGTCCCTGAGTACTTCGTCAAGTTTTCCGAACGCAGCCCATCCCAGCTGAATGCGTCTGCTGATCTCCTTGTGCCTATGCTCTCTACCAAAAGATAAACAGTGCCCAAGATAAACGTAATTAGTGACCACCTCCAACGTCTCACTCCCAACCTTAATAGTTGGAAGTTACACCCCTGAGATATTTGCTATCACTTTCGTCTTGGACATGCTCATCTTCAGGCCAACTCCAAGAGAAGCATAGTATAGTATCTTGCAACATCACTTGGAGATCTGACGCTGTTTCACTGATCAGAATCAGGTCATCGGCAAAACGGAGATAGGACAAGTGGACACCATTAATTAAGACGCCTTTATCCTCCCAATTGAGTAACTTAAGGACGTCCTCCAAGACTGCGGTAAAAAGCTTGGGCGAGATGGTGTCCCCTTGTCGCACGCCTCGTTCAATCGGAATATTATTCGTGAGAGCGTGCATCCGTACTTGCATCGACGCAGATTCATACAGGTTTCGGAGGACATCGACATACCGTGCATCTATTTGGCAGCGATGGAGAGAATGGAACACGGCCCAGTGCTCCACGCTATCAAAAGCCTTTTCGTAATCTACGAAAGCAAAGCACAGGGGCCGGTTGAATTCGTCACACTTCTCCATCAGCTGCTTCACGGTATGGATGTGATCGATAGTGGAATATCCGCTCCGAAAACCTGCTTGCTCGACAGGCTGACATTCATCGAGTTGGCGGGTAAATCTATGGCACAAAACTTTGGCAAAGACTTTATAAATTTGAGAGAGGAGGCTTATGGGTCTATACTTGGATAGCTTTGTGCTATCCCCCTTTTTGTGCAAAATGGTGACTATGGCGTTTTTCCATGCATTTGGCGTATGTCCACTTGCAAGTACTTTGTTAAATAGTTTTACCAGGACCCCTAAAACTGGCATTCCACCAGCCTTTATTAGCTCAAGTGTCACTCCGTCTTCGCCGGGTGAAAGAGTACCTATAATCTTCTATCTATACTTATAACTAGCGACCCGCCTCGACTTCGCACGGATAGATATATAGAAAGATAAAATTAGTAGGTACTTTATTTGGACAAATAGAACAACAACAATTTCTTACACAAAATGTTTATACTCAAGTACCATTTCGTCTATAGTATTATTCTGTTTAACGCAAGGAGGTTGAATTACGGTTACTATTTCGTGTATTATTAGCATAGAGCATTTCCTACGTCAATGAATATTAGATGTTCTGTGATTTCGTTTCCATGGCAACGTTCCATATACAAAGACCCGTATCTCCTTCTTAGTTTGTGATCTTACGTAGTATTTATATATTCTTTGGTTTGTGATACAAAGTAATCGAGATTTTTAGCAAAATTTAATACCTCGGGTTTCATTATTGCAATTTTCAAAGGTTTCACTAATTTTTAGAAAAATAAAATCCTGCTAGTGTTACTCGCTGATAATGTAGCTTTCTTTATGTGAAAGAATTTTTAAAATCGGGTCTGTATTTTTTGAGTTTATCCATTACAAACAAACAATCAAGTATTTCCTCTTTATAATATTAGTTATACTTATAATAAAGCAATAAGAACGAAAAAGTCTGTACAAAGAAGATAATAAAAAAAAAAGATCTAGGTTACTTAAAATAAGCTCCTGAACGAGAATATAAGTTTTTTTTTTAATTCTTTTTCCCTCCCAGCTCAAGGGTCGGGTTCATTACGCGAGCTGTCAGTTTCTGCTGAGTGATACAAAATATAAGATCAAAAATTAATTTGTTAGTTGAACACATGACCCTTCCTTTGCCTTGCCGTAGTCGGGTAAAAAAATAGCCTATGACACTAACTGAAGACGAATCGATTGACACCTTGCTTGTCAAAATCGAACCAATAGGGGCGACGATACGGTGGAAAATCTACAATACCCACATACATAGACTGTTAAACTCATTACCCTTCCCTACTCATTGCTTTGCTATATTCAAAAGAGCAAATGCAAAAATGACGCATACAATACTACACGCCCAAATCTAATAACTGATTTGTGTGAACACGGTATGAACCCTCATACTAGAGGGTTGTATTATGTTTGTGTTTGGTTATAAACCTCCTTAAACGCCCACTACATTACTCACAAAGTTGATCGAAGTTAAGCGAACACGAGAGTGTAGACGGGCACTTCGGTTCGCTTCGTGCAACCTTGGCTCGCCTCGGGCGACTTCCGATTGTTGTCGGTTTTTGTGCCCGAGTCAAAGGACTCGAAGCGTCCCGAAGTTCTATAACGAAGCGTCTCACTACACTACTCGGCCTACTTCGAAAAATTGAAGTAATAAAAAATTATTAAAGGTAATGTTAAAATGTATTGTGCCTTCTTTATTCTAATAACATAGTTCTGTTCCAGTGCATTGCAATCATCCACCATTATTAAATATTTTTTTCTTGTGTTATATACGTAGATATAATACCTACGCGAGAAAAAACATTGCAAAAGCAGCTGCCATTCGAACATTATCCTTTTTTTTTTTTAGGAATGACTAATGCTGTTGGCCTTATTGGCCTCTACAGCTTGAACCGGACGGTGGGGCGGGCGCTTACAAGCACTCCGCCGCAATGCGTGACGCAGAAGGCGCACGCCAAAGTTAAAATTTAGACGACCCGCACGAGGGTACCCAGGGGGTACGGCCCTCGGCTTGGACGGCCGTCTGATTACGGGGGTGACGAACTAAACACCCCTGGATCGCTACCGTTAAGTAGTGATCGAGGGGGCCCTGAACAATGGCTAGGTGCCCTTTAATTGATTATTATAACTGACCGCCGATTCGTAATACACCTTCGAGAAGAATCGGCAAGAAACTCGAAAGCGAATAATATCTGACTATGTGTTATGGGACCTTCGACCTCGCCGGCGAGGTCGGTGTCTGTGTCTAAGTGTGTTGATACCCCCTGGCGGGTTGCCAGAGGTGGTCGAATTGGACGAGGCCATCGCTGCCAGTACTTTGATTGCGATGGCGTCGTCCGGATCGTCCAGGACATCGCGGGGACGTCTACGGAGGACGAGTGTGTAGTCACGTACTTCGAACTTCAGTAAACTTCGAACCGTACTTTGTCGAAGCAACTTCGCGAGCAGTGTAGTGCAGGTATTACATACACATTGTGGTACACGTGATAGTGGTAGGCAAAGAGTATATAAATACTACGTAAGAGTGGTAGGTAGTTGAATCCTCGATGTTGTGTGGAGTGTCCGGCGTGTGGCATACCCGCGAAGCAAACGATACTATTCTATCAGCTATTATGTGGGTTTATGTCCTATTCCGTTACCAGAGAGTACTACAACCGCTACCTAGGTCAATTCTACACATTAAATTCCCGCCACAAAAACACCTAAATCAATTATTCAATAATCGAATCGAACACATTACTTAAAAAATTAACGACATCAACATTCGAGTTTTGGTCCGCCGAAATAACGGTACAGTATCGTTTTAATAACGTTACCGTAACGTCCTCATATCGATTCCGGGAAGGATCGATTCTAATCGAGTTACGAATATGGAATCGATTCGGACGTGACTGGAAGTGATAGTGATCATTAGTGGACAGTTGTTTTGTTAGGCTAAAGCGGTGAGCACGCCTGATTGTTTATTAAAAACATGCTTCTGTACTTTAGAATTATTTACTTGATAGAATACGAAATGTATCAAATCTGCTACACTAAAGGTTTGGTCACATGACTTCGGTGGCGGGCACAGAGGTAGCCGTCTAAGCAGTCACTTTTTCTAACTCTTAACTAAAACTAATATAACTTGAGCATCGACCATAGCTGACATGGTGACCGTATGACGTCATTATTGCTCAAAGGTGTAAAAACCCCAGCCACACAGGATCAAAACAACCGTGAATATGGAAGAAGTGACGTCGCGCGCAGTGTTTTTAACCCCCGAACAAAGAGACTGTTGAGACTGTGAGGTGTTATAAGTTTAGGGTGTGTATCACTGTGTGTGTATGTGTGTGTGTGTGTGTGTGTCTGTCTGTGGCATCGTAGTTCCAAAACGAATGGACCGATTTTGATGCAGTTTTTTAATGTTTGAAAATAATGTGATCGAGATGGTTCTTAGCTATATGGGGGATTGAAAAAAGAGGGGTGAGAATCGTACATTCCAAACGAATGGACCTATTTAGCTGCGGTTTTTTATGTATCAATGCTGAGGTAAATGAGATGGTTCCTAGCTATAATGGGGGGGGGGGGGGGGGTGTGAGAATCGTAGCTCCCAAACGGATGGACCGATTTTGATGCGGTTTTTATTTTTAAAAACTGATGTGATTGAAATGCTTCTTAGCTACAATGGGGGTGGGGGGTCGGGGGTCATATATATATTTTTTTTCTTTTATTTTTTTTATTGTTAGTGACTATAATGGCAAAAAGTAACTTTTTTATATATTTATTTGTATTTATCCTTTTTTTATCATCAATGAATTAATTTTACATATTATTCAGAGTCCTTAGGATATAATCTATCTTCTATAGGTACTTACTCTATAATCTATATCTATACTTATAATAAAACTGTAACGGGTCCAATTCTGTACATTGAAGATATTTTGATATTTTTTTGGATTTTACTCTAGATTCGATACTGAAGCCAAAACTATGTTTTTTTTTTCATTTTTGTCTGTCTGTCTGTCTGTATCTTGGCTAGGCATCACGCCGAAACTACTGAATGAATTTAAATGAAACTTGGTATGATTTGAGTTCATACTACGAAGTAAGACATAGGCTACTTTTCATCCCGAAAAATGAAAGGGTTCCCACAGAATTGGGGTTGAAAGTTATTTCAAAAAAATACTTGCCACTCTGAAACTACTGGACGGATTTTGATACAACTTGGCGCAGTCATAGTTTATATGATGGGTTAAAAATGAGGATACTTTTTATCCCGAAAAAATAAAGAGTTCCTGCGGGATAATGTCCCAAATTCTGTAAATTAAAGATATGTTGTAATTTTATTTGGGGGCCGTTCTGTATTTCATACTAGAGCCAAAACTGTATTTTTTTAATTTTTGTCTTTCTGTCTGTCTGTACCTTGGAAGTGCATCACGCTGAAAATACTCAATGAAGTCAAATGAAATTTAGTATGATTTGAGTTCATACTTTCATGTAGGACATAGGATACTTACCATCCCGAAAAATTAAAGGGTTCCCTGCAGGATAGGCGTTGAAAGTTATTTAAAAGAACACGTATCACGCTGAAACTACTTGACGGATTTTGTTGAAACTTAGCACAGTCATAGTTTATATAATAGGTAAAAATTGAGGATACTTTTTATCCCGAAAAATAAAATGTTCCTTCGGAATAATGTCCAAAATTCTGTAAATTAAAGATATTATGTAATATTTTTGGAGGCCGTTCTATATTCAATACCAAAGCTAACACTGTATTTTTTTTATATTTGTCTGTCTGTCTGTCTGTCCGTCTGTCTGTCTGTACCATGGCAGCGCACCACGCCGAAAATACTTAATGAATTCAAATGAAATGTGGTATGATTTGAGTTCACACTTCGAGGTAGGACATTGGATACTTTCATCCCGAAAAATTTAGTGTTCCTGCAGGATAGGGGTGAAAAATTATTTAAAAGAACGCTTAGCACGCTGAAACTATTGGACGGATGTTGATAAAACTTGGCACAGACATAGTTTATAAGATGGGTGAAAATTATGGATACTTTTTGTCCCGAAAAAATACCTAGGAAACCTTATATATATAGGAACCCTTCCTGTGGGATAAGGGTCCAAATTCTGTACATTAAAGATATAGTGTTTTTTTTTGGAAATTACTCTATATTCGATTATGAAGCCTAAACTGTATGTTTTTTCATTTTTGTCTGTATGTCTGTCAGTCTGTATCTTAGCCGCGCATCACGCCGCCGGAACTACTGGATGAATTCAAAAGACACTTGGTATGATTTGAGTTCGTACTACGAGGTAGGACATAGGATACTTTACACATCGAAAAATTTATGGGTTATTATTTAGGGGTTGAAATTTATTTAAAAGAACACGTACCACGCTGAAAGTAATTGACGGGTTTTGATGCAACTTAGCACTGTCTTAAGTTATATGATGGTTTAAAATTGAGGTCACGTTTTATCCCGAAAAAGTAAAGGGTTTCTGCGGGATATGGATACAAAGTTATGTTAATAATTAAGTAATAAAAATATTTTTTGATGGTTCTCTATATTCGATACTGAAGCCAAACTGATTTACTTTTTAATTTTGTCTGTCTGTTTGTCCGTATCTTGACCGCGCATCGCACCCAAACTACTAAATGAATTCAAATGAAAAAAATGCTCTTGGGTGCTTAAAAAAAGTATTGAACATATATTTTTAATTTCATATACTTTTCATTGTTAGATAGCTTAGGATTTGATTTAAATCTGGTGTAATTGGTTTCTCAATCCGGTGAGTAGCCAAGCAATTGATTGACGGCTGAAGAAATTTGTTCAAATGTTGGTATATTGGTCCTGGAATAGCAACATTATGGTACTTTGAACCTAAAGAAAAGAACACGCGTGCGAAGCCGCAGGTACAGCTAGTATGATATATAAAATAAGCTACGAAACGAAGTTTTTTTTTATATCGTGTCTGTCTAATTAGGTAATAGGTATCTCCTAGGCAAGCGTGCTACAACTTCGACCACATCATCGCTTTCCACCAAGTGAGATCGTGGTCAAATGAAAGCCCGTAATAAAAAAAAGAAAAAAAGAAAAGTATGTTCGCTCATCACGTGAAAACTACGAAACCGAATGCGATGCGGTAGGATAGGTTAGGTTTTTACTTAAAAGCAGGGGTACTTGGTATCTTAATCTGATAATTAGAAGCCGAGCAATCGATAAAACTATCCGACGTCTGAACAAAATTTGGTATTTTGTACTTTTTAGGTACTTTTGGTCCTGGAATAACACTTTTAACTGCCGAGAAATGACCACGCGGGCAAAGTCCTGGGCACAGCTAGTCTATGATATAGCATTTTTTTTAATTTCTAACCATTACCCACCGTTTCGCAGACTAACATACATACAGACACTGGAGTTGTATATGAGATTTCTATTGATTTTATACTTTTCCATGAAACATCGCTCAAAACAGTGTTCCATTCCGTTACCGGCCCCCTGTACTACTGCTTATTCTGACCCGAGCCCTCGGGCACAGAATAAATAAAGTTGCAGAGACGAGTGTCTGACCTGACCTCGGATCCTGGGTTCGAAGCCGATTGGTCCTTAGTAACATGTAATTCCAGTCATACAACGTATTGCATATTACGCGTAATGACACACCTAACTGTGTTTAGTACATGTAAAATTATTATTTTGAAGCGTTTAAAGTCCGGTTTATATTACGCTATAGGTACTACTATATTTACATTTATATATAACTAGCTTCGCCCCGCGGTTTTACCCGGTGTTGATGATGATGATGATGATGATGATGATGAAAAGTATCCTATGTGTTTTTCCAGGGTATAAGCTCAAAATCAAAATCCGTTCAGCCGTTTGAGCGTGAAGGTATAACAAACACACACACACACACACACACACACACAACCTTTCGCCTCTATAATATTAGTGTGATAATTTTTTATACTTCTCTATGAATAAGTAAAATTATTATAAAAGTACGAAAAAAAACAACTGCGTACAAAATTATTGAGTACGAGCTGACCGCCCGCAAAAATAATCTCACTAGTATAGTAAAGGCGAAAGTTTGTATGTATGTGTATGTTTGATACTGCTTTACGCTTAAATGGCTGTACGGATTGGGATGAAATTTGATATGAAGGTAGCTTATACCCTGGATTAACAAATAGGCTACTACTTATTCCGAAAAATGCATGATTCCTGAGGGCCACGGGTGAAACCGCGGGCACAGCTATTATTTGTATAAATTTAATGTATCTTTTTGACTTACATATTTTATTTTAGTTTAATAGTTGCAATTGCAACATTAGATATTACATTACATTAACTTGAATAATCAAATATATTTTTTTGCTACTGTTTAGTTATAAGAATTATATATTTTTTAAATCGTCTTTTAAAGGCATGTATTTTGATATCTCACTCGATAGGTTTTGGTAATTTTGTGTTATCGGAAATACAATATGGCAGCTATCAGCCGCCATATTAGTTTTCTTGACACTTCATGTATCCTATATCACTCTCGTGATTAAGACGAATCCAATGATACCTCATTTAATAAAATCTATCAAGCCGTTTAGGCTGTAGGACGCGCCTAAGAAACGTACACACTACATACAACCCAATCACATAACCCTCCTCAGTCGGGTAAAAATACAATCTTGATCGTATTCAATACTAGCAATTCTACTTCCTACAAATATTCATGTACTGATATATCTTACTAGATGAGCGTGGGCATTTTTCAGGGGTTAAAAGAAATGCCTATGTACCACGTTGCACCACTATTTCCTTGACAAATTTTATCAAGATTGGTTCAGCTTAGTCGTGAAAAGGTAATAACAAACAGACAGAGGGACAGAGTTTCTTTCACATCTATACATACAATAAAGCAGTAAGTAACAAAAAGTCTGTAAAATAAAGATAAATAAAAAACCTGAGTATCTAAAATAAGCCCTATCTATCTCTCGCATCACGTAAAAACTGCTAGATCGATTGAAATGCGGGTTTCACTGACAGATAGCTTAAGTTTCGACTTAAAATGTAGTATACTTTGTATCTCAATCCTATGAGTACAAGCCGAGCTATAGTTGAAAAACTATTTAAAGGCTAAACTAATTTTGATTAAACGTTACTTTTAACATAGATAAATTACCACGCATGTAAAGCCGCGGGCACAGCTAGTTTATAATATTAATGTGATATTTTTTCTCACAAGCGAAAATACGGTTAAAATCGTAGAGTAGGGTCAGGTCTTATAAATCGATCTATCAAAGTCTAAGATCTTTATGCACTCTCATATAAGTTAACTAGGACCTTCTGTTGATGACAATAATAAAACAGCCCTAAACAGGGCACTAAAACCCCTCTTTAGAAACATCGATATTTTTAATGACTTTAAAAAGACTAAAAAGGAAACACAACAGCTCACTAATTGAAGTGCGTTTATTATTCTAGACTAGATTAGAGATGGGGCACGCCAAGGATTGGCCGGACGAGTCCGGCTTATTATAGACTGCTTGCCGGTACGAGGCATTGGTAGCAATTTGGACATCCCCTAAACTAAACTTAATTTCTTCAAATGTAATTTAAAGATTGTTTGTCTTCGTAACAAGGTATTTTTTCCCCTGGCATCTATGCCTCACTCACTAAACTATCACTAAAGCCTGTCAGCGTAAAATCAACTTTGTTTCCACTCGGCGAGAGTCCCGATTTGCCCAAACGCTGTCTCAGAACGTGTCTGAATTTATCCAAATGCCAAACGTTTTAAATACGTTATTTTAAGCGGTGCAGCTTAAATTGACGTATGTTTAGAATAGATGCCAGAGGAAAAAGACCTTGTTACAAAGTCGACAAGGTTTCAATTACATTTGAAGAAATTTAGTCTAGTTTTGTTTAAGGAGTAAAGACTTGAGACTTGCTGCCATTATAAAACAAATGCCAAACTTACTAAAGCAAGGCCGCGGTACAGGAAGAAATTCGTACATTGACCCCTCACTACCTATCTCTATCGCTCGAGCATAAATGTGTATTGCCGTCGCGTTCGCACATATTCGCACATGTTGTATCTCAATCTCAATCCGATGAGCCAAGCAATAAAAACGCTATTAATTTTAAAAAGGCAGTGTAGACTAAATTATACTTGTGCGCACGGTGGGGTGTGGGTGAGGTGGGGCGATGGTTTTATGCGGGGAGCGGGGAAGGGCTGGAATTCATTATTTCATATTTCATACCTCCCTCTCCCGCAACACACCTTTCCCGCACTTCTAACGCCCACTTCCCTCTCCCCGCAACCTTTTTTTTTTTAGAAACGGTATGTGCTGTTGGTCTATATCTGACCTCTACAGCGTTACCGGATACGGTGGGCGGGCTCAAAAACGCTCCGCCGCAATGTCCCCGCAACTGATGTTTACATTTAGTTGAAATGATCAAATAGCTTTTAAGAATCTCTTAAACTATATTATTTACAATAGAATGAACAACAGAATAGCTTCTCATCTTCTTCGTATCTAAGAAGATGAGAAGCTATTATTTTTTTCATTATATTCTAAATTTAGTTTAAGATATTCTTTCTCCGCAACCCATCGCACTGATGTTTACATTTAGTTGAAATGATCAAATAGCTTTTAAGAATCTCTTAAACTAATTGTACTTAAAATAGAATGAACAACATAATAGCTTCTCATCTTCTTCGCATCTCTATACTAAATAAAAGAAAACTATTTTTGTTTAGTTTATTTTAGTGATTTGAACAAGGGATTTTGTCACCAGTGTCTATCTCTAGCATTATTCTAAGACATTATCGAGTCTACTTTATGAGCTAACGTTAAATCTTTTGGCTTTAGGAGGATCTTATCTCTGGGATTATGGAGACTTTTACTATCGAGAAGTACATTTATTTAAATAAAAAAAACTTTTGATGTTTTCTTTATATAATCGCGTAGGCTGTAGGGTTACCTTCTATGTTGAGTGATATTAATGTGTATTGAGTAATATCATTTTATATTGAGTAATATTAGTAACTAGATTTCCCGCCTGCGATCTCGTCCGCGGGGACTACTGTTTATCGCGAAAAAATCATCCTATGTTCTTCTAGGATATTAAAAATCAATGCAAAAGTAGCTCCAATGCTCTTGATGTTTATTGACATACTTGTTATTTCGTTTCCATGGCCACCACTTCTTACAGAGACTAACCATAATTTTTTTACAGTTTTTACAGTTTTCCCGTGGAAACTTACAATTTTCCGGGATAAAAAGTATGCCATGTTTTATTCCAGGCTATCTCTATTCCAAATTTCATCAAAATCCATCCAGCTGTTATCGCGTAAAAGCTCCCCAAACAAACGTTTCAGTTTTATATATTGGTATGGATAGTGACACGAAGTCGACATCTGTTTTATAGACCTAGATAGATTGCCGAAAATATTTTGTAATAAAAACTAATATAAAAAAAAACTAATCGTACAAAACTTGAGAGAAAATTAATGAAATTGTCGACCATTTCATGAAATGGTCATTTCTATGATATCGTCACGACAGATATATTTATTATCACCAGTCGCAAAACGTCAGTATGGGAATACTGACGCATTGTATGTAGGAACATACTATGCGTAATACTCGATTCTCTGAGAAAGTTTCTATTGAACTGATGTACGTGGGTGACAAGGCCCCCACAATGTGTACGTATATAATATATACTGGAGATATGTACGGTATGTATGATACCGCCAGTATGCGGAGTGCCTTAACCATCTTCCGCTCCAACTTCTTCAATTTACGACCAAATTGTCTTGTTCATAAAGGAATCTGAAGATTTTCCTTGTACCCTGTGGTATAGTGTCAAAGACGCAATTTTTAGGGTTCCATACGTCTGAATAAAAAAACGGGACCCTTATAGGATCGCTCTTATGTCTGTCTGTCTGTCTTTCCGTCTGTCACAGCCAATTTGTTCTGAATGTACTGAACCGATTAAGTTGAAATTTGGTAAACTTATGAATTTTTGTGACCCAAACACAGACGTGGATCGTAACTATATGAATTTCGAATATACGGGTCTCTTTTGGGGCCAAAATAGGTAATACCCTTTTGACTGTACTGGTGCTTCGGAAATACGCCCGCTAAAAAAGATACCACCAAGATACTTCTTACTTTAAATACATTTTCTCAATTTATTATTTAAATAAGGAACAGCTGATATCCAGCACGGACCATTAAGAAAAATAAAATAAATGAAAAATAAATTATAATTGTTAAATTAAGGTTCATACTCTCTATCTCTCTCTCTCTCTCTCTCTCTCTCTCTCTCTCTCTCTCTCTCTCTCTCTCTCTCTCTCTCTCTCTCTCTCTCTCTCTCTCTCTCTCTCAGAGATGGCCAGCTGTGGGAACGTAATAGACTGACAATGATGATGTTTATTATACACGATGTAGCACATACCGCGTGCTGTCAATAAGAGGTCATTGGGCGTTTCCCGACCCGGTGAAAAACTGTGAACAAAAACCAAACAAAATTTAATATAATAATAATAATAATAATAAAATTGTTTATTTTGTAACAAGAAATTATGCTACATACATAATCAATCAATCAGTTACATCATTAAATCCTTATTTATTTATATCATGCAATAATTTAAACATGTTATTGTATGTATAGTGTAGACTGGTTCCCTAGTTACCACGGTAGGATTCCGTGTTTGTGGTAACTAGTTCTCTTCCAAGGATTTTATATTATTAATATCTAACGAAGCATAATAACTACAAGTACTATGAGTAGGTACTTAAAAGGAATGTATATGAATAGATGATTGAGATCAACGCTCCGATGTTCACAAGTCAACAACGTGGGTTACAGTACATACTATAATCTGGGAATTCAGTAACAAACAACAGCAGGTAGGTTTAGGTTTGCATGCAGTGATTACTGATTAGACTTGTTAGAAGGGTTATGTTATGATATATTAAAAATAAGTTTTAATTTTAAGAAAGATATTTGTGAAAATAATAAACCGTTACTTTGCCACTTGATTAATTAATATTAATCATCCGCATTTAAATTTTACTTTGGAACACGTAGCATTTCCTCCTTGCTATTATAATTTAACCTGATTGAGTATTGGAAAATTTTCTTTTTGCACTTATATTTGGTATCATTCCATATTTTTTATAATTCATTTAGTATTGTGTAAATGTAACACCCAAAAAAATTGTAACATTTATGCCCTCTACGGGTTTTTGTTTTTTGTGCTGGCCAAGTGTGATATATCTTCTAATAATATGAAGAGTTGAATCCTACTTTCATTTTATGTATCTATTTTTTTTATTGAGAAGCACAAAATAAGACAATTATGGAGACATTATGCAGTTTTTTTTCTGTTTGATCGTGATAGTTTTTACATAAAAAAAACTGCATAAAAATCGGTCTATTTGTTTGGGAGCTACGATCCCGACCTCCCCAATCATTATAGTTAAGAACCATCTCGATCATATCAGCTTTCAAACAAAAACAACGCATCAAAATCAGTCCATTCGTTTCGGAGCTACGATGCCACAGACAAACACACATATATATACACACTCTAAAACTCTCACTCAAACTCTCTCTCTCTTACTCTATCTAAACTTATAACACCCCTCTCTTTCGTTGGGGGTTAAAACAGAGGGAACCTTTCGTTTTCGTTGTGCTTGCGCACAGGTCCTCCCGCCACGCGTTGCAGTTTTGTGTCATTTTGGCATTGCGATCCGTGTATACTTAGACCACAGTACATTCCGTAAGGACTATTATATGTACTGTGCCTGTACTTACTTTTGTACCAGTACAATTTTAATTGTTCAGAGTATCTCCCACGCACAGTAAAGCGACCTATAGCTAGCCTACACCATTGTAAATCAGAGCCATTTATCTGTATGTCCTCTATTTAGTTCGTGTCCACCATGGGTAAGTAACCAATTACCTTTAAAACGGAATCTCTCTTTTAATCACCATCGAACTTCACGTACATGTAAGTTCGTTTGATGTCCCATTGTACTGAGCTACGTGGGTGATATAGCCCCCACAGTTCCTGATTTACATACTGTCTGGATGATAAATCTCTCATCTTATCGCAGAGATTGTGTGTCTTCCGTGAGGCAGTTTCTATTAGGTATTGTGGAGAAATGCAGCCTGTTTTGGTAAGGTTTGTTTGTGTTCAAGTCACGAGTGAATAGGATTACTGCTGGGTGTAAACGGTTTACGCCGCATCAACTCTTAACATCGGGCGAGATGGTTTTCTAACGCAAACTTATTGATGTTAAAAAAAAAAATGAATGTTTTAATGTACAAAGCGGAATAAAAAAAAGACTGACATTTTCGTCTTTACGAATGGCAAATTAACCAATCCTGTAGACAAACGCGTCACAAGTGTTTTTTTTAAATTAAAACAATTTGTTTACTGTAAAAACTTTACTGAAGTTAAGTGTTTTAGCTCGATAAACTCATGTTCCACAAACTATAAAATTACTTACTAAAGGCTAAAAAATACAATATTCGTTCATGATATAACATTAGTGCACTGAGACCACTGATCTGTATGGATTCGCTTCGCCGTACTTTCTTTTGTGCTGATTCAAAGTGCCCCCACCGAGTGTCCATGGCACTAAAATTGACATTGTCTCATCTCCAAACGTTAGTCACACAATAAATAATAGTACAAATACGTTAGTTCCGTGGACGCTCACTTCTGTGAAAATACTGTTACCAGCGCCAAAATGGCGATAATAAAATGCCCTCATTGCGACGTTCGTCAAAAGCTTGTCTAGAGTACGGAGTAATATTCAGTTGTCTATGACTGAGATATTCACAAAAACTGAGCCATTATTCTCTATAAACAGTCACACGCGTAACGCGTCGTGCTGTGGAATCGTTCAGAAAAGTACGGCAATTCTCGAACATGCACGAACAATTCCACGCAGATATCTTAACGCGGCGCGTTACGTGGCCGAGTGGCAATAGAGAATAACGGCCCAGGTACGAAATATTGGTTTAACATTTCCAACATCCCTTCTTTGTTAACGTTCATGTTAATTTTAAATGGTAAAATGTCCAACTGTCAAAATATTAGCACAATGTACATATCAAAAAATGTAATCACTCATTTTATCTCATTCAAAATAAAACTTAATCATCTATTGACCTCAGCAAAGCAGCTGAAAATCACTATGCTAAACAAACTCAAATAAAAATAAAAGTTGTATAACTTCACCGCTTTGGTGCGGTCGCGTTGAATCGTGTCATTCTTGTGGACAGGTAAGGTTAGATAGTGTCCATTCATAAGTCTATTTCACAATTTATAATGTGTCATGAATAATTCGAGTTAAGTTGAGAGTTGAATATTTCGTCAATCAATTGAATATTTCAAAGTCAAGTTTATAGAATTATGGCCTTTACCTACAAAACTTAAATAAGCTTTGCAGTTAAGAAATATTTATTTATTTGCGAGTCATGTTTCTATAGAGTAACCGTATGATTTTCTGTTTTATTTTCATAGATTTTTGTAAGTACATATTATAGCAAAAATTACAACACACTGTTATTATACATTAATTAATTCCAAATTTCCAAATACTTTCCGTAGAGTTTAATCATCTGACAAACAGCAGACACATTACACATTTTTAATGAGTTTTTAATCAGTAATTTTTTAATTATAATTATTGTGCAAGTTGTTCCAATAAATTAATAAATATACATTAATTGAATTATTTATACATTAGCTGTGCCCGCGGCTTTGCCCACGTGGTCATTTAAATAACCTATGTGTTATTCCAGACCCAAAAAGTAAAACATACTACATATTTTTTTATTCGATCATCCTTCAAATAGTTTTTTATTGATTGCTTGGCTTCTATTTATTAGATTGAGGTACAAAGTACACTAGATTTTAAATCTAATCCTAAGCTAAGCAAGCAAACCAACTTCGATCGGTCTAGTAGTGTTTACGGGATGCGCGAACATGCAGACAGACACCATTATTATAAATATTATATTCTTGTTCAGTAGCATATTTTAAGTCCCCTATACCATTTTTTATTATTATCTTCATTGTACAGTCTTTTAGATTGTATCTGAGTAAAATAAATACTAGTACTATTCGAGTACTTGAACTAAAGTTGTCTAGTCACAACTTCAAATAGGATTGCGAAACACTCATTGTCACTTTCGTCATCTCAAAGACTATTGTATTAGGTGTCGCAACATCTGCGATTCTTTGTGACGTGAGGCGTCACAATGCCATAGTTCAATTATAGTTTTTACCGAATTGTTAGGAACATGTTTCGTTATAAAATCATCACAGTGTAGATAAATAGTTAATGGTAGCACGCTTAACGATTATATACACATCAATAGTACAAGTACATTCATAAGATAAAATGCAGTCGAAAGAATAGCTCTCCAGGTTCTAGCTGATCCCGTCAAAGGAAAAATGAAATGCATGATGACTCCGTCTGCAAGTTCTATGTACAAAAACATCGAAGAATTTCAAAATTGCGAGGCATGAAAGGTAGATCGACAGGTTTTAGCTGATCCCGTCAAAGGAGCAAAGCTTGTTTGCCACATTTTAGTTTTGTTCGTCGTTGGGTTTTTTGTGGTTTGTGTCACTTATATCATGTACTATTATGTATTCTGTACTTATATCTCCGGAATTTGTGGACCAATTTGAATAATTCTATTCTTATTTGAAAGGGTAGACCTCCATTATATTTACAGAGACTCGTTTAATTTCATCAAAATTGGATCCGTAGTATTTTTTTTTTGTAAATCCATTTGAATTCGATCTAATCATTAAAATAATTATTTATATTCCTGGTCAGGCTTAAATGCTCTGTGGTAAAAAGCCTGTAATTCATAAAAACAACTACATGCATTTCGCCCTGCAGCTATGCCCATATTTTTCGTGCTTTTCCGCGGATGTTTTCCAAGTATAGAACATACAGTCATTATCATTACTACCATCAATATTCAAACACTATTGTAATTAACTAGCTGCGCCCCTCAGTTTCATCCGCGTTGATTATGATGATGGATGATGATGATGATGATAAGCCTATGTCGTTATCCAGGATATAAGCTATCCTGGTACCAAATTACATCCAAATCCGTTTAAACGTTAGAGCGTGAAGGAGTAACAAATATACACACTAAATATAGACGGCGCTAATCGTTTTTTTATTAATGCATTTTATGACGTTTTGTATGGACAGTTCTAATGTATGGAGTTCTGCATCGCGCATACGAAGTTTTCCGCTCGATAAGAGTGTTAATTTTTAATTCTCTAACCTCTGATTGGCCTGTTTACGACAGTAGCTATACTCCTCTGATTTCTAATATTAGTGTGATAACTGATAACACATAGCTCATAAATAATTATTTGAAATAAAAAACCGGCTTCTGCTCACAAATATCTGAGAAATCGGAGTACATAAAAAAACTAATCTTTGTGGTTAAAAAAAAATTAAATAAAAAAACAAAGTTTCTTTTAATACATACTTTTTATGTTCTAAGTTTCTTTTTTGTTCAATTTTATTTTTCAAGTTTTTTTAATTATATATTTATTTTTATTTTGTTTATTTTTCAAAAATCCACAGCTCTTAAAACTAAAAAATAGTGTTACATACTAAATTAATCCTACAGCCAAATAAGGATTTACATTATATTTATTCAATATATAGACAGTCAAAATGTGGTAAATAAGATGTGATATGTTTGAGTATATGTGTGTGTGCGCCTGTGCGTTTGTGTGTGTGTGTGTGTGTGTGTGTGTGTGTGTGTGTGTGTGTGTGTGTGAGTGCGTGTGTGTGTATGTTAGGGTTCATGTGTGGGTGTGTGTTAAAATGTTTTATTTGCATTTTCATCGATTTGTGAGCTACCCTGAAAGTTTCAGCCGGATAGCTAATCGGAAAGTGCTCAAAATTTGAATTGCAAGATTCCAGGACAGACAGAAATACGTAGATACATAGATACATACCAGTAAGTTAAATAAAATCTTTTAAAAACTTCTCGATCTCACATTTTTTTCAACAAAACGTACAGTAAACATTAGAATCCTTGACATTCAGCCGCCAAGTATTCAGGTGTCGTAAGTGTGAGGTTATCAACGAACGGATGGCTGACTAGGGCCTTTGAACTGCAAGTGTTTGGTACAAGTCATGAGATTTAGGTTCTAAATTTCAGTATTAAAATGTTATAATTTTACTACTTACCTACTTTCTTTGCGTAGTTTCTCCAAGAACAGGGTAGTGTCGTGATCATTGATCAGATCGTATTATCATGGTACCTTCTCTATGATAATACTTTTTACCCACTCTGGTTTTTATCGACTATATATTTTTTTATTTTGCCTACAGTTTGATACATTAAAAACTTAGTCAAATTACATGTGGGTGAAAGTAACAAAGCAAACCCTAATACCCACAGAATGAATTAAAAAAAAACAGCTTTAAATCCATCTCCTAGACTAAATAAGAATAATTTTTAATCTTTTTTTTATGTATATATTTTAACATGCTCTGTCATCGAGTTGTGAGCTATCCTGAAAGTTCCAGCCAGATTGTGCAGTGCTTGAAATTTGAGTTGCAAGATTCCAGGAAAGAGAAATACATACCATGGTGTACGTACAAGTCAAGTTAAATAAAAGCTAAAAGTAACAACCCAAAACAAAAGCATGAATAAGAAAAAACAACCAACTCTCTACTTAAAAAACAACATTCAACTAAAACAGCAAAAAAATAAGAAAATTCGAAGAGAAATGTCAGAAATATCTTTATCGACTACTTGAGTATTTCGTCTGGCTAGCGTATTTTCTCGCTCTTGGTCTCTTACCTTCCCGATGACAATGAGTTTTTGGAGATTATCTCCATCTATCCATCTACCTATACTTATAATAAAGCAATAAAAATGAAAAAGTCTGTACAATGACAATAAAAACGGTCTAGGGTACTTCAAATAAGCTACTGAACAAGAATAGATCTTTTTTTTTAAATCGTGTCTGTCTGTTTTGTTAGTTTGTTTGTTTGTATGTTTGTTCGCGCATCACGTAACATCTACTGAACTGAATGCGATGCAGTTTTCACTGTTGGATAGCTCAGGGTTTGACTTAAACTGAACTGAAACTTAACTTTAACTGGTATCTCAACCCGATGAGTAGAAGCCGAGCAATCGATAAAAATATTTTTGACGGTCGAAAGAATTTTGATCAAATGTTGTTATTTTGGTATTTTAGATATTGGAATAGCACAAAGAGTAATTTTAACCAAGTCGCGGGCTTCAGCTGCCCGCGGCTTTGCACGCGTGGTCATTTCTTAGACCATTTTTTTTAAATTATTTTCTTTGTACATACTTTTTCGTTACTATTGCTTTATTATAAGTATAGATTATGGTCCTAGAATAACACGTATGGTATACTTTTAAATGAAATGACCACGAAGGTAAAGCCGTGGGTACAGCTAGTTAGTTAATATAATTCTACAAGAACCCTACAATTCACACACCTTCAGTAGTTAAGGCAAATGTCCCAATTTGTCCACAAATGTTTAGTCTGTACTGATCCCAAAATTTATGCAACTGTCCAGTTATAGTTTAAATATCCCATAACTATTAATATAATTATGCGAATGCATAAGTAATACTTTATTATTAAAAGCGAATTTCCCTAACTAACAAGAGCTGCTGTCCTTCCTGGAGGACATCGGGTGGCTGCACCGACTTACAACACCACACATCACGCAAAAAGGGCCGTCATCCGGCCTAATTAAGGAAAGAGCCCGCGCATTAAGTAAGCAAATGTCTCAATAATTGTAGCAAATTCTCCGAAATTTCTCGTATCGTCCAAGATTTTACTTGTGAACGAAAGCTTATGTCTTGCGTCGCGTTGGTATCTGACCGTCCCGTTAACGAGATACTGACCGATATGTAGGCGAAAGGTCGAGTGTTGCAGACTACACGTACACGTAAGGTTGCCAGCTCTCCGGGATTTCCGGGATTGTCCCACTTTTGTTTGTCTTTTATGTCCAAGAAGTTGGAATTGGTAGGACTGTCCCAGCTATATATTATATTGTCACAATTTTAATGTTAACAATTTCGTTCGAAATCATTATTATTATCTCATAAATATTTACAGCTGAATGGATTTTGATACAACTTGTCCTACACATATTTTAATGGCTGGAATACCACTGAGGATAATTCATTCATTATCCACGCGAGCATAGCCGCGGGCGCAGATAGTACCTAATAATAGTATATGTTTAAAAGTTTTTGCCCCATATTGTAGATTCAAATCCACAAATTAACCCTTTTTACCCAATGTAACATTATCTTTGTAAGTTTAATTGCCGCACTCAGAGAGGTCTACTAACACTGAATTCCATTAATCTCACAAATTTAATGCTTGATTAGGGTTAACTAACGTATATGGGTACGGCAGTAAGTACTTTAATTGATATTCCGTAATAGTGTAAGAACATCGATAATTAATTAATGCTAGACAATACCAATTCAAATTGAAGTGATGCGAAATAATTGCAAAATAATCGACATTTTAAATCAAGCTTATGTATAAAATAACATTTCATTAAATAAAATGTCCCACAAAAGACGTTTCCATACTTGCCACCCTACGAACACAAGTTTCGTGATGGACCACCGCGTGTGGCGAGTAACTCACTTTAATGGGACAAACTCGAGTCGGTGTTGTCTTGTTACCTATGAAAAAATCCATACCAATATATAAAAGTCGGTGTTGTGTGTTTGTTTGTTTGTTTGTTAATTTTTATAATTATCTTCTTTGTACTTTGGAATACATCCAAAAACACAATGCGAATTGCCACTCTGATAATAGTAACACTAGAGACCGTCCTGCATGTTCTTGCAACATTATTAAAAGATTTCCCAAGAGCGAGAAAATACGCTGGCCAGACGAAATTCTCACCATCCATACCAATATATAAAAGTAAAACGTTGTCTGTTTATTTATGTATTTATTTATTGTACAGAAGATCAACAGCATTCACAAAACAAAGATACGTAAGTTTAACATGTTCGCAATATAGACTAATAATAGATCTCCCTAAACTAACATACATTTTTCTTACAGCTCCCTAGCGTTTGAATGTGTAACTATGTGTGAGGATGTGTGTAAATGTGTATTAGGTGTGTACATGTGCATGTGAAGTAAATGTAAGTAAGTACGAATAGTAAAACAATAAATAATAATAATAAAAATAGAATAATAATACATAATATGGGTACAGAATGTGCTTATAGTTGAGAAAAGCTAGCTTGAAGAGCTTTGGAGACTTGATATTTAAAAGAATTCTTGGAACAAATGTAAGGGTCTATGTTAAAAAATAAGCTATTATAAGTTTTAGATTGCCCCTTAATGACGAAGTTACCACCATACTTTGTTTTGTTCAAAGCTATACTTAAAAATTTTGTTTGTCTGGTTCTATATCTGGGAGTATTGTAAGTTATAGAATTAACAAGGTAGGGACTGTCAATATTACTCAGAACAATATCATGCAGCAAAGCCATGTCAAGCAGTATTCTTCTATCTTCCAAGTTTATGAGTCTGTAGTGACGTAAGTTTACCTGGTAATTATTAATTCTAGTTTTCGTTCTTAAGGTAACGAATAAATTTACTCTGAATGTTTTCAATTCTTTCCTTATAAGTAATATATTGAGGACTCCAAATTGGGCTCGCATATTCCAAAACGCTTGTTTGTTTCTTTCTTTGTTTGGGGAGCTTTCACGCCGATAACAGCTGGACGGATTTAGTCGAAATTTGGAATGGAGATAGCTTATACGAGTACACTGGAATAAAACATAGAATAGTTTTTATCCCGGAAAATTTATAGTTTCTACGGTAAAACTGGAAAATGTTAATTACTTGCTGTCAGGAACGGTTGCCATGGAAACGAAATAACAAGTCTGTCAAAAAACTTCAAGAGCATTGGTGCTATACCTACTTTTGCATTGGTTTTTAGTATCCTAGAGAAAAATAGGATGCTTTTTTTTGCGATAAACTGTAGCCCGCGCGAACGAAGTCGCGGGCGGGAAAGCTAGTAATTAATAAAAATTAACATAAGATATATAAAAAATATCCTAAGAGCTCAGGATTTATTGTTTAAATTCTAGCTGCACCCGCCTTACCTGCGTCAAGTCTATTTTTCATTACCTGCGTGGTCATTTTTCGGGTTTAAAGTATCCTCTGTACTATTCTGGTACCTAAAAAATGTATTCATAAACTAGCTCGGGTAGTTATGGGTTTCTCTAAATCTATACTTCTATACTAATATAATTTTATAAAAAGGTAAAGTTTGTGAATTTGTGAGGTTGTAGGGAGTAATCTCTGGATCTACTGAACCGATTTTGAAAATTATTTTACCAATACAAAGCCACGTTATTTGTGAGTGTCATAGGTTATATATTAAAATGACCACGCGTGCGAAGCCACGGGCATCAGCTAGTATTTCTATAAACAACATTTCGATTTTACCAGTGTATTGAATGACTAATTTTAACAAAAAATTGTTATTGTGACTTAACTATAATAGACATATAGCCTCGCGGCCTTTTTTGTGTACTATAAACATGTAGTTTTCGCAAATAATGTAGTAAATAATGTCATTTTTATGCTTTTTGATACCTTGTGTTTCATTATTGCAATTTTGTAAAGGCCTAATATTTTGAAAAATAAAATACAGCCCATGTATGCCCGCTGATGATGTAGCTTTCTATAGTTGATAGATTTTTTTAATACGGTCTATTATTTTTTGAGTTTATCCATTACAAACAAACACACATACAAACAATAACAAATAGATTGTTTCCTCTTTACAATGTTAGTGGAACATGTAAATAAACGTTCAGACATCAAATACTTTTTGTCTATTGCTATTATTATTTTTCTCGTCATGTTGTGTTGCAATGTTAGACGACATTTTAAGTCAAACCAAAAAATATAATATTCTTTACATTTATTCTCACAAAAACACCTACTCTCAGTCAAATCCTAAGTTACCCAAAAGTGAAAAAAAAAAAAATTGTGAATACACCATTTAAAACATAAATAGTAGCAATACCTTTTCTTGTGATAAATTATCGTCACCAATACAGTCGCTTATTTATTCTGTGGTGTCATAGTGAGACGACGTGAGTGCGTACGCAACTCAGTAAGTTCCACAAATTTTTAACACAATAGGAAATAAATAATTATAGGTATACATACTCGCGCCTACGAGAATTATTAATCAAACTTTTACACTAATATTATAAATCAGAGAATGTAGCCACTGTCGCATACACGCCAATCAGAGCTTAGAGTTTTAAAAATCTTATATCGAGTGGAAAACTTCGTATCCACGATGTAGAACTCCATACCATCCATAGAACTGACAGTCCGTACTAAACGTCATAAAATGCATGAAAACCGATTAGCGCCATCTATCTTTAGAAGTGTGTGTTGTTCCTCCTTCACGCTCAAACGGCTGATCAGATTTGGATGAAATTTGGTACCAAAATAGCTTAGCATATAGGCCACTTTTCATCATCATCTTCCATCATCATAATCCACGCGCGTGAACCCAAGGGGCGCAGCTTGTCAACTATGCATTTCTTCCTAGTGATGGACTAAAGTAGAAGGGCGGAGGGTTAACCATGTTTTAAATCGCCAATACACAAAACTTATACAGCAAAGTTCTAGCTAGACTTGTTGTTAAACGAAACAAACAAACAAACAAACAAACAAACATTAACTATTCCTGCTATTATTTATTCTAAAATAAAAGTAAAGCTATCTGATACCTCGCCTTCCCCTGACGGTTTTACTGACGAATAAATCGACTGTTTAATATCATCCAGTACAGTGGTTCTCGAACGGTGCAAGTCCACCTCTGGAGGCACGCAGTTGTTTTGATATTTTGGTTGAGCCTTGGGTTGAGCTGGCAAATTGGGAACCTCTGATACTACCCTTGCTTACTTTTACCCATCCAAAGGTGTACTTTTCTTAGGAATTAAGAAAGCGCTGTTTTTTTTTATTCTGTGAGCAATAAGACAATTCATACGGTAAGAGACACATCTGTCTTGAATAACTGTACTCTTAATAACAAGGCACTGTACTTTTCACTCTGAGACATTGGGTTTTGATCGAGCTAAGCGAGGTCTCTATATTTCGATTTATTGAGAAGGTGTTTATATCTACGTAAATGTTCAAATTTAATAAGTACTAGCTTTCGTCCAGGACTACGTCCGCGCGGACTACACATTATCGCGAAAAAAGCACCCTATGTTCTTCTAGGATATTAAAAACCAATGCAAAAGTATAGCACCAACGTATGGCATTCTCTTTGTCACAAACGTTCTTGATGCTTTTTGACAGTCTTATTATTATTTATTTCCCATGGCAACCGATCCTTACAGTCTTCCAGTTTTCCCGTGGAACTTATATATAACTATTTTCTGGAATAAAAAGTATCCTAGGTGTTATTCCAGGGTATAAGCTATCTCCATTTCAAATTTCATAAAAATCCGTCCAGCTGTTATTGCATTAAAACTCCCCAAACAAACAAACCGGCAACGTTTCACTTTTATACATTTGTGTGGATTAATACTATAATTTTTAATCCAGTTTAACGGTCTAACATCTCAATTTATCAGTAATTATTACGCTGTTCTTTGTAATCAAACAAAATACTTCGTGCACGCTTCTACCTTGGTTAAAATATCTGACAAATGAGTGAAACCATACAAGCTTACAAAGTTTGAGAACCCTATATCTAGCGCTTGTGAAATGACCCAAGTGGCCATAAACCGTAAATAAATCCAGGTTTAATATAACAAATAGCATATTGTTGTGAATTTAACAGGGACTTTATGGTTAAAATAAAAAAATGACACCATGGGTGGCCTGTGTTCAAATTGTCACTTACGAGGATTTTTTATTATGAGTATAATTCTTGAAGGCGATACACTCCAGGGTAATGTGATGCGAAGGGTAATGTGTTTTGTATGTTTGTTCCTATGTGGGACTATATAGACCAAACACCTTTTACAAATTTTGATGATTCTTATGTCAATCGATTTGTCTTAATCTTGCGAGTGCTACTAAATACAGGAGAGTAATCAAAATGTTAACAACCAGACGCCTTATTGTGAAAAACAAAAACGAAGTCGACGAACTATGTTAAGCGTATCGCGTATCGTATTAAATAGGTATTTGAAAATCATCTTTAGGTTTCTCCTATCTTTTTTTCATTTTTTCCTTGTTTTTTCCTTTTCTCATTTCAATCTCAACTTTTTTTTTTACCTTGTCATCGGTTTGTGAGCTACCCTGAAAGTTTCAGCCAGATAGCTAATCGGGAAGTGCTCGAAATTTAAATTGCAAGATTCCAGGACAGAACAAAATACATACATAGATACATACATAGACAGATACAAGTGAAGTTAAATAAAAGCTTTTAAAAATAGGAAACCCACAAATCATGCAGCCCGTAAAGATGCTAATGACACACTAACGCCGCTAGTTACGGTTAAATAACTAACTAATTAATAAGTCCTTAAGGTAATTGAACACTTTTTGCTCGCGCCTTCGTGTAGGCAATGACCTGAATATTGTTCGCATTATTATGCCTACATCTATATATCTATAACTAGCTTTACCCGCGGCTTCGCACGCGTGGTCATTTCTATAGGCTTAAATTACTCCAGGACTTAAAATACCAATATACCAACATTTGATCAAAATTCCTTCAGCTGTCAAAAAGTTTTTAAGTCAAAACATAAGCTTTCAAACACTGAAAACTGCATTTCAATCGGTCTAGCAGTTTTTACGTGATGCGCGAACAAACATACAGACAAACAGACAGACACGATTTAAAAAAATGATTTATTCTTGTTCAGTAGCTTATTTTAAGTGCCCTAGACCATTTTTTTTTAAATTACTTCTTTGTACAGACTATTTCGTTCCCATTTCTTTACTATAAGTATAGATTTAACAATCAATTTTCAAAAATAGTAACTACTCTGGATATTGTATTAAAAGTTGATAATAACCTGTTTCCACATGTAAACTGCATTGCAATCCGTCTAGCAGATGTGTTTTACGTGATGCTTAAATATACAGACACCATTTATTTTAATGTTATGTTCTTGTTCAGTAACTTATTTATGATAACACATTATGTAAGTATGTATACAAATATTAAGTTATATAGTTGTATATATTTATATAGTTTATATAGTTGTTATTTATCTATTAGCTTTTTTGTTCCAAAGTAAGTCTCCATCACTGACCGCAATGTTTATTTTATATTCCTGTCCATCAAAAGGTTGCCTGTAAGAAATTGCAAATAGCGATAAGGCCGCCTATTGTACAACATTAGATTTTATATATAATTACAGTTATGTTGTTTTCTATTGTAATGTGTTCAATAAAGAGTTATTGTATTGTATTGTAACCCAGACTTATTATTTAAAATATATTCATTGTATAGACGTCTCGTTTCTGCTTTATTATATGTATAGTTAGATATACTCCTTCATTATCTACCAATTTTTGGTGAGATGTGATTTTTACACGACTGCCCAAAAAAGGAGAGTAATGTTTTTAGTAATCATGTATGTATGTGAGTTTTCTATATTCCACTTCGAGCATATATCCAATATTGGATGAATTGAATTGGATATATGCTCGAAGATATTCCACCATAACTTTTAAATGCCTGAAATGATTTAGACTGTGAGGTATCGTTAGAATCCTTACATCCCCCCAAGTAACAAAGATAAATATTTATTTGAAAAAAATCTATACGTCATTATGGCTCCATTATCAAAGGCGAAAAAAATAAATTTCGAATTTTACAATACGGGTATCAAATTGTAAGCCTTGATAAGCACATTCCATCAGTATATAATTTATGGGCATAAGTTTTTTTTGGCAGGGCAGGCGTGTTTTTTTAGCTTTTAAGCTAGTTATTACCACTTATGTACTTTTAATAGTTATTTTTGGTAAAAAAAAATGAAGATCTACTCTTGCATTTTTTTTTATTAGTTATTTTTTTATACTCCTATAGTCGTAAAAATAATTTAGTTTACTTTTGTTTCAGATTTGATGATTGCTGGAGATCTGAAATCCCAAAACTTCATACCGTGGAAAGTAAGTTAAGCTTTATGGTTTTGATGAAATATATAGGGGTTCACAATGTAGGAAAACAAATATAAATAGAATCATCGAAATCGGTTTAGAAAATCCAGAGTTACAAGGAAACGTACACCTCCTCCGTACACCTAGAACCTCCGCCTTGTGTTAGTCGGTTAATAACACAGAATAAATAAACCAATAAACACAAAATTTATAAAGCAATACAGTCAAAAGCGCGTTTCGCGATGTTTTTAAATATACCTCTAAAGACCTCTAACTACATCTGCAGCTAGGATGCTGTTTTCGTCTGTTTACTATTGAACTGCGATACCGCTACTCGATTGCATGAAACCCGCGGATTTTGACAGTTTTCGTAGTCTGCTCGGTATTAAAACTCGATCGCAGGCCGATAGCTGCTATCGATAGATTATTTGACTAGAAAACCACAGTAATGATGTTTTAACGCTGATGTTTGATTGATCAATTTTATTTCACTCACTAGCTGTGCCGCGGCTATGCCCGCGTGGTCACAATTCATGGATTTTATTTTTAGCGCAGAACCCTAATACTTAAACAAAAAATAGCCTATGTCACTCCTTATAACATCTGCTATTTTCGAGTGAAAGTCGCATAAAATTCGGTCCAGCCGTTTTGGAGATTAGTGGGAGCAAACAGACAGACAGAGAGACAAAAGTAAAAGCTGTTATTTTGACATTACAAACAGACACTTCAATTTTATTTATTTGTCTCGAGTAGATGGGATTTTCGGAAGCCGTAGAACAACCAACCATACTACTGCGTCACTTCTTGCTATAAAACTGCTATAGTGTACACTTTTCTTTATTTTTTTATTATGATGGCCGGCTGAGGCACTGGCTTATTAGCGATTTCGCCAATGTCAAGTTCAGTTTACTGTATGTATTTTCACGTCATAGTCAATTGTCAAAGTAAAGAATCAGTTAAAATGGTGGTCGTTTTATGGTGGTCGAAGAAAGTTTTGGAAAAATCACAAATAGCAATTTATTTCTGCGTTTGATTCTTTTTCCCATACCCGTGCATGTTAACGAAACGTGGGTAATTTTCCACCAATATTACACTCTAGCTGTACCCGGCAGTTCGCACGCGTGGTCATCTAGGTTAAAAGTACTCTATATGCTATTCCTAAAATATCAATATACCAACATTTGCTCAAAATTCCTTCACCCGACAAAAATAATTTTGTCGATTGCTCGGTTTCTACTCATCGAATTGAGAGTACCCCCGTTTTTAAGTCAAACCCTAAGCTATCCAACAGTGAAAACCGCATCGCAATCGGTCCATTATTTTTTACGTGATGCGCGAACAAACAAAGAGACCGACACGATTTTTAATAATTTTGTATTCTTGATCAGTAGCATATTTTAAGTACCCTAGTTTTTTTTTATTATCTTTGTACAGACTTTTTCGTACGTATTGCTGTATTATCAGTACAGATGAAAATTCTAAGAAACAAAAGATTGAGAATAAAACCAAACTAAACTTTTTTTTTCTGAATTTCACCTGTTATTTTTTATGTACCTACTTGATTTAGCAGACTACCAAATTTGTCACTCAATCATACACAGACAAATCGCAGAAGTATCGCAGTAGCAAAGCATTTTGTCAATATCTAACAGAATTGAAGCTCAGGTATGTCCGAAGTGAAGCTGCCAGTGTTTACACAACGTTGCCAGTCGACAAACTCTCGCGCCGGCTCCGTTTAAAACACCGTTAAACGACGTGAATTAACAAGGGATTGGACGGTCTCAATCAATTTGAAGCTGTTAATAGTGTGGTACAAGTTCCAGGTGAAAGCGTTTAGCTATAAATTTTCACGTCAAAATTATATAGTTATATAAATATATTCAGATCCGCAAGAACTAAGGTAACCGACATTGCTCAAAGAATTAGCAAGCTGAAGTGGCAATGGGCCGGCCACATAACTCGAAGAACTGATAACCGTTGGGGAAAACGAGTTCTAGAGTGGAGACCGCGTTTAGGCAAACGTAGTGTAGGGCGCCCGCCGGCCAGGTGGAGTGACGACTTGCGAAAGGCGGTCGGCAGCGACTGGATGAGGAGAGAAGAAGATCAGGCTCAGTGGCGATCATACGGAGAGGCCTACGTCCAGCAGTGGATGAATACGGGCTGATGATGACGATGATGATGATAAATATATTCGGTACAATTCACACCTAGCCCCAAACTAGGATACCCTGCACTATGGGCACTACATAACGGATAAACATACATAGATTCGAATGATACAACCATGACTCGGAAACAATCATTTCTGCTCATCACACAAATGATTACACCTTGCGGGATCCGAACCCACGACCATTTGATTTCATAGGTTGTCTAGCCACTAGATCAACTGGTCGTCGTTGTTGTAGCGATCATACGCAGTAACAGCTGTAGTAGCTGTATTAGTAATAGTATTAGCTGTAATCCATATAAAATTGAAACGTTAGTTTGTTTGTTTGTTTGTGGAGATTTCACGCGATAACGGCTGGACGAATTTTTATGAAATTTAGAATGGAGATAGCTTATACTCTGGAATTAAACATAGGATACTTTTTATCCCGGAAAATTGTAAATTTCCACGGAAAAACTGGAAAATGTTGATTACTCTCTGTTAGGAACGGTTGCCATCACAGAATGGTTTGTGGTTGCCATGGAAACGAAATAACAAGTATGTCAAAAAACATCAAGAGTGGTGCTATACCTACTTTTGCATTGGTTTTTATTTCTGATATCCTAGAAGAACATAGGATGTTTTTTTTCGCGATAAGCAGTAGTGCGCGCGGATGAAGTCGCGGGCGGGAAAGCTAGTGTGTTATATTACGATACAGGGTTCGGTCCTAGGTTTCGCATCAATGACTTTTCTATGTTATGTGCGGTTTTCCATCGCTCTTTGCTTCGGAGAGCACGTCTAGCTAAGCTACGAGTATTATATATTTATTTTATGTAGTTGTATTATTTTTCTTTGTTTTGTATCATGTAATTTAAGTAGTTAATAATAAGGTATTCTGAATTGTACACCACCGTCTATTTCTGCTTACAAATTAAGCATATTTAAGCGATAGGACCGGACCGCCCATTGTATTATCTTATTAAAGTTTTTATATTGTCTGTTCTTTGTTCTTTTGGTATACAATAAAGTATTTCGTATCGTTTCGAGTCGTTAAGCTGTCGGTCGTGGCTGTTATTGATGAATAGCAGTCGTTAACCCAAGCCAGAGGTCATCGGGCGGCCTGGCAAACTTGTACACCAGTGACTACCTCATACGAAACAAACTTGCATAAACTGCTAGAAATATGATAGCTCAAAACTTCAAAATCGCACCGTAAACCATTGCTATAGATTTTGAAGCAATTTTGAGGTTGTTTTTTAACGTCTTTCTTATAACATATAATAGTGTCGCCCGCGCCAGGTAAAATAGCTGTTAAATCGCATTATTTTGATTCCTTGCACCACACCCTACCCCAGGCAATACAGGAAGGTATTAGCGCTTGAACTACTCTAGATGCATCAGATAGCGTGCAAGTGTTGAACTCCTGCCCATTTTTACTGCCTCTACGTGTTTTGATAAGAATTAGTTACACGAAGCGCGTCAACTTCGTTCGTGAAGTACAAACTTACTGAAGCAGTCGCGGTGGCGAATCCATTGTGTGGCAACGCATCAGTGGTAGTTGACAATTGTTTTTTTGTGTGAGTTTGTATTTCAATTGAAATATCTAAAACTGCGCTCGTTTCTTTTTTGTGGTGGTTCTGGCCGGTGGGCATTTTAATCCAATATGACCGGGCTCAAACCTTGGCTCCGTCAATGGCTTTTATTAACAAGTTATGTGTGGATTTGCCGTCGCTCCGTGCTTCAGAGGGCACGTTAAGCCGTCAGCTTGATTTGTACGATTGATAGCAGTCGTCAGACACGTCAGAGAGGCCCATGGGCGGCCTGACACACTATGATACCAGAGGTCGGCACATCCTCATTCGTAATTAATACCTAAACTAGCTGCGCCTGGCGGTTTTACCTTCGTGGATGTTGATGATGATGTTGATAAAAAGTAGTCTATGTGTTAATCCATGATATAAGTTATTCTGAAATTTCGTCCAAATCCGTTCAGCCGTTTGAGCGTGAAGGAGTAACAAACATACACACACAAATACAAAGTTTGCCTTTATAATATTAGTGTGATACATTTAAAATTTCAATAAGTTTAACGGTCACAGTGTCAACTTAATACCAACAGCATAGAGTTGAGCGAGGCGCCACCCATCCCTAGAGATACTGACAGCGAAGTGATGTTAAACGTTAGCGTACCTAGTACTATTGTTTATTCTGTGGTTATGATGACACTACCACAGAATAAATAATAGTACTACGTCATTAGCTCCTTTTTACCCGACTATAGCAAAGCAAGGGAAGGGTAATAATGAGTTTATCAGTCTGTCTGTTGTTTGTCTGGCTGTGTGTATCTATGTATGTGGGTATTTGGATGTTCCACCATAGCGTCGTCCTTGTTGGTTCGATTTTGACAAAGCAAGGTATCAATCGATTAGTCTTCATGTATAGGGTGTCATAGGCTATTTTTTTACCCGACTACGGCTAGACATAGGAAGAGTTATGTGTTCAAACTAAAAACTTGGTCCTTTTTTAACAAACAAGGTATCAATCTATTCGTCTCTATCGCAAGAGTGTCATAGGCTATTTTTTAACTGACCTTAGTCGGGTTTTAGTTTTTTAACTTATGCCTCGATTCCAACTCCACAGTTAAGTTGGTAGCACTATATATAAATTGCCCTTCAAACCGGGACATAATAGTTCATCATCAATAAACTGATGATTCAAAATTAAGGGATTTCCCAAGCAGCTTCACGCTTGCATTTTCGTTTCAAATTAGGCCCAGACTTTACAGGACATTCACCCTGACACTGGGTGCAAAAAGCCAAGACCCTACACTACAGATCAAAAAAAATACACGTTACAAAATAATTACATCATAATTATCTTGAAGCAGAAATGTGCGAGGCTAATGTATGATAATTCTTTGAACCAAAGAAACCTTCTTTTACAATTAGATTTACTAAAAAAAAACCTGAACTAGTTTGCATATTTTTTATTGATCACACTGGATGTCTACGGCCCAGTACTACATACTTAAAGAATAATACGCATCGCATTAACCACCTTCTCCATTTTGAATTCTATTAATAAACAATAAGCACTCGCGTTAATTTCTACATTATCATCAAAGATGATGAACATTGGCTTCTGCTACCATCATCATCAGCCTATACTTGTCCACCGTAGTCAGGACTAGCAGGGCGAATGGGAACTGGAGGGCATTTTTTAATTGTGTCGTTCATTTTGGAGGTTTTTTCCATAATCGCCACGTTGGGCATCCCAGCGATCCCAGGGCGTAGCTTCCCACACGGGTGACGCTGCTGCCCTTCACCGGCCTGTGTTATTTGGCTACGCTTATTGAGATGGTTATACCGCCATCTATCGGTCACCAGAGCCTCGTTCGTTGTCCAGCAGGAAGACCAAGTGCAAGTGACGTTGGCTCGGCAGTAAGATATTTTCACTCCCTTACATCCCATAGAGCGCCATAACTACCAGTTCATCATCATCAGCCTACATTTGTCCACTGCTGGACGTAAGGCTTATCCTAATGCACGCCACTGAGCTCGGTCTTCAGACTTCACATCAATTTTCTTCCAGACGCTTTTCGCAGGCCTTCACTCAACTGTTAAAATAAAAAAATTAAAAAACTTACATAAAAATAACCTCCAAAATGTACACTTTTCGCGGCCAGCACTGCACCCACCTGGTTATAAATCCTCGTATACATCAGCGGATCAGCATAACGGTGAGTGGGTACCAGTCGCACGTGCGCATGCGTCGTGCAATGGGTTTTATATTGCGTAACTATAGTGCTAGAATACGTTTGGATCTCTTTGATCGATAGGGTTGTCTAAGTAGGCGCTAAGGCGCTGTGATTAGTTTTTTACCCGAGTACGGCGAAGCAAGGGGAGGGTAATAAGTATAACAGTCTATGTGCAAGTTTTTTTTAATTTATTTTTTTATTACGGACTAGGCAATCGTTTGTCCACGATCTCACCTGATGGAAAGCGATGATGTGGTCGAAGGTGTAGCACGCTTGCCTAGTAGATACCTATTCACTCTTGACTTGAACACACCGGGGTTATAATTTACCGGAAACACTGACGAGGGCAGGAATAAACACTACAAGGAGGGCACTTATGAGGGATGTATGTGGATATTCCACCTTAGCGTTGCCTCTATTGGTCCGATTTTTACAAGCGAGGAATTAATAGATTCGTCTTCATTGATATAGTGTCATAGGCTATTTTAAGCCCGCCCGTAGCGTGTTTTTGAACATAATTCTTGTTTTTTATAGTACCTAATCCAACGGCGTGTCTCGAAAATAGAAAACCAATAGACTTAAAATAAGGGAATCCATACCAATACATAAAAAATAAAAAGTTTTTTTTTGTTTTTCGTTTGTTTGGGGAGTTTTAACGCGATAACGGCTGGACGGATTTAGATGAAATTTGGAATTGATGTAGCTTATACCCTGGAATAAAACAAAGGATGCTTTTTGTGCGGAAAATTGTAAGTTTCCAAAGGGAAACTAAACGTAGATTTCGTTTCCATGGAAACTGTAAGGAACGGTTGCCATGGAAACGAAATAACAAGTCTGTCAAAAAACATCAAGAGCGTTGGTGCATTGTTTGCATTGGTTTTTAATATTATATAAGGACATAGGATGCTTTTTTCGCGATAAACTGTAGTCCGCGCGGACGAAAGCTAGTACAGTATCTTATCTAGTAAAAGAAAAAAAAACAGTCAAAAAAGAAAAGATATGCCTGAATAAAAAAAAATACAACATCACCGAGCTCAAAAAAAATTGGAATGACCTTGGCAATGACTTCAAGAAATATACATATTTTTACTAGCTGCGCCCGTGGCGTTGCCCGTTGGATATTTTTCTGGGAAGAAGTATCCACTATGAAGTATTCCGGTATAAAAGTACCTTTAAAGTACAATATATTAGTACAACACACGAGTACACGTCATCAAAACACGTTCAGCATTCTAATAGTTTTATATCGATTGCTCGGTGTCTACTCATCGGATTGAGATACAAAATACACCAGATTTTAAGTCAGTACCTAAGCTATCTAACAGTGTAAACCGTATTTGAATCAGTAAAGCAGTTTTTACTTGATGTGCGTTAGCTTAGATTTTTACTTAAAATCTCATGTACCCTTTATGTCAATCCGATAAGTACAAACCGAACAACGAACGATTTGACGACTAAACAAGTTTTAATGAAATGTACTATCTTTTTGGTCCCGTATTGTCACATAGGTTACTTTTAACAGAGAAATGATAACGCGGGCACAGCTAACAGCTAGTTATTTTATAATATTACTAGCTGTGCCCGCGGCTTTGCCCACTTGATCATTTTTGTGGGTTATACGGATCTTGTAATATTCCAGAACCAATAATACCAAAATCATCAATCTTCGTTCAGGCATCAAATGGTTGTCTATCGATTGCTCGAATTCCACTCATCAGATTGAGGTACACCAGCTTTTAAGTCAAACCCTAAGCTATCCAACAGTGGAAACCGCATCGCAATCGGTCGAGTAGTTTTTACGTGATATTTTAATAATGTTATATTCTTGTTCAGACATATTTATTAAATATCTTCGTTGTACAGATTTTATGATACTTACTTCTTTATTATATAAGTATAAATAGAATTTTCTTGTCAAGAAGATGTCCATTAATCGTATGCCTAGCTGCGTGTCTTCAATCTGAGATGTCTGTCTAAATAGAACACTTTGGACATCGATGAGGAAAAACGTCATCATCCGTTTTCATAAATAATTCCAAGTGCTCGTATCATAGCCACATAATCTAAAGAAACTATTATCTATTCCCCTCCACACCCCCCTATCCGGTCAAAACAAAATTAGTATTCCGAAAGCATCCCTCCAGATGCAAAGAGAATGGAATTGCGCGTAAAAAGAATGAAACTACGCATAAAAATTATAAATAAGCACCCAGGGCTCCATTTTATGGAGAATAGTCGTTTTGTTTTGAATAATGCATTATAAAGTAATCATAGATTGCTGGAGATCGCCGCCGATATCTGATGGGCTGTGGTTCTCAAACTGGAAAGTTTTAGCCCTTGGCGCAATTCGTTTTGAACCAACATTTTCCACCAAACAAACAAAAAGTGATAACAATTAATTCTGATTTTTGGATTTCTTATTTAACTTACATAGATTTTAGAAAATACCACATAAGGTATTCTTGCAATTTTTTATAAAAGAAGGAGTAATTCCATACCTACGATTCAGAACTTTTCGATAACAAAACGAATCGATTCGATTAGATATCGTTCTCGAATCGTACGTTGTAACATCTAAGTTAAAACGGAAGTCATTTTCGTTGTCGTTTTTTCCTTTATATGATTATAGTTATTTACCTAGTCATGGAGACTGGGAGCATACTTTATATTTGCATAAACAAGATGTGATCTATGCGACGATAGAACAAAATGCATCGCGTTGGAAAACTTCAATGAGTGCAAGGCAAGGTCAAAGGGGTAAATCCTCAAAACTTTGTCAATAACTGTCTCACCGTAATAAAATCGTTAATTCCCTTGTAAGTTGACTCGGTGCATCAAGGGGTGAACTTATACTTATACTGTGGCGATGCCTGGGAAGGAAGGCGAGCCTACGACTTTTTGTACTTTTTCCGTTCGGGATCGCTAGTAAGACGGGTTGGACCGTTACTGCCGGCCGTCCAATGTAGGTGGAGAGATGTCGATCGTCCTTGTTAAGGTGTTTTACTGAATGGTAGACCTCTTGTGCGAATCTCCTACCGAGTTGGCACCAACGATTTGGCTGTTTACATTTATTTATTTATAAAGAAATGAAAACTAAGCATAACTCCAACCGCTGTAAACAGTTTTTTTTTTTAAATATGTCTGTACTGCAACAGATTGTTATAGAAAAGATATACATATTGCTTATTAAAGGAAGACGCCATGGAGTTGGCACTCCCTTCAAATATTAGCTTCATACAAAACTAAGACGTATGGGCCGTATTTAGTAGATCCAGTGTTAATCAGCATCATTATCGGCCTATATTTGTCAACTGCTGGACGTAGGCCTCTCCTAATGCACGTGACTGAGCTTGGTCTGTAACTCTCCTCATCCATTTTCTTCCTGCCGCTTTTCGCAGGTCGTCAAGTGTTGATAATGAAAGTAAATAATACTACCACACCGCTTTATTTCTTAAAAGTCTTAATATTCGATGTTATGTGACATACCAATATTTGCGTGGGAGCGACAACGACTGTGTGTGTCACGTTAAAAAAAGTGTGCGTTAGAATCGAAAGCTACCAGAACACTTATTCGCTATGCCGCTATCGCTTAACTCAAACCCCAAGCTATCCAACAGTGAAAACCGCTTTGCAATCAGTCCAGTAATTTTTACGTGATGTGCGAACAAACATACAGACACAAAGAAAACAACGATTGAAATATTTTTTTTGATTCTTGTTCAGTAGCTTATTTTAGTATCCTAGACCACATTTTTTTATTATCTTCTTTGTACGTACTTTTTCGTTCCTATTGCTTATTATAAGTATAGATAGATAGCAGTTGTTAAGATGTGTGAGAGAATCTTGGGTGGCCAAACAACTTAAAAGATGGGACAGAAAATGTATACTCCTTACTCGTACTATACTCTCCTTCTCACTCTAAATTACACAAAAAACATGATTAAACATTTATTTGCTAGTTGTTTTCTTTCTCATTATTTTATTCATTTGATAGAAAATAAACGCAACTTTATTGTTTTAATATTATCCATCAGACCTTACCAAAAACGACCGCAACCTCTTCCACTATAACTGAACAAGTCCGCGGACGTGTTCTTTTTAATTATACCCGCTCTGTAATAAAATTGACCAATCAATGTTTGGCCTGAACTGTACGTTGTAAATCAACGGGTTTATAAGCTTAATTGAAAATGTAAACGAAATAAAACATTATAATTAGAGACCAATAACTAAACTAACAAGTTGATAAACTGTGGAAACGTGGAATTTGATGGCGATAAGAATCAAAACTCTACGCTTCGGAAGTGTGGGTTGATTTCCACTAAGTTGACAAACTTTGATATACCTAGCTAGCGGCACGTAAGTCTAGCGGTGAACGAAACATGGCGGGCATCTTGGCACAGTCAGTTTTCGGGATAAAAAGTATTCAACATTATTCAAGTATTTAACACATTAAAACTTTGAGTGTGCCAAGATCCCCGATACGTTTCGTTCACCGTTAGACTTGCGTGCCGCTAGGTATAATAGTCGATAAGTACGAGTGCTTTACATAATACTATGATACAAAAAATTGGCTTCAAATGTGTTAACTAACAACTAACAAAAAATACAGGTCCAATTTTGTTACAATTTATACAGTACCACACTGGAAGTCTTCTCTCTCAAGTAAAAACAGTCATATAATTAGGTTCAGGAATCCCTATAAGGAATAAACTATAAAACAAATTGTTTTTCTAATAAAAACTACTAAACCAATTTTGATGAACTTTATATGGGAATACACTGAAAGTCTACCCTTTTGAATAAAACAACAACCTTTCACATCGGTGTAGAAATCTTAAAGATTTGATTTAAATGGATTTACTAAAAAAAATGTATTCTCGAAAAACTATTGAACTAATTTTGATACAATTTATATGGGACTACGTGGAGATTATAAACTGACAAACAAAAAATAACTTTCAAAATCGGTCCGTAATCGACGGAGAAATCGGTTTAAATACATTTAAAAAACAATCGAACATATAACGAACTCCATCTGTGAAGTCGATTAATTAAAATAACAAGCTCTTATCTATAAAAAGGTTATATTATTTCTCACCATTGTAAGGTCTGATATAATAACACAATCGTGAGTATCCTGAAAAACTATTTTGCTTATTTATTAGTTTTTTTAAGTGCCTAATTTGTTTTCAGCGTCTCAAAACACTCCCCTAAATAACCCTGAAATCTAAATATTTACGCTATCTCCGCTTTTGGCGCGGGTCTGAAAGAGTTATAAAAAGCCAAGCTCTCGCCGTGTAGTGTAATATTTCTTTGTCCACACTACACGGTCGTTTATTACTATGACTAGTGACTCTTGTTTGTTTGTCGTATGAGGTAGTGCTGGCCTCTGATGTCAGAGTTTGTCAAGCCGCCCGAGGGCCTCTGACATGGCTTATAACGACTGCTATTAATCAATAACAGACGGGACCGACAGCTTAACGTGCCCTCCGAAGCACGGAGCGATGGAAAACCACACATAACTTAGAAAAGTCATTGGTGCGGAGCCTAGGTTTTGAACCCGGTATCGTTGGATTCTAAATTGCACTATAGAACCGTTAGGCCACCATCGCTCAGTGCCTCTGTGAGCCTCAGATAAATTATGTGAGCTGTAGACCTCGCGCGTACAAACTTTTTTGCAAACCATCTAGCGGTGCACAGTAGCGCCATCTAGTTACCTTATAGTAACACTAACATTAATAACCAAGGTGCTCCATCATCTCCATCCCTACCTAGTTGGTAAACGGCTGATTCCACTGGTAGAAACCTAAAAGTGAGAAATTTACTGCATTTTGAAGAGCTATTCTGCTCATCACGCCGAAGATCCTCATCACATCTTTACCAAATTTTCATGAAACTAACTTAAAGTTACTACGTTTCAAATGAAAAAAGGACCATCGAATTCGGATTTAATATGACGATATGATATTCAGTAGCCCCTACTGAATATCTCCATTTACCCTTTTTTGGGGGAAGTACGGGGGTACTTCCCCCAAAAAAGGTCAAATGGAGATATCCGATCCAACCCAATCAAAAATCCCCGACGACTAAAAAAATTCGTTTAACCTGTATACCAAGTTTCGTCTAGATCAGTTGAGAAATGCGACCTGTAGAGGAGAACAGCCGGAAATCCGGACAGACATCCGGACATACTTAAGAATTTTTGCCGAAGCTGAAACAGAGACGCTTCGCTCGTCCTGCCGTCAAATACATTTTTTATCAATTGCACGGCTTCTACTCATCAGATTGAGCTGGTACACCAGTTTTTAAATCAAAACCTAAGCTATCCAACCGTAAAAACCTCATCGTAATCGTTCCAGTAAGTTTTTACGTGATGCCCAATCAAACAGTCAGACACGTTATATTCATGTTCAGTAGCTTATTTTAAGTACCCCCTGGACCATTTTTTTGGAATTAACCTCGTTGTAGTCGTTTTGGTACTTACTGCTTTATCTACACTAATATTATAAAGAGGAAAGATTTGATTGTTTGTTTGTAATGGATAAACTCAAAAAATACAGACCCGTTTTTAAAAATTCTTTCACATAAAGATAGCTAAATTATCAGCGAGTAACACTAGCAGGATTTTATTTTTCAAAAAATTAGAGTTCCCATCGAAAATTGCAATAATGAAACCAGAGGTATTAAATTTTGAAAAAAAACTCGATTACTTTGTATCACAAACCAAAGAGTATAAAAATACTACGTAAGATCACAAACAAAGAAGGGGATACGGGTCTTTGTATATGGAACGTTGCTATGGAAACGAAATCACAGAACATCTAGATGCATAGAGCATTTCCTACGTCTATCTTGACGTAGGAAATGCTCTATGCTAATAATACACGAAATTAACCGTAATTCAACCTCCTTGCGTTCAACAGAATAATACTATAGACGAAACGGTACGTGAGTATAAACATATTGTGTAAGAAATTGTTGTTGTTCTTTGTTTTGAATTATTGTTGTTCAACCGTGCGAAGCCGGGGCGGGTCGCTAGTTACAAGTAAAGATATAGATAGGTAAATGCCCTGGTTTTTATACGACTGCCCAAAAAAGGAGTGTAATGTTTTTAGGATTCTTGTATGTATGTATGTGAGTTTCTTTATTCCACCATAACTTTTAAATGCCTTAACAGATTTAGACGTATGGGGTATTGTTAGAATCCTTACATCCCATGGTATGGCTCCATTTTTAAGGGCGAAAAAGAAAAATACGTATCAATCTTGAAGGCCTTGATAAGCCCATTCCAACAGTATATAATTTATTGGCGTAAGTTCTTTTTTGGCAGCGAAGGCGTTTTTTTTAGCTTTTTAGCTAGTTATACAAATAAGTAATCTACACTATACCTACTTTTACTTATTTTATTTGGTTTGGCGATCACCAAGCTGTGCTTCTCGGGCTACCAATTTATATTACAACCAGTCTCTGTGGTATCAGGTTTTTATTGGTTCTTTAGTGTATTTTATTATTACATTATAATTTATAATAAAGTTTATTTTTATAATTAATCATTATAATGAGGTCTGTTGTAAAAGCTGATTAGTTCAACTGGATTAAATTAAGGTAATATTCCGATTTTATATCCTTTATATCTGGTTTGTCAATATCTAGAAACATAATAGTTTTGTTATAATTATGTAGAAATAGAAGATTTTTATTGAAATTTAAAATAAAATATAATATCACAAACATAAAACATTTTGTACACTATGCGATGAAATATTCACAGCTTAATTTGTGAAACTGATAAACGCACTTCCACTAGATATCAAACAAGCTGAAGCATTACCTCTATTTAAACATATGGTAAAAAACCCGTTCCAAATTTCCAAGCGTTTTTTTCGCTGATATAAATTAACTAGCTTTCCCGCCCGCGACTTCGTCCGCGCGGACTACTGTTTATCGCGAAAAAAAGCATCATATGTTCTCCTAGGATATCAAAAACCATTGCAAAAGTAGGTATTGCACCAATGCTCTTGAAGTAAAACGTTTTTTTTTGTTTTTTTTTTTTGGCGAGCTTTCACGCGATAACGGCTGGACGGACTTTGAAGAAATTTGGAATGGAGATAGCTTATACCCTGGAATAAAACATAGGATACTTTTTATCTAGGAAACTGGTAAGTTACTAAGGGAAAACTGGAAAATGTTCATTACTCGCTGTAAGGAACGGTTGCCATCGAAACGAAATAATAACAAGTCGGTCAAAAAATATCAAGAGCGTTGATGCTATAGTTACTTTTGCAATCGTTTTTAGTATCCTACAAGAACATAGAATGTATTTTTTGCGATAAACTAAAGTACGCGCTAACGAATTCGCGGGCGAAACCTAGTATTATATAATAGTAATATTGACTTTTTTTTCTTTAATTCTAATATAATTACTTTTTAGTTTATTGTGATAATATTAGAGGATAAATATTTATTAATTTATCGTCTGGAAGAGATCGATTTTTGCGATAAGACTGCCCATAGTAGGTACGTGTTTTTTTTTTCAATTAATGTTTGTTGTGTTTTAAGTATTATTTACGAGTTTCTATGTAACTAATTCTACTAACAACTTCAAGTATATTTCCTTTTAATAACAAATTACTACATTTTTTTACCAAGGATGGGATTTTCCTTAATTTCTCATTAGGTAGGAGTTAAAATAATTACATCAATAGTTCAATTTTTATAGCCTTTTAATAGAATATCTAGGCCAGAATATGATTAAGACGACACCACAGAATATATAATTATAGTACTAAAGTAATAAAATCACAGTTTTTCTGTGATAAAAGCAATCAATGAGAAGCCAACAAATCTATAGTTTATAAGTTATTGACATTAAATTATTAAATAACTGGACTTGATGAAAATCAGGTTACTGTGCCTAAAGACATAAAAGATACGACGTATTTATACATCATAGTGTAAGTAATCGTAAAATCTTGTAGAATGCGACGAAAGGTTTAATCACGATTGTACACGTAATATAAATAATGTGGGATAATTGGAAAACTTTATTTTTTTCTAATGTGTAAACATAATATAGCGGAATATTCGGAAAATGTTAAAAATATAACAATTTGAAAACGTAGAATTTGGAACCTGCTGCGACTTCGTAACTATCTATCATGTCAAAAAGTAACACTTTTCAAAAATAGAGTTTTTGTTTCATTATCATCTTTGCTTGTCGTATGAGGTAGTACTGACCTGTGCTCCGGTGTCAGAGTTTGTCAGGCTGCCCGAGAGCCTCTGACATGGGTTAACTAATCAATAACAGCCGGGACAGACAGCTAGTTCAGCACTTGATGAGTTTACCCGTTTTGACCCGTACAAATGCGGATAGGCCGTTTTGAGTTTGGCTATGATGTCTATGAATTTATGATGCACTAGCGACCCGCCCTGGCTTCGCACGGGTAGATGTATAGAAAGATAAAATTAGTAGGTACTTTAATGGGACAAATAGAATAACAACAATTTCTTACACAAAATGTTTATGTTTATAGGGTTTATACTCACGTACCATTTCGTCTGTAGTATTATTCTGTTTAACGTAAGGAGGTTGAATAACTGTTACTATTTCGTGTATTATTAGCATTGAGCATTTCCTACGTCAATGATTATTAGATGTTCTGTGATTTTGTTTCCATGGCAACGTGCCATATACAAAGACCGGTATCTCCTTCTTAGTTTGTGATCATACGTAGTATTTATATACTCTTTGGTTTGTGATACAAAGTATTCGAGTTTTTTTGCAAAAATTGATACCTCGGGTTGCATTATTGCAATTTGCGAAGGGAACTTAATTTTTTTGAAAAATAAAGTCCTGCTAGTGTTACTCGCTGATAATATAGCTTTCTTTATGTGAAAGAATTTTTAAAATCGGGTCTGTGTTTTTGAGTTTATCCATTACAAACAAACAAACAAACAAACAAACAAACAATCAAATCTTTCCTCTTTATAATATTAGTGTAGAAATAGGTATTTCTCTTTTTTCTTACTTATAATTTTGGACCTCATTATTTTGTCTCATAAACTGTATGCATTTTTTTCTGTTTTTTGTTTAATATAATCCACACCAATATATAAAATTGTCTGTTTGTTTGATTGTTTATTTGTTTGGGGAGCTTTCACGCGATAACGGCTGGACGGATTTGGAATGGAGATAGCTTATACCCTGGAATAAAACATAGGATACTTTTTATCCCGGAAAGCACTAAATATGTAGGAACATGTCATACAAAAAATATATATAAGAATCACGTTTCTTAAATGGAGTTTATTTTTTATTATCATCATTGCTTGTCGTATGAGGTAGTGCTGGCCTCTGGTGTCAGAGTTTGTCAGGCCGCCCGAGGACCTTTGACATGGTTTAACGACTGCTATTAATCAATAACAGCCGCGACCTACAGCTTAACGTGCCCTGCGAAGCATGGAGCGATGGAAAACAGCACATAATTTTGAGATAAGTCTGTTGGTATAATAGAATTGAATTATAATAGATTTGGAAACTATTATAGTCTATTATAGTCTTGGGAATATAAAACCATGGTGTTAGCCAAACACGCCCCTAGAAATCGTCTTACTGCCTTACTCAAAGACGTCAGTATAGTAGATTATGCACCAAGGGGATAAAGCAGTGTCTTACGTCACGTGCGGCATATTGGACCCTAAGCGAAAAGAGGGACTCCAGAGTTAACTCTCGGGCGTAGCGAGGGGGTTTAATCTTAACTCCCGAGCGAAGCAAGGCGTCCAACATGCTGCCCGTGACAAAAGACAGGCTTTATCCCCGATGTGAATACTCTACTTTTCATACCTTCTGCGAGACAATAATTGGAATAAATGCACCTTAGCTTTCGATGTGTTAGAAGTAAACTAAAAGGACGGATTCGAATACAGCCTTGCCTCCTTTTGTTGTTCTCATTGATAAAATCGTGGTACGCTTTTTCGTATTTATCTTTTGATTTTTCCGGTAGTAGATTATTAATGCTCATTAAAGCATTTGATTTAAACGCCAGAGTCAAATCATTATCGCTCGACGACATTTTTGTATCAACTAGAAATTGATAAAATATGGAACTGTTAAAATAATATCAAACACCGTCTCTTGTTTTATATTTATTCACAATCGCGCTTTTTTTCTGCATGTAGTGGCCAGTTGCATTTTCGATTAAATCTTTACAATCTATGCTAAGAATATATTATATCCCAAGGAATATAATGACTTGCTTTACGTTGAGATTGCGTGATAAGTAATTGGACATTGTTGAGCAGATGGTATGAAAAAACTTAAATAACCCTGAAATTCTAAATATCTTTTTATCCCGCTATCTCTGGCTTAGGCGCGGTTCTGAAAGGGTTATAAAGTCGGGCTCTCACCGCGTAGTGTATTTTTTCTGCTTGCTTACTGCCTTACTCAAAGACGTCAGTAAATGTTTAATGAACATTAAATTGTGAATTTTGTGTGGATTATGTTAGGGCTTAGTGCTAATTAGCGTTAATTGACGTCTGTGGATGCGGCGGTAGATCCTCAAACTTGATACCCAAAATAACAGTTCAACCGAGTCTTAAATACAACTTCATTATATTAATGATAACTATTGTACTAGTCTTAATTATGTGTCTTTATGACATCCAAATTAGGATACAGGACAGATCGAGTTGTAATAAATTAGTTGTCATGGGAACCGCGATAGCGGACGGCAGACAGTTCGCGGAGATTGGGGCCAGGGCAACAGCGGAGGCTTGAGCGGAGCGATAGGCGGTAGCGGGGTCTAGTTTACATGAGAGTTAAGTAAATATAAGGGTGTGTTTACATTAAAACACCACTATGGTGACTGTTTATGGTTTTATGACTTTTTGAACGCACTTTTCGTGGAATTTCAAGAAATGTAATTTTAATCGATTTCCAATATGAGGTTCTCAACTCAACTGTAAATCTGTTATTATGTATTTTACCTATATCTACGTCCAAGGATGCTATAGTGTTTTTTTTTTTATTATTTTCTTTGAATCTGTTTAAATGTTTAGAGTAGTCCTGTATTATTTTCAAGAAAATAATAATTTTACAGTTGTTTTATTTTGTTTTTGAAAACCATTTTGGAGTCAGGTTTTTGTTTTTCTTCATAATAATTTATCAGCAATAAAGCCAGAACTTAATATTATTTATGTATGTAATATTATAGTTTAAATGTGGAAAAATATATATGAATACTGTTAAACTAACCAATGGGTTTGCATAACATTATTTAACAAAAAAAAAACAATTTAATGAAACATCTTCAATATATGCACTATTTTGATTGTGAACTCGCCTGTTTTGTAGCCCCACACTCCTCTCCTTATTTGTCTAGAAGCTATCTGATACAGTTACCTTTAATATTATCTCAACTTGAGCCACAACAATCCTTTAAATCAACCTTATATCGTTGCAATAAGGTCCAAAATGCTCCATCAAACAGTACAATATAGCTTTAATCGTGAGGTTCTGTCGTGACGTACATCGAAACACGAAGATGTCTATTGAAAAAGATAAGTATAGAAAAAGCATTTTTGTTGTACGTTGTCTCAGAATAGAAGCGACTCCTCTGTATCTTCAATAAGTTCCTTTATTGCTTTTATGGCGTAGTGGTTAAGTAGGTATAACAATTAACAAGTATGAAAATAAAAGGGTACTACGGTTGCCTGGAAGAGATCGTTGCTTAGTGATAAGGCCGCCAATTGTTTGAAAGTTAAGACGTGTCTAAGTTAAGACTTATCTAAGTTGAGACTTATCTAAGTTGAGACTTGTCTAATTTATACTGTAATTCCTTGTGTAATAAAGAGTTGAGTAAGAGTTTATCTACCGATTAAGTCCTAGTCAGTCGCGTAAAGGCTTTTTATTCATATATGCGAACAAAACTTGTTTACCCTACTTGTGTTGAATATTAGCATGAGTGCCACTCTGAACTATGGATAGCAGTAGATAGTTTGCGGCACACCACTAGGGGCTTGTGCCGATCGCTTTTGTCAGGCAACTAACCAAGGGCTCTAAGAATTTGTTCAACAAATTCAAATAATGAAGGATATAAAAGCGGTGCTCAACGGGCCTTCGCTCAGCATTATGCTGATTGCCAAAGACTAAACCAGCGCTGCATGCGCTGGTTTAGTTCAAAATAAAAATGTTGTTTACAAAATAAAAAAATTATTTTGAGGTCGATTTAATTTTTTTGGAAAAATATTTTATTTTTTGATTTTTAGTGGCATATGCAAACATCGGAAAGAATATATGCCAAAGAAAATAGTAGACACTTACTCACTTTAGTGAATCAAACCTATATTATATAACAACTGAATTAGTTTTGACCATTTTCTATCATTTTGTTGTTGCGTTCTTGTGACTACCTTCCGGCTCCATCATCAAACCCTGAAAACCACATAACACCAGAGAACTCATAATGACAAACCAAATGAGCCCAAACTCGAAGAGGTTCCATCATTTTGTTGTTGAGTACCTGTGACTACCTTCCGGCTCCATCATTAGACCCCGGATACCACATAAAACTAGAGAACTCATCAAGAAAACGAAATGAGCCCAAACTCGGATGGGTTCCATCATTTTGTTGTTGAGTTCCTGTGACTACCTTCCGGCTTCATCATCAGACCCTGAATACCACATAACACCTGAGAACTCACCAAGACAAACCAAATTAACCCAAACTCGAAGGGTTTCCATCATTTTGTTGTTGAGTTCCTGTGACTACCTTCCGGCTCCATCATCAGACCCTGAATACCACATAACACCTGAGAACTCACCAAGACAAACCAAATTAACCCAAACTCGAAGGGTTTCCATCATTTTGTTGTTGAGTTCCTGTGACTACCTTCCACCTTCTGGCTCCATCATCAGACCCTTGATATCAAATAAAACCAGACATGATCTAATCAAGATAAACCAAATGAGCCCAAACTTGAAGGGATTCCATCATCCGATTGTGTAGTTGTTTTAACTACTACTACAACTACTACTACTACTACTACTACTACTACTACTACTATTGTAGTTTTCAATTGTACTACACCCATGTGCAAAACTTCAGCATCTTTGGACGTACTTAAATTGTTCAAAATTGACTTGCAATCCAGTCCTAAACATTATAACACAGTGAATTAAATTAAAGCTTGTATAAAGCTACTAAACCAATTTTGATTAAATTTATACAGTTCCACACTAGAGGTCTCCTTACTCAAGTAAAAACAATTATCTAATTCGGTTCAGAAATCCCAAGAAAAGAACATAAACTATAAAACAAATTGATTTTCTAATAAAAGTACTGAACCAATTTTGATGAAATTTATATGAAACCACACGGAAAGTTTACCCTTTTGAATAAAAAAACAAACATCGAAATTGGTTCAGAAATCTTAGAGATAAACACAAAACAAAGGCAATATAAACACAAAATCGAATGGATAAAAAAAAAAAAAAACATTCAGCCGAACATATAACCGTCTCCTTTTGTGAAGTCGATTAATAAATAAACTAAGTATGCTTTGCCAACTCAGAGTCGAATCTCGCACAGGAAAGGAACGATCCTTCTGACTTTACCGGTTCTTCGAAAATACGCCCGTTATAGAATAGAGCACCAATATATTCGTTTTATTTTCCATTTTCGCAAATCTTTATACAAAAATGGCAGAAGATATAATAACACACAAGTACATGTTAAATACAAAAGATAAAATTATCAATGATTATGTCCCACTATCTTCAAATTGGGATAAAAATACAAAGGACTAAAAAGAACCCAGCTGGACATATATTATGTGAACCAGTCCTAGTCCTACATTTTCCCACTCCCCACTCCCCTGACATCTCCCCTACACTCTGCCACCCGCTACCCGCAATAACCACCACAGAAGTGCCTGCGTAACAAGGTTGAATATCGCGAGCGCTGTTTGAACATACATTTTAGCTCGGTAGTAAATGACGTATGTCTCAGGCTAATAATTTAGTTAATTTTGTCTTACCAGTTGATAATAAACTATATTTTCTTGCTGTGAGATTTATTTTAGAGATAAAACTTAAGCCGTTGAGTAGAAAAATTAAAATATTGCTGAAAATAACGTAATTTTTAATAAGAAAATGTATCAAATGAAATTCTTTTAATCACGTTTTTGTCTTAATCAGAGAGAGATAAAGATCTTAAAAACATATATGTTAAGTTTCACATTTATCAGGTTTGTGGTTGACTCAGCATATTTATGCAAAAACCCTTAAAAAGTGTAGCCTGGTCATAAACTTTATTGTACTTCTGGTAATGGAATTACATAGGTTACTTTTAACCCAGAGAAATGACCAGGGCAAAGCCGCGGGCGCACCTAGTATTTGAATTTGAATGAGTGATATCGAGCCTCTCTGTACTGGTTCTCAAAATCGCCATTCCTATAAAACTTGTAAAACATTTCGTGATGCCAAATCTTTGCGGCTCTTCTCTTGTTTGATATTGTTTGATCTGATAATTTTAAATGAGATATTTCTGGTATTGATAGCGGTTTTTGTGAAGATGCCATTGGAATGAGGAAGTTCGTAATGAACTGGGTTTCAGGCGATAGAACCTATAAAAAATCTTTATTGTTCATAAGACGGTAATAACAGCAATAATTTACGGACCAGAATTCATGAGGCGGTGTTTACTACCGTATTATGAAAGAGAGATTGATTAAGTTATATTAAAAAAAAAATTATAAGGCATGCTCACAGAGAAGTTTAAAAAAAAAAGGTTTTATTTAACTTCACTTGTGTGTATCTATGGATTTTGTCTGTCCTGGAATCTCGCAATTCAAATTTTGATCACTTCCCGATTAGCTATCCGGCTGAAACTTTCAGGGTAGCTCACAAACCGATGACAAAACAATAAAAAATATATGAAAAATATACAAAAAAAAGTTAAAAGGTAAAAGGAAAAAAGTAATTGAAAACTTAAATCGTAAAGATTTACAAAGCAACTTCAAAACGTCGCTCATTTTTTTTTGGTGAAATAAAGTGACTTTCATAAAAAAACCGTAAAAGTTTTTTTGTTTATGTAGAGAGGCTACGTTAGAGTGACTGGCGCGCCGCGATTATGTCTCAATGTTACATATTCATGCAAAGCGACAAGTGGCCGTACGTAAAGAAGCGTACGGAAATCATCCTTAAATCTCATAATCCACACCAATATATAAAAGTGAAACATTGTCTGTTTGTTGCTTTACAATAAAAACCGGTATATACCGATGACAATCATTACGCATTGACAGTTATTGTCAAAAGCTATCGATTGTAATCGGTATTTATACTGACATCGATATTTGGCAGACTACCAACTATATCGTTACAATTGGACTTTGCGACCCTTTTCGATTGTACAGCAAACGCTGTCGATGTCGAGACTGCAGGCCCAGGTCTGCAATCCCTTGCAGCTGTGAAAAAACAAACTTCTAAGTCAACGGTACAAATTAAGGTTTTTGTACTTTCCCTTTACTTGTGCTATAAAACTTTACTTCGTGCCAAATTTCATGATTCTAGGTCAACGAGAAGTTATACCCTGTAAGTATTGATTCCCTTGCGAGTGTCAAAATATGTATAAATTTATTGCGTTGACTTAGAAGTTTGGTTTTTTCACGGCTCCAAGTGCTTCTGCACCGGAGTATTTGATATTAATTTCAACTTGATACCTCCACATGTATTTGAGAAAAAGGGTCTTGACAGACAGACAGACAGAAGGACGATGAAGTGATCCTTTATAGGAACCCTTATGGTTTCCTTTCTCCTTTTGAGGTACGAAACCCCAAAAATCAACTTTAAATGAATTTACTAAAAAGTACTGAATAGATTTTCACGAAATGCATCTCAGATAAAACTGAAATTTAGGTACACCGTCCAGAGTAGAGCAGTACGTACCGTGCAAGTAAAAATCTGAGAAGCACTGCAATTGTAAAAGCAAGCTTAGGCGTGGAGATCACCATCGGGCGAAGATTATCATTTTGACACTCAGTAGTATTAAAAACCATGTTTCCAGTTAAAATCTCCAAGAGTATTACGATCATTATTTGAACCAAAAATAGATTTCAAGTGGATTTACTAACAGAACAGCTGAATCAATTTTCATTAAATTTATATGGAACCACCGCGGAAATGTGCTAATCCACATAAAAAGTTAATTAAAAAACATAAAAAATAAGCTTTTATGCAATAGCCATGGTAAAACTTAGAACGAATATGTATACAACATTTCGTGTCTGTGCCGTTGAAGATATCCTTTATCTGAAGCTAATCCTGAATGTCGATTCAGGTCATGGTTACCATAACAATGCATTGCCATCGGAACTGAACCAACATGTCAAAATTCAACTCCGTAGGATAAGAGGAAGTGGTTCTAATTCAGCCTGCAAGATTTGTCCTAAATACAAACAGAGCGACAACCTGCTCAAACTCATTCATTCATTCATTCATTCATTTACAGACACTACGCTACCTGGGTATAGGCCTCCTTTCGCTGTTGCCACGTCTTTCGATCAGATGTTAACCTCATCCATGTCTTTCCCTTCACCATGACTAGATCATCGACCCATCGCGCCGCTGGACGTCCAACCTTCCTCTTGCCAGTTCAAGGTTGCCACTCGGCCAAAAACTTGCTGCACCAGCCATCACCTCTCCTAGCCATGTGTCCCGCCCAATTCCATGTCACACTCTTCCACTCGTCACCAACTATCGTTCAACGTCGGATTTTGACGTTAGGAATGCGGTCTTGTAATTTGATGCCGAGCATGGCTCGCTCCGTGGCCCTTTGTGCAACTCCTAGTCTGTACACAGCTTCCTTTGAGAGCGTCCATGTCTCGGCACCATACATCATGGTGGTAGGACAAACTGGTTATATAGGCGGGTCTTCAGGCCTTGTGGAATGGTCTTTGAGGACGTCGTCAGGTTGCCGAATGCCGCCCATCCGAGCTCAATCTAGTAGGAAGCAATCACATAAGAAGTGCTCAGTTGCGCACATAAGGAGAGACCTATTACCAGCAGTGGACTACAGTAACAGATTAAATAATAGTCTTCAGGCTGCTATTGATGATGATGTTAAAAAAACGTATAGAATTGAGAATTATTCAAGTCGTATAAAACCAAACTCACCAAAAACCAGAATTGAAGAATTCGCTGGCGACCGCAAAAATAGCATTATGGAAGTCAATGTTACGCTTGTGGCGTAATAAAAACAAAATAACGTAACGGGTGTGAAGCTCAATTTGTATTGACTAGCGGCTGATTTTGGGTTCACTTGTTGTATACAAAGTTTTACCATAATACTGCACAACATTTTACATATCGACAACAACACAATTTAGGTTATTCCTTTTTTAGTACATGTAAATAAAAAAACTGAACACATGTAGGTACCTACTTGTACTATCCACACCAATATATAAAAGTGAAACGTTGGTTGTTTGGGGAGGTTTCACTCAATAACGGCTGTACGGATTTTGATGAAATTTGAAATGGATATAGCATATAACCTGGAATAACACATAGGATAGTTTCTTCTTTATCATCATCATCATTCACGCTCAAACGGATAAACGGATTTTGATTAAATTTGAATTGGAGATTGATTACCCTGGCATAACACGTATAGGATACTTTTCATCATCATCATCATCATCATCATACACTTCACTCTCAAACGGCTGAACAGATTTTGATGAAATTTTGCAATGGAGATATCTTATACCCTGGAATAACACATAGGACACTTTTCATCCCATTATTTGGTTCTATTATCATTATTATTTGCTTTGGTCCTGATAAATTACATGAATACAAAAGTCATTAAAAAAAGGTCAGTAGCTAGTAATCTGCTTTTGTTTCAAAGAATAATCCTGATGCACTTGGAAAAATTTACCTACTAAAAAGTGTTTTTCTAAATATTATAAATAATTACATTTATAGGTGTATAATGAAATAAATATCGACAAACACATCGTCATGGAACACTATGCTTGTCAACTTATAAACAGACAAACAAACCGACGATCCAAGTATAATGTAGAGACCGCTAATGTAAGTTTTATTGGTATCGAAAGAAGGCGAGTGATATAAGAACAGTTATATCATAAACGTGGTGTTATTTCGTGCTAAAAACTATGGGCTTAGGTTTTGGACACACTGAGTATAACTTGGTTGATGATTTGTCGTTAGAGAGATAGTGGCCAAGTGGAAATTATGTGCGATTAGCAATCCAACGATACCGTATCCCAGCACCAATCATACTAATATTATAAATCAGAGAAGTGTAGCTACTGTCGTAAACAGGCTTAGAGCTTTAAACAAGAATACTCTCTTATCGAGTGGAAACAATCGTATGCGCGTTGCAGAACCTGAGAGTCCATACAAAACGTCATAAAATATATAAAAACTGATTAGTGCTATCTATCTGTTATCTTTAAAAATGGTTGTTTGTTACTTCTTCACGCTCAAACGGCTGAACGGATTTGGATGAAATTTGGTACCAGGATAGCTTATATCCTGGATTAACACATATGCTACTTTTCATCGTCATCATCATTAAATCCAGGTGGGTGAAACCGCGGGGTGCAGTTAGTTATTTATAGAACGCGCATTATGTGGAGGCGAACGTGCCGAAATAATTCTTCAATTCGAATAAGTCCGCATTTCATACAAAGTATTCTAAATTCTGCGTAATGCGCGTTCACCTTATTACGTTATCTGTCTTGGATGCTAAAAATAATAATGCAGTCGTTAAGACGCGTCAGATGCTCTAGGGCGGCCTGACAAACTCTGACACCAAAAGTCAGCACTACCTACCTCAATCGACATCATTATTAGACCTTCATGTTGTTGTCGGAAAACGACAACGACATGTGATTAGCTATTCAGTTGATGACAGCGGTAACTATAGTTAGCTGCTCTAGTTTACGTTTCTTAGTAACTTAAGCTTAGCTTTTTCTGTTAGATGTTTTAAAAGATAATTGTTTTTTTTTTCGTTTCGTTTTTAAGAGAGTTAAGAAAAATAAACTTTGTTTTTAATTCTCTTACCGTCAGGAAGTGAATGTAACTATAAATTTTTAGTGTTAATAATCTCATCCTGTTAGTGATAGATAGAGTAATAAACGCTTTATTAAACATCAAAATAAAAAATACATATCTTATAACGGGCGGTCTATGAGTTTGGTTAAAAATCAAATCCACCACCCATACTTTCTATTTTCTTTAGTTTCGGAATTCGCTTATTGCTTGCCTTAGTATTCGACCACATCATCGGTTTCCATCAGGTGAGATCGTAGTCAAACTATTTCCAATTCCGAAATTTTTAAAAAACATGTTTAAAAAGCAAAATATGCGAACATGTTTACACTCAGTGTGCCACGTTACCGGAACTAGCAGCGCGTAACGTAGTGTTACCGAAGTTGCACAAACACGCCGCATTGTTCGTGTACAATGACCTTAAACTTGGGCTGTTACCTAATTGATCCGATTTCACCTCGGGCTGGTAAAGTGTTAATCGTTTTAGCGTCTACATCCATTCTCACCGATAGAAAATTTATAAAAAAAAACGTCACAATTAAATGCGTATACATTTCGTGTCCCTTGAGGAATTCCCTAGCCAGGAGTCAACCCTGAGTGCAGAAATCATGTCATGGTAAAACTTAAAACCGGCTGTCATAATAAAATGCGTACACAACATTTCGTGTCTGTGCTGTTGACCATTGAAGAGTTCCTTTATCTGGAGAATATGTCATGGTCAAATTTAAAACCGGCTATCATAATAAAAAGCGTACACAAAATTTCGTGTCTTTGGTGTTTACCGTTGAAGAGTTCCTTTATCTGGAGCTAATCCTGGAAGTCGATCAGGTCATGCTTATTCAACTCTGTAGGGTAAGAGGAAGTGGTTCTCATTCAACTTGCAAGAAATCACCTAAACATACATACATAAATAAAAGCTTTTAACAAGTAAAATTATTATAAAAATCCAAAAAACCCGACTGCGATCAAAATTATTGACTACGAGCTGAACGCCCGCAAAACTAATCACACTTATATTATAAAGGCGAAAGTTTGTTTGTATGTAAGGGGTATGGATGTGTATGTGTGTATGTGTGTGTGTTTATGTTTGTTACTTCTTCACGCTTAAAAACGGCTGAACGGATTTTGATGAAATTTGGTACGGAGGTAGCTTATAAGCCAGGATTAACACATAGGCTAGTTTTTATCACGGAAAATATGTGGTTCCTGAGGAACGCGGGTGAAACTGCGGGGCGCAGCTAATATTTATATAAATTTAACGTTTCTTTTTTACTAACATATTTTACTTTAGTTTAATAGTTGCAATTGCAACATTACACTATAGTATTTACATCAACTTGAATAACCTAAAATTGAAAATTTTGTAAGAAGCTTAAAAGAAAATTGCTACTGTTTAGTTATAAAAATTATATATTTATGAAATGTTCTATTAAATAAAGACCTGTATTTTGATACCTCACTAATTTTTGTTTTTTTTTTTGTTGTAGGAAATACAATATGGCAGCTGTAAGCCGCCATATTGGTTCTCGTGATCAAGACGAATACAATGATATCTCATTTATTAAAATCCATCAAGCCGTTTAGACTGTAGGACGCGCCTAAGAAACGTACAAATATACAAACATACATACAACCCAAACACAACCCTCAGTCGGGTAAAAACAGTTGAAGATTGATGTACAGTAGAATTAGACCCCACTCGTAGGTATGTTCCGGGACATTTTCAGATAGATTTTCGCTAATCTCTCTTCAATCCTACTCAGCTATCACTTTTTTGCACTGATTATCACCTGATCTTCGAGCATATATCCTTTGCTCCCAGACGTGTGTGCCTACCTGATTCAATCTTCTGATTTGGTTCTCAAATCGAACGAATACCACAAACGTAAGGTTTTGATCGTGGATAAACCCGATGCACCACTCAAGTACCACAGTACTTATTGGACAAAAAATAAAACACAGTATATTATTATATTTCTAAATACGATTTTGTACAATAGGCGGCCTTGTCGCTAACATTTTAACTTCTAACTGAATTCTAGTTAGGTTTTCTAATCGTACCTGCGCAGCTACAATCCGTACAATCAGTGTTCAATTGTATCGAACTAATCGCCATCAACCGCCTGAACCGTTGACTGCATTCATAAATGCAATAAAGAATGATGATATGTATAATGATGGTAGTTGCTCTCCACAACTGACTATGCTTAGATTCGAATCGATCAACATTTGAACCATGCTTACTTAAAATTTCAGAGTGATGGTAGCCTAACGGTTCAATAGTGCAACTTAGAATCCCAAAATACCGGGTTCTGTCCTGGACCAATGACTTTTCTATGTTAAATGTAGTTTTCCATCGCTCCATGCTTCAGAGAGCACGTTAAGCCGTTGGTCCCGTCTTTTATTGATTAATAGCAGTCGTTAAGCCATGTCAGAGGCCTTCGGGCAGCCTGAAAAACTCTTACACCAGAGGCCATCACTACCTCATACGATAGACAAACAAACTAACTTGAAATTTCATATTTTTTTCAAGTAGATAACTTGAAAAAAAGGTTGTTTAAACATGTAAGATGTTGTTTAATTCCAACTGTAACCTAATACTGCAGTCCTCCAAAATAACTCGCTCTAAGAAGATGTTTGATCGTAACTATTCATTTTCCTCTATTTCAGATGTGACAAACCTTGACAATGGCAGCGACAGACGGTCAAGTCCTGGTCGCCGCATCACGCTGGTCAGACGAGGGGAACTACCTCCGAGAGTTCGTAGGCAAGAACCGACTACCCAGCGTCGCCAAGATCATCAAAGGCCAGTATGGAGGCCTTGGAGTACCCACCTTACCAAGCCCAGGCTTGCAGAGCACAGCTCTACTGACATCAGCCGGAAAAAGAAAGAAGATCATCGCTCAAGCTATTAAATTAAAAGAAGGACGACGCATGGTTTCAATCGGACCTAGAATTGCCATCCCAGAAACTTACAAAGGATATTTCGAATTGCTAAGCGAAGAGGGCAGAGCTGTTAGGTGTATAGAATCAGTTTCGGAACTTGCGAGACGAAAATTAGACGATGGGTGCTTAGTCAGAGAACCCGTCAGAGTGATCTGTGCTAAAACTGACCTAGATGGTAATGTTACTGCAGACGGAGCCAGAAATTTGCCCGCAGGTGAAGTCATAATGCCAAAAGGAGAAACTTTCTTGGGAAAGAATAAGTATCTTAAATGTACTGACTCAAAAGGTGATACAATTTTGTTGAGTCTCGATCAGAGAGGGAAATTTTCAGCTGTAGCTAAAGAAGAGAATATAAGTGGAGTTCACACAGCAAAGACTTTGCTAACTAAAAGACTTCCTATAACAGTGAGACTGGTACATGGAACACCTCCTAGAGGATTGAAAAGCGCAAGTCATTTCGTGGCTGAACTTAGGTTGCTATCCATGTTTGAGGAAGAACATGTGTTTGCCTTACCTCTTCAGAAGGAAGGGAACGCTCTTATAGCCTTACCTCTAGCAGCTCCTCTAAAAATGCAAAGATGTAAAAATGAGGAGCAGATAAAAAACTTTATGGAATTTTCTAGACTAGTCGAAAAGTGCAATCGTTTATTAGTTGATGTCGTTGATAGAATACACGTATTAGATGGGAAATTGGGTGATCCTAAAAGGCTTTTGAATGGTCCTTTGCACACGCCTCCTATTATTAAAACTGGTTACTTCTTGCGGAGAAGTGTATCATCTGACGCCGCGAATCAGCACAAGCATTTGTCTAGACACAATCACATATACAGCAGTCACAGAGATGACAACAGCATTCCTGAAGAATACGATGAGATCGACCAGATATACGATTACGTCAGAGGATTTGCTCCACTTCCGAAGAATATAAAAGCATCATATTCCAACGAACCAAGTCTGAAATACGAATCAGCGCCTGTTTCTCCTGCCGCCACTCCAATACACATGCCTTTAATAACAGAAATTAAGCCAGAACCTCCACCAATAGAAACAATACCTTCTAAAAAACCTTTGAACATTCAAAAAGCTGAAAAGCGAACTCGGAAAGCTCCAATAAAAGAGACTCCTGTCACGGTATATAAAGAAAAATGCTCCATCGCCCCGACTCCTAACTTACCCAAGCTGTTTATTAAAAACTGCGTTAACAACAACAAAACACGAATGGTTATTAGGCAGAAGAGTGATTCTCCGACGAAAGAAACTCCAAGTCCTTTAGGTAGTCCAATAAAGCTGACAAAAGATGATTCTCCTATCTTCAATATCAGATACAAAAGTCTTAGTAACATACACCAGGGTATGGAACTCGACGGGACTTTGGACTCGAGCCATTCTGGAGGAAGGACTTCAGGCGATTCTGGGAATGGACCCAAGCTGCCTGAAAAAAGGTCGCGGAAGTTGAGTAGACCGAAGTCTTTGACGAACTTAGTGTGGGAATTGAAAGGGTGTCCGGTAGAGACGGAGAAACCAAAAGTTAGGGTTAAAAATGAAGGCTACAAGAAGCTGAGCTGCAAGCTGTCTTTAGGAGCGCAGAAGAGGGTGCCGACGCTATATCTTTAGGTAAGTTTATCTTATTTTCAATATTTGTTTTGTATAAAAGGACGAAAAAATTCCTGAGAAAAAACCCTTAAAAGGTGATTAATTAAATCAGGACTAGGTAATAGGTACTAAAAGATTTTTCATGCGACGTTGCAATTTTAAAAACTTAACTAAACTAGCATGTAAAAAATTAATGTGGCAATAAAAAAATATTATTCGTATACAATGTAAATATCCTTTGCCTGTATTACAGTAAAAGTACAGTTTTATCACCATGGTATTTTTAGCTTCAACCATTATCTTAAAATAGGTCTTGCTTGCAACTAAGTCACAGGAAATTATCTGAGTCGTTAAATAAATACTGTTTTATAGATTCCAAATAATCTTTATTTGCCTACTAGGCTGTACAATAAATAAATGATTTGCGCCTGCGATAGCCGTACCAGCCGTACTCTAGTCTTCTTCAAGTTGGATAGGTACTTACAATAATGAGCCGTTTTCCTGTAGGTAGATAACTGTACTTAGTTTCTTTCATCCAAAATAGATGGCGTTGTAATACTATAAAGTAACGCTAAAGTATTACTAGGTATTCTGTGCTATAAATTAGGATGGTAACCTAATTCCTCAAAAGCAGTCAACTGTATATTGCCCACAGAGTAATGATGTTCGTTTTGTTTTTTTTTTGCCTATGGTTTTTTTTGTGTAGGTATAGTATAAACAAAAGACGGTTTGTTTCATAAATAGAGGTTAAATTGTGAAATAATAGGTGAAAAGTTGCAATCATCATCTTCATCATCAGCCCATACTTGTCCACTGCTGGACGTAGGCTTCTCCTAATGCACGCCACTGATATCGGTCTTCAGATATCCCAAAAAAAATGGATTGCGAATAAGTTCCATTGAGCAATAAATTAAAATACGCGTTTATGCAGCCATGAAATGTAAAAACATGGGACACCATACAATTCCTACTGGTGATATTATGACCACATTGAAAAATTTATTCTTAATGCCACAGATAATTTACTGAATGCAAGCCTTTGGTATTACTAGCTGTGCCCGCGGCGTTGCTCGCGTGGTTGTTTTTCTGAAATATACGGATCCTATGACTTATTCCAGTACCAAAAGTACAAATATAGGTACCTACCTACATACCTGTGTAAGAACCTTCAGTAGCGACCCGACATGGTCGTGATAGATAGGTTAGATTTGATGACGTGCAAATCCTTAATTACGTGAAATCCTTAATTCGAAAGTATACCTGATGTCAGCTCGGCCATAAACTTTGGGTTTTCGCTTTTTTTAAACATGCCCGATGCCAACACGGTTGACGAACTGGGGTTTTTGACTTCGGGATAACAGACCCTTTGTGTCATGCGTCTGTGTTGTAATTTTTGACGTGAAACGTCGTTAAAATCACTCCGATACATACGGGAGGCGTTATATTCTCTTTGACATACGGGGTACCACGACTAAAAGAGCGACTGTAACGAAAAGGGGTATACCGTCTTGCTTTTGTAACTCTGTATTTTAGCTTATATATTCAGCACGATAATATTATATTTATTTTTTGACAAACGACACAGGGGGAGGAGGCAGGAAGAAAGTCCAAAGACAAAAATCTGCATAATTGTAATTTTAGTGATTTTTAATTCGGTATAACTCGCGATTTGTTTGCGGCGTAGACGTGTTTTTTTTTACCTTCTCGGCAATCGTTTGACCTCGATCTCACCTGATGCAAAGCGATGATATGGTCGAAGGTGTAGCACGGTTGCCCAGTAGATACCTATTCACTCTTGACTTGAACACACCTGGCTTATAATTTACCGGAAACACTGACGAGGGCAGGGCATTCCACTCCTTTGCAGTTCTTATAATAAATGAAGAAGCGTAACGCTTCGTTCTTGTGCGAGGTATTGCAACCATAAAAGGGTGGCGCTTTGCTGATCGTCTAGTCGTACGGTGATGGAAAGGTGATGGGGGAATCAGGTTGTGCGCCGTTTGATTGACGTTTCACGACAAACAAACGGCCGTGTGCCCCGACCCGCTTTATCCTTTTTCTAAAAAAACAAGTATCTTGGTTTCTTAAATTGTACGAAAGTAGACATCTCAGTATGATGGAATTTCACATTTCAAAGGCCTTTACATTTTCACAATTTATAGAAAACTCACTTGCATTTAGCATACATCTGGCATATCACGAAGTTAGCTTTCAAGTTGCGGAATCTAGGCAGATTCGCTTGTATTACCTACTAATACGGCTAGTTTAGAGATGTGGCCGGTAATAGTTTGGCCGGATGATAGTCCGGAACAAATTAACGTAGGTAGCAGCAAGATAGGCCTATGATATTGTAACGATATCGCCGGTCGAACTTGGATCAGCTAATTTCAGGTCACAGAATACTGAAAACTGACCCAATCTTCTAATGGTCTTTTCACAATTTATCGTAGCAGGAGCAGATTCACAATTTTACAGTTGCGATAGAATGTCAGAAAAACTGATAAATTGTAAAACTGTGCAGTGATTGGTTGATAATATGCTATAATGCAAAAGCGTTTACAATTTCACGGTTGGAGACGGATATATATACATTGTAATTTATCGAAATTGTTCTCGTTTTATTGTAAAAATGCCCCGTTCACAATTTTTCGACAGTTTACAATCTAGCCAGATTTATTAAAATTTGATGGGTCTTACGATTAAACGGTGTGATATATTTATCTTATACTAGCCTACGTTTTTTGATGTGAAACATCTAATGGCGCGGTACGGGAGTACGGGAGCCTGGGCCTACTCCCAGCGTGGCGTTCGATCGCCACCCCGCTCGTGGCTCGTCGGTCCTTCCGCCTCGTCTTGGCGATATTCGATGTTTCACATCTGCCAGGCGTCCCGCGACGGCTCTTTTTTTTTTAAATTGTTGTTATCGTAAGATTCACAAATTCACTGAGTGTAATAATCTTTGATTATAGGCCGTTAGGCATGTTACCAAACTAACCGTCATAGCTCAAGGATAAGCAAGCTAAAGTTGCAGTGGCTCATTTCCCGAACAACCGATATACGTTAGGGTATACAAGTTCTCGAGTGGAGATCATGCTTAGGCAAACGTAGTGTAGGACGCCCTTTGGCCAGGTGGAGAGACGACCTGCGAAAAGCGGTTGGAAAAAAAATGGATGAGGAGAGCTGAAGACCGAGCTCAGTGGCGTGCATTAGGAGAGGCCTACGTCCAGCAGTGGACAGACATAGGCTGATGATGATGATGATGATAATAAGTAATAACATATCGAATGTGATAAAAACCTTCTAATTTATTAAATGTCGGGTAGTGTCCGGATTCTCTCACCATCACTAATCATCGATGTTTCTGTACCCATTGTAAATTGTAAACGGTTAAAGGTAATAATATCTTTATTATTATTAGGAAACCATAAATTGTTGATCGAGCTTGCAGGCTTACAATGCTACCTAATTATCTCTCAATTCTACAGTAGCAGCTACTTTAGCAACTTTTAAAGAACACTAAGCTAAATACAAATTAGAAATAAGATAGAAATTGAAAATTCACTTTTTGGAACTAAGATTTTAAGAAATTTTTAACTCATTGGTCACTAACTTTTTACTATCTATCCATATCTATACTTATAATAAAGCAATAATTTCGAAAAAGTAGGTACACAGAAGATCATTTAAAAAAATGGTGATACTTCAAATAAGCTTCTGAACAAGAATATAACATCTATACTTATAATAAAGCAATAATAAAGCGAAATAGTCTGTACAAAATAGATTATTTAAAAAAATGGTCTATGGTACTTAAAAAAGCTATTGAACAAGAATATAACATTTTTAATTTTCGTGTCCGCCTGTTTTTGTCAGTATGTTTGTCCGAGTATCACTTAACAACAACTGGACCGATTGTGATGCGGTTCACTGTTCGATAGCTAAAGGTTTGACTTAAAAACTGGTGTAAATGGTATCTCAATCTGATCAGTAGAAGCCGAGCAAACGATAAAAAACCTTTTGAGCCATCAAAAGGTTTTTTCAGCCATGAAGGAATTTGTTGGTATACTCGTATTTGTATTTTAGGTCTTGGTCTTTTAACCAAGAGAAATAACCACGCGTGCGAAGCTGCGGGTGCAGCTAGTCTACAATAAAATAATACACAGAAACAATCATAATACAATTTCAATTTAATTATTTTCACAATATATTAAACAGATGGACAAAATAAGTTTTCCAGTTGGCAATGAATACAATATCAGGGTTAGTGTCAAAGAGTGCATTGAGGTTGCGCAGATACCGATCATGATTGATTGATGTTCATGACGATGTGGAGAAGTGTTCCACTCCTTGCCACTTCTTGGCCGTTCGAACGAATGTGGAAGAAAACCGTACTTACCTACTCTAAGGAGCTCAATTAAGTACATTCCTGAGAAGATTGCCACCATTTACCTCCGGCCTTCGGCACATCCATAATACCTAACATCCTGTTGCATCGGTCACTGACATCGACAAAAAATCGGTATCGAGGTATCGATTTATTTGTTTCGGCACGCAATTATCGATTAAACTGTCGTAACGATTTTGTCTGACCACGAGCAGGGCGAATTGTTTTATGAGTGGTTACGAATATAAGGGGTTCGTGAATAGATATCATTAAAACTGGGAAGATTAGGTACTAGCTCCGTGACCGCATAAATTAGGTGCAACGCACACAATTAGCCTGTTTTGGACTTAGTCACAATCCAAGTGGCGTTTCTGTAGCACGTGTTAGCAGTGACTCTCATTCGCGCTAGTCTGCGTATGTCTCTCTATTGATGAAGCACATGAATCACGACGCGACGGTGGGGATGCAGATGTGTGGGTGTGTTTGCCTTTATTTTTATCTAGACCAGTTTTTGCTTACGTGATATTAAAGCGTGCCTTATCTTCACCCCTTTGATTAGACCTACGGGTTCGCGGAAAATCTAGTAAGAATATGTAGGTTTTTGCGGTCAAAACGGCGAAGGATATGTCGGGAGTAACCGACAAGGATCACAAAATTCATGAGGGTATGACATCCATCATCGACTGAGCTAAAGTCACAGGCTAGAGTAATTAATAATTATTTTCCTTAAGGAATGCCTTCACTATTTCTAAGGAAGGAGGCAGTTCTGAATCTATGGATAGAACGGGTTGCTCAGAGTAAGTTTTGAGTTTTGTATTTATAAAGTACACGTACGTACCTTTCATCTCGGCAAAAATGTTGTTGGTTAGTTCGCGAAAATTAAGGACCTCCGGAGCCATGGGAACGGCCAGTTTTAATAAACTTGTCTTTCTTTTGATTATTTGGATTGGTTCCGCACGACTAGTGCATTAAGCCAGCCTCAAGTAAAGAGATATTACAGAATGTATGTTTCACTAAAAAGTCAATATGTCGAGTCCTGCAGTCAGTCAAAAGTCTAGTCAAGTCACAGCCAATTCACGATTGGAAGTTTCAGTGATTCCAAATTCACTGAAACTTCCTAGGGAGTTTCGGAGAGAACACGAAATGGTACGTTCTTTGCGTTTGTATAATATGCCCACACTCGTACACGTTAACGAACATGGTTAATATTCCACCAATATTACAGATTAGCCTCGAAGCAACACAAGTATGAGAAAAAAATACAATGCTTATTGCCAAAATTGGACCAAGTTTGAACACATAACCCTTCCTTAACTTTGCCGAAGACACTTTATAAATGAAGAGAAATCGATTCCTCGCTGGTCAAAGTCGGACCTGGTATTTAGTTTGAAGGGTTATGTGTTAGTTTGAACACATAACCCTGCCTTAACTTTGCCGTAGTCGGGTAAAAAAGTAGCCTATAACACTTAAATGAAGACGATTCGCTTGTCAAGATAGGACTAAGTTTTTAGTTTGAAAACAAAATCTTACCAAAATCGGACCTAATAGGGGCGACGCTATGGTGAAACATCCACATACATACATACATACATACATACATACATACATAAATACATACATACATACATACATACATACATACATACATACATATACTGTTAAACTCATCACCCTTCCCTAGCTTCGCCGTAGTCGGGTAAAAATGCATACTGCTGAATCATTCTGCTCGTCATGAAGTTAGCAGTGTCAGAACAGAACAAAGTATTATTTTTTTCGCCCCTCCTTTTAATCTATACGTATATATTTTTCATCGAACTTGCAAATACACCTGAGCTATTTAAAGATAAGTTAAATGTCTTATAGAATACCTATTAACTTTCGCAAAAACGAACTTTCTCTGACCTTAAAGTACAGTGTAGTCGTGCATCCATGCACCTGCCGATGAATAACCCATACCTGCCCTAATAAAGCTTGTAGCGACGTGAATGGGCGCAAAAAGTTGCTCAAAACAATGTGTTGGCAGCTTTAAAAAGTCGCCGGCTACTTCTCCATCAGAGGCAAAAAAGTAAGCGGCAGTCATCGTAAGAAAGCGATGACTTGCTTGCTTGTCGTTTGAGATAGGCTGGCCTCTGGTGTCAGACTTTGAGAAGCAACGGAGCCGAGGACCGAACCCGGTATCGTTGGATTCCATTGCTACCATTTTTGCATGGATACCATTGCTCTTTGAATGCCCGGTGAAACTGGAACAGTGATTGAAATTCAAATCAAACCCATCCATCCACTAGTTTGCGATAATATTCCAGACCAGCTGTGCCCGCGGCTTTGCCTGCGTGGTTATTTAATTTGGAAGTAACGCATACGAGATATTCCAGGATTAAAAACTACATTTCTTTAAAATTCGTTCAGCCGTCAAATAGTTAGTTATAGATTGCTCGTCTTCTACTCATTGGATTCAGATACCAAGTACACCAGTTTTTAAATCAAACCCTAAGCTCTCCAACAGTGGTCTAGTAGTTTTTACGTGATGCACGAACAAACATACAGACAAACAGACAGACACGAATTTAAAAAATGTTATATTCCTGTTCAGTAGCTTGTTTTAAGTACCCTAGACATATTTTTTTAATTATCTTTTTTGTACAGACTATTTCGTTCCTATTGCATTATTATAAGTATAGATCCATACCAATATATAAAAGTAAAACGTTGTCTGTTTGTTTGTTTGTTTGGGGAGCTTTCACACGATAACGACTGGACGGATTTTGATGAAACTTACAATGGAAATAGCTTATACCCTGGAATAAAACATAGGATACTTTTTATTCCAGAAAATTGTAAGTTTCCATGGGAAAACTGGAAAATGTTGACTAATCACTGTAAGGAACGGTTGCCATCTCAGAATGGTTTGTGGTTGACATGGAAACGACATAACAAGTTGTATTTATAATGTTGTATTTTTCAATAGATGCTTTAATCCTAAAATAATTAAAATTAAAACTCGGGCAAAGTCGCGGGAACAGCTAGTATATAAATAAGATAAAGTGTCACGTCCGTAGCACATTTAATCAAGTCTCAGTATCAAAGTGCTTGGTGGGCACAAAGTACCTCAAGAGTTCATATATCCCTTTCCTTCCTTTTTTATCCCTTTTCCTCGAGAGCGGAACCAACTTAAAGGCCTTCGCCCTATTATACAGTAAGCTTAAGCCCTATACATAATTCAAGACCTATTTATTTATAGCTTACTGGACATACAAGCGCACGGTACTAACAGTATGGACACTAAGGATAAGTCATGTTACTCAGGGCCTGCATTCATCAGCTTTGATTTAGCTACTAGATATAGTAAATGCTAGATTTACTTGATAGTCACACCATAGAAAAGTATTTTTTTATTAAATTAAAAACAGGGTTAGCGTTACGGGCGTGCCGCAATTATGTCTCAGTGTACATATTCATGCAAAGCGTGAAGCGACCGTTAGTAAAGAAGCGTAGGGAAATTATCCGTATATCCCATAATAAGGTATATTCTTAAGAGTTACGAATGGCGTTTATAGCTTTTAAAATAGTTATAAACGTGACGAATAGGAGAATTATATATTTGCGTAATTTGTGCGTCAACTAAGACAATATAATATCTTGTGAATATGCACAAGCAACACTAGGTTTCATACAAAATTTGATTGGCAGCCTTATGTTCCATTCCCACTTCGATGGTCCAAACAGACCACAAAGTTTCGATCATATACCAAAAAAAAAAAAACATTAAAATAGATTGATTTCTAGATTTATTCTTCTATTTTATTCTTTTCTTCTTCTTTTTTTTCTTTTTTATCTGTGATAATTTTTTTATATTATGTCTATTGAGTTGAGTGTCTATTAACGTACAGGTAAGATAAATTGATTTCTAGTTTTTTCTTGTATTTTCTTATATTTTTTTATATTTTTTCTCGTTGTCATCTTTGATAAATTTTAATGTATATTGAGATTCATCTAATAACGGTCAGGTAAGAAAATCTATAATAGGATTGGCTTTCAAAATCTATTGTTATACCGAACACCCTGTATTTGACGAAATAATATTATATTTGAAGAAAGTTTTTGAACGCGCTCCATGATATCGGTTATCTTAATCGGTTAAGTTCATGCACCCGCGCGCGCATAAACCGGTTTTGGTATTGAGTTTTGGATGCCGCGGCAGCCGGCTGCAGTGAGCCTTTAGATTGCTGTTTCAATTAGACCCTCTTTGCTTCTAATACGTTTGAACCGTTTTTTTTAGGAATCCGGGACCTAAAGATATAACACCTACTTATACAAACAACAATAATTATTGTTCGTTTCATAGTTATCTAGCACAGCGAAAATGGGTGAAAAACGAGGGAAAAATAAAGTAACCATACCAACATACACTTACGTGCTCTTTAAATTCTCATTTTATGTGAGCCAGGTATATAAAACTAAAAAATTAAACAAGAAAGAAAGGAATGAACAAAGCGCTCATACTGGTTATAGATTGTCATACTGGTCTGGATACAGTAAAAACTAGAAATGTAGAAGTACTTGTTTTTATACAGCGTGTGCAATAAAGAAAAGAAGCATGAAAATAGTACGAGTATCTAATAGGTTTTACTGTCGTAACATTCAACATTTCCTGTGTGAAAAATGGGCGCTTACATTTATCGTTATCTCGTTGTAAAAGACTCCTTTTTGTCGACTTCAAACAAGCTCCTGCTTGTTTGAAGTCGCTTAGTTCTCAATTCGATGCGTATGTTATTTAATATAATTATTATGTTCACCAATCTCTCCGTGATTTCTGGACCGAATTTGATGTATTTTTATTTATTTAAAGTGTTATTAATATTGATTAATAGCAGCCTTGTTAGAGGCCCTCGGGCAGCCTGATAATCTCTTACTCCAGAAGCTAGCACTACCTCTTACGACAAGCAAGTATTTGAAAGGGAAGCCTACGGTGTAGACTCATATACATTTCATGAAAATTTATTGAGTAGTTTTAGTAAATCCATATCATCATCATCATCATCAGCATTTATAGATACGAGTGTAAAAGGATGATTTTGAATTTGATCCTCCGAACGGATTTGTATGAAATTTGCTAAACGGAAAGTTCTAAACTAATAAGATAATTTAATTAACATAAAAAAAACTTTTATGCAGTAGCCATGTGATGGTGAAACTTATAATAGAATATATTTTATTTGCTCCAAATGTGAGTTAATATAAATTGATGTTTTACAGTGAAAAGACCTGACACATTTCGCCAATTAAATGGCATGCAAAAATTGTAACTTAAATTATAATTTGATAGGTACATGCATCATGCGATAAAAATAGCAATTATATTTACAATGACAATAATAATAATAATTAAAAACGGGCTATCATAATTAAATGCGTATAAAACATTTCGTGTCTGTGCTGCTAACCGTTGAAGAGGTCCCTAGTCAGGGCCCAACCCTGAGTCACAGAATAATTAATAGTCGTCTGAGTGCAGCAAACATGACATGGTAAAACGTACCGGCCATCATAATAAAATGCGTACACAATATTCCGAGTCTTTCCTATTGACCGTGGAAGAGTTCCTTTATCTGGAGGTAATCCTGGATGTGGATTCAGGTCATGCTTATCATAAAAATGCATTTTCATAAGAACTGAACCAACATGTAAAAACTCAACTCCGTGGTACGCAAAATTCTACCTAAACAAGTGAAATCCTCCTCCTTGCGTCCATTCCCAAATGCTAGGGGTCGTGACCTGAATATGGTATCACCTTCTCTTTAATGATGTTTTTCCACCTACTTCGTCTTTCAGCGACGTGCACGGCTTCTGCGACTTTAATATTAAGTGTGGTGCGGATTTGGTCCGACCAACATCCGAAACAAGTTAAATAAAAGCTTATCAAAAAATACAGTTTCCGCGACAAAACACGAAGCCGCTAGAGCAGATTGTTAATTATTATAACAAGGCGGGGTAACTACCACTTACACTATACTACTGGGAGTGCCCCACACCTAACCATTAGCGTATTGCGCAGTAAAAACCAATTAGTTTATGGAATTTGCCATTTTTATGGCGAAATGGTGAAAATTATCCGCCATTTTATGAATACAGAGGCGGTTGGCACGAATGTCATGCTTAGTTAATGGGAAAGACTAATGGAATTAGAAAAGTGAAGATAGTTTATTTCTACCTAACTACCGGGAAGGCATTTTGTTATTAAATTTTATGTATTTGTTTAAGTAAATAGACAATGATAGTCTTATCTTTTAACATTGGTAGATACCTCTACCAATGTTAAAATATAAGACTATTAGGTACATTGTTAAAATATTGACAATGATAGTCTTATTGACCGAGCGAGCGCGAAGCGTCTTCGTTTCAGCTTGGTCAAAAATTCTTTCGTATATCCGAATGTCCGGTTGTTCTCCTCTACAGGGCGCATTTCTCAACCGATCTTGACGAAACTTGGTATACTGGTTTAAAGAATTTTTTATTCGTCGGGAGATTTTTTTATTGGGGGGTAATTCTCCCCAAAAAGGGTAAAAAGAGGGCTACTGAATATCTCCGCCATATTAGATCCGATTTCGATGTTTTTTTTTCATTTGAAAGGTAGTACTTTAAGTTGGTCTCATAAAAATTTGGTGAAGATCTGATGAGGATCTTCGGCGTGATGAACAGAATAGCTCGTCAAAATGCAGTAAATTTCTCACTTTTAGGTTTCTACCAGTGGATTCAACCCTTTACCTACTAGGTAGGAGATCACCTTAGTTACTAATGTTAGTTTTACAATAAGGTAACTAGATGGCGCTACTGTGCACCGGTAGATTGTTTGTAAAAAAGTTTGTGCTCGGGAGGTCTACAGCTCACAGAGCCACTAGTATTTTAAAAGGGGTTAGTAGCTCTGCCCGCGACTTCGCACGCGTGGTCATATGGTTACTAGATGTGTAATTTGGTATGTTAGAAGTATTCATATACCAACATATCAACATTTGATCAAAATTCCTTTGGCCGTCAAAAAGTTTTTATCGATTGCTCGGCTTCTGCTCATTGGATTGAGATACCAAGTACCCCAGTTTTTAAGTCAACCCCTATGTTTTACGTGATGCGCGAAAAAACAAACATACAGACAGACACGTTTTATATAGATATGTTACGACTGTCACTCACGAGTTATTTCGTCGAACAATTCGACCGGTGTTCGGACGTTAACGACGTCCATCCTCAGGAGTTTGCGCAGTGAGGACACGACGCGAACTGCGGATTGCCGCGCGTGGCGCCCGTTGCGTCAGTGACGCTAGCGTCGCAGGTGCTGCAGGCGGGGGAAGCCCCAGCCCAGATGAAAGCACACCTGCGCCCGCACCATCATCACTGATGTCGCTGGCGTACACAAAGAGTGCAGGGTCCTCACACCACTTGACGACAGTGTCCACCTCGGGGAGAAACGACTCGCTTTCGGTGGAAGCTATATTTAGCACCGGTTTCCATTTGGAAAGTATTACCCAGCCGCAGTCCCTGTTGAAGTTTGGATGCCGACTAATTTGAATGGCTTCCCGTACTTTCCGCGGCACGAAAAATCTTTCACTCGCTAGTACGGAAGCCTTGTCAAATCTCAAGAAATGCTTAGTCTCTTCAATCAGGGCATGCACAGCAACAGCGGACTTGTCAGTGTCTAAATTCCGTATGCTTCTAATATGTTCCTTCAGCCTCGTCGCAATGTTCCGCCGTGTCTCCCCAATATAACTCCGTCCACAGTCACAAGGAATTTTGTAAACACCAGGTACGTTCAGGGGTTCCCGATCCTTGGGTGACCGCAGCATCTGTCGAAGTTGACTTTGCGCACGAAACACCGTCCTGATGCCGTATCTCCGTTTCAGAAGGTATCCGATTTTATCCGTTACTCCCTTAACAAACGGTAGATAAATAGGCGAACGTTCCACAGTAGCAGTAGATGTATGCGCTCACTTCTATTAGCCATTCGGGAACACTGACGCCAATTATAACCATTGTTCTGCAGCACTCTTCTAACGTGTTCTAGCTCAGCATTTACGTACTGTGGGTCACAGAGGCTTAACGCATGGTTAATTAGCGCACGTGGCACAGAAGACAAATGTGCAGGGTGATGATGGGAATCAGCTCGTAGGTACCGGTCAGTATGCGGTACCTACGAGTGTAGGTACCGGTATGGATGGACGTCGTTAACGTCCGAACACCGGTCGAATTGTTCGACGAAATAACTCGTGAGTGACAGTCGTAACATATCTATATATAATGAATCACGCTCACGTTAGTTTATATACCAATACAGACACGTTCTGTTTTATAGTGTTATATTCTTGTTTAGCAGCTTATTTTAAGTACCCTAGACCACTTTTTTTAATTATCTTTTTTTGTACAGACTTTTTAGTACATATTGCTTTATTATAGGTATAGATTACAGGACCAAATACCTATTAAGTTGGTACAATATACTACATATCATCAAAATTCGTCAGCCATCAAATATTTTTTTATCGATTGCTCGGCTTCTACTCGTCCTATTGAGATGTTTAAGTCAAACTAAGCTATCCAGCAGTGATAACCTGGAATTTGTGCAGTAGTCTAAAAAGGTTCACAAACGCCAAGTCAAGTAGTATGCAAAAGCTAGTACGTACTTACTGTTCCGGTTTAGTCAATCATTGACTTAATTTTGCAAATTCAATATTTTGCATCGAAATCGTCTCAATTTGTATAATCTGCTGAATATGAATGAGCTTGTAATCATCTGCAATTGGAGCCAATTTGATAATGCAGTTCAATTTACAATTTAAATTGACTTCATCGTGAGGGAAACTTGTTTTATTTCAAGGATGACTAACAGTTATGTAAACTGAACTAAAACCACGGTCTAAAGCAGAGGTCCACAAACTTTTTGTCTCGTGGACCACTTGCTATGTTTTTCGGTTTTGGGTAGACCCCCTATTATGCTAATCTAATATTCATTTTTTGCAAATTCCTCAACTTCTATTATGTTTATGACAGGCTGGTATAGTGCTACTCACTTTGAAAGATTTAACAATACAATACAATACAAATACACTTTATTGCACACCAAAAAATAATACAAATAAAGATACAAATTATAAATTAAAGAGTACAATTGGCGGTCTTATCGCTAAAGAGCGATTTCTTCCAGACAACCTTAACTGTCTAACTGTAGTGAAGATTAGTGTAAAAAACTTAATAAGCACACACAAAACCGTAGTAGTTGTATTGTCCGTCCGTTTTTTTACGTTTTCACTTTAAAACTGAGCATTAAATCTCCGTGATCTTTTGCACAGATAAAATTGGAGGTCTACCTAGCTAAAAAGTTGAGAGATTGGCACAAATTATCTCGTTTTTTCAATCAAAATATAAAATTACTCACACAGTAAATAAAAACGTACGCAGACGGAGCTGCGGGTAACTACTAGTTTATAATAATTTACAGTTTCATATTACAGAAAATATGTATAATAACTAAAATTTTAATATAACTCTTCATTACATTTCACGAACATTTATGTTTCTATTTCTTTTACTTCATAGATAGTTTTATAATTTATGTAGATACATATATGTCTTTATATTAGAAATAATATATGTCTTTATAAAGTAAAAGTAAAAAAAAAAAAAGTGTAAAGTAAGTAAATAGTAAATATCGGTGTATGTGGACTACTTATGTATTCAATTCATGAAAGCCAAAATTAAAATCACGTCACGATCTACTACCCCCATTCAAATCTCATGGACCCCCAATATTTATTTCGTTGACGTTGATCCCTTTCTAGTCGTTGTAGACGCCTGGGGGTCCATATAGACCACTTTGAGTATCACTGGTCTAAAGTATACAAGTCATACTCGTGAACGGGTGCTGCTTATGGGGACTGGTCCATGCTGGTTTATAATTATTAATTTGTATTATTTATTATTTTTCCCAAGTTTATGTTTGTGGGACATCTCAGTGTCACTTTTATCTATTATATCTGTGTTACACTAAATGTGAATTATAATTTCTAGAATAAAATATATATAAAGAATTGTCAAAAAGAGAGTTTTTGGTGCTCTCTTCTCTAACGAGCGTATTTCCGAAGCACCGGTAGAGTCAGAATGGTATTTCCTTTTCCTGTGTGAGATTCTGCTCGGTCGGCACATGAAATTTCATTTTCAAACTCATAGCATACTTAGTTTAAGTTATTGTATTGATTTCATATATTTATAATATTTTATTTTTTCTTCTTGTTCATGAAATTTTAATGTAGGCATCTAAAAGTGCTATTAACAATGATTGCACTTTAATAAAGGCATAAATAGGTATGTACATTGTTAAAGTCATAGTATGTTATTATAAATAGGCTTTTATGCTTTTTCTCAACGGATTGAGATATGAAGTACACAAAGATTTAAAGTAAAAACTTAGCCAATCCAACAGTGAATACCGTATTTCTATCGTTCCAGTAGTTTTAACGCGAACAAATATCCAGTCAGATCCATCGACAAATACACACGTTATAGTCACAAACACTTTAATAACTATATATATTCTTGGTCAGTGGCTTATTTTAAGTCCCCTAGACCATATTTTTATTATTATTATTATTATTATTATAAGTATAGACACAGTACAAATAATAGTAAAAGTATAGAGTAGGTACTGATATAGTGCCTAAATGTCCGATACGAGCAAAAACGCCAAATTAAATCAGCCGTTCTTACATAACACTACTAAAAATCGCGTTCCATACATGATTGTACAATATATCAATATAAAGTACATTGCTTGTTATCTAGACAGCGATTTCTGAAAAATAATGCCAGCCGTAATATTTTCTGGAACTTTTTGCACCTTTTATGCATATTGTGAATTTACTATTTGCGCTAAACTAAGAAGTGATATTTTGTACATATTAACCGATGTGGCACAAGTATGCTGTTACTTAGGGCTGATAAAAGACTAGACCGCACAGGAATAAAATTACTGTTTTTTTATATGTGTACCTAGTTAGTACATACGCTTCCCTAACCGACTAACTAACCGACAGAGCTATAACTAGTGGCTCTGTGAGCTGTGGACTTCGCGCGTACTAACTTTTTGCAAACAATCTAACGTGGTGCTCCATCAACCCCTACCTAGTGGATAAAGGGATGATTCCACTGGCAGAAACCTAAAAGTGAGAAATTTACTGCATTTTGAGGAGTTATTCTGCTCATCACGCCGAAGATCCTCATCAGATCTTCAACAAAATTTTTATGAGACTATTTTAAAGTTACCACCTTTTTGCCCAAACTGAAACGGAGACGCTTCGCGCTAGCTCGGTCAATAATAATCGAGAAAATAAAACATATAGAAAAAAAATAAGATCAAGAAAAAATACTCGTTACTAACGATAACTTTCCTTCAAGTTGCGTCGTGTAAGGACAGCCTAAATCTTCTGATGTGGAGCAAAAAACTGAACCAAAACAAAAAACCCATCTGCAGAGGTTCAATGTAACTTTATCTTTAAACCAGATCAAAATAGCTAAAGCTTTGCGTAATGCGATGGACCAGATAAACGAATTTTTGATCATCGCGGTAAAGGTGGTGCTACACGGGGCCCATCGTTTTGATACGATTTAGAAAGCAGATAAGTTGGTGATACGCTTGTCCGAATCGAATCGAATTTAATTCATACTTATTGTATAGTCTTGTACGTATTGCAAACAATTTTAATGTATGTAATTATTTATATAAAAATTTAAATTAAATATTGGCAATAATATATAACAAAACTTATTCAAAATTAGTAAAGTAATAAAAATTATGAATGATTTCAAAAATGATTACATTGATTTTTATTTACAGGTAAAATAAAAAAATAAACACAATAAAAAGTTTTTATTTGGGAATGATTAAGATTTTCAAAGTTTTCAAAAATATATTCAAAGTTAAGTAAATTTTCCGACAAAAAATTGAAATAAAAATAAAAATGTGTTTTAAATAATAATCAGATCTTTACTAATCATTTAATCAGTTTAGATTATTATTTCAATAATACTTATTTATATGCGCATCGAAAAGCAGAAACAAAGGGCAATACTTTCTAAATGTACAATAAAAAATTATAACTCGACTACCCGTATCAAATGATACGCCCCTTTGATACCAACTCAGTGTATCACCACCATAGCCATAAGACGCGACCATCAGATTACGAGTTCATTCGGAGTACAATATCTTACATTTTTATGGCCCCCAAAACTTATGGTCAGTGGTCAGACGTAGAGAAATGGCGAGTAACTGTTTCTGTAGCAAAATAGAGCTTGGTCTTGTTTGGTTGGGACAGTCTGGTTTGTATATTAGCGAAATGTTGTGGCTGTTTTTTTAAAGAGCCATAATAGTCCATGAATATGGGGAAATACATTTCTTCGTACGAAATGGTGGGATTAGATACAGGTATGCAGCTGTATGACTTTGATATATCATCTAAACCACAAACATCCAGGACCCGAGCACAAACAATTACGCCCATCAGAAAAATGCTTTTTCCGGCTAGGATTCGATCCTGGGAGACTCGACTCAGCAGGCAGGGTTGGGACACATATAGAGAATTCAATTTGAAAATGTACAAAAATGTTTCTTAACATGTTTGTTGCACTTAGGATGCATAAAAACATCTGGACAAACAAGATGGCTAATGTCAGTGACAAATTATCAGATAAAGCGAGATGGCTGGCATATTTACGGATAAAAAAACACTGAGTGTTTCACTTCAAGCAGTCTAATTTTCATGTTTTTCTAAATTATATTATTGATATTTAATCCCGAAGTTTTCGAGACTGTAAACAAATGCCCGTGGCCAGACAAAAAAACTTAATAATAAAACATACGTCACTCGGGACTCGGGATGACGTTGGGTTCTAACGGTGACACATACCATTCATCCAAATCTGTTCAGGCATTAAAAAGTTTTTTTTTAATGTATTGACTATGCTGGCAGGCGCTCGCCTGATGGCACAGAATAAATAATAGTACAAGCTGATGGTAAGAGTTGCGCCTGCCCATAGCAGTTGCAGTGCCACCCAGAACTTTGTTTGCAAAAACTTGCGTGTCACTGCACTGAGCTCGTCATCTTGAGACAGTGGTTGTTAAGTCTCATTGCCCTTCAAATCGAAACAGATATGCTTACACACTACTGCTTGGTGGTTGAATATCTGAACGGTGTGGTACTTCCCCAGGCGGACTCTTACGTAAGAGGCCTACCACTAAAAAAATATAATAAATGTAATAAAGAAACACATACGTATTACATACATGAACTATTCATTACTATTCCGCATTAAAAACATCACAATACACCGAGGTTAACTGGAAGATAATGCTTGCTAACATTAAGTTCGCCTATGTATCTATATTATGTGTGCAATAAAGATTTTTCTACCTATCTATGAACCGTAAAATCATTACTGCAACAATTTATATAGTTGTTCCTTATAAATAAAAAAATATTATCATACAATACAGTTCAGAAATCCCGGCGTTTTAAAGGAACAAATACAGAAGATAAAATTATTAAAAAACTACTAACCAATTTTGAAATTGTTATCTACATTATATACCCTTTGAAATGTAAACAGTATAATCCCAATCGATTCATAAATCCCGATGGTATGAGTAACATACACATAAAAAACAGACTAAATACCTACTTGAGAACCTCCTTTGTGAAGTTGATAAAAAAACCTCATCTCTTTGCCGCACCTAAATCATTTTTCCTGATTCATGCTTACAAATTGCGTACCTATCACTAGTACTATTATTTATTATGTGCTATCACTGTACTATAATACCTATTGAGTGCTGACGTGCTTACCAGCTACGGTTGCCGGCGGCATATCTCAAGTTGAACTATACATGGCTTGCTGATAGGGTTGTCTACAGTTAGATTAGAGGCCTTTACAAATGTGTGTCACTATTCTACGAGAAATCCTATTATTTAATACTTTATGCACAAAAAAAGTGTACAGAAGAGGACTTAATGTTATGACAACATTTTCTGCAAGTCATCCTGGTCGTGCGAGAATTACTCGAATATAGACAGTAAACAAGATATAAGTTCAAAAACTAAACCCCGAATACTGTCGGATAAAATATAGCCTATGACACTCTTGCGATGAAGGCGAATCGATTGATATCTTGCTTGTAAAAATCGGACCAAGTTTTTAGTTTGAGCACATAACCCTTCATTTGCTTCGCCGTAGGAGGGTAAAAAGAAAAATAAAATGATAAAAATCAGTTAAAATCAATCAGAACAAAAATATTACTTACTATTATTGAACGAGAGAGCGCGAAGCGTCTCCATTTCAGCTTGGGCAAAAATGCTTTCGTCTGGCTGTCCGCCGTCCGCCTGTCTGTCCGGATCTCTGTTCTCCTCTACAGGTCGTATTTCTCAACCGATCTAGACGAAACTTGGTATACAGGTTAAACGAATATTTAGAACGAATTTTTGATTGAAGGTCGAGGATTTTTATTGAGGGTGTACTTCTTCCAAAAAGGGGCAAAAAGGGGCTACTGAATATCTCCGCCTTATTAGATCCGATTTCGATGGTTCTTTTTTATTTGAATTGATTGGTCTCATAAAAATTTGGGTAAGATCTGATGAGGATCTTCGGCATGTTGAGCAGAATAACTCCTCAAAATGCAGTAAATTGCTTACTTTTAGGTTTCTACCAGTGGAATCAGCCCTTTACCCACTAGGTAGAGATTGATGTAGCACCTTGAAAATGAAAATGAAAATATATTTATTACAGCAATAATTATACACCTAGCTTGCACACTATACAATAGGTACAATCACAGTTTAGACACATACATCGGTAATTCGGTATACATATTTTGCAGACATCTTTTCTTAAAATACTAAATATCTGTGAACTTCCTAACTAGGCAAAACCCGTTTCTAGGAAGCCTGATTCCTTATAATGTTTAACATCTAGAAACTCAGCGGCTAGAAAAAGTATACCTACAAACATAATAATTATAACAATAATGTATGTTAAGACAATTAATTATGAAAAAAAAAAAAAGAAAATGATATATGTATAGGTATTTATATATAATAATATCATGAATTGAATAAAACGTAAATTTAAATAGGTAGTTTAATTTTTAATGTATTACTTTTAATGTGTATTTTAGATTTAACATATGATATTTATTAAATTTTCTGTTTTATCGTATGTTAATGAAGTAAGCCATTTACGTAATATGTTTTTTTTGCTTCCTTTACTGATTTTTCTTTAATATCACAGTATTTTACGACCCTATTAGCCACTACCTCGCTACGCATGCGCACGCGCAGTATGCACGCGGTAGTGCGCGAGGTAATGTAAATTTTACAATAACTAGATGGCGCTACTGTGCACCGCTAGATTGTTTGCAAAAAAGTTTGTACGAGGTCTACAGCTCACAGAGCCACTAGTTTATTTATTTACCAATTTAAAAAAAGAACTTATTCGGTTAAAATACAAAACAATTATTGTTTAATTACACATAAATATTAGGTATATAATTAAACAGCTTGTGGAGAAAAGCTAAAGCTATTTTAATGAAAATTCTGATACAGGTCGCTGCTATTAAGGCCCCGATTGTACTATTTTTAAGCCCAATGTTGACAAGTGATTTCATCATTTGCAATAAAAAAATGAAAAAAACTATGTTTTTTTGCAATAACCTGTTATCTATCTATCTGTCTATTACGGGAATTTATAAAATCACATAGTTTTCTAAAAGTCATAACTTTTAAAATTGGCACAATAATGTTCTCTCTAAATTAGTAGGGCAAAGAGTATATAAATACTACGTTAGTAGGGCATAAAAATGTGTATGGTTGCTTGCATATTTATGAAGTTCAATTTTTACAAAAACCGGAATTAGATTATTTTTAATAAAAGAAAGTATTTTTTATTTAAAAATTACTTTGTGTAATTGCAGTTTCAACGAGAAAATAGCCAAACCAAGCGCAGTTAGTTGATAACGACGCCGATACTAATGTTTGGAGCCATAATTATAAAACAAAAATTATAAACAAAACAAAAAATCGTGAAAATCGTGTTGTTTGAGTAACAACCCTATCCCCAAAGCTCCAATGTTTACAAATATAACGAGGAAACGTCTCAGCGATGATATGACCGTTTTGTTAGCGGCCAAAAAGGCAACGGGCGGCCGCAGCCGGACCGTTAGCCGCTCGTTATGTCGAGGTATAGGCTTTACGACTGAATGCAATATTTTAATATGGATACCTCTAAAGCACGGGTTCCCAAAGTTTTACCTCACGCGCCTCTTGTTCAGTCTTTACAGTTCCCCATTCCTGAAATATTTAGTAATTTAGTTACTCATGTCACATTTTTTTTATTTCAGATGGCGATGTTACTGAAGAATCACAGAACCTGAGAGAAAATACAGCACATCATACTAACAAAATAACACATTCAGGAAATACAAATAGGAATAATCGCCTCTATGCAGGCAGATCTGCGGGCAATATCTAACACCGTTTTCAAAAGTAGTTATGTTTTGCTCGAAGAGGCGTATCAAAAGTCTATGCGGGTAGAGCATTGACCTTCTGCTTAAAAGGGTGCGATCACTTGATGCGTATCATCATAATATGTAATGTGAAACGCGTATCAATAATTGAGGAGTGTCTGATCAAATACCAATCATTTCATTACTAACAAAATAAACTGGTCTTAACTTTTTTTTATGTTTCTTTCGTTTTGTTTTAAAAGTCTATATTACTACAGTGAAAAGCCCCTTTAAAAATTTAAATCGGTCAAAAGCCAATAGTTTTATAATGTAGTTGTTTTTGCCATTTCTATAAAACTAATTAGAATGGAAATATTGTTTGTTTTTTATCAGGCACTCCTCAATTGTACTTTTTCTCAATGTCTAGGACTGCGGTTGTGTAATAAAAACAAAAATGTCGTGATACGCATCGTTATTTAATCTTATTAAAAATAATACGATGATACGCCTCGGGTTTTTTTCGGGATTTTTGCACAAAATGCAGAAATAGCCTTTTTGTTTGTGGGTGTGATTAAAAAACTAAAAATATTGTCGCATATTTTAATTGTTATTTATTTCTCGTGTATCACAAAGAAAAAGGCTTACAATAAATTATGAAAAGATATAATTTAGATCCATGTTTAATGTTCGATAATCATAATTCAAAATTATATCATTATTATAAATGTTATTTTAGTAACTTATCACCGCTTGCTTAATTTTGAAAAACTATACTAGTTTACAAAAACTACAATCTAGAGAAGAAATAAAAAAGTTTATAACTTTTTGAACAGAAAGAACTTAATTTTGATCTCTTATTGAATAATTACAATAAATGTTATATTTATGATTTGTAATGCCATATTAAGATGTAATTCTCTTTCTTGGTGTTCTTGTAGCTATTAATTATAAATAAGGTTTCAGGATTAATCTAAATCAAATTATTTTGAGTTCCATAGTTTCGCATAATGGTGTAAAAATATGCTATTAAAAATGTTCGAGTACCCTTAAAACATTTATTACAAATAAATAAATATAATTAAAATTGTACATGTGTGAAAGAAATTATTTAAATTGAAATAATTTTCAAGCAGCTCTTGGTTTTCAGTTTGATTCAACTATATATTTATAAGGGGTTTTAGTAAAAATTGAACCAAAAACGAAAGGTGCCTTAACATTGATTTTTGCTATTTTCGAAATACGTCGAAAACTTATTTAAGATCAGTCACAAAGTTCTTAATTTTGCTGCTTATTTTATAATTTTAATGTGTTTTCTTCTTACAATTTCACTGCCAAACCTGTTAATTTATTTTTTCAGAAATGAAAAAATAACAAATAGCAGAATTAAGCTATCGAATAGATATAAAATATGCATTTATCGATTTTGTAGTACCTAACAGTCATAGAGATTGTAGATTATTTTTACTTCACTTGTATCATAATTATTAAGTAACAGTTTTAGGTTTGTTTTGTATTAATTCGATGCTTCGTCCTCACGGTACAGAGCTAACTACATATGACAAATGAAAATGACGACTAACCATGGCACTATAGATTTTACAATTGTAAAATCTATGGTGTCATTGTTAGTCTTCATTTTCATCATCATCATAGCCTTCTCTCGGGCTACCAATGATGATAATTTTCGAATGTAACAAATCTAAAACTCTTATTTTGCTTAACTAAGTGTTATAAGTATACCTACCATATAAGTTGATAAGTTACTTGGAGTTTCGAAGCTATTTTGGATCTTTGATTAACTTATCGAGTGTCAGATATTATGGATAGGTGTTATATGTACCTATTCATCGGTGTTGTAGTCTTCTTTCAGAGCTTGGACATTGTAATTATATCTATAACCGCTAAGTAGAAATCAGATTGGTAAGGTGAAACAAAATGAAAAAAAAACAATGTTTTTGCTTATTTCTGCTCACCATTTTAATGCTTTTTCAAGTTTTATGCTCAGCTGATGTTTCTGTTAGTTCGGATTTCTGTCACACTTAATTTTTTTTTATGGTTGCGCAAAAAATTATGACTAGGTACCGAAAATGATACGCAAAAGTCTGGTTCCTCTGGAACCCTATAAAGGTCATCAAACATGCGTAATTGATGTGAAGGCCGGATTTTTATCGGGCCTTCACATCAATATTGCTTCTTAGTAGACGCAATAGACGCAATTCTTAGTTTACGATGATAATTATCTGAACTTTGAGCTTTAATAATAATCAATGAATTACTTAAGGCGGGGTAAGTCCCGAAATCAGCAATAGGACGAAAAGCATAAACTCGAGAACGACATAATGAAAAAACATTATAGAAACCAAAAAATACTGTGGATAGAAAGACAAATACCTAAACAAATAACCGAACAGAATTTTCAGAGACTTTCAGAGAATCTCTTTCTACCAGATGAAAATAACTTTTTGCATCGCTGTTCTCGTTATTTTCAGCGACAGTAACTTTTTTTCTTGAGTTTTATATATTGAGATATCGATAAAAAAAGCACAAAATTTATCTAAAATCGACACCTGAGCTGCATCACCTCTCCCGCTCACACTGCACCTGGACGAGCAGGACAAACTATTGAGAGACTAGGCCGCCTTAATGTTCTAAGCGAAAATGTCGATCAATTTATACTGAGGAACTGAGGATCATAATTTTTCTCACGAAGCTCTAAAAGACATTGTAAAAGCTGGCCAGTTCAGTGGCCATTATTTATCTAACTAATATCATAGTAAAATACAGCGCTCTAATATTTCCTTTCCCTATATCTAATAGTTGTTGTCATAATTTTGTCATTAATGTACTATTTTTCCACTATCTGTATGACTTGTCATTTAATTTTTATATTCCAAATAATCATTTTTCTATAGAATAAGCTTGATGTCCCAACATTAATGATTCCTAGGATATGTTTTATTATAATCGTATTTTTAGTTGTAAGTTTTCAAGTATCGATACCTATTGTAATAATTTACCTACGATGAATAAACGAAATGATTATGAAATTATATTTTGATTTTACCACATTAGTAATTCAACTACTGTAGGTACCTAGAAAAAGTAGACTGTAATTACAGTAGTCGCAGCCAATGTATATGTTTGTGAAGTTAGGCTCTGTGACGATTGCGCAGGTATTGCTATGGGGATAAAGTAAGAGCGAGATAGAATATGCAAAAAACGTAAGCGAGTGAGCGAGGCAGTTATACAATGCTGTCTTCACCTTCAACATTCGGATTGAGCCTGAAAAATAGCAGTTGACTTAAAATCTGTTGTATTTGGTATCTCAACCCGATAAGTAGGAGCCGAACAATTTAATTTAAAAAAACTATTAATTTTAAAAGTGTGGTACTAAGTTCACGTTAAAACAACTGGACAGATTGCGATGCGATTTTCACTGTTGGAGAGCTTAGGTTTTGAATTTAAAACTAGTGTAGGTACTTGGTTTCTCAATCTGCATTCTGCTAGAAGCCGAGCAATCGATAAAAAATTATTAATTTTAAAAACGTGGTAAATAGGTAGGTACTGAGTTTTGAAGGCAAGTGTAGAAATCGAATACTCATCACTAAAGACATGAGTAGTTATTAGATTTATAAAAAAAGTGAATAAAAGTGTACGCCGCCACGGAATAAATAACGCCGCGACATGTGAGTGGCCATACAACAAATAGCAACAACAACTTAATATAAAAAGAAAATTATACTTCTTTCCTCAATTACAACTACGTGTTCCATCAACGACTAGGGTACACCTTCAAATTACAGTACAACACCAGTTATCCTTGCAAATTCCCTGTTTTCTTTTATATCCAACTCAAATCCAACTTTTATTTCGCATCGGCCACCGTAATGTCATTGACCGTGACCAAAGAGAATACAATTACTACGTTTTAAGAGGCGGGACCTCCCTACTAGCCAATGAAAGAAATTTGGCAGAAATTTATTGGTATCAATGCATCCAACATTACTAACATTAAAGGTCAGACATTAGCCTATCTTGACAATGCTACCAACCTAACGGATAGAGTAGTGCTTGCTTGCACATATTCTTGGTTTTATCGATATCGATAAAACATGCATGCCCTCGTCAAGGTTTCATATTAATGAGAGACGGTTCCAATAAGCACTACGTTGTTTTCTCATTTGCATACGTTGGGCTTATTGGATACCCATTGCAACAGGTAACTGTGGAGCCATGTAATAAAAAACTTAGAAATAAAACACTTTTGAACAACGGATCATTTATTTATAATACTTTTTTAGAAAGTAAATACGAAAATGAATTTTGCAAGCACAGGTAAGCTTACCTACTAGTGCTTCACTCTGAATTGAGATCTTGCGATGTACCTACTCTACCTTTATCTCACGCACTCACACTTATAAGTGTATGTTACGACTGGTCTCTATAGGAATGTATGCTAGATCCTCATTTTCTGCATCTGGAGACAAATTTGAGAATTTGTTTGTGGTTGCGCCGGACTGACTGTGACCGTGACAGCTCAAAAGCGCGGCAAAACCCAAATCTTTGTCACAGAGTATGCAGTTCATATATATTGCAGGGTTAGGTTGCTAATGCTAACATGAGGGATTAATCAGATAATAATCATAATTTTATTGACACAAAGAAATATATAAAAAATGTGTGTGTGTGTGTGTGTGTGTGTGTGTGTGTGTGTGTGTGTGTGTGTGTGTGTTTGGGTTTGGGTGGGTGGGTGTGTGTGTGGGTGTGTGTGGGTGTGGGTGGGTGTGTGGGTGTGGGTGTGGGTGTGTGTGTGTGTGTGTGTGTGTGTGTAATCACTCAATACTCACGCACACGTGTGTGTGTATTGGGTGCGTGTTTTTGCAAATTAGATAGCAAACTTTCAACGTTCTCATAATCAAGTCTGCTGAGCCATGTGAGTATTACTTTTTTTAGACTTTCATTTGAGTGTTTATTAAAAAAAATGCTGAGAGCAGCAGAGGTGAATCATACAAAATATATAAAATGAGGTAATACCACAGAATTCGGAATAAGGTAATACTCTAACAAAAGTAACCATCTACGGTAAGTGCCGGCCAACCTCTGATGTCAGAGTTTGTAAAGCCGCCCCTGCCTCAAACCCTGAAGTTTTGAGTGTTATGAGACTCGTTAGGACAACTTATTTCAAAATCTGTCCGCAATAGGAGCAACAAGCTAGGTACCTACCAGAAACGTGAACAACCTTTAGGACTGACATATACATAGCCTTCCTTTCCTTAGCCGTATTCCTGTAAAAATAACAGCTAATCGCTCTTGTTATTCCCAAGGAAGTTGTATACTAGTATAGAACTGAGTTATTCCCTTTACAGACTAACCTAACCCATGTAAAAATACCAAAAAAAAGTAGAATAATTTTACCCATGAAACGTGCTGCCACCTAGTGGCTATATCCGGCAACAACTCAAATAAAGCTTCTTTCATGGATAATCTTTGTTCATGGTCACAAAATAAATGATATTGTACTTTAGTTTTCACTTACTTTCACCGAGAACTACTAGATGGCAGCACTATACGATAGAATAATAATGACTACTGCAAAGTCGTCCGCTCATAATTCGCGATGGTATCTAGCGGAGGGGTTTGTATGAGAGTGAAAGTAACAACAAAGCAAAAAAATATTTAAAAAAAATATGTAAGGGGTAAAAGCTTAAATTTTGTGGATTTACGTAAAACAAGACAAGCATACTATTCAGTACAATATCCAGCAAATCTCATACATATAATAAAACTATAACGGGTCCAATTCTGTAGATATTTAGGTTTTTTATTGGAGGATACTTTGTATTCGATACAGAAGCCAAAATTGTATTTTTTTTAATTATTAACTTTTTTGTCTGTATCTTGGCTAGGCATCACGCCGATACCACAGAATGCATTTAAATTATGGTAAACTTGGTATGATTTGAGTTCATAAAGAGTTAGGACATAGGATACTTTTCATCCCGAAAAATTAAAGGGTTCCCGCAGGATGATGGTTGAAAGTTATTTAAAAAAACACCACTCTGAAACTACTGGACGGATTTTGATGCAACTTGGCACAGTCATAGTTTATATGATGGGTTAAAATTGAGGATACTTTTTATCCCAAAAAATAAAGGGTTCCTGAGGGTACGGGACAAAAGTTAGGTTAAGCGTGAAGTAATGCTTTTTTTTCGGAGGGTACTCTATATTCGTTCTGAAGTTTTTCTTCTTTTTTTTTTCGTTTTTGTCTGTCTGTCTGTCTGTATCTTGACCGCGCATCACGCCAAAATTACTGAATGAATTCAAATGAAACTTGGTTTGATTTGAGTTCATACTACGAGGAACATAGTATACTTTTCATTCCGATATTTAGCATGGTTCCCTCAAGGACGGATCCAGCCTTCGAGTCAGGGGGTGGTCATACTAAATACAATATTGAAGTAGGCAATACCTACTTTCAATATTGTCATGTTAATATTTCAAGGTTATCGGATTTGCAGTTCAGAAATTACAGACAGCTCAACCCTTAATACTACTAATTTCTTATAATAATATATTTGTAATTTGTAATTTTTATCTTTTTTATACAATTTACAAATAACTTGAAACCTGAAATGTACAGCAACGTTTAATCTACCTGCTTGATTATTTATCTCACACAGTGCATTCATATGGTTTTGTTTCTGGTGTGTTTTCTTGTATTTTTATATTACCAGCATAGCATTTGACTTATAGCACATGTGTATTTCTTTTCACTCTCTAGTGTTTTTGCTGTTTTAGACTAGGTTTAGAGTTTTTTTCGGTGAGTGCTCTTTAATGTTGCTCTAGATTCAAAACTGGTTGTTTTAAAATCTCCCACAAATTACTCCCTCGTGAACAGATGTTGGCTGATTATGTCAACTCTCCTATAAACTGCAATAAAACAAGAGTAAGAATTTGAGTATATTAATTGCTTTATTAAAATATTGTAGTGAAATTAACTTCAAACATCAAGGGTACAACTAAAAAAAATTACAACTACAAAACTAGGAATGGATCGCCCTTAACTAGAAGAGAGACTTTGCCCTTTCATTTTTCCATTTACAAGTGTTAAAAAAGATCTTCAATGTGTAAAATATTATTCAAATTGGATATTTTCATGAAAATAAACAGTTAGTAGGACAGAAGTTGGTGGGAGTGCCCCATGTGTGTGTGTGTGTGTGTGTGTACAATAGACACTTGCGGCTGATTACCACACTTCGCACAATGTCAAGTCTCATTAGTATGAAAACTAACATGGTTTGTGGTTAAGTTTTTCGTGCCTCGTAAGATCCGAGAGGCTATCTAAATTAGGTGTCAGAACTTAAACAGAGACGGTGGATGGTTTCTGCCACCTGCTTGGAGACTATGTCATTGTGGAGCATATGATATTGTGAAGGATCTGACTGGTGGAGATGTAGTAGTAAGTTCTGTGTGTTTGAGTGTTCATCGAGGTTAGTTGAGCAATGAAGATTCACTCAAGGATGCGCCAACACAGCAGATAAACCCTCGCTCCCCACATCAGTTGCTGTCATCGCGGGCGCTGCTAGTGATGCCCAAAGTGCAAGGCTGGAAATGTTTGCGAACTTTCCACACTCACCTTGAAAAAGACCACCGGATATGATTGAAACTATATTTGGAATAATTCAACTAATCTAAGTGAAAAGCTTTCTACCGTTTTTGCCTTTTAAAATGTCAAGTGTTGTCAATGAGCATCTAATGAAAAGTCAGCAGAGCAGGTGGCACGGAGTTTAATCCTGAGGTCATTGACCTTTCTACCTAGGTAATCAACGCGAGCTCTTTAGCTGCACAAATAGTGAAATAGTTGAAATAAACCTATTTTTCAAGGGAATACTCTGTCCTGTCTCTGCAGTTGTACTAAGAAGAACTCGAGGTCCTTATCTGCAGAAATAGTTGGAAAGTCTTTTTCCAATTTGCCATTGCGCCCCCAAGTGTGTTGTACCCAAGAACATACATAAAGTTAAAAAAAACTTTGTTTATTTTACTTTTTCGAGAATCAGCGACGTAGCCGACGTAATGATGGCTGCTGAGATTTGAACACTAATGTTTACGTAGACAAATTGGACGGAGCCGAGATTTTAATAAAATAAACAACAAATTAAATTTGAAGTTAATTTTATTGGTCTTACTTTTGACCGTACAATTCAAGCGAAGATAAAATAATGACAATTTGTACTTCTTAACTTCCTTATATAACTTTTATAAATGCGTAGGCGATTTCTAGTACATTCTTCATTTGCAATAACAACTAAGTAGTTACATTTCTCATACTTTAGCGAGAAGAACATCTAAGTACATAAATGCTTATTCAGCTATGCGCAATTAAATCAAATCAACATGTAGAGTACCTCTACTGCGCATTATTCAAAGAAAAACAACATAAGTACAAAAAGTGCTTAATTGGTACTTTCACAATCAAAGGAAGTACCTACTTGTATGATTAAATATGTCGCAATTGGACTTCGGTAAACAACGGTGGGTTTGTGGTACATATAACTTCTCCACCCTGAGATTGAAAATTATCTGGAAGTTCATTTTCTGAAGTCAGATTATTTTCAATTTTACATAATTTCAAAATCTTATTTTTATATTTTATAATCAAGTATACAATAGTAAAAATCATTATAATATAAAGTATTAATGTCCATAAACTAACACTTTTTATATGCACTTTATTGACCATTTCACTCATTTCACTATATTCACTGTTTTCACTTTTCTTCAAAATATAAGACAGCATTTGGAGATTTTCCATGTTTACTCCATCTAGGTTAACAGGTTTTCTTTTGAAATTATTTGTAACTGGAACACTTGGTAAATTTATCAATGGTAGTTTAGGAATATGTAAGTTCATTCCTTTTAACAATTTCTTCCGTAGAGTAATATCTTCAACTTGTATTTTACAATTATCGTCCAAGGTTAAAATATAAGTACCAAGGATTTTCTCTCGAGTAATCTCATTTTCACAGGTTTTTGTCAAGTACGTTTGGTAACTTGCAAAAATTATCCATATGTTCATTTCAATTTGTTGAACTTTTATCTCTGAAGTTTTGATTAAAATTGGAGAACACGACGTAATATTCAACGTAAATTTCATTAAATCAGTTATACATTTATCTTGTTCCAATACGACTGCACAACTTTCTTTACAAAGAAATAATTTCTCATCAATCTCGTCTTATGGCTTGGAGAGCAATGTAATAGAGTTCAAATCCTTCACGAGGATAAAAGGATATTTAGGAAGTATCAAGGATGTAATATTATTAGAAGTATCAAGGATAGGTAAGGGGAATAACTGGTAATATTTGTAAGTGTTTTTGCGTACAATTGGAATTGCCAGTACATATGTAATTTGCCTACCCTTAATATAAGCTTTTATCTCTATATTTTGCTCTATGTTTACTAAATTTTCATAATTAACAGGGAAAATTAACTTATCTGTTCTCTCAATATTTTTTAACAATTCAAATAATTCATTAGTATCAATTATTGATCTATGTAATATCTTATTTTTACTTAATGCAATTGCTGTATCAATCTCATCTAACTTAGAAAGAATTATTTGAAAATTATGAGTTAACAAACTATAAACATGAGTAACTTTATTTTCAAAATCATTTATTTTATTTTTATTCAATGCTTTCTCAATATCAATTAAATTTATCACAAATTTTATAAAGTTATAATTAGAAGTATTAGTGAAATAGCATCTTGCTTAGTTTTAATTGCAATAATTAATTCATCTTGATTGCATAAATAAAAAAATTGCATTTCTTTGTTCTTGATGCATACGATTTAATCTCAGTTTCATTAGATTTTCACATAATATTTTGTCTAATTCACAGTCTGTTTCCATATTTTTTTTCAATTATATTATTCACTTGATGTAAAAAAAATTTTTTAATTGTAGCCATGTCTTAACATCGCTGCATTCATTTAGTAATGAGGCTGCTCTGCCTACAAATTTACTTAAAATTACATGAAATAAATTTAATTATTGTGCTGTTGTAACTTCTGATCCACTTAAGCTACGCACATATTCACATTTTGTAATAAATAAATTTAATAATTTTTCATTCCCATCAAATTTAGGAATCAATTTCACAATTTCATTCGTTATAATCCTCATAGGTTCCATTTTAAATTATTATTTAAAATCAATTCAAAATATTAAAATAAAGTATGCGTTTGTACAATATAACACGTATAACACACAAATTCAAAATATCATTAAAGAAAGGAACATAAAAGTTCAATAAAAACACTTCAAAAATCAATAAAAGCACATAAAACTCAATAAATTCACATAAAACTCAATTATGACGCATAAAAGTCAATAAATTCACATAAAAATCAATTATGACGCATAAGAATCAATAAATTCACATAAAATTCAAATAAAAAACGCATAAAATGACAATACATTCACATAAAAATCAATAAAGACACATAAATTCACATAAAAATCAATAAAAACGCATAAAACGTCAAAAAAATTCACATAAAAATCAATAAAAACGCATAAAACGTCAAAAAATTCACATAAAAATCAATAAAAACACATAAAATCAATAAGTTCACATAAAAATCATAAATTCGCATACAATAAATCAAAAATAACAAGTGTATTGGCAATTTTTGTCCAAAAACACTAAGGGTCGAATAGCAGGGCAAGAATACGGAAAGTGAATGATTTTCGACTCACTTAAAACCGCTCGATCCCATGCCTCGGTGATTATTCCACTCGCTGAATTGTTTCTCAACTCCTTTTTCCAATACAGTCGTATTTGTTTGGTCCGAGTATTTTTTTACGTGGATTTGTCAGGAACACACGAAGTTATTCAGGACAGCTGCACCAGATATGTAGGTTGCGCCAGACAAATTATATTTCACAATTTTTGAAGTAAGCGCCGGACAAATTAAATTTCCACGACTTTAAAAAAAATACAACCGGCTGCGCCAGACAAATTGGACGGAGCCGAGATTTTAATAAAATAAACAACAAATTAAATTTGAAGTTAATTTTATTGGTCTTACTTTTGACCGTACAATTCAAGCGAAGATAAAATAATGACAATTTGTACTTCTTAACTTCCTTATATAACTTTTATAAATGCGTAGGCGATTTCTAGTACATTCTTCATTTGCAATAACAACTAAGTAGTTACATTTCTCATACTTTAGCGAGAAGAACATCTAAGTACATAAATGCTTATTCAGCTATGCGCAATTAAATCAAATCAACATGTAGAGTACCTCTACTGCGCATTATTCAAAGAAAAACAACATAAGTACAAAAAGTGCTTAATTGGTACTTTCACAATCAAAGGAAGTACCTACTTGTATGATTAAATATGTCGCAATTGGACTTCGGTAAACAACGGTGGGTTTGTGGTACATATAACTACGTAGTATTTGTATACTCTTTGAGACTAATGTATTACGGTGAAACTTGATAATTAATTACAAATAGTCTGAATAATTATAATTACGTGCCTTATTTTGTACACAAAACAATTATCACTTCGAATTAATTTACATTGTTGACAGTGTGACCAGATTCAAATATCAAATGCTGCTAGCCTGTATGTCAAAAACTGCTAAATCATGCTAGACCTTTTTCAAATAATGCTAAATTACTTCTATCACAGATATTGCTTAAATATTAGAAAATATGAATAAAAATGCCAATTTGTACGATAAGAATCACTTTGTCATTGTCATTTTTATTAGGATTCCTTACACAAAGGGTGTTAACGGTCAACTATTTTTAAGCCTACGCTGTCTGTATGTTTGTCCGTCCTACCTTTTAACGACTGTATCTTTAGAGAACGTTGGTAGCCGAATCATGTTGAAATTTACAATCTGATGATACCAGTTCGATCCTCGGCCCTGACCAATGACTTATTTGGTACTTAAATAAGTTATGTGCAGTTTCGGTACCATCGCTCAAAACCGGTGATGGAAAACATCGTGAGGAAACTGGTATGTCCAAGAACCTCAAAGTTCATAAATATAACATTCACCAACATGCACTGGGCCAGCATGGTGGATTATAGCCCATCCTCTCTCTGAGAGAAGGCCCGTGTCCCCGCAGTGGAACATTGATAGGCTGGTAATGATGGTCTTTTGAACTGTAATGTTACGACGGATTAATTAAGAAATAATAACAATAAAAAAAGGGATCCCTATACAACAACAGTTTTTTTTACGTATTTCGTCTTTGCTCTAAACGGTGATACGAACAATCGTCAAAGTCAAACTTGGCATGATTACACACTCTTAAGGAAAACAATATATTAATTACATTAAAAAAGTGGTGCGGTAAGGAAAGGAACCCTCAGTGCGTGGCCCTACTCGCACTTGGCCGGTTTATTTCTATTTATAACACAATTCACTCGTCACCATCACTGTCTTTAGCAAATCCTTTGTATAATGATGATGAGTTAAGAGATAATTTTATCATATTTTTGTCGGCTCGAAATTCACACACCAATTTTGCTCCTATATTTCCTTATTGCGTTTTTTGGCAAGCAAAATTAGAAACGTCATGTTTATTTTTGAATCGATTTCTAATCTGGATTTTTATATTGTTAATCAGTGAAATGTTTTGGTCACAATAAGTGTTCGGCATTAGCAAAATCATCATAGCCCGCGCAAAATTCACAATGTTAGGGTATTTTAGTAAATTAAATGTATCCTTTCAATTTGTCTCCAGAAATTTTCAATATCTGTTAGTTTGGCATCAGAGCTGCTTCTCAAAGCCAATAAACTCAAAACTCAGGCTTGAGCGTACTATGTGCACTTTAAAGGCATTTGAAACGCGTTCAATAAATCCTGCCTACATTTTATTGGAATCTGCTAAATAAAGCTAGATTTCAAAAAAATGCTAAATTCCTACTAGGAGCTAAAATGAGTCTAATCCTGCTAAAATCGCAGGGACCTGCTAAATCTGGTGGCTAAATTGTTGAAAAGCTACTCAATACTCATGCATGTGTCTAGTACTGAGTCCATAATCCCTGGCTGTGTTCACTTACACGCTCGAATCATCTGTGCGATTATCGCTCGATCATCTGCAGCCCGATTACAGAACTTGATTATAATCGGATTATCACTTTTTTCATAGCAATTTCGACTCTATCGCAAGGCATTAGTGGTTGCGATACTGACAATCCAATTGAAGCTAAGTTCTGCAGTGTGATTACGTAATGTTGATCATGACGGTTTCAAGCCGTCAAATTCAATAATGCTTTGCAATATAGTCGATTTTCCTATGAAACAAGTGACAATCTGATTGAAGCCAAGTTCTGTAATACGGCCACTGTAATTGGGCCACAGGAGCCCGACCACAGAACTTGGCTTCAATTCAACATTGCATTCATTCAACAATTTAGCCACCAGATTTAGCAGGTCCCTGCGATTTTAGCAGGATTAGACTCATTTTAGCTCCTAGTAGGAATTTAGCATTTTTTTGAAATCTAGCTTTATTTAGCAGATTCCAATAAAATGTAGGCAGGATTTATTGAACGCGTTTCAAATGCCTTTAAAGTGCACATAGTACGCTCAAGCCTGAGTTTTGAGTTTATTGGCTTTGAGAAGCAGCTCTGATGCCAAACTAACAGATATTGAAAATTTCTGGAGACAAATTGAAAGGATACATTTAATTTACTAAAATACCCTAACATTGTGAATTTTGCGCGGGCTATGATGATTTTGCTAATGCCGAACACTTATTGTGACCAAAACATTTCACTGATTAACAATATAAAAATCCAGATTAGAAATCGATTCAAAAATAAACATGACGTTTCTAATTTTGCTTGCCAAAAAACGCAATAAGGAAATATAGGAGCAAAATTGGTGTGTGAATTTCGAGCCGACAAAAATATGATAAAATTATCTCTTAACTCATCATCATTATACAAAGGATTTGCTAAAGACAGTGATGGTGACGAGTGAATTGTGTTATAAATAGAAATAAACCGGCCAAGTGCGAGTAGGGCCACGCACTGAGGGTTCCTTTCCTTACCGCACCACTTTTTTAATGTAATTAATATATTGTTTTCCTTAAGAGTGTGTAATCATGCCAAGTTTGACTTTGACGATTGTTCGTATCACCGTTTAGAGCAAAGACGAAATACGTAAAAAAAACTGTTGTTGTATAGGGATCCCTTTTTTTATTGTTATTATTTCTTAATTAATCCGTCGTAACATTACAGTTCAAAAGACCATCATTACCAGCCTATCAATGTTCCACTGCGGGGACACGGGCCTTCTCTCAGAGAGAGGATGGGCTATAATCCACCATGCTGGCCCAGTGCATGTTGGTGAATGTTATATTTATGAACTTTGAGGTTCTTGGACATACCAGTTTCCTCACGATGTTTTCCATCACCGGTTTTGAGCGATGGTACCGAAACTGCACATAACTTATTTAAGTACCAAATAAGTCATTGGTCAGGGCCGAGGATCGAACTGGTATCATCAGATTGTAAATTTCAACATGATTCGGCTACCATCGTTCTCTAAAGATACAGTCGTTAAAAGGTAGGACGGACAAACATACAGACAGCGTAGGCTTAAAAATAGTTGACCGTTAACACCCTTTGTGTAAGGAATCCTAATAAAAATGACAATGACAAAGTGATTCTTATCGTACAAATTGGCATTTTTATTCATATTTTCTAATATTTAAGCAATATCTGTGATAGAAGTAATTTAGCATTATTTGAAAAAGGTCTAGCATGATTTAGCAGTTTTTGACATACAGGCTAGCAGCATTTGATATTTGAATCTGGTCACACTGTCAACAATGTAAATTAATTCGAAGTGATAATTGTTTTGTGTACAAAATAAGGCACGTAATTATAATTATTCAGACTATTTGTAATTAATTATCAAGTTTCACCGTAATACATTAGTCTCAAAGAGTATACAAATACTACGTAAACATTAGTGTTCAAATCTCAGCAGCCATCATTACGTCGGCTACGTCGCTGATTCTCGAAAAAGTAAAATAAACAAAGTTTTTTTTAACTTTATGTATGTTCTTGGGTACAACACACTTGGGGGCGCAATGGCAAATTGGAAAAAGACTTTCCAACTATTTCTGCAGATAAGGACCTCGAGTTCTTCTTAGTACAACTGCAGAGACAGGACAGAGTATTCCCTTGAAAAATAGGTTTATTTCAACTATTTCACTATTTGTGCAGCTAAAGAGCTCGCGTTGATTACCTAGGTAGAAAGGTCAATGACCTCAGGATTAAACTCCGTGCCACCTGCTCTGCTGACTTTTCATTAGATGCTCATTGACAACACTTGACATTTTAAAAGGCAAAAACGGTAGAAAGCTTTTCACTTAGATTAGTTGAATTATTCCAAATATAGTTTCAATCATATCCGGTGGTCTTTTTCAAGGTGAGTGTGGAAAGTTCGCAAACATTTCCAGCCTTGCACTTTGGGCATCACTAGCAGCGCCCGCGATGACAGCAACTGATGTGGGGAGCGAGGGTTTATCTGCTGTGTTGGCGCATCCTTGAGTGAATCTTCATTGCTCAACTAACCTCGATGAACACTCAAACACACAGAACTTACTACTACATCTCCACCAGTCAGATCCTTCACAATATCATATGCTCCACAATGACATAGTCTCCAAGCAGGTGGCAGAAACCATCCACCGTCTCTGTTTAAGTTCTGACACCTAATTTAGATAGCCTCTCGGATCTTACGAGGCACGAAAAACTTAACCACAAACCATGTTAGTTTTCATACTAATGAGACTTGACATTGTGCGAAGTGTGGTAATCAGCCGCAAGTGTCTATTGTACACACACACACACACACACACACATGGGGCACTCCCACCAACTTCTGTCCTACTAACTGTTTATTTTCATGAAAATATCCAATTTGAATAATATTTTACACATTGAAGATCTTTTTTAACACTTGTAAATGGAAAAATGAAAGGGCAAAGTCTCTCTTCTAGTTAAGGGCGATCCATTCCTAGTTTTGTAGTTGTAATTTTTTTTAGTTGTACCCTTGATGTTTGAAGTTAATTTCACTACAATATTTTAATAAAGCAATTAATATACTCAAATTCTTACTCTTGTTTTATTGCAGTTTATAGGAGAGTTGACATAATCAGCCAACATCTGTTCATGAGGGAGTAATTTGTGGGAGATTTTAAAACAACCAGTTTTGAATCTAGAGCAACATTAAAGAGCACTCACCGAAAAAAACTCTAAACCTAGTCTAAAACAGCAAAAACACTAGAGAGTGAAAAGAAATACACATGTGCTATAAGTCAAATGCTATGCTGGTAATATAAAAATACAAGAAAACACACCAGAAACAAAACCATATGAATGTACTGTGTGAGATAAATAATCAAGCAGGTAGATTAAAAAAAGCATATCAAGACACAGGATTGAAACCATATGAATGGAATACATATGTGTGATTACGAGTGTAAGTGCAAGTGATTTAAAAATATATTTAAGAAACAACACCGGTGAGAAACCATATTAATATTTTATGTGTGACTATGAATGTGCACAACCTGGTGATTTAAAAAAACAAATTGATACACACACATACATGTGTGACTATAAATGTAGAAGTACTGGTCATTTAAAACGACACAAAATGATACACACAGGAAAGAAACCAAATGAATGCGACATGTGTGACTATAAATGTACAAGTACTGGTAATTTAAAACGACACATAATGATACACACAGGAGAAAAACCATATGAATGCAACATGTGTGACTATAAATGTACAAGTACTAGTAATTTAAAACGACACAAAATGATACACCCAGGAGAAAAACCATATGAATGCAACATGTGTGACTATAAATGTACAACAGCATGTGAATTAAAACTACATAAAATGATACACACAGGAGATAAACCATATGAATGCGATATGTGTGACTATAAATGTACAAGTATTGGTAATTTAAAACAACATAAAATGATACACACAGGAGATAAACCATATGAATGCGACATGTGTGACTATAAATGTACAAGTACTGGTAATTTAAAGCAACATAAAATGATACACACAGGAGATAAACCATATGAATGCAACATGTGTGACTATAAATGTTCGAGTAGTTGTCATTTAAAAACACATAAAATGATACACACAGGAGATAAACCATATGAATGCAACATATGTGACTATAAATGTGCACAACCTGGTAATTTAAAACAACACAATATGATACACAGAGGAGAGAAACCATATGAATGCAACATGTGTGACTATAAATGTACAAGGGCTGGTGATTTAAAACAACACAAAATGTTACACACAGGAGAGAAACCATATGAATGCAAAATATGTGACTATAAATGTACACAAGCTGGTAATTTAAAAAAACACATATTGATACACAGAGGAGAGAAACCATATGAATGCAATATGTGTGACTATAAATGTACACCAGCTGGTAATTTAAAACGACACAAAATGATACACACAGGAGAGAAACCGTATGAATGCAACATGTGTGACTATAAATGTGCAGAAGCTGGTAATTTAAAACAACACAAAATGATACACACAGGAGAGGAGCAATATAAATGCAACATGTGTGTCTATAAGTGTGTAAGTGCTGAATCAATAAAACGTCACAAAAAGATACACACCAGAAAGAAACCATATGTGTGAATTCAAATGTGAACAAAAATGTTCATTAAACATTCACATAAGAATGCACTTTGAAGAGAAACCAGAATGTCTGCCAAACAGCAACCATAACACTATCCAAGGTATAATAGATTTCATATACCTAGTCCGCTTTTAGTACTTTTGTATTAAGTGTACTTTTTACCCGACTGCTGAGCGTAGTGCGGGAGTGTTTGGGTTGTATGTATGTTTGTTTGTACTAAGCCTAAACGGCTTGATGGATTTTGATAAATAATCATTTAATGAAAAAAAGGCACAAACAACAAAAATTAGACTGGAGCACCTGGTTCCTAAACTAGACTCGAGACACGTGAGATAAGAACCAGACCACTTTCGTTAGAGAATAATATTTGCCATAAATAAAGATTATTTAAAAATCAAATAGGTACTTATTAATAATTTTAAATTTTATAATAAAATTTCGAAAAAGAAAATTAGGTTTTCCTTTCGTAATCCAGGATGCTGTGAGTATATGTCTACAATTATACTAACTAATAATTGTAAGGATGTGTTTGGGTGCAAGATTAAATTACGAAGAAAAACTATGAATTTTATTAACTTTTAGGTTATATTTTTATTTTAGTGGAACAAGCTGATTCTCTGTAATTCATTTGATCTAATTTATCAAATAGTATCCAGGTAGGAAGGTGACGTCAGTGACCTTATTGCGAACTTTATTGGTTACGTCAATTTGACGTAACAGACGTTACAAACTAATATGACACGTCTAAACGGTTTCATGTTTCTGACGAATAAAAAACGTCTCAAAATACCCTAAAAAGTCGTCACATGGTCACGTCCTTTTGACGTCACAGACGTAACAGACCAATATGACACGTCTAAATGAAGTCATGTTTCTAACGTATTTTCTTTAAAATACCCTAAAAAGACGTCACATGGTCACGTCCTTTTGACAGAACAGACGTTACAGACTAGTATGACACGTCATAATAACGTCATGTTTCTGACGAATGAAAAACGTCTCAAAATATCCTAAAAAGACGTCACGTCCTTTTGACGTCACAGACGTTACAGACCAATTTGACACGTCTAAATGACGTTATTTTAACGTCAAAGTGGCAGCGGTCCAATATGAAGTGCAAAAGACGTCTTTAGAAATAAGAAGTTATTACTTTAATAAATATACGTTTTGATTAACATCTTATTTACGTCACCAACTATATGTATGCACCATGTTATCATTGTACTCATGTACTGAAACAATTTAATTTATTTTCTTTACATACTATTTGTTCGCTTCGAACTGAATCCTTAATCTCCAAATAGTAAGCTTCAACATGCACACAAGCAGTAAACAAGCACAAATGAAAAAATTATATAACCCCCCTGTTTGTTAGCTACGATCCTTACCCCAATTCCCCTCCCCCCCTCCCCCCAGAAGAAAATAGAAAACATCTAGTTAGTACACGTCCACTCCACGAGAAAAAAAAGAAAAACAAAAAACACAAGAAAAACCATAAATCTACATTTAATGTTATTAGTATTAAATACGTCGCCTGGACGTCGCATGTTGGTCATTTTTTTTTCCAGATTCATAGGTCCCACTGAAGTCACAATACGTCTTGTGCCTTAACATTTTGACGTCTCAACGAACGTTACATAGACGTCACGTCAGGACATCTGTTACGTCTGTGACCGACCTTAATGCAAAGTCATAATGACGGAAAATTTGGCAGACGTAACTAGGACTTACCAGATTCGGCCTTCATACGTCATATAAAATAGGTCCCGCTGACGTCACAATACGACGTCTTGTGCCCGTGACATTTTGACGTCTCAACGAACGTCACACACACGACTGTAACGTCTGTGACCGACCTTAATGCGACGTCATAAATATGTAAAATTCCTGCCTGGGTACTTTCTGAAGCTCATACTTAGTGATGGAGTAAATTTTTTTTACATACACTTCTCATTACGCCTCAGCATCATCTTGGTCAGAATTCCAGGTTTCGGTTCTCTTCACAGCTGGTAAGCGACTCATAAAAACCGTGGTAGTGTTTAGGTATGGCTTCGCTGGCACACAAACTTAGTAGATCTGCATCGAGGGTCTTACTTATTGCGATAGGTTGATGGTAGACGTGACTTAATACAGCAGCTGCCGGCACTGGTACTGGTCGTCACCCTCGCTTAGGTCTATTCATGACTTCATATATGTTGAGGTTCTTATAATCTTTCTCGAAATTATATTTATATGATAAAATGTGAGGTCGTATATGGGATACTTTCACTTCCATAACCTTTGTCCATGCAATTTTTCTGCCTTCGGTATGTTTTAGCCAGTTTTTGCTAGAAATAAGACTTTTCATATAGTAAAAGTGTGTCTATTCCATCTCTTTCACTTTATATTTCTCACCGGTTACTTTGGCATTTATAATGACACCGTAGACTTGGTCAGGAGTAAACAACACCTTATTTTTCATTGCTCGCTCTACACATGAATGCATGCTATCACCTTCGTTCTGGCTATGACCAGTCTCAAAAAATCGGTGTAAAATGCTTTGTAACTCATGAACTCCCAAAGCGAGATACAGTGCAAAAATGTATCTATTTTTGTTCTGACCAGCACAGCCATCAGAATAAAATGATAAATTTTTAATACATCTTTGTGCTTCGTGTTTAATTAACTGTAATAAGCAACTGCCTATTTCGATTTACCCTCTCTTTGGAATTGAGAGGTGCCAAACATAGCAGTAACCCATTTTTTGTAGTGCATCAAAGACAGTGAAGTTATAGATGGGGTATTTTATTTTGTAATATAAAATTCCCACTTCTGATTGGGGGACAGCGAGAACTTTTTCCAGATCAAAAACCGCTATTGTTGTTTCCGTTTTGTCCACTGTAGTTTTTTCTTCTGCTTTAATTTGTCGAATCTTATCCTTTCTTTCTATGTGTTCTTTGTGTGTTTCGTCGGCTTGTTCATAAAGAGAACAAGTGTTACACAAATCTTTTTTTTGGCTTTAAAAAAGAATAGTTATAGTCTGTGTTAAAAATGGATTCATATTGGCGCTTCGTAGGCATTGTCTGTTCCGTTGAATTTTCTTGATTTAGATACCAAGCAGCGAACAACCGCTCAGTGACCCAATATTGTTTCCCAACAGGTGGTTCTTAAAATGAACATGGGCAAGACGAACATCATGCCAAATGCCCATGTCGTACCCATGCCGGTTCATGTCGGGAACGATATTATCGAAGCTGTTGATCACTCTACTCTACTTGGGTCAGACGATCCAACTCGGATGGGCAGCGTTCGGGAAATTACGCCATATCATCTCGTCGCAGATACTGCAGAGCCTCAAGACGAAAGTTTATAATCAGTGCGTGTTGCCAGTGATGACATACGGGACTGAGACGTGGTCGCTAACTATTGGTCTCATACACAAGCTCAGAGTTTCGCAGTGTGCAATGGAGAGAGCTATGCTCGGTGTTTCACTACGTGATAGAATCTGAAATGAGGAAATCCGTTCGAGAACCTTTATTCCCCAGCGGTTGTCGGTTCTGCGAACTATATGGCCTGCCCATTGCCACTTCAACTTGCAAACTCTGAGAGCTATGTCGGTAACCTTCGTTCTTCTACGGATTTCCTCATTTCTGATTCTATCCGGTGGTATGGACGATGGACCGACGACATTGTAGCCATCGCAGGAAGTCGGTGGATGGAGGTGGCACAGGATCGCTCGTCATGGCGCTCTTTGGGGGAGGCATATGTTCAGCAGTGGACTTCTAAAGGCTGACATGATGATGATGATGATGATGATGATGATGGAGGTAGATAGGTAGTTTTTAGAACCAGAGCACAAAACTTGGAAACATACCTACTTACGTTACTCTAGTTATGTAGGTAATATGCATCTTCAGCAGAAATATTTCCACTGACTTCACTGCTGAACAGGCTTAATGTTACATGAGAACTAGAGCTGTGTATAGAATACCATGGTACAAAAAATCGACTTCAAATGGATTAACTACTTAATGACTACTGATCCATTTATTATATTTTGATGCAATTTATTTGGGACTTCAAAAGTGTACCCTTTCAAACAAGAAAAGAATTTTCAAATCGGTGAACACAAAAAAACACAGTCGAACATAAAACCTTATTTTGTGAAGTTTAATTTACTTAGTGTGTTTAATCGTCTTATCGTTAGAGCGATTTCTTCCACACAACCTTTGATTAAACAGAATAAAAAGAGGTTTCCTTATTAACGAATTTATTATAATCTTTGGCTAACGATAATTTAAGGTAAAAACGCATTTAACCCTCCTAGATGCCCCTCGTCCCTTTCCCTCTGCTTTGCTAACCTCTCTTCATCATTTCCATCGATACCCAACCCAAGCCTCTCAATAAGCTTGTCCCCCTTATCACCATGTAGCTGTATGAACGTTCTTCTTCTCTTCTGTGATACATCTGGGTCGAAGATCCAAGTCTTACTATCGTGGATGACCGGATACCCGATGAGGTTACTTCGGACGAAGGCCGCGATTGGTCCAGCGGCCGACAGTTGCGCTGTGCACTGTCGGTAAAGCAGCACAGCGATACAAAGTGACAGCTGGAAAATAAAGCAACAGTCAATATTTTTTTCTTGAAATTTGGAGGGAAGTTTTGACGTAAAAGAAGTAAAAAGGTTTTAGGCTTGCAATAAAGTAACCCAGTACTACAACCTCTCCATTGAACTAGTAGTGTTGGTAGTGTGCAACCATTCACGTCTCACGGCACTACATATATTGAGGTATTATTACTAACTACATATAGCGAACAAAATAATTAGGTCTGAATTACGATGATATTCCGATTCCCCGCGCGTTAATGCAACCTGCATTAACGCGCGGGGAATCGGAATATGTTTTTTATCTAATTTAGTTAGAATTTATATAGGTAGGTGTAAGCTATTACAGAAATCCGGTTTATAATTTCAACATTTTCTTGATTCCAATTTCACTAAACCAACTTGAACACAAAAAGCGAATAACGAAGTTTTTTGCACTTTTAAAATCACCTAAATCCTGCAATAAGCATCCCCGAGATTAGGCACCATCTCCACGAACGAAACATGTGAAATCGAGTACACTACTATTAAAAGACTACTACCCTATTAGACAAGTAGATGACAACAATAACAAGTCAACAATCGCACAAGTCGATTTCAACGCAACATTTTTTCTTTAGCGACGGAATTTCTGCAAAAAAACTCACAAAGATTTAACACCTTAATTACTGACGTTCCCCTAAACATATTTTTTATGGACACTTATCAACACCACAAAAAAAAAACAGTATGTGCATAGGTATAGTTAAGGTATCACACTCACAATAATATTACTCATTTCCAAATTTATTTGTTTCAAAATTTCTAATCTCTAAAGGCTGTTCTTCACTGCCGTTTAACGTGTCTACACTGGCTGACCGCCAACTTGTTTATTGCAACTTTTACATTTAAAGCAGTGCACGTTACTTAATAGTCCCGCCATTATCGCTATGGTTGTCAGGTCACACTTTCCCCGAATGTTTAAATTAACGCGGGGTCAGTCCCGAAATCAGCAAAACGACGAAAAACAAAACGTCGAAATGAAACAAAAGTACACTAACTACCTAAAAAATAACAACAGAACTTTCAGAAATGGCTTGGTATCCTTGAAAAAACTACCACATGAAAATTTGCGTCGCTGTTCTCTTTACTTTCAGTGACAGCAACATATTTTTTTTAATAATTATTATATTGCTACTCTATTAAACTAAAAAAATAACCGAACACTTCTCTTAATTGACTTTTATATATTGAGATATCTATAGAAAAGCACAAAATTTATCTAAAATCGACACCCGAGCTGCATCACCTCTCCCGCTCACACCGCACCTGGACGAGCAGGACAAACATTTGAGAGCGTACCCCGCCTTAAATCTAAGAAGTTGGACCTATTTTTTTGCCCCTAATAATAGGACTGCCCCGTCTTATCCTGCGGGAGCTGTGAGTACCAGCAAAGAGAATTCAGGAAAAGGGCAGCAGCATGCACCTGTGTATTATCACTGACTACTGTGGTCAAGCTTGGTGATTATGACAAAATAGGTGGTTACACTCATGTTCGTTCAGTCAACCTGCGCTTTTCGAGATTAGATTTAAACAAGACATATTTTTAATTAAAAGCTTTTATTTAACTTCACTTGTATACATATATTTCTGTCTGTCCTGGAATCTTGCAATTCAAATTTCGGGCATTTCCCGATTTGCTATCCGGCTGAAAGTTACAGGGTAGCTCACAAATCAATGAAAAAGCATTAAAAAAAAGGGACAATGCATTTTCAAAAAAAGAAGGACTATAATAAAAAATAAAAAAACTTTTTTTTTTAATTTATATTATGTGTCTTAGTAGGCATTTTAAAATGTTTCTTATTTATTTTGGTTTTCTATGTCCTACATTAAAACAGAGATTCGTATTTTAGATGGAGTTCCTTCCTATCACTAGGTATGTGAATTAAATTAGGAATTTGGATGGAGTTCCTTCCTATCACATACCTAGTGATAGGAAGGAACTCCATCTAAAATACGAACTTCAATAAAAAAGCAAAACTAGTGTGGTAACCCTAACGGTACCTGCTATAACGGGCTATACGGCTCATATCAAGTTACGACATAGGGTCGGTGACGGAGACAACCAAACGTCCTATTCAAAGAATTTCGCAACAAGCAATATTTATATGGTTTTTCTAACATTTGACTCATGTCATGACCTTGCAACCTCTAAGTTACTTCATATTTAATGTGCTGTTTCGTTTGTTGTAAATGTAGTAGTCGTTAAATAATATTTTTGAATACTTAATTGAGGAGCATTTCAAAAGGCGACTTAATTACCTATTACATTTTTGCAACATTTTAGTTACCTACCTATCATCATCAGCCATCAGTCCATTGCTGGAGATAGGCCTCTTCCAAAGCACGCCACTGAGCCCGATCTTCGGCTCCTCTCTTCCAACTGCTACTTTCGCTCCACCTAGCTGGAGGGCGCCCTGCACTACGTTTACCAAGTCGCGGTCTCCACTCAAGAACACATCTACCCCAACGGTTACTCAGTCCTTCGACAAATATGATCATCCCACTTGAGCCACAAAATAAATATTAGTCACAGAATAAAATAATAGTACATTGAACTTACTAATCCGAGGGACTATTTCGATAACTTTGGTTCTCTGCCGGATCATCTCATTCTGGATACGATCTTTCAGAGAAATTCTGAGCATAGCCCTTTCCATAGCTCGCTGAGTGTCCACGACTCGGCTCCGTATGTCATAACAGGGCGCACTGGTTGAAGACATATCTTCAAACTTTGCGGTATTGCAATGGTGACGAGAAGACTCGACGACGTTTCCCAAATGCTGCCCAGCCCAGCTTTATGATAGTTATATTATACTAGCTGCACCGCGGCTTTGCACGCGTGGTCATTTCTCTAGGTTAAAAGTACTATTCCAAGACCTAAAACACCAATATACCAACATTTGATCAAAATTCCTTCAGCCGTCATAAAGTTTCTGTCGATTGTTTGGCTTGTACTCATCGGATTAAGATATCAGGTACACCAGTTTTTAAGTCAAACCCTAAGCTATCCAACAATGAAAACCGCATCGCAATAGGTCCAGTAGCTTTTACGTGATACGCGAACAAACATACAGAAACGAATTTAAAAATGTTCTATTCTTGTTCAGTAGCTTATTTTAAGTGCAATAGACCAATTTTTAAAAATTATCTTCTATGTTCTATGTTTTTCGTTGTTTTTGCTTTATTATATGATGCTTTATTATAGATTATTAATTGTTGTAAGTACACATTAAATAAATATTTTATTTGTGTAGCGCCGTAGGTATAGTATGCGCAAAAAGAATAGATCTAGTTTTAAAGGGGGGACGATATGACACGCTTTTATATCAATTGATAAAGAACTGGCCTAGTCCAGCAGTTTTTGAGGGTTTATTGTTTGGTCGCGTCCGTAGGATTCAGCCCTCGATGTCCTACACGTGACCCTCGGTGACCTTTTGGTGGTGCCAAAAGAGCAACCGAATCACCTGGTAGGCTTCAGCCGCCGGCTTTTTATATTACCACCCTTTGGACAAAGTCTTGATGTCAAACGACTTGTCGTGTTGTATCATGATGTTCAGGGAAGCCGTCCGGATGAGTTGTAGGATACAGTTGTGTTGGAAGGGTGGACCGTGATCGGAATCATGGTGTTTCTGGCGTCGTAGGCCTTGCTTTGGAGGGTAGCGGGATCCGAATCACGGTGTTCTCTGCTGGCCGACCGCAAGTTGTAGGGGGCCCAAGTAGTAGTTTAGCCAGCTACGAAAGGCTGCCCCGCTGCTTGTGAAAAATCCTGAAATTATCCATTGGACCGGCTGGCGACCGGATGTGAGGAACTGATGAATTATTTCAGGGGGGTTCGGGCGTCCCCGCAGTCTCCGCGCAAGTTCTTCAATGGCGTAGTTATGCCTTGACTTCCGTGGGTTAGCCATTCCGACATCTCGTTTGCTATTACTCGTCCAACCTATTCACAACTACTCATCATGGAAAAAGTCCAAAGAAGAAATAAGTTAAAACGACAGATGCACGTCCTCACACTTAAAGTGGATCTTGCGAATATTCCCGGGATTCACTCCGATCTCCAACCGGTCCATTATCATCTGGAGACCTCTAAGCCCCACTTGTTCTTCTTGTCGGAGACGCAGATAGGATGTCCAGCTGATACGGCATACTTGGATTACCCAGGCTATATCTTGGAGCATCTATTTATCCGAAATGCCGGCGTTTGTGTATACACCCGTGATGACATTTGCTGTCTGCGTCTCCGAAATCTTGAGCACCCTAACTTCTCGGTGATTTGGGTGCTGGTGGACACGGGCATAGAGAAAATTATGTATGTGTACCGCTCACACAGCTGAGATCGGGGGACGACTTTATTGGTAGACTATCTAGGTGAGGCGGCAAGTGTGGCCCAACAGCGTTACCCGTCTGCTCAATTGGTGTTTTTGGGGGATTTTAACGCCCACCACAAGGAGTGGTTTGTCCCATACTAAAAAACCGACCACGCTGGTAGAAAGGCGCGGAAGCTTGCTCTGGCGTTAGATCTCTCTCAGCTGGTGCAGGAGATAGGCCGATACTCCGTATCAGTATCCCCACCTCTTGGTAGCTCTGATCACTGCCTGGTTAAGTCCGTCTCAGTGTATTACCCACCTGATCCTAGCATTAAGAGTAATAGGCGCGTGTGGAGCCCTTGACGGCAAACATGTTTCACCTCCCAGGACCCGTCGACTTGCGCGTCTGCTGTTACAGAGGTAATATGTCAGGCAATAGAATATTTCATTCCATTCAGTGACAAGACTCTTTCCAGCAAAGCTCAGCCTTGGTTTGGATCCAGCTGTGGTCGTGCTGTGGCTCTAAAGCGTGGTGCGGCATATATAGACTGGGCTAATGCTCGAAAGCGCAAGTGTTCTGATATTCGGGCTAAGAAAAGAAAATTTAACGTTGCCGCTAAGACCTGCAAGAAGATACTTAGGAAGGCTCATTGAGAATCGTAGCTTCCAAACGAATGGACTGATTTAGCTGCGGTTTTTTATGTTTGAAAGCTGAGGTAAACGAGATGGTTCTTAGCTATAATAGGGGTGAGGATAGTAGTTCCCAAAAGAAAGAACCAATTTTGTGCGGGTTTTTTATGTTTGAAAACTGATGTGATTGAAATGCTTCTTAGTTATAATGGGGAGTGGGGGGGTCAAGGGTTATATATTTTTTATTTGTGCTTGTTTTTACATAATTACTCTAATAAAAGTATAAGTAGTTCGAAAATTTTGCGCTCGCTGCGTTCGCACCTTTATAATATTGCTTGTTTCGAACTCATAAAAGATCGACCGTAAACGTTCGTTTTTTCACATAACTACACTAATAAAAATATAAGGAGCTGAAAATGTTAGCGCTCGCTTCGCTCGCGCTTTCTTGATAATAATGCATGTTATGCGCACATAGAAGATCGATCATAAACATTCTTATTGTTCACATAGCTACACAATAAAAGTATATATATAAGTAGCTCAAAATATTCAAATAAAAAAGGGGTGCTGATTTATAAGCTGATTGCTAAGGCCAGTCCTGTGAACAAGAATAGGCTGATGATGATGATCATTTGTTATATTATTTGGAATATTTTTACACAAATAAAAATATCAGAAAGTTTTCGCTTCCTGCTTGTGATGGTGTCTATCATTTTGTCAATTGGAATTTTATTTGAGATTTTATTTTAAAAAAGTCCGATAGTAAAATAAATAACAATATATGAAGGATAAGAAATGATTCATTATTTAGATAACATTATTTTTCGTTATTTTATGAAAAATGATGAAAAACTTGCTTTAAAATGAACATGGTTGGTCAGGGAAATTTGGCAAAATGGTCAGGGATAAGTCAGGGATTTATTTTAGAATTTTCAGTGGACACCCTGACCGCGCTTGGCAGGCGTATCACGGATCACTGACATGTTTTACAGCCGGGACCGACTGCTAAATGTTCCCTCCGAAGCATGGCGAGCGATGGAAATTAGGACCGATTTCCGTCGCTGTGCTTAGAAAAATCATTGGTGCCGACCCGAGGATTGAACCCGGTATTGTTAGAATCGTAAGTCGAATTGGGGCCAAACTGGCTTCATACCCCGCGGGTAGCAAAGCTTTTTGGTCCCTGGCTAAGTCGGTCGAAGAAAACTTCTGCCGCTCCTCACTGCCACCATTGCTGAAACCTGACGGATCACTAGCTCACACTGCTAACTCACCATCATTATACAAAGGATTTGCTAAGGACAGTGATAGTGACGAGTGAATTGTGTTGTAAATAGAAATAAGCCGGCCAAGTGCAAGTGACCACACCACTTTTTTTATAATTTACTTATTTATTATATTGTTTTACTAGTGTAATCATGCCTAGTTTGACATTGAAGCTTGTAAGTGTAACTTTTAAACTTTCGCGATTTGAACACATAGTTAAATATTTAAACGGGACTTAATCACGCTGAAAACTTAATATTTATTTACCTCGACGTTTCGATCAAGTTGCATTGATCGTGGTCACGAGAAATAAAAAATAAGAGGTAAATAAATGTTAAGTTTTCAGCGCGATTAAGTCCCGTTTAAATATTTAACTATGAAGCTTGTAAGTACCACCGTTTAGTTTTGTTGTATAGGGATCCCCTTTTAATTACATATTATTATTTCTTAATTAATCCGCCGTAACATTAAAGCCATATTCTGTAAACATTTCAACAGGTTATTTATTACAGTTCAAAAGATCATCATTATCAGCCTATCAATGTTCCCACTGCTGGAACACGGGCGTTCTCTCAGAGAGAGAGAGAGAGAGAGAGAGAGAGAGAGAGAGAGAGAGAGAATGGGCCATAATCCACCAAGCTGGCCCAGTGCATGTTGGTGAATGTCATATATATGAACTTTGAGGTTCTTGGGCATACTGGTTTCCTCACGATGTTTTCTTTCACCGTTAGTTATGGCACCGAAACTGCACATAACGTATTTATGTACTAAATAAATCATTGGTGCAGGGCCGAGGCTCGAACTGGGTACCATCAGATTGTAAAGTGCAACATGATACCACTCGGCTACTATCGCTCTCAAAAGACAATCGTACAAATAGGCATTTTTATTCATATTTTCTCATTTTTAAGCAATAATTGTAATAATTTAGCATATTTAAAAAATGTCTAGCAAGTTTTAGCAGTTTTTGTCGTTCAGGCTAGCAGAATTTGACATTCGAATCTGGTCACACTGCCTTGCGCATCCCTAGTGTTAAAACAATATGAAAATACAAAATGAAAATCATGTAAATTATCATTTATGGTCACGTTGATGGGAGATGGCACTAAGCAATATCATATTAATGCTTACCGGGGCTGATCAATAGGAAATCATGCCATAAATTTCATTTTTGTTTGGTTTTCGCGATTGGCGCGAACTCCACATAAAATACATCTGGCTGTAGCTTTCTAAAGTTGGTGGTATTTTAAAATTATAATTTAAACTGGTTTAACACATAAACTGATGATTCTTCAAAGAAAACACAAAACAGTACGTTATTAACAATAATAATGAATAAAATTAAAAATTCGCAGAACACTAAACTTTGGATTTTTCTTGACAAATTTCAATGGACCGTATTGGCCATTGAGCGATGGTGGCCTAACGGTTCTATAGTGCAAATTAGAATCCAACGATACCGGGTTCAAAACCTAGGCCAATGACTTTTCTAAGTTTTGTGCGGTTTTCTATCGCTCCGTGCTTCGGATGGCAAGTTAAGCTGTCGGTCCCGGCTGTTATTGATTAATAGCAGTCGTTAAGCCATGTCAGAGGCCCTCGGGCAGCTTGACAAACTCTGACATCAGAGGCCAGCACTACCTCATACGACAAACAAACAAACAATGGACCATAGAGTATAGTAATATTATCATGCAAAAAGTATATAAATACTTATCACGTTTGGACTCTATAGTTCGATCTTTTTGGTCCGTTCATTGGGATCTGAAAAACAAATGAACACTTCTGCCAAAGTCCATACATTTGAGACAAATTTGAGAATTTCTTTGTGGTTGCGCTGGACTGCTCTTAGCTATTGTATTTTCTGCTACGAATAAATAACTTATTACTTAATCGTAGATTTTCTGCCCCTATCTTCTGCCGTTCCCTTATTGGATGATTTTACTCCTCTGCTTTACCGACGCGACGCAGCAAAAAAGGCGCGCGCAGAAATCAATACTTCGCAAACTAATTGACGTTTGTAAATAAAAACGCAAAGAACTGCATTATTAAATTAGTGTTTTACAAGAAAATAACTCAAAAAGATAGGCTCCAAGATGATGCAAGAATATGACGATGATTTCTTTTTCGAAGAGGACAAAATGTGCGTAAAATTTTAAGTAGAAACACAGTGTTATCTTTCAGCGTTCACTTATCTATGTTTACTTCCTTTGCAGTTCTGTCTGAGTTCGCCTGAATTTTATTTTGTGATACTTTTGGTGATATTTTTGGAAGCATGTGGAAACAGAACGATCAGTTCTTTTTGTTCACTGATCCAAGGATCTATCCGCAAATTGGGCTGGTTCATAATTTGTTTGAGGATAGAATGTAAGGTTTTATTTAAATTTCAATAATATATTTATTTTTATTAGGTATTTAGTCATTATTGTACTAGTATTTCGATTGTGGAGAACAAAGTTTACAAAGTTGCTCGATTGTACCGGATTTTATTAAAAACAATTATTATTTTGATGCAGGGTTTTTTCGCCGTTATAAAACTTAACTTTTTGAGAAAAACTATATGAATACAGAGTGCTTTATTTTTACGGCCCGTATGTTTATTGATAGGTAACCAGAAAAAAGTAAAATATTGAGCAGAATCTGTTTTTATTGAGTCTAAAAAACGGGGGTGTCTAAGAATTAATTAGTTCAGGAATAGATTTGGTTCAATTTTTATTTAATACTAGCGGCGGTCCGCAGCTTTGTTTGCGTTTTCCGTCTGTCAGCCAGTCAGTTAGGTATGTCACGTAGGTACTGTTTTATGGGCGATAGACGTATTAATATTTCATTTATAATCTTTAAGTTTTTTTTGTCTACTTAGCAAGCTGACTGAAAATAAAACATGCAGCTTGTTAATGCAAATCGAGGAAAAGTAAGTCATAATTGTATAAAACTTTTAGAAAACAAATACGAAATAATTAGTTTAATGTAATATCAAAATTAACTAAAACACTTTTCATCCAGTGCAAGTTCTACTGCTTCCTTTCAAGAGTCCGAGAAGGATGCTCCGGAACTAAATGTGTTTGAAGAGTAAGTATCTACCTGCCTATGTCATTTTTATTCTAAACTAGCTGTGTATACTTTGCTAGCTGTGCTCGCGACGTGATTGGTCTTGGTTAAAAGTAAGGATTTGACGAATGGCGTTCCAACAGTGTTATTCCAGGTAGAGTCCAGGACCAAAAGTACATACAAGTACATTATACAACATTTTTCAATGTTCGTTGAGACGTTTTATCGTATTTTTTTCGATTGCTCGTCTTCTACTCATCGGACTGAGATACCAAGTACACCAGTTTTTAAATCAAAACCTAACCTATCCAATAGTGAAAACCGCATCGCAATCAATCCAGTAGTTTTCACGTGATGCGCGAACAGACCGACAGACACTATTGAAAAAATATGATATATTTTTGGTAGTAGCATTTTTTTAAATAAATCTTTTTACAGTCTTTTTATTTTATTTATTATAAGTATAGATTTCATTTATCACACATCAATGAGAGGCAAGACGAGTATGTTTGGCTGATGGTAAGCGCCAGCACGCTTCCCGTAAAGGTAGGTATGGCATTTTAATTTGTTTTCTGCGCCAACCCATATTGGGCCAACATGGTGAATAGTCCATGTTGGCCCAATATGGGTTGGTGCAGAAAACAAATTAAAATGCCATACTTACTTACAATAAATAAAAATGACTGTGCATAACATAGGTAGGTGACTTAAAAACAAAGTCAAAGGGTGATGAGTGCAGAGCAAGAGCGCGTTTTATTTTTAAAATCCATATTTCTGGGTGGCACTGCAATATTTACGGGAAGCGTGCTGGCGCTTACCATCAGCCAAACATACTCGTCTTGCCTCTCATTGATGTGTGTATCCTAGATATACAAGCCTTTTCATAGAGATAGCTATTGAGCTATCTCTATGAAAAGGCTTGTATATCTAGGATACAGATAAGCTAATGATATTTTATACTGTACAAGTTAATAACTAATTAAATTATAATGTCCTATTAAAAACATAAAAATATCACTAACTAGCAACGCCCCGTGATTTCACCCGTGTCCCTCAGGAAAAGTGCCCAATTCCGGGATAAAAAGTAGCCTTTGTGTTAATCAAAGGTATCAGCTACCTTCATACGAAATTTCATCCAAATCTGTTCGGCTATTGAGCGTGAATGAGTAACAAACATACACAAACACTAACATACTAACTTTTGCCTGTATAATATTAGTGGGAAGGTATAAATAAAACAAAAAGTTATCAATCTTTCAAGCCGAGCAGCATAATGTAGATACTTATTGTACATGTGCGTATACAAGGTCTGGGTCCGTCTATTGTTCTCATAGTACATTATTACTGTTGTTATACAGGTTGTTGTTGTTGTATAATCATATTTGTTCATATGTAATCATTCCTGTGTTTAGCAAATCAATATATTTATTTTTCTAAAAAATGTAGCTATCGAATGTTACATAATAAGCAATTATTTGCATGAGAAGAATCAGAAGAATCTTCTGGAAACTAGAACAGACCTTTGTGGAACACCTGGCCATTTTCATAAAAACTCTTGCCTGAACCTAGCCAAAAGTTATCTTTAAGTATCTATTTTAATTTGACTAATGATAGCTAGTTACGAGAAAAATATTATCATAGTAATTTCCGCTAGCAATACAATATATGTCTACTTCACCATATTTACGTCATCAAATGCTTCATCCAAGACATTTTAAATATTGTCGTACTGTTTGGAGTAGCTCTCATTTTTATTTATTTAAACACACTACTAATATATCTATACTTATAATAAAGCAGTAAGTACCAAAAACAAACTGTACAACGAATATATTTTAAAAAATGGTCTAGGGTACATTAAATAAGCTACTGAACAAGAATAAAACATTTTTAAAATTCGTGTCAGTCTGTTTGTCTGTATGCTTATTCACGCATCAGGTAAAAACTACTGGACCGCTTGCGATGCGGTTTTTACTGTTGGATAGATTAGGGTTTGACTTAAAAAATGGTGTACTTGGTATCTCAATTAGAAGAGTAGATTTCGAGCAATCGATAGACAACCATTTGACGTCTGAACGAAGTTTGATGATATTGGTACTTTTGGTTCTGGAATACTACAGGATCCTTAAATAGCAGAAAAATTTCCACGCCGGCAAAGCCGCAGGCACAGCTAGTATACAAATATATGTATAAAACAACGAGGATCCTGTTATAGATACAAATATTATTTCCAGGAAACCGAAAGAAGAAATAGATACTATAGCAATCACGGATTGCATTTTCAATGACCTTAGACAAGAAAGATACATGATATATCATCAGGATTTGATGTAAGTCCTTAAAAAGGGATTAGCTAAAAGCACACTTTAATATATGTACATACTTACATTCTAGTTACACCCGCACTCATTACAGTAATAAAAGTTTATCTTCCTGGATACATTTTAGGTTCACTAGTGATTCTCCTAATCCTAATAAATATTACCTATTTTTAGTGCAAGGTGTACTCGTCTCATATTATGTGTTTTAATTTTCGTGTGATTTCAATTTTCAGGATATTCCAGAGTAGCTGAAGCTAGAAACCTCATTTCGTGTGTGAATGTATATCATTGCTAGATTTTTAGCTAGCTCGAAGTGAATAAAGAATTTCGAGATTATGTCATCTTTTATTTCGATTGACCTCGTTGTCATAGTCATTTGTTTTTCCCAATTAGGAATATTTCTAGAAAAATAGGAACATAATAAAAAATAGGAATAGGTATAGTTTTTTGGGTTTAGTATTATGTTTTTAGCTATTTATTTAGTTTTGTGTCAGTATGGTTTTTTCTTTTGTGGCTTCATTTAATTTATTCACTTACTATTCTAGAATAATGTACCTAATAATATTTCAGGGGTATGACAGTAACGTCAGGTAGTGTTGTACTGAGCAAGGATGAGAAAAACCTTATTGGGATCAGCATTGGTGGTGGCGCGCCTTTGTGTCCTTGCTTATACATCGTGCAGGTAAGAATTATATTAAAGCAGTAGAATCTGACATGGTTACTAAAACTAAAATCAATATTAGAAATGTCATGCAAGCGCCATCATCAGTGGCGAAATATCGGATACAAACATAACGAATACATTTGTCCCGATTATAATATAGATTTTATATTACAATAGTTAAGCCTAATTTTTATCAATGTGAGCACAAACACTGACGCGGTTGCGGTCACGACTTGGTCAGGTGCAGTAGAATTTGTATGTACACCTTAGTTCACAACAGCCGCAGGTACAGTCTGCTTTAGTTCAATTGTTAAGCGATAGGTAATAAATTCATCAAGCTATTTCTTTTCTTTTTACTTTGTATCCATGAATGATAAGAAATAAGTGAACCTAACCTATGGAGTCTATCCCATTAGTCCCATTGTCCCCTGATGGGACAACTGCCACTATTTTGACCCAGTGGCGTAGTACTATTATCTATTCTATGCCTATGTTAGTAAATTTACCTACTCACACGTTCATCATATCAGGCCAAGAAACCGTTACTTAATGATATTAAAAAAACAAGAGTTCTCTCTTTTAATCTTCTAGAGTTTTCTTTTGGTTCACGAATGCTGTTGAGTTGAAATTTTACAGATATTTGACAACACGCCAGCCTCTAAAGAAGGAACTCTGCAAAGTGGTGACGAGCTAGTCGGAGTTAATAGCCAATCAGTCAAGGGAAAGACCAAAGTCGAAGTTGCTAAAATGATACAGGCTGCTAAGGTAATAATTGATACCAATATTTCCTGATATGTTGTGAAAGTCTGAAAACGTAATAGTTTCGTACAGTAGTAGCAGCGGAAGTATGCGTCTCGGTAGTTGTCTACTAGTCGCTGCGCAAACTGCTATTTTTCAGGCGCAATCCCAATGTTGAAGGTGAAGACAGCATTGTATAACTGTCTCGCTCACTTGCTTACGTTTTTCGCATGTTCTATCTCGCTCTTACTTGATGCTGTTTTACCCCACAGCAGTACCTGCGCAATCGTTTACAGAGCCAATTTCACATACATATAGATTGGCTGCGCTGCGACTACTGTACAGGTGTACAGCCAATCTAGCTTCAATCGTTTTACTGAATGTGAGATCTTCCTAACAGATCGATACACAGCAAACACGATTTTCTATGATCACAATTTGAATAAGTAATAGCAGGTATGCTTATGATATCGATAATGAAGATTTTCGACAAACGCGTTAAAAGTATTATTTAAGACAAGAACAGGACAAACAAGGACAGATGAAAGGGGGTTATTTACTAAAATTGATCTCTTGATTGTAGACAAAGACGATCCAAAAACACCGATCTATTTTCCTTTTAATATAGTTCTTAATTCGCAACATTCGTTACAATTTTAGGACGAAGTCACAATAAACTACAACAAGCTACACGCGGACCCGAGGCAAGGAAAATCTTTGGACATCATCATGAAGAAGATGAAACATCGCCTCGTGGAGAACATGTCTTCTGGAGCGGCTGATGCTTTAGGTATGTAGATTAAGATTATATGTGTACATACAAAACTAAATCAAAATTGAATGTATCACCCTAAGATTAATGCTATTAGGTAGGTAGCCCATTCGTTTTTATAAAGTTTGTAAATAGTTTTTTAATTAAATGAATTTGAGCAGACTAGGTGTGATCTTTGTTATATGAGGGAATAGAGAAATTTGACCTGTTATTAGCTTAAAACCCTAAAAACCTTCGGGGGGCTGATTCAGCCCCTTTCTATAACCTTCCCAATAGATTCAATTCGATATAATTCTCGAACTCTCTGCAATCGATTCCGTATCGTAATAGAAAACCTCTAGAAAACGAATCGAACCCGCAGGTCGATTGTTCTGAATAGCTCGACGATATACGAGTACATTCGATTCGAGAAATATATCGAATCGAATCGATTCAATACGTTATCGAAGTGTTCTGAATCGCTGCTCTGGACTTGAATCAGCAACCGGTATCCGGTACGCCGTTCCATTGCTTTCCCAATTAAGCTATCTGTACGCCTTTCTTTCTCCTCTACGAGTCTTGGGGTTATGCTATCTATCTGTCGATAAGATATTTAGAACAACTGAAAAGTCTCCAGTGGAATTTCATTAATTTTACTTCAGTTTGGTGTTTACTGCACCAACCAACACCTGGGTATGAAATACAGATTATGAGTCAGGCCATTTTGTCTATTTGACCGATAATTACAACCAATTTGTCGGCTAGCTATGGCGGCCTATACATTTTATGTGCTGGCTGTCAAAGGTCTCGTAGACAAACGACCATGCAAATGCATAGACCGACTTATCGGTTGCCGTTATCGGTTGCGGTGGACAAACGGCCTGAAAGGGTGAGGTAACGGCGATAATTATTTGTGTTAGTGCCTATTAATACATAAACATGTTTTGAGACGAAACTTTGTCTTTATAGGTCTGTCCAGAGCCATACTATGCAATGATACTTTGGTGGCAAAGTTGGATGAGCTAAAAGAGACTGAGACGGTTTACAGAAAACTGGTAGAGCATGCAAAGCGGTAAGAAGAGATATTTTGCATCTACAATATTTTCTTTACTATAGACTCGCCCCGGCACCGCGCGGGTAGCGCCCACACCGCGGCATTTTTGGATTTTTATTGAGGTCAATGTCGCAACTCCTAAAAATAAACCCAAGTAAGGGTAATTCAAAATCTTTGGCGGCAATGATCGTGGTATTTTTTGACTATAGACAATTGCATTATTACGTACGTACTTGACAGACTTTTTATTATTTCGTTTCCATGGCAACATGCAACATGGCATGGTTTCCGTTCCTTACAGCGATTAAATTTGTTACATTATTGTAATTTAGGTATGGCTATTTAAAAAAAAACTGCCTAAGTTACTCGCTTATAATTTAGCTTTTTATAGGTGAAAGATATTTTAAAATCGGTTCAGTACTTTTTGAGTTAATTCATTACAAAAATACAAATGTACAAAAAATCAAATCTTTCCTCTTTCTAATATTGGTGTAGATGAGCCTGTAGATTTAAAGTTTTCTGTAATGCTTTACTGACGAAGCAATCACATCCTTATTGATCAGGCAGCTATACATTAGCTACTCGCTTGTTTTAAAATGTCCAATTAAAGTTCCGGGTAAACTATTAACAACTAATTATTTTAAATAAACTTTGTGCTTGACTTTCCAGAATGTTAAAATCTTACTTCGACCTGCTGCAAACATACAAGTCAATGGGAGACATATTTGCATCCATCGGCGTGAGAGAGCCCCAAGCCCGCGCCTCCGAGGCTTTTACCAAGTTCGGACAGTACCATCGCGAGTTGGAGAAAGATGGGATCAAGATGCTGAAGGCATTGAAGCCAGTAAGATTTATCTACTGCCTAATCAAAGTTGCTAATTATTTCATTACCGAAGTCAACTTTAGTCCATAGAACAAATTTAGTTAACCATTCAAATCTCAGCGTGCAGTAGTTTTTTCGTCGTATAAGGAAGTGCTGGCCTCTGGTGTTAGAGTTTTTCGGGCAGCCTGAGGGCCTCTGTGAATGGCTTAACGACTGCTATTAATCAATAACAGCCGGGACGTAGATACAGCGTCCTCCGAAGCACGGAGCAAAAGGAAAACCGCAACATGATTTAGAAAAGTAATTGGTGCGGACCCGAGGACCGAACCGAATTGTTGGATTCATACTCGCACTAGTATATCGCTCGGCTACCTCCGTTCACTACCTAGTTAATACCTAACTTTATCATCTATAATCACCACTACCTAAGCAATTTCTTCATCTCGTATAATTTCTCACATTTCGAGTATTTTTCTGTTCTAATTTAGCTTAAGCCAAAGAAAATAAAGGACTTTTGTATATTTTGATTTGCTCATGGTTCAGAAATCATTTAACATGTATTAATCATTAAACATGTAACAGCTTCATATAATTAATCATTTTATACTCTTGTTTCTCACAGATTCTATCCGACCTCGGCACTTACCTCAATAAAGCCATACCCGATACGAAACTTACCATCCGCAAGTACGCCGACACCAAGTTTGAGTACCTCTCCTACTGCCTCAAGGTTAAGGAGATGGATGACGAGGAGTACGGATACAACACCATACAGGAACCGCTGTATCGCGTGGAGACTGGGAACTACGAGTATAGGTAAGGAATAGCACTGTGCCCGAAATACTGCCTTGGGGTACTCCAGCTACTTCTGTGATATTTTTTCCGAACGTTTTGTTGTTTTGTTTAAAATGTTAACACAAGATGAATTGCTGTTATAAAAGTAGGAATACAATTATAAGCACATGAAAATCCAACTTTTATCATGGTTGCTGAGGAAGACAAAGTAAATGAAAGGCTTGAGATTGTGACGAGGTCCAAACCTCTTTCATAATAATACTCATTTGATCTCTTAATTCTTTCATAATCCATTTCTATTCATTTTTGATAGTTGGTCGTCATTGATTCTTTCTAAATACAAATAACCTGTCATTCGAATATTGATTTTTGGAAAACCGAAATAATATTATAAAAATCATAAATAAGTTTATAACAACTTGAATTACTCTTTTAAATACATATATGATAATACCTACATAAGAGATTATTTTCATCCGTATTGTATCAACACGAAATTGTCCAAGTGCACCCTATTGTTCCTGTTCCTGTAATTCTGTGTTCATGTAAGTAAGACATTTTCATTAGTACGTACTTTGTTCCGAATTTCACTATTGACCTGCCTTGTTCCGAGTTGCTCTATAGTTTGACGCGTTATTATGCGTGACGCATTAACGCGTAGTTGCATTAACGCTAAAAATTTTTAACATTCTTTTTTTTTAAAGCGTTACTATCGCACTAACGTAACCTTTACAGAGTAAATACTTAATTTCATTTGCTGGTCTCATATTAATAAAAATTGACCCTGCGCATCTAAATAAACCAGAATTGATCTATGAATTAAAATGTCGAAATGCTGAGGTCCATACAACAGAAACTGTACAAAATTTACAATCAAGGTTATCGACCTTACTTGATAGCTCGAATACTCAAGATTTTCAAAGCCCGTATACATTTTAACAGGATACATACATACATTATGTACTATGAAAGTTACATTGCTTTTATATTTCCGTACCTTACCATACATTTAAATGCCTACTTATGACCATTGTACCTACTTACAAATAACCTTGTATTTAAGTTGTAAATAATGTAATTTTAATATAATTTCCCTTACGGAGTAATGTCCACATTTTTAGCCTATTTTTTTTATTCACTTCATTAACTTTTCGGATGCATTATGAATATTGATTTCAAGTCCCTACGTATTGCTTTTCAGTGCTATTTTACTTACTACATACTTTAATTATTTGGTACTAATAGTAGCTAATACCCTACTTGTTAGCTATGTATTTTTTTTATATATTACAAACATAATGTTCAGTTTAAAGCGAAAACAAGTTCTATATATTATTATTTACTACACTTACACACAAAACTTCCAACACTGAAAAGAGCGGCAAATGTGATTACTCTATAAACCAAGCCTAGGTCACAAAACCAGTATTATTTTATAGTTAATATGCTATTACCTACCTACCTTACTCATATTATTTTAACGTTCTAACACAACGTTTATTATGTACATACACGTGCTACAGGCACGTCGTACCCTAAGGTACGTTCAGCCATTTTGTCAAACTAATTGTATATAAATATACACATACATACATTTACACATCACACACCACACATTCACCACACATACACATACATACACACATACACTCACATAATCACCCTGATCAGCGGATAGTGACTGTATAAATAGGCCTACACTACACTGAATGGGTTCCACGAGTGACCTTATTGATATTTAAGGTTCCTCTTTCTTATGAGTTTTATTTCCAAGGAATGGGAATAAGACTATGAATGTGTGATTTATGAATTTGAATGCATCTAGGAATCCAATCAATTGTATATTGACATTGTAAATAAACATGTTCACCAAAAAATTAAAGGCGATAACCCAAATTGGTCAACAACAAAAATTCAAAGGAGCTAATGCAAGTTTCTTTGAAAATTGGCCAGAGATTAAAAATTCCTTTTCAGCTCAGCATTTCCATTATTTTCATTAATTATTTTACTATTTGAACTTTATTACCCTTATTATATATATTTTTATTATTAACTTCTACTATTTTTTTTTCATTTTTCTTTAATATTTTTTTTTCTCCTTTTTTTTTAAATAAACCTAATGTTTTTTTACAACAAAATTTTACATACCATATTACAAAAAAATATTTTTGTTTACTAAAATAAACAAATAAAAAAAATCTCCGGGGAGGCGGGGTATTGTGACGAGGTCCAAACCTTTTTCATAATAATACTCATTTGATCTCTTAATTCTTTCATAATCCATTTCTTTTCATTTTTGATAGTTGGTCATCATTGATTCATTCTAAATACAAATAACCTGTAATTCGAATATTGATTTTTGGAAAAACCGAAATAATATTATAAAATTCATAAATAAGTTTATAACAACTTGAATTACTTTTTTAAATATATATATGATAATACCTACATAAGAGATTATTTTCATCCGTATTGTATCAACACGAAATTGTCCAAGTGCACCCTATTGTTCCTGTTCCTGTAATTCTGTGTCACTGAGGTTTGGGTCCTGGGCTAGTGGAACAAACCAAAACCTTTATTGAAGCAGTAGATAAATCTTACTGGCTTCAATAAAATTTATTTGCTTAAGTAAACTTAGTCTTTCCAAATAAAACTTGAGAGGTCAATAAAGAGTTTGAATAATGATTATCCTGTGCTATTTCCAAGACTGATCCTCCGTTGCCGGGCGGACGCGCGCGCTCGTTTCGCGCGGCTCCGCTCCGACGTGTTGGTGAAGCTGGAACTGTTGGACAACAAGAAGACGCAGGACGTCGCCTACCAGCTGCGCAGGTTCATAGCGGGGTTCGCTGCTTACCACGAGTGAGGAATTTAAGCATACATTTTCATAGAAAAACTTTTTCGCCAACCATAACAACTAGGCATATGATTTGGTTTAGCTTGTGTCGTATTCTTCAAGACTAGTGACTCGCACCGGCTTCGCAGGGTAGCTTGCTTTGCTATTTTTATAATAACACCGCGGCATTTTTATACCCATCGTAACTTCTAAAATAATAAAACGCCAGTAAGCGCAATTCAAAATCTTTGGCAGCAAAGCTTGTGGCGATTTTTGACAGACTTGTTATTTTTCTTTTCCAGGCCAACATTTCATTCCGTTCCGATTTTATAGGCAAATATTTGATACGTTGGATTACATTATTGTAATTTTCATAGAAGTCTCTTATTTTTTGAAAAATATAATGCTGCCCTCGTTTTTCGCTGATAATGTAGCTCTATAGGTGTAAGAATTTTTTAAATCGATTTATTCGTTTTTTAGTTTATCCATTACAAACAAACATAGTAAAAAATCTAATGTTACCTCTTTATAACTAGCTTAAAAGCTAAAAAAACACGCCTGCCCGGCCAAAAATGAACTTATGCCAATAAATTATCTACTATTGGAATGTGCTTATCAAGGCCTTTAATTTGATACCCATATTGTAAAATTCAAAGTAAATTTTTTTTTTGCAGTTGATAAGAAGTCATACTGCCGACATCTTGAATGATTTCACCAAAAAAAATGCCCATGTCACTCGGGGGTGATGTAAAGATTCTAACGATACCTTATACGTCTACATCTGTTCAGGCATTTTAAAGTTATGGTGGAATAAAGAAACTCACATACAAGCATACAAACATACATGAATGCTTAAAACATAACACTCCTTTTTGTAGGCAGTCGTGTAATCATAATAATCTCTCTATATTTATAATGATAATAATGTAGAAGTGTAGATTATATATTTTGGTGTGACTTGTTCTTTGGTTATTGGCACTCATAGTCAATTTGTTTTAATTATTTAAAACGCTAAATTAAAACGACGGTATTATCTTTCACTCATAGTTTTGTTTTTCTTTTTTGCAGTGTCACCTTGGAACATCTCAAGGAAAATTCGACTTTATTTCCAATAGAAGTGGACCTGTCACAAAACGCTTTTCAGTACAAATCAACAGCTCAGATTATACAGGTATTTTTGTTTAATATTAATTAACATGATACTCTTATTCTTGTAAAAAGCGTTAGGAGCATATTTCTAGAACATTCTAGATTAACGCATATTGTTCTAATTAATTATATGAAAAGATTACTGTAGATGATAAAATTAATACTAATAACAATATCCTTCTCTAGGATAACCCTGAAGATGAAGATGAAATCGAATACGCAAAAGAATTGAAAGAATACCACGATATAGCGGACAACGAGAGTGAGTCTGGGACCAAAGATCACAAGCCATCTAATAGACGTCCCAACAAAAAGGATACCACAGAATCGTCACAACAACTTCTGCCAGATTTCGACGCGCTCGATATTTCTGCCAATTCCGACAAAACTGGCAACGACAAATTTGATAAACCTGTCAATTTAGACAAGCTCGACAATATTGCCAACCTCTCGCTTTTAACAGAGTTAGGATTGGAAGATGCTTGTGATTTTGGTGATTTCCAAAATGGAATGGATGAATTTTCACCAAGAAATAATGATGCGAATAACATTGCGGATGATGTATTTGAAAGATTGCTCAACGATTTGTAAATAGATGAAGTTTGGTAAAATTGCGACTTTCCGTGGGAAAGGTTTGATGCCTACTAACTACCAAAGAATAAATATGCAGATCTTTATCATTAAAGTTATTATGCTTAAATAAATAATGGAAGCTATTGTGAATAATAATCTTTAAAATATACCTATTTAAGGTGGATGGGACATGACGATATGAATTTGACTAGATGGCGCTAAATATGTGCATAATAATTAATTTTTTTGGCTTTTAATTGCAATCAGATCCGATTTAAAACTTTGGCGGCTATATTACCGTGTAATGATTATATTTAATCTTATGTTTCAATTTTGAACCCAAATTTTTAGGGTACAAATACAGTTAAAATATTAGTTTGACAATGAAAACTATCGATCAAACATGTAGTATTTTAACCGCGAATATAGGTTTAAATCTAACCTAACTGCAATATAAGGCCCAAAGAAATAAATTAAGTCATTAGGGCCATCTACTGAAACTCATGTCATGGACCATCCACTTTTAAATAGTAATAATATAATTTTGACTGTAATCAAAGCTATTGTTTATAAGTATTTTTATTTAGCTAGAATTTTTATATCTATAAAATAAAAGTCAGAAAAATCAATTTTTTATTTTATTTACAAAAGTGCATCAATAAATAGTTGCAAAATTTAAACTTATTCTAAAATGTACCTTAGGTACAGTGCAAGTGGTCAGTCAAATTGAAGAAATTTTGATTGAAGATGACATATGATATCAATTTTGGCAAAAACTGCATTAATAAGTTAAACTACCGTCTAAGTCTCAGACACCTATTTTATATGGTTTTAAAAAGTACTCAATAGACATAAGCAGAGGGATAGGTTATCGTAGGCTTGACTAGCTAAACTGATTTATATGGATCTGATAAATAACTTTAGCTAACCAAAAATTTTAATCTAGTTTGTAATCTGTTTGGAGGTTACCAATTGTTAGATTTGTTGACCAATTTGTTAAGACAAGGTCAATCCTAGAAGTAATTTTTCAAACCCTCTCTCTTCGTATCAGCTTACTAGATGATGCACTTCTTATCCAATTAAAAATGGATGTCTACATTTTTTGACACCTGCCTTTTAGATAAGTAACCAGTTACTAAAGATTGTTAAATGAACGCCTTATTATTTTTCATAAATGTACTCTATTCTTCTTTTTACCACAGGCCACGGGTAATCCCCATCGAAAGCAAGTATCAAGTCCTTTCCTTTCAATCCTTTTACACTTCTCAAGTACGACTTCAACTTTTCTGCGTGCGAATGGATGTGCTTATGCGCTAATCTGTCATGAACCCGCGGCACAATGTTCAGGAAATCAAGCTTCTTCAATTTGTCATAGTCTATGCTTTCGACGAACTCGTTCAAATTTGCTTTAGCGTTTTCTTGCAACTGTTGCAAAGTCGTCGACGCCTTTTCTTTTAGAGTTTGGAGTTTGACCGAAGCCTCGTCTGTCAAAGTATGAAGTTGGGTTGAAGCTGTGTCGGTCAAAGTCTGAAGTTTGGTTGAAGCTGTGTCGGTCAAAGTCTGGAGTAGAGGTGTGGCAGTTTCTTTGAGTTTTTTCACGTCGATTGTGGCTGCTGTTGCGTGGATTGCAATGAGCAAAGAAACCTGGAAAAAAGCTTTATTACAATAAATACATACATGGTCAAAATAGCGAGTAATTCTTCTTTTAAATTGATCAACAATATAATTTATTCAAAACTTTTGAACCATGCAATTTTGATGACTTTTATAAACCTAGGAGCCTTCTAAATAAAGCAATAATTATCCAAAACGGTTAAAAGCTCCCAACTGAACTGCTGAACTGCTTCCAACTGAATGAACATAATCAATAAAAATGTAGGTATTTAAGCTCCTTCTTTTTGAAGTCGATTAAGTAATTATAAGAAAAAATTACTGTGCAGAATTGTGTGTACCTTCTAACTATGCATATAGTAAATCAGAAAGTAACCAAAAGTCTGTACAATGAAGCTAATTTTAAAAAATGGTCTAGGCGACTAAAGGTTTTTTTAAATGTTATCTTTTTGTCAGTTTGTTTGTTCGCGCATCACGTAAAAACTATTGCACCGATTGCGATTTTCACTGTTGGATAGCTTAGGGTTTGAATTAAAAACTGCTGTATTTGACATCTCAATCCGATGAGCAGAAGTCGAGCAATCGATAGAAAACCATTTTACGTATGAACGAAGTATGAAGATATTGGTACTTTTGGTTCTGTAATAACACTTAGGATCCATATATCCTAGAAAAATGTAGTATATATAGTATAGCAATGCTGTAAATGTGGTAATGTAGTATATATAGTATACTACGCGGGCATAGATGTCAGGTACAGACTAAATGCTTAGTCACAATTTTATTAATACACTAACGGTACCCGCGGCTTCGCATGCTTGGTCGTTTCTCTAGGCTAACAGTACTCTATGTACTATTCCAAGACTTAAAATACCAATGTAACAACATTTGATCAAAATTCCTTAAAAAAAAAGAAGTTTTTACCGATTGCTCGGCTTCTACTCATCGGATTGAGATACCAAGTGCACTAGTTTTTAAGTCAAACCGCAAGCTATCCAACAGTGACCGTGAGTTTTTACGCGATTCGCGAACAAACAAACAAATAAACATACAGACAGTTTTTATTTATTGCTTTTTTTTCATAATCTTATTTTATGTACCCTATACGTTTTTTTAAATTATCTTCTTTGCACAGACTTTTTCGTACTTATTGCTTTATTACAAGTATAGGTAGATTAAGAGTCCGAAACCTTTTTTTTTATACATGTAATTATTTCATTGCCATTGGTATATTGGCAGGCGTTTTCAAGCGCACGAACTCAACGGTCTCATTATTTTATTTAAAAAACAGAGGGATATGTTAAATAAAACCTCTCCCTCTTAAAAAATTGCGCCAGTATATTTTACAACAGGTTTCATAAGTATTTAGTTTCACTGTCTTACCTATCCACTCCTTGCTCCTTGCTTCGCGTGCGCACGCGCAGTATGCGAGCAAGGTAGTCGAAAGAAAGAAAGAAGAAAAGAAAAAAGAAAGAAAAAAAGAAAAAAGTAGAAAGAAAGAAAGACAGTAGTAGTAAAAAGTAGTAACTATGAAACATTGTTTGTTATTTCGGTGACTATGCCGTCTCACAGTTGGGCAAAAATATCCCCAATATTCTAGAAGTTTCTGTCCGGACTATTATTTATTCTGTGCATCATATATACTCATAATAAAACAGTAAGTAACAAAAAGTATGCACAAGGAAGATAATTAAAAAAAAACTAGGAGACTTAACATAGTTACCTACTGAACAAGTTTTTTTTTATAAAACGGTAATTAAAAAGAATGGTCTAGGGGATTTAAAATAAACTACAGTATAAGTTTTTTTTAAGTGGTGTTTGTTCGAGCATAACGTAACAACTACTGAACCGATTGTGATGCGGTTTTCACGATTGTATAGCTTAGGGTTTTAGTTCAAACTGTCGTACTTGGTATCTAAATCCGACGAGAAGCCACCGATAAAAAACGATTTGACATCCGAACGAACTTTTAAGAAATGTAGTTCCAGGTTCATAAGTACCTATAATGTACTTTATAGGTACTTATAGGTCTGGAATGACACATTTACTTTAACCCAGAGAAATGACCACGCGGGCAAAGCCGCGGAGACACCAGTATACAATACACACACCATTCCTCTACTTTATTTCTTTGCCAGGTAGGGTCACCCTTCATCAGACGAAATTAGTCACGATTATATACAACTGGATGTGCCTCCGGCTTTGCCGCATGGTCAATTCATTTAAAAGTAGCCCACATGTGATAATCTAGGACCAAAGTACCTATAAAGTACAATATACTACATTTCTTCAAAATTCTATCAACCGTCTAATAGTTTTTTATCGATTGCTCAGCATTAAATCATCGGATCATATACCCCAAGCTATCCAACAGTGAAAACCGCATCGCAATCGGTCCAGTAGCTTTTACGTATTGCGCGAACAAACATACAGACAGACACGATTTAAAAAAAAACTAGCCTATTTTAAGTACACCAGACCCTTCTTTTGAAATTATATTAATTGTACAGATTTTTTGGTCTTGCCTTCTTTAATATAAGTATGTATATATTAATTAGTAACTCACCAATACAATTAGCCCCCTCATGTTGACCGGCAGCTCTGTAACGATGGCGACTGAGCCGGCGACGCGCATGCACTGGATATAAACAATCGATTGCTGCAACTACTAATTTGGCAGGCGAGGTATTCTGGAGTTTCGTATGGACGATCTCGAAATTGGTTCTCTGTTGTCACTAATGCAGCCCAAGAAGAGTTAAAAAAAGACGGAGTCTACACCGACAAATCCAAGATATGCCGATCCGTTCATAAGCACAAGCCTCACGCACACTTACGCCATGTTACACCGATCAGCCGCCACATCGCAGCATGATCTCGATTAAAGACGGAAAATCAAAAACGATGCTATATTTTGTGATGAAGTTGTGTATCAACCACAAAACACCATAAATTATCCGAATACACACGCAGCCGCCATTTGCTGTGCTTTACATTTGTTTCTCCGTATTTTTTTAGACCTTCTTGATACAGCCATTATAATTGTTATTATCTTAATTTGGTTGATATAGAGCGATGGTAGCCCAGCGGTATACTAGTACGAGATAGAATCCAACGATACCTGGTTCAATATCCTGACTGACCAATTACTGTTCTAAGTTATGTGCGGGATTCCATCTACCTTACACGACAAACAAACAAATATTTATATCGAATGAGGTAGTGGCGACTTCTGGCGTCAGATTTTGTCAGGCACCCCGAGGGCCTCTAACGTGGCCTAAAAAGTGCTGTCTATCGATAACAATTGCAATAAAATTTTAGGAACAAATCTTCAGAATCCGCACATTAGAACCTACTACTAACCTACTACTTGGCGACACAAGTTGATTAACTCGTAGACACGTTAGCACGGTATTACGGGCAAAAAGAGTATTTTTGCAAAATTGTAAAATAACTAACGATTTTTTTAGTTCATTTACCTTCCTCAAATGTAGATGGTGTATGTAGCAGACCTGTTAATAATTCTATATTCCAAAAAACCCAAAAACGCGATCTTCCACAGATTAAGAGTCGTTTGCCGAGGATCGATCCCGGCATCTATGGATTGCAAAGTGCACACTACCGCTCACCCAAAATCATTCGTTAGAAAATATGAGGATAAGAATATTGTTTTAAGTCAGAATTCAAGAAAAAAGGTAAACATAATCGTTGAATATGTTTAATTGTTGAATATGTTTCTGAAGGGTTAAAAAAAGACGCTTAAGCTTTTCGTGACACTTCTTAGATCCTATGTCACTCACGTGTTTAAAATGAATCCAATGATACCTTATTTATCAAAATCAACCAAACCGTTTAGGCTGTAAGACGCGCCTAAGAAACATAGGTAATATGCAGCCCTCTGCCAGTCAGGTAAAATGGTTCTGGGCACTGCAATTTGTTATAGTCAGACGTGGCGCTTAACATCAGGCGAACGATCTGCTCGTCACGTCACTTATTTGTATAACAAAATATGAAAAAGTAGCGACATCGCTTCGACATCCTCTGCCTCTAGAATACTTCCCAAGAGAAAGCATTGATATGTACGTCAGGATTTTATCAAAATTCTGCACACATGCACAACGCGTGCTCTCTGAATCACAAACATTGATCGACACGAAGATTTATGTATGTACTTTGCGCTTATGTAATTAAGTATTTAGTATTGTGTCATTATTTGACACCTTTGATGGATGCGGATGTTGTCCTTTCGGGGTAAAGGAAGGAGCTGTTTGGAGTTCTAGTGAAATTTATTGTGAAAGTTAGATGACTGATTAGATCAGATACTATAGTGGACTCAGCTGTGCCCGCGTGGTCATATTTCTTAGGTTAAGAGTGTGAGAGAGTGTTTTTGTATGTGTGTAGTGTGTGTTGTTCTGCCATGTGTCAGCTCGAGGCTTTGGATTCAATTGAGAGACGTGCTATGAGGCTCATTGGGGATGACACTCTGGTAAAGAGTAAGCTTCAACGTCTGGCGCATTGACGTGACGGCGCAAGCCTGTCAGTATTCTACAGATTGCACTATGGAGAGTGAGCACCAGAACTGCACAAACTGATTCCCCGTCACCTTTCCATCACCGTACGACTAGACGATCGGCAAAGCGCCATCCTTTTACGGTTTAATCACCTCGCACAAGAACGAAGCGTTACGCTTCTTCATCTATACTTACAATAAAACTGTAAAGGGTCCAATTCTGTACATTGAAGATATTTAGATTTTTTTTTGGACCTTACACTAGATTCGATACTGAAGCCAAAACTGTTTTTTTTTCATTTTTGTCTGTCTGTCTGTCTGTATCTTGGCTAGGCATCACGCCGAAACTACTGAATGAATTTAAATGTAACTTGGTATAAATGATTTGAGTTCATACTACGAGGTAGGACATAGGCTACTTTTCATCCCGAAAATGGAAGGGTTCCCGCAGGCTTGGGGTTGAAAGTTATTTCAAAAAACACTTACCACTCTGAAACTACTGCACGGATTTTGATGCAACTTGGCATAGTCATAGTTTATAATAATAAGTTAAAATTGAGAATACTTTTTATCCCAAAAAATAAAGTGTTCCTTGGGGATAATGTCCAAAATTCTGTAAATTGAAGATATTATGTAATTTTTTTGGAGGCCGTTCTATATGCAATACTAAAGCCAACACTGTATTTTTCTTATTTTTGTCTGTCTGAAAATTGTATGTCCGTACTTTGGCCGCGCACCACGCCGAAAATACTTAATGAATTCAAATGAAATTTGATATGATTTGAGTTCACACTTCGAGGTAGGACATTAGATACTTTTCATCCCGAATAAATTAAGTGTTCCTGCAGGATAGGTGTGGAAAATTATTTAAAAGAACACTTAGCACGCTGAAACTATTAGACGGATGTTGATGTAACTTGGCACAGACATAGTTTATAAGAAAGGTGAAAATTATGGATACATTTTGTCCTAAAAAATAAAGGGTTTCTGTGGGATAAGGGTCCAAATTCTGTACATTAAAGATATAGTGTTTTTTTTTGGAAGTTATCTATATTCGATTATGAAGCCTAAACTGTATGTTTTTTCATTTTTGACTGCATGTCTGTCAGTCTGTATCTTAGCCGCGCATCACGCCGCCGGAACTACTGGATGAATTCAAAAGAAACTTGGTATGATTTGAGTTCGTACTACGAGGTACGACATAGGATATTTTACATATCGAAAAATTTATGGGTTATTATTTAGTGGCTGAAACTTATTTAAATGAACACGTACCACGCTGAGAGTAATGGACGGGTTTTGATGCAACTTGGCACTGTTTTAAGTTATATGATGGGTTAAAATTGAGGCCATGTTTTATCCCGAAAAAGTAAAGGGTTTCTGCGGGATATGGGTCCAAAGTTATGTTAATATTGAAGTAATAAAAAATATTTTTTGGAATGTTCTCTATATTCGATACTGAAGCCAAACTGTTTTACTTTTTAATTTTGTCTGTCTGTTTGTCCGTATCTTTACCGCGCATCGCACCCAAATGACTAAATTAATTCAAATGAAAAAAATGCTCTTGGGTAATTAAAAAAAGGTATTGAACAATTATTATTTTGTTAATCGTGTCTTTCTTTCCGTTTGTCTATGTTTGTTTGTTCACGCATCACGTAAAAACTACTGGACCGATTGCAATGCGGTTTTCATTGTTAGATAGCTTAGGATTTGATTTAAATCTGGTGTAATTGGTATCTCAATCCGGTGAGTTAGAAGCCGAGCAATTGATAAAGTTAAGTTAAAATTTTGGACGGCTGAGGTTTTTTTTTTCAAATGTTGGTATATTGGTCCTGGAATAGCACATTATGGTACTTTGAACTTAAAGAAAAGAACACGCGTGCGAAGCCGCGGGTACAGCTAGTTTATTATAAGAACTTCTAAGGAGTGGAATGCCCTGCCCTCGTCAGTGTTTCCGGTAAAATATAACCAAGGTGTGTTCAAGTCAAGAGAATAGGTACCTACTAGGCAAGCGTGCTACACCTTCGACCACATCATCGCTTTCCATCAGGTGAGATCGCAGTCTAACGTTTTCATAGTAAGAAATAAAAAAATACTACACCTCAAAATTCTTAAATCTGTCAAATCCTTCCACTCATCGGATTGAGATATAAAGTACCTACACCAGATTTTCAGCCAAATCCTAAGCTAACCTGGAAGAAGCTGGAAGAGATCGCTGCTTAGTGATAAGGCCGCCGATTGTACTATTTTAAGGTAATTGTTGATGTGCCATAATTTAAGTTTCTTTAGTGCAATAAAGAGTTATCTACCTATCTATCTATCCAACAATCAAAACCGCATTTCAATCGGTTTAATGATGCAAGGACATACAGAGACAGACACCATTTAAAAATATAATAAATGATTGTTCAGTTTATTTTGGCACGAGTGCCCAAAAAAGGAGTGTATTGTTTTCAGGGTTCATGTATGTATGTTTGTATGTATGTGAGTTTCTATATTCCACCATAACTTTTAAATGCCTGAACCAGTTTAGATGTATGGGGTATCTTTAGAATCCTTACATCATCCCGAGTAAAAGAAGCTATATATTTTATGAAACAATAATACAATTTGGTGGAAAAGTGGCACCATTTTCAAAGGCAAAAAAAAACTATATGGGTAACAAATTGAAGGCCTTGATGATTGACGAGCACATTCCAGCAATACCCATAACATTTATTAGCATAAAAATTATTAGTTCGTTTTGTAGCAGGCAGCGGTGTTTTTTCACTTACTTTGATGTTGTACTTGCTAATTAGAAAGATAATTTAAAAAATGGGGACATAAAATAAGCTACTGAACAAGAATATATCATTTTTTAAATGGTTTCTGTAGTTTGTTCCAGCATCAGATAAAAATTACTGGACCGATTGCGATGCAGTTTTCACTGTTGGATAGCATAAGGTTAACTTAAAAACTGGTGTACTTGGTATCTCAATGCGACGAATAGAAGCTGAACAACCGATAAAAACTATCCGACGCCTGAAATAAGTTTGTTGAAAGGTATACTGGTTGGTACTTTTCATCCCGGAAAATTGAAAGTTTCCGCGGGAAAATGTTGATTACTCACTGTAAGGAACGGTTGCCATCACAGAATGGTGTGTGGTTGCCATGGAAACGAAATAACAAGTATGTCAAAAGTATCAAGAGCTTTGGTGTTATACCTACTTTTGCAATGGTTTTTAATATGCTAGAAGAAAATAGGATGCGTTTTTTCGCGATAAACAGTAGTCGCGGGCGGGAAAACTAGTTGTATAAAATAAAACGCAATATTCTTAAAATAAAAATTTATTAAAACATATGCACAACTTGATGTTACAGCTTAAAAAATGTACGTTTATGCACTAACTAAACCGCTATCTCTAGTTTTTTTTCATGCCATTAATTTTTGTATTGAGTTTATTGTTAAACAGGGTTAACGGAACTAAGGGTTAATAAAATTTAAATACTTATTATTTTGCTTATATACTTAGCAGGTGTTTTTTTTTTTTACTTTTCCAATTCTTGGTGACCATGATGTGCAGTAATTAACATTAATATTGCAAGTTAATTAAGTAATTATTATATTATACGCTTTTAAGATAGAAAATGCTAGCATATTTTTTAAGGAATTAGGCAAGCGCATACTGAACTTTTACTGTTTAGATCCACTTCCAAAAACCGGTTCCTTTTATGTGTTAGTAACTATACAATATTTTCCATACAGCAATGTTTCTCTTTCTATCAATATTTTTCTATTATATAAGAAATTGTATATAAATAAGGCTCATTTAACCGATATATAAGAAAAGCGGTTACTAAGATTAGAATAGATACATTATATTTTTACAGTATTGTTTTGTGAGGGAGATACAATGAAGATATTGTTTTGGAAATTTTCGTTTATCTTCTATTATTCAAATATTGGGCCTAGCTGCAAGGTCTAAAATCACAAAACATGTTTTTTTTTTCGGCAATAGATTTTCTATGGAAATACAAAGATGCCAAAATCCTCAGTAATATTCGGAGTACTGTATGGTTACTATAATGAGCTTTCAATCGATTCTATCCCGGGAGATTCGGTACATTTAATTACAATAAATCCTATGTGCAAACTATCCTATGTGTAGCTAGCGCATATTCCGATAGTGTGCGATATCGATTGAGCGGTGCTCGAAGGGTTAAGTCAACTTGGTTTAAATTTCACAATTTTAATAGAAAATCCAAGATTTCGGTTACAATATTTAAAATTATAAATGCTTGTAATTGATTACAAGAAAAATTTGATTAAGCATGACTTGCTTTTATGCAGTGTGGGTCCTCGCTTAACCCTCCTTATACGAGGTGGGGTATGACAAACCCCAGACTCAAAAATCGCAGTTACTATCATACTACAACAGAGCGGGAGTTGGTTTACTCAGTAGCGTATACAAAGTGGGGTATGACAAACCCCAGACATAAAAATCGCAGTTACTATGAAACTATAAAACCCCGGGAGTTGGTTTTCTCAGTAGCGCATACGAGGTGGGGTATGACAAACCCCAGACCTAAAAATCACAGTTACTATCACATTCAAAATGCGCGGGAGTTGGTTTTCTCAGTAGCGTATAAGAGGTGGGGTATAATAAACACCAGACTCAAAAATCGCCGTTACTATCAAGCTAATCAAGCGCGCGAGTTGGTTTTCTCAGTAGCGTATACGAGGTGGGGTATGGCAAACCCCAGACTCAAAAATCGCCGTTACTATCAAGCTAATTAAGCGCGCGAGTTGGTTTTCTCAGTGGCGTATACGAGGTGGGGTATGACCCCAGACTCAAAAATCACACCCCACCTAGTACAGGAAGGGAGTGTTAGTCCCCTCGTATACGGAGGGTTAATATTTAAAAGAAACTCGGTAATGATTGACGGTAATGCTATCTATTGGTAGTGTTCTGAACTGACCAATCGAACATGGCTAATACCAAAAGATCATTATTTATTTATACATATCAGAATAACAACCTCGGCAGTACCTCCCTCACAAAACTCAAGTATATTAAAGTATAGTTTACATATAAATACGATACAAGATATATCACATGTCCTCCTGTACTTATGTCGCCCACGACGCAAGCTGAGCCAATTCGTCGTCCTCTTCTGTAATATGAAAAAGGTACATGTTAGAAAGAGATAACAATAGGATACAGAACAAGTGTCCAGTCAACAATGGGCCGAAACACCTCAATAACTTCTAAAATTTTGGATCTAGCTTTATGAAATAAAGACTGTAATATAGACAATTTTATAGTGCTTATTTAAAAGTAATAAAAGTTCAAGATTATGAAGTATTTTACCGCCCGCGACTTCGTCCGCGCGGACTACTGTTTATCGCGAAATAAGCAGGTATAGCACCACTCTTGATGTTTTTTGACATACTTGTTATTTCGTTTCCATGGCAACCGTATCTTACAGCGAGTAATCATCATTTTTCAAGTTTTCCCGTGGAAACTTTCAATTTTCCGGGATAAAAAGTATCCTATGTTTTATTGTCCTATGTTTTTTTTTGTATGCTATCTCCATTCCAAGTTTCATCAAAATCCATCCAGCCGTTATCGCGTGAAAGCTACCCAAACAAACAAACAAATAAACAAACAGACAACGTTCCACTTTTATATATTGGTGTAAGAAAGAAAGAAAGAAAGCAAATACATTTATTCAACAATCACAAATAATAATAAGATACAAATAATTACAATAATCAAGGAATAAGAAAGAAGGAAAAGAAAAGAAAGTACAAAGAACAAATAAAAATAATATGGTATAGATATTTTGAATAAAAGTAGGTGATTATAATTCACTAGATTTTGAAAAACAATATATGCAATTAACACACATTTAAGTATATTATATTGCCACCACGAGCTACTAATACAGCTGTTGTACGGTTTGGCATACTTTCCACCAGGTTTCTGAGCCGATGCTAAATTATAAAAATCGACTTTAGTGTTTACCCGACAGCACAGACCTGTAGGTAGGTCTGTGCTGTCGGGTATAATGATTACTTTTCTTTTTAATTCACACCAATTACCTAGCCCGAAACTAGGATACCATGTACTATGGGCAATAGATAACGGATAAATGTACATAGATACGAATATTACATCCATGGCTCGGAAACAAACAGTTCTGCTCATCACACAAATGATTCAACTTTGGGGGGATTCGAACCCACGACCGTTAGATTTCGTAGTGGGTCTCTAGCCACTAGACCAACCGGTCGTCAGAGAGTCAAAGTATAACTCTATAAGAAGCAAACCTTCACTCATTCTACCTATACCATCAATCACCTCAAGACTTTACTGAAAAGACAATACATACATAACTATAGAATTTTATCTCAAACTTCCATTAAAAAAAATACACAAATTTATAAAGTACAATTTGAACTGCTTACATTTAGAATTCATGTTGTAGTTTTGTTACAGACCCAAAATAAACGGAATGTATGAGCACGAGCGTTTTCTTGTCGACGTAACCGGCAAGCGTTAATGCGCACCATTTTACACCATCAACCAAACGTCATAAAGTTCGACTTTGCTTGACGCTGTATCAAGCGCAATACACACGACATCCTCGACTGCGCGAGGATAATGTGTTTATCACAGACCAAACGCGCTCTAGAGACCAAACGTGTGGGCCGATTTTGATGATTCTAACGTCAATCGATTAGTCTTAATCTTGCGAGTGACACTAAAGACAGACAATAATATAAATTCAATATGGTGACAACCAGAAGTACCATTGCGAAAAATAAATAAATAATTTTATAAAAATAATTTAAAAAAATAAATGCTTTTATGCAGAAACCATTTCATGATGAAAATTATCACATTTAAATGCCTTTACAACATTTCGTATCTATTCTGTTAACAGTTGTGGAGTTCCCTAATCAGGAGCCAATCCGGAGTGCTGCAACCATGTCACGATGAAACTTCAAACCGGCTAGCATAATATAATGTGTGTACAACATTTGGTGTCTGTACTGTTGACCGTTGAAGAGTTCCTTTGTCTGGAGCTGTTCCTGGAAGTCTATTCAGGTCATGCTTACCATAAAAATGCGTTGTCATCGGAACTGAACCAACAACTCCGTGGGTTAAGAGGAAGTGGTTCTAATTCAGCTTGCAAGATTTGTAAACATACATACAAGATACAAATATTACAAGTTAAATAAAAGCTTTTAAAAAATAAAAGTCGATGAACTATGTTAAGTGGGGGGTATCATTGAATAGGTATTTGAAAATCATCTACAGGTTTCTCTTATCATTTTTCTTTTCGAACAACCTTTTATGATCAGTAACGATTTAAAGTTGGTTAGCAACCGTTTTCTTGTTAGTTTTGTTCGCAGTCGGGTTTTGTAGCACTTTCGATGATGTCCTGTTTAGTCTGTACTCACCAGTCTTGGACTTGCTGGGCTTGGGCTTGTCGTGCACGAGGTCGGCGACGGGCACGTCGGGCAGGTTGTCCGTGGGCACGCTGATGCCCAGCATCTCTTTGTCCAGGTCCTCCTGATAATACCAATCACTTTCAGTTCTAGCCCGGTCACGATACAGAAGAATTTCGTACAATGACCTCTAATTACTTATATCTTTCGCTCGCGCATAAGTTATGTCAATGTATTATATACTATACATATATGCGCGAGCAACAGAGATAAGTAATGAGGGGTCATCGTACGAAATTCTACCTGGTCGGCGTCCGTATTTTACACATTATATACCTAGATGGGGATAAACGAGTTCTAGGGGGGTATCTCTTTGTTTTGCATAACTTTATTAATACTAATTTACTTTGGCATAATGAGTTAGGCATAACTTTTAATGATATAATATTAATTTTACATAAACAGTATTTGGCATACTGTTAACGTAGGCATAATGATCTTTTGGGCTATATTATTTTGGACTACTATGGAGTCGCATAAAATATAATCTAGATACTATACTGTGACAGTAGGTTAAGGTAAGCCGCGAACATGTTTGTTTTACATAGGTAGGTATTACATAAAATAATTTAGTTCAAAATTATTTCACTCACGGTGAATACGAGGCATGCCTTTTAAGTTTTGTCGTTTGAAGAAAAAACACAACTAGAACCTTATAGTACTTTTTATTGTTTTTCAAAGTATTCACCGCGTAGCTTCATACACTTTTCCATTCGCTCAAACCAGTTATTATAACATTTATTCCACTCTAAAGTGGGGGTGTTCAAAATGGCTGACTTGAAAGCGTCGACTGCTTCTTCCCCGGATGGAACCTTTGACCACGAAGACTTTTCTTAATTTTAGGAAATGAAAAGAAATCGTTAGGGCTTAGGTCAGGAATGTATGGAGGATGGTCAAGAATTTCTACTTTTTCCTGCTTCAAATACTCAATCGTTTGACGAGCGCTGTGTGAGCTTGCGTTGTCGTGGTGCAGGATGATGCGTCGCTTTGAGTTAGATTTTCGAAGTTCGGCGATGACTTGTGGTAAACAAACTGTGGTATACCACTCTGCGTTAACCGTTCTACGATCTTCAAGTGCAATAGTCGCAACACGGCCGGTTTTTCCAACGAACGTGGCCACCATCTTCTTTGAAGTGCTTCGAGAACGAACAACTTTAGTCGGCTTTGGCTCGTCTTGAAACACCCAAATTGTAGATTGTTGTTTGGAATCAGGATCGTAGGCATAGATCCAAGATTCGTCACCACTGATGATGTCGTAGACGTGACTTGACTCTCCTCGGTTGAACCTTTGCAGAGTTTAAGAAAACTCTCACAACTCTCTCTCTCTCTTCTCTCCCGCGTCAGATGGTGTAAGAACACCATCTGATGGTGTAAGAACACCATCTGACGCGGGCCGCCTTGTGATCGTCGGAAAGCAGATGCGGTATCCAACGGCAAACTAGCTTTCTCACACCAAGCGCTTCATGCAAGATCTTCTGAATGGTTGTCCCTGAGATGACTAATAGAGCCTCCTCTCGATACGTCACATGACGATCTTCGAGAATTAGTTGTCTCACAGCAATTATGTTATCTTCAGTGAAGGCGGATTTTGGGCGTCCTTCGCGAGATTTGTCACTAACACTAGTATGTCCACGCTGGAATTCTAAATACCAGCGTTCGTCAGTGGGCTTCATCACTGGACACAGATGTTAGCTCTTCAAAATACTGAAGCCAGGCCTCTTCTAAAGTTGTAGAAAATTATTGCACGAACATTTTCCTTAGAAAGATTCATTTTCGTACGTAACCTGACAGATTCCAATCGATGCTGTGACTAAACAATAGCATTAATCCTAATACTTTCAACTGTTTTGAGACTCAAAATTTAAACACATTCGAATATAGAACAGTTCCAAATTCAAAATTGCCGGGAAATATGGAAACGACAGAACTTAAAAGGCATGCCTCGTAATTATTTTTTATGCTACTAAATAATATACTTGTTTATGGTTATGCTAAATTTAGTTAGGGTAAACACGATTATGCGTAATTAGTATATAGCGCATAATTTTGACTTGTAAATTAGGACAGGTAAAATTATGTAATACTAAATTATGTCATTATACTTTATGCGTATCGATAAAAAAACAGTTCTAGGGTGGGGTAAGAGACGATGGTAGTCTAACGGTTCAATAGCGCAACTTGGAATCCAACGATACCGGGTTCGATCCTAGGCTCCGCACCAATGACTTAAGTTATGTGCGGTTTTCCATCGCTCCGTGCTTCGGAGGGCACGTTAAGCTCTCGGTCGCGGCTGTTATTGATTAGCTGTCGTTAAGCCATGTCAGAGGCTCTTGGGCGGCCTGACTAACTTTGACACTAGAGGCTAGCACTACCTCATACGAAAAATAAAATAGAGTGGACACCACGTTTAGGCAAACGTAGTAGGACGCCCTGTGGCCAGGTGGAGTGACGACCTACGAAAAGCGGCTGGCAGAAACTGGATGCGGAGAGCTGAAGACCGAGCTCAGTGGCGTGCATTAGGAGAGGCCTACATCAAGCAGATTGCTATAGGACTACTAAAGTCAAAGTATTTATTGTAAATAGGCAAAATAATAGCAATTTTACAAGTCAAAATTAACATCTCATGAACAAGCAGAAATAATAAAATGATTTAATAGCTCAAATTCTTGCTTTGAGTTTAAAAAGGAAATGTCCTTTTGACTATACCGGTGCTTCGGATATAGAACACCAGTTCGAGAAGAGAACACCAAGAAACTCTTCGGGAATGTAATTTTTTCCAAATTTGTCTTTTTTCAAATGTCAGATTTTGCACATTTAAATGACAAATATAAAAGATACAAGTGACGGAATGCCCCACAATCATCAAACTATCAAACTGGGACAAATAAAATTAATCCTGCACCACTTAAAAATACTCCTGGATCACTAAAATTACTCCAGCATAGCTAAAAATGACTCTTAGATCCCTGAAAAAAAAAACTCCTGCACTACTAAAATACTCTTAGATCCCTAAAATGCCTAGCATAGCTAAAAAGATTCCTAGATCCCTGATAGGATTCCTGCACTACGAAATAGGCTTCTGGATCCCTGGTTGGACTCCTTCACCGCTAAAAAGTCTTCTAGATCCCTAAAATAACTCCAGAGTAGCTAAAAATGACTCCTAGATCCCTGAAACTGAAAGGACTCCTGCGCTACTACAAATGCTTCTAAATCCCTGAACAGACTCCTGCACCGCTAAAATACTCCTAGATACCTGAAAGAACTCCTGCACTACTAAATAGGCTTCTGGATCCCTAGTTGGACTCCTTCATCGCTAAAAATGGTTCTAAATCCATAAAATAACTCCAGAAAAGCTAAAAAAGACTCCTAGATCTCTGAACGAACTCCTGCACCGCTAAAATACTCCTAGATCCCTGAAAGGACTCCGGCACTACTAAAACGACTCCTAAATCCTTGTCAGGACTCCTGCACTGCTAAAAATACTCCGAGATCCCTGAAAGGACTCCAGCATAACTAAAAGGGCTTCTAGATCCCTGAACCGACTCCTGCACCGCTAAAATACTCATAGATCCCTAAAATGACTCCAGCAACGCTAAAAAAAGACTCCTAGATCACTGAAAGGACTCCTGCACTACGAAAAAGCCACCTAGATCCCTATTTGTACTCTTACAAAAAAGACTCCTAGGCCACTGAAAAGACTCATAACCAGCAGATCATAGGGTGGCCACCACTAAATGAACTCCTGGGCCGTTACTTATTGTATTTTGGCCACAATAAAAGTTTTTCTATCTTTTTTTCTTCTCTTACCTGTTCAAGCTCCTCGAGCTCTTTTTCGAGCTCCTCGTCGTCGATGTCGTTGGGGAAGGCCACGTTGTTGCTGATGGCGTCGGTGATCTCGCGCGAGATGTCGTGCTGCTCCGCTATGTCGTCCATGATGTCGTGCACTTTGTCGACATCACTGGAACATTTTAAAAATAGTTGTCAGAAACAAAAAGGGGGAGGGGGAAGGGGGGATTTTTTTTCAAAACAAGTATAAAATAAATAATTCGGTTATAGTAGTAACAAGTTTCTAGCAGCCAACTTCATAGAATTCGCCGCTTCTCTCATAGTTGTGAGTACTTTATTGTTAGTATTCGCTCCTTTTTTTGTTATTGTGTTAGCTCTTTTGAACGATTCTATATATGTGAGTTGCTTCTATTACAATAGTGTGGATACTTACATGTATTTGTGAGCCAACTTCATACCATTGGCCACAGCTCTCATAGTTTTGAGCACTTGAGCATTAGTGTTGGATCCCTCATGCACTTCTCTCTGTGTGAGTTGCTTCTATTAAATTAGTGTGGATACTTACATGTCTTTGTGAGCTGACTTCATAGCATTGGACGCGTCTCTCATAGTTGTGAGTACTTGAGCATTAGTGTTAGCTCCCTCGAGCGCTTCTCTCTGTGTGAGTTGCTTCAATTAAATTAGTGTGGGTACTTACATGTCTTTGTGAGCCAACTTCATAGCATTGGCTGCGTCTCTCATAGTTGTGAGCACTTGAGCATTAGTATTGGCTCCCTCGAGCGCTTCTCTCTGCGCTTCTATCTGTGTGAGCGTGCCGTCGATCTGGGTGAGCTGCTTCTCGTAGCGCTTCTTGCGCTTCAGTGCAGCGATTGCGGCTGGATTGTGGACAAGAGTGAATTTAATTAGAGCTACTGACATTGGCTTTACTAGAAATATCATCACCACACCACATGGCATAAATTATCTATACTTATAATAAAGCAATAAGAACGAAAAAGTCTGTACAAAGAAAATAATTAAATTAAAAAATGGTCTAGGATGCCCGCGGCTTTGCCCGCGTGGTCATTTCATTTAAAAGTAGCCCATACGTGTTATTCCGAGAACAAAAGTACCTATAAAGTACAATATACTACTTTTCTTCAAAATTCGTTTAGCAGTCAAAAAGTATTTTATTAAATGCTCGGCTTCTACTCATCGGATTGAGATACCAAGTACACCAGTTTTTAAGTCAAAACCTAAGCTATGCAACTGTGAAAACCGCATTGCAATCAGTCCAGTAGTTTTTACGTGATGCGCGAACAAACAGACAGAAGTTTCTTATCTACTTTTCAGTAACTTATTAAGTACCTGAGACCATTTTTTTTTCATTATCTTCTGTGTACAGTCTATTTCGTTCCTATTGCTTCATTATAAGTATACATATTACCTTCATTCCACTTTATTATTACATATTATTTTGTAACATCAGGTCACCTTATCATGAAATTGAGTCATTTTGTTTCCAGATTGTTTGTTCTAAATTCTGCTACAGAGTAATAGCATTTTTTAATAAAGAATGATTTAAGTTTTTTACAAAATAAGGTAGTCTTTGATACATTTTTTTATTGCCGACTATGCAATCGTTTGACCACAATCTCACCCGATGGAAAGCGATGATGTGGTCGAAGGTGCAGCACGCTTGCCTAGAATTTCATTATAAATTGATATTGATCCAGAATTTGGGCATTTACCAAACATGTGTAAATTTGATGATGGTAGGATAAGCTTATTTTTGTCTAGTCTACTGTAATTTCCATGTATTTCACTATTTGATGTAGATAAACTTCGGTATTTCCTTACAAACACATATTTGAAGGCTGTAAAGACATATTGGAAAATATATGTAAGCTTAATTTTTTTTCTCAATGAAATTCGCTTTATGACTATCTCTCTGTTTATCACAAGGAACCGATGCATTCCTTTTGCATAATTTAAAGATCCATGAAGTCTGGACTTTAAATTTATAACTGTCACTACCTTCCGGCTCCATCATCAGACCCTGGATACCACAATAGACTAGAGAACTCATAAAGACAAACCAAATGAGCCCAAATTCTAAGGGATTCTATCACTTGATTGTTGAGTTCCTGTGACTACCATCCGGCTACATAATCAAACCCTGGATACCACATTAGACTAGAGAACTCATGAAGACAAACCAAATGAGCCCAAATTCTAAGGGATTCCATCACTTGATTGTTGAGTTCCTGTAACTACCTTCGGGCTCCATCATCAGACCCTGGATACATTAGACTAGAGCACTAATGAAGACAAACCAAATGAGACAAAATTTTAAGGGATTCCATCACTTGATTGTTGAGTTCCTGTGACTACCTTCCGGCACCATAATCAGACCCTGGATACCACATTAGACGAGAGAACTCATGAAGACAAACCAAATGAACCCAAATTCTAAGGGATTCCATCACTTGATTGTTGAGTTCCTGTGACTACCTTCCGGCTCCATCATCAGACCAGCTCAATAGTACCATAATATTGTATTGTCATCAAAACTACACTTATGAGCAAAACTTCAGCTTCATTGGATGTTGTTAACTAGTTCAAAGGACCATGCTCAAAACCAGGCTGAAGATGCGTCATCATCATTCATGTACCAAAAATGTTGGTCTTAATTATGAATCCTTTTAATATTTTTATAGCCCAATTGGAATAGGGTTTTAAAAATAAAATATAATAATAACCTTGCTTGATTTGTATCGGCAACCACAGGCCACCGGCAACAGTCAAGTTTTCAACCGAAGTTAGTGAAAGAAAAGCAGATTTAAAATGGATATTCATTCATAATCGATATTTGTCAAAAATATTTGATACTGCTCTAGATAGATAGAGCATTATAAGATCCTGCTTCATAATAATATGATTTATTTGATGAAGGTCATTAAATAAATGTGATCTTAAAACAAAATAATATGTGTTGTTATTCATATGCCTCTTTTATTTGCCCTACTTGTGCAGTCAAAAAAGTGACTAAGCTAAGTAGGTACCTATCCAGTTGCTAGCCACGCGCATGTATGCGCTCAGTACTGCGCAATGTTAGAAATAGCGCCACCCGATAATCATGTACCTATATTATATTATAATTATAACTAAAGTATGAATGTTTTATAACCTATATTTTATAATTAGGATGAGCTCAATTTCCAGTCAAATATTTAAACGTTTTTCTTTTTATAATATTCCTTTGTACATTTCCTTTCTTTTGGCGACAATTTGGTCCAGATGCAAGTACAGACTAACTTCCATAGAATATTGGGCAAGAACCTTTACTTGCAAACTTGTCCCAGGCATAATAACCAAGTGCATTGAATAAAAGCGTGTAAAAGCTACTAAACCAATTTTGATGAAATTTATACAGACCTGGAGATCTATTCTCTCAAGTAAAAATAATCATCTAAATCTGTTCCGAAATCCCGAAGATATAAGAGAACATAAACATAAAAACAAATTTATTTTCTAATAAAAATCTACTGAACCAATTTAGATGAAGTTTATGAAACTACAAGTTAATGGGACTACAATGAAACTCTACCTTTTGTTGTATGAGATAAATATTTGTAAGTATATTGCTAACCTAAAACTCTTAGCTAATTAATACTAAATTACTATAACAAGCCGCTACCATTGGCATTGCCAATTTGTATGGCAATGCTTAGTCTTTGGGCAAAAGAACTAGCTAAAAAAGTAAAAAAAGACACCTGCACTGCCAAAAAATAACTTGCCAATAAACTATTTACTGATGGAATGTAATTATCTTCAATTTGATATTGTAAAATTCAAAGAAAATATATATTTTTTTGCACTTGACAGTAGAGCCATAAAATAAAATAGCCTATTTACTCGGGGGATGTAAGGATTCCAACGATATCTCATACATATAATAATTTTCTAATGGAAAGATTTTGGTCATGGATTCAAACTCGTATACTGTGCCTCAGCGCTGCACATGCCTTTACCAGCTCGGCCACCGAGACCTATGCGTTGTCATCTAAATCTTTCCACTATTATATATATTTACGCTAAGCAGGCGTTAACTGCTATAAAAAAACATAAAGATTTCCCATACATCTAAATCTGTTCAGGCATTTAAAAGTTATGGTGGAATAAAGAAACTCGCATACAAACATACATGAATCCTAAAAACATTACGTTGTGTAATAAAGGCCAGCATTTTGGTCAGGTGTTGCTTCGACAAGACTCCCAGATATATTTTTATATATTTGTTTGGTATACTTCTGGTCCCCAAGGCTCTAGTGTATACTTTTGCATAAAACCAGAATCATCCAAATCGGTTTAGAAATCTTAGAGATTTGCGGCAATATATAACTATTTATTTTCGAAAAACCACTGAACCAATTTTGATTTATAATAAAATAAACTTTAAAAAAGTAAAAACCAACTTCAAAATGAATAAAATAATCATATGTGGGAAACAGTTAAGGATGTCTGTGCCATTGATTTGGTTAGATTTAAGAAAATTGGGCACTGACTTCCTGAACTGTTTCCCACATAAGATTATTTTATTCATTTTGAAGTTAGTTGAATTTAACAGTATATAATTTATTGGCATAAGTTATTTGTTGGCAGGGCAGGTGTGTTTTTTTAGTTTTTAAGCTAGTCATTTGTAAATTGGAATTATATCATAATTATAACAATGATAAAAATTGCTCAAAAATTTTGTTCTCGCTTCAAATTGTTGCCATACAGTATGACTTAATTTCTACATTGATAGAAATAGCTCAACATATATGAGCTCAATTCAGTCACATGTCTCATACAATTGAATCATGTTTTATTTTCTGCATTTAACAGAAATAGCTCAACATTTTCACGATTGCTCCGCTTGCATCTTTTATTCAGTTTGATGTATAGATTTTGAGTTAAATAAAAAAGAGGCAGCAAATTTTTGCTTGGCCTGAATCAGCAGAATACTCATGCTACGCCACTGCTAATGGCTTTGTCAATCCGTACAGTATAGTTCATAATTAGTCATATCAATTTGTAAGATAACAAATATATAGGTATAGTATAGTAAGAATAAACCTTTTTTATAATAGGTAGCAGCAACCAGGCCTGCTAGCAACCTTACTTTGCGCACTAATTCTTAAATAAAAAGCGACTCTTGCCGCAAAGTCATAAAGTGCAATTCAGCTTGCACAACCTATACCGCTAAAGTGCAATTCAGCTCACATGACCTGTACCGCCTGCAGTACAGATTGGGCAAGCTGAATTGCACTTCATGATGTCGCACCAAGTGTCACATTTTATTTAAATTTCGTAGTAGAGTCAGCCTTCTGTATGTAGTACTAATATTTATTCTGTGTGCTAGTACAACATTACAGGCTACAACACATACTTTTTTATTTTTAAAGTGAATTGAGGAAGCTTTGAAACATTCCTTGTTCTATTCCTTTTTTTAGGTACACAATAATATCTTTTGTTTGGTTATAGAGCATTGTAAATGGTCAGTAGGTTAATCTACTAACCACACACATAGGTACATAAACACATACATATATCTATTTTCTATATCCAACAAAAACCTTTGATAATAGTGACAGCTGACGACTTAAGAAATAAAGAAACCAACTAAATCAAAAGTTTATGATTGTGTGTATTTGTACTTCTTCAAACTGAAACAGCGGAATGGACTTTGCTGAAATCTGGTGTGTTTTGGTTATGGAATAACACATAGAATACCTATTTCACAACATCATTAACATCCAGTGAAACCGCTGGGCACAGCTAGGTAGTGATATTTTTTAATCTTTGTTGTGATATTCTTGCTGAGCATTGTCGCGAGTGTTGGAATAAGGGAAGTTGGGGGCAAGACAGAAAAATGATAAGTTGGATACTATCATTTAATAATTATTAGGTACTATGAAAAGATGACACATAAGGAGTTATGGTTGACCAATATCGAATCATCCACGTGCCAGTACCAAATACTGTGTTTGATCATAACAAGGTCATCATAACAAAAGACAAAATTATCATTGCAATGTTAGTTACCAAATCAAGAAGAATAATTTAAACACTGACCTCTCTTATTCTTTGTGCCATGTTTCCGCGCCGTCTGTATCTCTAATTCTACTTTCTTTTCCAGAAACTCTTGCTTTTTCACCAATAACTCTTCAGTCTCGCGTAGTTTCTGAATTGCTTCGTGTGTTGATGGGCCCTTTTCCTCCTTCTTTCCACCAAATATTTTGCCAAGAAAACTCATTTTTATGCACCTGTATGTCTCTGGATGATCTACTTTGTAAGATTACCACGGAATTGTATAGTAATTACCCCTGAATCGTGAAAATTATTCAATCTTTTTTCTTTTTACAGCGTATGCGTCACCCTCTGGCTAATATATCTCTAATCTGTGGTCGTGTTCAAGCTGATTGCTGTCAAAATATAAATCTACAAAAATAAAAAGTGTAACAGCTGATTTGCAGATTTAGCCATTTTAATTCAAATTACGTCATCCTTAGTGACTTCTTTAATTGATATCATATTAAAAATGCCGTTAGTTTTTGGGTCATTTTACCGTATGTTCGGATTGACAAAAGAGCGATTTGGGCAGTAACGATTGCCCATGAATCTGTAATACGTCGTAAGATTGCCATGTTAGACATCAACGATCCTTCCCAAACCAAACAAAAACGAACCTATGTTACATGAAATAAAGTCACTTTTTCGATGTCAAAATTAAATGTCATGTCATCATAACATGCCAAACGATTTTATTACAAACAAAGCATTTCAAAAAACGCTAATTAAGTTTCGATCAGCGTTCGCTTTGGAAATGAATGTTAAATGTGACATCGGAAATAACCAAGTGCATTGAATAAAAGCGTGTAAAAGCTACTAAACCAATTTTGATGAAATTTATACAGACCTGGAGATCTATTCTCTCAAGTAAAAATAATCATCTAAATCTGTTCCGAAATCCCGAAGATATAAGAGAACATAAACATAAAAACAAATTTATTTTCTAATAAAAATCTACTGAACCAATTTAGATGAAGTTTATATGGGACTACAATGAAACTCTACCTTTTGTTGTATGAGATTAATATTTGTAAGTATATTGCTAACCTAAAACTCTAGCTAATTAATACTAAATTACTATAACAAGCCGCTTGCCATTGGCATTGCCAATTTGTATGGCAATGCTTAGTCTTTGGGCAAAAGAACTAGCTAAAAAAGTAAAAAAGCTACTAAGATCTAGGGTTGTTTTTCGTTTGGTTTGGAGAGGATCATTAGTGTCAAAATGGCAATCGAACAGCTCAAAACGCCACTGCATTATCTCGAGTGCAGGGACCGTTGGTTTTGCATGTTTATGACATGACAGTTTGTTGTTAAAAAGGTTCTTTCATCATCAAGAGATGGCGTTCGCTTAACTTTTGTTATTTATTTTACTCAACTCAACGTAGGCAGTAATCGAAAGCAGCGTTTACAGTAAAACTAAACAAACCACTACTAAACCAAACAAACGACAGGTTGTTTACGTTGTTATTATTTTTATTTATTTTATGACATTGACAGTACTTTACGACTTTATTTATTCCTTTATTAAAGCAGATAAATTAAAACTAAATAAAACGGCCCATTTTCTTGTAACATATTTAACTGTATTCGATTTACTTATAATATAGCAATAAGCACGAAAATGTCTGTACAAAGAAGATAAATAAAAAAATGGTCTAGAGTACTTCAAATAAGCCACTGAAAAAGAATATAACATTTTTAAAATTCGTGACTGTCTGTTTGTTTGTCTGTATATTTGTTCGCGCATCACGTAAAAACTACTGGACCTATTGCGATGTGGTTCATTGTAGGATAGCTTAGGGGTTGATTTATAAACTGGTGCACTTGGTATCTCAATCCAATGAGTAGATGCCGAGCAATCGACAAAAACTTTTTGCTGGCTAACGGAATTTTGATCAAAGGTTGTATTATATAAGATAAGATAACAAACAATTTATTCTCACAAACTGTATACAGCAACACATAAATCAACAGAGAAACAAGCAACTAAGCATCTGTGTTCAAAGATCGCTGCCATGTACAGTGCTGCCAGAAAAGGTCTGAGCTCAGCAAAAAAGCTGTAAATGAAAATCCACAGCGCTGTTTTTCAGCTCAGGCCATTGGTGACGCCCGGACTTTTTTTTAAATTAATAAATAATCTGTAAGTACACAAAAATATAGGAAATAAATATAACTATACAAGTAATTATCACAATAATTCACGCACAGTATAAATAATATTAAAGTATATAAGATTTAATATATTTGTAATTATAATTGAATTTATAATTTGTAATGATTAATGGAAGCTAAAAGATCACACGAAATCCTTGTATTTTGCTTAGAGGGTAGGCATAACAAGAAAAAAAGAGACTATATACGTGCGGCACTGCCAAACGGCAAAATTCCTACATTGATTACCTGTGCCAAAGAACAATTTCATGAAACTCGGCAGGAGAGTGAGTTTTTTTTAAAGAAGTGTAGCTATGTGATAATATATGACATAATAATAATTTATTAGAAGATATATTTTTTGAGCGTTCCTCACTGAACACTTTTTTGAATTTCTAAAAGGTGATTTTTATATATAAATCTGAAATTAATTTTACATTAAAGTTTACGGCAATGGCAGTGAATTCCAGCACTTCGTGGTACAGAAGAGAAACTACCACAAAATGCAGCTGTGTCGTATCGCGGGGTACGCAATATATATATAAGGATGCTCGAGTTACATATTGATTATGGTATTTTAGGGCTTGGAATAGCACATACAGTAGGTACTTCTAACCTAAGGAAATAACCACATTTGCGAAGCCGCGGGTACAGCTAGTTTATAATATAGAATATCAAGAAGGTAGAAAATACTATTAATGAATACTATAAGTAATGAACTTGTTACAAAACTGACGCACAAAATCTCATAAAAAAGGAACGCAGAATGTCTTACCACACTATTGTTACCAAAAAGTCACCGACGCCATCTAGCGAGAGATAAATAATGCTAAAATGACACTTGGAAAACCGCTCACTGTCATCGTGTGTCAACGAACGAATGCCATAAGAATGATACATAAGAAAAATCACCTTGTAAGCAGTATATTAAATCCTCCCAGCGGTTAGGTGATTCTAAAATCAAAACGGCGATAGTGGTTTAACGGTTTTGAGGGATCAACTTAGCTGCTACTGCAAGCAGCACGGCAGTTGCGCTCTGGCCCATCCACTTAAGATTTCTCAGAAATGGTGAAAACGTGATACAAATTGATAACTACGTTATGCCAGTGAAGAGTTGACTGTCAATTTAACGACTTTTAAAGGTAAGGATTAAAACAATAATATCCTACAGATATTTTAATGCGATCACAGCTCCGTCCTTGTAAAAAAAAAGTTTTTTTTTAAATATTTTATAAATTTTTCATATATGTAGTAAACAGACGTATCATCAAAAGGTAAAAAAAACTGTTTTCATGTAAAAACAATCAAATATTTTTGTTTTAAACTTATTTAATTATGTTCGCAAATCTATCAACATAAAAATTTAAGTACATATGTGTACCTTTAGATTAAACTGTTGACACGCTAATAACCGATGTAGAGTTTTTATCGATAAGATCAACGGTTTAATACGAAACCACTCGGTACCTTATAAAAAAATATGTAAGTTACTTGCCACTAAGAGGTACTAAACTGGTCGGGTGGTCTAAAAAATTGCCACCTTTGTGCCTTTTTTGCGCCACTAGGCGCTGAACCACTCGGTGGTTAATGAATAAATTCAAGTCAAAATATTAAAATGCTTTTTCTTCCAGGAATGATAGATAAATATTCGAAACAAAACTGTAACCTCAACACAGTTAAATTTTATATCGGAAGAGTGTCTTTTTTCTATAGGATATTGGGTAATTTTTCCTTTGGTTTGGGAAGGATCGTTAGTGACAAAAATTGCAAAAGTTTGAACGGTTAGTTAAAATGTACCTACATTTTCTCTGCCCGAAACGCCCTTTTGACCTGATAATGGCAAAGTGAAGGGTAATGAGTACTAATTATTGAAACAGTAAATAGCGTCCCCCCTATTGGTCTGATTTTGACAAGCGAGGTGTCAATCGATTCGTCTGCCTGTTTAAAGTGCACTGCGGGGCAGTTGCATAACTTGTTGCGGTAATATTTTCATTATCATAACGCTTTAAAGTTGATATTGCTTTGAAAATCTGATTGAAATATATCGCATTGGCTTAGGGAATCACACTGCTGCAGCCCGATTACATAACTTGGCTTCAATCGAATTCTCAATATCGCAACCACTAATGCCTTGCGATAGAGTCGAAATTGCTATGAAAAAAGTGATAATCCGATTGTAGCCAAGTTCTGTAATTGGGCCACAGATCTGCAGCCCAATTACATAACTTGGCTTCAATCGAATTCTCAGTATCGCAACCACTAATGCCTTGCGATAGAGTCGAAATTGCTATGAAAAAGTGGTAATCCGATTGTAGCCAAGTTCTGTAATTGGGCCACTGATGATTTGCTTTGCCGTACTTTCGTTTTTGCTGATTCAAAGCGCCCCCACCGAGGGTCATTGGAACTAAAATTGTCATTGTCTCATCTCATAACGTTAGTCACAGAATAAATAATAGTACAATTATGCTAGTTCTGTGGACCCCAAGGAAGTTCTCTGTACTTATGTACAACTGCAGCCCGATTCCATAACTTGGCTTCAATCGAATTCTCAGTATCGCAACCACTAATGCCTTGCGATAGAGTCGGATTTGCTATGAAAAAAGTGATAATCCGATTGTAGCCAAGTTATGGAATTGGGCCACTGGAACGCCTTCTTCAAAGTAAAAGCGGGGTATCCTAGGAGGATGCATTATTAAGGAGCGCGTTTACTCGGGTGCGAACAGTAGGTACAGGTGCCTAACCACATAACTTAGCTTCAATCGGTTTGTCAGTATCGATATCACTAATGCCTTGCGATAGAGTAGAAATTGCTATGAAAAAAACGTGATAATCCGATTGTAACCAAGTTCTGTAATCGGGCTGCAGGTCAGTTACAGAACTTGGTATCAATCAGATTGACACTTTTTTCATAGCAATATCGACTCTATCGCAAGGCACTAGTGGTAGCGATTTTGACAATCCGATTGAAACCAAGTTCAGGGGCCCGATCACAGAACTGGCTTCAATCAGATTGTCACTTCTTTCATAGCAATTTCGACTCTATCGCAAGGCACTAATGAATTTGACGGCTTGAAACCGATATGATCAACACTGCGTAATAGTACTGCAGGAGCCCGACCACAGAACTTGGCTTCAATCAGATTGTCACTTTTTTCATAGCAATTTCGACTCTATCGCAATGCACTAATGAATTTGACGGCTTGAAACCGTCATGGTCAACATTACGTAATCGCACTGCAGTACTCAATCTGCGTTCGAGTGGAGTGTGCCAGTTTGAAATATTTTGGTTTTTTGCCGAAAGATGGTGAAATGTGCGGTAAAAACTTGTCTAAACGACACTAAAAAACACATCAAACTAAAATGTAACATTACATTTCAGAGATAAGTCAGTTTTACATACTTTTAGACGGATTTAATATTATGTTATAGCAGTGATGAGGATCGCGCGAGACGTGCTTTTGCTTGAAGCGTCTCACTGCACCGCCCGCCACGTGGCGCATCGAGTAGCCTCTCAAGTGCGCCACTTCAAAATGACGGACGCGAGACTTGCGGAGCAATCAAAATTTTCGCGGGAAGCCCATTTGCCGGCAGCTACCTTGCGTAAACAAACCGTTTTTATGACCACTTCATACAGTTGTTTATTAAAAAAAGTACTCTTTTGTGTAGCTAAAATAATATACAATAGATTTGCAGTGTTGTTTTAGTACATCCCTAATTAAAATATTTATAAAAACACGATGAAAGTTGAAGAAAAGTCAAAATCTAGGAGTTGATACTTTCAATATTTTTTTATTCGAGATCTTCAGCGACGACTTATGGTTTTTATGCGTATTTGATACCGCTACAGATGTCCCTTTCCATCAGATAAAAAAATAAAATCATCATCGATTATTTTTTTTTTAAATAATCGACTAAAATCAAAAATTAATTTGGGCAAAAATCATGCGTGATCTTTAAAAAATGTTTATGCTGCTACATGTTATTACTATTTTTATTTCCTATATGTTTCGTATAAAGACATGGGTCTGCTGTACTACGCTGGAAGTTTAGCTCACTCAGAACTTGGTCGAAATGATAGTTCCAGCATCTGGGTGCCTGTTTCAAACCATTGAGGCTTCTCATCAATTTGCAAACTCTCTTAGAGTTATCTTCGAAACCTTCAGGCTGCTTCATGTAGATCTCTTCATTCAGTTCACCGTGTAATAACGCTGTGGTTACATCAAACTGAGTAAGGTATAATTTTTCAGTAGCAGCCACACTTAATAAAGATTTAATAGTTGCCATTCTTGCTACTGGACTATTTGTCTCTTCATAGTCGATACCTTTCTTTTGTTTGAAGCCCTTGGCGACTAAGCGAGCTTTATATTTATCTATAGAACCGTCAGGATTTTTCTTAATGCGATAAACCCATTTGCACAGCAAAATGGTTGTAGTGAGTGTTAGAACCGCCCCTCGTAGAAGCTGCAAGATCCATGCTACATGCCAGAGAAGAGTTTCCTCAGTTTCTTTGGGCAGAAGTTATCAATACTGCTACATACGTGCTCAATCGTACTGGACCTACTAGAGAGAAAAGCAAAGTACCTTTCGAACTTTGGCACAACAGAAAACCAAAGATAAGTCATCTTAGAATTATTGGTAGTGAATGTTATGCTTACGTACCTAAACAAAAACGTAAGAAATTAAGCAAGAAAGCTATAAAAGGTAAACTAATCGGCTACGAGAATGACGATGGATTTCATATCTGGACACCCAGTGGAACGATTAGATCAAGAGATAGATTGATAGATAAATTTGTTATTGCACACACCACAAACAAAATCAATAAAAAATAAAGGAACAATAGCAGAAGAAGTGTCACAATAGGCGGCCTTATCGCTAAAAGCGATCTCTTCCAGGCAACCTTTCGATGAAGAGGATTTGTTATAGTTGTGAGGGATGGGGTGCATTATGATATAAAAAATACTACTAAGTGAGAAATAGTAAATCAAAATTCTAATTATACTAAAACTATTTTATATATAGCTATAAAATATTAAATCCGTCTAAAAGTATGTAAAACTGACTTATCTGTGAAATGTAATGTTACATTTTAGTTTGATGTGTTTTTTAGTGTCGTTTAGACAAGTTTTTACCGCACATTTCACCATCTTTCGGCAAAAAACTAAAATATTTCAAACTGGCACACTCCACTCGAACGCAAATCGAGTACTGCAGTGCGATTACGTAATGTTGATCATGACGGTTTCAAGCCGTCAAATTCAATAATGCTTTACGATAGAGTCGATTTTGCTATGAAAAAGTGACAATCTGATTGTCAGTATCGATATCACTAATGCCTTGCGATAGAGTCGAAATTGCTATGAAAAAAATGATAATCCGATTGTAACCAAGTTCTGTAATCGGGCCGCTGTTCGCGCTTGCCGGTTGATAGCGACGTTGTTCTGCCTGCGCCCCGACCACAGCAGTGCTATTACGCAATGTTGATAATATCGGTTTCAAGCCGTCAAATTCATTAGCCGGTAAATACACGCGGCCCGTCCTCGGGCCAAATCCCCGGAGCTCCGATACACGCGGCCCCTCCTGTTGCCAAAAATAAAAACTCTAAATGCACCTGGCTGCCGTGGCAGCCAGTTTTGTACAAGATTTCGATTAAAATGGATTCCCGCGTTCCTTATCCAATCTGAGTGTTTTATTCTTTTAAGGGATATTTTTCCTTTATGTTTAAACACTAAATAAGTACCTATAAACTTAGTATAATAAATAGAACACGTATAAAACTTGACCTAAAATTTAGACGAAATTTTTTGAAAAATTTCTGTTTTTCAAATTGATATTCTGGTCACTTTTTGTACTAAGCTGTGTTCATATTTTAATGTTATTAGATAGCTACATTCGTGTAATATTTGAATAAAGCATAATAATAGGATGTCCTCGATCTTATTTCCAAGATACAATATTTTTTCTGGAAAATCACCCCATTTTTGTCTTCATATTTTTTCCGAGGTTATATTTCCATAAATAATATTTTCTTATGTCTTTGGTTCGGTTTGTCAGTGGCAACATATATTCAGGCAACCACAGACCAAGTTTTGTGCGATTGCGTCAAACCGAACAGCAAGGAATGGAAAATGAGTTTTACGGGAACGCAGCGACGAGAATATTTTCGCGCCAAATTCGACGTAGTGACTATTACTAATCTGTGCCTGCGTGTATACACGTACTGTGCTATAAGGTTCAAAGAGGATTTACCGGCTAATGCATTGCGATAGAGTCGAAATTGCTATGAAAAAAGTGACAATCTGATTGAAGCCAAGTTCTGTGGTCGGGCTCCTGCAGTACTATTACGCAGTGTTGATCATATCGGTTTCAAGCCGTCAAATTCATTAGGCCTTGCGATAGAGTCAAAATTGCTATGAAAAAAGTGACAATCTGATTGAAGCCAAGTTCTGTGGTCGGGCCCCTGAACTTGGTTACAATTGGATTATCACGTTTTTTTCATAGCAATTTCTACTCTATAGCAAGGCATTAGTGATATCGATACTGACAATCCGATTGAAGCTAAGTTATGAGGTCGGGCACCTGTACCTACTGTTCGCACCCGAGTAAACGCGCTCCTTAATAATGCATCCTCCTAGGATACCCCGCTTTTACTTTGAAGAAGGCGTTCCAGTTGTACATAAGTACAGAGAACTTCCTTGGGGTCCACAGAACTAGCATAATTGTACTATTATTTATTCTGTGACTAACGTTATGAGATGAGACAATGTCAATTTTAGTTCCAATGACCCTCGGTGGGGGCGCTATGAATCAGCAAACACGAAAGTACGGCAAAGCAAATCATCAGTGGCCCAATTACAGAACTTTGCTACAATTGGATTATCACTTTTTTCATAGCAAATTCTACTCTATCGCAAGGCATTAGTGGTTGCGATATTGAGAATTCGATTGAAGCCAAGTTATGTAATACGGCCACTGGTGTATATGGCATTGTTAGCCGCTGCTGAATTCCATATTGGTTCAGGATATTCCGTACATTTTCGTTATCGAATTCAGTCCCGTTAACGCTCAATAGGGTTCTTACAATATGTCCTGAAGTTTTGGCTTCATATAGCATTTGAAGAAGTTTGTTTTTAGCTTCTGACTTTTCTCTGATAAAGTAAACAAAACGATAGCTGGAGTAATCGTATTTGAAGAGAAGGAAGTATCTGAACTTAGAGACACTTGGGGTAAAGGGTCCACAAACATCTGCATGCATCAGCTCTCCTGGATTCGTTGCTCTTGGTCTCGTCCTAAACGTGAGTCTGTGTGCTTTTCCGTATACGCATCCTTCACACTTCATGTTGTCAAGTGACAGTTCTATGCCCATTTCTCTCTTGGCTAAATCTCGCACATGTCGTTTATCTTGGTGCGCGAAATGTTCGTAGTACAGTTGTAGCATATTCGATTTTTTTGAAATAATATTCACTTCAAGAGTTTTATTTGGCAGGACAGTTTTCAAATCCAGCTTGTACAGTCCTCCGTTAGGTTCTCTTCTTCCAATTATAACTGTAATGCGCGCGGATAATGAAAAAATATTTTTCGTTAAAGATGGTACTAGCCACACCACACATCTTCGAGTGTTATTATCCGCTTTTGATCATTGACATTTGATTGTACGATCACGGTTCCTGTATCAACTGCTGCAATAGTGGTGCCGTCAGCCGTCATTACTGTGTGAGTTAAATCAAATTCATGAAACTCATGGAAAAAATCTCGTCTTTTGGTGACATGCCTTGTAGCTCCTTTGTCAACGAACCAGCTGTCTCTATCTTGTGGTTGTTCCTTTGAACAGGCGTTTATCATCAACGTTATATTTTGAAGTTGAGCATTAGAAGATGAACTTCCTGCACTTGTAGGTTTAGGTGGCTTTCCATCCTTGATCCACTTCTTGCAGTTACGAACTCTGTGTCCAATCTTAGAACAATTGTTGCAAGACTTCTTTTGCAGTCTTAAATCTCATGACTTTTGTAAGAGTTTCTTCTGTCATGTTGTTGGTGAGTATAAGTAGAGCGAATTTTTATCTGCCTGCTTCATCGACCCTATTAAACAAAGGAGGACTAGGACCAACTACTCAGTATGGACCGCGTATATTAGGTGCAACGCACACAATTGGCCTCAGTCGTAATCGGAGTTGCGTTGGTGTAACACGTGCGTGTACTTTACCACATATTATTCGGAATTCGCAGCAAAAACGCCTTCCTGTTCTTTTATAAGGTGCATAAATAGCTCAAGAACCAAAAATAAGTTGCACTGCATTACTTTTCACTCGTAAGATAAGTACTATAAATCATAATTTTCTTTAAAATTCTACTGATTGATATTGTTTGAAAATCGCCATTTGCAGAAAGGGAGAGAAATATACGATTCGTAAGAGTGCAACAAGACAAACGGCGTATAAAAGTTTGAACAAGGCCCTATATCATAGAACTATAGTACACTGACAAATGTCAATCAAACCTACAATAGTCAGTCAAACTATAGAAATATCGTACATTTTTGTCATATGAAACGCTGGTTTTGCGTATTCGACTGACATTTGAAGGTTTATTATGATTTGTCGCTTTATGAAATAGGGCCCAGCCCAGATCTCTTTGTACCGTCAGGAAGAAAAAAATTACATAGATTTTAGAATTGATTTTTTCACTTAAGAATTGCATATTTTATTTTAATCTACCTACCTTTAGGTATTTGCCCCTTGTTTATATTAGAAGCGTCAACATAATAGATACTTTCTAACATGTTCCTGATATTTCTTCACATGTTTATTTTGTCTACTCTACACCCACTGATATGTTAATTGTTATTAATAGGTTTACTAAAGATGAACTGTGGAAACATAAGTGGCTATAAGTTGTTAGAAGACAGAGGGAAGAGCACTAATCTCTATGGATAGGCTCTGTCATACTTTCGTTTGTGCCGATTCAAAGCGCCCCACTGAGCGTACAATAGTACAAAAAATAGTAAATACGTTAACTACTTACGTACGTAGTAAATCCATTAGTTTCGTGGACGCTCACGACTGTCAAAGTACTGCTATCAGCGCCAACAGCGCCAAGTGGCAATAATCAAATGAGCTAATTGCGACGTTCGTCAATAGTCTGTCTAGAGTCGTAGTAATATGCAGTTGTCTATGGGGAAGAGCCAGATTGGCTACCCAACAGTAACAGTTGATTTTGTTCAATACACTTCAAATCAGAAGATATGTATACAACTCACAAAGGATATAGGAAGATATTAAAAAACACATATGCATACTAGGTTATATGTACTTACCTATATTAAAGAGCATATTACCTTATTGGCACACCTAAAATGCCGAATTTGAAAAAATATACGTTTTCTTGTCCATTATTGAAACTAGTCGTGTCTATCAACTGGAAAAAATATAATAAACAAAATGTAATTAAAAAAACTGCCTAAGTGATATGTTTTCTGAGATATTTGGGTATAAAAATTTTCAGTCTTGGTCAGGGAGGGATGAGGGGGTCTAATGAAATTTATTTCACAGAAAACTAATCTAACTTGCGCCATCCCATAATTGCACGACAAATTAATGCTGTCGTAAAGTTGGACGAAAAATAAACCCAAATATGTCTTAAAGAATAACACGATATTTTCATAGAACACTTTTTGTTTCTTATATTTTTTGCTATCGATTGACACTAGTTTTATTTATGGCCAAGCAGTCGAGTTTTATTTCAAATGTTCATCATAGTCTTATCAGTGGTCAGAGCATGATTGAGTAACATATAAACAAACTTTTGTAAATGGACGATAAAATGTTCAAATGTTGTTACTCAAGCACACACTATCAGCGGATATGTATTAGGTACCTACTACAAAAACTACGAAACTTAACAAATAGTCTTTTTTTTACATTGGTGATCATAACCGCGGTAGAAGATAATATTACTTTATTTCATTGAAATTTATTTGCTGATGATTCCTTAGATTATTTTATGTTTACGGACTAAGACGAACTTACCCGATACCAGAATCGTATTTGGTTCGAGTATTAATGTTGTTATCTCTTTTGCGCTACTGTCTGTGTATGTCTCTCTATATTTGTTGTTGGTGTATGAAGTGTACGACAATGCAAATTTAGCTGTGTGGGTGTGTTTTCCTGTAGTTGTATATAGTCCAGGTTTTAAGCTACTTACATGAAGTTCTAGGTTGCCCCATCCTCCTTTGTTTAATAGGGTCGATGGCCTGCTTGAATTTAGCTAGAGCCAAATTGTTTGCCGCGATTTCTGCGTCACCTCTTCCTGGACACGGAAAGGGTTTTAATACAGTGCCTTCACATACCTCCAGTGCATTCTCGCAAGTGCTCAGGAGTATTAAGACTTTGTATTTCCATGTTGGCCAGTTACTCCCATCCAGCGATCCAATTTTGAACTTCGTCGTAAATCCATCCATTTTCAATTACTGGCATCACATAACCTAACAGAGTTTGTGAAATTATAGGCGTGGTGAAAGTCATTGTAGACTACGAAGAAATAAATCAATGGTAACTTTTTAACAAAAGTATATTTTTTTCTTCTTGCAAAGAAAAACTCCTAATGACATAACAAACAGTATCCAAGATACATCTGACATCTCACTATTTTTGTATTCAGCCAATGCGTAGAAGTCCCAACCTCCCTGCAAATTCAACATGAATTATAAATGTATTGAATTTAACTATTTCAAACCGAATCCACAGAATAAATAATACTGAATCAATTGAAAACTAAGTTATCGAAAGGTTCTGAATCGGGGGGCTGGGCTACGTTTTTATGTCTCGTCCAACTACTAGCGTGCCAAGTACAAAGGCCTGCGACGTTCGTTATCAAACGTTTTCGAACGACACTGCGGAGCTGTCGCTACCAAAATAGATTTGGCAGCAAAAATTCATCGTTCATCGACTAAACCTGTGTTCGAGATGATGAGATGGCGTTGTGGGCAGTTTCGAAATATACTTTTCGAACTTGCCTTTATCTTTGAACATTTTCAACACTTTTGTCATTTTTGCAACTTTTGATACTATCGATCCTTTCCAAACTGAATGAAAAACGACCCTATCCCTGATGGAATTAAGTCAATTTATTTATTTATTAATTCAAATTCTTTTATTCTATCATTACATGATTAACCTAATTCAATAGAGTAAGTCAACATCTTAAGCATAACATATTAGAAACTAAATTGATTTCATAAATTCAGCCTCTGAACAATTGAATAGGTCAACTTTTTCGACAACTATATTTAATGTGTGCACCGTGCGTATCAATGGTGTTTTAGAAAGTAAATGAGTACTCGCACGGGGCACCGCAAACAGCCGCGGCCGCCGGCGCCTGACCACGTACCCGTCCGGCACATTCAGCCTCATCCACAACAATATCTCTGGATTGGAGATGCTGCCTCGAAATACCCTCATCATATAATATGCGAGTGCCGAATCCTTTCTAGTTTCCAATTTGTTGTATCCAACCATGCCCAAAACGAACAAAGTTGGGTACAACAACGGATAGTATGGGTAAACCCTATATAATCTCAGGTACAGGTACCTCGTAAAACATGTCATCGAAACATGCAAAACGAACGGTGATCGAAAACGTTCAGAACGCTAATTGCGCCCACAAATGGCCAAAAGGAACGCCAATTGTGATCATATTTATCGTTGTTATTATCATAATCAGTAACAATCCTCATTTCCGTATCTTCCATAGCAGTTTCCAGTGCCAAAATGGCGCTAATCAAATGCTCCAACGACAGTAAAAAATGACTATATTACAAATGCTCTCATTGTGAAGTTCGTCAAAAGCCTGTCGAGAGTACGGAAAATGAAAAATGACAATGGATAAATGACTTAAAAAATTTAAAAGTATTAACAAATATGGAAAAAAAAACCCGTAGAGTTTCTTGGTGCTCTCTTTTATAACGGGCGTATTTCCGAAGCACCGGTAGAGTCAGAAGGGTGTTTCCTTTTCCAGTGCGAGATTTAACTTTGTTGGCACATGAAAGGGAAATATCCGTTTCAAACTCAAAGCATAGTTAGTTTACCTTATTTTTATTGATGTGATCTTTTTATAATATTTTATATATTTCACCTTGTCCATGAGATGTTAATTTTGACTGTAAAAGTGCTGTTATTTTTGTCTATTTCCTATTTACAATAAATTCTTTGACGTTGACTTTGTGATAGAGTGTCATATTATGCTATTTTTTTACACCACCTTAATCGGTTTTAAGTTTTTGAACTTATTTCAATCCGAACTCGGGCAGTGTGGTTTAAATTGCACCCACAGTGCTGAGACTGCAAACACTGCTAACGATCGGTTTATATTGTTGGTCAGCATAGGCACGCTAACAAATTAAACCGACGATTGCATGCTTAATGCTTATGTCATTTGAGTCCGCTGTTCTGTGAATCTACCTACTGTTGTTTTATTTTAAGTTTACTCATTTCTCCCTTATTTATGTTGAATTCGTTAGCTTCTGCTAAAAGAATATAATCATTATTACATGTACTGGCAGTCTGGCGGGAGTTCCAACAACAATTAACAACATATCAACACAGAATTACATATGTCAATTTAGTTTGACGTTATCGCATACGCTGTTCTACCTCATTTTTTGTGAGCGTTGAGTGCACGCCAAAATTAAGTCAGTCTTGACGTCATGTGTCCGACGTGGAAAATAAATGCGCATTTTAATCCGACTTTGTGCGCGTTGACATTACACATAGAACACATTGGTGCAATTTAAACCACAGCCTGGGTTGATTCACAAGTTGACATTGACAACTGTAATATTTATTCACTCATTTCATTTTCAAATTGTTTTTCGTTTGTTTATTTGATTTTGCACCCGGCCGTCTGGTTAAAAATTAAAGAAAAACACGTCAAATAACTATAAATTATTACAAAATTTGTGAAAAATAAACGGGTTTCTTCGTAAATATGGTTCGAGTGATAACCCAGGAGACGTACGATGAAGTGGTCAAAGAGAATATTGAAGAATTTGGCATGACTATAGCAGAAGCAATAAGCGATGCTGATGCTCAGTTCGAAGCCCAGGTATTACATTATTTTTTGAATATCTGTGTAAAAATAGTGCTTATTTTCCTGGTCAAATATAAAATCTTATTTTATGTGATGTAAAGGGGTATGAATGACCTCAAGAGGTTATATTATTATCCTCTGATCTGATGATCATGCTACTGTGGAATTTCTGACTCATTAATGTTTGATAATATCTGCTAAATAACCAACTGCACAGCAATTCCATAACTTGGCTACAATCGGATTATCACTTTTTTCATAGCAAATTCGACTCTATCGCAAGGCATTAGTGGCTGCGATACTGAGAATTCGATTGAAGCCAAGTTATGAAATCGGGCTGCAGGTCGTGTCCGGTTTTCATGTTTTTAGGTTAACAAAAATTGAGGCTCAACTTTCCAATATCTGTAAATTGTAGAAGGGTTAGGGAGGTTGGGAGGGGGTGGGGGGTGTTACGGGGGGCTCCCCCATGGAAAGGGCGATGGCGATAATAAATAAAAAAAATAAAAAAACAATGTTATGTTTCAAAAAAATGTAAAGAATTGACACTGGGAGGGGTGGGACAGGTTGGAAAAAGAATAAAAAATTATCATCGGTATAGGCTCTCGGCAGAACTCTCGCGAGGAAATTTATCGGCACAACTTCGGAAGCTTGACCCACGATTTTAGGGGCGGGGATGGGGGGGATGGGTAGGGGTGAGCGAGTACAACCCCCCCTGAGGGTGAGGGGGCTAGAACTCACCCTCCCTCTGGGATATCATTTGTTTTATATATTTTTTGTTTTTTTTTCATAGCTTTTGACCTACGATTTTCGGAAAAGAGAGGGGGGAAACTGGTAGGGGGGAGGGAGTACAACACCCCCTGAAAGTGGGCCGGCTATATCTTGCCCCCCCTCTGAGATATGATTTTTTATATATATCTTTTCCCTTGATTTTGTTTTTGTTTGTTTTTTCTTTTTCTTTTAATTTGCTTTCTCAAGATTATAAATTGAAGGTTTATGCCCCCAAAGACTAGGGTAGGTTAGGTTAAAACAGGACTATACATTGCATGTCAAGTGGGGGGAGGGAGTTCAGCTCCCCCCACTTTCAGGGGGGTTTGTGAGAAAGCCTTCACAGGTTAAGGCTTCACAAAAATGTCCAAATATATGATACAAATTGTAAGCAAGTGTTAAAAGTAAAAAAACATATCTCAGAGTGGGGGGGTGAAGATCTAGCCCCCCCACTCTCAGGGAGAGTTGTACTCCCTCCCCCCTACCCTTTCCCCCCTCCCCCTCCCTAAAATCGTGGGTCAAGCTTCCGAAGTTGTACATATTTCACTCTTATAATTATTAATTTCTTATGATTTATTGATAAATCTCTTGCTTAATTGGGCACAAGCAATTTACCATTGAGATGTTTTTTTATATCTAGCTTATATTATGAAGTTTTCAGGTAAAGTTTCGATTCTGTAGAATATGAAAGGGTCATAAGTTTTGTTTTTCTCATTTTGCTTAAAAGCTTGCTAGCTAGTATGCAAAATAGGCATCTGGAGATATCTGTTGTCAAAATACAAAATTTACGATTAAGTTAGGTTGTTTTTATATTGTTATTTTTACAACATTCTTTGTTTGTACTCTATCTAATCTGTGATATGTACTCTTGTGTGAGACCATCCATTTTTAAACATTGTTTAATTAATGTATTATCAGATTAAATGTTCTGCCCATTTCCATTTAAGTTTCCGTTGAAGGTTGTGGGTTATATAATTTTTTAATTTGTGCCTTCGTGCCCCCACAGTGGCAATGGGCTGGTCACATTTGTCGTCGAACCGATAACTGTTGTTCTAGAGTGAAGACCGCGAATCGGCAAACGTAGTGTAGGACGCCCTCCAGCTAGATGGAGCGACGATCTGCGCAATGTAACTGGCAGTCATTGGGACAGAAATGCCGAAGATCGGGCTCAGTGGCGCCCCCCCCCCCACACTCATCTCACTAAATCTCTTGCTTAATTGGGCACAAGCAATTTACCATTGAGATGTTTTTTATATCTAGCTTATATTATGAAGTTTTCAGGTAAAGTTTCGATTCTGTAGAATATGAAAGGGATCGCGTACAAATCGCGAGTTATACCGAATTAAAGATCAAAAACATCCATTTTGCTGATTCTGAGCGGGACATCCGCGGCTTTGCCCGCGTGGTAACTTCTCTGGGATAAAAATAACTTGTGTTATTTCTTGACCAAAAGTACCTATAAAGTACAAAATACCAATTTTCACTCATCCGTCAAACAGTTTGTTATCGATTGCTCGGCCTCTATTCACCGGATTGAGATACCAAGTACACCAGTATAAAAGTTATAACCTAGTTAATTATATACATAGTCATCCTTGCCGTTTTTGGCTATGGTGACTTCTGCTTTTATCGATTATGAGCTTGGTCGTTATCTCTTATATGGCCTACCCTATGTTTGCGGTAATTACGAGTGCACAATTTGCACACGTTAGGGCATCGTTGACGTAATTATATTGTACTAGCTTTCGCCCGCGACTTCGTCCGCGCGGACTACAGTTTATCGCGAAAAAAGCATCCTATTTTCTACTAGGATATTAGAAACCAATGCAAAATAGCACTAACGTATTGTATAAAGGATGCCTGGATGATATTGTTATTTAGCAATAAGGCCGCCGATTGTACATATTAGTTTTTAAGTTTCTATTGTTTTTTTTTGCACAAAGAGTTGTTGCATTGTATTGTATTGTATTCTCTTTGGCACCAACGATCTTGATGCTTTTTTACAGACTTGTTATTATTTCGTTTCCATGGCAACAGTTTTCTTACAGCGAGTAATCGTCATTTTCCAGTTTTCCCGTAGAAACTTTCATATTTTTTTCGGGATAAAAAGAATCTTATGTTGGTCTCTATATTGTCTTACCTATTTACAAAGTTTCAAACAAAATCGGATCAGCCGTTTTGGCGTGAAAGCTCTCCAAACAAACAAACAGAACAAAGTTTTTTTAAATTTGTGTGGATTATATGAGTGTTTTAGATTAGTTGTTTTGAGAGTACATGTAGTTGCTGGCTTGTGGATACGCGAGCCCGTATAGACCAAGCACGACTATTTATGCAAATATAGCAAAAAGAAAAGAACAATATATTTTGTTTTTTTTTATGTTCTCCTCAAGTGCAGATTGTGTGTGTGATCAAAAGGTTTGCCCTTTTGATCATTATATATTCCAAAACGGCCCAAAACCGCACTCGTTACACATTTAGAATATGTACAATGTTTCTTGCAGACATTTGATCCTTATACTTTCTTCACCCTGTCGACTGTTGGCATAAAATTACAGGATACAAAATTTGCCACTTTTGTTAGGTTTATTCCCATCTGAAGCAGGCAAGTTTTCAAAAATTTTTAGTAGGATTGGTTAATTTGAGTAAAAATCTAATTCGCCTTTTCTTCCACTGTAAGGCTGTTGAAAAAAGTGCATTAAATAAATAAACTGTATTCAATAATCTTAAATATGTTGCTAATAAAGGCTCACTGATAAACACTCGGCTGCCGCGGCAGCCAAAATTCAGTAGCAAAACTGGTTTATGCACGCGCGCGCGTCTTGGTTTATGCAAGACTTCCATATTAGGCCCCTTAGTAATAATTACATGTGCCTTACGAACTACAAATAAATTATCCTTCCAGGGTGTAGACCTAAGGAACATAATAAGGGATGCAGCCATAGGTTCTGGAGACAGCCACCTCATCAGCGAGACTGTGGCCAAGTTGAAGGATCTATGCAGTGGCGAGGATTACGACGCTCAGGCGGTGATGAAGGAATTAGATTGTTTGAAGGTAATTTATATATTACAAGCTCAAAAATAGTTTGATTCGGGAAAAACATGTAGAGTGTGAATGTTGCTGTTATTTATTAATAGCAGTCGTTAAATCATGTCATAGGTCTTGACAATCTCTGATCCCAGAGGCCAGCACTGCCTCATAGGACTAGCAATCATCTAAAATGGCAAGAGTATATTAAACTATCTGTGCTCAATGGCTTTGACCTCCTGAACATTTTTACAAAGTAAAAAAGATGTCTATATTAATGTTTCACACAAATAAGTTAAGGTGGATGGTCCATGACATGAGTTTCACTAGATGGCGCTAAATGACACTACCATTAACTAGTGGCTCTGTGAGCTGTAAACCTTGCGCGTACAAACTTTTTTCAAACAATCTAGGTGCACAGTAGCACCATCTAGTTACCTTATTGTAAAACTAACATTCATAACCAAGGTGCTCCATCAATCCCTACCTAGTGAATAAAGGGATGATTCCACTGGTAGAAACCTAAAAATGAGAAATTTACTGCATTTTGAGGAGCTATTTTGCTCATCACACCAAAGATCCTTTCATCAAATTTTTATAAGACCAATTTAAAATTACTACCTTTCAAATAAAAAAATAACCATCTAAATCCGATCTAATAAGGCGGAGATATTCAGTAGCCCCTTTTACCCCCAATCAAAAATACCCGACGACTATAAAATTCTAAAAAATCGTTTAACCTGTATACCAAGTTTCGTCTAGATCGGTTGAGAAATGCATATAGAGGAGAACAGATGGACATACTCGTACATCCAGGCATACGAAAACATTTTTTCCCAAGCTGAAACGGAGATGCTTCGCTCGCGCTTCGCGCTCGCTCGGTCAATTATTATGGATATTGTTAATGACGAAATTTCCACTGTGTCGTCTTGTGCTGATGATAATTTAAGTGTGACCTGTAATAAGCCCTATTCAAAGGAGTAGATCTTGCCGATGCATACATAAGTTGTTTGTTATATTTTATTTAAGAGTCGGGCAGCGGTCTTGCCATGTTTGCAGTCCGTTTTCCTGTCCCACAGTTTTTGTTGCTCACTTTCAGCGTGACGGCGCAACAGGTCTCGTACTTCCATAACCGATAAGGCGTGTGTAAATCAGGTCTGAGCCGGTTCAAATATTCAGATCATAGTGACTTGATCTGTTGAGCTGCAGCTCAAATGCAAAACAGACGGCTCACGGCTCGCGCTTGAGGCAATGGTATTGTAAGTCAATTTGAGCTGTTTATCTGTGGTTCGTCTGATTCATTTTGTTGTTCGCGGCTCGCGCGGCTCACGCAGCTCGCTCAGTGGCCCAATTCCATAACTTGGCTACAATCGGATTATCACTTTTTTCATAGCAAATTCGACTCTATCGCAAGGCATTAGTGGTTGCGATACTGAGAATTCGATTGAAGCCAAGTTATGGAATCGGGCTGCTGCTCGATAGTCGTTGTTGAGGCAATGGTATTGTAGTACAAAATTTGAACTGTTTATCTGTGGTTAGGCTGATTCGTTTTGTTTGTTGTGAGCTGGCGTATAGAGGTCCGCGCCACGAAATAATTGCTGTTTGTAGGTTTTATTTATGAAAGCGAAAATTTTAGAGCTTGTATCTTTCAAAGACGTATTTCGTAGCACGAACTGGACTCTCTAATAAAAGAGAAATATAAAGTAAGTTCTATTAAGATGGAACTATAAACTTGGCTGGTTAAATAAATTACAATGCGTAAATAAATACTAAACTATACTTATAATATTTTAATTTTATTGTTATGGGTAGGTAGGTAAGTTCCTTCGTAACATAACATTGCATGAGACCATATTTTAGAGATCATATTTTCTTAAACTATATTATTAAGAAATAACATACAGTAAAAAAAGTAAAGAATGATTTACAATGCCTGGGTAAATACTAATAAGAATGAAACAGGGAAAGAGATGAAGATGGCGGGAAAAAAACCTGTTTGAACTGTACGGTACGCAGATCGCGTGATCTAAGTCGCTAACCACAGTGAGTCACAGTATAGCGGATCACGGATGTACAATTGATCTGATCTGCGAGCCGGCTCGCAGCTCCAGCTCAAATACTTGAACTGTGATCTGATCTGCAGATCACGATTATCTCTTGATTTACCCATGTCTATAACCGATGCTTTGCATAGACCCACCGCGGCATCGCTTCCTGTTGTTCTCCTTCCTTGGCGAGGTCCGCCATGTTCTTCATCTTATCTTATTTGCAGTTAGAATGCAACAAGGACTTAGCCCGTCGAATAAGAGCAGCCAAAGAAGGAGCCTACAAGATATTGATAGATCTGCTCAAGTCCAAAGAGAACAAGTTGCAACTAGAACTGCGAGATAACGACGTGAAATTTATAGAGAGTGTGCTGTACGGATTAGTTGCCTTGATGGATATGCAACCTGATTTGTTGGATTCGAGAGGAATAGATATAATAAAGTGGTATGTATAGAACATAATTAAATCTAGATGATACTCAGTTATGGATGATGATAATCACGTCTGCAACACCTGTGTTTACTAGTCTCATTGAAATGGTTTTAGTATTTATATTTCGGGTAGTTCGGGAATAGTGTAAGTTTCATCAAAATCGTTTAATTCGTTTAAAAGATATTGACAGTTAAGAGGATAGGGCAGCCACGCGGCTTCAACAGGTTTTTCCTTATGGGCCCTCCAGACTCTTGTATGATTCACGCCGTGATTATTCCGCGAAGTCAACGTGAAAAACACGTCCCGCCACACTCGCATTCGTTCGCAGTATAGTTCGCGCGCTCACCAGGAATGGACGCGTGACGCTGTGCGCTTTAGTTCACTATAAAAAAAAAACATAAAAAAATGGTTTAGACAATGATGGTGGATGATAGAAATGCATCGAAATAGAACAAGGTAAGGTACCTAATTTATAGTGTCTATTCGGATGTTTCGCTACTGTTTTCACGGCGCGAGTATGGAAGCGCTTGCGTTCACGAGAGGTTCACGCTCCGCGAACTCTTTGAAGCGGGCGCAAATACCGACTCTTTGCGGAAAACTAGGCGCGAACAGGCGTGAAACGCGTGAACAGGCGCGGAAGCCATCCACATTCACGCCTTTCACGGATGTTCACGCCTTTCACGGATGTTCACGGCGCGAATGTGGAGGGCCCATTACATTTTCCTTGAAATTTAGAAAACATTTCTACCATACTTAAACCATCACAAAATTTAATAATTCTGGTCTTTTTTTATTAATCACAGAATAAACTAGGTTTATAGCTATTTATTTTTATTTTTATTTGTTAAGAATTTCAATTAATGAGTGTTTAAATACCAATATATTTCGTGTACTGTTTGTATGAAACAATAATAAATTAAGAAAAAAGAAAACCTAGAAACTTAGTTTGAAGATCGTAGCTCCCAAACGAATGTACCTATTCTGATGCGGTTTTTTCTGTTTGTAAGCTGATGTGATCGAGATGCTTCTTAGCTATAATTAGATAAATTTTGAATTTTTGCTTGTTATATTTTCTTACAGTATCCTAGACAACGTAGAAAACGAAGACATACTGATAGCAACACTCAGATGGACAACTAACTGCTGCTTCAAGCACGAAATGAACCGACAGAAGTTGTTCGCAAAGAACATAGCCGAAAATTTGAAATTATTGCTCAATGTCAATGGCAATAAAAAGGTAATATGTAATTTTAATTCCAGATAGTTATTACACACTAGCTGAGCAGCTTTGCCCGCGTGGTCATTTCTCTGGGTTAAAAGTTACCTATGTGTTATCCCAGGACCAAAAGTACCTATAATAGTAGTTTAGGAAACGGTTGAATAATTAGTGTTTTTATACCTAGTTATGTGCCGTTTCATACACTACTTTATCTACACTCATTCAATAGGAACTTACTTAGAATGAAAAAAGAAATTGTCGTAACATTTTCTTGATTTTGCTGGTAAGCTCATTCGTCATGCTCGTTGCTGTTTCCGTGATGTCAGGTGGAGTCAAATTCTTCTCACTAACGCAGCTATCGGACATTTTTAATCAGATAAAACTTTTGATCAACAATAACACATTCAGCCAAAATAGTGAAATTTAGAATCCAACGATACCTGGTTCAAAACCTAGGCTCCGCACCAATGACTTTTGTGCGGTTATCCATCACTCCTTGCTTCGGAGGGCACGTTAAGCTGTCGGTCCCGGCTGTTATTGATTAATAGCAGTCGTTAAGCCATGTCAGAGGCCCTCGGGCGGCTTGAAAAACTCTGACATCAGAGGCCAGCACTACCTCATACGACAAACAAACAAGCCAAAATCCAGTCCACAGTGAATTCTCGAGCATACTAGACCGTATGCTCGCGAATTCAGTGGACGGAATTTTGACCACGCGCCGCCATAGATAATTAATGGTGAAAACCCTCGTTGTACGGAGCCAAACCGGTGCTTTTATGGGAAAATATAAATAATCACATTGTTTAGTTACAAAAAACAGTGTTATAATATAATATTTTTTCTTATTAGAGTTGTGCCGTGCGTAAAGTACGTCATTATGCCACCATTTGAGTTCATAATCCGGATTTTACGATATGAGTGCAGAGAAAGTACAAAATACAAAATTTCGTTCAGTCGTCACATAGTTTTTTATCGATTGCTCGGCTTCTCATCGGATTCAGATACTAAGTACACCAGTTTTTAAGTCAAAATTTAAGCTTTCCAACAGTGGCAAACGCATCGCATTTCGTACCGTAGTTTTTAATGATGCGCGATAATGACAGACAAACGCACTTTTCCGTCCCATTAGTTTATCTCATAGTTAGCATCTTCAATGCTGCTATTAGGCCAGTAAGTAGAGAAATTTGCCTTGCAAAAGGTGGTGTAGGAATGATTTTCACATATGTTGTTTAGGTCTAGATTCTATTGAAAAGTCCAAGTTTTCGATCACGAGGGGTGTGAGCGTTAGCCGCCATCTTGAATTGAAGGGGCCAAAATTTGTATTTTTCTAAATAGTTCTCTAAAAGTTAGCTTTATGGCAAAAGTGTCTATGAAAAGTATAAAGAAGACAATATTTACAACATTTTTTGCATTTACAGTTGTTCCGTAAAGCTCATGGGTAAAAAGTTACAAAAAGAGAAAAACACATCTTTACTACAAATGGTCCAATGTCGGAACAACGTATATTCTTAACCGTTGAATGTAGAGACTTGATATTTGGAGAGTATGTTTATAAAGAGGTAACAACGAACAATAAAAGAAGAATTTTGAAAAAAAACGCTTTTTAAGGGGTTTAAAAAGGGGGTCAAAGTTTTAACAAAATACCTCTGCTTTGAAGACACTGTTGTCATTAGATAGTCGAAATTTTGAATGTAAGCTTAAAATTTCTGACCCCCTTTTCCACCGGATGGAGACTGTCCCAACTTCGGATACACATCAAGCGAGTGATCATCGCTGAGTGTGGTCCGAAGGTGGCGTATTTTGGTGAACCCCGAGAAAAGCGCAGCAATGTGCTTTACTGTGGATGCCAAATGCCGGTATCCATCCGGTCACGTTAAGGTGTTTGACCAGTCCATCCCGTGGGTCAGGTCAACAAAGAACTTAATTATCGACTCGGATTCGACAAACACGTCTAAACCATCTGCGACAGGGCGGCCTTCTTCCAAGATCGCCTATGCCATCTCATAGACAAGCGTAGTAAAATGTCCCTTAGAAATAAAATGATACTTAACAAAGCTTGCATTCGTCCCGTTATGACTTACGCATCCGTAGCATTCGCGCACGCCCGCTCCTCAATCCTGGTACAGATTTCCAGTGAAACGAAAATTAAAAAAAAATGCTTGTTACATTTTTTAGAAAAAGAGCAGTTCTTTTTGATGAATTCATTCTTCAAAAAAAAAACTTTCTTTCAACCCCATAGTAAGTGGACTACATCATGACGGACAATAAGCACAAATTCAGGGATGAAGCTTGAAAGATGCCGTCTAGTGAAGTCAACGCTCTGACCTAACCTGCTCCATGCCGCTGTTGGATCAAAACAGTTCTAACTCAAGTTCGAAAATCTATTGGATGCCTTGGAAAACACAAATGACGTGGATGGGGAGCTCCAAAAAGTTGTGGGAATCCTTAGGGAAGAAGGCACAAAAAAAAATCTGATGCAGCGTAGGGCAAGAAGTCTGAAATCTCGGATGTGTATCGTTGAGTAGATCCCATCTGACGAAGCTGAAGACCAATATTGGCACAACCATCGTCTATAAGCCGGAAATCATTTCTTAGATCGAAGACTTCTATGGCCGATGTACCCCGATGTACTCAGCACAGAGGATTCCCGCGCAATACTGACCCGCCACTACGCTGACGTACTACCCCAAGTCAGCCTAGGCGAGATTTAGATGGCGCTTTGTAAAGCAGGAGGAAAGCCCGTACTTCGATAGCTTCAGGGGATATTTAGCACTGTTCTTAACAGTGGGAGAACTCCAGAGGCGTGGAGCAAGAGTTTAGAACTCTACTTTAAAAAAGGTGATTAAACCCTTTTAAAGAACTACCGACCTTTATCACTCTTGAGCCACGTCTATAAGTTGTTTTCGAGGGTCATCTCAAATCGTCTCGCAAGAAGACTTGACAAATTCCAGCCTCCTGAGCAGGCCGGGTTTCGCGGAAGATTAAGCACCATAGACCACATAAACGCAGTGAGGCAGGTTATACAGAAGTCTGAAGAGTGTGGACTATGAGAAGGCCTGGGCGATCCTGGGCGATTCTGGAGTCTTTGCAGCGTGGTCAAGTGGACTGGCGATACATCGAAGTGCTGAGCTTTCCGTATGACGCCGCGACTATGAGTATCCAGTACAAAACCAGCAGTCTAAACATATCCAACTGCGCAGGGGAGTGAGACAGGGGGATGTTATATCCCCGAAACTGTTCACTAATGCCTTGGAAGATATGTTTAAGACGCTGGATTGGAAAGGAATGGGAAATTATTTCAATAGCGTAGACCATCTCACACTTTGCCGATGATATAGTCCTAATGGCGGAGACGCTGCAAGACTTGCAAAGTATGCTGACCAACCTAGATGATGCTTCTCGACGCATCAGTCTCGGAATAAACGATCTTAATGTCCCGGAACCGATTGCAGTCAATGGTGCAACCTCTTGAAGTTGTCTATACGTTTACCTTGGGTAAATATTGCGATTAGGTAAGAAAAACTTTGAGAAGGAAGCCAACAGAAGAATTCAGCTGGGTTGGGCAGTATTCGGCATGCTTCGTCAAGTCTTCTTGTCGTCCATACTACAGTGCCTGAAGACAAAAGTCTTCAATCAGTGCGTCATAATCTACGGAAACGAAACGTGGACACTCACGGTCAAACTAGTCCACAAATTGAAGGTCGCTCCTCGAGCTATGGAGGCAACTATGCTTGGAGTTTCTCTGAGGGACAAGATTTGTAATAAAGATATCCGACAGAGAACCAAAGTAACTAACATAAGGATAAGCAAGCTAAAGTTGTAGTGGTCACATTTCCCGAAGAACCGATAATCGTTGGGGTAGACGAGTTCTTGAGTGGAGACCACGTCTAGGCAAACGTAGTGTAGGACGCCCTGTGGCCAGGTGGAGTTTCGACCTGCGAAAAGGGGCAATAGATGAAGAGAGCTGAAGACCGAGCTCAGTAGAGTGCATTAGGGAATTTAGGGTGATGAGATGCATTAGGGAATTTAGTAAGATGTTTTTACCCGGTTTTTTAGGTCGGTCATATATGGAATGGTACGGACTCCATCTCGTGACATAAAATAATTCTTGATAGGTACAAATCAGATGCACCGTACCGAATATTATTTGATTTACTGCTGTGAAGTTTTGCAAAGATATCCAGTGGGCCTTCATGCACCATGTTGTCAATACTAATATAACACACAATATTGATACAAAGGGTATCTATTAAAAGTGTACATAACCTCGAAATTGGCATTTCGCTGTCATAAAGCGACTTATTCGATTATAAGATGTGTACAAATCTAGACAAAGGAGGGATGTGTACAAATCTACACAAAGGAGGGAAGATACGGCACGCTTTAATATAAAAAGTAAGCGAACACTGGACTAGATACTTCTACAAGCAAGCACACCCACACAGCTACATCCCCACCGTCCTGCTTCAACAACAATGATAAAGAGAACATTCGCAGACTGTAGTGCGAATGAGTCACTATTAAACATACTACATATACGCCACTCCGACTGTGACTAAGGCCACAGTAGGAAGGCCAATTGTGTGCGGTGCACCTAATTTATGCGGTACACGGCCGAAGGCTGGTGCCTAATCTTCCCACTTTTAATTAGATCTGTGTTAATTAAAGTAAAACTTGTCTCTTTAATCCGCAGTTGCTGAGTGAAACTTTACAAGTAACACGCAAGTTGACTCTGGACGACGACATTCGTCATGAGTTCGGTAAAGCGCACGAACATTCCAGAGAACTGGGCGCCATGATGATTGATCCACTCAAAAACCTGCTCAAAGGTAAGCGTGTCATTATATTTGTAGGGTTCCATACCTCAAAAGGAAATAAAATCTATACATATAAAAAAGCAATAGGAACGAAAAAAATATGTACAAAGGAGATAATTGAACAAAAATGGCTAGGGTACTCGAAAATAAGCTACTGAACGAGAATAAAACATTTATAAAATTATTTCTGTTTGTCTGTTTATCGGTTTTTCTGTATGTTTGTTCGCGCATCACTTATAAACTACTGGACCACTTGCGATGCGGTTTTCACTGTTAGATAGCTTGGGGTTTGACTGGGGTACTTGGTATCTCAAATCGATCAGTAGAAGCCGAGCAATCGATAAAAACTTTTGACGGCTGATGAAATTTTGGTCAAATGTTAGTATAATTGGTATTTTAGACCTTGGAATAGCACATATAGTACTTTTAACCTAGAGAAATGACCACGCGTGCGAAGCCGCGGGTGCGGCTAGTAAATTATTATAATAAACAAACACCCGACTGCGAACAAAACTAATAACTAGCTTAAAAGCTAAAAATACACGCCTGCCTTGCCAAAAAAGAGCTTTTGCAAATAAATTATACACTTTTGGAATGTCATTATTAAGGCCTTCAATTTGATACCCATTTTGTAAAATTAGAGGTTTTTTTTTTATAATTTGAAAATGGAGCCGACATATCGAATGTTTTCAAAAAATATATAGCTTCAGTTACTCGGGGGGATGTAAGGATTCTAACGATACACCATACATCTAAATCTGTTCAGGCATTTAAAAGTTATGGTGGAATAAAGAAACTCACATACAAACAAATATACATGCTTTTTTTGGGCAGTCGTGTAAAAAGAGGCAAACATGCTTTAAATTTTAGATTTTGAAATATAAGATGCAGTCGGAGGCATCATGCATTTCATTTCTCCTTTGACGGGATCAGCTAGAATCTGGTGAGCTGACTCTTCATGCCTCCGACTGCATCTTATATTTCAAAATCATAAAACTAAACTTTGCTCGCCTCTTTTTAGTTTAGCTCCCAGTCGTTTTTTTTTTAATAATAATGTATTTTATCTTAAATATTTTAGTTTATATTTATAATACGAGTAGAACCTAAATGGTCCTTTGAAATTAAAAATGATATGAAAAAAAGATGATTTTCAAATACCTATTCAATGACATACACCCTACTTCACATAGTTCGTCGACTTTCATTTTTAATTTTTCACAATATTTAATTTTCAATTTTTCATATTTTTCGCGTCTTGTTGTCGACATATTGAATTTTCATTAATGTAATTACATAAATAGGCTGATAAACACGTTACCGGGCCTTTGCGTTGCGCAGTCTGGTAAAAAGGAACCCTTATAGGAACACTTCGTTGGTAAGTTAGGTTCACATGAATGATTTTAGTATCTGTGAAAAGCAGTAGGTAAGTTAGGTTGTGGTTAGGTTAACATGAATGTGTTTCGTATCTTTGAAAAGCAGTCGGTAAGTTAAGTTGTGGTTAGGTTAACATGAATGATTTTAGTATCTGTGAAAAGCAGTCGGTAAGTTAGGTTAACATGAATGATTTTAGTATCTGTGAAAACCAGTAGGTAAGTTAGGTTAACATGAATGATTTTAGTAACTGTGAAAAGCAGTAGGTAAGCTAAGTTAACATGAATGATTTTAGTATCTGTGAAAAGCAGTCGGTAAGTTAGGTAAACATGAATGATTTTAGTATCTGTGAAAAGCAGTGTCACGAGGCGGTCCAGGGTTTGGGTTTGTTCCACTAGCCCAGGGACCAAGCCTCAGTGGACAATATAAAAGGTCAGGACAATAGGGAGCACTTGGAGAATTTCATATACAGCGGCTTCACCAATCTGGATCAAAATAACCACTTACGAAGGTATTATCATATATATTTTAAAAGACTCATATATATTTGTAATAAACTTATTTAGGTATTTTATAACATATTATTTTGTAAAATTGCAGTTTTTGCTAATCCATAAGACAATTTGGGAATGACAGGTTATTTGAATTTAGAATTAATAATGACAAACTATCAAATGGAATGAAATGGATTATGAAAGAATTAAGAGATCAAATGAGTATTATTATGAAAGAGGTTTTCACATCGTCACAATACCCCGCCTCCCCGGAGAATTTTATTTTTTATTTTAATAGTGAACAAAACATTTTTTTTTTGTAATTTGTTATGTAAAATTTTTGATGTTATTGGTATCTCAAATCATTAGGTTTATTTAAAAAAAGGAGAAAAAAAAACTAAAGAAATAAGAACAAAAAAATTTGTGGAAGTTAATAATAAAAATATATATAATAAGGGTAATAAAGTTAAAATAGTAAAATAATTAAAATAAAGGAAATGCTGAGCTGAAAAGGATTTTTTAAACTGTGGCCATTTTCAAAGAAACTTGTACAAGCTCCTTTGAATTTTTGTTGTTGACCAATTAGGGTTATCGCCTTTAAATTTTAGGTGAACATGTTTATTTACAATGTCAATATACAATTGATTGGATTCCTAGATGCATTCAAATTCATAGATCACACATTCATTCATCATCATTCATAGTCTTATACCTAGATGCATTCAAATTCATAAATCACACATTCATTCATCATAATTTCTTTATCATGAATGATTTTAGTATCAGTGTAGTAGTAGTATTTTAGATTCAAACGGCCATTATTTACATGTTTTAATTACTGACATTTAAAACTAGTGGCTCTGTGAGCTGTAAACCTCGCGCGTACCAACTTATTTGGAAACAATCTAGCGATGCACAGTAGTGCCACTAACATTAATAAACAAGGTGCTCCATCAATCCCTACCTAGTAGGTAAAGGGCTGATTCCACTGGTACAAACCTAAAAGTGAGAAATTTACTGCATTTTGAGGAGCTATTCTGATCATCACGCCGAAGATGCTCATCAGATCTTCATCAAATTATTATGAGACCAATTTAAAGTTATTACCTTTCAAATAAAAAAATAACCATCTAATTCCGATCTAATGAGTCGGAGATATTCAGTAGCCTCATTTTTGCCCCTTTTTGGGAGAAGTACACCCCCAATCAAAAATTCCTGACGTCTAAATAATTCTGAAAATTCGTTTAACCTGTATACCAAGTTTCGTCTAGATCGGTTGAAAAATGCGACCTGTAGAGGAGAACAGATATCCGGACAGGCGGACATCCGGACTTACGAAAGCATATTTGCCCAAGCTGAAACGGATACGCTTCGCTCGCGCTTCGACCAAGTTTCATTTTAATTCTTAATGAATTTAAATGAAACTTGGTATGATTTGAGTTTATACTACGAGGTAGGACATGGGATACTTTTCATCCCGAAAAATTACATGGTTCCCGCAAGAGAAGGGTTAAAAGTTATTTAAAAATAAATAATTGTTTAAAAAAACTAAAAAACACGCTTTATATAGAAAACCAAACTAAAAAATAGAAAATAAATTTTAATAATTTTGAATTAAGAATAGTGTAAAAAAAACTAATAAATATCAATGAAATATTTCATTGACAGATATGAGAAGAAGGATTATCATTTCGATAATATCTTATAAAGCACCCCACGCTTATTTTTTTAAATAAAACATTTTTTTCTTATTTACATTATTATTCATTTATATTTATTAGAATTTTTTACACTATTCTTAATTCAAAATTATTAAAATTTATTTTCAATATTTTTTTTGGTTTCCTATATAAAGCGTGTTTTTTTAGTTTTTTTAAACTATTATTTATTTTCTACTTTTTAGTTTGGTTTGTTTGGTTTGAGAGAAGAGTTTATTAAATCGATCAACGTAATTTTATAATTGATAGTAGGTACTCGTATTGTTGATCGGGAAATGAATTACTGTGCTGACTTAGTAAGTAGCCTGTCTACAACTAATTAGGAACTTACCTATCATTAAATAAATCAAACGAGTGATATAGTCTGAGAGCTGACGTAAGATTATTATGAAAGCCTATGAGCTATTCTGGTTTAGTAGGTAGATAACGAACTGCTGCAAGCTGTATTTCCAGAGACACAGTGTGCCTGTTTTCCTTTAAATTACATTTTAAAATTGTTTATTCGGTTACGCATATACGCCACTCTAAGATTCAATAATCGAAAATATAAAGACGGGAAAAAGAATATCAAAAAATATATAAAAGTTAAACATTTGTAAGTAATAATTATAAAAATATCCAGTACCTAATCCTATTATCTATTTTGTGCTATTACTATAATGTACACATACTTTATTATTTATTGTTAATTTATTATTATTTCATAGACATTCAATCTGGATACAATAATTGTTTTGCAATCTAACCCTAGGTAAGTACCTACTTACATTTATTTTTCACTGCCTAAATCGCTCCTCTCCTCCCGAACTATAATAGCCGCGCATCGCGTTGCTACACGTCGTACGGTCACAATCACCGCGCGCCCAGATTCGGCAAGTCGTGGCAAGTCTTCATGCACCAGTGATGGATGACAGGTCTCGTATAATACCTACCTACTTTTAATACCTTTTATTACGTAGGTAGCAATTTCTTTTTCGCTCATTAAAAAGCATGGAATTCAGACAGGCAAATTATTATTCATCAAAGTGCAATACCTATAGGATATAATCAACCAACGACACTTAATACGTAGGTAGGTAGTAAAAATTAGGTAGTAGGTCTATTCTGATAAGAATGTAATTGTATGTAATAGAACTATTTTAATTTATAATAATAAGTAATAACATAATACATTATTACTAGGGATGTAACGATACCGATACCGATACCGATATATCGGCCGATATAATCGGCAGGCCGATATATCGGCATCGCCGATACAACACGGCCGATATCAACCAGTTCTAAAAGTGCGCGAAACGAACGACGCGTGCGACGTTGCCGCTCTTACGTCGCGTCGTCTCAGCGGTCGCTTCGGCTGGCCGACGCGCTGTCCCCCGCCCCGGCCCCGGCCCCAGTGCTTGCTTAGCTTTGGTTGAGAAATGTCATGTTTCGCGCTATATTTACGTAATTTCATCGCTTTTATTTCGTAATTCATTCTGTTTAATTATTGACACTGACTAGTGAAGACTGTATAGTGTTTTATTTTATATAAAAGAAAATGGCAACGCCATTAAAACGTACAAGTTCCATCTGGAATCATTTTCAAATAAAACAGGATGATGATACAAAAGCAACTTGTTTATACTGCAATGTCAGCGTTTCTCGTGGTAGTAAGGCAGTTTCATCGCAGGGCTTCACGACATCTAACATGTGGACACACGTGAAGCTTTACCATGAAAAGGAGTTGAAAAACGACACCCCATCTACCTCGAAGACTGAGGCCGGTCCGCCACTCAAAAAACAAGCTACTTTGGAACACATTCTGGACAAAAATATTATGTATGATACTGATGACCCCAGAGCAAAAGCGATCACGCAAACGATAGCTGAACAAATATGTGTAGACATGGAGCCGTTCGATATAGTAAATAAACAGGGGTTTCAACGCACCATTAAGCAGTTGTGCCCGAAATACAAAATGGTTTCCCGTCCACATATGTCTGAAAATGTGATACCAGACATTTACTGTCGTGTGAAAACGATAATAAAAGAACTTTTGCAAGAACTTCCGCACATAATTGTAACGACTGACCTATGGACTAGCGACGCTTCTTAGAATAGAATAGAATAGAATAGAATATATTTTATTTGCTCCAAATGTGAGTTAATATAAATTGATGTTTTACAGTGAAAAGACCTGACACATTTCGCCAATTAAATGGCATGCAAAAATTGTAACAAATTATAATTTGATAAGTACATGCATCATGCGATAAAAATAGCAATTATATTTACAATGATGACAATAATAATAAGCCTAATTAGAATCTAAGTAGTCATTAAGACAGTAAAAATTGTGATCCAGCAACCACGCTCTTAATTCATATTTAAATTTAGCAAAAGGCATCTTCATTCAAAGGTTCTTCATTCGTGAACGACTTTATAAGTCTGACTGCTCATGGAGTGAATAACAATTTTGAGCTAAAGAACTATTGCCTAGCAGTATTTCCTTTTGAAGGCGAAAGACATAGCGGTGAAAACATAGCTGAAAACTTACGTCAGTTATTTCAAGATTGGGCTATCGACGAACAGGTACGAGCTGTAGTAACAGATAATGCACCGAATATGGGACTTGCTGTAACACAAGTGGGTGTGGAACGTATTAGATGTATGGCACACTCTTTACAATTAGTGCTGAAGGATGCGTTTTCAGGAGAAGAGAAAATAAATGAAATTATTACAAAGGCGAGGTCTATAATTGGTCACTTCAGTCATTCTACGTCAGGTCGTAAAATCCTTACTGAAATGCAGAAATCTCATAATGTTCCTTGTCATGTGCTCATCCAGGATGTCAGCACTCGCTGGGATTCTACCCTTCACGCGCTTAGGAGACTTCTTGAGCAGCGAGTTGCAGTTCAAGCATCTTTACCCCATGTGAAATGTAGAACTGAATTGGCTACAGAAGAGTGGGTACTAATGGAACAGGTTGTCTCAGTCTTGACTTATTTTGAAGAAGCTACAAAGTCAATTAGTCAAGAGTCTGCTTGCTTGTCTGACGCCATACCGCTGATCAACAGTTTGCGAAAAGTCTTAGAACGTATCAAGAACACCACGGCCATGGATGATAATGCTTATAGCCCTGAATATAATGCTTTTGTACTGAATTTGATAGCTGGGGTCAATGATAGATTTGATTATTTAGAGAGTGATGAAACATTTATTTTAGCAACAGCACTAGATCCGCGCTATAAATTGCGTACCTTCAATCTGCAATCTACAAGCATGAATGCGAGAAGAAATCTAATTTCATTAATTACAAATGATACATACAGAGAGAGTCCTAATTCTATAGAGTTGCCGCAACAAAATCAAAATGAGATTTTCTCGGGTATCTGGTCTGCTTGTGACAGTTTGATAAAAGAAGCAGAAGACGACGAGCCTTTATTAAACATGTCCATTCAGCCTGAACAAGAAGAGGTAGAATCTTATTTAAGATTTCAAAATATTCCAATCAAACAAGATCCAAGGATCTATTGGCGCCAGGAAGACAAATATCCTAAATTAAAAAAGCTTGCACAAAAATACTTGTCTTATCCAATGGCTCTTCTCAACTGCAGGCCTGATACAAAATGACTTGCGGAACAGATTATCTGCGGATAATTTGAATAAACTTTGTTTTCTTAACAAAAATCTACCAAAAGTAAACTTTAATTACTGACTTTATGTATCTTTTTTAATAACTATGTGATTGATTTTGTTTGAAACCAATAAATGTTTTTTTTTTCATTTGCTTTACTGAATTTTATTAATTAAGTATTTTTCCTTCACAGTCTTTAGGACCTAAATACATACATAATAATATGGTAAAGTTATATGATTATTTACGGGATATTTACCGTGGTAAGGTTGTGGAATGAGCTCCCGATATTTCGGCGCAGTTACATGCACCATGTTCACGGGAAGACTGAAGATATCACACGGTAAATATCCCGTAAATAATCATATAACTTTAGTGAACAACCGTGATAGTTTAAAACAGTGTTTTAATAATATGGTGTTTCATATATATGAAATAACTTTGAAGGGAGATAGTTGTATGTTGTTCTAGAATGTGGTGTCAATATCTTAATAACTTCCTTCAAATTTGTTTAACATACATGAAGCACTTATCTACTAAGCCATCAATATCGGTATCTGTATCGGCATCGCCGATTATTTTCGTTTATAATCGGTATCGGTATCGTATCGGGAAAAACATGTATCGTTACATCCCTAATTATTACTTATTTATTCTTTTACAACATATAAGTCATAACATATCACAGAATAATTAGTAGTACAAGTACCTAGTCATATCTTAATACAACCCTACAGAGCGAAAAAGGGACAGAGCGATTCTGAAACGGTTAGAGCAATGGAAGTTCTCGCTCTTTGTGATACGGTGCATTCTAGCCTGCACGCGGTGGGCGAGCTCCTTCTAGGTAAATATAATTGAAAGCTCGCAGCGCTGTGCGAGTTAAATTGCACTTTATAGCGTTATAGCGAGAATCGCTATTTATTTAAATGACTTTACTCAGTTATCCTTCTGTACTTGTACTATTATTTATTCTGTGGTCACGTTGATTCAGTAGCCCTATTACAGGAGTCAATGCAACAGGTAACAATGAGATTTTCATACTAATATAATGAAAATCTCATTGCATCTGTTTGCATTAGGAATTCTGTATTCGGGCAAATCATCATCTTGCGTTCAAGATGACGATTTGGCGTTGTGGTTGTGGGCAGTTTTGAAATGTAAATTTTTAATAAGCCGTTTGCTTTGAACATTTTTAACGATCCTTCCCAAACCGAGTGAAAAACGACCCTATACTTAAACGGAATAAAATCGCTTTTCTTATGTCAAATTTACTATCGTGTCATATATACATGCAAAACGAACGGTGATCTAAAACACAAATGTCGAAGGCGAACGCCAAATGTGATGATATTTAGCGTTTTTAACAGTTATTTTCGTCCATTTTTTATTACTTTGATTGACGAGACGGGCATGTCAGTCGCCTGATGGTAAGCGTCACGCCTGCTCATAACAGTTGCAGTGCCACCCAGAACTTGACAAAACTTGGGTGTCATCATTGACTCCAGTCTTTGCTGGTCCACGTAAAAGAAATTTCTCGTAAATTATTGTCTTCCTTTCACTCTATTATTCGGCTTAAAAACTTCCTTCCTATTACTACCGAAATCACCCTCGTTAATTCCCTTCTATTGCCTCTTATAGATTATGCTGACGTTTGCCTTGTCGACCTTAACTCTGTACTTCTCAACAAGTTAGATCGTCTCTTGAACACGTGCATAAGATTTATCTTTGGTCTACGTAAGTATGACCATATTTCTGAATACAGAGCGAAACTTCGATGGTTACCTATTCGTGTGCGAAGAAATGTTCGGATTCTTGGCCTTCTTTTTTCGGTACTTAATGATCCCAATACTCCTAGGTATCTCAAAGAATCTTTTCAATACCTTAGTAACACTCACGAGCGTCTCCTTAAGTCCTCCAGTAACCTACTTCTTGCTACTCCTAAGCACCTTTCCTCCTTTCTGGACAACTCCTTCTCCGTTGTAGCGGTAAGACTGTGGAATGCGTTGCCAATAGACATAAAAAAGGCAACTTCTAAGAGTATGTTCAAGCGCCAAGTTCGCAACTTTTATGGCGAAAAGGTTCATCATTCATAATTTCTTTCTTTTTTTTTTCTTCTTTGTTCCTAGATATAGTATGGATTGTTTATAAACTGTTTTTTTTAATTATTTTTAATTATCTTCTTTTTTTTCCTGTCGTACTTAATGATAAATGATAATAATATTATTATATTTTTTTATATATTAGTGTATTACTTATAATATTCTTATGTATTCTTTTAGCTAGGTACCTATTTCTATTCACTTTCGTTATTATTATTATTTTACTGCACTGCTGCCATTTTTCTTGCACTTCCAGGTTGACTGGTAGAAAATGCTACTTAGCATTAAGTCCTCCTTGTACATTGTATTTGTGTGCTAAAGAATAAATAAATAAATAAATAACTTTGATTGCAAAATCTTGCGCGTCACTGCACTGCGCTCGTCACCCTGAGACATTGGTTGCTAAGTCTCATTGCCCAGTAATTTCGCTGGAAATATCGCCTTTCAAACCGAAACACAGAAATGTTTAGCCACTACTGCTTGGCGGTAGAATATCTGATAAAGGTGTGGCACATCCCAAGGCGGATTCTTGCGTAAAAGGCTACTACAAACCTGTGAAGGAACATACGATATGTATGTTCGTATATTCCCTCACAGCGCCTGAACTAATTAACCAATTTCACTTCTAAGGTAACATTTTACCTTATAAGTTGAAATTGGTTAATTGTTCAATGGAACTCCTCTTGATTGTCCGCATAATGGAAACCAGTTCAATAACTAATAAAGAATATTACAAACATACACTCGAGAGCAATGAATCCGGGTCACTTTTACGGGTTTTCCGGGTCATGGTTTATATACCCACTTAAATGACAGATTAGAAACAAAAGCAAAATCAAATTGCAGTAATTTCGTAGTTCCATCTTCGAAAGTCTCCCTTTTTCAAATTTGTTTTTTTATGACATACCTTTACAATAAATAAGAAGTTTTAATACCTTAATTTAAGGAGTATTTAATTGTCTATTAAACACAATCTATTTCATTAAGCAAGCATTCTTAGTTTCCGATATTTATAGGTTTCTCTATGTGATCCGGATTCATTGCTCTCGAGTGTATAACAAGAACACAATTTGTGGCAACAAAATATGATGTACAACAATATGTTAATTTCAAGAAGTCGTTTCTGTTTTACACATAGTTCACAATAATGTTAGTACAATTTTATTCAGAACTAGCTGCGCCACGCGGTTTCATTCGCGTGAGGGATAGTGATTAAATTATCCTATGTGTTATTCCAGGGTATAAGCTATCTCCATTCCAAATTTCATTAAAATCCATCAGCTCTTTGATAGTGAAGTATGATTTTGATGATGAACCTGTCCAATGTGTTATTCCAGGATATAAGCTATCTCCATTCGAAATTTAATTAAAATCCGTCAGCCGTTCAAGAGTGAAGAATGATGATGATGATGATGAAACGTATCCTATGTCTTACTCCAGGATATAAGCTGTCTCCATTTCAAATTTCTTTAAAATCCGTCAGCCGTTTGAGAGTGAAGTATGATGATGATGAAACGTATCCTATGTGTTATTCCAGAGTATAAGCTATCTCCATTCCAAATTTTATCAAAATCCATTCAACCGTTTGAGAGTGAACTATAATGATGATGATGATGTTGAAAAGTATCCTATGTTTTATTCCAGGGTACAAGCTATCTTCATTCCAAATTTCATCAAATTCCGTCCAGCCGTTATTGCGTTAAAACTCCCCAAACTAACAGACAACGTTTCACTTTTATGTTGGTGTGGATTAGCTGGATTGATTTCTAAGCTTACTTACCCTAATTCATAGTTTTATCTGATTCCAGAAAACACAGAGCCTCCTTTAGTGTCAGAACTCCTCCTGACAGTGTCGTGCCTGCTCGTCCGGAACGAGCTGTGTGCAGCGGCGGGAGACTGCTCGCTACTCGACGTGCTCGCCAAGAACTACGAGTGCGCCCCCGTCGCGCAGCAAGCGGCCAAGCTGTACGTACACATACATGCTCATGCAAACACTCCGCTTTGCATCCCTCCATAAACTAACTCACCCACACACATAGTATCGCCCCAGAATAAATAATAGTACAAGTACAGAAGGATAACTGAGTGAAGTCAAATAAATACATAGCGACTCTCGCTACAACGCAATAAAGTGCAATTTAACTCGCACAGCGCTGCGAGCTTTCAATTATATTTACCTAGAAGGCGCTCGCCCATCGCGTGCAGGCTAGAATGCACCGTATCACAACACGCGAGAACTTCCATTGCTCTAACCGTTTCAGAATCTCTCTTTCCCTTTTTCGCTCGGTAGGGTTGTATTAAGATATAACTAGGTACTTGTATTACTAATTATTCTGTAATATGTTAAGACTTAGATGTTGTAAAAGAATCATCATCATCATCATCATCATCATCATCATCATCAGCCCGTACTCGTCCACTGCTGGACGTAGGTCTCTCCTTGTGAACGCCACTGAGCCCGATCTTCGGCTCTCCTCATCCAGTCGCTACCGACCGCCTTTCGCAAGTCGTCACTCCACCTGGCCGGCGGGCGCCATACACTATGTTGCAGACTCTCGCATAGGTGCGGGGTCCCAGTAGCAGAGAAACGAGGCTTTGGTCGAGCTCAGGATGTGGGGACGAAACGGAAACGCAGCGGTTGACACAATTGAATTGAATTTATTACTTGTTACTTTTTACAAATCAATATCACACTTATTTATATCCGTTTCACAAATGTTGGCTACGGAGCCCTCAATAACTGGGTGGTGCTTTTCACTAGTATAGAAGATCTTCTCGCTTGCTTGGACGTCAATCGTATAATGCACACAGAATTTTAGCAAGTATTGGTATATATACTTTTACCATTATCAACTTAAAGCTCTTCTATTGGACAATCTATTGTAAACTTTCCATTACGTCATACGGCCCATTGTTCTCGACGAGAACTTTCCCACGCTCAAGGAATAGGCACAAAAAATACAGCCGGGCTACAGGTGCGAGGCATCCTCCGATCTCTTTATCCCCCTCGCACTCATATAGTAACGGCACCTATTCTTGAGACAGCTAATCTCTATCTAACTCAACTGTAGATGTACATTCCAATGTATGACTCATTGTTTTTCAACACCCTTGACCGTGTTGGAGGAGCTTACTTAGCTCGGTCCTGCTCTCGCCGCTGATATAGTCTATATACATTGTATTAAGGTCTTGTTTATTTGAGAGAGCCTGTTTCATGGCTATTGAGTCAATAACTAATTGTTCTTTACATCCTTGGCTATGCTTTCGGCATCCTTTTTGTTCCTCAGCTAAGATATTATTCTGTGTAATATGTGTATTTACAAGGTGGGATATACACGATGTTATTATTTTATAAATAGTTTGCATGCAAGTTATGGGTCGATATTTTGCTGGGTCTATTTGATCATTGTCTTTAGGTATCATGTAGGTAATTCCTTGCGTTATATATTTAGGCATTGTTTCCGGTGTTTCTATAAACTGGTTCACATATTTATGGATTAGGGGATGGGTGGTAAACTTTTTGTACCAATAATTATGGATGTTGTCTGTTCCAGGTGATTTACAGTTGTGTGTATTTTTAATCACTTCTTGGAATATGTGTACAGGGATACATTCAAATTGCATTTTTGTAGTTTTCGCTGTGTATTAGATCTTCTTTTATCCATTCTGCATGTTGGTTGTGTTGTACTTGATTGCTCCATATATCTGACCAAAAGGTGTACATACTTTCTGGTGTTGGTAAGGGTGTGTCTGTGTTACTAGAAGTGTCTCGTGTTTATGTATCTTTAATTTTGTATATGTGCTCTACCAGATTCCTACTTCTTATTTCAGCTATGTATTGTGTCATACGTCCTATATATTTTCTGAGGTTCTCGATTTTATTCCTTAATCTCTTTTGCCATGGACGTAATATGGGTCTTTGGGGTTGTGCAGTTTCTATTGTTTCTTTAATTTTAGCACCGTTACAAATAGCTGCAGTGGAAGCTGCTGCGTAAATAATAGTCTGAGTAGTATTAAAGTCAGTGTCGCGTTTTAAGTAATTTGATAGCAATTCTGTATCTATATAATGTACTATATGTGACAGTTTTTTTGATGTACTCTGTTTTGGTATAAAAAGTCTTGTTGTGGGGTTCGTGTCTTTGTATTTTTGATAAGTAGCAGAGAACACCTTTTATTTTGTTACTGGGTGGGTTATTTGTGCCTCTTATTATTCCTACATTAGTGTCTGGGTTGTGTTCGCTTTGTGTGACGGTTCCAGCAATTGACATTGTTGTGTTTTTAGAAGAGGTTCTTCAGCTGTGTGAATACTGTAGTTGTTTGCGAAATAGGGGTATGTATGTAGGGGTAGTTCACGTTCAATTTCCAGTCTTAATTCTTGCAATTTTTCATCTGTTATTAATCTATTATGTACAATTACGCGTCTTTGGTCAGCTATACGTTGTTCTGAAACATGAGCGATTTCTGGGAAAGTGTTTATTATGTTGGTATGTAGTTGTTTTCGGTACGCCGTCTTGTTTTGTCCCAGTTGCGTTATTCTATAGTATTCTTTCATAATGGCTTCATTAATATCGTCAGTCCACCTTATTCTTGTTTGTTGTGTTGCTCTATTGGTTTGTTGTGTGATGTAAGATTGATTAGTTGCAGTGTCGTTTTGGTTAGTTGAGCTTGTTTGTTGGTTTATGACGTCATCTTTAATTTCATTTAACTTATTGGATGTTAGTAAATTATTTCTGACTATGGCCCTACGTTGATCCCCTATTATTTGTCGTGAGACGTTCATTTCTGGGAATTTTTGAGTAAAAAGGTGATGAAGTTGGTCTAATTATCCTCTTATTTTAGATTCATTTTCAGTAACTGTTAAATATGTGCGCCATATGAATTCGTTCATTTCACTTGTCCACTTTTTTCGCGCGCGATTGTTACCAGTGGCGGGTACAGTATTAGTGGCACATGCCTCTTGTACAACATCCTCTGATACCGTCAAAGTTGATGCAGAACAGGGTCTGAATTGAGCCGCAAAAGGATATGGTGATGACTCTGGAGAATCGAACAGACTTTCAGTAGAAGTTGGAGATGTTGGTGGTCTTATTTCTTCACCCATCACTGTATTTCCTACTTCCTGAATATTAGCTATCGAGGTATCAGAAGCCCTCCTGATGAAATTTTGTCTGTTGATTGTTTTTGATCTTAAATTGTACCTCCCATGTTGCTTTTCCGGTTGATGTATACTTGTTTGTTCATTATTATTGCTTACAAAGTCCGAATTACTAGCGTGGGTCGTTTGATGGTTTAAGCTTCTCGCCCGGAGATTCTTCTCTCCCCTGGCGCCACGAGGTAGCCCCTTACCATCATCAGGCCTCCTCCTGGAGCCGCCGGGCACTTGGGGATTGTTTATTGGCTTCATTATCATATTTGTTTGTTGGACGCATAATAACTCACGACACTTGTCCAGAATGTGAGAGTGTACAGTAGACTACCTAACTGAGTCCGTGAGCGCCGCCGTTGGTATACTAGATACTCCTTCGCCACCACTCGAAACCTATATCCTGTACTGATATCGATTGTCCCACCTAAACCTCGGCTGGTTGGTTCACACCCTAGAGCCTTAGATAGCCCATATTTTCCATCCATCATTCTGCTTTCTCTTTCCTACCAGCCCTCCCCCCTTTCTACCCCCTTCTGCTTCTCTAAATCCCCTACTTTTGCTTTCTTTTTGTCTTTTTAATTCTCACCCACCTCTCAAATCTCCCCTCCCCCCCCGCCCCCCAGGTTCGCCAGAGCCTTGTAGCAGGGTGCACCACGTGCAGGTGAGGTTGGCTTGGAATTTCCCGCATTTTACTCCCTTACACCCCTTATTATTATTATTATTATTATGTTATTACTTATGACATGAATGACATTCTTATGAGAAAAAACCTACTACCTCATTTTTACTACCTACCTATCCCGTTTTCAGACCTCCGATAAGTTTAGTGAGATACCTACCTACGTATTAGTGTCGTTGGTTGATTATGATTATACCCTATAGGTATTGCACTTTGATGAATAAAGGTGTCTGAATTCCTTGCTTTATATTGAGTGAAAGTCGTCATTCCTATCACTATTCAAACAGCCGAATGCTATGCAGTACCTTCTAGGTTACTTCTTGGTACTCATAATTAAGACAAGAATAAAATTTGTCACTAACTTTACGTAAGTAGGTACTTTATCGCTAAGCACATGGTGCGCTACACATCGAGCGCACGCTTGACACTCTACTGAACTATCCCGAATATTGCGCCCTCGAAGTGTGTGTAATAATATTTGTACTTGTTGCGGAGTGCGACCGGCCTGGTATCGTGTCAGCTTATATGGAACGAGTTATGTGCGGCGGTTGAACAGTGAACATTCTCGCTCCGGCCGCGAGGTTCGATCGCGTAGTTCGATCAAGCGAACCACGAGGATTTTTAGGTCCTTATGGTTCGATTCAATAATTGAACTGTGCAGTTTGCTACTCGTATTTAAGTCCAAACGGTTCAAAGTTAGTTGTTTGTTCAGGCGTTCAAAATAAAAAGTATTATGTTCGGATTGTTCACATACTCATCATCATCATCATCATGTCAGCCTTTAGAAGTCCACTGCTGAACATAGGCCTCCCCCAAAGAGCGCCATGACGAGCGATCTTGTGCCACATCCATCCACCGACTTCCTGCGATGGCTACGATGTCGTCGTGTCCATCGGGCTCCCCACACTTCGCTTGCTTGTTCGTGGCCGCCATTCGAGAACCTTTATTCCCCAGCGGTTGGCGGTTCTGCGACTATATGGCCTGCCCATTGCCACTTCGACTTGCAAACTCTGAGAGCTATGTCGGTAACCTTGGTTCTTCTACGGATTTCCTCATTTCGGATTCTATCACGTAGTGAAACACCGAGCATAGCTCTCTCCATTGCACGCTGCGCAACTCTGAGCTTGTGTATGAGACCAATAGTTAGTGACCACGTCTCAGTGCCGTAGTCACATACTAGGGCCACCTAAAACTTATGTACCTATTTCTCGTACACCATCCAAATTTTTCCACTAGCTTTTGAACCCGTCTTACGGGGACGGTAACGCCATCTATTGGTAGTATTACGAACTAACCAACCAAACACGGCTAAAATTGATTAACTTCGTGTCTAAAAGATAACGCCTGCAAAATCTCGTCCGTGATCGAAAATATTATATACGAGTATGTTTACGCTTAGCAGGCGTTAACTGCTAAAAATCATAAAAAAAAGTATCCAGAATGCTAATTATGAACGTTTTTTTCTTTATTTTTTATTTCTTTCTTGTCAATCTTTTGACCACGATCTCACCTGATGGAAACCGATGATGTGGTCGAAGGTGTAGCACGCTTGTCTAGTAGATACCTATTCATTTTTGACTTGATCACACCTGGGTTATATTTTACAGGAAACACTGACGAGGGCAGAGCATTCCACTCCTTTGCAGTTCTTTTTAATAAATGAAGAAGCGTAACGCTTCGTTCTTGTGCGAGGTATTTCAACCATAAAAGAGTGACGCTCTGCCGATCATCTAGTCGTACGGTGATGGAAAGGTGACGGGGAATCAGTTTGTGCAGTTCTTGTGGTCACTCTCCATAGCGCAATCTGTAGAATACTGACAGGCTTGCGCCGTCACGTCGATGCGCCAGACGTTGAAGCTTACTCTTTACCAGAGTGTCATCCCCAATGAGCCTCATAGCACGTCTCTCAATTGAATCCAAAGCCTCGAGCTGACACATATGCATTACCACCAAGAACTAAAAACCTGCGACCTTTGTGCACGAGCGGCCACATCCAAACGCACGCGCACGCGCTTCACCCATCCACAAACACCATTACATACAACACACACACACCCACTCACATACACACCCTCACCGCTACACGCATTCCTGCACCCACATGCCCACGCGTACTTTGACAAATGACAACGCCCGTATTAACAAAAAGCAGAACAGGACTTAAAAGGGTGTTTTCTTATTTACCACGATTAATAAATTTAAGAGACCGACGAGCGGCCTGACAAACTGACACCAGGGCCCTATTTCATAAAACTTTAGTAGACTGACAAGTGTCAATCGACAAATGTCAGTCAAACTACCGAAATGAGTTTCATAAAAACCCGACAATTCATTCAATGAATTCAAAATATTACTAAATGTGTTTCATAAAACATTAGTAGTGATCGGCAGTCAACCGACAATTGTCTAACAAATGTCAATAGAAAAACGTTTTATGAAACGGCGGTTGCTCAAAAATTACCACGATTTGTAGAATTGTCGTGACAATTGTGACAGCCGAAGCTTTACCCATCACACTACTATGACTGGCATTGTGAAATGCAATATGACTGACAATCATCAGTCCTGTCGTGATTGTTTGTTATATGAAACGCAGGTTTGGCGTATTTGACTGACATTTGTAGTTTTATTATGATTTGTCGCTTTATGAAATAGGGCACAGGGGCCACCACTACCTTATACGAAAAGCAAGCAATCAATTACACACTTTTTCTTAATATCTAGTATATTTTCGTGTGTGTGTGTTTAGTGTGTTGAAAATTCACAAAATATTGTGTGTTGTGCGAACAATTTGTCAAATGAATGAATACAATGCTAAAAACTATTGCTATAGGCATTGTACTCGTACTTTAAAACTACAAATCCCTAAAACCCACACATCTTCTCCGCCGACTGATAATGCGACCTCAAAAACATGCACCTTTCATTATCAATATGCAACGTCTTATTCTTAACAATAATCTCATTTTCTAACTGAGATCTCTCATGTATCAACTCGGCCCTTAGCTTTTCCGTCTGCAAAGATCTCTTCTGGAGCAAGCTCATGCTGTCATTCAAGTCCCTCACTTCCTCAATCAAACCTATCAAGGATCCTTCTCGGCAGTTCTCCACGTTCGGACGACAGTTCTTCGTGTTGAGTCGCGTTTGAGCCACTTGAATCCTTTGAGACACTTTCATCATTTCCTCGTGAAGTGTCTCCAAAATATTCTCAGTCTCAACAATCTTTTGCAAAGTTAAACGCAGCTGATTTTCTAACTCTGTTTTCACTTGTTCCGTTATTGCGATCCTCTCCGCCAGCGCCTTGTTGACCTTTATGTCTTGAGAGCGTAGATCTCTAGCAGTGTTAATAAGAACAGCGTCAACCTTTTCTCTTAGTTCTTTAGAACTGGCGATCGCATGCTTGAACTGTACCAAAGCGTTGACTGTATAGTGCTCCCATGATTGCACGTTCGACTGTCCTTCAGAAAGTTTAGTCGCTCCAGCCGAGTCCTTAACGTTCTCAGATTTGGTTTCCAATTCATAGTTGAAGGTCTCATATTTAAAAGCCAGAAATTTATCGCTCCAATCCGTTTCTAAAGCAGTTTTAGCTGCTACATTCATTTTCATCTGATTCTCTATGTCTCTTAACATTTCTCTGTGCAGCCTTTTAACATTTTCTATTAGCGCTGATTCAGTAAATAGCTCCTCCTGTGGCATATCGTATATCAGATCAGATTGCATCCTCAATCTTCTCAAATCTAGACATTCTTCAGTGATGTACTCAGGTATCTTCAAAGTATCCATTGCGTTCTTCAGCTGCTGCCTTTGGTTTTCTAGTACAATAATTTCGGCGTCTATATCTCTGATGGCGCGTTCTAATTCAGATTTCCAGTAGTTGATGTGCCTCGCTCTGTGTTTCAACTGGTCTGTGGAATCTGCGAAATCGTTGCATGATGTTTGGTTGACTTTGACGATGGAGTTTTTGGTGACAGACGTGTTGTCGTCCGTTATGTGGATGATGTCTCCTTTTAGGACCTGTTGGTTATGTTCGTGCCATTTCTTGATGGTGGAGAGGCCGTAGTTTCTGTCACCGAATGATAGGTAGTCACCGTTTTCTGCTGTTGTCATCTTTATAGGAAATTCTTCTTTCTTTTCCTGTTTTAAAAAAAAAAATTAATCCTCTTTGTTCCTCTTGATTGATCCGAGTACTTTTTGCGTTTGTTAACGAGTTGCATCGGCCCTGGTCACGGGACGAATGATTTGAATGTTAAAATAAGTTTCTACAGTTCAAGAGGACTTTGCGATGTGATTGTATTGATTTAATAATATGGTCGCCATAGAAATAACAAATCTTCCTTCCTATTGTTGTTTCATTGATTTTGTTTCCTGTCAGTCCCATTTAGGTTATTAGGTTATGCAAGTCGTGTTTATGTTAATTTTATATCAGCAGTAACTAACTCCCTGTCGCTCAATATTTAACTGTAAGTGAGTATTTAATTACTAACTAAATACTCACTTATAGTATTTAAAAACTATTTCTGGTATTGTGATTATTTTCATATATATATTTTTATATATGGTGTATTTTTCCAAAATTTCTCGAAAATAAGTGCCCTTGTGTGAGATCGATGAGCACCAGCAAACAGTATCCCAAATTCAATTCTGTTTTTTTTTTTCTAGAGTATAGAAAAAGAGTAGGTACGTTATAATACAATATGACTAGCTGTAGCTGCGGCTTCGCAGCGTGGTCATTTATTTAAATTAAAAATACTCTATGTACTATTCCAAGACCTAAAATACCAATATACCAACATTTGATCAAAATTCCTTCAGCTGTCAAAAAGTCAAACCCTAACCTATCGCATCACAATCGATCCAGCAGTTTTTACATGATGCGCAAACAAACATACAGACAAACAGACAGACACGAATTTTAAAATTGTTATATTCTTGTTCAGTAGCTTATTTTAAGTACCCTATAGACATTTTTTTTATTTATCTTCTTTGTACATACTATTTCGTTCTTATTGCTTTATTATAAGTATTGATAGATACTAAAATGTAATCTTATCAATTATTTTCAGAATAACTGCTCTGGCTGGCAATGATGACGTCAAAAGAGACCTGATGCAAAGGGGAATCGCACCTATCGTAGTTTCAGTACTCAGCAGACACGCTGTAAGTGTGTGTAGTAGATCCGAGAGGGCTGGGACGGCTTCCCACACATATTTTGCGAAACCAATATTTACGACAGAAGTATGTGTGTCTTTCGATGGTAGCCTAACGGTTCAATAGTGCAACTTAGAATCCAACGATACCAATGACTTTCAAAGTTTTGTGCGGTTTTCCATCGCTTCTTGCTTCGGAGGGCATGTTTAGCTGTCGGTCTCGGCTGCTATTGATAAATAGCTGTCGTTAAGCAATGTCATAGACCCTCGGGCGGCCTGACAAACTCTGACACCAGAGGCATGCACTACCCTATACGACAAACAAACAAACAGTTTTATGCTTATGTTTTGTTTTTATTGAATTTGGTTATTTTTTCTGAGATAATAGTGCCCTATCTGTTATTCTAATTCTACCGTTGGGATAGATGAGTTCTCGAGTTGAGACCATGTTTAGGCAAACGTATTTTAAGGACGCCCTGTGGCTGGGTGGAGTGACGACCTGCGAAAAGCGGCTGGCAGAAAATGGATGAGGAAAGTTGAAGACCGAGCTCAGTGGCGTGCATTAGGAGAGGACTACGTCCAGCAGTGGACAAATATAGGCTGATGATGTGTTATTCTAGGACTAGCCGCTCACGTGTCGCGCGCACACTTTTCGTTCAGGATTCCATTCAAAAACATGTTAACAACGTAAGAGTCAGTAAAGTGGAACAATTATCCATACCAATATATAAAAGTGAAACATTGTCCGTTTGTTTGTTTGTTTGGGGAGCTTTCACGCGATAACGGCTGGACGGATTTTGATAAAATTTTGAATGGAGATATACTTTTTATCCCAGAAAATTGTAAGTTTCCACGGGAAAACTGGAAAATGTTGATTACTCACTGTAAGGAACGGTTGCCACGAACGGTCTGTGGTTGCCATGGAAACGAAATAACAAGTCTGTCAAAAAACATCAAGAGCATTGGTGCTATGCCTACTTTTGCATTGGTTTTTAATATCCTAGAAGATAATAGGATGCTTTTTTCGCGATAGTAGTCCGCGCATACGAGGTGAAGGGAAAACTAGTATCTTATAAAGTTCTCAAATGTTTTTTTTATCTATTGTTTGACTTTTACTCCTCGAACCGAGATGTGACACTTTACCTGTTGTACTCACCAGATGATGCCAGAACAAACATGCAGACAAGATTATAAAAATAATTATATTCTTGTTCAGATTTTAAGTTCCTTTGACCATGTTTTTATTATATTCATGGTAAGGCATGGTCATGTACTCGCGGATTTGCCTGCCTTTTCATTTATCTGGCTTAAAAGTTAAGGACCAATAGTACCTATTATCAATACATAGTTTAAAACAATGTCGCTTTCCGCGTCTGTCTATTTGTCTGTCTTTCTGTCTGTTTGGCCGCTAACTCCTCCTGAACCACGCAACGGATTTTGATGCGGTTTTCACCATCAGTTAGATATTTTTTTACGGAAGGTTTATATATATAAATCATATATAAAACTTAATGATATTTTGCAGAGCAACGCAGCCACTGCCGCGATACTTCTCAAGTCCATAGCAGCACTCACGTTACGCGAGCCAGCTCACAGCACAGAGTTCTTTGACAACGGCGCTCCTGAAGCAATCGTCGACTGTATGAAGATACACCCGGACAATGCTAGCGTGCAGGTAAGATACACCCACTGCACCCAGTCAATGCTAGCGTGCAGGTAAGGTACACTCGACTACACTTTGTCAATGCTAGCGTGCAGGTAAGATACACCCACTGCACCCAGTCAATGCTATCGTGTAGGTAAGGTACACTCGACTACACTCAGTCAATGCTAGCGTGCAGGTAAGATACACCCACTACACCCAGTCAATGCTAGCGTGCAGGTAAGGTACACTCGACTACACTCAGTCAATGCTAGCGTGCAGGTAAGATACACCCACTACACCCAGTCAATGCTAGCGTGCAGGTAAGGTACACTCGACTACACTCAGTCAATGCTAGCGTGCAGGTAAGGTACACCCACTACACCCAGTCAATGCCAGCGTATAAGTAAGGTAAACCTAGACACTGCAAGCGTGCATTATTTAACAATGTTATTACTTATAAAAAAAGTCACGTCGGTATGTCTTATCGGGAAATTCTCTGAAACTACAAAATCTATCCGTTCGCTAGTTTATACTTTGTAAAAACTACTCAAAATGCAATATTACTTTGTACTCTGGCTGTAAGTTATAGCTATATATTTTTACTTTAGGTGTATGTTATAGCTATATATTTATACTTTAGGTGTAAGTTATAGCGATATATTTATACTGTAGGTGTAAGTAATAGCTATATATTTATACTTTAGCTGTAACTTATAACCTTCAGCCGAGAAACATTGTGCAGCCGATGCAATTGAAGCATGGGAGTCTCTTTGCCCCAATGAAAATATCCCAGTGGAACCAAACAGTCAAAAACTCTGGGACTTTTCATTGGTGCAGAGAGTTTCCAAAGATTTGGCTCAAAATTTATCCAGTTATAATGACCGCGCAAGGCTTCTTGCAGTCTCGGAACAAGAATCGGGACAGTGGCTGCACGCCCTTCCATCTGCGAACCTCGGAACGCTGCTTGACAATGGCAGTTTCCGGATCGCCGCCGGTCTTCGTCTAAGTGCTGCTATTGTCGAACGTCATCGGTGTTCATGTGGCAGCGACTTCGACAGGTACGGACTCCATGGACTTTCTTGCCAACGAAGTGCTGGTAGGTTTTACCGCCACGGCTCAATCAATGAGATCATTAAACGGGCGCTTGCCACCATCAACGTACCTTCTGTACTAGAACCAGTAGGGATATTACGTGATGATGGCAAGCGCCCGGACGGCCTAACGCTGATCCCCTGGGAGCGGGGAAGGGCTCTCGTATGGGACGCGACTTGTGTTGATACGTTAGCCCCTTCTCGTCTCAGCGGGTCAGTCTTGAGGGCCGGAGCCGCGGCGGAGGCCGCAGAAGAAGCCAAGCGACGCAAGTATGTATCGCTCTCAAGCGACTATATATTTGTGCCGTTTGGTTTTGAAACATTTGGCCCATGGGGTCCCAGTACGAAACAATTTTTTAAGCAAATTGCTCCCCGCGTTATCGACGTCGCTGGTGACAAGAGAGCTGGCTCATTTCTCGCACAGAGAATAGCTATTGCTATTCAACGCGGAAATGCAGCTAGCGTTCTTGGAACCATGCCACATGAACACCAATTATTTTTAGATTATTAGTTTAGTTTTATGGTTTAGGTGTAGGTTTAATTGTTTATGTTGGTTGTGTTGGTTTAGGTTTTTACTTTTTTTATATCTCAGTAGTAATTGTCTTTCAATCTTTTTATATTTTTTTTAGTTTTTGTTTATTCAAGTTAATGTAAATACTATACTTAGTCTAATGTTGTAATTGTAACTATTAAAGTAAAGTAAAATATGTTGGTAAAAAAGAAACATTAAATTTATATAAATATTTATACTTTAGGTGTAAGTTATAGCTATATATTTATACTTTGTTGCACTCTGTGCATGTTATAGCGATATATTTATACTTTAAGTGTAAGTTATAGCTCGTCTCGCTCATCATTGCTTTCTCTGGGGGAGGCCTATGTTCAGCAGTGGACTTCTAAAGGCTGATATGATGATGATGACGAAGTTATAGCTATATGTTTATACTTTGTTGCACTCTGTGCATGTTATAGCGATATATTTATACTTTAAGTGTAAGTTATAGCTCGTCTCGCTCATCATTGCTTGTTCTGGGGGAGGCCTATGTTCAGCAGTGGACTTCTAAAGGTTGATATGATGATGATGACGAAGTTATAGCTATATGTTTATACTTTGTTGCACTCTGTGCATGTTATAGCGATATATTTATACTTTAAGTGTAAGTTATAGCTCGTCTCGCTCATCATTGCTTTCTCTGGGGGAGGCCTATGTTCAGCAGTGGACTTCTAAAGGCTGATATAATGATGATAACGAAGTTATAGCTATATGTTTATACTTTGTTGCACTCTGTGCATGTTATAGCGATATATTTATACTTTAAGTGTAAGTTATAGCTCGTCTCGCTCATCATTGCTTGTTCTGGGGGAGGCCTATGTTCAGCAGTGGACTTCTAAAGGCTGATATGATGATGATGATGACTAAGTTATAGCTATATGTTTATACTTTGTTGCACTCTGTGCATGTTATAGCGATACATTTATACTTTAAGTGTAAGTTATAGCTCGTCTCGCTCATCATTGCTTTCTCTGGGGGAGGCCTATGTTCAGCAGTGGACTTCTAAAGGCTGATATGATGATGATAACAAAGTTATAGCTATAGTTTTATACTTTGTTGCACTCTGTGCATGTTATAGCGATATATTTATACTTTAAGTGTAAGTTATAGCTCGTCTCGCTCATCATTGCTTGTTCTGGGGGAGGCCTATGTTCAGCAGTGGACTTCTAAAGGCTGATATGATGATGATGATGACTAAGTTATAGCTATATGTTTATACTTTGTTGCACTCTGTGCATGTTATAGCGATACATTTATACTTTAAGTGTAAGTTATAGCTCGTCTCGCTCATCATTGCTTTCTCTGGGGGAGGCCTATGTTCAGCAGTGGACTTCTAAAGGCTGATTTGATGATGATAACGAAGTTATAGCTATATGTTTATACTTTGTTGCACTCTGTGCATGTTATAGCGATATATTTATACTTTAAGTGTAAGTTATAGCTCGTCTCGCTCATCATTGCTTGTTCTGGGGGAGGCCTATGTTCAGCAGTGGACTTCTAAAGGCTGATATGATGATGATGACGAAGTTATAGCTATATGTTTATACTTTGTTGCACTCTATGTTAGTTATAGCTATAAGTTTTTCTTTTATTTTCCAGAAAAACGCTTGCTGGGCTGTCCGCAACATGGTCGCGAGATCCCGTGACCAGAAATCAAAATTTCTCGAACTGGGAATCGAATCCCTTCTTAATACCGCCTTTGAGAAGTTTAAGGAAGATTTCGGGTTCGACATACAGTCGGCGCTCCGAGACCTCGAGTGTGACGTCAAGTTTGTCGAACAGTGGACGGGGAAGGGCGTGCAAATGGAGCAGTAATTTCATAGAAATGGGGACAGCATTTTGGAATTTTAAAATGGGTGGATACGGCATTAACTTAGTATGTATTCTAAAAGCGAAATCCTAACTTTATGGGATACGGTAACATCAAAATGAGGTCAGTGTTTTAGAATCAAAGCTGTGGATACAAGACTGTTTGAAAATGGGGAGTGCTTTTTGGCTTTGAAACCAGTGAATTGAGAGACTATTAGAATGGAGACATTATTGTTGTCAACGAGAATATTACAGAACCATTTTGAAAATTGGAAATCGTTTTGACGTTTGGAAAATGTTTTATCAAAATAAAAACATCATGTGACGCTTGGAAATAAGTGGAAACACAGATGAAGTAAATTTTGTGGCCATTTAAATAATAAGGTGGACTTTCAAAACTGGATCAGCATTTTGAGATTATAGAAATTATCTGATTGTTTTGAACATTCCTTGCTTAAAAGCTGTATTAAAAAAAATGTATCATTAACCCTGCCATTAAATATTTACTTTTTATCATATTTGTATTTTATAAGTATGCAGCTTTTATTAATATAAGTAACATATTAAAAAATACATAATTTGTACACCTACTGACATTTCAAACTACTTATTAAACACTAACTACATTTTAATAAAATACTTTGTATTGATTACAACACAATTGTTTCATTCAATTGTTCAGCAGTTATAAACAAAACACAATAAAATCGAAAACAATTATTGTTCATTAAATAAATTGGAATGAAATTAAAATTACTCACAAATTAAAAAATGCAATTCTATAAGAAAACACAAATCAGACGAAGGTTTCATTCACGATTTAGTTCTGCGTGACAACCATTCTAAATTCAAACGTTTCGAACAGTGTTGGCGTTTTTTAAAGTAACTAGTTTATTTACGAAATGGAAATCTATTAAGTTAATCGCTGGTTTGTAGTATTTAGGTTGAAAAAAACTATTTACTAACCACAAAATACACCAAAATATACCTTTTAATTTCCGCTGCGCGCAATCACGCATGCGCGTTCATATTGAAAATTCCCTATAGATTTTTAGTAATTATTGTGTGCAAAAGGGAAACTAGCGAACGAAACAAACTGTCGAATTAGGGAAAGTGTCGACCAGTTGCTGGACCCATTTAAATTATTTAAGGTGAAATAGTGTAAAATCTAAATAGTACACAAAGTATTGGAAATATGCGATTACCTTTAACAGATTTCCAGTTCGTAAATGTACGAGTTTCTTTGAAAAATCCCCCACTGTTCGAAACAATTGAATTCAACATGGCAGCCAGGCATGCGCAAAGCGACTGATGAATGTTCTATGATAAGAATGCTGGGCTATGTTCTTAGATGACTGCACATTACTCCGGCTGTGTTAGTCACATGAGGCTTCGAAACAGGGCGACCGCGGATACGCAAAATTAATGTAAACGTTTTCAATTTGACATTTTAAAACAATAAACCTCTATATTAGTACTGACTTTCGGCGGGAAACGAAATCGAAACGGGTGTTTTGCTTTGTTTTATTTCTCAAACTGCAGGGCGACAGGCGACAGCGGATACGCAAAGTAAACGTAAACGTTTTCAATTTGTCATTTTAAAACCACAAATTTTTAAACGATTATACCATTAGCAAGGCCACCAAGAAAGTTTATAACATTAAGTAGTACCTACTTTCGGCGGGAAACGAAATGGAAACGGGTGTTTAACTTTTTATTATTTTCTAAACTTGTGTATCTTCTAGTGATGTGTAATATTGGTGGAATATTAACCGTAAGGTATGTCACGAGGCGGTCCCAGGGTTTGGGCTTGCTCCACCAGCCCCAGGACCAAGCCTCAGTGGACAACATAAAAGGGTCAGGAACAAAACTATTGGAAGCACAAGAACAGGAGGAGATGATCACAGACTTTTTGTACTTCGACGATACGGATTAAAACCACTTACGTAGGTATTGTGATATATATATATATATATATATATATATATTTAAAAGACTCATATATATTTGTAATAAACTTATGTAGATATTTTATAACATATTATTTTGTAAAATTGCAGTTCTGCTAAAAATCAATGTCCGAAAAGACAATTTAAGAATGACAGGTTATTTGAATATAGAATGAATAATGAACTATCAAAATGAAAAGAAATTGAAAGAATTAAGATATCAAAAGAGTATTATTATGAAAGAGGTTTGGACCTCGTCACAGGTATTCGGTAACGTGCACTTGTGTAGGTAAATGATACAAGCGTGCCATTTCGTGTTCTTTCCGGAACTCCCTAGGAAGCAGTGTGACCAGATTCAAATGTCAAATTGTGCTAGCCTGAATGACAAAAACTGCTAAAACTTGCTAGACATTTTTCATATAATGCTAAATTACTGCTTTCACAGATATTGCTTAAACATTAGAAAATATGAACAAAAAAGCCAATTTGTACGATTAGAATGTCATTTTTATTAGGGTTCCGTACCCAAACGGTCAACTATAATATTTTTTAGCCTACGCTGTCTGTCTGTTTGTCCGTCCTACCGTTTAACAACTGTATCTTTTGAACCGATACTGTATCTTTGGAGAGCAATAGTATCCGAATGGTATCATGTTGCGCTTTAAAATCTGATGGATTATGGCCCATTCTCTCTCTCTCTGAGAGAAGGCCCGTGTCCCAGCAGCGGGAACTGATAACGATGTTCTTTTGAACTGTAATAGATATTAAAATGTTTATAATTGTTAACTGATTTCTTGTAAACAGGAAATACCTGGCTCTTAAGACACAGGTATACTCACCTATTTTAAGAGTCAGAGACTCATTTCAATTGTAATTCATCAAAAATTTTAGTACCAATAAACATATTTGTATTTGTAGAATATGGCTGTAATATTATGGCGGATTAATTAAGAAATAATAATAATAAAAAAGAGGGATCCCTATACAACAAAAGTACTTATTACGTATTTTGTCTTTGCGCTAAGCGGTGATAAGTACAAGCGTAAAAGTCAAACTTGGCATGATTACACACTCTAAAAATAACTATAATAAGAAAAATAAAAGTGGTGTGGTAAGGAACCCTCAGTGTGCCGCCCAACTCGCAATTGGCCAGTTCATTTCTATTTACAACACAATTCACTCGTCACCATCACTGTCCCTATCAAATCCTTTGTATAATGATTATGAGTTAAGAGATTATTTTAACATATTTTTCTCGGCTTGAAATTCATACACCCATTTTCTCATAATTATATTTCCTTTATGCCTTTTTGGCATGCACATTTCTTTCACAATAAGTGTGTGGCATTAGTAAAATCATAATAGCCCACGCAAGATTCACAATGTTGGGTTTACCAACACCATTACCATTTAAATAAAATAAAATTCATCGTTTCAATTTGTCTTCAGAAATTTTCTGTTATCTGTTAGTTTGGCATCAGAGCTGCTTCCGAAAGCCAATAAACTCAAATATAAAGGCTTGAGCGTACTGTGTGGACTTTTGGGGCATTTTAGAACGCGTTCAATAAATCACTGCTAGATTATTGCTATTATTAGATGCTATTATTGGATGCATTATTGGATTCTGCTAAATAATGCTAGATTTCAATAAAATGCTAAAAATCCTGCTAGGAGCTAAAATGAGAGTCTAATCCTGCTAAAATCGCAGGAACCTGCTAAAATCGCAGGAACCTGCTAAATATGGTCACACTGCTAGGAAGTTTTAGTAAAGGTCCACCACTTTACTGAATCGTGACATGACTAGACTTTTGACTATCTGACTGACTTCTACTTTGCGTATCGGCGGTCGCCCTGCAGACGATTGAAAACTATTCATTCGTTCAATAAACCATTACAATACGATTACTCATCGCGGTACCAATTTTTATTCGATAGTAATCGTCAATGGTAAACGTAAACGTAAATAAAACCATAACGATCGCTCAACCGCGGTCGACCTGCAGAACGAGTGCGGGCAACGGGCGGCGGGCTGCCAGCCCATTAGCGTATTTTAACAAAAAAAAAAACTGTCCATAGACAACAGCATTATAGTTCGATTGGAATTTTCAACCAAAAATCACCAGAGATGTTTTGGCATGCTTCATAAACCTTAACTTTGCGTTCAAGAACCAATTATTTGGTTTGACTAAATACAGCTTAATAATAGTAAAAACTTTATATTATTAAACACTACTAACTATTTATTTAATACTTAATGCACAAAAGTGTATAGAGGAGGACTTAATGATATGACAGCATTTTCAGCCAGCCCTGAAAAATGATATGTGTCATATTGGCCATCATGTGTACAGTCATGTTTGAGTTAATGTTATGGTCTAGCTCGAAGTCTTATTTTTTTATTAGATGGCTTCTGCGGAGGCGCTGGCCTACTAGCAATTTCGCCCATGACAAGTTTATACAAGTACTACAAGGTAACTAAGTGCTTATACAGGAATCTGTCCTATTCTGTAAGCTACGTCATGAAAGCACCAGTTTAGTCAGTTCACAATATTGAGCGTGTTTTTATTGATATCAGTAGTTACTTACCTACAAAAAATATTAATTTTGAGGGAGTATTGTTTGTGATATATTTAATTTTCTTTTTTATTTAGAGAATGCATTTCTCAGGCCCATCGTATCAAAATTATTATTGGGTAACAAAAACGCAAGCTCATTTAGCTTCTTCCCTCACTTACCTACGATAATTTTGCTCATACGCAGGATATTACTTACTATAAACTTTTTTAGCGCTCTGATGACACTATTCTTAAATTTAAAGAAAATGGAATTCTGGATCAGAAAATCAGGAGTATTTTTGCTAGCAGCCACGAGTAAACATCTCCTGAAAATCAAGACATCTCCAGCCAAGAACAGAGCGGGGTCCGAACGTTCAAATCACCGACTTTTCTTCATCAACCCAGCGCACGTTCCTACGACCCGTCGAACGCCATCCACCAAGGTCGGTCACTCCGACCCCAGCCAACGTTCCATAAGTGGAATTCGGCGAGGGTCGAACGGTGGCGCGATCAGCCTCATGGCAAGAGTGTCATATGCAACTTTTTATACGACCGTAGTCGGGTTTAAATTTTTGAAATTACTCGTATGTCTTGTTAGGGAATAGAAAGATTTCTGGTGACTTTATTACATAGGTCTTTTGTATTCTAGATAGCGGATTCAAATATTGGTAAACTAACTCAAACACATTATATTCAATGTTCAAAATTAGTTTTCCGTAAAACGCTCGGACGGAAAAGTTTGGGATCGCTTATTACACCAAAGTACCTACCGAGATCAATAAGGTTTAAAAAAAAGAAGTCTACACCGCCACATCGAAAGTGAAGCACCCTTAAATATATCCTTACCATACAAAACAGCTGGGCAGGACGATATCTTTCCGGGACTCCTCCAATGGGGAGAGGGACATATAAGCGGTACACTGGAAATAATCTTCAGGGCGTGTTTATCCTATGGGTACATACCTTTAGGCTTGAGAGAGGTCAGAGTACTGTTTATTCCCAAACCTGGAAAGGGTGACTACACAGACCCCAAATCTTACAGACCGATAAGTCTTACATCCTTCCTCCTTAAACCTTGGAAAGACTATGTGATCGGTACTTTAGAGATAGCATCCTAACTGTATCACCACTACACCCACAACAACACCCATATAGTTCGGGTAAATCAACAGAATCAGCCTTACACAAAGTAATAAGCACAGTAGAACAAGATTTATAAAACAAAACGTTACGCCTGGGCGCTTTCATTGATATTGATGGTACTTTGACAGAACTAACTTAAGCATGGTATTGAGTCGACTCTGGTTGATTGGTCATAAACATGTTAAAGCTTAGGGCGGTTAGAGTCGACCTAGGTGGTGGTGTCAAGGAGGTGCCCTCGAGAGAGTACTGTCACCCCTACTATGGAACATGGTGGTAAATGACCTAACAAAGGGTTGGCTATGCGGACGTTCGGAACATTGCTAGCGTATCATGTAAGATCATGAATAACGCCTTAAAGATTGAAAACTGGTGCTTAGACTATGGATTAACTGTGAATCGAACAAAAACACAACTGGTTATGTTCACAAACAACAGAAACTTAGGACAATACACAACAACAATACGCTTACTTCTACGCTGAGGGAAGCCTGCGTCGGAATCATGATCTGCTGGCCTTCCTGAGGGACATATGGAGGCTGAACTAATAACTGTTGCCGCCCGTATCACGCAAAAGAGGCCGATGATCGGCCTAGCAGCGGAAAAGAAGCCTGACCACTAAGTACCAAGTTCACTCTTTTGTTTGGCGGCGTGAAGACTCACTCCGTCTTTTATAAACCTTCTTGACTGAAATAAATAATTTTATTGTCTTGTTCTATATTCGTATTATTGACAGCGGCTTTTTTTTCTAACAATTGCCTCTTTTTGCACGACAGCCCAAAAAGGAGGGTAATGTTTTCAGGGTTCATGTATGTTTGTTTTTTGTATGTGTGTATATTGTAAATATGTGATTTTCTTTAGTTCACCATAACTTTTAAATGCCTGAACAGATTTGGATGTATGAGGTATCGTTTCAATCCTTACATCATCCCGATGTTTGTTTGTTTGTTTGTCGTATGAGGTAGTGCTGTCCTCTAGTGTCAGTTTGTCAGGCCGCCCGAGGGCCTCTGACAAGGCTTAACGACTGCTATTAATCAATAACAGCCGGGACCGACAGCTTAACGTGCCCTCCGATCCCGATTAACATAGGCTATATATATTTTGATAAAATTTAAAATGGCGTAAATATGGCTCCATTTTCAAAAACAAAACAAAAAACTTCGGATTTTACAATATGGGTATCAAATTGAAGGCCATGATGAGCTGATTCCAACAGTTCATAATTTATATTGGCATAAGTTCTTTTTTGGCGGGGCAGGCGTGTTTTTTTTTTTAATTTATGGCATTTTACATTGATCCTATTAACTTTTTTACACTCATTTTGGAAACAAAATTTTGCCGAACCGTGTCTTAATTTTCTCCTAAATAAACTACAATTTATATACTTAAATTATACAAAATTAAACTTTATACCTTTATCAACATGATAAAATATAAACGGGAATTAAAAAAAAAACTTGCGCCCGCGCATCGAGCTCGGCTATGAGTGCCGCATGAAACTGAAATATGACAGGACCCTGAAGGGAAAACACGTAAAATATCGTGAATATACCCGCAGTCTACGCATCAACATTCATCTACACCTGACATCACCAACCCACATATGACCAGCGTGTTGGATAAGGATTATGACCCATAATTATCTGAGATGAAAGTGTCCCAGCCGTGGGAAAGTTCGACTGATGATGACGATGAACTCTATTGGTAGTCAATGCAGGCGAAGTCACTGGGACTGTTATTCGTATGAGGAATAACAGTCCCAGGAAAGGAAGTGCTGGCCTCTGGCGTTTGTTTGGATTGGAGACAGCTTATATCCTGGAATAAAACATAGGATACTATTTATCCCGGAAAATTGTATTTTTTTATAGTTTCTCATGAATATGTCATAAAAATTATCTCGATCACATCAGCTTTAAAACAGAAAAAAAAACGCATCAAAGTAGGTCCATTCGTTTGGGAGCTACGATTCTCACACCCCCACACGCCCCTATTATAGCCAAGAACCATCTCAATCACATCAGCTTTCAAACAGAAAAAAACTCATGAGAAACGGTCCATTCGTTTGCGAGTTATGATGCCACAGACAAACACACACACACACACCCTAAACTTATAACATTCTTCTCTTTCGTCGGGGGTTAAAAACCAAGCTACAATAGTTATACACACATAATGTCAGCCTTTTTTTACTTGCCCCGACATCCGGGGTAAGTATTAATACGTTAATACTTACCCCGCCGATTTGTCAATTAATGCCCCAAGGGTATTTTTTTAATGATAAAAATCATAACAAAATATTGTTTATGAGATGTTAATTAAATAATGTAGTATTATCAAGTATGAAATGCTCTTCTAGGGAAAAAATAACATAATTGTAACACCGAATATTATAAGCAAGAATCAAAAAATCGTAAAGTAATAAAATATTTTTCCAAAAAAAGGCGGCTTGAAGTGCTATATAAAATAATAAGCTTTTAAAGTAATTATCTACAAAAACTTTACCATTTACTAGATTGCTGTATTCGTGTCAATCGGTTTGTGAACGTGTGCAAGTCAAAATATGCTCGTGTGTGTATCTTTTTTTCTCTTCTGCGTTTCGTGTTTTGTGTTTTGTATGAGGATGCGTCATAGACAACTGCATATTACGTATTTTGTTTTGTTATTCGTACGTAGATAGGTATGTATTAATTTTGTAAAGATATTACATTTAAATAATGCCTGGGTTTGGCACCGCCTTCAAAAAACTCTTTCTTATTATATGTTGTATTTATGCATTATTATTACGTTGGTAATTTCGAAAAAGTGATACTTTTCTGGCTCAATTGTAATTATTTATTCTTTTTAGTGGTTGTTTACAAAATAACATTTTTATTATGAAGTCGATTTAATTTTATTGGAAAAATATTTTATTTTGTGATTTTTAGTGGCCTAAGCAAACATCGGAAAGAATATATGCCAAAGAAAATAGTAGACACTCACTCACTTTACACTCAAAGCGTTGGTAAATTAAAACCAAGGATTAATAAAACCTACATATATAACAACTGAATTAGTTTTGAACATTTTCCCTCATTCTGTTGTTGCGTTCCTGTGACTACCTTCCGGCTCCATCATCAGACCCTGAAACATAAAACCAGAGAACTCATCAAGACAAACCAAATAAGCCCAAACTCGAAGGGGTTCCATCATTCTGTTGTCGAGTTCCTGTGACTACCTTCCGGCTCCATCATCAGACCCTTGATACCACGTAAAACCAGACATGATCTCATCAAGACAAACCAAATGAGCCCAAACTCGAAGGGATTCCATCATCCGATTGTGTACATTCTTTGACAACTACTACTACTACTACTGTAGTTTTTAATTGTCATCAGAACTACACCCATGTGCATAACTTCAGCATCTTTGGACGTCCTTAAATTGTTCAAAAAATTGACATGCAATGTAGTCCTAAACATTATAACACAGTGAATTAAATTAAAGCTTGTTTAAAGCCACTAAACCAATTTTGATGAAATTTATACAGTACCACACTAGAGGTCTTCTTACTCAAGTAAAAACAAACATCTAATTTGGTTCAGGAATCCCAAGATATTAGAGAACATAAAATAAAAAAACAAATTGATTTTCTAATACAACTACTGAACCAATTTTGATGAAGTTCATATGGGACTACACGGAAAAATTTACCCTTTAGAATAAAAAAACAACCATCTAAATCGGTTTAGAAATCTTAGAGATAAACACAAAATAAAGGCAATATAAACACAAAATCGAATGGATTTACTCAACAAAACTATTTATTCTCGAAAAACTGCTGAACCAATTTTGATACAATTTATATGGGACCACTTGAAGAGTATACCATTTCAAAAAAAAAGAACCTTTTTAAAATCGGTCCTCATTTGACGGAGGTATAGAACGAAATAAAAATAAATAAAAAAAAAAAACATACAGCCGAACATAATATAACCGTCTCCTTTTATGAAGTTGATTAAAAAATGTTCGTTACCTGGTCAAAAATGATGTCCGGCACTTAGATCACTGTAACGTCGCATCGAACGCAACTGACCAATCACAAGACATACGGCGTAGTCTAGTTAGCAATTATCATAGAACGCGCGCGCATTGCTCCAGATATAACGGTATGTGGGCGCTGCTGATGGAGCAGGCGGGGCGGGCGCAAGAGCCACGCAGCCAGCAGGAGCTCCAAGTTATAAGTAAGCTATCTATACTGTGCTCTAGGTTAGGTATCTACGTCTACTCGGCCCAGTGCCACAGAATAAAGAATAGTACAAGTACAGAAGTTGCACTACTTTGATCTTGAAGAAAGCCACCAATTTAATAGCCTACAAACGTATCCTCGTATAGCCACTTTTCAACAATATTACATACCTAGACATCAATTTGTGAACCTACTTTTTTAAGTCGGTTAAAAGTAAATCTAGCGGTCAAACGCCACATAAAAAAACCCGTCGTGATCGCCGCGCCATGAGTTGGCGTTACCCCTATACCGTGTACCACGCTATTACGTGTTGCGTACTGTTACCGGTTGGACCCGTGGCTAGAGATACTGGGTACGAAATCGTACGGTGGCGGGTTCGAATCCTGCAAGGTGCAATCATTTGTGTGATGAGCAGAAATGTTTGTTTCCGAGTCATGGATATAATATTCTTATCTATGTATGTTTATCCGTTATCTAGTGCCCATAGCACAGGGTATCCTAGTTTGGGGCTAGATAATTGGTGTGGAAATGTCCCGAATATATTATTATTATTATTAATGTAGATACCTATTTAGGTACAAACTAACGGACTCCGCAAGCGAAGTCGCGGGACTCGCGGGATAACTATAGCACACCCTTAAATATACCCTATCGATTTTTTTTAAATCTGTTCAGTAGATAGATCAGGGATAACTTTATAATGTTAGTGTGATAATGATAAAAACAAAAAGACTGAGTCTTTTTGCTTAATAAGGCATCGCTCCACACAACAATTATTGTTATTAAAGTTACGGTTCGCTATTACTAACTTAATTTCAAACATGCGGCACTGTGAGCGTCTGAATGCAAGCGCGGCGGCCTCGGCTGATTTGATACGCCGAGGCCGCCGCGCCGCTGAAGTCGAAATAGGCTCCTAATTTGTTGATTCGTCGAATCGTCGTTCGAATATTTAAAACTAGACCTTTGAAAACGGTTAATTGACTTTATTTTTTATGTGTAATAAATGTTCACAAAATACTTTATCCGAATGTGGTCACCCAAAAACGATTAAATAAATTTGGCTCGATAGAAAAAAAAAACCGTGAAGTTTCCTATAACAAAACACCCGTTTTGCCTGACAGTGCGATTATAAAATAGCTGAAAAAGTTTCAAGTTCCATGTTTCATAGATTTTGATTAAAACAGCCGTGACAGACAAACAGACGGAGCAACGGACACGCGAGTAATCTTTTGAGGATTATGTTTTTTCCTTTTGCTGTACCCAATAAATAAATACAATTAATAAGTTCTAAAACTAAAACACGACTACGGTCCTAGTGGACTAAAAAAGGATTTTAGATTTTGAACTTATTAAGCCCATTCATAATATGATACCCAACTCGGCATCTTTTTTTTTTAGTTCATTACTTTATATCCTCTAGAGGGCGCTATATTGAAATTAATGTCACATAACCTATAACCAGCGGACGATCAAGACGCTTCCAACAATACCTCATTTGTCAAATTATGATAAGTAATTTAGAAGTTACGACGGAACAGATGTAGGTACATACATACCGGTCAAAATCATAACTCTCATTTTTTCTTCGCTGTAGCCGGGTAACATAACATACCTAATAGATTTCAGTTATTATTCAACAAAGTATCACTGACTGCCGCACTAGAGATGTCAAACACATATTAAGCATTGAATGGTTTGTATGGATTTAATACATCGATAGCATTAGTTGGTGATTATTTTCCCACGCTTGCTCCACCTCTACACTCTGCCACCCGCTACCCGCAACAAGCACTGAGGTGCGCGTAACAAGGTTAAATATCGCAAGCACTGTCTGAACACACAATTTAGCTCGGAACTAAATGACGTAAGTCGCAAAACTTATTTATTTTAGTGGCAGGATATAGTTAGGTAAATTTTGTCTTGACAGTGGATAATAAACTATATTTTCTTTATGTGAGATTTATTTTTGAGATAAAACTTAAGCAGTTGAGTAGAAAAATGTAAACGTTACTGAAAATAATTCTAATTTTTGATAAGAAATGTATCAAATGAAATTCTGTTAATCACGTTTTTGTCTTTATCACGGAGAGACAAAGGTCTAAAAAAACATATATGTTAAGTTTCACATTTATCAGGTTTATGGTTGACCCAGCATATTTATGGAAAAAAAACCCTTAAATATTGGAGCCTGGTCTTAACATTATTAAGTAGTTAAGGAATAAATTAGAAACTAAACAATAGTATTATAAACCAAACCTGCTTTTGTATTATCACAATGTTTTGTTACAGGATGGCTGTTTACTTGTGTTTTCTCATGATATGCAGTTTTAAATGACCTGATTGTATACATCGAAAATTACAACTATTGCATGCATATGGTGTCTCTCCAGTGTGTGTTCTTGTGTGTTTTTTTAAACTGCCTGATTGTCCACATTTATAATCGCACATATTGCATTCATATGGTTTCTCTCTTGTGTGTGTTTTCATATGCTCTTTTAAATGACCTGCTTGTCGACATTTATAATCACACAGAGTGCATTCATATGGCTTCTCTTCTGTGTGTGTTTTCATATGCTCTTTTAAAGTGCCTGCACGTTTACCTTTATAATCACATATATAACATTCATATGGTTTCGCTCCTGTATGTGTTTTCATATGCCCTTTTAAACTGCCCGCACTTACACATTTATAATCACACATAATGCATTCATATGGTTTCTCTCCTGTGTGTGTTTTCATATGCTCTTTTAAATTGCCTGCACGTATACATTTATAATCACACAGAGTGCATTCATATGATTTCTCTCCTGTGTGTGTTTTTGTGTGCCTTTTTAAACTGCCTGCTAACCCACATTTATAATCACACATATTACATTCATATGGTTTCTCTCCTGTGTGTGTTTTCATGTGCTCTTTTAAATAACCTGCTTGTCGACATTTATAATCACACAGAGTGCATTCATATGGTCTCTCTCCAGTGTGTGTTTTTGTGTGTCTTTTTAAACTGTCTGCTCGTCCACATTTATAATCACACAGAGTGCATTCATAAGTTTTCTCTCCTGTGTGCGTTTTTATGTGATTTTTTAAAATGCCTGCACTTCCACATTTATAATCACACAGAGTGCATTCATATGTTTTCTCTCCTGTGTGTGTTTTTAAGTGATTTTTTAAATTGCTTGCATGACCACATTTAAAATCACACATATTGCATTCATATGGTTTCGCTCCTGTGTGTCTATTCATGTGCTCTTTTAAACGACCTGCTTGTCCACATTTATAATCACACAGAGTGCATTCATATGGTCTCTCTCCTGTGTGTGTTTTTATGTGTCTTTTTAAATTGCCTAGTCGTCCACATTTATAATCACACATATTGCATTCATATGGTTTCTTTCCTGTGTGTGTTCTTGCATGTATTTTTATACCACCAGCGGATGCTGACTTGAAGTTACAAAAAGCACATACATAATTATTTTTTCTAGTTTGTGTTTGTTTTAGACTATAAGAACTAGCAGGTTTGTCATCACACATACTTTTAGATGGGTTTGCTTCGGTGAGTGTTATTTAAAGCCGCTCTAGTTGTAGAACTGGTTGTTTCAAGTACTCCCACACGTTACTCGCTTGCATACAGATGTTGGCTGATTATGACCTCCCCGTTGTATTCTGCAAAAAACAATAATTGCAAGAGTGTGACAATCTTCCAGTTACAAGCAGAGCGAAACTTACAGAGTACTTTATTTATTAAATGCATTTGAGCATGCTAGGCGTGACCTTCATATTAAATGTAGGATATAATAATATAATATTAATTAACTTCTGAGGTTATTGTATTTAAAATAATGTAAGGGCATCTGAATAGCATTTTTATAGTGGTAGCCCTGTTCTAAAGAGCCTGCCTAAGGAAGCACCACACTTTTGTCAGATATATTCAGCCACCAAGCCGTTAAACTTAAAAACTAACTTCTCAGGGTAACGAGCGCAGTGCAGTGATTTTGCAAATCTCAATTGTTTTACCAACTAGTGAATTGTCTTAAATCTAACTCTGAGAACTCTCCTTTCAATCATTGTGTGACCTTATAATAATTTGAATTTAAAAATATCCTACATATATTCCTAAGAGTATCTACATTCTATACTTATAAGCAGTAAGTTACAAAAAGTCTGTACTATGAGCTACTGAATACGAATATAACTTTTTTAATTGGTGTCTGTCTGTCGGTTTGCTTGTTCGTGCATCAGTTGAAAACTACTGAACCTTGGATATTGGACAGCTTAGAGTTTGATCACAGAATTAATAAGAGTACTAATATTACAGGCACCTCATTCCTTTAGAAAACACTTAAATACCTACTGAAATATACCTAAAGACGTAAAATCTATAGACAATTTGTACACTAGGTGGATTGGAGAATGGCGATATTACACTGAACTGCTTGACTCAATGGATGCGCGCCGAAATTGCTAGGGTTGCTCGTCTCGAGTTGCGGAGGCCTGCACGCGGCTGCGTCGCTCTCTAAGGTCGGTCAATCACATAGTCACAGAATTAATAATAGTACTTTAGCTTGCTATGATGCTACTAATTCAATGTGAGTTATTAAACTGAAATAGTTTTGTTTTATTAAGTAGTATCTTCAATATCAATATATAGTATAAAACAAAGTCGCTTCCCACCGCCTGTATCGGTTAATAATGTTCAAGATTTCGGAAGAAATCAATGCACATTGATAAAACAAAGTCACTTCCCGCCATCTGTAGATATTCTTAGATCTTTTTAAACTACGCGAACGGATTTTAATGCGGTTTTCACCATCAGTTAAATTTAATAATTTTTCAAGGAAGGTTTATGTATACAACATGTCACTGAATGGCCTTATAAGTACGAAGCAGGTTTGTTTCGATCAAGCATGTAAATTTGTTTACGTGTGCTATGGTTGAATGCATAGTATTTAAAATTCCCATACAATAGTAAAAATAAAAAAAATTGCAACAACCCTAAATGTTTGTTAACACTAAGAACAAAAAAGTACATATTTACCAGTCCGAGCAGATGTGTATAAAGCCAGCCTATTGTCTCTCAGCATGCTCTTACATTATATATGAAGAAAACACCGAACCGACACTTGAAACTGATCACAAATCTAAATATCTATTATGGCATTTCAATATGGTCGGACTGTCACGAGACTACCATGGCGGAAATGCTCGGCATAGCTGTGACGGAACTTGTTTGGCTGCCCCTCGGCCACCGCTGGCATGAGGGGGTACCGTTCTCGGTACTCCCGGTACTCCCTCTCGCAATCGTACTACCTCTCTCTGTCATCTTCAGGGAACTTCAATAGCCTCGAGCGACTGAACGCCCGCTGCCTGTCGCTCAAATACCTCCTCCTCTCTTCATACACGGGCTCTATGATCTACCCAAGATCTACCCACGTCGATATACGATCCAAACCACGTCGGTCGTCGAACGTTCGGTAGATACAGAGAGTGTACCTCCCGCGCCGTATTCGAACCGCTTCACTTTATCTCGTTTTCTCCCGACTCGTAGAAGAATGATTTAATTTTAACAAAATAATAAAGAAAATTATATTCGACGTACCTATTTTGACTTTGACATTCGTTCGACTGACCACCAAAGAGAATACACTGCGCAATGCGCAAGTTCTGTCAATCAAAGTTGTCAAACAGACTACAGTCCGACCAACAACTTATCTGTGAAAAGGCGTTTTTTTTTTTTCATTATTTTTACCCGACTACAGCAAAGCAAGGGAATGGTAATGAGTTTAACAGTCTATGTATGTATGTGTGGTTATGTGGATGTTCCAACATAGCATCGCTCCTATTTGTCCGATTTTGACAAACGAGGTGGCAATTGATTTGTCTTTTGGTACAGTGTCATAGGCAATATTTTTTATCCGACTACTGCGAATAAAAGGAAGAGTTATGTTTAAGTTAATAAAAACTAAGAACGATTGTGACAAGCGAGGCGTGTCAATCGATTTGTCTTCATTTATAAAGTGTCCTATGTTATTTTTTACCCGACTACGGCAAACCAAAGGAAGGTTATGTGTTCAAACTAAATACTTGGTCCGATTTTGTCAAGCTAAATGTCAATCGATTCGTCTTCATCGCAAGAATGTCATAGGCAACTGTAGCACAAATTCAAGGTCAAGGGCGGTATTTTTTTCCCCCAGCTGATTACTAGGTAGTACTATTCATTATTCTGTGCTACTACAGGGTTTGATGTGCAGTGTTTTTTGAGAAATCTTTAAATGTAAATTCATGAACGAAAAACGTTGAAATCTCAAAGATCCAGATATGGTACATGAGAAGGGATGTTAGGCATGCATCAAATATTCGTAACAAGACAAATCTAAAATTTTATAGCGACGATATGAATAGTAACAAAATAAATACATTAGAATCATAATATAAATACATAGTTCCACAAAGTTTCTACTATAATTAGATAATACTAACCACATTAATATTATAAACTAGCTAAGCCCATGGAACGTTTAAAAAAACTCTCACAATTAAATGCGTATACAACATTTTGTGTCTATGCTGTGTACTGTTGAAGAGTTCCTACTTCCTATATCTGGAGTTAATCCTGGATGTCGATTCATGTCATGCTTACCATAAAAATGCGTTGTCATCGGAACAAACATCCATACATTGCAAGTTAAATAAAAGCTTATAATATACCAAATTATATCAGTCGTCTAATAGTATTTATCTATTGTTCGGCTTCTACTCATAGGATTGAGATGCCAAGTACATCAATTTTTAAGTCAATCCCTACGTATAATATAAGTCATGTAATTCCGGAAACTAGGACACATCATACTTGTTGGATAGACATCTTCAGACTGACCCTCACTTGGGTACATTACACTAAGCCATCCAACAGTGAAAACTGCATCGCAGTTGGTCCTGTAGTTTTTAAGAGATGCGCAAACAAACATACAGATAAATTCATTTTTAAAACGTAAGTGTTCAAATAATATAATTCAGCAGCTTACTTTAAGTCCCTCTGACCATATTTTTTTATTATCTTCATTGTACAGAGTTTTTGGTTCTTATTGCTTTATTATAATAAATAGATCGGAGAAGTGTAGCCAATGTCAAAAACAGCCCAATCAGAGCTTAGATTATTAATGAATACTCTCTTAACGAGTGGAAAACTTCGTATGCGAGATGCAGAACTCCATACTTTAGAATAGACAGTCCATACATCACGTTATAAAATGCAAAATGCAGCCTTATCTTTTGAAGTGTGTGTATGTATGTTTGTTAGGTACTCCTTCACGTTCAAACGGATTAACGGATTAGGATGAAATTTGGTACCAGGATAGCTTATACCCTGGATGATGGATGATGATGATGAAAAGTAGCCTATGACATAACATAGGCTAATTTTCATCATCATCATCATCATCCATCATCATAATCCATGCGGGTTAAACCGCGGGGCGCAGCTAGTGTTACATATAGATAGAATACATACATTACTTATCATAATAAATGAAGTTATAGCTATAATAACTATAAATACATAAATAATAATATAATTCTAGGTTGGTATTAAACTTAAAATTTAATTTATACTAGGTTTTTGAACCTAGTTAGTTAGATATGCAATTGGCTCTAAAAAAATCACCAGTGAAGTAAATACATAATATCTAGACAAATTGGACGGAGCCGAGATTTTAATAAAATAAACAACAAATTAAATTTGATGTTAATTTTATTGGTCTTACTTTTGACCGTACAATTCAAGCGAAGATAAAATAATGACAATTTGTACTTAGTAACTTCCTTATATAACTTTTATAAATGCGTAGGCGATTTCTAGTACATTCTTCATTTGCAATAACAACTAAGTAGTTACATTTCTCATAATTTAGCGAGAAAAACATCTAAGTACATAAATGCTTATTCAGCTATGCGCAATTAAATCAAATCAACACGTAGAGTACCTCTACTGCGCATTATTCATAGAAAAACAACATAAGTACAAAAAGTGCTTAATTGGTACTTTCACACTCGAAGGAAGTACCTACTTGTATGATTAAATATGTCGCAATTGGACTTCGGTAAACAACGGTGGGTTTGTGGTACATATAACTTCTCCACCCTGAGATTGAAAATTATCTGAAAGTTCATTTTCTGAAGTCAGATTATTTTCAATTTTACATAATTTCAAAATCTCATTTTTATATTTTATAATAAAGTATACAATAGTAAAAATCATTATAATATAAAGTATTAATGTCCATAAACTAACACTTTTTATATGCACTTTATTGACCATTTCACTTATTTCACTATATTCACTGTTTTCACTTTTCTTCAAAATATAATTCAGCATTTGTAGATTTTCCATGTTTACTCCATCTAAGTTAACAGGTTTCCTTTTGAAATTGTTTGTAACTGGAACACTTGGTAAATTTATCAATGGTAGTTTAGGAATATGTAAGTTCATTCCTCTGAACAATTTCTTCCGTAGAGTAATATCTTCAACTTGTATTTTACAATTTTCATCCAAGGTTAAAATATAAGTACCAAGGATTTTCTCTCGAGTAATCTCATTTTTACAGGTTTTTGTCAAGTACGTTTGGTAACTTGCAAAAATTATCCATATGTTCATTTCAATTTGTTGAACTTTTATCTCTGAAGTTTCGATTAAAATTGGAGAACACGACGTAATATTCAACGTAAATTTCATTAAATCAGTTATACATTTATCTTGTTCCAATACGACTGCGCAACTTTCTTTACAAAGAAATAATTTCTCATCAATCTCGTCGCATGGCTTGGAGAGCAATGTGATAGAGTTCAAATCCTTCACGAGGATAAAAGGATATTTAGGAAGTATCAAGGATGTAATATTATTAAAAGTATCAAGGATAGGTAAGGGGAATAACTGGTAATATTTGTAAGTGTTTTTGCGTACAATTGGAATTGCCAGTACATATGTAATTTGCCTACCCTTAATATAAGCTTTTATCTCTATATTTTTCTCTATGTTTACTAAATTTTCATAATTAACAGGGAAAATTAACTTATCTGTTCTCTCAATATTTTTAAACAATTCAAATAATTCATTAGTATCAATTATTGATCTATGTAATATCTTATTTTTACTTAATGCGATTGCTGTATCAATCTCATCTAACTTAGAAAGAATTATTTGAAAATTATGAGTTAACAAACTATAAGCATGAGATACTTTATTTTCAAAATCATTTATTTTACTTCTATTCATTGCTCTCTCTATATCAATTAAATTATTCTCATATTGTATAAACTTATAATAAGAAGTATTAGTAAAATTTACAAAACCATCAACCATTTCTGGAACCAAAGTAACTTTCTTTGAAATAGCATCTTGCTTAGTTTTAATTTGATTAATTAATTCATCATATTTGATTGCGTCATCATTATCCATATTTCCAGTTATCAATTTAATTATTGATCCTAAAGGATTTATAAGTCCTCTTTTAACACGTAAAGTTGGGACTAATTGCTCATACCTCTCTAAAGTTAAGTTTTTAATAAATTCAGTTTGTATTTTATCATCATTAAAATTAATCGTATAATTAACATTATCTTTTAAATATATGTTTAAATCTTTCAACTTATTTATGTTTAAATATAAATCATCTTTAATTAAACTTAAGCCTAATACCTTAATTAACTTCCATTTATCATATTCCAAAATTGCATTTCCTTTTTTAACAGGCAATATTCCAGGATTATTTTCAATCCTTTGTAGCTGAATAGCTAGTCCTTGGGTCATCAGTGTCAGGATGACGAATCTGTGGACGTTTAATATCTTTTATTGGAACCTTAGTTTTACGACCATTTATTTTTACAGGGACAGTATTACGTACTATTTCTCCTGTCACTTGTGCTTTTTGATATCTAGGACTATCTTTACTTCGCCTAGTATTAACTCCTTTTATAAATACTTTATCGCCTACTTTTATATTAAATTTATTTTCTCTGCCTCGTTTTTCTTTAATTCTTTCTTTCTTTTCAACTAACTTTTCCGTTAGATATTTATAAAGATATTTTGTTCTTTGTGCGTGCTCTTTAACTAATTGCTGAGTAAAATATTTATCAAAGTTTACAGCAAACATACTACTTGAATCCGTATGTCCAAATACTACTTCAAATGGTGTTAGATTTGTTGTCGAATGTATCGTTTGATTATATGACAATACTGCATATGTCATTATAGATGCGGCATCAGTAGATTTTTGCTCATATTTAGCAAGTCTATAAATTTCTATAATTGTTGAATGAAACCTTTCAATTAATCCCATTGAATTTGGATTATGTGGCGTTCCTATATGTAAATCTATTTTATAAAAAGATAACATTTCTTTCACTAAAGTATTATTAAATTCAGTCTGGGTCTGGTGGTAAACCTGGGTCTGAACTAATTTTACTTGGTATTCCATAATATGAAAAATATTTTATTAATGCTCTTATTATTTCAGGGGTAGACTTTGTATTTATTTCAATTGCTTGACCTAACTTGCTGAATGCATCAATTATGGTCAAAAATGATTTATTTTCAATAGTAAAAGTATTTATAAATATTTCTTGAAAGGGTTTTATTTGGGTTTGCGTTAATTGCAATTCAGGTTTAATTGGTTTACGATCATATTTCATACGTTTACATAATTGACAAGAATTTATAACGCTTGCAACTGTTTTTCCTTCATGATATTTTAAAATTATTTCACGTTGTTCGTTTTCATCTTCGACATAAACTACTCTTAATGTGCATTCAAATAATTTTACTGAATCCTTTTTAAATAAAGTAGTGACAACTGAAGCAAAATCTTTTCTGTGTGCTTCTTCTTCAAAATATATAAAATATTTAATTTTAGGTCTTATGTAACCTTTTAAAAATTATTTTACTATTTTTGTATTATTTACTGGCATATGTACTTCTAAAACTTTTTGTTTATTTCTTGAAATATCTTTTACAGACATTTTATTTAAATTCCACGAGTAAATTAATATTTGATTTGGTTTTGTATCAATTGCTTCATGTAAAATAGGTATGCTTTCCATATCCATATTTTCATGAGAATGTGCTGTTTCAGTACTAGAATTTTCAGGAATATCAGATGCCGTAATTGTACTACTATCAAATGAAGGTATTGAATAAGGTGACCTTCTAGAAATACTTAAAGTTTTTTCTGAATCAGAAGATATTGTAATTGGAGAACTTGATCTTATTTGTTTTCCTTTTTTGAAAATTTTATTTGTTAATTTGTTTTCTTTTTTATCAATATTAACTTTCATTGAGAGATTATCATCATCTCCTAGTGCATTTACTTTTAATCTCGATAAAGCATCCGCATTTTTATTTTGTTTCCCACTTTTATATGTTATTTCAAAATCAAATTCAGCTAATCGTAATTTCCATCGTGTAAATTTACTATTTGGTTCATTTATTGAATTCAACCATGCTAGTGGTCTATGATCTGTATAAATATAAAACTTTTTACCATATAAATAAGGTCTAAAATGTTTTGTTGCCCATACAATGGCAAAAAGTTCTTTTTATATAGTACTATAACGTATTTCTGCACTATTAAGTGTTCTCCTTGCATATGCAATAGGTTTATTTTTTCAATAGCTTTGTTAACTTCGCAAAGTTTTTTATAAATTTTCTGTAATATCAAACCAATCCTAAAAAGCTTTTAATTTCTGTTTGTGTTTTAGGCAAAGGAAAATTTAATACTGCTTTTATTTTATCATTATTAGGTTTCAAACCATTTTTTGTAATTGAATGTCCAAGATATAAAACTTCTTTTCGCAAAAATTCTGATTTATCAAGTTGAACTTTTAAATTTGTTTTTCTCAACTGTTCAAAAATTTTTTTAAGTTTATTTATATGTTCTTGTAAACTGGATGAGTATATAATTATGTCGTCTAAATAAACAAGACAATGAATACCTTGTAGTCCACGCAGTACATTATCCATTGTTCTTTGGAATGTAGCTGGGGCTGTTTTTAAACCAAAAGGCATTCTTAAAAATTCATAATGTCCAGACTGAGTACTAAAAGCTGTTTTCTGTCTATCATTTTTATCCATTTCGATTTGATGATATCCACTTGCTAAATCTAAAGTTGAAAAATAAGTGGATTTTCCCAATTTATCAAATAAATCTAAATAATTATATTTGGTAGAGGATATTTATCATCCGTAGTTATATCATTTAATCGTCTATAATCAATTACCATTCTATATTTCTTTTTACCAGATGCGTCATCTTTTTTTGGAACTATATGAACTGGAAAATTCCATGGTGAATATGATTCTTGAATTATGTTATCTTTTAATAACTTTTCAACTTGGTTGTTTATTTCATCATTAATTGTTTGAGGTTGCCTATAAGGTCGAATATATATTGGATCCTCATTAGTAGTTCTTATTTTATGTTTAACATCATTTATAAATGAAAGGGGTAATTTTTCACAATAGAATATATCTTTATATTGATTGCATAAATTAAAAATTGCATTTCTTTCTTCTTCATTCATATGATTTAATCTCAGTTTTGTTAGTATTTCTGACAATATTTAGTCTAATTCACAATCTGTTTCCATTTTTTCAACTATATTATTTACTTGTATTTCATCTAAATTAAAATTTTCAACATTAAGAGGTTCATTAAAAATAATCGTATGTAGAGTATTTGTAGTATTTTGTATTATAGTTTCAGCAAATGAATTTTTACAATTTACTATCGCTGATGGCATTCTAACGCCAGGATAAAATTCATGAAAGTTTAAAATTCCTGAGTCTGATATAAGATTTACTGGAACTTTAACTTTCATTTCACATCGAGGAATAAGTTTTATCTCATATGGTGGATTATAATTAATAGGAATTGCAGTTTCAGGTGTTAGAAGAAGTTGATTTTTCATATCAATACTAGCTCCTAACAAAGATAATAATTCTGTTCCTATTAAACCGTCGTATCTTCCATCGACTTTATAAATATAAAATTTGTACCAATTTTCATTTTTAAATTCATCAGGTAATGGTATAAAAATTACTTCATGATGAGTACTTGTGCCATGTGTACTTACGACTTGAAATGTTTCTTGATATTTGAAATCTTTAAAATATTTTTCTGCTAATTCTGGATTAATAAAAGAACGATTACTCCCTGTGTCAATTAAAAATTTGGAGTTCAGATTTTTAAAATTTATACTTGGTAATTTTAAATAAGAGTTACAATTTAAATTTATAGTTTCTATATCGGAGGATGCTCTTTCGAGGCCCTCATATAAAAATTTTCCTTATTTGGAATAGTCATTTTATTTTTATTTTTATTATCTTCGTTTATTACGTGAAGATGGTTTGGCTTTTGTGGTGCCGTTCTCATTGTCACATCTTTATCATTCAAATCAGTTGTTTTATTTTGAGGAATACCAAAATTAAATTTATGATAGGGTTGTCGTTTGAAAAACCCTGAAGCTTTGTAATTATTTACTTGCGGTTTATTCGCATTACCAAATTTAAAATTATTTTGTGGCACAAAATGATTATTTGGCCTATTTAGAAAAGGCTTATAACCTTGAGGTTGTATAAATTTATTTGGAGGATTATTATTAAATGTTGGCCTTTGTGGGATGCCAAATTTAAATTGATTTTGTTGCGGAATAAAAGCTGGTTTATTCTCAAATGGTTTTTGAGTAATTATTTTTTTATTTTTCATTTGATATTGTGTTTGGAAATTCACCTCTTCCATCACAACACTTAGAGCTTGTTCTAAAGTAACGCAACTTTTCAGACGCACAAATCGAAGTAAATCTTCAGATAAATTGTACATAAATACATTTGATGCAGTGCTATTATAAATTATATCCTTGCTAAATTATAGGCTGCTCTAACTCCCGAGTCTTCAATTAAATTCACTTTTGCAATCAAAGAACTTCTCACATTTTGAATACGGTGGCAGAAATCGATGTAGGATTCGTCATTTTTAATTTTAAGACTTTCAAGTTCAATAGCAATACATTGTTCTGACCTTGGGTCGCCAAAATGTTGAGTAAAAAGATTTTTCAATTGTATCCATGTTGTAATATCGCTACGTTCACTTAATAATGAGGCTGCTCTGCCTATAAGTCTACTTGAAATAACATGAAATAAATATAACTCTTGTGCTGCAGTAATTTCGGTTCCACTTAAGCTACGCACATATTCACATTTTGAAATAAATAAATTTAATAATTTTTCATTCCTATCAAATTTAGGAATCAATTTCACAATTTCATTCGTTATAATCCTCATAGGTTCCATGTTAAATTATTATTTAAAATCAATTCAAATTATTAAAATTGAGTATGCGTTTGTACAATATAACACGTATAACACAAAAATTCAAAAAATAATTAAACAAAAGCACATAAAAGTTCAATAAAAACACAAAAATCAATAAAGACACATTAAAATCAATAAATTCACATAAAATCAATTATGACGCATAAAAATCAATAAATTCACATAAAAATCAATTATGACGCATAAAAGTCAATAAATTCACATAAAATTCAAATAAAAACGCATAAAATATCAATACATTCCCATAAAAATCGATAAAGACATATAAAATCAATAAATTCACATACAATTCAATAAAAACGCATAAAACGTCAATAAATTCACATTAAAATCAATAAAAACACATAAAACGTCAAAAATTCACATACAAATTCAAATAAAAACGCATACAATAAATCAAAAATAACAAGTTTATTGGCAATGTTTGTCCAAAAACACTAAGGGTCGAATAGCAGGGCAAGAATACGGAAAGTAAATGATTTTCGACTCACTTAAAACCGCTCGATCCCATGCCTCGGTGATTATTCCATTCGCTGAATTGTTTCTCAACTCCTTTTTCCAATACAGTCGTATTTGTTTGGTTCGAGTATTTTTTCCGTGGATTTGTCAGGAACACACTGAAGTTATTCAGGACAGCTGCACCAAATGTGTAGGTTGCGCCAGACAAATTATATTTCACAATTGTTGAAGTAAGCGCCGGACAAATTAAATTTCCACGACTTAAAAAAAAATACAACCGGCTGCGCCAGACAAATTGGACGGAGCCGAGATTTTAATAAAATAAAGAACAAATTTAATTTGAAGTTAATTTTATTGGTCTTACTTTTGACCGTACAATTCAAGCGAAGATAAAATTATAACAATTTGTACTTAGTAACTTCCTTATATAACTTTTATAAATGCGTAGGCGATTTCTAGTACATTCTTCATTTGCAATAACAACTAAGTAGTTACATTTCTCATAATTTAGCGAGAAAAACATCTAAGTACATAAATGCTTATTCAGCTATGCGCAATTAAATCAAATCAACACGTAGAGTAACTCTACTGCGCATTATTCATAGAAAAACAACATAAGTACAAAAAGTGCTTAATTGGTACTTTCACACTCGAAGGAAGTACCTACTTGTATGATTAAATATGTCGCAATTGGACTTCGGTAAACAACGGTGGGTTTGTGGTACATATAACTATCTATTGTTTGATTATTTGTTGTAAGAGGTAGTGTGTTAGAATTTGTTAGGCCGCCCGAGGGTCTCAGATATGGTCAAGACATGGCTGAATGAAAGGTATTATCAATAACAGCCAGGACCGACAGCTTAACGTGCCCTCCAAGCACGGAGCGATTTAAAACGGCACATGACTTGAAAATTCATTGGTGTGGAGCCTAGAATTGATGGATTCTAAGTTGCACTATTGAACGTTTAGGCTACCGTAGCTCTCAAGATCTTTTTATAAGTAGTCATACATTTAAATAAAAAAATTGTGAATATAAAAAATATGTGGATATGCATACATTTAAATCTATATTTAATTACCTGATGAGGTTGATGGTACCTACAGCAGATCTTTTTCTGTTTGTCTTTGTGGCCTTCTGTCAGTGTATGTAAATTTAGGGAGTGTTATTGACCCTGAAATAACACATTTAAATCTTATGGAAGTTGTGTAGACCGAAGTCTCATACAAACATAGTAGTTGTTCATGTTCTGAACATGAACAACAACTATGTTTTTGTTTTTTGTTGTTTGTTTTTTTGTTTCTATGTGTCCAATCTTGATAGGTAATTTTAAATCCATGATTGCAGTCTATCTAGACAGGTAGGTAATGATTGAAAGAAACAAATTCATTTTCAAATTATTTATTTCTGTTCAGCAATTGCTGTAGTATCACTGTCTTGATTAATACGAGTCTTAACGAACCTTCCATACATATAGAAATCTTCGATTTCTTGCAGCGTCCTTCCCTTAGTTTCCGGTACATATTTCCATATAAACAAAGCGCACAAAATCGCGTTTACCGTATATAGCAGAAACGTTCCCGACAAGTTTATATACAGAAACAAATATGGAGAAAGTTTTAAAGATGACGTATGTAATATACATGTGTATACAACATACAGTGCTCCACCTAAGCCTCGATGCTTTACAGGCATGAGCTCTGCAGCTACTGTGAACACTATAGAGTTTATTCCTAAGCTATTGCAAATCATATACGCTATCAAACAATAAAGGCATATCATAGAATCCTTTGCCAAAACATCTGCACTTTGCATATATGTAACCACACAAGCGCCCAGCAAACATATCGCCGTACCTAAAGCGCTTAGTAAAAGCACTGGTTTGTTATCAAAATGTCTTATTAAGCCAGCCGTAATTGTATAACCTACGAATAAAATAGAGCTCATTATAATACCTCCTGAAAAAGCTGCATTCTTGTTCAAAGTTACTTTTTCTATCATATCTATAGAATATATCAGAATGACCATAACCCCACTCCAGTACATCAGGTTTAAAAGGACAAATATGTGTACGCTCGGTATATAGAAGTCTTTCCTAGTTACGGTCATTCAGAAAGTGTTTAAAGTACTTTTTCTATTGAATCTGTCACTGCGTAAGATTTCCTTCTGAGCGCTGATAAGTTCTTCCAACTCCTTAATAGACATGTCGTCGTTGCCTCTCAACCATTTGAAAGCTCTTTCGCATTTGTCGAATTCTCCTTCACAGGCCAGCCAAGACGGCGATTCAGGCCAAGTACACGCTACAAGCAAAGCCAATACAATTGGTGCACACATTACAATAGCAATTGTCTTCCAATGTAGATAATGTGACATTATTCCTACAAGCGACATCCCTAAGGCTTGTATTATGCTGAAAGATAACAAAGATACGTTTCTGTATTTTGGGGTAACCATTTCAGCCATGCTTAGCATGCTGACAGCCAGAATGCTGTTGGTTCCCAATCCGTGGAACACTTCGCTTAGAAGTATGTGGACGATGCTGGTGGCGGCGCAGACTAGAATCCATCCCATTATGATGAGTGCACAGGCGGCGATGAAAGCGAACTTCCTGCCTCGCCATTGCATGACGACTGGCATCAAGAGACTCGGTATACCGGCCAGACCGTGAAGTGAGCCTGAAATGTCAATGATTACATTATCAGCAATTTCTAAAAACAAAGGGGTTAACAGCACAAAAAAAATATGTATAAAACTGTTCCTGGCTTTCGCCCGGGACTTCGCCCGGGCGGACCTCAGTTTATCGCGAAAAAAACATACTATGTACTTCTAGGCATTGATGTTATATCTAAACTGAGGCTTCTAGGATATAAAAACCAAACAAAAAGTACAGCACTAACGCCACTAACGCTCTTGATGGTTTTTGACAGACTTGATATTATTTCGTTTCCATGGCAACCGTTCCTTACAGCGAGTAATTGATATGTTTCAGTTTTCCAATGGAAACTTATAATTTTCTGGGATAAAAAGTATCTTATGTTGGATCCTATTCTAAAGTTTCATCAAAATCGGATCAGCCGTTTTACGATTCACTTATATATATATATATATCAAACGTTATATATATATAAGTGAATATATTTATATATATATATATATATATATATATATATATATATATAAGTGAATCGTGGATTGCGGATATGATATTATACATGAATTATTATTGTTTTTTTTTAAAGCTTTTACTTTTGCAGGATAGTTATTTTAAACAAATTTAGACCAAGTGAAAGTTTTTTGTGCAATTGTTTTTCTTAGACAAACAACTGCAGAAGTTCAAAATCTTTCGTGCAATCACTCGAATGTTTCTCGCTCGCTTAGATGTTGCAAAGTGCGGTATGATGACCAGCCGCACGCGAGTCCCGCTGCCTTATCAGTACAAGGTGGATGGTGCGGTGTTGCCGCGAGTGTCGCACGTGCGGGATCTTGGCGTCGAGATGGTGCCGGAGCTTACGTTTCGTAGGCATATTGTTGACATCTGTGGTAAATCCTTCAGGAATTTAGGTTTTATTACGAGACAGTGTAAGGATTTTAGTGACAGTACAGATGTCATCAAAATTCTATATAATGCACTTGTCCGGAGTCGTTTGGAAACAAGCGCTATTATTTGGAATCCCCATGAGGCTAAATATAGTCTCATGGTGGAAAAAAATCAAAATAAGTTTACACGATTTTTATATTTGAAGGAGTACGGCGTCTATCCTTACTATCCCCTGATGTACCCGAGTCTGTTCGTTATAGGCATGGTCGGGTACAACAGGCTGGAGGTGAGGAGGGACCTCGCGCTCGTCAAATACACGTTTAGGGTACTTCGTGGGGAAGTGCACCATCCGGAGATGCTGGCAGAGCTGCGGCTGCGTGCGCCGGACGGGTGCGTGGGCGCGCGCCGTCGCCCTGCTACGCTCAGCGTACCTTCGTCGCGGACTAATCTGTTGAAGTTTTCCCCTATGTCACGCGCTATACGTCTGATTAATATAATTTCGAAGGATATTGATATCTTTCACTGCAGCCTGATGAATTTCACGGAAATTGCACAGAAACATTTAGAATGTACGTAAAGTTTTGTTTTTTTAGTTATAACATCGCATTGGTGCGTATGCTGTAATGGTGTTACAATGTGTCTAAATAAATAAATAAATAAATCAAAGCACAATTTGTCACCGATACAAAACGTGCTCGCATCAGTATGAATGGTGGTGGTCAGTTGTGGTGGTGATGAATGGTTTGAATGCAGTACCTTTTTCGGCAGGTATATAAAGCACTTCTTAACATTTTGTTTTTTTCCTGATAAAATGTACAACCTAGTTAGTGTACAACACTTTTGAAATCTCAGTTTGACACTAACATATTTTGCCTTTGTTTTGTTTACCTTTTCGATCTCAAATTCTGAGCTCAAGTATATCTGAACCCATGGCGTGCCACGGCTTTGTTCGCTTGGTCATTTCTCTGGATTAAAAATATCCATGTGTTATTCCAGGACCCAAAATAATTATATAATAATATATACAAAAATACATTTTATTAAAACTCCCGGCGGTATTATTAATTAACAACGACCTTTTCTAAAATAAACATATAGACACATTGAACACTTCATAATTTAGAAGCTTCTTTCTAATTTATGAGAATAATGCCGGAACAAACAAAAAACATACAGACAAATTAATGACATGATATTTTTGGAGCCTTACTATATTTGCAATATATTACTATACCTAATTTTTTTTGGTATATTGAAGACCAATATTTTTGAAAAATACCATACCATTACTATCCATGAGGCAGTGTCCAAATCCAAGTGTATCGAGCTGTCGTTGGCTCGGAACTGATGCAGCAGCACGCCAGGGTATCTCACCACAACCCGTACGGATAGTTACCTACCTATCTACGAGGCAGTGTCCAAATCCAAGTGTATCGAGCTGTTGTTAGCTCGGAACTGATGCAGCAGCACGCCAGGGTATCTCACCACAACCCGTACGGATAGTTGCCTACCTATCTACGAGGCAGTGTCCAAATCCAAGTGTATCGAGCTGTTGTTAGCTCAGAACTGATGCAGCAGCACGCCAAGGTATCTCACAACAACCCGTACGGATAGTTACCTACCTATCTACGAGGCAGTGTCCAAATCCAAATGTATCGAGCTGTCGTTAGCTCGGAACTGATGCAGCAGCACGCCAGGGTATCTCAGCACAACTCCTACGGATAGTTACCTACCTATCCACGAGGCAGTGTCCAAATCCAAGTATATCGAGCTGTCGTTAGCACGGAACTGATGCAACAGCACGCCAGGATATCTCACCACAACCCCTACGGACAGTTACCTACCTATCCACGAGGCAGTGTCCAAATCCAAGTGTATCGAGCTGTCGTTAGCACGGAACTGATGCAACAGCACGCCAGGGTATCCTACCACACCCCCCACGGATAGAGCCGCCAGCTGTGGCGATCCCGCTACCAAGAACTGTGAACAATTTTATTTATATAGGTACTAAGATTAATTAAAAAACACGATTATATATACAAACTAGCTGCGCCTGTGGCTGTAACATTATTTTGGGATAAAAAAATATTCTGTTTTATAAGAACCTAGGTTCTGGTAAAACAGAAGACATATTTTACACTAGTGTCATCTTGAATGGTGAAAATCTTGGCAGTCTAGATCTCGTAGCATCCAGATACACTGACTACCGGATCAGAAGATTGATATAGATCGTGAAGCGATGAAGTAGGATTAAAATCTATACTAATACTAGTTTCACCACGCGGTTTCACCAGCATGGATTATAATGATATAGAATGTCTTACCAAATGCCTAACGCTTTATGTATGGCTGATATAATTAAACTCGCTCTAACCATATCTATTTTCAAAATCCACTATCCTGTGTAATTTCACACAAGCGCACGGAATGAGTTGTCCATTATAGTCTCGCATTTTTTTTGTGGGTAATGATGAGTACTATAAACATGTAGGTCATTATATTATATGATCATTAAAAGTTTTCGCAGCGCACGCCAAATAATGACTTTTATAGGCAAATTTTAGTTTAGCTCATCCCACAAAAAAATGCGAGGCTATGTAACTAACTATTATCATCATCATCATCATCATGTCAGCCCTTAGAAGTCCACTGCTGAACATAGGCCTCCCCCAAAGAGCGCCATGACGAGCGATCTTGGTCCATCTCCATCCACCGACTTAAATAAAATAAATATCTTCAGGACATTTCCACACCAATTACCTAGACCCAAACTAGGATATCCTGTGCTATGGGCACTAGATAACGGATAAACATACAAAGAAAAGAATATTAACCCCATGACTGTGTGGGGTGTCTCCCCACACTTCACTTGCTTGTTCGTGGCCACCATTCAAGAACCTTTATTCCCCAGCGGTTGTCGGTTCTGCGAACTATATGGCCTGCCCATTGCCACTTCACTTGCAAACTCTGAGAGCTATGTCGGTAACCTTGGTTCTTCTACGGATTTCCTCATTTCGGATACTATCACGTAGTGAAACACCGAGCATAGCTCTCTCCATTGCTCGCTGCGCAACTCTGAGCTTGTGTATGAGACCAATAGTTAGCGACCATGTCTCAGTGCCGTATGTCATCACTGGCAACACGCACTGATTATAAACTTTCGTCTTGAGGCTCTGCGGTATCTGCGACGAGAAGATACGGCGTAATTTCCCGAACGCTGCCCATCCGAGTTTGATTCGTCGGTTGACCTCTTTGTTGGAGTTGGATCTACCCATTTGAACCGTAGACTTAGTGATCAACATCTTCAATAATATCGTTTCCAACATAAACCGGCATGGGTACGACATGGGCATTTGACATGATGTTCGTCTTGCCCCTGTTCATTTTAAGACCCACCTGTTGGGAAACAATATTTAAGTCACTGAGCATTGTGCTTAGGTCTTCCAGGGTTTCAGCCATGATGACTATATCATCGGCAAATCGAAGGTGAGTCAACTAACTATTATAGTTATTGTAAATATTAAACCTTCGCGATTCCAACATATAGTTATATAATACATAGTTGGTTTCAATGCAACTTGATCGAAACGTCAAGTTAATAAAAAAATTGTTTTCAGCGCGATCAAGTCCCGTTTAAATATATACTCGTATCTATTATAGTTTGTCACCATAACTGTTTTATGTTCAAATTAGTCATTCAAAACACGGGTAGAATCTAAATTTCGTTTATAAAAATATTTAGAAAAACTTAGCTACCCGTGTGAAGCCGAGGCAAGTCGCTAGTTTTAATAATATCTACTTCAATGTCTGGAAATAAGTTTGCACAGGTGTCTGCTAGAATATTCTTACTACACGAAAGTAAAGTCGTTGTCAAACGATTGCAAACGGCGGTTATTTTTTTATTAAAAATATTTTTAAATGACTAACTGCACCCCGGGGCTATGCCCGCCTCTTTATAGAAGAGTAGGTATCCTATATTATGTTATTCCAAGACCTATTAAAGTATCTGTATATCAAATGCTATCAAAATTCGTTCAGCTTCGCTTTATTTGGCATCATCGTCGTCATCTGCTGGAAGAAATTCACTTTTATTTGTTCAGAATTTTGTACTTGGCTGTAAACGATAAAAAACAAAGTCATTAATTGAAAATAATATTTGTAACGATTCATTGCATTTGAATATTTTAATTGTTTGAATTGTTTAACTTAATTCACTGATTATTAAAAACATTTCATTATAAAAAAACAAACATAAAAGTTACTTTTCACCATTGGACTAAAAAAACACTTGACGTCACTGGTTACTGATTCGCGATAGTTATGACGCAACTGCCAAAAAAAGGAGTGTCATGATATGTATGTGAGTTTCTTTATTTCTCCATAACTATTAATTGCCTGTACAGATTTGGAGTTATATCGTTATAATCCTTATATGATCCCGAGGAACTTATGCTACAATAAAAAAAAAACAATAGGTATATTGAAACGTGAAATATAATATTATCTTCTATAATTTAGCGGCATAACTCAAAACGTGTCAAAAAAACACGACTGCCCTGCCAAAAACGAACTAAAATATCAAAACAAGAGGTAAATAAAATTGACATTCATTGCAGTAGAGGGCCGAGGGCCTCTTAGATTAAAAGTGTTCCACAGAACAATGTTGAAATTTGGTAAGAAGATAGCTTGTACCCTGGAATAAAACATAGGATACTATCTTCATCATCAGCACTCACGCGGGTGAAACCGCGGGGCGCATTTAGTTGATTATAATTATAAACTACACACAAATTTTTTTTTGGGAACGAAAATCACTGAGACTATCTGTAAACAACAACATACACAACAACAACAACAACAACAACACAACATAACATACCCTATCAAGACAAATTGGACGGAGCCGAGATTTTAATAAAATAAACAACAAATTAAATTTGAAGTTAATTTTATTGGTCTTACTTTTGACCGTACAATTCAAGCGAAGATAAAATAATAACAAATTGTACTTAGTAACTTCCTTATATAACTTTTATAAATGCGTAGGCGATTTCTAGTACATTCTTCATTGTAATAAACAACTAAGTAGTTACATTTCTCATACTTTAACGAGAAAAACATCTAAGTACATAAATGCTTATTCAGCTATGCGCAATTAAATCAAAACAACATGTAGAGTATCTCTACTGCGCATTATTCATAGAAAAACAACATAAGTACAAAAAGTGCTTAATTGGTACTTTCACAATCAAAGGAAGTACCTACTTGTATGATTAAATATGTCGCAATTGGACTTCGGTAAACAACGGTGGGTTTGTGGTACATATAACTTCTCCACCCTGAGATTGAAAATTATCTGAAAGTTCATTTTCTGAAGTCAGATTATTTTCAATTTTACATAATTTCAAAATCTCATTTTTATATTTTATAATAAAGTATACAATAATTAAAATCATTATAATATAAAGTATTAATGTCCATAAACTAACACTTTTTATATGCACTTTATTGACCATTTCACTCATTTCACTATATTCACTGTTTTCACTTTTCTTCAAAATATAATTCAGCATTTGTAGATTTTCCATGTTTACTCCATCTAAGTTAACAGGTTTTCTTTTGAAATTATTTGTAACTGGTACACTTGGTAAATTAATCAATGGTAGTTTAGGAATATGTAAGTTCATTCCTCTGAACAATTTCTTCCGTAGAGTAATATCTTCAACTTGTATTTTACATTTATCGTCCAAGGTTAAAATATAAGTACCAAGGATTTTCTCTCGAGTAATCTCATTTTCACAGGTTTTTGTCAAGTACGTTTGGTAACTTGCAAAAATTATCCATATGTTCATTTCAATTTGTTGAACTTTTATCTCTGAAGTTTCGATTAAAATTGGAGAACACGACGTAATATTCAACGTAAATTTCATTAAATCAGTTATACATTTATCTTGTTCCAATACGACTGCACAACTTTCTTTACAATGAAATAATTTCTCATCAATCTCGTCGCATGGCTTGGAGAGCAATGTAATAGAGTTCAAATCCTTCACGAGGATAAAAGGATATTTAGGAAGTATCAAGGATGTAATATTATTAGAAGTATCAAGGATAGGTAAGGGGAATAACTGGTAATATTTGTAAGTGTTTTTGCGTACAATTGGAATTGCCAGTACATATGTAATTTGCCTACCCTTAATATAAGCTTTTATCTCTATATTTTGCTCTATATTTACTAAATTTTCATAATTAACAGGGAAAATTAACTTATCTGTGCTCTCAATATTTTTAAACAATTCAAATAATTCATTAGTATCAATTATTGATCTATGTAATATCTTATTTTTACTTAATGCGATTGCTGTATCAATCTCATCTAACTTAGAAAGAATTATTTGAAAATTATGAGTTAACAAACTATAAGCATGAGATACTTTATTTTCAAAATCATTTATTTTACTTCTATTCAATGCTTTCTCTATATCAATTAAATTATTCTCAAATTGTATAAAATTATAATAAGAAGTGTTAGTAAAATTTACAAAACCATCAACCATTTCTGCAACCAAAGTAACTTTCTTTGAAATAGCATCTTGCTTAGTTTTAATTTGATTAATTAATTCATCATATTTGATTGCGTCATCATTATCCATATTTCCAGTTATCAATTTAATTATTGATCCTAAAGGATTTATAAGTCCTCTTTTAACACGTAAAGTTGGGACTAATTGCTCATACCTTTCTAAAGTTAAGTTTTTAATAAATTCAGTTTGTATTTTATCATCATTAAAATTAATCGTATAATTAACTTTATCTTTTAAATATATGTTTAAATCTTTCAACTTATTTATGTTTAAATATAAATCATCTTTAATTAAGCTTAAGTCTAATACCTTAATTAACTTCCATTTATCATATTCCAAAATTGCATTTCCTTTTTTAACAGGCATTACTCCAGGATTATTTTCAATCCTTTGTAGCTGAATAGCTAGTCCTTGGGTCATCAGTGTCAGGATGACGAATCTGTGGACGTTTAATATCTTTTATTGGAACCTTAGTTTTACGACCATTTATTTTTACAGGGACAGTATTACGTACTATTTCTCCTGTCACTTGTGCTTTTTGATATCTAGGACTATCTTTACTTCGCCTAGTATTAACTCCTTTTATAAAAACTTTATCGCCTACTTTTATATTAAATTTATTTTCTCCGCCTCGTTTTTCTTTAATTCTTTCTTTCTTTTCAAAATATATAAAATATTTAATTTTAGGTCTTATGTAACCTTTTAAAAATTCTTTTACTAAATTTGTATTATTTACTGGCATATGTACTTCTAAAACTTTTTGTTTATTTCTTGAAATATCTTTTACAGACATTTTATTTAAATTCCACGAGTAAATTAATATTTGATTTGGTTTTGTATCAATTGCTTCATGTAAAATAGGTATGCTTTCCATATCCATATTTTCATGAGAATGTGCTGTTTCAGTACTAGAATTTTCAGGAATATCAGATGCCGTAATTGTACTACTATCAAATGAAGGTATTGAATAAGGTGACCTTCTAGAAATACTTAAAGTTTTTTCTGAATCAGAAGATATTGTAATTGGAGAAGTTGATCTTATTTGTTTTCCTTTTTTGGAAATTTTATTTGTTAATTTGTTTTCTTTTTTATCAATATTAACTTTCATTGAGAGATTATCATCATCTCCTAGTGCATTTACTTTTAATCTCGATAAAGCGTCCGCATTTTTATTTTGTTTCCCACTTTTATATGTTATTTCAAAATCAAATTCAGCTAATCGTAATTTCCATCGTGTCAATTTACTATTTGGTTCATTTATTGAATTCAACCATGCTAGTGGTCTATGGTCTGTATAAATATAAAACTTTTTACCATATAAATAAGGTCTAAAATGTTTTGTTGCCCATACAATGGCAAGGAGTTCTTTTTCTATAGTACTATAACGTATTTCTGCACTATTGAGTGTTCTACTTGCATATGCAATAGGTTTATCACTACCAACAGTTCCTTGAGAAAGTACTGCACCGATTGCATAATTTGATGCATCCGTATTTAAAATAAAAGGTTTTTCAAAATCAGGAAATTGTAAAAGTGGTGCATTGGTTAATAATTCTTTACATTTTTCAAATGACGATACATATTCTTCATTTATTATTACTTTTTGATTTTTCTTTAAACATTTAGTAAGAGGCTTTGTTAACTTCGCAAAGTCTTTTATAAATTTTCTGTAATATCCAACCAATCCTAAAAAGCTTTTAATTTCTGTTTGCGTTTTAGGCAAAGGAAAATTTAATACTGCTTTTATTTTATCATTATTAGGTTTCAAACCATTTTTTGTAATTGAATGTCCAAGATATAAGACTTCTTTTCGCAAAAATTCTGATTTATCAAGTTGAACTTTTAAATTTGTTTTTCTCAACTGTTCAAAAATTTTTTTAAGTTTATTTATATGTTCTTGTAAACTGGATGAGTATATAATTATGTCGTCTAAATAAACAAGACAATGAATACCTTGTAGTCCACGCAGTACATTATCCATTGTTCTTTGGAATGTAGCTGGGGCTGTTTTTAAACCAAAAGGCATTCTTAAAAATTCATAATGTCCAGACTGAGTACTAAAAGCTGTTTTCTGTCTATCATTTTTATCCATTTCGATTTGATGATATCCACTTGCTAAATCTAAAGTTGAAAAATAAGTGGATTTTCCCAATTTATCAAATAAATCTGTTATATTTGGTAGAGGATATTTATCATCCGTAGTTATATCATTTAATCGTCTATAATCAATTACCATTCTATATTTATTTTTACCAGATGCGTCATCTTTTTTTGGAACTATATGAACTGGAAAATTCCACGGTGAATATGATTCTTGAATTATGTTATCTTTTAATAACTTTTCAACTTGGTTGTTTATTTCATCATTAATTGTTTGAGGTTGCCTATAAGGTCTAATATATATTGGATCCTCATTAGTAGTTCTTATTTTATGTTTAACATCATTTGTAAATGAAAGGGGTAATTTTTCACAATAGAATATATCTTTATATTGATTGCATAAATTAAAAATTGCATTTCTTTCTTCTTCATTCATATGATTTAATCTCAGTTTTGTTAGATTTTCTGACAATATTTCGTCTAATTCACAATCTGTTTCCATTTTTTCAACTATATTATTTACTTGTATTTCTTCAAAATTAAATTTTTCAACATTAAGAGGTTCATTAAAAATAATTGTATGTAGAGTATTTGTAGTATTTTGTATTATAGTTTCAGCAAATGAATTTTTACAATTTACTATAGCTGATGGCATTCTAACGCCAGGATAAAATTCATGAAAGTTTAAAATTCCTGAGTCTGATACAAGATTTACTGGAACTTTAACTTTCATTTCACATCTAGGAATAAGTTTTATCTCATATGGTGGATTATAATTAATAGGAATTGCAGTTTCAGGTGTTAGAAGAAGTTGATTTTTCATATCAATACTAGCTCCTAACAAAGATAATAATTCTGTTCCTATTAAACCGTCGTATCTTCCATCGACTTTATAAATATAAAATTTGTACCAATTATCATTTTTAAATTCATCAGGTAATGGTATAAAAATTACTTCATGATGAGTACTTGTGCCATGTGTACTTACGACTTGAAATGTTTCTTGATATTTAAAATCTTTAAAATATTTTTCTGCTAATTCTGGATTAATAAAAGAACGATTACTCCCTGTGTCAATTAAAAATTTGGAGTTCAGATTTTTAAAATTTATACTTGGTAATTTTAAATAAGAGTTACAATTTAAATTTATAGTTTCTATATCGGAGGATGCTCTTTTGAGGCCCTCATATAAAAATTTTCCTTATTTGGAATAGTCATTTTATTTTTATTTTGATTATCTTCGTTTATTACGTGAAGATGGTTTGGCTTTTGTGGTGCCGTTCTCATTGTTACATCTTTATCATTCAAATCAGTTGTTTTATTTTGAGGAATACCAAAATTAAATTTATGATAGGGTTGTCGTTTGAAAAACCCTGAAGCTTTGTAATTATTTACTTGCGGTTTATTCGCATTACCAAATTTAAAATTATTTTGTGGCATAAAATTATTATTTGGCCTATTAAGAAAAGGCTTATAACCTTGAGGTTGTATAAATTTATTTGGAGGATTATTATTAAATGTTGGCCTTTGTGGGATGCCAAATTTAAATTGATTTTGTTGAGGAATAAAAGCTGGTTTATTCTCAAATGGTTTTTGAGTAATTATTTTTTTATTTTTCATTTGATATTGTGTTTGGAAATTCACCTCTTCCATCACAACACTTAGAGCTTGTTCTAAAGTAACGCAACTTTTCAGACGCACAAATCGAAGTAAATCTTCAGATAAATTGTACATAAATACATTTAATGCAGTGCTATTATAAATTATAGCCTTGGCTGCTCTAACTCCCGAATCTTCAATTAAATTCACTTTTGCAATCAAAGAACTTCTCACATTTTGAATACGGTGGCAGAAATCGATGTAGGATTCGTCATTTTTAATTTTAATACTTTCAAGTTCAATAGCAATACATTGTTCTGACCTTGGGTCACCAAAATGTTGAGTAAAAAGATTTTTCAATTGTATCCATGTTGTAATATCGCTACGTTCACTTAATAATGAGGCTGCTCTGCCTATAAGTCTACTTGAAATAACATGAAATAAATATAACTCTTGTGCTGCAGTAATTTCGGTTCCACTTAAGCTACGCACATATTCACATTTCGAAATAAATAAATTTAATAATTTTTCATTCCCATCAAATTTAGGAATTAATTTCACAATTTCATTTGTTATAATCCTCATAGGTTCCATTTTAAATTATTATTTAAAATCAATTCAAAATATTAAAATAAAGTATGCGTTTGTACAATATAACACGTATAACACACAAAAATTCAAAATATAATTAAAGAAAGGAACATAAAAGTTCAATAAAAACACTTCAAAAATCAATAAAAGCACATAAAACTCAATAAATTCACATAAAATTCAATTATGACGCATAAAAGTCAATAAATTCACATAAAAATCAATTATGACGCATAAGAATCAATAAATTCACATAAAATTCAAATAAAAACGCATAAAATGACAATACATTCACATAAAAATCAATAAAGACACATAAATTCACATAAAAATCAATAAAAACGCATAAAACGTCAAAAAAATTCACATAAAAATCAATAAAAACGCATAAAACGTCAAAAATTTCACATAAAAATCAATAAAAACACATAAAATCAATAAGTTCACATAAAAATCATAAATTCGCATACAATAAATCAAAAATAACAAGTGTATTGGCAATTTTTGTCCAAAAACACTAAGGGTCGAATAGCAGGGCAAGAATACGGAAAGTGAATGATTTTCGACTCACTTAAAACCGCTCGATCCCATGCCTCGGTGATTATTCCACTCGCTGAATTGTTTCTCAACTCCTTTTTCCAATACAGTCGTATTTGTTTGGTTCGAGTATTTTTTTACGTGGATTTGTCAGGAACACACGAAGTTATTCAGGACAGCTGCACCAGATATGTAGGTTGCCAGACAAATTATATTTCACAATTTTTGAAGTAAGCGCCGGACAAATTAAATTTCCACGACTTTAAAAAAAATCCTACCGGCTGCGCCAGACAAATTGGACGGAGCCGAGATTTTAATAAAATAAACAACAAATTAAATTTGAAGTTAATTTTATTGGTCTTACTTTTGACCGTACAATTCAAGCGAAGATAAAATAATAACAAATTGTACTTAGTAACTTCCTTATATAACTTTTATAAATGCGTAGGCGATTTCTAGTACATTCTTCATTGTAATAAACAACTAAGTAGTTACATTTCTCATACTTTAACGAGAAAAATATCTAAGTACATAAATGCTTATTCAGCTATGCGCAATTAAATCAAAACAACATGTAGAGTATCTCTACTGCGCATTATTCATAGAAAAACAACATAAGTACAAAAAGTGCTTAATTGGTACTTTCACAATCAAAGGAAGTACCTACTTGTATGATTAAATATGTCGCAATTGGACTTCGGTAAACAACGGTGGGTTTGTGGTACATATAACTATCAACATCACAACAACAACAACAACAACAAAAACAACACATGTTGGTAACATTTTACAACCGGGCCAAAACCTCGGCCAATGACTTCAAAATTACAAACATACAAGCAACCAAAGGACATGTGACATCCACCAAACAATCAATTGCGGTTTGGTAGATCCTGGCCCTTCTTCTTTATAGCTCTCTCTATCTCTGTCTCTCTCTGTTCCAGCAGTGCGAGCGTAATAGTCAGTTGATTATGGTGATGATGAACATTTGAATGCCCTACTTGTAGGCCACGCGGGCAATGCCGCGGGGACAGATAGTATCGGATAAAAAAAACAATTTATTTTTCATTACAATTTAAAGTAATGAAAAATAAATAGTTTCTATTTTTCATACCTGTCTTAGTACTGGCGATAAATTCATTCTTCAAATTTTATTAAGGTTTACGCGTTTAAATACGATCACCACTAAATACACCTAAAATACTTTTTTAATACTCCAAGGCAAACATTGCAGTATTATAACGGTTTCTTAACATACAAATAGTTTCCGTACGGCGAAAACCACAGGCGCCGGAGGTACGAGATCTACTGCGCCGCCACGCTGAAAGTGAGCTACAGAATCTGGGGGACAGAAAAACGGACTGCAAACATGCGCTTTCCCGACGATCAACAAAAATATCACAAACATTTGACTTAAGTTTTTTTTAGTCGTATGCGGTAGTGCTGGCCTCTGGTGTCAGAGTTTACTAAAGTTGCATCGGCAGAACAGGTTTTTACAGTTCACTGCGACTTAAATCATCATCTGCACAATACTGGAATATAATCCTCTGTGTATGTGTGTGGAAAGGTGTGACAGAATAACGAGACTGTTACGCACGTGCTTCTGTACCATCCGGCCACAGAATAAATTAGATTTACAACTGGAATCCATGATTTGTCTGTGTCTTAACCCCAACTTATCAGTACCATGTTCATCTTCATTATCCCCCCCACCATTTTTACTGGAACAGTTATTCCAGCGACACCGCACCCCCTACATAAAGGAGTACGGATAGCCTGGCAGTGGGAAATGCACAATACACGAAGCGGAATGTCAGTGCAGGCCTTACCGCCCCCATCTATTTTATACCTATAAAACAGTCCGTGATATACTGACTGACAGACAACGCACAGCCTAAACCGATAGACGTAGAGATTTGAAAAACGTGCTTGCTAGACGTTGACATGCGCCGGGACAGCCTGTATCTTAGTTGTTATAAGACTCTCCATTGTTATCGAATTAATAATTATGAAATACTCGCGGAACTCGGACTTACGTAATTTATATGTCTCTGACGTCATAGTTTCAACTAATTATATGAACATACAGTACTGTTAATCGTTACAATTGAATTGTTTATGCATAAAATTACTGATTCTTAATATAATTCTTAATTTTAATGGTCGTGTTTCCTTTCAATGGTGATTATAAACGCTTCAAGCAAGATAACACGACCGAGTTAAGATAACACAATAACACAAAGTGTATAAACAACTGAAGAATATTTAAGGCGGGGTCAGCCCGAAATTAGCAAAAAGACGAATAGGAAAACGTCGAAAACGACGTACTGAAACAACTTTAACCTTTAACTGGTGACGTCGGGCCTCACAGGCCCTACAGCACTAATGAAACGTTATTTCACCCCCTCCCCACTCCTTTTTGGTTTGTGCGTCTCAGTAGCTTCGAGTTTAATTGCACCCACGCCGTGGATAGTGACAACAGTATTGGCGGGAGTAAATTCAGTGAGTTATTTGGATTTAAAGCTTGACTGAGGCCTCTCAGACCCTACGTCACCACTTATATTACTTTTTTGCTAGTTTTTTATAGCATGTACCTGCAAATATACACAATGGATGATACAGAACTATCTGGAAAAAGGCGTGGAGTACTGGAGCAAATAAATTCAGTACCTAAGTAGACAAGTAATACCGGGACCAAGTTCAAACGTCGATAGACAAATCGAAGAATGGCTCGACTATGAAGACTCTAGTGGTTCTGAAGTGGGAGATTTAAAAGTAGACTTTGTTCCGGATTAAATTGATCACAATTCAGACAGTGAGGAAAGCGCATCTGAATATGAAGGGCGCGATCCACAGCCAGACCAGGAGAATTCTGTATCAAACAGTAATACTGATGATGATCAGCCTTTGTCAAGAATGTCTAGTTTGTTATTATGGAAAAAACCGATACAAGTGGGTAAAACAACCACCATACCGGGCTGTTAGAACAGCTCACCATAATATAATAGTTCGCGGACGTGAATCAAGACTGAACGAGAAATACGAAAAGGATCCTTTCTCTCTGTGGAATAAAATTATGAGCCCTGACATTCTAGAAGAGATCCTACTGTGGACCAATGTGAACTCAAGAATGCCGCTTGAACCAAGGTCAAACATTAGACGAATTTTGGGCTCAGATATGCCATCTGAGCCGCAAAATGCGGAAAACACGGAGAAGACGCGAAAGAAATGTGCTAGCTGTCCTCCTAAGTGCGACTGGAAATCTTTTTACCAATGTGTTTCGTGTAAAAAGCATGTATGCCTGCAGTGCACGAAACAGTTGTGTCCTGAGTGAGTACACACCTTTTCAGAGATTTATGTTACTTTATAAGTTGATTAGACTCTAAACTAAGATTTAAAAATGTTATTATCTGTAAGAATGTTAGTTTTTATTTTTTATGACCAAATGTTGATCTCATGTCGTTTTTCTCAAACATAATTACAACAAATTTTGTGATGGCCTGTTCCTAAATAAAAGTGATAATTAGAGAATACAAAATTATTTTATTTAATACACAAATATCCATACTAACAGGAAATAAATACATTAGTAAGCTACTTTTATTAGTTTTCATACAATTATCTAGATTCAACAGAGGCCTATCAGGCCTTAAGTCACCTCTTACGTTACACAAAAGCCACGCTACCAGCTAAAGGTTAAGCGAGCCAAAAAATATTGTGTGCAGAAAAGTATACTACCTAAATAAATAACCCAACAGAACTATCAGAATTGGCTTGGTACCCTTGGAAAAAGACACGAACTACCACATGAAAATAACTTGTTGCATCGCTGTTCTTGTTATTTTCAGCGACAGCATATTTTTTTGAATAACTATTAAGCTACCAAACACTTTTTTAATTGAGTTTTATATATTGAGATATCGATAGAAAATCACAAAATTTATCTAAAATCGACTCCCGAGCTGCATCACCTCTCCCGCTCACACTGCACCTGGGCGAGAAGGACAAACATTTGAGATCGTACCGTGCCTTAAGTAGATTTCAAAATGAGTATTCATTTACGTGTCACCGTCACAGAAGATAAACCCACCGGCCAAGTTTGTATCAGACGCGCGTGACTTAGGGTTCCGCAGCCATGATCCTGAGCTACCCAATTATGAAAACCCCATCGGTCCAGAGTTTTTACGTATTATACCTATAAAGTTGGTCTTACTCGGTCAGATATGGACTTGTTAATTCTAATATTGTTAGTATATTAGTATTATGCACTAGTATCAACACCATTGCAAAAAAAAAACTTTATTTTTTGAGCCTTGACATGCAACTCAAGCAGAAAGGTCACTTTAGATCAGAATATTTCGTATAAGAACTAATAATAAATATGCCACACAATTTTAAAATACGTATTCAACGAGATCTTATTTAATAAAACCTGTTTACTTCTCATATGAGATCCACAAAAAATATTTTGTTTCATTAATGTTTGTAGCGGTTTTGTAGCCTCAGTCATAAAAATGTATGAATACAACAAACAAATTTAGAAAATAATGTTAAAACCACGTTTTTTTTAGATTGCAATGTTTTCGAGTTGTGAGCTACCCTGAATGTTTCAGACGGATAGCTAATCAGGAAGAGGTCAAAATTTGAGGTGCAAGATTTCACCAGGAACGACAAAAAAAAAACAAGAACATGACTTAATTAAAACGTGGTAAAATATGGCTGTGACATACAGACAGACGAACACGATGAAACTATACGGGTTCCTTGTTTGACTACGTGCTTGCGCGCAGCTGTCCACAACTGTTGCAAGAAAAGTATATATATAAAAAAAGAAAGATTTACGGGGGTTTTGTTAGCTGAAAGTTTTAGCAAAATCTAAACACAAGTGAAGTTAAAAGATTTTAACTTTAAAAAATAAGTATTTTCAGGCCAATTTACTATCGACTCGTTCGTGCGGCCACGGAACCCTAAAAAACGGCAGTGTCTTTCATCATTACATCTCTCTTTCAACTCACTACAATTTGCAATAGCGTAACTAATATTTAAACGTATTTACTTCGTTAACATTTATCGAGATTCTAATACGTTAAGTACTGTGTAGCTTTATGTTCATATTATTTTCTTCTATAATCGGGTTTGTTTGTAGTGAAGTTTCTAGTTTATTGGTTTGGTTACTGACTGGTCTCTTACTGCTGCACTCGATACCGCCAATTAATGCATAACTAAGATGAAACCGGCTCATATTTTGTGAAAGTCACCTCCCATAGTCAGTAAATTGTACGTTCATCATCAGCCTATACTTGTCCGCTGCTGAACGTGGCCTACGTTCAGCCCTAATGCACTTCACTGAGCTCGGGCTTCAGCTCTCCGCATCCACTTCCTGCCAGCCTCTTTCCGCAGGTCGTCACTCCACCTGGCTACAGGACATCCTACCCCACGTTTTCCTAAGCGCGGTCTACACTCGAGAACCCGTCTACCCCATTTTTATCGCACGCAAAAGGGGCCGATGCTCGGCCAAGTTGCGGATAAGAATCCCGACCACCAAAAAAAAAAAATACCCGTCTACCCCGAATGTAATCATCCCACTGCCACTTCAGCTTGCTTATCCTCAGAGCTATGTCAAATTCTAAACTAAACTATGCTAATGTTAATTATCTTTAATTCACCAAATACACTTATATAAGAACCCCAATGTCAATTAAACGCACTTGACGTTTCATTTCGGAAACCGTGTACATTTCAAAGAGCGGAAACTTTGGACTAGGCTGGAGTATTAATTATTTTTATTAATTAGATTCTTACAAACACTGAAATGGAAGCTCTATTGCTCTATAGAAAAGGCCTCTTTTTATCCGAAATTCTGTGGCATTTGTAAGTAAACAGAAACTCGCAACCTTAATATTATTTTAGTAGCTCTCTTGATCTCGGCCGCCACCATTTTAATTTATTTCATAAGTTTTTACCGATTGTTCGGCTTCTACACAAGGTGCACCAGATTTTAAGTCAAAAGCTATGCTATCCAACAGGTTAGTACTATTATTTATTCGGTGCCAACAGTTTAAACAATCGGTCCAGTATTTTTTACGTTATGCACAATCATAAAGATATAAACACTAGTTACGTGATGAGCGAACATAGTGACATAAACACCATTTACGTGATGCGCGAATCGGGATCGTAGCTCCCAAACGAATGGACCGATTTTTATGGGGTTTTTGGGTTTGAAAGCTCATGCAATCGACATGCTTCTTAAGTATAATGGGGGATAGGGGGTTAGTGGTTATACTTATTTTTTATTTGTGCTTGTTGTTACTTATTGCTTTATTAAAGCACCGATAAGACTAATGTGTGATCATGAGTGTTATTTGGTGTTTATACTTATAATAAAACTGTAACGGGTCCAATTCTGTACATTGAAGATGATTTGAATATTTTTTTAGGACCTTTTTATAGATTCGAAACTGAAGCCAAAACTGTTATTTTTTTAATTTTTGTCTTTCTGTCTGTCTGTCTGTACCTTGGCAGCGCACCACGCCGAAAATACTTAATGAATTCAAATGAAATTTGGTATGATTTGAGTTCACACTTCAAGGTAGGACATTGGATACTTTTCATCCCGAAAAAAATAAGTGTTCCTGCAGGATAGGGGTGGAAAATTATTTAAAAGAACACTTAGCACGCTGAAACTATTGGATGGATTTTGATGCAACATGGCACTGTTTTAAGTTATATGATGGGTTAAAATTGAGGACAAGTTTTATGCCGAAAAATTAAAGGGTTTCTGCGGGATATGGGTCCAAAGATATGTTAATATTTAAGTAATAAAAAATATTTTTTGGATGGTTCTCTATATTCGATACTGAAGCCGAACTATTTTACTTTTTAATTTTGTCTGTCTGTTTGTCCGTATCTTGACCGCGCATCGCACCCAAACTACTAAATGAATTCAAATGAAAAAAATGCTCTTTGGTGCTTAAAAAATGTATTGAACAATTATTTTTTGTAAATCGTGTCTTTCTTTCTGTTTGTCTGTATGTTTGTTTGTTCACGCATCACGTAAAAATTTCTGGACCGATTGCAATGCGGTTTTCATTGTTAGATAGCTTAGGGTTTGTTTTAAATCTGGTGTAATTGGTATCTCAATCCGGTGAGTTAGAAGCCGAGCAATTGATAAAGTATTTTTGACGGCTGAAGAAATTTTGTTCAAATGTTGGTAAGTATATTGGTCCTGGAATAGCACATTATGGTACTTTGAACCTAAAGAAAAGAACACGCGTGCAAAGCCGCGGGTATAGCTAGTATAAAATAAAGCGTCATTACAATAAATAATATTTATTTAATAAAGTCGTTTTAAATTAAGTGTTTTATAGAAACTGCTGTTATCGTATTGTTCAAATATTTATTTTTTAATCACTCTCTATATTACCATCCCCTATGTCATGATACTTTTTAAACTTTCCAAACGAGTAACTGTAGTAGAATTCTATCTCTTGCAAGATCCTCCCTATAGTATCTGGCACGTTCTTCCAAATGATCAACCCATAAAACAAACCATTTGCTGCGAATACTTCAAAAGTTGCCTATAAATTTAATTAATCATTTACGAAACTAACTTTAATACTACATTATGAAGTAAACACGTATTTGTGACATATATGACTCTTCCTACTAGCGTTCTCGAACGTCAAAATACGAAATCGGTAGAATTGCCCTCAAAAATCGGTAAACTTGTACATAACATCGGTGTATAGAAAAACATACAACATAATATTTTTTAAATCTCTACTTATATTAAAACTGTAACGGGTCCAATTCTGTACATTGAATATATTTTGAAATATTTTTTTGGACCTTACTCTAGATTCGATACTGATGCCAAAACTGTTTTTATTTTTCATTTTATGACTGTCTGTCTGTCTGTCTGTCTGTCTGTCTGTCTGCCTGTCTGTATCTTGGCTAGGCATCACGCCGAAACTACTGAATGAATTTAAATTAAACTTGGTATGATTTGAATTCATACTACGAGGCATACACATAGATACATAGGCTACTTTTCATCCCGAAAAATGAAAGGGTTCCTGCAGGATTGGGGTTCAAAGTGATTTTAAAAAAAAATTACCACTCTAAAACTACTAAACGGATTTTGATGCAACTTGGCACAGTCATAGTTTATATGATGGGTTAAAATTAAGGATACTTTTTATCCCGAAAAAATAAAGAGTTCCTGCGGGATAATGTCCCAAATTCTGTAAATAAAAGATATTAAGTAATTTTTTTTGGGAGTCGTTCTATATTCAATACTAAAGCCAAAACTGTGTTTTTTTTATTTTGGCTTTCTGTCTGTCTGTCCAGCTGTCTGTCTGTACCTTGGAAGCGCACCACGCCGAAAATACTTAATGAATTCAAATGAAATTTGGTATGATTTTAGTTCATACTTCGAGGTAGGACATTGGATACTTTTCATCCCGAAAAATTAAAGAGTTCCTGCAGGATAGGAGTGGAAAATTATTTAAAAGAACACGTAGCACGCTGAAACTATTAGACGGATGTTGATGCAACTTGGATGTTAGCTTAGATATAGTTTATAAGATGGGTGAAAATTATGGATACTTTTTGTCCCTAAAAAATAAAGGGTTCAAATTGAAACTTGGTATTATTTGAGTTCATACTACAAGGAAGGACACAGGAACTTTTCATACCGAAAAATTAATGGGTTCTCGCAGGATAGGGGTTGAAACTTATAACTTAAGAACACGTACCACGCTGAAACTAATGGACGGGTTTTGATGCAACTTGGAACCGTCTTAATTTATATGGTGGGTTAAAATTGAGGACAATTTTTATCCCGAAATATTGAAGGGCTTCTGCGGGATGGGTTCAGGGTCGTGGGACCACAGCTACAAAAGCTGGACAAGGAAACTTCCCGTTTATTTGAAATGGAAAACAGAGGGAATGAAATACCTACTCTGAGTCAGTTAATTACTTTTGTCCGCGATCGCATCAAAGTTTTAAACCGCACCGCTGATCGCACGGGTTCAAATCCCGCCGCTTACAACGCAAAACCGCAAAATATTACCGCGACTAGAAATAATATACGTTCTTTTGTTGTTCATAACAACAAACAAAATAATAACACAAAAAAATGTTCGTTATGTGACCTACCAGAACACGACCACTTGTATTTATGTCAACATTTTTTAACTTTAACTCCCCGCGAACGCTTTAAGATAGTTAAAGCGTATAATGCATGCGTAAGGTGTCTTAGCATTAAACACACGGCACATTCATGCCATTCTGCAAAAATGTGTAAAATTTACAACGAATAGTTCTTCGCAACATAGAAATGCTTCATTTAATAGTGTGGGAGCTAACGGTAAAGAAAACTTACCTTATTTGACTTCTTCTAAGTCAATCGTTAAGGTTGTATCTTATTGTAGTGTGAATGCAAACGCACATTCTAGTCTTCTCAACAACGTTATTGGTGAGGACTTTATTAACCAGGAACACTACGCCAAAAAAACGAAATCATTAAAATTTTTTTTTTAATTGTACAGGAAAGTGTTCCTTACTTTAGATTACAGGAAAACCTATAAAAAGTCCATGGTCTAAAATAACATGGTAAATCTCTCAATATTATGAGATAATATTTTCATCGTACGGAACCCTCTCCACGCGAGTCCAACTTACTCAGGTTTTTATCGATTGTTCAGCTGCTGCTTATCGCACATCCAACAATGTAATCCGCATTTTATTACCTAACTGATAATTCTTACCAATCCATGAAGCAGAGTCAAAATCCAACGGTATAGTAGAGTCATTTCTCTTCTGCTGGTGAAGGAGCACAGTAGGGTAGGACACTGCTCCCCCCACTGACAGCCCAGCTAGGAGAGGCGACCCCGCTACGAACAACTGCAATGAAACCATTTCGTATGATCATTTTGAATGCAAAACAGTCATGATGATGATGTTGATGATGGACACGCGTCAGGACAGAAAAGTCGTCGGGATAATTTAGACGCCTAATAGAAAGGCTGGTGCGAGGTGGTACAAGACAAACACTTCTAGAAAGGTATGGGAGAAACCTTTGCACTGGGACACTTGCATATTACCGGTATCAATACAATATTTCAGCGTGCATGACCTCTTGTTGTATTCTTGAATAACAGGTAACAATGAATGCTTTGCGTGAGCTATGAAGTGCCAGTCTCATTAAGCACATTGTTCAGCATGGCAACTTCTTTTTATAATAAAAATAAATACATTACATTTAACCTGTTTCACAAAAGGCGAGAAACTCATATTGACACTGCTCTTCCACTGAACGAGAATAATTCATTCATCGAAACCACTCACTCTGTCACGGTCTCTAACACCGTGTAACACTTGTGTACACTAGTCATTTTAGTTATGCTAAATCACAGAATAAATAATAGTATAAGGCTAAACAGCCTCTCCTGCACTGATCTCTTTATCTATGGATTGTCTTTGCCGTCATTTCGTTTGTGTACCGTATTTTGATTTCAAAATGCTTACCTAAAACGAAATATAAGCAAATATTGCATTTTCATTATTAATATGCAAAATGGAATAGTCGCTTATATTTCGTTTCAAGTAAGTATTTTGAAATCAAAATACTATTGGAAACCTAGATAACACTATCCGAACCCGAACAATATCTTAACACTGACGAAATATGCTTCAATTACAAATTATTATGGTATTACGTGTGTTTGGAAAATTCTTCCTCCGCAGAACCCTTGAGAATGGAAAGGTCCCCTTTGAGGATGGTATAACTTCGGAGCTTTAGAAAGCAGGGGGAAACAAGTACTTCGGGAGCTTCAGGGGTTATTTAGTACTGTTCTTAATAGTAAAAAAACTCCAGAGGCATGGAGCAGGAGTTTGGTAGTACTCCTTTTTTAAAATAGTCCAGAGGCGTGGAGCAGGAGTTTGGTAGTACTCCTTTTTTTAAATAGTCCAGAGGCGTGGAGCAGGAGTTTGGTAGTACTCCATTTTTTAAATTAATTTAATTTTTCTACACAACTAATTATCAATGCTAGGCTTCATAAATCAACAAATACAAAATTAGCAAATCAAATTATACGTGTACTAACATAATATTTAAGGAACTAAATATCTTTGTATTTCTTTACGCAAACATTATTATCTCTTCTCCTCTACACAACTATCATCAATTTTAGATATTATTTTCATTAATCACACCTTTAAAAGAGATATATGTCTCATTGAATAAATTAAATGTAAGATACCCAAATAATAGTAAGATATTTAATTTAACATCAATGGTTATTTTTTGGCTTACAACGGCAGTATTTTACTCTTGAGCCACGTCTATAATTAAGTTGTTTACGAGGGTCATCTCAAATCGTCTCGCAAGAAGACTTGACTAATTCCAGCCTTCTAAACAGGCCGGGGTTTCGGAAGATTAACATCAATTATAATTCACCGCTGTGTTCTTAACCAGCCTTATGGATATATTCCAACAGTAAGTACGTTGTTCCTTGCGATTCTTACTATGCGTCTTATTATTATAATCGACAGGTTATCGTAGTAGTGCATATTGTGATATTTTGATTTGACAGTTATAGATTTGCTCGTATAAGAGAAAAAGGGCCGGAGAAAAGTATTTGGTACATACGCTTGGTACACCTAGGAATAAGTGCAAAAGTTGATTTATACGTCATAATTATTATTCATTTTAAGGCATTTCTAGTGAAGATACAACATTTTTGATTAACAAATCTGATGTCTTGTTTCCAAAGTGAAAAAAAAACGAATTTTGGTTATTTTTTGGCTTACGACGGCAGTATTTTACTCTTGAGCCACGTCTATAAGTTGTTTTAGAGGGTCGTCTCAAATCGTCTCGCGAGAAGACTTGACAAATTCCAGCCTCCTAAACGGAAGATTTAGCATCATTGACTACATACGCACAGTGAGGCAGGTTATACAGAATGATTTTCTAATGGAAAAATTTGGATCACCGACGAGATTTGAACTCGCATACTGTGCTTCAGCGCGGCACATGCCTCTACCAAGCTACCGTGACTTATGCATCGCCATGCAAATTTTTCCACTAGCTTTTTTTGTCCAAGTACAAAACCAGCAGTCTTCATATATCCAAGTGTGCAGGGGAGTGAGACAAGGAGATGTTATATCATCGAAACTGTCACTAATGCCCTGGAAGATATGTTTAAGGCGCTGGATTGGAATGGAATGGGCATTAATATAAATGGCGAAATCATCTCACACTTGCGATTTTTCGACGATATCGTCCTAATGACGGAGTCGCTGCAAGATTTGCAAAGAATGATGGCCAACCTAAATTATGCTTCTTGATATAATTGAACATATTAGATAAGACCAAGATCATATTTAACGATCATATTGACCCGGAACCGATTGCAGTTAATGGTGTTTCTCTTGAAGTTGTCCAACAATATGTTTACCTTGGACAAATATTGCAATTAGGTAAGAACAACTTTAAGAAGGAATCCAACAGAAGAATTCAGCTGGGTTGGGCAGCATTCGGCAAGTTTCGTCAAGTCTTCTCCTCGTCCATACCGCAGTGCCTGAAGACAAAAGTGTTCAATCAGTGCGTCCTATCAGCATCGATATAAGAAACAAATAACATCGATGCCTACCAGTCATGACATACGGAGCCAAAACGTGGACACTCACAGTTAAACTAGTCCACAAATTTAAGATCGCTCAGCGAGCGATGGAGAGAGCTATGCTTGGAGTTTCTCTGAAGGACAAGATTCGTAATGAAGATATCCAACGGAGAACCAAGGGGACCGACATAGCTCTGAGGATAATCAAGCTAAAGTGGCAATGGGCTGGTCACATTTCCAAAAATAACGATAACCCGTGGGTAGACGAGTTCTCGAAGCGAGATCTCGTATAGGCAAACGTAGAGTAGGACGCCTTGTGGCCTGGTGGAGTGATGAACTGCGAAAAGCGGCTGGAAGAAAATGGTATAATATTGCCAAGCTTGATGATTACTTTTTGTCATAAATATATTAAATTATATTTCATCTGTTTCACAAAAGGCAAAAAACTCATATTGGCACTGAATTGAATGAATTACTTGGTTTATAAACCAAGCAACTTTGATAAAGTTCAAGTTATGCTCAAGTTGTTTCATAAGAAAAGCAACATTAAAGTTATTTGGAAAAATAACTACTTTCACTAAATTGGATGCCATATCTACAAAACATGAAGGATTTTCTAAATTCTGTTATATGATCTAATTACTCTCCGTCCACTTGGATCCATAGCTCGGCTATAATCATAAAATCGATGTTGATCTCAATTCTAGAATTTTTATTCGATAACTGAGGTATCGATTCTAATATAGCGGAAGTATCTGTTTTTCCAATTTCTATGGTTTGAAAAATGCGACAAATTATGGTTTCTTATTAGAAAATATTGTTTAAAACCATTATGCTACACCCTAAAAGCGGGATATTAGAGTCATATGTACCATCTTAGCTATTGATATTTATAATAACCGTATATTTTTTTAAGGATTTTCCTTCTGCCCGTCGAATGTGTTATTTACGCAAACCTATTGTGTTTTATTTGTTGAGACGGGCTGAGCTCCCAAAATCAGCAAAAAGACGAATAGCATAACGTCGAGAACGATGTAATAAAACAACTATAGGCGAATCAAAAAATACTGTGGATGTACACCCAGAAATCTTGAGGTGGACCACGGGAAAAAAATTGCCCCTGGTACAACCAGGTGATCTATGAAGGTGGACCACGGGCAGGGCGCGATAGAAAAGTATACTACCTAAAAAAATAAACGAACGGAACTTTCAGAAATAACATGGCGTCCTTGCAAAAAAAAAAAACATGAAAATAGCCTGTTGCATCTCTGTTCTCGTTATTTTCAGCGACAGTAACATTTTTTTTTAATAATTATATAGCTATCTTATTATACTAAACAAATAACTGAACACTTTTATTAATTGACTTTTATTACTTTTACACTTGCATTAAATTTATCTGAAACTAGTTTTCCCGCCCGCGACTTCGTACGCGCGGACTACAAAGGAGGAGGTTATATGTTCGATTGTATGAATGTATTTTTTTGTTTTATTTATGTCGATATCTCCGTCAATTGCAGATCGATTTTGAATGTTTTTTTTTTGTTTGAATTGGTATACTCTCCAGGTGGTCCCATATAAGTTGTATCAAAATTGGTTCAGCAGTTTTTCGAGAATAAATAGTTTTTTAAGTAAATCCATTGGATTTTGTGTTTATATTGCCTTGATTTTGTGTTTATCTCTAAGATGTCTAAACCGATTTCGATGGTTGTTTTTTTATTCAAAAGGATAAACTTTCTGTGTAGTCCCATATAAACTTTATCAAAATTGGTCCAGTAGTTTTATTAGAAAATCTATTGGTTTTATACTTTATGTTCTCTAATATCTTGGGATTTCTGTACCGAATTAGATGATTGTTTTTACTTGAGTAAGAAGACCTCTAGTGTAACCTCTAGTGACTGTATGTGGTACTGTATAAATTTCATCAAAATTGGTTTAGTAGCTTTAAACAAGCTTTAATTTAATTCACTGTGTTATAATCTTTTAGGACTAAATTGCAAGTCAATTTTGTACAATTTAAGGACGTCCAAAGATGCTGAAGTTTTGCACATGGGTGTAGTTCTGATGACAATTAAAAAACTACAGTACTTAGTAGTAGTAGTAGTAGTAGTAGTAGTAGTAGTAGTAGTAGTAGTAGTCAAAGGAACTACACAATCAGATGATGGAATCCTTTCGAGTTCCGGCTGGTTTGTCTTGATGAGTTCTCTAGTTTAATGTGGTATCCAGAGTTTGATGATGGAGCCGGAAGATAGTCACAGGTACTCAACAACAAAATGATGGAACCCCTTCGAGTTTGGGCTCATTTGGTTTGCTTTGGTGAGTTCTCTGGTGTTATGTGGTATCCAGGGTCTGATGATGGAGCCAGAAAGTAGTCACAAGAACTCAAAATGATGGAACCCCTTCGAGTTTGGGCAAATTTGGTTTGTCTTGATGAGTTCTCTGGTGTTATGTGGTTTTCAGGGTCTGGTGATCGAACCAGAAGGTAGTCACAGGAACTCAACAACAAAATGATAGAACCCTTTCGAGTTTTGGCTCATTTGGTTTTCATGATGAGCTCTCTGGTTTTATGTGGTTCCCAGGGTCTGATGATGAAGTCGGAACGTAGTCATAGGAACTCAACAATCAACTAATGGAACCCCTTGGAGTTTTGTTTCATTGGGTTGGTCTTCATAAATTCTCTGGTCTAATGAGGTATCGAGGGTCTGATGATGGAGATGGAGTCATAGGAACCCATTACCCAACCATCAAATGATGAAACCCTTTCGAGTTTAGGCTAAATTGATTGGTCTTCATGAGTTCTCAGGTCTTAAGTGGTACTGGTGGTGTCTCGTAAAAGATTGCTTTAAAAAAGGACACATACATCATTACAGCATTTACAACTCATAAATCCATTAGTTTTGGGTTTATGTTTCCTCATATCTACGAGTTGTGTAACCATTAAGAGTTCCATTTCATTCCACCAATTTTTGTCAAAACTTTATTCATCCTTGGTTTTAATTTACCAACATTTAGCTTTTAGTCTAAAGTGAGTGAGTGAGTGTCTTCTTGTTTTTTTGGCATATATTCTTCCCGATATTTGCTTAGGCCACTGAAAAGCAAAAAACCAAATACTTTTCCAAAAAAAGAACGACTTCATAATAAAAATGTTATTTTGTAAACAACCACTAAAAAGAATAAAATAATTACAATTGAGCACGATCACTATCACTATTTCAAAATTACCAACGTAATAATAATGCAAAAATACAACATAACATAACATAACATAGAGTTTTTTGAAGGCGTTGCCAAATCCAGGCATCATTTAATCTAATATCTTTACAACATTATTACATACGAAGTAATATGCAGTTATCGTACAAAATACGAAACACAGAAGAGATAAAATTATAGACTCACACGAGCAGATTTCGACTTTCACACGTTCACAAACTGATTGACACGAATACAGCAATCTAGTAAATGATAAAGTTTTTGTAGATAAATACTTTAAAAGCTTATTATTATAAATAGCAAGTCAAGCTGTTTAAGACATTATCTTTTTGAATAAGCTCAAAAATATTAATAATTATGGCTCGGTTTGGCACCACCTTCAAAAACTCTTTCTTATCTTATGTTGTATTTTTGCATTATTATTACGTTGATAATTTCGAAAAAGTGGTACTGTTCGTGCTCAATTGTAATTATTTTATTGTTTTTAGGGGTTGTTTACTATAATGAAGCCGATTATATATTTTGTCTTCTAGGATATTCAAAAATTTTATCTTTTTATGTTTTTTGACACATAAAAAGATAAAATTCCGTGATAAAAAGTATGCTATGTTTTATTCCCATTTATTATATAAGTTTTCTCCATTCTAAATTTCATCAAAATCCATCCAGTCGTTATCGCATGAAAGCTCAGCAAACAAACAAACAAACCAACAGACAACGTTTCACTTTTATATATTGAAATGGATTGACTCCTGAACTGCATCACCTCTCCCGCTCGAACTGCACCAGAACGAGCAGGACTAAAATTTAAGAGCGTACCACGACCTAAAACAAACGCGTGACAGCCGAAATTTTACTACAGTTCCATACAGTCATTAATTTATTTAGGCACAACAAAATAAAATATTATTTTTGAGTGGTTGATTCGTTACAGCAAATAATAAATTGTGCACTTACAAAAAGGTTATCAAGTTTACGAACTGCGTCCCGCAGTTTCACCCGCTGACACCTGTCACTTTGACATTTTCACTCGCGTGAATGATGATGATGACGATGGTGATGATGACTATGATGATGATGATGATGACGATGATGGTAATTTGTTTATTTTATTTTCGAGAGTTCATCACAATGATTTTCCCTATTGATATTACAATCTAGCCTTGAATATGGCCAATAAGCAATAAAGTATACTTTAACTTAAATTTCTTAACTAAGAATGTGGCCAAAAACACTTTTTATTTAGAGATGAAGACACTTTGTTCATGCGTTCTTTATCGGTAGCACTTCCATTAGCACTACTTTACACTTAAATTACTGACACTACACTAACCCGAAGTCCGAACGGTTTTGTTCATTTAAGTCTACTCACTATGTCCGTGTGGTCGATGAGCTGGATCGCCTCTACATTCACAATGATGGCAAAGTCTATGTTCGTAAGCTTCTGTATATTTTTGAAAGACTTTATCGACAAACTCTACATTGAGGTCCCGATGGAGATTTTCGTTTCTTATGTAACAAGGAGCATTGGTGATGATACAAAGTATCCTGTGTTATTCCAGGATATAAGCTATCTCCGTTTCAAATTTCATCAAAATCCGTGCATCCGTTTGATTGAGCGTGAAGGAGTAACAAAAATACAAACTTTCGCATTTATATTAGTGTAATTGAGATAATGAGAATGCATTAATTACAAATAATGCTGTATGTAAGAACAAAGACCGTTGACCGCAGCCAGAGGATGCAAAAAACTAGAAATTATTAATACCCGTATTATTGAATGTTACAATCGTGATGTAGGTAGCGTTGGAGCCAAGTATTCGGGTAGGCACGTACTTAACGTTAAAATAGGTACACGTAGGTTGCAAGTAGGTACTTGCAACGTAAGTTCAAACAAAGAAGTTAAAGGATACATTGCTACAATCCACAAAAAAAATAATTGAAGATAAAAAAACGTGCAAGTGCGAGTAGGACTCACGCACTGAGGGTTCCGTATAAAGTTGTTGTAACTTCATAGTGACAGTTTTCGTATATTTCCCTTTATTTGTGCTACTAGTAACTCGCCCCGACTTCACATGGGTAGCGCTCACACCGCGGCATTTTTCTTACTTTAGCATTTTTTTAATTTTTATATTTTTAAGCGTAACTTCTAAAAAAAATACGCTAATATGCGTAATTCAAAATATTTTGCATCAGCAATCGTGATGTGTTTTGACCATAGACAACTGCATTAATACTCACGTACTTAACAGACTAGTTATTATTTCGTTTCCATAGCAACGTTATTGCGGTCTGTACTTTTGATACCTTGGGTTACATAATGCAATTTTCGGAAGGATCTCTTTTTCATGTTACTCGCTGATAATGCAGTTTTCTATAGGGGAAAGAATTTTTAAAATCGGTTCTGTATTTTTGGAGTTACAAACAAACAAACATACAAACTATCAAATCTTTCCTTTATATAATATAAGTGTAGATAAGGCATTGCTTCTTGCCAGGTTTCATTATTCTAGATCAACTGGAAGTACCCTATAGGTTTTGATTCCCGTGCGAGTTTCAAAATATGCGGCATAAACGGCCGTATCCTTTGATTGCGTTGACATAGAAGTTTTTTTTTACAGCAGCGATTGCAGATTTGAGTAGATGATATTAATTTCAACTTAATACCTCCAGGCATATCTGAGAAAAAGGGTTTTGACCTGATGTCTTGACAGACGACGGATAACGAATGGTTTCTGTTTTCCTTTTGAGGTACGGAACCCTAAAAATCATGATTTTTCACACACACTGTTCAAAATTACTTTAAATATGACGCAGTAGCAAATATTTACACACATTACAATTGTGTATTGTGTAGCTGTTGCTCTTCAACTTTTAATTGTACATATACGATGTCTCCTCCGTTACTTTTAAAGCAGGTAAATAACTGAATAATTATTTTTTTCTGGTTTAAATGGTGTGATATCGTAATTACAAATAATCAAGCAGATTATTTACATTATCTTACATTTCTCGTTTGATGTGGTGAAAAAGATGAACTCATTTCACATCAACATGTGTCCATATTCGTATTGTTGGTCTAAAAGGTTGTAATTTTTAGTTGTTTATAGCGGTATCACCACAATTCGCAGCCTTCGCCGTCGGTGGAGCGATCACTTACCCTGGTGTTCTACTGCATCAACTCAATGGAAACAATAGCAACATACAGCTCAATATAGACACAGCTTCTTGGATTGGTAGGGTTTAATCACAGATCTAAATAAAACTGAGATGATAAAGTACGAGATCCACTGGCGTGGACCATATTATTTGGGTGTAACGCACATGATTGGCCTTCTCTGGCCTTAGTCACATTCGGAGTGGTGTTTGACTCTTATTCGTGATACAGTTTGCGTATGCCTCTTTATCTTTGTTGTTGATGAACATGAAGCTGGAAATGGAAATGTAGTTGTGTGGAAATGTAGCTGTGTGGGTGTGGTTGTCTGTAGTTGTATCTAGTTGAGTTTTTTTGTTTACGTGATATTAAAGCGTGCCTCTCCGTGCGTGCGTATCCTCCTTTTAACTAGATCTATGGGTTGATACAATATTTGTATCATACAATAGTTCTTGTCTTCTTTTAGATCAGATATTATAAGCATGTTGAGAGTTATCACTATCACAGTTAAAGTAACTTATGTTTATTATAAGCATGTTGAGAGTTATCACTATCACAGTTAATGTAACTTATGTTTATTATAAGCATGTTGAGAATTATCACTATCACAGTTAATGTAACTTATGTTTATTTTTAGGATCTATACACGGAATCACAGGGTTACCAGCAATATTATGGCCAACTATTATGCAATGGAAAGGTAGAAGGTTTGCCTTTCTCGTAGCCTGCCTCGTCAGCATCATCGGATGGATTATATCATACACTGCCACAGGAATTACGAGCATACTCATCAGTGAATCTCTACACGGCTTGGGCACCAATAGTCTCATGGCCGTGGGCTTGCTGAATCTAAGCGAATTGGTTGCACCCAAATTCAGAAACGTTTCAATGGTCGCGTACTTACTAACTCAATCTTTAGGAATATCTTCTACGGGAATAACCACACAATATCTTCATTGGAAGACAATATGTGTTATCATGGGAGCATCTATGTCAGTTGCGTTTTTAAGTGCGTTACTGTGGCCCCAATCACCTTCTTGGTTGGCTTATAAAGGAGAATTTAAAAAATGTGAAGAGGCTTTCGTTTGGTTACGAGGAACAGACAATAATTCGAAGAATGAATTGGAAGAACTTATTACGGCACAAGTAGAAAATAGAGCTAGCCTTAGAAGTGCCCGCATCTCTCTGAAGTCTATAACGCAAATGGTTTTAAGTAAAGATTTTTATTTGCCAAGTGCTTATATGTTCATTTTACTGAATTTAATGTACTGGAGTGGTACTGTAGTCGTTACGATATACGGAACGGAAATCATCTACAAAGCAACTGGGAGCGAAAAATTGGCCTCGTACGGTTATATTATGGTTAACATAACTTTATTTTCAGGTATCACGACAGCTAACATCCTAATCAAATATTTTAATAACAAAACAGTTCTTCTGTTAAGTACTTTTGGTACTTTAGCATTTTTAATATCTATTTGTGTTGTTACATTCTTGCAAGGCACAGGGACTTTGTCAAGAGATTCGTCCTTATTTGTATACTTTTTGCTCGGTTATATGTTGTGTAACAGTTTGGGTGTTAATACTATAGTTTTTACTATATCAGCAGAATTGATGCCTGTGAAGCATAGAGGTATCGGGGGAGGACTATTTATAATTTATACATGTTTATTACATGCGTCGTCTTTAAAATTAGCTCCATATATGTTCCTTTACTTGGGACTCACGGGAACCTTTTTCATATACACCTGTAACGCTATCGTATGTGGTTCTCTCATTTGGAAATATGTACCGGAAACAAAGGGGAGAACTTTACAGGAAATCGAAGATTACTATATCGCCTTAAAATTTGAAAAGCGTTCGTCGAGTAATGTTATAGGACCTATGTTAGGTTAAATAATAAAAAGTTTATATGATCTTAATTATTAAATAAAATTTTGATTGTGTTGTCTTGTGTTATTTTTTTATTGACTGTGTAAAAGTTTTGGGTTAGTTTTGGTCCTGATAATAGAATAGGAATTATACCATCTTTGAAAATCATAAAAATCATTCGCGGAATTTATCTTTATTGCCATCAACTTTAGTCACGATAAAAAAAGTTATAAATCCCAATTATAAAAAAGCAAATTTTAATACAGCTGCACTGTAACGACCTATTTAAAATAAACAGTGTTATCTTCTAAATATATAAAACAAAAGCCGGGTAAGTAACAACATTAAAAGAACAATGGCGAACTCGCATACATGATTTTATGTCACTAAAATTCAAGGCGTCTTTAGGCCAGAAATATCGCTAGTAAGTCAGCATAATTTCCTGAGATGTTAGTCTAAGATTTTTTTATTGGGGAGGCCAGGAATAATTGTTATCAGGCTTCAAAGTTTTGTGGATTATGTTACTGTTAACGACTTTTGAAACAAGTCTTAGAGATTTTAAACGACTTATTTCATTTCATTTCATTTAATCATTTTATCTGCATAACTAGGTAGGCAATTAAGTACTTACCTATGCATGATAAATATAATGTTTAAAGATATTGTAGTTTAACAGACTAGCCTTTTGAATAATAATTATTATGAAGCTGTTACTGCCTAGCAAGATTACAAAACAGTATGTTTAGATATGTTTCTGTTGTTTCACTGTGCAGGGAAGTTAAGTCGTCTAATATTACCACAAATATTTCGCAACAAATCCTGAACAAGGCCAGCAAAACCCGTAGACAGAGAAAGCAATAGACAACTAGATAGCTTCTATCGCAGTCATACAAGAAAGAGAACAAAACATATGCATAGGTCTTGTGAAGAAATGAGACAGAATGATATGATCTTTTGTTGCAGGTCACGTGCCGGTTTTTTCAAGGTCAGCACATCTCCGTGATAAAAAAATATTGACAGTTCCCCACAGTTTTGTATGGATTGTGAGAAAAATAATTCAGCTTGGTGTGTTGCCTGCATTCGAAATGAAAATTCTCTAGACCTTTTTAGTATTCTGTGCCGAAACTATACATTTCTTACTATTAAAATGATTTAATTGCATTGGTTCTCATTTGTATCAATAGTAAATTCAATTTAATGTAATATCGTACGATTTTGTTAATATGTATACAGAATAGAAAGTTTATTCAAGAGAGCAAAGGCACCTACAACTACTTAAATGCCCTAACCATTAGAGCTACATACATCAAAACTGTGTGGTGTGAGCCATGTTAGAGGCCCTCAGGCAGCCTGATAATTTTTGACACCAGAGGCCCAGCATTACCTCATACGACAAAGAAATAAACAAACTATGTGAGAAAATCTTCCGTGGATTTTGGAGATAGTTTGATTAAAATTTAAAGATTGAGGAAAAAAATGTACAGTGTACAAGAAAAATTATAACAATAACAAAAAATGAGCGTTCCTTTTCCTTCTGTGGAACAAAGTCTATATGAGATTAATATTGGTTAGTACTAAAAAGTTCAATAATATTGAAAGGTATAGATTTGATAGATCCCATAGATTTGAGTACAAAATGATTGCAGAAATTCAAAGTGTGACATACAAAGATAGTAGAAAGAAAAACTGATCACTATCAAGGAGACCGACCAGCTATCTTCCTATCTAAATTATTGCAGTTAGACAAAAAGAGAGTTGGTCGGTCGGGAATTTATGATTTTCATTATGGGCGTATTTTTGCAATGTGTTCGCCGGGACACCACGTTCTTATGTTGAAACGCACTATTTTAGACCATGGTCACTATGACGGATCAGGTCATACCAAAATAAATAATTATTTTATGAAGCATCATGGTCCATCATGGAAGACCATGGTATACATATAATGGTGCATGTCACCAGTATGTATGTATCATTTTTCTTGCATGATACACCATATTTAATCTATTTATTTTACGCTGAGGATGGCCCACCATGGATGATAATGGTATATAAATATAAATAAATATATTCGGGACAATTCCATACCAATTACCTAGCCCCAAACTAGGATGCCCTGTAATATGGGCACTAGATAACGGATAAACATACATAAATACAAATATCAACATCCATGACTCGGAAACAAACATTTCTGCTCATTACACAAATGATTGCCCCTTGCAGGATTCGAACCCGCGACCATTTGATTTCGTTCCTAGGGTTACTAGACACTAGACCAACCAGCCGTCAAATATACTACTTTATATATATTATACTGTATTATACTGTATGTTACTGTATGTTATTATTATACTGTAAGCATGTTCAAGACAAAATATTTGTAAAAATTAAAAAAAAAAGCTTTCTGAAGTTTCTATTACCCTTATATACATTAGTCCCATAAAGATTCGATATTTTTATTGAACAAGATCGTACAACACCTAGAATTATTCAAAATCTCAATTTTTCTTTTTGATTTGTTTTTTCGTAAATCTGTAATATCTCTATAAACCATCAATAGTCTATAATATACATAATCTTGAATCTGGGATTGCTTAAACTCAGGGTAAATGGCAGCACACCCACCTGACCTGATGACCAACAACCAAGTGTCTATTGGTTTCTCTGTCTACTGTAAAACCAATACTGCCTAAATTCTAGAATCTATGGGTAAAACATTGAAGGAAGGAACTGTTTTTCAAGTTTCAGTTTAATGTTTATTTTATTTGATTTGTTAACCTGTATTTAACTAGCTTACAAGATTTCTCGCATAAAATTTCGCCCTTGTTCTTTATAACTCAAGAACGGCTGGATCTATTTTTATGATATTTGCTTTGTATCCGCCCTGAATAGCAGAATAACTATAAAACACGGGGAAAAATATCGAAAATAAATCACGAAATTTATTTTCTCATACATTTTGTATAGAACGGCTTTTTTATGATATCTCGAAAACATTTATGATATCTCGAAAACATTTATGATATCTCGGAAATATTTTTTTGTTTGTCTTGTCCTCAAGAAATTTCCTCGCGCATTGGAATAGTAAGAAAATATACTAGTGACTCACCCCGGCTTTGCACGCGCTCTCACCACGGCATTTTTTTACATTTTTATACCCGTCGTAACTTCTAAAATCATACACCAGGAAGCGTAATTCACTATCTTTGATAGCAACGATCTTGGTGTGTTTTGACCATAGACAACTACATTATTACTCACGTACTTGACAGACTTGTTATTAATTCGTTTCCTTAGTAACATGTCATTCCGTTCTGTATTTTTGATACCTTGGGTTACATTATTGCAATTTTCGCATGGATAAAGTAAATATATATGTTTATGTACGGATCTCTAGTTTTTGGAAAAATAAAACACACAGCCCATGTTACTCGCTTATAATGTTACTTTCTATAGTTGAAAGAGTTTTAAAAATTAGTTCAGCATTTATGAGTTTATACATTATAAACAAACAAGCATTCAAACAATCAAGTCTTTCCTCGTTATAATATTAGTGTAGATTCATAGTCAACATTTCTCTTGTCATTGGTTTAGTCACCTCAAAATAATCGTTATCATAAAACTTTTCACATTTATAATATTGCTCTATTTCTTGCAACGTCTTATCCTTCGTTTCGGGCACATATTTCCATATGAACAACCCGCACAAAACAGAGTTTAACGTATAAAACAAAAAGGTTCCCCACAAGTTTATATACAAGAATAAATATGGAGATATCTTTAAAGACGTTGAATGAAATATACAAGAACATATAACTATTAGGGCACCTCCTGTACCTCTATGTCTTACTGGCATTATCTCTATAGCAATACTGTAAGCTATAGGAACTACACCGATGCCATTCGCGATCATATAGGCGGTCAGGCAATAGAAACATAGAGTAGAGTCTTTGGGCAATGAGTCTATTGATTGCAAATAGGTGACTACCGAAGCACTGAACATTGTAATCACTATGACCACCGTGCACCATAACAATATTGTTTTCTTTCCAAAATATCTGTTTAAAACTACACTGGTAGCAATTCCAAGACAAACGATTCCGTTCATTATCAAACCACCGAAGAAAGATGCGTTATCATTCTGAGTCGTCTTCTGGATCAATTCAATTGAGTAAATCAAAATTACGAAGTTTCCACTCCAATAAAACAGATATTGTAAAACAAACATATGCAACGAGGGCAGATAGAAATCTCTTCTCGTAATCTTATTCCAAAAGTATTTAAAGGAGATCTTGGGCTGTTTCTTGTCAGTGATTAAATTTTCCTTCTGAGTTTGAATCAGCTGAGTTAGCTCTTTCTTGGAAAGTATATCGGTCCCTCTCAGCCAAGTGAAAGCCTTCTCACACGCGTCGTATTCCCCTCTTAAAGCTAACCAGTAGGGTGATTCTGGCCATAAGCAAGCTAGAGGTACTGCAATCAACATCGGTATACACATGATGAGGCTTATTGTCTTCCAATGGAGATACTGCGTAAACAACCCGTTCAAAGCCATAGTTAAAGTCTGCAGGACTGCATACAGCTGCATGTACGTTTGCCTGTTGTTTGGAGAGATCATTTCGCTTATACACAAGCAGCTTACAGCTAGTACACTATTGGTTCCAAGGCCATGAAGAGATTCACATATGAGGATCGCTGTAGCGCTTGAAGCGGTGTATGCGACTATCCATCCGATCATGGTGACGAGACAGGCGGCGATGAAAGCGAACTTTCTGCCTCGCCATTGCATTATTGTCGGTAGAAATACACTGGGTAGGCCGGCTAGTCCATGTATGGATCCTGAAATCAAAAGAAATCAGCTGTTGTAAATAGACAGATTAACTGATACATATCAATGGGATACCAATGAGTCCAAAAATACAACGTCAAAAAAAGTTTATTTAAGACTTGACACTCTCGTCAAGTCTTAAATAAACTTTTTTTATTACATCACATTCGTCATTTTTATTCACGAATATGGCTCAATATTACACAGTTCAGAATTAATTGCGGAGTTTTTTATCAATTTGTAAAACACTGTTATAATTTAACACTCAAAAAGTGAATACTCTTCAGTAGTAGGTACAATGTCCTACGACTACTGCCGGCTTCGAGGGTCAATGTCCCATCCATCAGCTGATTGTCCTGTATTAAATGGAAAGTATATTTTTCAAATTTCGTACATTATAAAGGTTGGTTAAAGGTTAAGGTTGTCTGGAAGAGATCGCTTTTAGCGATAAGACCACCCATAGTGCCTATTTTTAAAATAAATTCTTGTATTTTTTCTTTTCTTTATATGGTGTATTATTTGTGCAGTTATGAATTTTGAACAGCTCCGTGAAGTATTGTGTACTATTAGTCATCATCATCATGTCCGCCTTTAGAAGTCCACTGCTGAACATAGGCCTCCCCCAAAGAGCGCCATGACGAGCGATCTTGTGCCACCTCCATCTACCGACTTCCTGAGATGGCTACAATGTCGTCGGTCCATCGTGTGGGGGGTCTCCCCACACTTCGCTTGCTTGTTCGTGGTCGCCATTCGAGAACCTTTATTCCCCAGTGGTTGTCGGTTCTGCGAACTATATGGCCTGCCCATTGCCACTTCAACTCTGAGAACTATATCGGTAACCTTCGTTCTTCTACGGATTTCCTCATTCCTGATTCTATCACGTAGTGAAACACCGAGCAAGCTATGCTCTCCATTGCACGCTGCGCAACTCTGAGCTTTTGTATGAGACCAATAGTTAGCGACCACGTCTCAGTGCCGTATGTCATCACTGGCAACACGCACTGATTATAGACTTTCGTCTTGAGGCTCTGCGGTATCTGCGACGAGAAAATATGGCGTAATTTCCCGAACGCTGCCCATCCGAGTTGGATTCGTCGGTTAACCTCTGTCGAAGTTGGATCTACCCAGTTGAATCGTCTGACCCAAGTAGACATAGTGATCCACAGCTTTGATAATATCGTTCCCTACATAAACTGGCATGGGTACGACATGGGCATTTGACATGATGTTCGTCTTGCCCATGTTCATTTTAAGACCCACCTGTTGGGAAACAATATTGAGGTCACTGAGCATTGTGCTTAGGTCTTCCAGGTTTTCAGCCATGATGACTATATCATCAGCAAATCGAAGGTGAGTGATGTATTCGCCATTGATGTTAACACTAAATCCGTTCTAGTTCAGAAGCTTGAATATATCTTCCAGTGCAGAGGTGAACAGTTTCGGAGAAATAACGTCTCCCTGTCTCACCTTTTTTTGCAGCTGTATAGAATTCGTGCTCTGATCCTGAAGACGAACTGTCATGGTGGCCTTGCTGTACAAACACTTCAACACTTCGATGTACCGGTAATCAATCTGGCACCGCTGTAATGACTGTAGCACTGCCCAGGACTCGACTGAATCAAAGGCTTTCTCGTAGTCCACAAACGCTAGACATAGTGGTCGATTATACTTTTCGGTCTTCTGTATAATCTGCCGGAGCGTATGGATGTGGTCTACGGTGCTAAAGCCTTTCCGGAAACCAGCTTGTTCGGGAGGCTGAAAGTGGTCAAACCCACGAGCGAGACGGTTTGTAACAACTCTCGAAAACAGCTTATAGACGTGGCTCAGCAGTGACATGAGCCTATAATTCTTCAAAAGGGTTTTATCACCTTTCTTAAAGAACAAAACCACTACGCTCCTGTGCCACGCCTCTGGCGTAGTACCCTCGAGGATGACGGAGTTAAACAGCTTCTGAAGGACTTTAAGTACCGGTGTTCCACCCGCTTTTAGTAGCTCTGTCGTTATTCCGTCCTCTCCTGGTGCCTGGTTGCTCTTAAGCTGTTTGAGAGCCATTCTGATCTCATATAGGCTGACATCCGGGATATCTTCGGTATAATGTCGGGTCAAACGGGTTCTTGCATCTCTGCTATGAGGACTACGCGATGAGGTGTATAATTGTCCATAGAACTTCTCGAGCTCACTCAAAATCTCTGGCTTCGACGAAACGATGCTGCCACTGTCGGGTTTCAGCTTCGTCAATAGGCTTTGTCCAATAGACAGATCTCTTGCGAACACTTTGGAGCTCTTGTTCCGCTCTATTGCGTTCTTAATACAAGTAGTATTATACAAACGCAAATCGTGTCGCATTGACTTGGAGATCTGTTTATTAAGCAAGCTGTACCTCGACATATCCACTGAAGACTGCAGCCCTATCTCGCCTCGTTCTATCATAAGTTTGAGTGTATGCTCAGAGAGTTTCTGTGTTCTTTATTGCGGGGGGGTCTTAAAGAACTCCGACCCGACCGCGTGAACAATTTCGACCAGCCCGTTATTTAGTTCGTCCACTGTATCGCATTCGGTAAGCATTTGGAAGCTATTTTGGAGCTCCAACTGAAAGCTCTCGGGGTTTTGGATTTGGGCAGGACTTGGGCGAAGAGTAGATCTCATCAAACGAGACCTCTCCATCTTTACGTTGATATTCAATGAGACTCTTACCATGCGGTGATCTCTGCCGGTCTTAACCCTGTTGATCACAGAGACATAATTGAATATATGCTTATTATTAGTCGTCAAAATGAAATCTATCTCGTGCTTATGACCGCCGGGGTGCAGCCACGTCTATTTCGTGGAGGGGCGCTTCTTGAAAAAAGAGGAGGATCATAAAGAGTCCTTCCTTCTCCATGAAGTCGGCCAATCGCTGACCCCTTTGGTTTCGCTGTCCAAATCCAAACTGCCCCACTCTCAGTTCATCGCCATTCCTCATGCCCAGCCGTGCGTTGAAGTCCCCCATCACCACTGTGAAGTGTGTTTTCGGGGCATGTATGGCATTAGAAATGTCGTCATACATAGCCTCCACTTCATCGTCCGGGCGTTTCGAGTATGGGGCTTACACCTGTATGACCTTCAACGAATACCGTTCGGTAATTCTGAGTATAAGGTATACCACCCTGCTCGAAACGCTTTCGATCTTCACAATGTTGTTGACGAGGGACTTGTGGACGACAAACCCGACACCGTGTTGGGACTGCTGGTCGCCCTCCCAGTTATAGAGTAAGTTGCCGGAATTGAGGGTTATCGTATCCTCTCCCTCTCTTCGGACTTCTGATAACCCTATAATACACCAGCGCAACTTACTTACTACTTCTTCCAGCTCTATCAACTTCTCATCGGTCCTCAAGGTGCGTGCTGTTACACCCCAACCTTGTTAGCCCTAGTGCTATCTTGCAGTTTCATTTAGCCTGATCAGCAATCTTGCTGGTTAATGCTTCTTTTAATTATAATTAAATTCAGTCTGACTCGACCCATCATAGAAAGTATAAAAGAAATATTGTATTACATATATACTTCTTCAAATCTATGAAATAGTTTAAGTTTAAAACAGTTTATTTTTTTTAAAAAGACGTTTTTGAAAATCCAAATAACAGTGCGTTGTAAGTTGCCAGGTCCAGAGATCGTGGGGGTTGTAGCTGGGTCTCTGCCGGGGATTCTTAGCACCAGCACCCCCTGCTCCGCCGTTACCATGGCTGCTACCGGTGCCAGGAATAACGGAGCCGCCGGGGACTGGGGGCCGTCTTTTTGGTGTGTCTTCTATCATATTGGAGGGGGGGGGGGGGGGTTGCCATAGTCACCACGCTTGGCAGGCGGATTGGTGACCGCAGTGTAGCAAATATGTGCTCGGAGGACGCTGCTGCCCATCTTCCGGTGTGTAATCCCTTAGTCGCCTCTTACGACATCCACGGGAGGATTGGGAAGGGTCTTATTCTAAGCCGAGACCGCCACGGTCTACTATTAGTACACGACACTATATTTGTATAGCAATGGTTATTAACCTACCATTAAACCAATAGATACCACGATGGGAGTTATAAAAAAAAATGTAGTCTCACGCGCGTCAAACGAACGTTTTATTAATAAAACAATAATTGATCATTGCAAACAAGGCGTGTGATGCAAAAAGATTATAGCAAGATACAGTACCTATCCATGAAGCAGTATCCAAATCCAATTGTATGGAGCTTCCATTACCCTTCAGCTGGTGAAGCAGGACGATCGGGAAGGAGGCTGCTCCGCCCACTGACAACGCTGCTAGCAGCGGAGATGCTGCTACGAACAACTGGAATTAAGTGACATATCAGTTATTTTCTAATAACGGCACACATAGTAAGACGAGTGTTCCTCACACCACATCCACGGCTGCATACCTGCCTCCTCCATGGAATGTCACAACGAGCGGTTCCTCACTGTTGGCGTGGTATGAGGGGGGTTTATGGAATGTATTTGTGTTTGTATGTTGCTGTGGCGCATCCTACAGCCTAAACGGCTTGATTGGTTTTGATAAATGAGGTATAATTAAAATCTTCTTAATCATGTAGGGGACATGAGATATATGAAATATCAAGAAAACTAATATGGCGGCTTACAGCTACCATAATGTATATCCGACGGAACAAAATATGATTAAAACTTATCGAGTAAGGTATCATCACCGCGCTAGGCAGGCGGCTTGGTAATCGCAGTATAATGCATAATGCTGCTGCCCATTTCCTGAATGCCCGTAACTGCCTGAATTCTCGCAGCTTCCGTGGGTGAGAAAGAGTGGTCCTGTTAATAATTTCAGGACCACCCTGTCCACCCCGCGCCTCGGTGCCCGCCATAAGAGGGGCACCGCGCCTCTTTCTCAGTTCTATAATTATTGAAGAAGAATCGTCTCTTAGTGTTGTTTCGGTATTTGAATGAAGAATTCACCAGCAGTGCTTTCTGATCTCTTTCAGATTTAGTCATAGAATAAGAATAGTAGGTACTAAGACAAGATAAACTAAGGTAAAGACAAAACAAGATAAAACAAGACGAATAATTTAATAAATAAAATTTTGTTCATTTTAAATATGGATTTCCGCAAAGTAAAGCCTGAATCTATCAAATACAAGAATATGACAAAAAAAATGTATAGTACAAATCCTATTTCCCACTAAAATAATGATTGCACAGCAAAATATTAACCTCAAAATATTATTATTTTTTGAGCACCGATTTAAGTTCATGTTCATTTATCTAAAAGCTCTTTTTTTTAACTCATATCAATCGCCATTTTAACTTAATATCATTAATTACTTCAACCTACCTAGTTTTTTGGTACAACGCGTTTTTTAGGCACAAATCAAAAATGAAAATTATGTTAATTTGATGTGCAATCAGTAATTTTGAGATGAAAATCATGTTTTTGTTGGAAAAGTTCATTAATTGATGAATTATAAATTGATGGGGGATAAGTTTCTGATGTGCAATTCAAAATAATCCTAAGTTAAATACGACTAGGAATCATAGCTTGTCACGTGGCTTTTCTTAGGGTCACATGACAAACAAAACAGGAAACGGACGAAAACCCTAACTTTAAGATCCCAGGGACAAACTGATTTAGTAAAATGGCGTACAATAAAGCATTTTCTATCTATATATCTATCAAAGAAAAGGTTAATTGCGAACGCAACATAGTTTAACAATATTTTTTTATATTTTTTCTAAATGTGGTATGTGCTGTTGGTCTATAACTGACCTCTACAGCGTCACCTCTACAGTAGGCATAGCATGGGGGGTAGACAAATTATCTTTCCCCCGTATATTTATCCCCTTTTCACAGGTAAGAAGTGGATAAAAACGGGGGATAGATAGTTTGGGAAGGGGATAAATACGGGGGAAAGATAATTTGTCCACCCCCCATGCTAGGCGAGCGGGTGGAGCGGACGCGAAAGCGCACCGCCGCATGGTGGGCCTTAACTGAGAAATTAGTGACAGTTATTTTTTCTTAATTTGGCCTATATGTTTATGCCAAACGATAGAACTCAACAATCTAATTTGAAACTTTTTTTCTTAAAACGAATATTTAGCGAGAAAATAGACAATGTTTAATAACTTTGTATGGAGTGACACCTATTACAGTCTGTTTCTCAGAATCTTGCACCGACATCGCTTTGTCACTACTTAGGTATCATTATAAGGCTGTTCATCTTTCATATGACACTATAAACACATGCATCCACCCGCATTTTCCTCTGATAAATGCCACAGAATATGGATACTTTTTGTATTACCGCGCAACTAAATTTAAGTATTTCTTTATGTACTACAGGATCAAATGTAATATAAAGGATCAATAACAACAGAGGCTAAGTAGGTTTTTAGAAGTAATGAGCTACTTATCTATAAAAAAAACTAAAAATATAATTTAACTTACTCATATAATCGTTAATATAAACAGAATGTTAACATACAAAGGCTTACTTAATTATACGGTGGTTCAAATGTAATATAAAGGATCAATAACAACAGAAGCTAAGTAGGTTTTTAGAAGTAATGAGCTACTTATCTATAAAAAAAACTAAAAATATAATTTAAATTACTCGTATAATCGTTAATATAAACAGAATGTTAACATACAAAGGCTTACTTAATTATACGGTGAAATTTCTATTGTTAACTTTTATCTATTCTAATTACCAGGTTGTTATCAGGTAAGCGGTGCTAACCAAATGGTAAAGGGTTTGTACCAACCGATCGCGTGATCCGTTTGGAGTGTCAACGGATCGCAGTGAGTCGTGGCAATTGATATCGCTATCCGTTGCCACTCAGAATGTATTAAATATTTTTCCCATCGGATCGAGCTATCCGCTGAGACTCAAATAAGATAAAAATATTTTCCCATCGGATCGCGATTTGGGGGGTTTGTACCAACGGATCGCGCGATCCGTTTAGAGTTTCAACGGATCGCAGTGAGTCGTGTTAACTGATATCGCGATCCGTTGCCACTCAAAATTTGTTAAATGTTTTTCCCACCGGATCGCGCTATCCGTTGAGACTCAAATAAAATAAAAAATATTTTCCCATCGGATCGCTATTTTGGTTAGGTTATGTAAAATTATAGATGTTGTTTTTTTTAGTGTTGCTTTATGTTATATACCTAAGGTTCAGTACATACTAATAAAAACCTACATTTTAAATGAAAAATTTAATTAAGTACATACTTCGACGATCCGTATGTGAACATGAATGTACAATGGAAAATATGGTATCGGTACGAGTATATGGTACATTTCCAAAAATTCTTGCATTTTGGAGTAAAATGAAACCACAATATCGATTATTATATAATCTATTAAACAAGCAAACAAGTAGTTTTATTTTATCTAAAAACATAAATATGTTATGTATGTTTTTTATTTTTATTATTGCATAATCATCGAGCTACCCTGAAAGTTTCAGCCGGATAGCCCAATCGGGAAGTGCTAGAAATTTGAGTTGAAATATTCCACATGGAACGATAGACAGACAGACAAACAAGGAAGTGACTTACTAAAAACGTGGTAAAATAATTAATAATCAGTCATGTTTTAATTCGAACAATAATCAACAATAAAAAAATACAGGTAAAAAAGGAACTAACAAAAAAGGTAAAAATCAACACAGGCAAATATAAAATATGATCACACATTCAAAAAATAATACATGTTTTTATACTGACGTGATCACAAAGCACTTACACTAAAGTCAACATTAGAAACTTAATATGTATTTACCATATATTTATTTTGTTTTGAGTTTTCTATGTTTCATCACTGTTTCAAGCGGTATGATCGCAGATAAAATGAAGTAAAAGCAGTACCAAAATATAGATAACTCAAAATAAGTACATGTTTTTATCGCGTTTATAATGTTGACTGAAAAATATGTCTTCATTTTAACTATAATCAACAATTATAAACATAACACAAAGACAAACAAAAAACATCACAGATAAAACAACAATAATTAACATATTATATTAAATTCGTGAGCAACAACATTCAACAACATTAACAAAACAAAATATATATATATATATATATATAGTAAACATTCCGTTTCTAATGTTGATTTTAGTGTAAGTGCTAGTTTAGTTAGCTAGTTTTAGTTTTATAATAATCGACATTGTGGTTTCATTTTATTCCAAAAAGCAAGAATTTTTGGAAATGTACCTACTGATACCTTTCCCGATACCATATTCTCCATTGCACATTCGTGTTCACATGCGGATCGTCGAAGTATGTTCTTAATTAAATTTTTCATTTAAAATGTAGGTTTTATTAGTATGTACTCAACCTTAGGTATATAACATAAAGCAACACTAAAAAAAACAACATCTATAATTTTACATAATCTAACCAAAATCGCGATCCGATGGGAAAAATATTTAACAAATTTTCAGTGGCAACGGATCGCGATATAAGTTGACACGACGCACTGCGATTCGTTGACACTCTAAACGGATCGCGCGATCCGTTGGTACTAACCCGAATGTGGTATTGGGAATGGTATTAGTACGTACATTTCCAAAAATGCTTACTTGTTGTAATAAAATGAAACCACAATATCGATTATTATATCATATATTAAATGTAAGAAAAATCTTGTTATCTTGTGTAGTAGTTTAGGAGAGGCCTATGTTCAGCAGTGGACTTCTAAAGGCTGACATGATGATGTTATAGTAAATCAGTCATTAGTAAAAATCACAATTTTTATATACCTAGTAGGTACCTACATGAAATTATGGAGTAAAAACTAATATAATTAAAAAAACAGACCATGACGTGCCTTGCCGCGATGCCATACATTTTAATAAAGTACAAAGGTCTTGCTCACAGTTCCATGAATCTTTCGTTTTTCGTTCAACAAAGGAAGCGGTATTGATTAACTTTTGGCACTCTGTTTATGATATGTAAATAAATTAAACTCTATTGCAATTTTGCCATATTTTTGTTAATCGTAAAACAAAAGCGCGTAATAAAATTTCATTTTACAAAGGATACCGATAACGCTGTTCTATTAAATAACCGTTGCAAGACGATAAAAAAACTCTGAAACTGTCGTTAAATTGTTTTTTACGTAGTGAGTCGCATGTTAGTGTTAGAGTGGAGCGCAGGTGAATGGGGATGAAGTAGAGAGAAAAATATAAAACTGTGCTTATGTGAAAAAGGTGTAATTAAAAGTGAGATTAATTACACCTTTAAAAAGAAAAAAGAAAAATAAAAATATTGCTGGGGAATCCTTTTATCCCAGCAATATTTTTATTTTGTCAATAAGGCTCATACAAGAAATTATTTTAAATTCTGCTATAGAACAACGATTTTTAGAGCTTTTCACTATTTTGTTTCTAATATTTACTGAATTACCGTGGTTTTTACTAAAAAATATATTGTAGACTTTCATTATGTAAATAATTAGATTTTTCTATAAAAAAATCTTTCTTGCAACGGACATTTCACAGGGTGGAGATATCGGTATCCTTTGTTAAATAAAACTGTATTTCGCGCTTTTGTTTTAGGATTATCAAAAATACGGAAAATTTACAAAAGAGTCTAACTTACTTACCTATCATAAACAGAGTGCCGAAAGTTAAATAATACCACTTTCTTTGTTGAAAATACGTGGAAACTAAAACGAAAGATTCATGCAACTTTGAGCAAGCCCTATATGAACATTATTAAAATTTATGGCACGATGATTTTCATTATTGACTGAATTATTGTGACAAGATTTTACTTACTCTTAATATATGACATAATAATCGATATTGTGGTTTCATTTTCTTCCGACAAGTAAGTATTTTTGGAAATGTACGAGTACGTACTGATACCGTTCCCGACACCATGTTATCCATTGTACATTCGTGATCAGATAAGGATTAAGTATGTACCTAATTAAATCTTTCAGTTAAAATGTAGATTTTATTGGCACTATGTACATAACCATAGGTATATTATCATAAAGCAACACTGAAAATCACGTAAAAATAGCAATATCAAACCTAAACTAAATCGCCATCCGATGGGAAAATATTTTTATTTTATTTGAGTCTCAACGGATAACGGATAACGGATAGCGCGGTCCGATGGGAAATATATTTAATAAAATCTGAGGGGCAACGGATCGCGATATCAGTTGCCATGACTCACTGCGCTCCGTTGACACTCTAAACGGATCGCGCGATCCGTTGGTACAAACCAATGGTAAATAATACTTAAAAAGGCATGGAACTGTTTACGATGGAACTTATTGTTATTCTTGGAAATTTCGGCACTGGTTAAGACATGTCAATTATCATAATTATTGATAAAAAAGTCTACTCTAACTGGCGTCTCTTACCTGCCTCAGAAACGGCGAAGTCGGCATCGTTTTAAAATTTAATACACACAAATAAAATGTATTTAAAAGTAAGCAAACTTTAAAATAATATACATGCGTACAAATTATTAAACTAATTTTTGAAACGATAGGATAACAATTAATTTATGTGCAGAGCGTCACTTCGGAGAAAGCGAAAAATAAAGTACCTCTGTAATTGGCGGCGTTATCGCGAATGAGTGAAGTCTTTCAGAAAATTCAAATTAAATAGCACTTGTATAAAATCCATACACACACACTCACACACACACGCACACACACACACGCACGCACACACACACACACACACACACACACTGAAATATATATAAATGTACAGACGTTATCTGTGCTCCGTCCGGTTTACAAGTACACTATTCCCAATGAAATTACTATTCATAAGTATCTGCGACTTCAACTACAATTTCTTAGGATAAGTGTTACACAGTGGCCCTTGTAAAGGCCTCTACATACCGAAGCCGGCGGCGCGGGGGCTGATGGCATAGCTTGGCGAAATAATCCGCCGGATACCGCCGGGCCGGGCTTCGGTGCACTGCATTGCACTCATCCTAAGAAATTGTATTTTGATTGTATTTTCCACACTGAAGCCGGCGCACAGTGGGCTGAAACCGAGTTTTTGTGGAATTAGTGATGAATAAAAAATAATTTTACTTTTCAAATTGTATGTTGATACTAGCGTATTCTACTAATTACGGAGATGATTTATTTTTAATGATTTTTCTTTCTAACACTTATATTTTAGCCAATAAACGCTATTGTTTATTTTTTGTATGGAGAAAAATACTTTTAGTAGGTTTATTCAAAAGTCTTAAAAAGTCTTAACAAATGGGTTTAAGATACTTATAGTCTGTATGTTTAGCTTTCACCATGCCGAAGGAGTGGCCTCGCAAATGCTCGCAACCGAGCCAATTTTCTGACAAATTTAATTGTGAAGCTGAGTCCATACATTTTGTTAAGAAACATAAGTTTGTTAATGATATTTTAAAGAATTTCATATAAAATCTCTAATAATTTGCTTCAGAGAATCAGAAAAGCATTGATTACGAATTTGATTTGTTAATTCACACACTAATTACCTACGAGGCAGTTGAATACTGCAGCTGCATGGGATTCCTCGAATTGCAGCTCAAAGGGTTGCTATGTTAGAGCAGGATAGCAAAAATTGCAACCACCAACCAATCACAATGCCCCAGCACATGGAGTACCATAAACATACACAATAATTGTTCTGAACACAACACAAATTACTAATTTAGTCTATTGCTATTCTTTGTTAGAGACAGTGTTTTTTTGAGATTGGAGCGATTTATTAATTCATCTTGAATTAGGTCGTTTTTCGTGGCGTGTGTTGTTGCTTGCAATGGAGCATTTTGCAACAAATATAGACTTTGTTCTTCTGAAAAACAGTGGAAGTTTAAACAACCATGATATGTTGTACAATGCCATAAGTGCAACGTTAACAATTACGTTGAGTAAAAACAATCAGTCTGTTTTGAAAAAATATTGCAGAAAGTACTGTTCTAACCTTCATAAACGGTGGCTCAAAAGTGGCTCAAAATTTGTCAATTTTCGTAAACATCACAGTGGGTGGTTGGAGTCGGAGATTAGGTGGCCGGATTGTGTGAAAATTGTTTTACCTACAGAAATAAGTAACATTCCAAGCACTTCAAAAGAAAGTACCTACTCACCTATTAAGACTTCAGTTGGAACTTCAACAATTCATGTAAGTCCACGAAAACCTTTTACTGATCTTGGGCCTAAGCAAAAGAAAAAGCGAGCAGAACAAATCAGTGATCATCATAACTCACAAGAATCAGCATTTGCCACCTCATTAAGATTAAAAGCTAATGGAAACAAAGATGTTGCGGCAATTTTGGAGTACCTATTAGATAATCCACACGATGTTGAAAGAATTAAAAATATCGTTTTCCAGAAAACAGCTACGAAGCAAACATCGACTGGTAGTATTATGTCCCCGGAGAAGTCTCTAGGTAGTTTGCTATCTTTGAAACTCACAAAATGGCAGTATAATACTATGAAGACAATTGCCATAGAAGAAGGTGTAAATTTATATCCTTCGTATTATTCAATACAGCAGGCGAAACAAGAATGCTACCCACCAAAAGCAGCTCTAGATATATCTGAGATGGGAGCTCAAATAAATTTACAGGCTCTCTTAGATCACACAAGTCAACGGATTTTGAAGGGTATGAATATCGAGAAAATAGGAGACCTGAAACTAATAAGCAAATGGGGCTTTGATGGGGCATCAAACCAAAGCAACTACAAACAAGTTGTCGCTGAAAATGAAGATGACTCAAGCATTTTTATGGCCAGTTTGGTGGCCCATTAAACTAGTGCATGGCGAAAATATTTTATGGGAATACGAGATACCCAACTCTACTTATTTTTGTTGCCCAATTTTCTTTAAATTCATTAAAGAAACCAAATTTAATATCATAAGTGAAATGGGCCAATTGGAATATGAGATCAATAATTTATTACCAAGCGAAATTGATGGAAACAAAATTTATCATTCACTAGCTGTACCCGCGGCTTCGCACGCGTGGTCTTTTCTTTAGGTTCAAAGTACCATAATGTGCTATTCCAGGACCAATATGCCAACATTTGATCAAAATTTCCTTAGCCGTCAAAAGTACTTTTATCAATTGCTCGGCTTCTAACTCACCAGATTGAGATACCAATTACACCAGTTTTTAAATCAAACCAGCTATCTAACAATGAAAACCACATTGCAATCGGTCCAATAGTTTTTACATGATGCGTGAACAAACAAACATACATACAGACAGACAGAGGGACACAATTAAAAAAAAACCATGTTCAATACCCTTTTTAAGCACCCAATCGCATTTTTTATCTTCTTTTTCGTACCTATTGCTTTATTATAAGTATAGATATATGAGTGTGTCAATTTGCATCCAATTATCCGTCCAGTAGTTTCAGCGTGATACGTTTTCTTTTTAATAACTTTCAACACTTATATTGCGGAAACAACCTATATTACAAAAATTGAAGGAATTCATAATTTCGCACAGAAACTACTGAATTCATTAAAAAAACTTACTAACTTACTTACTTATTGTTTTACTTTTTATTTCAAAATAAAAAATGAAACATTTTTGGCTTCAGTAGGTATCGAAATAGAGAACCATCCAAAAATTACAATACAATACAATACAATAACTCTTTATTGAACACATTACAATAAAAAAACAACATAACAGTAATTATATATAAAATCTAATGTTGTACAATAGGCGGTCTTATCGCTATTTGCAATTTCTTACAGGCAACCTTTGGATGGACAGGAATATAAAATAAACATTGCGGTCAGTGATGGAGACTTACTTTGGAACAAAAAAGTTAATAGATAAATAACAACTATATATATATAAACTATATAACTTAATATTTGTATACATACTTACATAATGTGTTATCATAAATTTTGTTAAACACATAAATATATATACTATAATTAAATAATATACCATATATATTGGCAAATTTATAATATAATATACATAAATAAATAGCATGTTCACAAAGGAATAGTGTATAAATTATGTATAAATAACATAGTATCCAGCTTTATGACAGGTAGTGCTTCTTCACCATGTCTTTGAAGACAGCTATCGACTTAGCTTTTCTAAAGTTGATGGGCAAAGCATTCCACAGTCTTACAGCCCGTTTAGTAAAAGAGTTGTGATAACACATCGTAGATTGGTCAGGCACTTTCAACTATTATGACTTAAATATTAATATAGCTTTGGACCCATATCCCGCAGAAGCCCTTTTTACGGGATAAAAAGTATCCATAATTTTCACCCATCTTATAGACTATGTCTGTGCCAAGTTGCATCAACATCCGTCCAATAGTTTCAGCGTGCTACGTGTTCTTTGAAATAATTTAATTAATTAATTTAATTTAATAATTTTTCACCCCTATCCTGCAGGAACTCTTTAATTTTTCGGGATGAAAAGTATCCAATGCCCTACCTCGAAGTATGAACTCAAATCATACCAAATTTTATTTGAATTATGTGAGTGTTTTCAGCGTGATGCGCTGCCAAGGTACAGATACACAGACGGACAGACAGACAGACAGACAAAAAATAAAAAATACAGTTTTGGCTTTAGTATTGAATGTAGAACAGCCTCCAAAAAAGAGCGTGATACGTGTTCTTTTAAATAACTTACAACCCTTATCTTGCAGGAACCCTTTATTTTTTCGGGATAAAAAGTATTCTAAATGTTAATCCATAACATAAGCTATGATTGTGCCAAGTTGCATCAAAATCCGATCGGTAGTTTCAGCGTGATGCGTGTTCAAAGAGACAGACAGACAGACAGACAAAAATTAAAAAAAAAACCTTTTTGCACTCCATATCGATTTTGAAGTTTATCTCAATTATAATTTTCAAAAAATATTTAATGTACAGATTTAGCCCAGTTACAGTTTTATTATAGTATAGATTATTGATGACTATGATAGATGGGAAAATTACAGCTGTACTAAGTGAGACCTCAACACAGACATGCGACATATGCAAAGCTCTTCCATCAGAAATGAACAAGTTGGAAATCATTGAGAAGAAACAATGTGACACGAACATTTATAAATATGGACTCTCATCTCTCCATGCATGGATTCGATTAATGGAATGCATTCTACATATTGCTTATAGGCGAAAATTCGAAAAACGTACGGCAACTGGAAATGATAAGAAAACTATGGTGTCACGAGGCGGTCCCAGGGTTTGGGTTTGTCCCACTAGTCCAGGACCCAAACCTCAGTGACACAGAGTTACAGGAACAATCAGGAACTATTGGAAGCGGCGGCTTACGAAGGTATTCGGTTGGGGTGTACCCTTAGGGGCGCTATGGAAACACTCTGACCAGGTATTCATATATATATTTACAAGTCTCATATATATTTTCAATTAACTTATTTATGTATTCTATAATATTATTTCGGTTTTTCCAAAAATCAATATATAACAGGTTATTTGTCTTTTTAGAATGAATCAATGATGACCAACTATCAAAAATGAAAATAAATGGATTATGAAAGAATTAAGAGATCAAATGAGTATTATTATGAAAGAGGTTTGGACCTCGTCACAATGGAAAAAAGAAAAACAAAAATTCAAGATAATTTCAGAAGTAAAACAGGATTATTGATTGATGTTGTGAAACAAAGTCATGGCACTTCAAATGATGGCTACAGTCAGGCGAAACAGCTTAATAAAAAACTGTTCATAACTGTTGTATCAAACGTGAGCTAATTTCTATGGCGGCTATCATTTTCTACTTCACTATATGCATGACCTTCTGGCACGCCTTCGCTATGAATATGTGTTCTGTGGTTTAAGTTTGTTTACAAAATTATTAGGCAAGTTACTTTTGTGATAATTACCGTCTGTTGATGTATTTAATGCTTTGAAGGTGTTTGTTTCTACATTAAATAAATAATAGTGTGATTGAGTTTGAAAGTTTTCTATGCAATTATATAAAACTTGCGAAATTTGTGGTTTGCGATCTGTTAGAGCGATGGGTCAAAAACGAACATTTATGGCTAAATTTCCACTGAATAAAGATAGGTAAGTGGTAAATCTATTCGGTAATCTATTAGGTACATGAAAATACTGATTTTTCTTTCATAATATTCAACAAAATAACATAGCCTTGCTAGCACTAGTGTTGTGCCGGTGCTATCGATATTTTTTCTAACCCGTTATTCGACATTTGGTTCCTAATCTTATTCTAAGTCCTTCTGCATTCCACGCTATATAATAGTAAACGTAGTAAAAGTATAAATTTAGAATACATAATGTCGCGTAGCCTAAAACCGCTTAACCTTCTAATTTTCATTAAAAAACTTAATTTCAGGTGCAAAAACTGGATACAAGTGACCGATAAAGAGGACTTGACATACATACCGATCGAAAGCTGCATGAATTAAATATTTCTGTGGCTAACATTTTCGAAACACCGACTACAAAAAGAAACAACCCAATTTAAAAAAATTGCTATTCCTTAACTGCTATTAATCACGGACCACTGCTAGTTTGTAATATTAAATAAGGAGTAAGGAAGATTAGACATTATTTTAAGGGAAAAGACACAAATTGTGTTGTGTATTACATAATGTATTATTTTTGTATGTAATAAAAACCACATGCTTAGAAAAAAACATATTATTATTATAAACCCCATATAAATTAAAATAGTCCTAATACGTTTTTTTTTCTCAAAATATCGATATCGATAAAAATGTGCTATGTTTGCAGACATCCTTTTCTGTTTGTCATGTTGGCTAACATGCTCGATATAGAGTGTTATTACCTATGGTCATTGGTTTTGTTATGTTGCACTTATTCTCAGCGTACGTTTTAAAAATTCACAACATCTGTTCCAATATACGTCAGTCCCGTCTCTTCTTACGTAGTATTTATATACTCTTTGGATGGCTACACTGCACGGAGATTTTTCGCTGATCCCAAAACGACAGCATTAATTACCAAAGTGGATGAACGTCTTATTCACAGATTTTCAGTGATATTACAGGTAATATCAGGGCAAGTCGTTGATATACAAAAATTCAAAGAGTATGCAAAAGAAACTTGGAGATTGTATGATTACGCGTGCATAAAATTCTGGTCCATGGAGGTGATATAATTGAACATTTTGGAATTACAGCAATTGGAAAATTATCTGTAGAAGCTTCCTAGTCGAGGAATAAAGATTTCAGAAGATTTCACCTCCATCACTCAAGAAAATTTTGCAGGACAGCAACCAACGAAGACATTCTGCATAATTTATTATTAACATCTGATCCATATTTGTCGAAACATAGACCTAAATTAAACAGAGGTCACCAGATTTTGTCAAGTGATGCTCGTAGCCTATTACGTCAAGATGAAGAGCCAGATAAAGCAAATGTCGAGTTCATAGACATCGCCACCATGACAGAATTCAATACCTCATCATCTGAAGAAGAATAATCAATAAAAACAACAATTATTTGTAAGAATATAATTGTGCTTCTTACCTGAGTGGATAAGGCCTACTGAGGATACCACTATAAAAAAAACGCGCCTAGTATTCAACCTAGGTGATGTGGAATAGAGTACATAGTAAATTTTCTAGAACTCTTTAAAAATGTCTACGAACAAACTTATGTTACCGAACAAAATGTATGGGCTCAACTACACTATTAAGTTGGTCACGGTTTGGCTCGATTGCGAGCATTTGCGAGGCCACTCCTTGGGTATGGTGAAAGCTAAATATACAGACTATTAGAATCCTCAATCCATATGTTAAGACTTTTTAAGATTTTTGAATAAAATTACCAAATGTATTTTTCTCCATACAATTTTTCTTCCATACAAAAAATAAACAATAGCGTTTATTGGCGAAAATATAGGTATTAGAAAAAAAAACATTAGAAAAAAAACATCTCCGTAATTAGTAGAATATTCTAGTATCAACATACAATTTGAAAAGTAAAGTTATTTTTTATTCATCACTAATTCCACAAAAACTCGGTTTCATCCCACTGTGCGGCGGCCCGGTGGCATCCGGCGGACTATTCCGCCAGACTATGCTGTCGCCTCGTGCCGCCGGCTCCGGTGTCTAGAGGCCCTTACACTCGTATTTGTCAAAATATGGTTTTATCGTTAGTACTATTATTTCTTCTGTGGTTTTATTACTCATGCTATTTCCATATGGTGAGGTAACGTAAACCTTGCGACTGACGTTTTACATTATAGTTTAGTTTACTCAGTTGCGGTGTTATTATGAATGTGCACATAAAAGTGTCTTTTGTTGGTACATCCTCTAAACAATGTTATCGAAACCAGTACAGCTCTCAATGCAATATGAACAAGTTTCACCGAAATAAGGATAGCTCTCATCGCAATTGGCCAGGGCCATTATTCTCTATGAACAGTCACACGCGTAACGCGTCTCGCTGTGGAATCGTTCGTAAAAGTACGGCAATTCTCGAACATGCACAAAAAATTCCACGCAGATATCTTAACGCGGCGCGTTACGTGGCCGAGTGGCAATAGAGAATAAGGTCCCAGTTGTGATAAATAGTGGTGTATAAAATAAAATGTTAAGATTAAATAAACTTAATTGCTTCGCAAAAAGCGTAAAGTACATTTTTGTTTTAGTTTTCTGTAAGCACATTTGAAAAGCAATTTATATGAATAATACTTATGAATTTACTTCAGGATGTTTATTCATACAGATACAGCGCAAGCAGATGGCACTAATTATATTTAAACGTCTGATTAAATTGTCTAAAAATAAATTATTCCCCCACTAATGTTATGCAACCGTAGTGTAGGATGCCTTGTGGCCAGGTGGAGTGACGGCAAGCGGCTGGAAGGAAACGGATGAGGAGAGCTGAAGACCGAGCTCAGAGGCGTGCACTGCGTCCAATACAAGTATAGGCTGATGATGATCATACACGAGTAAGGGTCCGTGTGGGTCCAGCTTCATGATACCGCCCCTTCTAATCCAGCGGGTGCTGCGAGGACCATCAAAGGGAATATAAGGTATCCCATCTTCAGCTGTGGAAGTCGCCACCGACGATATGATAATGTTTAGCAAACATTTGTAATAGCGCATTGAGTTAACGCTTCATGCATTGTTACGTCACCAGGCACAACTTGCGTTCTATTATGCGACGCTGAGGTAGTCTTTAAAAAAACAAGGAATTAAGAATAAAATAAAATAATAATTGATTTTCGAGACAACCGTCTGATTTGGATAGTGTATGAAGACAGTCGGAATGGATGGGTAACTGTGACTCTTTCTGTGATTCTATGGCAAAAGAAATGATGACTTGGCAATAAAGGGTTCATAAGTTGTCTATAACAGTTCGTAATACAGCAGTGCGATCTAAATGTTATTTTTTCGTGTCGTCGAAACATAGTGCCTCGTGGGGTCATGCGTTGTTCTGGTCGAAATATCATGACGCCAGCTAGCAGGATGAAACGATCATGGAACATAGTGAAACGCCTCAGTATCCGGGGCATTTCAGACCCCGCGAGGTTCGGATCAAAGTGCGAATTGCACACGGTTTTTATGCTAGACAATTTGGACTACAGTGTGAATCTTACAAGTGTATTTTTCGAAGGGCCTCTGGTGTCAGAGTTTGTCAGGCCGCCCGAGGGCCTCTGCCATAGCTTAACGGCTGCTATCAATCAATAGACTGCTACCGATTAACTTAATCCTAAAATTTAACGTAGCACCGAGCGATGGAAAACCGCACATAACTTAAAAAACTTAATGTTGCAGAGCCCGCTATAGTTGAATTCTTACTCGCACTAGTATGCCGCTAGGCTACCACCGCTCTGTCAAATGTATAAAAATAAATGACGTTGAATGTTTTTGTTTGTACCCGAGAATAAATAACATTAAATAGATTTATATTTTCAGGACAATTCAATCCATGACTCAGAAACAAACATTTCTGCTCATCACACAAATATTGCACCTTCCGGGATTTGAACCCGCGACCGTTTGATTTCTTAGTTAGGGTCACTAACCACTAGACTGACCGGTCAATGATTCTGTCTTGCACACTTTGGTTTTAATGATTTCAGTATTAAGGCAGGCTTCTAGCCCATTTGAAGGTTTTAAAACCTCTGTAAATCGACTAAAATATAAGAAAAAATATTTAAAAAATATGTTTTATTAAATTTGAATATACACTCTAGAAATTGTAAATTATAGAAACGTGATTGAGAATTGTTGGCTCGATAAAAAATAATTCTAAAGATGACTCTAAATCGGTTTTTAAAAAGTGTCCTGTTAAGTGATACTATCATAAAGCCATGTGAAAGTTATTCCAATAGACGTGGCTTTTTATTCTTTAGGAGCTGCATTAAAAAAATATTCTAATTTCGTTCTTATTTTTTTCCAAGAAGGAAAAACAACCAAAATTTTGCATTTCAAGCACTAGTCGTCGTCCGTCAGTGTCCGCCGAGGCTTCTCCGAAGAAGGACCTGTGTCGTTTGTAAAAATACCCCTCGCGTTTACATGTATGATCATGGTAGCGTAGAACTGTAAATAAATGTTTGGCGTAGTAAAGTTATCGTATAGGTAAAAATTGTGGGTAACGTATTTTTAATCATTGATGTTGATTTATATTTTCCAAAATGGGTAGTAATAATAAAATAATTCAGATTGGAACTGAAAATAAAAATTATATATTAAATAAATATAATAGATACTTACACTTGAAAAGTTGTAAGCAGGTTATTTATTTTTTATAATAATTATTATTAGGTAAGTATTTTGATTTTTTTATGTAGATAAAAGTATGTTACAAAAAAATAACAAAAAATACTTACCGATACTTAATCAATTACCTAACTCATTTATTTACAGTATATGATTTACGTTGACGACCTAATCATTTTTTACGCAAGCATGCCACAGTATAAAAAAGTACAGTAGGTAAGATTTTCTGAATAGATTGAGTTACTTAGTTAAAATTCTTTGCTCAATTACCCCAAAATAATACTTGGGTCAGTAATTCAGTATAAAACGATGGGAAATGAAAAAGTAGTGTAGTAAGTTCGCCAGTTCTTTGCCAATTGCTAGTAAAGGTGTTTTTTTTTATTTTATGTATGACTGAATATGCACATTTCGCCAGTTTTCGACCCTAAATCCAGTTTCTCCCACCCGCTGACTAGTTTTCGACCAAACCCGACTGGCGTGCAGGCGTGGGGCGCGGAACACACGACGCAAACGTATGCTCATGCTCGTGTTTTTGCTTTTCAGCCACGCTAGCGGACGGACCTGCAAAAATGATAATAAAATAATTTTAACGTTTCATATTTACTTACATATTTTAAAATCATAGTTGCAATTGCAATATTGGACTATATAGCACTAACGTGAAAAGTCTAAAATTGAAAATTTTGTAAGAACCTTAAAAGACATTTGCTACTATTTAGGAAAAAGAATTGTATTTTTTTGGAATGGTCCTTTAAATACCTTAATTTTTATACCTCACTCGATAGGTTTGGATCATTGTATGTTCAGTGGAAAATACAATATTGCAGCTGTATGCCGTCATATTAGTTTTCTTGACCTTTTATATATTCTTTAGCACTCTCATGATTAATACGAATCCAATGATACCTCATTTATCAAAATATATCAAGCCGTTTAGGCAAAAATTTAATCTCCTAAGTCACGCCACTGAGTACGGTCTTCAGCTCTCCTCATCCATTTTTTACCAGCCGCTTTTCACGGGTCGTTACTCCACCTGGGCTTCCTACACTACGTTTGCCTAAAAGTGGTCTGCACTCAAGAACTCATCTACCCCAACGGTTATTGGTTCTTCGGGAAATGTGACCTCTGAACAACCTTAAATTTGTGGACTAGTTTGACCATGAGTGTCCACATTTCGGCTCCGTAGGTCATGACTGACGTCAGGCAGTTTGTCAGACGACGTTCTCAGACAGAATCTCCGGCTTAGAGACGATGGTTGTACCCTTATTGGTATTGAGCATCGTCAGATGGGACCTACTCAATTAATTGCTGGGCGAAGGCTTTCGACTACCAATTTGCTCAATCGCCTTTTCTATCAGGTGTGTATTTGAGCATCGGAGGTCACATCACACCAGCTTACTAATCTTCTGATGGAGCTACCTTTTTTCTGACGGTGTGGCTTGTTGTTGCTCCCACCGTTTGTCCAAAAGTCGAAGAGCCTCATCTGGGATTTTAGATATCTTGTCCGTACGCTGCAGCTGACAAAATTTTGTGCCTTCTTCCCTAAGGATTCCCACAACTTTTTGGAGTTTGTCATCCAATTCATTTGGGGTTTACAAGGCAGTTTTTTTAATATAGCTTTTGCCCGCAACTTCGTCTGCGCGGACTACAATTTATTTCGAAAAAAGCATCCTATGTTTTTTAGGGTATTAAAAATCAATGCAAAAGTATAGCACCAACGTATAGTATTCTCTTTTGCACCAACGCTCTTGATGCTTTTTGACAGCATTGTACAGCGAGTAATCGATAATTTCCAGTTTTTCAGAGGAGACTTATTATTTTCCGGGATAAAAAGTATCCATTGTGTTATACCACATGTTCGTTTCATACCATGATTTGTTTTGTTTTTTTTTTTCAATAATACGCCTGCGCAAGTGATTTTGAGTTTATGTGTTTGTGCTGCTAAGATGGTTGCTACAAAAACACATATTTTTAAAGTATATATGTCAATATTTATTCTTTTTGTCTTTGATTGATAATGAAGCATCAGAAGGTCAAAAAATTGCCGTATAAATGGCGAGGATAACACAAAAAAATGCTGTGCTTTGATGAGAAGAAATAAATACCATCAGCAAGACCGCTGATCTCTGATTTTAGTTTCCATGTCATTCTAATTTGATTACCTTTGTTTCTGTTTTTATATTTGAGTATGATTATCAATTTCAATTCATTTATTTTAATATAGGTTCAACATGGTACACTTATGAGCGTCAACAGAGAAAACATAAAATACAAATCCATTATAAACAATAAAAATATCTATAAATTAAAGAATTAAAGTAAATTAATGCTGTAAAAAATATCTTAGAGTTTAGTACTTATGGTCCAAAGTCCAAATTCAGCCATGAAGCCTTGTCACTTAAAAAAACTTTAACGCTATAATATGCCTTTTGCATTAAAAAGTCCTTTTCTTTAGTTTTAAATACGCTGTCAGTTTGAATTAATAGTATTGTTTTCATAAGAAGAGGCCTACGTGCAGCTGTGGACAGATATCTAGGCTGATGATGATGATGAAATCTGAAGAGAAGCAACTAAAATATTCCGATCCACTCGTTTGCACAAGCCGCCTCTCACTTACACCATGATAAGCCGATCGGCCGCCACATCGAAGCAAGATCTAGACCTTGTTCGTCGTTTCAATTCTGTCAAGTTCTCATGAAACATTAAAAACAATGCAGTCTTTTGTGATAAAATTGTGTATCATTCACAAATTATCCACTCACACAAATTATTCACTCCATGTGAATTATAAAAACGAACATAGTTTAAAAAAAGGATCGGTACATTTTTGATAGCATAGTTTTTGGCAGCACAAGTTTATACTTGTGCCTTGTCTCATAGTTGTGACGTTGTCCGCATGTTGTAATCCTGTTTCAATGTTTCCGAGCGTACAGAATATCCAAGAGGTCATACAAACAAGGCAATGTTAAAAAATTCACTTGTGAAAATACGTTTCTTAGCGATTCTTTAGGGCTAAGCCTATAGATAGCCCTAACAGCTCGTTTCTGTAATACAAAAAAACTATTGGTGTCGGCAGCATTGTCCCAGAGCAATAACCCGTACGACATTACAGAGTGAAAATATTGTGAAACATTTTAGTTTATACATACATTAAAAATAATATGCCATATCACACTTTTTCTAATTTTAGCCGTTCTTCCAAATCCGTTCAGCTGATATAGATAACATAGTTTCAATCATAAATAGGCACACAAACTTTATTAGTATGATATTATTACAGCTATACGTTTATTAGCTGCGCCCAGTGGTTTTACCTAGGTGGAGAAATGATGATGGATGATGATGATAACATATACACAATTTCATCAAAATCCATTCAGCCATATCAGCGCTTAATGATAACAGACACACATAGGTATACTAACAATTATGAATGTTTATATCTGAAATAAATCAAATTGAATATACATAAATGCACACAAACTTTTGAATATTTATTATAAGATTAGATTGCAATTACAATAATAATTCAGACCTAGGTACATAACAATTAAACGTACTCAGTAGAAAAGCAAATTTATTTTTTCTTTCGTACCCACCCAATATAGCGAAAAGATAAACCAGATTATACCCTAACCTGATCTACATATCTTCTGCATTTACTATACTGTGGCATGCCCATAAAGCGCGGGGGCTTCCCCACTCGCGCCGTGTTTCTCGCTCGTTGCGTCTTTACGCTCGAAACATTTGCGGGGCTGAGGAAATGTTTTCATACCTACATACTGCCCTATAAGAGCGCCTTAAACTGTATCAGGCCTGAAACTGCGCTAAGCGGACGCCCGCGCGGTTCCACACAAAAGAGCCCGCGCCTTATGCCGCTATGGCGTATATCAATAGATTTCCGCACAGTTCTATGAAACAAGTAAATATTATTATAAAAATACTAAAACCCGTCCGTGTGAGTGTACTGTGTGTCTATTAAATAATATTTTAAACAACTCATGTGCTATGTCGGGTTTTTGCTTCTCAGCCGCGATAGCGGACGGAAGCAATACGAGCGCGCATAAGTAAAGTAAATAAATTTAATTTTTCTATTTATATACATATTTTACTTTACTTTAATAGTTGCAATTGCAACATTGGACTATAGTACTTACATAACTAGAATAATCTAAAATTGAAAATTTTGTACGAATTTTGAAAGCCAATTGCTAACGAAAGTAAATATTTTTGGAATGATTTTTTAAAGCCCTTCATACTTGATATCTCACTTGATAGATTTGTCATTTTTTGTTCCGTCGTAAATACAATATGGCAGCTCAAGCCGCCATATTAGTTTTCTTAACACTTCATACATCTTATAGCACTTTCGTGACTAAAACGAATCCAGTGATACCTCATTTATCAAAATCCATTAAGACGTTTAGACTGTACGACGTGCCTAAGAAACGTACAAACAAACAAACATACATACAACCCAAACACATAACCCTCATCAGTCGGGTAAAAAAAAGAGATAAGGTGCCAACTTAAGCTGAATGAATGCATCACGCACGCGTGATAATGAGTACGGCTCTAACGATACCTCTATATTTCACGTGCATTAACTCTGTGGCTACAGCGATTATTATAGAAAATAATCCAATCGTTCCAAACGTTCTATGTAAAGGCATACAACGTAAACAATGAGACAATACAGACATAGCATTGAATCCTTTGGGAAATATCGTATAGCTTGCAAATAGTTAACTACAGCCCTACTTAACAAGGCTAATATCATAGCGACTAAACTACTTAATAATATCGTCCTTTTATGAAAATATCTACACAGAGCTAAACTGATTAAAATCCAATCGAGACCAACCCGTTCATTATATCGCCGCCAAAAATAGATACATAATTGTTCTATACCATGTCAATTGAATATATAAATATTACTACGAATCCGGTTCGCGGGCACCTAGAATCTATTCTGCTTTTTTAATCGACTTCATAAATGGAGACGGTTATATGTTCGGCTGTACTCGTATTTATGTTTTTTTTATATATGTATGTCCGTCGATATCTCCGTCAATTGCAAACCGATTTTAAAAATTATATTTTTGTTTGAAAAGGTATACTTCTCAGGTGATTCCATATAAATTGTATCAAAATTGGTTTAGCAGTTTTTCGAGAATAAATAGTTATGTTGAGTAAATCCATTCGATTTTGTCGTTATATGTTTATCTCTAAGATTTCTAAACCGATTTAGATGGTTGTTTTTTTTTTATTTAAAAAGGGTGAACTTTCCAAGTAGTCCCATATAAACTTCATCAAAACTGATTCAGTAGTTTTAATAGAAAAACAATTTGTTTTATAGTTTATGTTCTCTAATATCTTGGGATTTCTGAACTTATTGGTTTTTCTTGAGTAAGAAGACCTCTAGTCTGGTACTGTATAAATTTCATCAAAATTGGTTTAGCGAAACCAAAGGGGTCAGCAATTGGCTGACTTCATGAAAAAGGACAGACTCTTTATGATGAACTCCTTTTTCAATAATATAAAATGGTAGTGGCTGCACCCCGGTGGTCATAAGCACGAGATAGACTTTATTTTGATGACCAATAGGCATATATTCCATGATGTCTCTGTGATCAACAGGGTTAAGACTGGCAGTGATCACCGCATGGTAAAAAGCTCATTGAATATCAACGTAAAGCTTAAGAGGTCTCGTTTGGTGAGATCTACTCTTCGCCCAAGTCCTGCCCAAATCCAAAACCCCAAGAGCTTTCAGTTGGTACTCCAAAATTGCTTCCAAATCCTTACCGAATGCAATAGGTACAGTAGATGAACTGAACAACTGGCTAGTGGAAATTATTAATGCGGTCGGGTCTGAGTTCTTTCAGACCCACCGCAAAAATAGAACACAGAAACTCTCTGACCATACACTCAAACTTTTGGCAGAACGAGGCGAGATGAAGCTGCAGTCTTCAGTGGATATGTTGAGTTACAGCTTGCTTAATAAACATATATCCAAGTCTATGTGACATGACTTGCGTTCTTATAAAACTAATTGTATTAAGAATGTAATAAAGCGGAACAAGGGCTTCAAAGTGTTCGCAAGATATATGTCTAATGGTCAAAGGCTGTTGACGCAGCTGAAGACCGGCTGTGGCATCATCGTTTGTCGAAGTCAGAGATTTTGAGTGAGCTCGAGAAGTTCTATGAGAAATTATACACCTCAGCGCGTAGGCCTCCTAGCACGACTAGCGATGCAAGAGCTTCCTGTTTGACCCGACATTATACCGAAAATATCCCAGACGTCAGCTTTTATGTGATCAGAATGGCTCTCAAACAGCTTAAAAGCAACAAGGCACCAGGGGAGGATGGAATAACGACAGAGCTATTGAAAATGGGTAGCACACCAGTACTTAAAGTCCTTCAGAGGCTGTTTAACTCCGTCATCCTCGAGGGTACTACGCCAGAGGCATGGCACAGGAGCATAGTGGTGTTGTTATAATTTAAGAAAGGGATAACTGTCACCCTCTTGAAGAATTATAGGCCCATTTCGCTGCTTAACCACGTCTATAAACTGTTTTCAAGAGTAGTTACAAACCGGCTCGCTTGTAAGTTTGACTACTTTCAGCCTCCCGAACAAGCTGAATTCTGGAAGGGCTCTAGCACCGTAGACCACATCCATACGTTACCACAACTACAAAGCAACGGACATCACGTACCACCAACTCATATAACCATTGTTTACCACCTGCCACTATGAGTTACCACCTACCATCACCAGCTCCAACCTTCTATTTGATAATGAAGGTAGCCACCACATCTTATTGCCGAATACTTGCCGTACACCAACAACTGTCATTTCTTTATTATGAGACCAGCTCTTTGGTCACAAAAAAAATACTACTGTTACATTCATTTTAATCGAGTTGACATTGCAATATGTATGGAAAAGTATTTTTTTCGTAATTTCAAAGTAAGATAGATAGATATATATTGCACTTTATTGCACCAAATGAAACAAAAACAAAAATAAACTTAAAAATATAGTACAATCGGCGGCGTTATCGGCGGCCGTATCGTCGTAAGTCTTATAGTATAAGTGGTTAATTAATATAATACCTATATACTTCTATACTAATTTATACTATATAATATTATAAAGAAGTACAGTTTGTGAGGTTGTAGGGGGTAATCTCTGGATCTACTGAACCGATTTTGAAAATTCTTTTACCAACAGAAAGCCACGTTATTTGTAAGTGTCATAGGCTATATATTAAAATGACCACGCATGCGAAGCCACTGGCATCAGCTTGTGTTTAATATTGTGGCCTAATATTATTACTCATTGTATACTAATATAATCAGATCTATTCCTACTAAATCATCATACTTTAATGAGTCACTACCTGCAAAAATCTTCTACCACCTCTCATTCAATCGTCACTAGCTAGTCAGTCGTAAATTTGCCTATATATCAATTTATCAAACCTTTACTACCATACGATACTACTGTGCTACTGCTGATCTGCTGTACTGTAGTTAATTATACTGTGTCATACAAACCTGTGTTGCGAACCTAGTTCTAATGTAGATAGCGGTTTACTTCGTAAAGAATTTGAGGATATGAAGTAGTTTTCTTAATTCTAAATAGAGGGAGCTTGTGGACTTAGAACACTGTTTTTTCGCTTATCGTGATTAATGCACGCGGGGAAGTGGGGGTGAAAATTGAAATCTTCGCGCGGCTATTCTGGGCCTTAAGTTAAACGGTTACATTGTAAAGAAACATATGAATGGTGCAGATAATGTATTTAAAGCTAAAAAATAATTAGACAGGTACCAGGTACCAGTCATCACACTATTCTCCTCATCAATCCAGAGCATTGATCAGACTTAAATAAAATCGAAAATCGTTGCCGCTGCTCAAACTTTAATAAATTGATAGAGGACTTCAATACAAACAAAAATGTATTACACTAGTATCCTAAAGTGTTGCGTTTCTGAGATAAAGAGCTCAAAGGTAGCAGATCTCGGTTCAAGTACGTCTTAATACGCTATCTATGAGCTCCTATATCACAGAAACGCAATATTTTAGGATACTAGTGTAGTTTGTTTGTCGTATAAGGTAGTGTTGGCCTCTGGTGTCAGAGTATTGCCTGAGGGCCTTTGACATGGCTTAACGACTGCTATTAATCAATAATAGCCGGAACACACAGCTCAACACGCCCTCCGAAACAAGGAACGATGGGAAATTAAGGATTGATAAGTGGCCGTGAATACGTGTTTTTTTTTAATAACTTTTATTGTTAAAGCTTGTTGATATGTCTACGCCGCCGCCCCTCTAAGCTTCGGGCGGCCATTCCCGTGCGAGGCACACTAGCGGAAGGACGTCCGCACTATCATTATATTTTTACCTAAATAAAAACTATTCATATTTACAAACTAAATCTTTCAATAGTTCCCCTAATACGGAACAAATTGGCGACCGTGACAGGACCTGCAGACAGGACAAGAAGTCTAGACAGGTCTAGCTACAAGAAGCAGCGACAACATTGACTCTAAGCCGTCAATGTGCGACAAATATTGCCGAAGCAGTCAGCCATATTGCCTGCGTCGTGTCTCCGCTTCAACTTGCCTACCAAGCTAATAGTGAGCTCGTTCCATTCTACCTACCTATAATTCCCCTTCAATCTGTGTTATTCTCTTACAAATGTTTTAGTGATTTTTCTAACTTAATATATGTCACTTTAAGCTTATTTTCTCTGTGCTACATTCCATTTCTGCATTCTAATCATTACGCAAACCCAATCATAATAAGTGAGTGGACGATACTTTGCTTCACTTTACAGTATTAAAATCCTACTTAATTATTACTTCATTATTTTCTATATCATTGAGACATAATTTATAATATCTACTTCTAGCGAAACATAAAATATTGCCTTATTCGTGCCCATCACAAATAGCTGTTATAGCCTTGTTCTAACGGCATTTCCAGTGCCTACGAGTTGCGCGTGCTACGTAAGTGCATGTGGCACCTACGCCGCACGCCGCAGCGCCAGCGCGCTCGCTGCCTGCCTACCAGCCGCCTATTGTTTCCGGACCGGTTCTCTCGCTGATAAGGCGCTGTCGCCTGCTGGAGCGCCGCTTGAACGAGGAGCGTATCGTATTCTTTGTTTACTATCTACGTAGTAAATAATTGTTGTTTGTGTAACTTCTCACCATGACTGACGCGAAACTTAAAGATTTGAACCTCAAACGCGGGTCCATTAAGGGCCGCGTCACAAAGTTTAAGTTATACGTAGATTCTGTTGTTTCATTAGAAACAGTTTCACCTGTAGAAATCAGCAAGCTTGTGATGAAGTTATCACGAATAGAACCTTATTCATTCAGTTTGACGAGTTGCAGAATCAAATAGAGATCCTAAATGAATCGAATCAGTCAAACGAATTAACTACTCGCGATATAATCGAACAGGAATTTGATACTTGCATTGCCATGGCTCAAAATATAATTCAAAATAACAGCCCTTCCTCCAAACTGGAAGAACATCATGTTTCTAGTTGTTCACATTCTCATGACTGTCACCACATTGATGACGAACCTTTGAGCTTCAAGCTCCCAGTTATTAACATACCCAGGTTTGATGGTACCTATTTTAAATGGCTGGAGTTCAAAGAAACATATTCATCACTGATTCACGATAATTCTACATTAAAAAATATCCACAAGTTTCACTATCTTAACTCCTATTTGGAAGGCGAAGCTGCACGAGTTCTTAGTAACTTAGAAGTCTCTGATAAAAACTATAAAGAAGCTTGGTCAATCCTCTGCAACCGTTATGACAATAAAAGACAGTTAATTACTAACCACCTAAATTCTCTATTCAATCTGGAATCTTTCCGAGAAACTGACAAGTCTCTAAGATACCTAATCGATCATGTGACTAAAAACCTACGTGCCCTTGGCACACTAGAATTACCTACTGACAAGTGGGATATCCTAATCATTCACATACTAACGGCAAAGTTGGACAACAATACTATGTTTAAATGGGAAGAGCATAAGAATACATTGCCTGAGATACCTTCCTTAGAACATTTTTTCTCGTTTCTCAAAAATCGTGCTGACGTTCTTGAAACTGTAAGCCGCAATAGAATTGATAAATCAAAATCTGACAATAACAGACAAATTCAACCTCAGCCTAGAACTCAAGCCAAGTCCTTTGTTACAACTTCTGTGGGAAATAGACCTTCTAATTCTAACAATGAATGCTCTCTGTGTAATGGCAGTCATCGCATCTATGAGTGCACTACGTTTAAATCTAAAACCCCTGCAGAAAGAATTTCTGTAGTGACGTCACTCAACTTGTGTCATACACAACTAAGACCCTAACTGCCTAACCCTAACTGCCTAAGATCCGGCCATTATTCTCAAGCTTGTAAGCTTCCGGGTTCCTGCCGCCTGTGCAAAAAGAGACACAACTCTCTCTTACATGTGGCTCCAACGACTCAATCTCCTCCCACTCCTACTACTTCTCTTGCTATGTCCGCATTGTCTTCACAAGAAATTCTACTATGTACTGCCAAGGTGCGACTATGTAACACCCAAACTAATGAAACCATTACCGTACGCGCTTTGCTCGACAGCGGGAGCCAATCGTCCTTTATCACTGAAAGTGTAAAGCAAAGACTCAACTTGTCTCCTCAGCCAACCAATGTCACTATTGTCGCTATCGGTAACAATGACCTAAACTTAAGCCCAGAGCGCTGTGCTCTTCAACTACAATCAAATACAACGTCATTCAAAGCAACTATGTTTTGCTTAGTCCTAAAAACAATAACGGAGAAACTACCTAAAGTTCATTTTGACATCAGTCATCTTGATCTAACCAATTTCGAATTAGCGGACCCCAGCTTCAACGAATCATCTTCTATCGATATGCTTATCGGTGCTGACTTATTTTGGGATTCAATAGGTAACAAACAGCAAACTTTAGGTTCTAAAATACCTAATCTACGAAGCTCTAAGCTTGGATGGCTCATCGCAGGTCCTATAACTACTATTCAACGTCCCCAACCCACTAAAAAACCTATAACATGCAAATTCCTCATGAAAGAGGACAGCTTTCCTAAACTTGAACACGAATTATCCAAATTTTGGGAACTAGAAAGTGTCCCTGAAGTCCAACCCTACACAGAAGAAGAAAGGCTTTGTGAAATTCACTATCTGACTAATACTTATAGAGAAAGTGATGGTGGTTTTTGTGTTGGACTACCGCTTAAAGATGAACCAGATTGTCTTGGTGACTCTTACTATACAGCAAAGAAACGATTCCTAAATCTAGAAGCTCGCTTTAAAAAACATCCTGCACTTAAGGAACCGTACTCTAAATTAATTCATGAGTATGCCGATCTCGGCCATCTGTCAGAGTCCGAGGAGCAAAGGCCTCTTAACTCGTTTTTTCTCCCGCACCATCCAATTTTTAAGAAGAGTGAGTCTTCTCCCATTCGCATTGTATTTAATGCGTCTGAGCCATCTCAATCAAACTTTTCGTTCAATGACCTTCAAATGATAGGTCCCACTATTCAAGATTCCCTGTTTAACATCCTTTTGCGTTTCTGACAGTACCGATATGTTCTATCTGGTGACATCGAAAAAATGTATAGACAAGTGCTAGTAAGAGAGTCAGATCGTAACTTACAACTTATACTTTGGCGAGACAATGAAGATGAGTCTCTACGCACACTCCGGCTAAATACCATTACCTATGGCTTTGCCAGTTCAAGCTTTCGTAGTACTCGGTGCATCTGGCAAATTGGCGAAGAATGTGATGACCCTAAATTAAAAAAGATTATTCAATCCGATTTGTATTGTGATGATTTACTAACCGGGGCCGATACACCTGATGAATTACGTCATATTCAGCACACAGTATCCTTAGAACTAGCCAAAGGATGCTTTTCTCTCAGAAAATACCGCTCTAATTTAACTGGCCTTTTAGTTTCTGAGTCCATCAGTCCTAATGAGTCCAAACTAATGATAAGCAATGCCACCAGTACTCTAGTTGGTTGGTCTCCCACAACTGACGAGATTAATTTTCCTATAGAATACGAGCCTAACACAACGTTCACTAAAAGAATAATTCTATCCACGACTTTCAAAATATTTGACCCATTGGGTCTTCTTTCTGTATGCACGATTAAAGCTAAAATTCTACTGCAAAAACTGTGGGCCGACAAAATTGATTGGGATGAGCCTGTTCCCCCATCTATTCACAACTCATGGTTAAAATTTATTCAGCACATTAATTCGTTGGCTACGCTAACAATCCCCAGACATGTTCTGATTAATGTCTACGAACATGTGGAACTTCACATATTTACGGACGCTTCTCTTCAAGCCTATTCAAGTACCATATACCTAAAGTCTACTGACAAAGAAGGGAAGGTACTCGTCAATTTGCTATGTGCCAAAGCTCGAGTTTCCCCCATCAAACCCTGTACCATCCCACGCTTAGAGCTTTGTGGTGCATTACTTGCATTATTCCTCTAACAAAACAAAAACTTTTGTTGCCAATAAGGTTGCCGCCATAGCTGAGCTCACTGATACTAAAGCTTGGCGTTTCGTGCCTGGTTTAGAAAATCCAGCGGATTTAGCATCAAGAGACGTACGAAATATTGACCCTCCAAATTTCAAAGACTGTGAGCTCTGTGAGTACATTGCTGAGCTTCAACAAAGGACCAAGTGGCGCGTCAAATGCAAGGAGCTGAAACTCGATGACCTTGTATTAATCAAGGATGACAATACACCTCCTCTACGTTGGCGGTTAGGACGAGTCAGCCGTTTGTTCCCTGGATCCCCCGATGGGATTCCCCGAGTAGCCGATATCGTCACAGCCAATGGAGTCGTCAGACGAGCCATCAATCGTCTGTGCTTGTTACCTGCACAAGAAAGCAACTCTTCTTGAAAGCTTACTACATCTTTCAACGCTCTGGAGGATGTCTACGCCGCCGCCCCTCCAAGCTTCGGGCGGTCATTCCCGTGCGAGGCACACTAGCGGAAGGACGTCCGCACTATCATTATATTTTTACCTAAATTAAAACTATTCATATCTACAAACTAAATCTTTCAATAGTTCCCCTAATACGGAACAGATATGCCAACTCCATATTAAAATGTAAGTACCCCTTATTTATTTTCTTCAATAAGTAGTTAACAAAGTGAAAGAAAAACTTACTTGTGTTACAAACGGTGACACCATCATTATACTAACTTTTGATGGGAACTTATCAAATGAGGTCTCCACGTACTCGTATAAATTTATGATTTACTAGTTTTCCCGCCCGCAACTTCGTACGCGCGGACTACAGTTTATCGCGAAAAAAGCATCCTATTTTCTTCTAGGATATTAAAAACCAATGCAAAAGTAGGTATAGCACCAATGCTCTTGATATTTTTTGACAGACTTGTTATTTCATTTCCATGGCAACCACAGACCATTCTGTGATGGTAACCGTTCCTTACAGTGAGTAATCATCATTTTCCAGTTTTCCCGTGGAAACTTCCATTTTTCTGAGATATAAATGTTTTATTCCAGGGTATAAGCTATCTCCATTCTAAATTTCATGAAAATCCATCCAACCATTAACGCGTGAAAGCTCTCTAAACAAACAAACAAACACACAAACACACAACTTTTACTTTCATATATTGGTATGGATATATTATCGAATATCTGAATAAAGACACAACCAAATGAATTCCTTTAAGTTTTAATCTCTATACTATAATGAAGTACTAAACTTGAAATAGAAATATAATAATAAAGTTAATATGTGGTTAAAATTCTCAAATTTAAAACTATAGGCCCATAATAACAACAATGCAATAAGATTCCTCGTTGGATACTATGTTGTTCATTGGCATTAATTCTGTGTGACTTAAAAGGTCACATTTAATTAAATTTTAAAACTAGAACTTAATAATTATGTACCTAAGTTAGTAAAATTAAATTTATTCATGACGTGCGAAATGATGTATTGTGATTGTAAGCATTAGCTATTTATAATATAAGGACTGATTGACCTCACTCCTTCTATTTTAGGGAATATGGGTCACAATCCAGCAAGCTGGAGTCTGTAGATTTTAAACATTGATAGAGCTTACAAAGAGCCTGCCGAGGAGCTCCCTGACCAAGTGAGGCTACAATGTGACTATGGTGCCTCTGCACGAACAATGCCGCATTTTCTGTCATGAACCCAGCCCCAGCACCTGTTGTACTCTAATGTACTGTGCGATTCATTTAAGGCTCTTTTGGGGAAATATTAGCCGTAACTGGGTTATAACTGTTTAGAAGCCTAGCCATAATTGATAACAAGGAAGATAAAAGAACCATCGAAACGGCCAAGAAGAAATGTGAAGACAATTTAACTATTTAAGAAAAGAAATAAGGAATATTAAAATTACTCTAGGTTTAAAAAAAAGTTATATATTTAGCCAGAAATTACTTGTAATATTTTTCTCAGAACAGATACAGATCTTTCTATATTTTCTACAATTGAAACAATACGTGGGAACCGTAGAATTAACCAAAAATAGGTTTATCAGATTTATAGTCTATTGTTTCGCGGTTAATGCCGAATTTTCCAAACATATAGTAATCCTCGATTTCTTGAAGAGTCCTTCCTTTTGTTTCTGGAACGTACTTCCAAACGAGCAATCCGCATATAGCAGCGTTTAACATAAATATCAAGAACATACCCCACACGTCTATATAGTAGATCAGATACGGTGACAGCTTCAACGTAGTGGCCAGCAATACACAGTTGAATATTACATACAACGCCCCACCCACACTCCTATGTCTTACTGGCATCAACTCAGCACCAATAATAAACACCAGAGAGTTAAGCCCTAAACAATTTGGTATCATGAAAGCTATTAAAAAATAGGAACAAACTAAAGAATTCTGCGGTAAGACTCCAACGCTTTGCAAAAAAGAAGAAGCAAATACACAGAATAGACATACGGTCGCTGCAAAAGTACTGGAAAGCAGCACAGATTTGTTGTTAAAATATTTGATCAATAAACCACTTGTAGCTACTCCGATAAATAAGATCGAGTTTATTGCGAGCCCACCAAAGAAGGCGGCGTCTTCGTTATTAGTTGCTTTCTTGATCAGGTCAATACTATATATCAGAATGACCGCGCTGCCACTGCAGTACATCATATTCATAAGCAGTAATATGTGCAAACTTGGTAGATAGAAATCTCTACTAGTAATTTCAGTCCAAAAGTGTCGCATACTCGTTTGATTGTCACGCTTCATGCTATGTATATTCTCTTTCTGAGCTGTGATAAGTTCTTGTAACTCTTTTTGAGACATATCATCAGTTCCTCTTAACCACATAAAAGCTCTTTCACATTTATCGAATTCCCCTTTGCACGCGAGCCAAGCCGGCGATTCTGGCCACGTACAAGCTATGCATAAAGCTATTACGATCGGTGAACACATAATCAAGCTAATCGTTCGCCAATGCACGAACCGCACCATGATCCCTACCAAAGCCATGCCTAAAGACTGCACTATGCCAAACATCTGCATTGATATGTTTCTGTACTTTGGAGCGACCATCTCGCTCAAGCTCAGCAGGCTTACGGCCAACAAACTGTTTGTTCCCAGTCCGTGAAATGACTCGCCGATTAAGATGGAGATGGAGTTGGATGCTGTGAAGGCCAAAATCCATCCGGTGATGATTAGAAGACAGGAAAAGATGAATGCAAACTTCCTGCCTTTCCATTGCATGACAGTAGGTATGAAAATACTCGGAATGCCTGCGATGCCATGGATTGAACCTGAAAAAACAAACAAACGAAATAATACGATGAGGACATGAAAAAGTACTAAATTGGACTTTCAAAGCAGACATTCGTTTATTAATACCATGTTTATATTAACATAAAACAACTCGCTTTTATCTGTATGTATGTTCCGTACAAATTTTGCAATTAATTGATTGTAAACTAACTTTCTGATGAGCTAGCAGGACTTGGCTCATAATGTAATGTTCTCAAAATTTCCTTTCTCAAGATGATCTTATCTCAAAACTAATCTGTCCTTTATTGTCCTTTTCTTAAAATTTCCAATTCGTTTATAAAAATTTATAATTAAACAAAAAAAAAACATTAAATATTTAAAACAAGCCATTTTATTGAGACATTTTTACGCCCGAGCCAAAGGCGAAGGTAGACACTGAAGTCGAGGATAGAATCAGCGAAATTACTGGGCAATGAGACTTAACAACCGATGTCTCAGGGTGACGAGCGCAGTGCAGTGACGCGCAATATATTGCAAACAAAGTTCTGGGTGGGACTGCAACTGTTATGAGTAGGCGTGACGCTTACTATCAGTTGATAAACCTGCTCAAAAAAATCCTTTTTTTATAAATGAGTTATCACTAGGTACTACAGAGCGATGGTGGCCTAACGGTTCTATAGTGCAATTTAGAATCCAACGATTCCGGGTTTAAAACCTAGGCTCCGCACCAATGACTTTTCTGAGTTATGTGCGGTTTTCCATCGCTCCGTGCTTCTAAGGGCACGTTAAACTGCCGGTCCCGGCTGTTGTTGATTAATAGCAGTCGTTAAGCCATGTCAGAGGCCCTCGGCCGGCTTGTCAAAGGCTGACATCAGAGGCCAGCATTACCTCATACGACAAACAAACAAAACTAGGTACTCTGCTTTTTACTTCGGTTGCGATGAAATTAAACAGTGATATCTTATCTTATTTACATACTGCTAAAAAAATACGAGAGTTTCTTCCCTGGTACTTTTTTTCAAATTCTACTTGAATTATTAGGTTCAGGGTAACATAGAGAAAAAATGAGTTTTATGTCACCTATACCATAAACAAGAACTTAACGAGCATGAACATAAAAAAATATATTTGCCTAGATCTTTCTTTGCGTTTTATTTTCATTAATGTGTTAGAAATTATTAAATGTTCACTGCAATAAAGCAAATTTTTTTTTAGATACGGCTAAGATAAGACGAGAGCTTATTTCCCGCCACTTTTTGTTTGTAAAATTTCTACATATAATAAGGCTCTATTCTTACATATTCTTATTTATTCTCTATTTCTACATATTATTCTTATTTATTCTATTTTTCTTATTTATTCTAATGGATAGGTAGGTTAATACTTTTATGTAATAGAGCATTAAATGCAGTTTAAGTCCGCTTACACCTAGCATAAACAAGAACTTTAAAAGCATGAGAAGTGAATAACTACTTATCATATTTTTTAACATACAAATATTGGTAATAAACTGAGCACAAAAGCTAAAGACTTGAAACATGATACAACTCAGAACTGGACGACAATACCGAATAATCCAATTCCTAACTTTGTTTAACTCGCTCGGAATATTAAGTCACTGACATCTATCTTAACTTCATACCCCGCGGGTAGCAAAGCTTTTTGATCCCTGGCCAAGTCGGTTGAAGTGAACTTCTGCTACCCCTCACTGCCACCATTGCTGAAACCAGATGTATCACTGGCTCACACAATCAGAGAGAAAGCGAATTTATTTGCTTTTCTTTTTGCAGTATCTTCGCATCTAGACGCTACCAGCAATATACTTTTCTGCCTTCCTCATTGTGGGGTTTTATTCCCGAAATATGCATTCGCCAGAAGGAGGTTCTCAGAACTCTTCGAGCTCTAGATGTGAACAAGGCCAGTGATCCTAATGGCATTCCAGATTGTGTTAAAAAACGGTGCAATTGACGCTTCTCTCTTCATTCAGGCCAAGTTCCGAAGAGCTGGAAGCTAGCCAATGTACAACCAGTACCTAAAAAGGGTAGTCGTGGTATCCGGCCAATAATCGCCCCATCGCGATAACCTCCTTACTCTGTATGTATATGAAGCGTGTCATAAACATTAGGCTCTTGGCATACCTCGATTTCTTCGTGACCGGCAATACGGATTTCACCGAAACCGGACTATCGGGCGTATGCCACACAGACTGAGCGAAGCCATTAAGATGCATGGTGAGACGCTGGCCGTCTCCCTTGATATATGGCTTTTGATCTCTCTTGGGTCTGGCACGATGGCCTTTTAAACAAGCTTCCCTCATATGGATTACCTATTGGCTTATGCAATTGGATAGCTGTTTTTTTGAGGGAACGATCTATTTGATTAGTCCTACAGGGCTGCTCGTCTGATCAAATGGTTATTAATGCTGGTGTACCTCAGGGATTGGTTCTCTCGGTTACACTGTTTTTACTACACATTAATGACCTTCTGAAGCCCGGTACCTTTTGGTATGCAGATGACAGTACTGTAGTTGAGAGATACATTTCCAATGCTCAAGCCAGCTGCGACACTGTCCAGCTTCAGAGAGAGGCTATGGTCGACCGTTTAGATTAAGCCTTAGAAGCCGTGTCCGATTGGGGCGATGCTAACCTCATCCTCATCATCATCATCATCATCATCATTATCAGCCCGCATCTGTCCACTGCTGGACATAGGCTCAAGAACACTCAAGAACACGTCTACCCCAACGGTTATCGGTCCTTCGGCAAATATGACCAGCCCACTGCCATTTCAGCCTGCTAATCCTTTGGGCTATGTCGATAACTTTGGTTCTCAGTCGGATCACCTCGTTCCGGATTTGATCTTTCAAAGAAACTCCAAGCATAGCGCTTTCCATAGCACGTTGAGCGACTTTGAATTGGTGGACTAGTCGTACTGTGAGAGTCCACGTCTCAGCTCCGTAAGTCATAACAGGCAAGACGCACTGGTTGAAGACTTTAGTTTTCAGGCATTGGGGAATTGGTGATGCTAACTTGGTTAAGTTTAATGCTACTAAAACGCAGGCATGTTTGTTCTCTACTAAAATGGTCCTCTAAACCGGCTCCGTCTTTCCGTAGTGTAATAATGCCTTTAGGCGACCATCTGGAGCTTTTGGGTGTCGAACTCACATCGAACCTGAATTTTGGGTCTTACATTGAATCCAAAGCCAAGGTACCTGCAAAGAAACTTGGTATTTTGTCTAAAGTTAGGCGGTACTTCCAGCCGGGGCTTTTGAATCTTTATCAAGCACAGGTCCGATCTTGTATGGAGTATTGCTACTACCTCTTGGACGGTTCTGCCAAGTTTCACCTCGAGGCTTTGGATTCAATTGAGAGACGAGCTATGAGGGTCATTGGGGATCCACAAGAACTGCACAATCTGATTCCCCCATTACCTTTCAATCACCGTACAACTAGACGACCGGCAAAACGCCACCCATAATAAACATATAATCCATAGATGGTTAAAATGCCTCGCACAAGAACAAAGCGTTACGTTTCTTCATATATGTAAGAACTGCAAAGGAGTGGAATGCCCCTGCCCTCGTCAGTGTTTCCGGTAAAATATACCAGGTGTGTTCAAGTCAAGAGTGAATAGTTATCTACTAGGCAAACGTGCTACACCTTCGACCACAGCATCGCTTTCCATCAGGTGAGATCGTAGTCAAACGATTGCATATTCCGTAATAAAAATAACTTGTTTTTATGGTAAGTTATAATAGGTTGTCTATAATTGTTTAATAGATGTTACCTATCCACGACGCAGTTTGGAAGTCAAGTTGTATTGTACTGTCGGTTGCTCTGAGTTGTTCCAACAGCACGCTAGGGTAGGTCACAGCACCACCTGTAACATCAACAATCTGCATTTTAAATATCTTAAGGCACGATATACTCCACGTTTTTTCCTGAGGGGGTAAATAAAGTATGCTCGCTATACGCAGGGCCCTAAATACTATATTTGTAGGAAATCGTACTGCGCGCACGCGTGGATGGCGGGAAATGTGGCATACGTCTACGACGATAAGATCTGCGACTGGGCTGACGACGTCAAGAGCATATTCTGGTGCCGTATTTTAGTTTATGAAAAATTATATAAAAAACCTATGTCTATTTTTTGTTATTGTTTCTTTTTAATTTACGCGAGTGATGATCGGACCACCAAGACGCCTGCCAATAACTGTATAGGGGTTATGCCAACACTTAGTTATGTAAATAAAGATACTGAATACTGCAGCTCAAAACTCAAACTTAACTCGGACTGTACTGCCTGATGATGAGATAGCGATAGAGCGCTATTTCAGTTTTAGTTACTAAATTCCTTTCTTTGCTTAGTATTTTTAGTTATTTTATAGGTGTAAGCCAGTGATCGTTCATATCTTAATCAGTAGTCATTACTACGCCCTGAGGCTTTGCCCGCATGGCATTATTTCTGGGGAAAAGTGTTCTATGTGTTATTTTAGGACTAAAACTACCTATCAAGTACAATAACTATTATGGCAAATTTCATTCAGTCGTTAATTTTTTTTTAACAATTTCTCGGCTTCTACTCATCGGATTATGATACAAAAAACACCAGATTTTAAGTTAAACCTAAGCTATGTAAACCGCATATAAATTGGTTCAGTAGTTTTTTATATGATGCGAGAACATACGGACAGATATACACCATTAAAATATGTAATTTATAGTAATATGTAGCTTATTATAGTTCTTTATACCATTTAAATATGTTAATAAATTATTATACAGACTTTTTGTTACTACTTTATTATAAGTATAGAAGATATACATGTCGATTCGTCTCTTTATAAAATGGAGCCATGATATATGAAAATTTAAGAAACGAACCTGCAGACAACGCTGCCAGTTGCGGTGACACAGCCACTGTGAGCTGCAACAGATAACTATCATTATTATCACTTTCTTCTAACAACGCACCCAGTGGAGCAAGCCACGTTATTATCACTTTGGTCTACCAACGTGCCCCGTGGAGCAAGCCATGTTATTATCACTTTGGTCTACCAACGTGCCCCATGGAGCGTGTCACGTTATTTTCATTTTGGTCTACCAACGTGCCCTATGGAGCGTGCCGCATTATTATCACTTTGGTCTACCAATGTGCCCCAAGGAATGTGTCACGTTATCCATCTTTTTACCCGACTATGGCGAAGCAAGTGAAGAGTAATTACAGTCTGTGTATGAATGTGTATAGGTATGTGGATGTTCCACCATAGCATCGCCCTAATAGTTTGATTTTGATAAGCAATGTATCAATCTTTTCGTCTTCAGGTATTTAGTCCCCGACTTCAGCGAAGCAAAGGAATGGTTATGTTTAACTAAAAACTTGGTCTGTTTTTGACAAGCAAGGTATCAATCGATTCGTCTACATCGCAAGAGTGTCATAGGCTATTTTTACCCCACGGTAGTTTGGTTTTAGTTTTTGAGCTTATGTCTTGTTAAGATATAGATTCATGACGTGGACATTTAGAAATCTGTTTCCTGATACTGAAAATATTTAAGGCACAAGTGAATAGTCTACTACTAGGTAAGTCATCATATAATTTACAAATAATTTAGAAGCATTAAGAAATTAAATTACAATGAATGTTTAAAAAACTTAGAAATGTAAAAAGAAAACTATCACCATCTCACCAAATTTGTGATACTTCAGAACTCAATTGATAGAAATATTATCTGTCATTCAACCATATACATAGCAGCGTGGATTTTTCAGAAGGGGCAGTTATTGCAGGTAAGGTATCTGTTAACTTAAGTAGCTACAAGAAAACGTTATTACGAGACTGTCCTTAATTTGGATATTTTGTATTCACAAATTTTGGAAAAAATGTACAGCCAGCTAGAAAAAGGGTAATTACACAAAAACTGTGTTTGGTGCCAATCGATACTGTTCCTTTAAAGATCAAAACCTCTAGCGGACTGACTGAGGTTAGAGTACTAGAAAAGTCAGAAATCGATAACAACATTTACCGTATATTTAGTATGAAATTAACGTCGATGAATAAAATAATTTATTATCATATCGTCCCACTGCTGGGCAAAGACCTCTCTTCCCTCCTTCTAATTTTTCCGGACTTTTGCTTTAGTTCGCCATTTTTTCTCGTACATGTCAAGTTCGTCTCGCCACCGCCTAGGCCGGCCACGCTGTCATTTGACTTGAATAAAATAAAATTCAAATAAATCGTTTGAATACAAACTTTTCTTAGTTTACTTTCATTAAGAATAATACTGGTCACCACAAAAAAAAAACAGTAATAGTTAATATAGTAATAAAGAAATATACTCAAAGTTAGCAAGATCTTCGACTTAATGAAACCACGATCCAGCTCCCTCTCAATCAATACTGAGGCCAAGAAATAGCAACTAACACCAGGTGACCGGAGAAAATTACATAATAATAACAACATAATTAGTAAAAACAACAAACACTAGATCCCCAAGACGGCTGGTCACCGCAAAACAATCTAGCAGAGCAAACCAATAACAATAAAAAAAAAACAATAGTAATACAAACAATAACAACAGTAATAAGAAAAGTATACAAATACTTGCAAACAATTTGGAAGTGGACATCCAGCGGTCATTACAAACAAGAGAAAATTCATGGAATATTGCTACACTAAATGCTATGACTTTAAAAACCGAAGAGAGTCTCATGGAATTGGAACAGGCTTTGCACTATATAAAATGGAATATTTTAGGAGTAAGGGAGACGTAACTTTATAATTTACTACAAGGGCGAAACTCCAGGACAAAGAGAAGTAGGATATATTTCTTTAAATTAGTCTTAGTAGCCTTATTTAAACAAATATATTAGAGAATTGAGAGGAGTTACAGAGAGGATAGCTGTTCTTCACATAAAAGTACACAATTACAATAAGGAATGGGTGATCATTCAGATTTATGCACCTACAGAGCAAGCTGAAACCAGCATGGTAGACCCCTTCTACAACAACCTTAGAGAAATTGTTCTAGAATACTAATCACCAATGATCATTATAAGCATATAATGATCATTGGCGACTTCAATGCACAGGTTGGTGTAAAACAAAGTGACAAGAGACATTGGTAAATTTGGATACGGCATAAGAAACAAAAAATGACAATAACTTATAGATTTCTTGCTGGAACAAAATCTTACCATCCTTAATAATACTATATTCAAGAAAAACCATCGTAACAAATGGACATGGATTTCCCCCGGTGGGGCTTATACAAACGAAATTGATTACATAATAAGCAACTGCCCAAAAGCTATTATTGATACAGGGGGTCATACAAAATTTAAACTTCAATTCCAATCACTGACTGGTGCGCAGGAAGTTAAGAAATAATCCGCCATAAAGAAGCAGAAAAAACATTTCAAGCAACCCTACACAGCAAATCAAAATATATGGCACCAAAAAAAAAATACCTTTCTTGAAATCTTGAACCGGTTGATTTATGATTCCATGGACGTAAACGAAGTTTCAAATTCAAATTAAAAATAATTTTATTTGCGTGAACATAGGTATAAAGTGATGTAACATTTAAATATTAAAAGTTCGCTATATTCTACCCCAACGGGGTGTGCAAAAAATAACAAAATTACATATACTATATTACAAATTATAAATTAAAATTAAAATTTGCATTAAATTAACAGTACAATTATTACCTACATACTATATTGGAATCAATTACATTATATGGATACATTACAAGTCAAACACACGCACACACATCTATTTTTTACATTTATAAAAGTTTGTCACATAAATAGTCATTAATAGAATAGTAGGCCTTTCCTAAAAGTAAATTTTTGAGCTTACTTTTAAATATATTTAATGATTCCACATTTTTTATGCTCATCGGTAGGTTATTATCAATTTTTATTCCTTTAACAAATACGCTATTGCTATACATAGTTGTTTGGCACTTCGCATTGCGTGTCCTAGTGTTATGTCTTGTACTTTTTAGAGTGTCATAGTTATTTATATTATTCCTAATTAATATTAAAGCTTCGTAAATATACAGCGAAGGGAGTGTTAATAGTCTTAGGTTCTGAAAGTATGGTTTACATGAAACGGTTTGACATAATCCACACATTGATCTGATGCACTTTTTCTGTGCTTTGAAAGTAGCTTCCTTATCTGTAGAGTTACCCCAATAAAGTACTCCAAATTTGATTGTAGAACCTACATAAGCATAATATGCACTCAGTAGTGCAGCATGATTAGTACTTTTCTGAGCATGTAAAGTGCATATGAAAATTGATTTAATTTGGTGCGTATATGTTCTATATCTGTCTTCAATGACATGTTTGAGTCTATATAGAATCCTAGAAATTTTGTACAGTTAGTTTCAGATAAAAGTTTAACATTGTGACTTATATAAGTTGATTTAAAATTGTATTTTTATTTCTGAATGTCATATAGTTCGTTTTGTCCAAGTTTATTTTGAGGTAATCTATATTTAGCCAATTGATAATGTCAGATACAACAAACACAAGTACAAGTTTACAACAAATTCGAGACTATGCTATCGAAAATTGGAATGAAAATAAAGACAAATGATACGATACTAGGCGAAGAAGTGTTACAGCTTCTATCAGAACGGAAACAGCTTATTTCATGTAGCAAGCATAGAAAAGAAAATTTGAAAATAATTAATGAACTTAGCAAAAAAAATAGGGAAAATATTAAACATCAGCAAAATATTAAACGCTTACAGACACTAGAAAAACACATAGCAAAAACAGGAGGAGTGCGAAGGGCACTAAAAGAGCTGATCGAAGAGGGTAAGGAATGGATAGTAAAAATGAATAAATCAGAGAAAAACCTAACAAAGAGAAAAGATGTTCAAAAACTTGCTACCAACTTCTACCGTTCCCTTTATGTAAATAATGAAGCGCAGAAGACGTATTCACCATTTGATGTACTCCCTGATGAACCAACAGTTTTGGATTGTGAAATAAAGACAGCAATTACTACTCAAAAAATCGAAAAAGCACCAGGTTCAGACAAAATTAAGAACGAACTATTACGAGGAACGATGGAAGAAATATGTCCAACTTAGGCGAAATTATTTAATAGTATTATAAGATCAAGGAGCATTCCGAGCAAATGGGGAGAGTCACACATAATACTTATTCACAGAAAAGGAGATAAAAGAGACATAGGTAATTATAGGCCTATAAGTCTAATATCTAACATCTACAAAGTGTTTGCACAAGTAATACTCGAGAGAATAGGAAAACAATTCGATGAAAATCAACCGGTGGAGCAAGCGGGTTTAAGGAAAGACTTCTCGATAATTGACCACATGTCAATTATCGAGAAGTCTTTCCTTAGAAGACACACAGTCAAACAAGTTCTTGAAAAGTTCAATGAGTATGGAAAAGCAGTTTATTTGGCATTTAAAGACCAAGGCATTTGACAGCTTGAACCATGAATGTATTTGGAAGTGCCTAAAAGATCAAGGCATAAGCGTGACATATATAACATGCATCAGAAACATCTACAATAATAGCAAGGCAATAATACGGCTGGAAAGTATAGGTGACGAATTTCCTATTAATAAAGGTGTAAGACGGGACCCACTTTCTCCAAAACTATTCTCGGCAATGCAAAAAGCATCTTTCAAAAAATAGACTGAGATGATAAGGGACTACACATAGATGGTACCATATTAAACCATCTTCGCTTCGCTGACGACTTGGTGCTTTTTGAGGAAAAACCATTAAAGCTAGAACAGATAATAAGACAGTTATCTGAACAGAGTAACAGAGTGGGGCTCGAAATGAATCCTTCTAAAACAAAACTAATGACAAACGCAAATGAAGTGGACATAACAGTTAATGGGGAAAAGTTACAATTTGAGAACGAATATCAAATCATCTATCCTGAAGATCAGTCTATGAAAGAAATCAACAAAAGAATCTCATCAGGATGGAAGCAATACTAAAGTTTGAAATTATGAAAAGCAAGGACTATAGCTTGTCTATAAAAAGAAAAACATTCAACTCCTGTATACTTCCATGCCTTACATATGGGTGCGAGACATGGGCACTCAGAGATACCCAGAGAGACAGACTGCAAAGTTGTCAACGAGCTATGGAAAGAAGTATGCTGAACATAAAGAAAAACGACAAAATAAACAGCGAAATTATAAGAGAAAAAACAAAGCTGGCCGACATCTTGACCAAAATAGACCAACAAAAATGGAGGTGGACGGGACATATGATTCGCAATAAATATGAAAAATGGAGCAAAATAATATCAAATTGGTACCCTAGAAATGGAAAAAAGAACAAGAGGGAGACAAACCAAAAGATGGGAAGATGAAATAAAATGGACCGCTGGACCCTTCTCGAGGAGGACAGTCTAAGACAGACTGCATTGGAGAGAGCTAGAGGAGGCCTTTGCCGACAGGCACTCCTAATTAAGAGACATTATATAGAATATCAAACGAAAAAAATATTCTGTGTTAAATTATCGGAAATAAAGGCTTATTATTATTATAGTACGAAATTAATGTCGATGAATAAAATTATTTATTATTATTATTATCAGCCCATATCGTCCCAATGCTGGGCAATGGCCTCTCTTCCCTCCTTCCAATTTTAACGGTCTTTTGCAATAGTTTGCCATTCTTTCTCGTACATGTCAAGTTCGTCCCGCCACCGTCTAGGCCAGCCACGCTGTCATTTGACTTGAATAAATTAAAATTCAAATAAATCGTTTGAATACAAACTTTTCATAGTTTACTTTCATTAAGAATAATACTGACCACCACAAAAAAAACCAGTAATAGTTAATTTAATACTAAAAACTCAGTTGGTCCGTTATAGAAATTTGATCTCTATATAAGAAACAGGGTCAATCAAAAAGTTTTTGTGTAAATGGCCCATACTAGATGACTGTATTTTTTTTCTTAAATTTGTGAATGCAAATCAAAATGTCTCCAAAAGTTAAGGGAAGTCCCTTAATATATATATATATATATATATATACTAGCTGTACCCGCGGCTTCGCACGCGTGGTGTTTTCTTTAGGTTCAAAGTACCATAATGTGCTATTCCAGGACCAATATAAAAACATTTGATCAAAATTTCTTCTGCCGTCAAAAATATTGCTCGGCTTCTAACTCACCGGATTGAGATACCAATTACACCAGATTTAAATCAAACCCTAAGCTATCTAACAATGAAAACTGCATTGCAATCGGGTCCAGTAGTTTTTACGTGATGCGTGAACAAACAAACATACAGACAAACAGACAGAAAGATACGGTAAAAAATATATTTATATTCTTGTTCAATACCTTTTTTAAGCACCCTATCACCTTTTTTATTTATATTCTTTGTACAGCCTTTTCCGTACCTATTGCTTTAATTATAAGTATAAATATATGTGTGAAATTGCAACAAAAAATCGGTCCAGTAGTTTCAGCGTGATACGTGTTCTTTTTAATAATTTTTAACCCCTATCTTGCGGAAACCCTTTAATTTTTCGGGATGAAAGTATCCAATGTCCTAGTTTCGGTGCGATGCGCGGTCAAGATACGGACAACAGACAAACAAAAATAAAAAGGAAAACAGTTTTGGCTTCAGTATCGAATATAGAGAACCACCCAAAAAATATTATTTATTACTTCAATATTAACATAACTTTGGACCCATATCCCGCAGAAACCCTTTACTTTTACGGTATAAAACGTGTCCTAAATTTTACCCATCATATAACTTAAGACGGTGCCAAGTTGGATCAAAACCCGTTCATTAGTTTCAGTGTGGTACTTGTTCTTTTAAATAAGTTTTAAACCCTATACTGCAAGAACCCATTATTTTTTCGGGATGTAATGTATACTATGTCCTATCTCGTAGTATGAACGCAAATCATACCAAGTTTCATTTGAATTCATCCAGTAGTTCTTGCCCCGAAATGCGCGGCTAAGATACAGACAGACAGACATACAGGTAAAAATGGAGAAACATACAGTTTAGGCTTCATTATCGAATATAGAGTAACCTCCAAAAAAATCTTTCACACACATTTCAATGTACAGAATTTGGACCCATATCCCGCTGGAATCCTTTATTTTTTCGGGACAAAAAGTATCTACAATTTTCACCCATCTTATAAACTATGTCTGTGCCAAGTTGCATCAACATCTGTCCAACAGTTTCAGCGTGCTACGTGTTCTTTTAAATAATTTTCCACCCCTATCCTGCAGGAACCCTTTAATTTTTCGGGATGAAAAGTATCCTATGTCCTACCTCGTAGTATGAACTCAAATCATGCCAAATTTAATTTGAATTCATTCATTATTTTCGGCGTGATGCGCTGCCAAGGTACAGTAAGACAGACGGACAGACAGACAGAAAAACAAATAAAAAAAAACAGTTTTTGCTTTAGAATTGAATAGAGAACGGCCTCCAAAAAAAACTACAAAATATCTTTAATTTACAGAATTTGGGACATTATCCCACAGGAACTCTTTATTTTTTCGGGATAAAAAGTATCCTCAATTTTTACCCGTTATATACAACAAAAAAGTTCCAAGTTGCAACAAAATCCCTTCAGTAGTTTCAGCGTGATACGTGTTCATTTAAATAACTTTCAACGCCTATCCTGCGGGAACCGTTTAAATATTCGGGATGAAAAGTATCCTATGTCCTACCTCGTAGTTGAACTCAAATCATACCAATTTTCATTTAAATTCATTCAGTAGTTTCGGTGTGATGCCTAGCCAAGATACAGACAGACAGATAGACAAAAATGAAAAAAAAAAACAGTTTTGGCTTCAGTATCGAATAGAGAGTACCCTCCAAATTTTTTTTTCTATATATCTTCTATGTACAGAATTGGACCCGTTACAGTTTTATTATAAGTACAGATATTAAGGGACTTTCCTTAACTTTTTTATATATATAGTCATATTATGTGATTAAGAATGTTTTCTTGTAGATACAACGGTTATGGTGCCTGCTCTTACTTTCCCTTCTCAAAAATCCCCTACCCTGTTTAATATAAAATATGTACGTATACGTACATTAATATAAAATAAAATGTAAACTTACCTGTCTTAAAATATGCGCTTCTAGCCGAACCATGTTGTATTCTATCCAATAATGCACATTATATTTAAAACAAAACAATATATAATGTACTTCATAACTCTGGTATTTACAGACTGTCTAGACAATGCCGCAAAACACAATTGCTTTAAATAATAAGTAATATATGTAATGACCGCCCGAACGAATGACGAATGCTCAGTGATAAAGTCTCAGCGAAAACATAAGACCTGCCGTAAATTTTTATGATACACAGAATGACTATACGCCATTTAAAGTCTGCTATTTTCAATTGTAATGTAATTAATCTAGCTAATTAACCAAGCTTCCACGTCTCCGACTAACAGCCTAGTGTGGGGCCGCTGCCTATGTATACTTACATATTTTTTTGTTAATAAACTTATGATTATTATTAATGCTGTAATTATATCATAGGAATCTAAATACCTACTCAAAAATATGATGACGGAAAATAAATCCATTTTTAATCGACTTCACAAAAGGAGACGGTTCGAATTAATGTGTTTTTTAGAAATGTATTTCGGTCGATTTCTCCGTCAATTGCGGACCGATTTTGAAAATTCTTTTGTTGTTTTAAAGGGTATAATACTCTTCAGGTAGTCCCGTATAAATTGTATTAAAATTGGTTTAGTCGTTTTTAGAGAATTAATATATTTTTTTAGTAAATCCATTTGATTTTGTGTTTATTTTGCCTTGATTTTATGTTTATATTGCCTCAAATCTTAAGATTTCTAATCCGATTAAGATGATTGTTTTTTTATTCAAAAGGTTAGACTTTCAGTGTAGTCCCATATAAACTTCATGAAAATTAGTATAGTGTAGTTTCTATTAGAAAATCTATTTATTATAGTTTATGTTCTCTAATATCTTGGAATTTCTGAACCGAGTTAGATGATTGTTATTACTTGAGAAAAAATACCTCTTATCTTATATTCTTTATTGTACACATAAATCACATAAACAGTAAATAAATTTTATACAAGATGTACAAAGGCGAGCTTAACCCTAAAAAGAGTTTTCTTCCAGCAAACCCTTGAAGAAAGAGAACGTTCAAACAAACGTAGGTTTCTGTGTAAATGAGCCTAAATCAGCAAGAAAATCGCAAATATATATATATATATATATATATACCTCGTATGTGGTACTGTATTAACTTCATCAAAATTGGTGATGGTGGCTTAGCGGTGATTTAATGATGGTGGCCTAACCGTTCTATAGTGCAATTTAGAATCCAACGATACCGGGTTCAAAACCTAGGCTCCGCACCAATGACTTTTCTGAGTTATGTGGGGTTTTCCATCGCTCCGTGCTTCGGAGGGCACGTTAAGCTGTCGGTCCCGGCTGTTATTGATTAATAGCAGTCGTTAAGCCATGTCAGAGGCCCTCGGGCGGCTTGACAAACTCTGACATCAGAGGCCAGCACACGACAAACAAACAATCAAAATTGGTTTAGTAGCTTTAAACAAGATTTAATTTAATTCACTGATATTATGCTTGGGACAAGTTTGCACGTCAATTTTGAACAATTTAACAACATTTATGATGCTGAAGGTTTGCACATGAGTGTAGTTCTGATGACAATTATAGTAAGTACTATTGAGCTGACCAGATGATGGATCCGAAAGGTAGTCAGAGGAACTCAACAACAGAATGATTAAACCCCATTCGAATTTGGGCTCATTTGGTTAGTCTTGATGGGTTCTCTGGTTTTATGTGGTATTTAGGGTCTGATGATGGAGCCAGAAGGTAGTCATTGGAATTCCAAAAAATAAAATTGAACCCCTTCGAGTTTGGGCTTATTTGGTTTGTTTTGATGAGTTCTCTGATGTTACAAAACAAACAAACCAACAAAAAAGTTTTTATTGGCACAACAAATAAAATATAAAAAAATATAATTAGTACCTAATAATTCAAATTAACATGTGCATGAAAAGCTACGCGAGTGTACCAAAAAGGCCAGTGCTCAACAAAATGATTGAACCCCTTCGAGTTTGGGTTCATTTGGTTTGTGTTTATGAGTTCTCTGGTTTTAAGTGGTATCCAGGATCTGATGATGGAGGTCACAAGAACTCAAAAACAAAATAATGGAACCATTCGAGTTTGGGCTCATTTTGTTTGTCTTGATGAGTTCTCTGGTATTATGTGGTATCCAGGGTCTGATAAAAGGAGCCGGAAGGTAATCACAGGAACTCAACAACAAAATGATGGAACCCATTCGAGTTTGGGCTTATTTGGTTTGTCTTTATGAGTTTTTTAGGTTTTATTTAGTAACCAAGGTCTGATGATGGAGCTGGAAGGTAGTCACAGGAACTCAACGACAAAATGATTGAACCCCTTAGAGTTTGGGTTCATTTGGTTTTTCTTGATGAGTTCTCTGGTATTAAGTGGTATCCAGGGTCTGATGATGGAGCCGGAAGGTGGTCACATAAACTCAACAACAAAATAATGGAACCATTTGAGTTTGAGCTGATTTGATTTGTCTTGATGAGTTCTCTGGTATTATGTGGTATCCAGGGTCTGATGATGGGAGCCGGAAGGTAGTCACAGAGACTCAATCACAAAACTATGGAACTTTTTCGAGTTTGAACTCATTTGGTTTGCCTTGATGAGTTCTCTAGATTTATGTGGTATAAATCTAGAGATACCACATAATGATAGAGCATATGATGATAGCTCTGATGATAGAGCCGGAAGGTAGTCAAAGCAACTCAACAATCAGATGATGGAATTCCTTCGAATTTGGGTTCATTAGGTTTGTCTTGATAAGTTCTCTAGCCTAATGTGATATCGAGGGTCTGATTATGGAGTCGGAGTCATAGGAACCCATTACCTCTCAATCAAATGATTAGGCTTATTTTATTGGTCTTGATGAGTACTAAGACACCGCCTTCAATAAACTCTTTCTTATTTTAAGTTGTATATTTGCATTATAATTATATTGGTAATTTCGAAGAATTGATATTGGTCTGGATCAATTGTATTTATTTTATTCTTTTTAGTGTTTTTTTCTAATATGAAATTGACTTATTTTTTATGGAAAAATATTTTTATTAATATAAAACCTCCGTGATTCTTACTCACGCAGCATAAACAAGAGGTGATAGAGACTATAATGTTCAGGGTATCTTCCTTTGGTTAAGTAGGGTTGCTACTAAGAAAGGGATTTTGAAAATTCTCACTCTAAGGGAGTGAACGGGTTGGCAAAGTTTGCACGCGGGCAAAGTCGCGGGATACATCTGATTATAATATGATATACATTTATTGATAGCATAATTAATGAATTAACTAAAAATCAAGTTAAATCATGTAACCAATGTAATTAACTGGCAGTACATAGGCAATTCAAAAATAAAAGACAAAGATCACGAGCTTGGGTGGCGCGCATAAGAAGAGGACTTTGTCCATCAGTAGACTAATGCAGGCTGTTAATGATGATGATATAACCAATAGTAATATTACTAACAAAATCATAATAATAACATGCAACGTAAATGATTAAAATACGAATGATCTCAAAAAGACAGTTTTTTTAAAATTTGAAATGTGCTTCAATTACAAATGAATTAAATTAATAATTTTATATATTAGGTATATAAAATTAAAACACACATTAACTTAACAAGATGAAAAATAATAAACATGCATTTAAATAAAACTAGAACTAGTCTATCAAGGTGGGCAACGTTCCCAAAATGCTGGCAGCATTGCCACGTTGCATAGCAATGCATAGTCTTTGGGCAAAGTAAAGGCCAGCATTTTGGTCACTTGTTACTTCAACCAGACGCCCTGGTAGATCTTTATATATTTTGTGTGCTCCTGGTCCCCACGGCCCTCACTAGGGCCGACACACTTAAACATAAACAACTAACATAACTTTTGGGGGGAGACACTTCTCTACCCCAAAAGGCTCAAATATATAACCGCTATCGAGGGTACTATATTTGCGCATTTTGAGGCTCTCAGCTGATTCAGCCGCCGCTACAGCCTTATTTTGAGTTCCTTGAAGATGAGACGGTGCAAAGGTGTCTACGCAAGTAGCATCCTACACCAAAGGCCGCCCCGTCTTCCATGCAATAAGAGTCATTCCGTCAGGTCTTTTACCATCGGCACGTATGAGGCCGTTAGGTTCTAAAATAGCAGCAGAGTTGGCGGTGGTAAAAGCCCAACGGATGACATCATTAAGGCTGGAGTGGCAAGGAATCCTTCCTGCGCTTCTGCAACAGGATAAGCCGAGGTGACCAAGCCGTTCAATAGCAGAGCCACACTGACAGCGATGAGGAGCACAGCATGAAGCGCCCAGGTGGAGTGAAACTACAATGCGAAAAGTTGAAGAATCCATGAGAGTTCCAGTTTTTGGTGATGGTAGAGCCATTAACCACATTCCCGATTCCGACTCACCGGCTAGGAGACGGGCTCGATCTGCGGAGCTTAAGCACGTGTTAATTAGAAGCTTCCGTACTAGCTCGCAGAGCAACCCGTCTCAAAGCCTCTGCGATGAGAGGATTTTGGGGAACTCGTAGTTAGGGCAGGCTAACAACCATAAGATGGTAGAATGCTACCGCGACCCCATCTTGCCCCACCTCGGTGGCGGACGGCTCACGGGGGGGTTTTAGTGGGTGCGAGCCCCACATACCCCCTTCCATCACCCCCGTGGTGGAAGGGAAGTGCGCAGGCATTTCCCCCCCTCAAAAAAAAAAAAAAAAAAAAAGGCTAACAACCATGCGTTCTTGGTCTCGTTCAAAAAGATGATATCAATATTGTCCAAAGAGGCCGCAAGAATTTTTGTGGTTTAATTTAGAGTACTGTGGACAGAAGACAAGAACGCGGGAAGAGCCACATCAGAAATTGGTCTGTTGCCCAGGCCCCCCAATCGCACTGGTAGTGCCTGTAACCACTTTCGCTCATCAAAATTTATGTTTAAAATCAAAGCCAAAGTGTTTCTTACGATGTCGTGACTCCTAAGAAGCTCTGCGTGCTTCCAAAGTTGACAGCATCGTATAGTATAAGTAAATTTTGGAACAAAGACACAAAAACGAATTATAGTAAAAGCCATGTGGACATTAATTTTGATTAAACGGTCTGAACAATCCCAAAAAACATGTTTTTTTTTTCTAAAGAAAAGAGGGTAGTATTCGTCTAGAATTGGGGAACCCAATAAACGAAGTGAGCATTTATAATAGTAATGTTGGGGGCCAAACAATAACATTGCCAAAGAAAATTGTATAAATTTGGAATTTTGTCTTTCACTTGCGTTAAAAGGGCTCCCCTATCTACAGAATTGAAAGCGTTCTTCGCATCCACCTTCAGCAACACCTCGCCACAATTTTGGTCTAAATAAGTTCTAACAGAATGGACGGCGGCTTCACAGCCACCTCGTGAGCCAAAACCTAACTGCACTGGCTGAAAAATATTTGCCAACTGAGACTATTTTTCTGCAGCAGATTTTGGCTGCGAGGCGACGATAGGTTGTACCAACTGAATTTGGTATTAAGTTTGTATGTTTGTATGTTAATATTAATATATGGATAGGCAATGAAGCGATGCAATCAGATTTAAGCATGAAAGGGAGTACAAATAACACCTGAGTGCTTCAAGTCAACCTCACCTGCTCGTGGTACATCCTGCTGAACAAAAAACGAGGCTCCGACGACCGACTGATGGCGGTATAACCATCCAAAGCTTAGCGTAGCTAAATAACACTGGCTGGTGACAACTCGCGATTAAAAAAAAATGCTGCGATTTGCTGGCGATTATGGGCATTAACCTTCCAACATAATAAGCCAAACAATACCAAGGCCCCTAATTCCCGGCCGCTCTGGTATTCCTGACTACGGCAGCGGTCATGGTAACGGCAGGGCAAGGGGGGCTAAGAATCCTCAGGTTATGGTAGGCCACCAAAAACTACTGACCCTGGCAACTTATAATTGAAGAACGTTATGGCTTGACGAACATCTTGTCCAACTGCAGGAAGAGCAGAAGAATTTAAGATTAGGGACATTTTAGGGTTGAATGAACTCCGAAGAGAGGAAAAAGACACCGTCACCCTAGAATGTGGTGTCGGATTCCTGATTAAAAAGGTTCTCACTGACAACGTTGTTAAAATCTTTAGTGTGTCAACAAGGGTTGCGTACCTTGCTTTCAAACTAACCGAGAAGTATAGCCTGAAAGGTTGTGCAGGTTTACACACCTACTTTTGCACACTCAGATGATGAGGTTGAAGATATGTATGAAGTCATATCAAAAGCATTACATTACACCACTAAGGCTCACTTCAACGTTGTCATGGGGGAATTTAACGCTAAAGTGGGAGTACAGACACGCAGCGAATTGACAGTTGGACCACACGAATTTGGCAGTAGAAATCCTAGAGAACAAATGCTTGTTAACTTCCTCGAACAGGAGGGGGTGTTCTTAATGAACACTTTCTTTAAGAAACACCCACAAAGGAAGTGGAATTTTAAAAGCCCCGACGGAACGGATGTGGAAAACTTTTACGCCCTGCTGTATTTTTCGCATGTGCCTCAACCTGATACCAGAAGTAAGGATTCCAGAGCCACTCTGACCTAACATTATACTGAAGAGCTGCCAGAAATAACCATGGACGAAATTGAGATGGCTCTTAAATTGCTTAATAACGGAAAAGCCCCTGGAGAGGATGGAATCACAACAGAGCTCCTGATAGCAGGAGGAAAACCACTATTCAAGGAATTTCAGGAAATCTTCAGCTCTGTCCTCTGTACTGGGAGAACTCCAGAGGCATGGAACAGATGTTTGGTCGTATTGTTCTCAAGTTTCAGCTACCGGAGCAGGCTGGGTTCCGTGAAAGATATGGCACCATAGAACACATCCACACAGTAAGGCAGATTATACAGAAGTCAGAGGAGTATAATAGGCCCCTGTGTATGCGGCCCCTGTGTGTAGGCGTTTGTTAATTATGAGAAATCTTTTGACTGAATCGAAACCGATTTAGATTTTCAGATGACATCGTAATAATGTCAGAATCATTGCAGGATTTGCAGTGGATGCTGGATAGCCTAGCTGAAGCATCCAAGAAAATTGGTCTCGGAATAAACTTGGATAAAACCAAGATCATGCTAAACGAGAACGTTCCGCCGTTACCGATTACAGTTAATTGCATTGCTCTCTAGATTGTTCAAGACTACGTTTACTTTGGGCAAATCTTACAACTAGGCCGGAACAATTTCGAGAAAGAAGCCAATAGAAGAATTCAGCTGGGCTGGGCAGCATTCAGGAAGCTGCACCAAGTCTTCTCACCTTCAGTGCTTAAAAACAAAGGTATTAAATCAGTGCGTTCTACCGGTAATGACTTGAGCTGAGCGTGGACTCTTACGGTACGGCTGGTCCACAAACTTGAAGTCGCTCAGCGGGCTACGGAGAGATCTATGCTTGGAGTTTATCTAAGGGTTTGAATTCGAAACGAGGAGATCCGACAGAGAACCAAGTTTACCGACAGCTCTGAGAATTAGCAAGCTGCAATGGCAGTGGGCTGGACATATTAGCCGCAGAACCGATAACCGTTGGGTTAAACGTGTTCTCGATTGGAGACCACGAATTGGCAAACCTAGTGTAGGACGCCGAGCGGCTAGATGGAGCGACGATCTGCGCAAGGTTGCTAGCAGAAAGTGGATGGGTAGAGCTGAAGATTGGGCCAAATGCGTGCCTTGGGAGAGGCCTATGTCCAGCAGTGGACGTATACAAGCTGATGATGATGATGAATCTAATTTTATTAGAATATCAGACCGTTCGCAGTATTAAAGAAAAGGAAAGAAATAGTAGTTTATGAAACGGTTGTATGACAGGGGTTATTAGCACGAGGAGCTTATGGTATCATTCGAGTGTTTTAATATCTAGTTATGTGCTGTTGTATACACTAAAATATATATACACTCATGCAATAGGAGGTAGGGTTAGATTGTCTATGTCGTACCCCCTAAGGAAATATTACTGTAATAATTATTATAGTTTAATTGAAATGAAACAATCTTGCAAGGTTACTTTTAAGAACTGATTACTGAATCTTTATTTATTACTTACTATACTTTTAATATACATTCGTAAAAATCAAAATATATTTTGATAAAATAGGGACCAAGGCGTTTTAAAAAAAACATCTTCGGTATGATTAAGGCGCCTGGTCGCCTAAATCTCACCACCTATATCCTAAGTCGTACTCAGAATAAACTCTACAGAATAATTTTTAATTACATGAAATTACATTAAAAAGCAAAAACTACAAACAACTTAGTTCGATCATCGGGTGGCGATATATCTAACATTGCGCACTACCAGGCGCATACTGCGCGTGCGCGAAGTGGCAAGCATCTGGTTATAACGAGCTTTTCAAAGTATCAATCCTAAATCCTGACATAACTTCACAAAATTCTACCGTTTGAGTCCGCCTAAATAATTGCCAGTAAAGCATAGAAATAGATGGTAACAAGAAAAGTAACATAACGATCATATTCCTCCTTGAAAAAGCTCCCTAATGAGTGAAATTAATAAATGAAAACTGTGGAAAAAAGTTACTTGTTATATAGTTATTTTTGCCTTGTGAAACCGGTCAGACACCCACTTGTTTTTGTTGACTCGTGTGACTAAATAATTCATAATTACACTACTACCCAACCAACACACTAGTGGAAATTGCAGCCTATTTTGTAACTTTAAGATATATAATAATATGATTCCGCAAAAGTCTTTAGGTACAAAATGTACCAAAAGTGGCAGTATTGAAACTAAATACGTCACTTGTCTTTATAATAGTTTATTCTAGAACCCATTTACCACCTACAACATTTATAGAGAGTTACGAAGAGCATTTGTCACTGAAAGTTTTATGAGGGTTTCTCTTGTTACTGTTATACGCCGCTCATTTGCATAAAAGAGTTAATTGTAGGCCATATAAAGCAGTTGTATAAGAGTTCAAATAACTACTCTTGTTCTACTAGAAGTTCCATAATAGGTTTAATTATATACAGACTCAAGTTCCAAAAAGACAATCAATGTAACTAAAGATCTAATTGACAGTATTAAGTTATACAATAGACATTATTTGCACCGTTGTACAGACTTAGTCAATCCGCCATTACTCAAGAAAATTGACTTATTTATTTGCAATATTTAGATGTTGTTGTTGTTTGATGTGTTTCATTAAAATTAACTTTGTTTACGTCAATATACAAACGACCAATTGCAGATAATAAACTGTCGATACATAATAAAAACACGAAATAAAAATAGTCACAACTATTTACCAAATATTTCTTTAATCTTAATGTTATTTCGAAAGCGCTTAAAAATTATTGGAGAAACACCATATATATGCACAGTAAATATGAAAGCTTTTTAATCCGCTTGTGTTTAACAAACTAATAAGGCACATAATTATGAATTATTTACATGAGAATTATATTTTAATGATGGCCAATTACAATATTAATTACTCTTTACCTTTTTGACATACGAGTACAATACATTCATTCATATTCGTTCACTCGTTCACAAAAGGGTTAGTATGGCGTTACTCATCCGTTGCAGCTCTTGAGACACCATTTTACTGCTATTGTGCAGTTGTAATAGAACAAAAGGCTACATAAAATTGTGCCCAAAATGACAATAGAGCTGAGACACTTACATCTTAGCACTTTTGGGCATAATCAGATTGACTCTAAAGCCGTTATGCAACTAGTTTGTGTTGGTTATAGATGTTACTTTTTATGACCGTCAGCAGAGATATTACTAAGGCTGTGGTACAACTCGAGCAATGTTACCCTATCTACTAACAACAAAAAACAAACTTAAAACTACAAAAGGAATAAAGATTCTTGATTTTGCTGGTAAGATGATCGTTCGAAATATTCGTTGCTGTTTCCATGTTATCAGGTGGAGTCAAATTCTCCTCAATATCACTGCTGTCAGTCATTTTTTTTCTCAGAGTAAGAATTATGACCAATAAAAACACATTAACTAATAAAATTAATAATTTAATAGTAGATTGTATGACAAGGGAGCAAAATAATATTTTGACGGCGAGGGCGCTATTTTGAATCCAGAGCGGAGTGAAAGATTCGAGAGTAGAATCTTTCACTCCTACTTACTTCTAATTACTTTATTCTTCTAAGTGGTTGCTTACAAAAGAATATTTTAAATAAAGAGTCATTTTATTTTGGAAAAATATTTTTATTTTTTGATTTTGAGTGGCCTAAGCAAACATCAGAAGAAATATAAACCAAATAAAATAGTGAAACTTACTTAAACCTCAAGGCGTTAGTAAATTAAAGCCAAGGATGAATAACCTACACATAAAACAATTGAATTAGTTTTGATGAAAATTATCTATGATTTCACTACAATTATATGGAACTGTTTAAAAAATGGTTACACATCTCGTAGATATAAAGAAACATAAACACAAAACAAATGGATTTCTAAGTTGTAAATATATAAATACTTTTTAAGCAATCTTTTACGAGATACCACCGGTACCACTTAAGACCTGAGAACTCATCGAGACCAATCACATAAGCCTAAATTCGAATGGGATTCACCATTTGATTGTTGGGTAATGGGTTTCTATGACTCCGGTTCCATCATCAGACCCTCGATACAATATTAGACCACAGAACTTATCAAGACAAACCCAATGAGCCCAAACTTAAAGGGGTTCCATTATCTGATTGTTGAGTTGCTATGACAACCTTCCGGCTCCACCATCAGACCCTGGATACCACATAAAATCAGAGAACTCATCAAGACAAAAAAAAACAGTTTTTTGCTTTTTTTATGCATCTGTCTGTCTGTGACTTGGACACGCATTATGATATGAGTTCATACTACGAGGTAGGATAATTTTCATATCGGTCCCGCAGGATAGGGGGTATTTATTTGGAGTTGGTGTTCATGTTTTACGGTTTACTTCCGTAGTTCACCTCTAGGATAGTCAAGGAATACTCCTCCGAAATTCAAATACCAGCGGTTTAGGCTGGGCGTTGTCAGTCAGTCAGTCAGTCAGTCAGTATGTATGTCACGGTACTGTTTTATAGGCATGATTAAAATAATGTAATAAAACACATAGTTGTATTATTACATCTAGACATATAATAAAGCAGTAAGTGTAACTAAACTCTCTCCCTCAAAATAAATATATCGCTTGGCCAATTGATCGTCTATACTACGTTGTGAATATAAGTAACCCGGAACTTTTAGAGTGCGTGACTGTACTGGGAAGGAATGAAAATTAATATGAAAGTACAAATACAGATATTACAATAAATATGTTAACTTAGCATCTGAGATTTGGTTATTAACATAGTGTTAACAAGAGCGTGTTCTTTGATAATATAAATGTGTTATTATAATATTCAAATAATTACTGAAGTCATATCGTTTGCATCTCTCCATACAGCACATCATAAAATATAAAACAGGAAATCAGAAGACTTATTGTTTACTTATTATTTAATTGTGAGAAGGTGTTTGTTTGTTCTGCCTGATATTCTCCGACAATATGATCAGAGACCTTAAGGCATAACATGTTTATTCTCTTTTTATTTTAGAGTTTGGCTATGTAAAACCACTCATATGATAGTAGAACTTTCATCGTCTACTAAACGGAGTGGTATGAGGATGGGGTAGCGTAGGTATATTTTATGTGTATAGCAAAGCAAACCATTCAGTCTAACATAACTGGAGTTAGTTCAGGTTGACTTAGTTGAACATAATCGGTCTATGCCGTAACTTGTCTTTTACTGACTATGTCAGTTAGTTTTATTTAAATAAAGTCTGGATTATACCAGTAAATGGTTATAGTTGTCATTAGGAATAAATCCCTTTAGTTTATCGGCCTTGCCGTAATTCGTAGTTGAGACTAAAGCCTCTGATATTCAATATGTTTCCTTAAATATTTAAGGGTTTTATCTGGACTATGCCAGTGTGAATTATTTAGTATTCAGGAATAATCCTCAGTAAATTAATTATGAAATTATTACACTTTTGTAAGTACATTTCCATAATAATTGCTATTAATTCAAGGTTGTACCTTAATTAAAGATTTCGTAATCGATCAACAGTAAGCATGTCAATCCATCACTAGTGCCTGACAGAGCCAGAATTTACACGATAAGGGTCCCTTTGTTCAGCTTATAGCCTTCATCTTTTTTCGGAACATAAGATATTCTATCAGTGCTGGGTGCCAAAACAACAAAGTGAAAATTAACATCCCTTCCATATATTTCAACCAAGAAACCAATTAATTAGTTCGTGATTGACTATATAAATATAATTAAAGATTTCGTAATCGATCAACAGTAAGCATGTCAATCCTTCACTAGTGCCTGACAGAGCCAGAATTTACACGATAAGGGTCCCTTTGTTCAGCTTATAGCCTTCATCTTTTTTCGGAACATAAGATATTCTATCAGTGCTGGGTGCCAAAACAACAAAGTGAAAATTAACATCCCTTCCATATATTTCAACCAGGAAACCTATTAATTAGTTTGTGGTTGATTATATAAATATAAAAGTTCTGCTAGACTGAAATAGTATTAAAATTCACCCTTAAGGCGTAATTCATCTTTAATCTTACATAAAGAAATTGGTTTGAAGGGTAGGAATATGACAGTTAGGAGGAAGCAATCGGAGTCAACCTCCGCTATCACCGATTACTAATCAAGCCATAATTTATCTGTATTTGATATTTATGTTTGAAGGTTGAGTCAGTAAGCAATGATCTGTTGGCCGAACAGAACAATACTCCACTTACTCATTGTATTGTGTGCGTAAGGGTATCTCCTCTTTGTGAAGTCCTTTTGATAGCAGCAGATATTATTTACAAGTCAGCAATGCATAGGAAAGATCACGTATATAGTAAAGGTTGTGAGGCTTTAAAATCGCATCTATCTCCATACAATATCACTCACTTGGTAATAATTCATACAGTATGTAAATGAATAAGCTATCACTCAATTAGTATATAATGTAAAACAAAAGTTCGTTATTTTTCTATTCTATAAGGATAAGGGTATGTTATACTTATTTCTAACGCTGTTGTATTTAGTGGTCATTCACCTGCGCCAACCAAGGGAAAGGGGGATCCTGCTTCTATCAGAAACAGAAAGCCGTTCCGAGACCTAACAGATTAATGACCCTTAAATAAACGATTTCGCCTTATTAGCTCTATAACCCTCCACCAATTTATTCTAAGATCAGGAAATCTCGTGCCGTTATCTAAAGGGAACATAATAATAAGATATAATGTGCAAGGTTAATAACTGGCATTGAAATTCAGGTAGCTGTAAATAAACATTATTATCATCCCTAATAACACTTCTCCAATCCATGATACAATCAGGAAATCTCGTACCATCATTAACTGAAAGTGACATGATATAAAATAATATGCAAGATTACTAATTATAGTAAAAGTCAGGTAGCTGTAAATAAACATCATTATAATTTTCTAATATCCCTCCACCAATACATGATACAATCAGGAAATCTCGTACCATCGTTAACTGAGAAAACCCCTGTATATATAAAAGTGAACCTTGATTTCAAAATTGTTCTTTAATTTCGATTAAACACACTAATTACATCAAACTAGATACCTTTAGTCCGTATTTTAGGTAAATTCCGACTAGAGATCAGTTATAATCGGCAAATTTGAGACTAGGTGCACCTGTTCCTAGTACGTTCAGATACTTGTTTAAAATATTTATTCCATCCAGTCCTCCTGGTAATTCAGGATATAAGCCATCCTAGTACCAGACCTCATCCAAATCGGTTCAGCCGTTTGAGTGTGGAGTTACGAATGATGATGATGATGAAAAGTTTACATGTGCCAATCCAGCATATAAGCTATCCTAGTATCTGTCTTCATCCAAATCAGTTCAGCCGTTTGAGCATAAAGGAGTAAGAACTGCGATGACGAAAAGTATTACATGTGCTAATCCAACAGATAAGCTATCCTAGTATCTGATTTCATCCAAATCAGTTCAGACGTTTGAGCGTAAAGGAGTAAGAACTGCGAGGATGATGAAAAGTATTATATGTGCTAATCCAGCATATAAGCTTTCCTAATACCTAATTTCATCCAAATCTGTTCAGCTGTTTGAGCGTAAAGGAGTAAAATAAAAATGGTGATGATGATGATGATGAAAATCATTCCATGTGCTAATCTAGTATATAGCTATCCCAGTACTTAATTTCATAGCAAATCAGGTTAGCCGTTTGAACGTAAAGGAGTAAAAAATATACCTACATACTTCCGCCTTTACAATGTTAAACAGTGTAATCACTCAATAATCACCAGCATTCTTCAATACACAAAACCCGCTAGTGGCAACCATCATCTGTTAAAGAAGAAAAGAGTTCCCTAAAGTATTTATCTAGACTTCAACTTAATGCCCATTTTAAGGTTTAGAAATCACTCGAAGATTTCTATTTATCTAGTGTTTATATAGTCAATTTTCTATGAAATTTGCCGTTGAACATAAATGTCTTACTTAAACCGGTGAATTATTTTTATGGTTATTTTATGATATAACTAGCCGCCCCCACGTCTTCACCCGCGAGTGGCAAATTTCATCAGTTAAAGTGTTTCCTAAAATATTTATCTAGACTTCAAATTAATGCTCCATTTTAAAGGTTCAGAAATCAATCAAAGATTTCTATTTATCTAGCGTTTGCGTAGCCAATGGTATATGAAATTTGCAGCTGAAATTGTCTTACTTAAACCGGTGAATTATTTTTATGGTTATTTTATTATATAACTAGCCGCACCCACGTCTTCACCCGCGTGTGTCAAATTTCATCAGTTAAAAGAGTTCCCTAAAATATTTATCTAGACTTCAAATTAATGCTCCATTTTAAAGGTTCAGAAATCAATCGAAGATTTCTATTTATCTAGCATTTGCGTAGCCAATGGTATATGAAATTTGCAGCTGAAAATAAATTTCTTACTTAAACCGATGAATTCATTTTTATGGTAATTTTATGATATAACTAGCCGCACCCACGTCTTCACCCTAGCGGATGATGATGAAAAGGGGTTTCATTCCAGGGCATAAGCCACCTTAAATTCAAACCTCAACCAAATCCGTTCAGTTGTTTGATCATACATCTAGTCATGAAGTACATCGCGTACCATACCCAAACTAGGTACAAAGTACTTTACTAAAGAATGGAAGCAATATTCATATAAAAGGATTACCACTATTAGCGTGTTGCCTACCGTCCACGACTGACTGCACATGCGGCGAGCGGCGAGCGAAAGATCCGATTACGGGGAGTACTGTCTCGCTCACTCGATATACCTAGTTACCGCGCTACAATCTCACGATCTATGATTTCATGTGGACCAAGTTGGTAGGTACCTAAGACTAGGTACCGTCCACCGCCAAAGCACACATGATCCCTGCACCTGTCCCAGTGTCCTCCACTCGATGCGCGAACAAACATACAGACAGACAGACAAAATTCCCAAAGGTTATATTTCCGTTCAACAGCCATTCCAAGCACCACAGACCAATCCTTCCCAAACTACACTGTACAGAGACCCCCCGACACTCACGGCTCCATTATAAGTATTGATTAATATGATAGAATAATTATATCTCCGTGCGCACTGCTTACGTTTTTTTTTTCTATGTCGATCGTCCCTCGCATCGCTGCACAGAATAAATAATAGTACAAGATAGAACGTAGCCGATTATCTCTTTAAATGCTTTACGTTCACTACCACAATTATCGTATGTTCTCTGCTTGTTAGCTACTACCTTACCGCGTGCGCACGCGCAGTATGTGCGCAATGAGGCATGTTGGCGATATATCGTCACCGACTAGACAAAACATAACACAAAATTCTCTTTACGAGGGCTACGTCCCTCCAGCATGCCGGACGGAGCGGGCGCCGCACACCGAACATAAACACTACCCTAATTCATTAAAACAAACCCCAAGTAACCCTTCTCGAATCAGAAATAATTTTAGTATGCCTCTCATCCTGTTAGTGCACTATTTCGCTGAAACTCCAAGTATCTTCCAAGAGCGCCGCTCGGTGACTCTCCGGGCCCAGGCCGCCCCAATCACTTTAGGTACACTACGATTTTATTGAACTCCGGAGCCGATCGGCGCACGCACAACCACTCACTTATAGTGTTTCTTCTTGACTGGCCTCTCGACACGTCTTAATTTCTCAAGGTCTCGCAACGACTGCCTCGGACGCCCGGCCTCGCTTAACTGTTACGTACGTGTCTCGCGGAGACGCTCCGCACGCGACCTATCCTCGGAACGATCCCGCACTGACTGGCTCCCGCTCCCGGGGTTTTTCCATGCGCATGATTCAACGGACTACGTTCGTTGTTCTCCCCACCCTTTGGGCTGCAATGCCTACAACGCCGAGCCAAAACTTTCCACTCATAATACTAAATAATTCCAGTACCTACGAACTTTATGATTAGAATAACAATGCAATGTTCACGTTAAGCAAAGGGTTAAACACATTGACGATCGAATTATGGTTAGGTACATAAGTACCAAACAATCTGTAAAAGGAAGATATTTAAAAAAACTAGTGTGCTAAAAATAAGCTACTAAATAAGAAAAAAACATTTTAAAAATTCGTGTCTGTCTGTTAGTCTGTTCACGCATCACGTTAAAACTACTCTACCGATTGAGATGCAGTTTTTACCGCTGGATAGCTTAGGATTTGACTTAAAAACTGGTGTACTTATTATCTCAATCCGATGAGTAGAAGCCGAGAACTCGATAAAAAAAAATTGACGGCTGACGGAATTTTGTTTAAATGTATTGTAATATTGGTTTTTGGGGTCTTAGAATAGTAAAAGAGTTCTTTTAACCTAGAGAAATGGCCACGCGTGCGAAGCCGCGGGTACAGCTAGTTTTGAATAAATTAATACAGTACCACACTACAGGTCTTCTTTCTCAAATAAAAACAATCATCTAATATGGTTCAGAAATAGCAAGATATTAGAGAACATAAACTATAAAACAAATAGATATTTTAATTAAAACTATTTAACCCATTTTGATGAAGTTCATATGGGACTACACTAAAAGTCTACCCTTTTGAATAAAAAACCTTTTGGTTTAGAAATCTTAGAGGTTTACTAAAAAAACTATTTATTCTCGAAAAACTACTGAACCAATTTTGATACAATTCATATGAAGGTATACCCTTTCAAAAAATACTATTTTTAAATTGGGTCCGCAGTTGACGGATAAATCAGCCAAAATAATAAAAAAAAGGATTGTATGGCTTGTATGGCCAAGTCCTAAATTATGAGAAAATGAAAAAAAAACGTGTAAGGAGCTCGATTAATGAGAAAACAAAAATTGATTATTTTTTATATCTTACTTGAGCAGAAAATCGAAATGTTTTTTTTTTAAATAATACGTACGGTACCTATTATATCAACAAGGATTAATTTTGTAAATAAGGATCAATACTTGCAAAGGAATGCGTTATTGAAAAGGAAATGATAAGGCTAACTGTTTTCCCCTCTAACTCATTGTTAAAAATTCGGGATTTATAGGTAGCAGAATCAATAAAGACCGAGTCAACAACACAATGGTTTATTTTGTATCCTACCAGTCTTGTACTTCTTCTTACGTGTCAGTGGCACAACAAACAGAAATAAATATTATTACACGTATGTTAAATAAGTTTAGATTAAAAACTTGCAATCTTTACTCCGTCGTCCGTGGCATCTCTAAGGTCTTCCCTTATGCAGGTGTTAGGGCACAAGGCACAGATGAGCTAATAGGAGATCTTTGGACGGGGACTCCGCAGTCACGTTGGCTTTGAATAAATTATTCTGTTTACCAATTGATTGAATGGGGTCACGATAGCCCCATTTGCACATACTGTATCTACAGCGACCGACCTGGGTCCGGAGTTGGTTGATGGACTTCTAGACAGGCCTCAGAATATCACGTCCTGGGGGTAGGTGTTCTTGCGTTTTGTAACCTGGTGGTGCTGGGTGTTTCTCCTTTCTAAGTGTGATCTTAAGTGCTACTGGATGGTCTTCGGCGGCTGTTGTCATGCGCAAAAAGATTTTACGACTCTTTCACTGGACTCTTGGAGGAGGCTGTCGTAAGTAGAGAGGATGTTGGTGGTAGCGTTCTTGCTTAGACTTCTTCCATTACACAAGCAACATCACAATGGAGCAATGCCAGCCAATGGATAAATAATTTCAAGTGGGTCAGTTTGAAGCAGCCAGTTACCCTGCGGCAAGTATCATTCCACGCGACGTCAACATGCTTGGTGCCAAATAGGGCACGCAAATTCGCGGGCAGAAAAACATAGCAAATTATATGTTGTAATCTGATTTCACTTCTCTCTGGTTGTTTTTTTTCGAGTCATTGTATTTCTTGAATTAACTTTATGATTATATCATATATCACGAAACAGGCTTGACCTAGTGTGGGGACCACCAGTAATTGTATATGCTATACTGTGTTTACCTTATGCAATAAATAATCTTTAGTAATCTTCCAATTCCCGTAAAGTCCGCCCTTTTGTTTCCGGAACATATCTCCATACATAGAGAGCACACAGTATTGCATTAGCTGTGAAGATCAAGAAGGTTCCCCGCATGCCATGTATTCTATTAAATATGACGAGTTTTTTAGCGTGGAAGCGTACAATCCACAATTGAAAATAATAGACAAAGCTCCACCAACACTTCTATGCTTGACAGGCATTAACTCTGCCCCTATAAAAAACACAATCGCATTCAGACCTAAGCTGTTAAAAGTCATAAACCCAATCAAACAGTACATGCATAATAAATAATTATTCAGTTTTGTTTTTAAAATACCTCACAGTAATATTTGTAATAATATGATTGCATACAGCACAATTCCAGCGTAGAAAATAGCGTCCTGATTCTGTGTCGACTTCTCTACTAGTTCCAAGAAGTACACCAATATAACGTTGTGACATGTTAAATCATGACTCCAAGTTAGATTTTGTTATAGATCTCGATAATAGAATATATTGTACAACGCCATCTGGCGAGGAGCAGCGTCTTTTCTATTAGATCAAGTTGTGTTTTCTCCGTATCTGAAAACCAGACGCCGAGTTTGTAAAAAACGCCGAACTCCACCACGCGTGCGCCACTTTCTTCGTTAAAGGAATAATGAAAGCTTTTCTTGTTGAAGACAGATTGATAATTTCGCCTATCTAAGAATCAAGAAATAATGGTTGAATTTGCCTCTGCGAGTGAAAGGGAAAAGTTTTCATCTACTGTCTCAAAATAGATAAAATGGTTAATCTACGCAGCGACAGCTAGCTACAAGTGGCGTGAACTAGAAGAAAGGTGGAAACTAAGTGGAGATCTCTGTCGGCAAGTAGCGAGCTTCTTAGTGTTGCTATTAATAATTGACGTTCCAGGAATATTTCGGGCTCTGAATAACTTTGGAAGAGGAACGGCTTGTTTAAAAATCCAGAATAGGTCGCATCTTTAAGTTGGCTAACAAATAATAATTACAGAATGGAGCGTTTGATATGTCGAAAATAATTTAAATCTAGAAATCGCTTGCGATGGTCACACCATGGAAGGTTTTGACATAATGCAAAAATCACGTCAAAGTTCCAGAGAAATTCTTTTTTTTGTATGGACTTGTTCGAGTAAACACCGGATGCTGGCTGATATGTACCAAATCTGGCTGGAGGACAGTGACCAGTATTACTAGGCCGACAAGGTCTACTTTACGAAGCAAATGACAGGGTTAGTTCTGGATTTTTCGAGATAACCGGAAGTTCAAGATCTCAGTAGAATGCTACTCGAAGTTGCAAAACAAGATAGTATATATACAAGTGAGAAGCCTGTGGATTGGATTTTGATTTCGGACGTAAAACTGAATTGTGCATTCATAGTTGGCACGTGATAGATTCGGCGCAGGCGGCAGAAAAATACGCAGTTTCTCTTGTGTGAACAAAACGACCGAGGCACGCTGTCCAGAACGAAGCTGCCCTGTTACAGGCGAAATAAGTATACGAGTGCAAAAGCCAGGTTAGTGTGTTTTCCCGTGACTTCAGTTTTGATCCAACGAAATATCTGTTTTGATTTTGCACCGCGTCTATCTAAGGCGGGCATCTCGAGACACATTTGAACACGAAGGAACGTGGGTTTCAGGTTATATCGTGCATCTACGGTCGGCTATTGTCGTCACCACTGCGAGCTGCTGTGCGCGATCACCCGGGGCTCACCACCGTTCGTGGAAGAAGCCGGTCTACGAGGGACTCCAGAAGGACTCCAACGCACCACCTGTCCAGTAGAAGATATCACCACCGTTCGTGGTCAAGCAGTAGGAGCTGATCGAGTGGCGTAAGGAGGCGTTCCGCGGCGGTACGCGAGACGACGGTACGGCGTCCCAGGAAGCCTCCAGGTTGGTCCACTCCAAATCATTTTGAGTCAGCGAGCTACGGTAGCGAGGGAAGTCTTCGCCTTCTAACGTGTTAATAATACCTATATTTGTTGAAAGATACTTTCTGATATTATCTAGATACTTTCTGTTACTTTCTATATACTTTCTGTCTAATTTCTGTTATTATCTAGATATTTTCTGTTTATTTCCTAGATACTTTCTGTTTATTTTCTGTTTACTTTCTATTTTAGAGTTTGATTTCCCTCTGGGAAACACAATCATACACACACACACTCTGTTTGCACTAGTTCTCTTTTAATTTAAAACATTCTATGGCAAAGACAAGAATATTCCGTTGCGTTGTGACCAATACATGTTAATCTGCTGAGCACAGACTCTCTAAGTTTTACTAGCCTAGGATTCTCCAGTACTATAGTAAATTCATAACATACAGGCCGAAGTTAAGTACTAGAATTTTTATGTTTGAGGAAATTGTATAATATTTGAGAATTTTGAGTTTTGAGTATTAAGTTAGTAATATTTCCTATTATAAGATCGTGCTGTTTATAATTATTTTGATGCAGAACAAACTAAATTAAGTGTAAAATATTTCTTTTTAAATTCCTCAGTAAAGGGGAGAGTACCAATCCTTCGATAACTCATGTGTGCTTTTTCTATTTTTTGTAATAAAGCCCTTTGTTATTGAATTTACCATCTTGTTTTAATTCCTCGCCTTTACCTGAGAAGGAGGTCCGTTTCCTTAGCCGGGCAACGGTACTTTCAACGTCACCACCGCTCCAATACAATATATTCAATAGGATAAAGATATGAATACTCGGCATGTAAAAGTCTACTTGTTATCTGTGTTCAAAAATCTCTAATTGTAATTTTCTGTTTATGCTTTCTGCTAGTCAAATTTCTTTCTGAGCAGTGATAAACGCACTCAACTCAGTTTTTGATACACCATCATCTCCTCTTAACCACAGGAAGGCTTTCTCGCATTTTTCTTATTTGCCTTTACACGCGAGCCAGGGAGGTGATTCATAAAAGATATTACCACAGTTATGAGTATTGGAACTAGCATGATGAGACTGATAGTTTTGTAATGGAGAAACCTTCCTAAGATCCCAGCGATCGCCATGTCTATAGCCATGTTGATACCAAATAATTGCATGGAGAGGAATCTGTATTTTAGATCTAACATTTCTGTCATACTCAGACAACTGACTGGCATAAGGCTGTTCGGTCCAAGCCCTTGAAATGCTTCACTTGTGAGAACTAAAGCTGTATTATCAGCGACGAGAGATAAGGACCATCCGGCGATGACAAAGCTAGAAGTGATGATATAGCTCTATTTCCGTCCTCTCCATTGCATGAGCATTGGTAGTAGAATAACTGGTATACCTGCCAGACCGTATATTGAACCTGGAAAATAAAAATAAAATATCAGGTTATCTGACTGTAATATTGATTGGCGCCACATAATTGACAAAACGCCCTGTTAATAGATGACCAAAACAGCCAGTCCATTTAATTACACAAAGTTACTGAGTGACCGTCCTGTTTTAGATTCAAACTGATACGCCAGAAAGGGGTGTCCGAAATCTGTACAAATCCATTTGCATGTAATATATTTATTCCATTAGTGTAAACAATACATCATGATTACCAATCCAAGAAGACGTGTCCATGTCCAAATGTATCGAGCTGTTATTTGACTTCAATTGTTGCAGCAACTGGGTTGGGTAAGCCAATGATCCGCCTACTGACAGGGCTGCCAGTTGCGGTGACATCACCACCATAAGCTGTGAAAATATCGTAAGTTTGCATGTTCATCATCATCAGTTTATATTTGTCCACTGCTGGACCTCACTGAGCTCGGTCTTCAGCTCTCCTTATTCAGTTTCGGCTAGCCGCTTTTCATAGGTTGTCATTCTATCTGGCTATAAAGCGACCTACGCTACGTTTTTCTAAGCATGATCTCCACTCGAGAACTTGTCTACCTCAACGGTCATAGTACTTGATAATAAGTATAAAAAATAGATATCATATGACACTATCCCAAGTGCGACACTTGAGACAATGAGACAATTGAGACCAATTCACCGATTTTGTTTATAATTTAATTTATAACAGGTATACTTAAGGGGATACGTAGTCACCTGCGAATGTCGTTTTTGCGAATGTCTATTCATCGAAGTCTATTCATCGAATGCTTACATCATCGAAGGGTCGTTACTGCGAATGGGCAAAATTACGAAGGTACGTTTGCTCAAATGGTCAAAACTGCGAAGGCTTATTGCTGCGAATGGTCTTATGATCGAATATACTAATATTCTATCAATTTTTAACCCAATAAAAAAAGAGAGTTTATTACGCGTACCTACCTATGTAATACTGTTGAACATGCGTAATAATCATATACAAAATGTATAGTTTGAACGGGACCTGGAAGGAAAGTACCCTCAATATTGAATGTAGCAAATTTAACTCAAAGGAAACATTCACTTATTTTTAAAACGCACAGCTTAGTACGTTGGCTGTCATTCACTCAGTAGGTATGTTATATAAGTACAGATTTTAATAGTTTAAATTATTTATTGTAAGTAGTCAGCATAATATCAAATAGGTACATACTATAGTACTTTAACAAGTTCTTGAGTACAAGTTCTCCTTGCTTTGACTGCCACCAAATGAGTCTCATCTTGAAATACCGTCGACTCCTGCTAGCAATATATTATACTAACCTGGTATTTTTGTTTTTGTTCGTATAATCTAAAAGCTAATAGATAAAAACAACTTTAGATACAAACCATAAATTAAAAAAAAAACGCCTGCCTGCCAAAAAATAAGTTATGCCATTAAATTATATACCTTTTGTTGGAATGTGCTCATCAAGTCCCTTAATTTGATACCCATATTATAAAACACGAAGTTATTTCGCATTTGTTTTGGAGCCATAAAAATTTATTTTAAAAAAATATGTTTTTATACCATACATACATCCAATATTGTTCAGGCGTTTAAAAGCTATAGTGGAATAAAGAAACTCACATACATACATACACACATACATGAACCCTGAAAATATTACACTCCTTTTCTGGGCAGTAATGTAATAAACAGGAATAAAATATGTGGATGTGTTAGCTCGTTTATTAGAATATTCGAACAAACGACCTTTCGCAGGAATAAACGCAAAATCGACTGGAATATCCCTTGGGATACGTACGTAATTTCGAATGTCGATTTTGCGAATGTCTATTCTTCGAAGTCTATTCATCGAATGCTTACATCCTCGAAGGGTATTTATTTTCTGCGAATGGTCAAAATTGCGAAAGGTACGTTTGCTCGAAAGGTCAAAATTTAGAAAATCATTTTAAAGTAGTGTATAACTTCAAAATATGTAGATATTCATTGAGTCCACAATGTGTCCAAAAAATAATTAAAACTATTAAAAGAAACATCCATACCAATATATAAAAGTCTGTTTGTTTGTTTGGGGATCTTTCACGCGATAACGGCAGGACGGATTTTGATGAAATTTGGGATTTTTTTGGAGATAGCTTATAGCTATACCCTAGAATAAAACATAAAATACTTTTTATCCCGGAAAATTTGTTAATTTTCCCGGGAAAACTGGGAAATGTTGATAACTCGCTGTAAGGAACGGTTGCCATAGAAACGAAAGAGTGCTATACCTACGAATACTTTTGCATTGGTTTTTAATATCCTAGAAGAATATAGGATGCTTTTTTCCGCGATAAACAGTAGTCCGCGCGGGCGAAGTCGCGGACGGGAATGCTAGTAATTAATAAGTGCAAAAGTGTTAATGATCATATCATTTACACTTTTGCAAACATAAGCAACTTTTTACTGGTGGTCATGACAAATATCTTCAACTCAACAAACATGTTTATTTATTTATTCAATAACATAAATAAAAAAATCGGTTATTCATACTCGGTCTAAAAATTGCAGTCCTCCAACCTTTTCGCCTTTATAAACCGAAACAATAAATCGATATTATTTTACATTAACATTAGCATTTATTTCGGAAGTTCAGTATTTTATTTAGTGGATTTTGTTCACTCTTATTTTTTGTATTTGTTTTTAGGTTTTTAACTCGCTCTCAAATAAAAAAAAACAAGAGAAAATAATTAATTTTGTGACCTAAAATGCTTGTTTTCCGGGTAAAATATCAAACCCTGAAAACAATGCAATAATGAGCTATTGATTCAATAAAAAAATACTTTTATGAACTAACAATGATGAGACATCATGTACATTTTCCACGATTAATACAACAATGTTATAAACCACAAAGTCTCTCAGAGGAGCTATAAAAATGTAGTTCGTCAGTTTTCTCACAATTAAATTAATGATGTGAACGTAGAGGACGATGATGTAGATTATTGCAAAAAATTATGCTTAATTTTCAAGAGTCTCTGAAACCTTGAATATTCCATCTTCTCTGTATTTAGAGGTTTGATCAGTTTGGTGAACATGTCGCAGCCAATTTGTAGAACCCATCATTTTACACAAAGCGTAGTCTATTTATAAAAAAAAAACCGACCAATTGCGAGTTGGACTCGCGCACCGAGGGTTCCGTACAAACTTTTAATATATTTTTTAATGTAACTACAAATTTAAGGTTTTCGGTTTTTCCCTTTACTTGTGCTCTCTGTACTTTGAAATTTCATGATTCTAGGTCAACGTGAAGTACATTATAGGTTGATTCCATTGCGAGTCTCAAAATATGCGGCATAAACGGCCGTATCTTTAGATTGCGTTGACTTAGAAGTTAAATTTGTTGACAGCTCCAAGGAATTGCAGACTTGTATTCGATATTAATTTCAATATAATATTTCCACGCGTTCCTGAGAAAAAGGTCTTGCCAGACAGACATACAGACAGATGGACAACGAAGTGATCCGATAAGGTTTCCTTTTTTTCCTTTTGAGAAACAGAACCCTAAAAATCTTATGTTTGCAAACACTTGCACCTAAAAACTCATTGCGCTTAAAAATCTAGTTACATTAGTTTGGTTGAACATGATGATTTTAGATCAAAGGCCATTTGAACCCAAAATTTCCTAACCTGCTGCTATTTGATGACGCCGTTTGTAAACAGACGAGTTCTACAAATTGCTTGCGACAGCGAGGCGTTTTATGTAATATACCTTCAGCTTCAGCATTTTGCAATCTTACGACAGATGACGCCCGTTTGTAAAATGACGAATTTTACAATTTGTCTGAGAATCGCCGTTTGTAAAATGAAGGACTCTACAAATTTTCTGACCGATTGGCCGAGTCGTTAGTGACCCTGCCAGCGAAGTCAACCAATGGTCATGGGTTCAAATCCCGCAATGTGCAAACATTTGTGTGATGAGCAAAAATGTTCTGTTTGCTTCCGAGTCATGGGTGGTTCTGGTATCAATCGTTCAGACGTCAATGTTTTTTTTCGATTGTTCGACCGCTACTCATCCGATTGACATACCTATCAAGTACGTACACCAGTTTTTAAGTCAAACTCTAAGCTATCCAACAGATAGATTCGTGTCTTTCTGTGTGTTTTATTTACAGCTTTATTATAAGTATAGATAGATGTCTGTTGGGCATCGCGCATGATAGCGGCAATATCGAGTGAGATTGAAGCGTTAGCCCATCCCGTACCGCGACCGACTATCGTCAGCTCTTTGTTATTCATTTGTTCTAACAAGTAAAAATTATTATAAAATATAAAAAACCCAACTATGAACAGAACTATTGAATAAAATTTTAAACAACTCACGCGCTATACGCACGACGAAAATATACGCTCGGGTTTTTGCTTTTCAGTCGCGATGACGCCCGGAAGTACTCCCCGCAATAATAATCTATCTATACTTATAATACAGCAGTAAGTACCAAAAAATCTGCACAATGAAGATATTATAAATTCTAAGTGTCACTTTAATTTAAATATCTTGAATCCGTTATTTCGGATGATGGCTCAATAGACGCAGACGTTACCCGATGGGAGTCACCACAGGTTGGTGCAAGTGACACACGCTCACTGGGGTCCTGTACGATACCAAAATACCCATCAGAACAAAGGGAAAAGTTTATAAAACAGCGGTAAGACTTGCTATATTATACGGCACAGAGACTTGGGCGTCACTGAAAAGACAAGAGCAAAAGCTACACACAGCAGAAATGCGAATGCTGAGGTGGTCCGAGGAGTCATTCTCAAAGATCATATTAGAACTGAACATGTATCAGGCAGTTTCAAAGTTAAACCGATCACTGACCAAGTTTCTGAATCCAGTTTGCGATGGTACGGACACGTAGTACGACGACCTGACAATCATGTCGTGAAAAAGTGCCTTTCCATGGATACGGACAAAGGGGGGAGAGGAACGCCTCCCACAACCTGGCTGTCAACTGTCCAGAACGACATGAAGGCATTAGATGCCATAAAAGCGGATGCCAAAGACCGGCAGAAGTGGCACCGCATGATTGCGAAAGCTGAAACCGTATAACAGGATAAAGCAAAGAGGAAGAAGAATGAAGATATAAAAAAATATTATCTAGGGTACATAAATAAACCCGTGAACAAGAATAATTTTAAAATTCGTGTCTTTCTGTGTGAATTTGTGTATTTATGTATGTTTATTACTCCTTCACCCTAACTAAACAGCTAACGGTTTTGAGTGAAATTTGGAATGCAGATACCTTATCACCTGGATTAACACATGGTACTTTTCATCATTGTCATTATCCATCATTGTCATCAATTTTGTCTATTCCATGTCAAAGTGACGGGTGTCAAAGTGACGGGTGCCAAAGTGACGGGTGTCAAAGTGACGGGTGTCAAAGTGACGGGTGTCAAAGTGACGGGTGTCAAAGTGACGGGTGTCAAAGTGACGGGTGTCAAAGTGACGGGTGTCAAAGTGACGGGTGTCACAGTGGCAATTGTCAACCCTAGGGGTGCATCACACTAATCTATATCTATACTATGTCACTATGGCAGTCTAGCGGTTTACTAGTGCGACTTAGAATCCAACGATACCCGGTTCAATTCTAGACTCCGCACCTGTTATTGATTAATAGCAGTCGTTAAGCCATGGCAGAGGCCTTCGGGCGGCTTGTCAAACTCTGACACCAGAGGCCAGCTCAACCTCATACGACAAATAAATAAATAATATCTATACTACATAATATTATAAAGAGGTAAAGTTTATGAGGTTATAGGATGTAATCTCTGGATCTACTAAACCGCTTTTGAAAATTCTTTTACCAATAGAAAGCCACATGTTATTTGTGAGTGTCATAGGCTATACATTAAAATGACCACAGATGTGAAGCTCCGGGCATCAGCTAGTAAATTATAAATGCGAAAGATTGTTTATGTTAGTATTTGTGTACAGAGCGTTGTTTTATCATCATCATCATCATCATTTAATCCACCCGGATGAAACCGCGGGGCGCAGCAAGAAGACAATAAGACAATCAAATTATACAGAAAAATAAATATTTGCGACTGCAAAAACTAACACGCGTTCAATGTTACTGATCTAAATCAAAACAATGACAATGGCAATGACGCCATAAGCGCTACAGTTACGACAGCTATTATAAAATTGTGAAAAGAAAAAGAAAAAACACGAACAATAATGTAAATTAAAAGGACGCTGTGATAATTGAGCCGTTAACTCTGACCTGAATCGGTGCGAACAAGAACATTGCTGGCTGATGGAAGCTACCAGGCCGTGGTGCCTCTACCTTAACTCGAAGACATTTTCTCTGTCGATATAAGGCAGCTGGTTTATATCTCCTATAGAAAAGGCTGATATTTCGTTCGTTAAACACAGATACTGTTAATAGTGTTGACATTAGCACAATACATTGATAATTTCTTGTGCCGTTTTCATTACTATTTTTTAATTAGATACGTAAAGGGTGTTATTTCACTGTTTCATAACTTTAGTTAGTTTACATGATTCTACGTCAGTGACGTATTACTGAAAAGTTAATTTATAGTTTGTATTTAGATTATTCAAAATACGTAGTTCACGTTCATAAAATTTAAACCAGTTTGCTATGTTGATAAAAATATTTAATAAGCTACCCGAAGTAATAAGAAACGAAAATAATGATATACACTTTACGCGACAGTTGAAACAATTATTAATTGATAAAAGCTATTATTCGAATGATGAATATTTAAATGATAAAATGTAAGTAAATGGATGATACTAGAATTAATTATAATAACATGAATTGCATGAAATATATAAAATAAATATTGTAATACTAATAATTTAAAATTAAATAAAGATCCATTGTAAATATTTTTAGTTTGTTATTTAAACAAATTTGTTATTTATAATAATAATAATAATGATTTAACTGTTAGTGAAGTCCTCCTCTCTTCTAATTGCTGTGCCCGACATCGATTTATATTCTTGTATCCATCTAATTATTACGTATGGAATGCAATAAAAATTTAATTTGAATTTGAATTAAGTGTCGCGCAGCTTTAAAGATATTCTGTTAAATTATTGCAAAGTTGCTTGTTTATCTATACTTATAATAAAACTGTAACGGTTCCAATTCTGTACATTGAAGTTTTTTTTGGAGTGTACTCGTACTCTGTATTCGATATTGAAGCCAAAACTGTTTTTTTTTTCATTTTTGTCTGTCTGTCTGTATCTTGACCGCGCATCACGCCAAAACTATGAAAGAATTTAAATGAACCTTGGTACGATATAAGTTCATACTACGAGGTAGGACATAGGATACTTTTCATTCCGAAAGATTAAACGGTTACAGCAGGACAGGTGTTGAAAGTTATTTTAAAAAACACTTACTACTCTGAAACTACTGGACGAATTTTGATGCACCTTAATATACCTTATATACCCCTATATATAGTATAGGGGTTGAAAGTTCTTTCAACGAATGCTTATCACGTTGAAACTACTTGACGGATTTTGATGCAACTTGGCACAGTCATTGTTTATATGATGGGTAAAAATTGAAGATATTTTTCATCCCGAAAAAATAAAGGGTTCCTGCAGAATAGGGGTCCAAACTCTTAACATTGAAGATATTTTGTGAATTTTTTTGGAGGCTGTTTTATATGTAATACTGAAGCCAAAACTGTTTTTTTTTATTTTTGTCTTTCTGTCTGTCTGTATCTTGGCTGCGCATCATGAAACTTGGCATGATTTGTGTTCATACTACGAGGTAGGTCATTGGATACTTTTCATCCCGATAAATTAAAATGTTCCTGCAGGATAGTGATTGAAAGTTATTTAAAAGAACACGTATCACGCTAAAATTACTACACGGATTTTAATGCAACTTGGCACAGTCATACTTAATTATGAGGAGTGAAAATTGAGCATACTTTTTATACCGAAAAAATAATGGGTTCCTTCGGGAAATGCAAATTCTGTACATTGAAGATATTTCGTAAAATTTGTTTTGCAAGCTTTTCTTTTATTTTTACTGAATTCTGTCTGTCTGTATCTTGGACGCGCATCACGCCAAAACTACTGCATGGATTCAAATGAAACTTGGCTTGATTTGAATTCATACTACGAGGTAGGACATTGGATACTTTTCGTACCGGTAAATTAAAGGGTCTCCGCAAGATAGGGGTATTTTATTTGGAGTTGGTATTCATGTTTTACGATTTACAGTTACTTCCTTACTTCACTTCTAGGATACTCAAGGAATATTCCTCCAAATTTCAAATACCTAGTTCCACCAGTCAGTAGGTACCTATGTCATGGTGCTATTTTATAGGCACGATTAAAATAATGTAATAAAACACATATTTTTATTATTCTGCCCAAAAGTGAAGGGCATCTATACTTATAATAAAACAGTAAGTACCAAATAATCTGTAAAAGGAAGATATTAAAAAATCGATATAGGGTACTAAAAATAAGCTACTGAAAAATAATAAAACATTTCTAAAACTCGTGTCTGTATGTTTGTCTTTTATTCTGGTCAGACATCACGTAAAAACTACTAAACCAATTGCAATGCGGTTTTTGGTGGATAGCTCAGGGTTTGAATTAAAAACTGGTGTACTTATTATCTCAATCCGATGAGTAATAGCCGAGCAATCAATAAAATATTTTGTCGGCTGAAGGAATTTTGTTTAAATGTTGGTACGAGTATATTGGTATTTTAGGTCTTGGAATAGTAATAGAGTTCTTTTGACCTAGAGACATGGCCACGCGTGTGAAGCCGCGGGTACAGATAGTTTTAAATAAGAAAAGTCACTTTAAACCTACTCGTCATTTATGAATATTTATTTCATAAAATCTGATTATTTTTGTCTTTTGAAAATAACTTATTCTCAAACGTTCCGTACATATAGAAATGCTCTATTTTTCGCTGAGTTTTGAGTTAGGTTTCAGGTACACATTTCGGTATCAACAAACCACATAAGACAGCATTAAAAGTGTAAATAACAAATGTTCCACATAATCCTACATATGTGAAAAGGTTAGGAGATATTTTCAAACAAGAAGTATGTAATGAACATATATATTTATACAGCAAATAATACTCCACCTATACCCCTAAATTTAACAGGCAGCAACTCAGCAGGCATATTAAACACTAATGATAATTTCCCAAACTGGTAGTAATCATGTAAGCCACCAAAAAATATAAGCACAGCAAAGAATCTTCCAGCAAAGTACTTATGATTTGGAGATACGTAACCAAACAAGCTCAATATAGACATACTGTTGCAGCACATGTGCTGAACGAAGAACAGATTTATGTTTATAAAACTTTATTAGAACGCTGCTCATTGATAATCCGATGACTAGCACGAAGTTGATGATAATCGCACCGAAGAAAAATGCCGTTTCATTTTGTGTCGCTTTTGCTATTATTTTTATAGAATACAATTAAATATAGGCATGGTTTAAGAGAATAAATATATGAAGAGCGAGTTTTACAAAATCTCTACTGACCCGCTGCCAAAAAGTTTTGAAATTATCCTCTTTTGTAGGTTTTGTACGCGTGCTTAGTATTTCGTTAATTTTAATACCTATTTCTATAAATCTAAAAATAATAACAAAAACAAACGATAATTTTTCATTTAAAATCTACATAAAATCAAAATTTAATATATTATCTCGTGTTTCGTGACGACAGAAACAAGATTAACATGAAACAACTACCTGCGGCCCGCAGCTAGTTGTATCATGTTAATTTTTGCTCCCATAGGGTTGAAACCTGTCACTTTGACACCAATTCCCTTACAAATTTAACAATTTATATTTTTTAGTTTTATTTTCAATTCGGGATGTAAAGTAACCTGATATGTCCTTTTCTGTACCCATGACAACGCTTTTGGAAAAAAACATTAAGAACGGTTGAGTAGTTAATGCGTGAAAGCGTAACAAACAAAACACAAATTCACTTTAGCATATTAGTTGGGATTAACAATTCACTCGATAGATAATAATTTAAAGATAATCTTAATCTATGCTCATAGCATCGAATGATTAGAGATCCCATAGAATTAGCTTATTATTGTTAGGCAAATGGTAAAGGTATTTTATGTTTTTAGCAGTTTTTATAATTGGCCCACAAATAAGTAAAACACTTTATAAATTCAAAAAAATTGCCCCCGACATGTATTATTATGATTATCTTATATTACGTTAAAAATAAAAACAAAACCAATTTTTTACCACCTTTTCTAGTACATGAGGTTAGATTGTTAGATTTAGAAAGTATGGAAAACAGTAAAAAAATAAGCGCTTTATATACATTATTTTATATTTTTAAGTACCTAAATGTATTGCAATTACGTTACTCTTCTCTCTTCTTCTTAATAGCAATATCAAGGTACTCGTATTTACTACTCATTACCTCTGTACTACGGGTAATCACGTGCATTGTGCAAGCTACGCGGAACTTAAAACATCACGTATGTACATGCTTCAGGAAGCGAACGATGCGTGCCATCAACTCCTAATAAACGTATATTTTGTCGTCCAAGAGCATGCACTGAGGTCTCTTTATGATCGCCTCTCATACCAGTGATTGATTCGCAAGTTAGCATTAACATAGATAACACTTATTTTCATAAGTTTATTATAATATTTCAAAAGTAACAGTAGATCAATAAGTATTTTTTTCGTATCTCGATTTGGGGCCAGATTCTGCAACCTCAATTATTGTTCGATTTATTCAGTTCAAATGAATAAATCAGCTGAGTCTCTCCAACTAAATTTAACTAAAAATACACAAAAAAGTTTCGGTTAACTCAACTCGTCACTATTCAAACGTAATTGAACTTTGGACTCTGACCTAGTTCGAATCTGGTCAGAGGTGAAATCGCAATTTTGACTTTTTGCACATATTTTTTTCTCCACAATTTAGTTTTGGTGTTATTTAGTTTCCAATAATTGACTTATATGCTTATAATACAAAAAAACAAAAATACAAAATTTGAGTGTAATTCGCAAAATGTCATCTTTGAAAACAAAAAACATTTGTGTTAAGTGTAAGAGGGATTTACCGAGACGAGAATTTTTATGTTGTTCGGATTGTCACCATAAATACCACATTGATTGTGCTAATGTATCATTGACACGATTTAGAATTATGGAGAGACGCGATAAATGGATGTGCACTAATTGCATTACAAAGCCCAAAATAAGTATTGTGTCGACGAAACCCAAACTTATACCAACGGTTTCTACACCATCAAAGCAAATATATCCTGCGCCGTCAAAATTCACGCCCATACCAACGGTTGCTACACCTTCAGATGATATTCAAGAACCTCAGAATGAGAACGTCACTGTGAAAAAGGGGGTTCAGCTTCATAGATGCAAATCGATCAGCGATTTACTTGCTGAAGATTCACATTCTACTCTAGTGGACATGAGCTCCATTAGCTTACCTGAAAATTGCTCAAACACTAGCGAGACGGAGGAGAATAAAAAGGAAATTGAAGAATTAAAACTAAAACTTATTATAGCTACTGAAGAAATAGATAGATTAAATATGGAAAATACGAATTTAAAAAAAGTAATAAAAAGCCGTGACAACACAATAAAAATTTTAAAATCTATAGGGTCTAGCGAAAGCAGTACGAGAAAATCGTCTACCCCAAACAAGCAAAAACTAGCTTCTTGTCAGTTTGAGAATAAAACGGCGCCCGTATCACCAATGAATGATACACTAAAAATGACAACCAGGGTACCTGAGACTATAACAGCCACGGCAATCTGTGAAGCCCCGGTACAACCATTTCAGGAAGACACTGATGATTTAAATACATCAATAAAGTCGGAAACTGAAATAAAAAAGAAGACCATTTTCATCGTGGGAGATCAACAGGCTTCAGGACTTTCTGAACTCATTATCAATGAGCGAAAGTCAAGGATGTGGAACGATGTGTATGAGGTGACAGCTGTCGTTAAACCAGGTGCCCGATGCTCAGAAGCATTAAGCTATTGCAAAGATCTTAACGTCACTCTTAATGAAAACGATAGAGTTGTATTAATTATTGGTTCGAATGACAAAAATCCGTTTAAATTATTGAACGATCTCAGCATTGCCTTAAATCTACTAAAAAACAAGAAGGTATATGTTTTAAGCGTCAGAAAAACCCGTTTCTTACAGGAGAATACGTTGAATAACCACATTGCGGCTCTTGTTGGGACTTATAAAAATTGTAAATTTGTTAAAATAAATGCATATACAAATCATAACAAATCATTTTTATTAGCTGTGAGTAGAGCTATTAATTTAAAAGTAGACTGCGAAGATATAAATAATGACTTAAAAGATCAAGCGCGAAACAAAATTAATGCAAACACTAAGAACAACCCTGGTGGGGTAAAGGGTACAATTCCTTTTTATTTTGATTCGAAATCAAAGCACGAAAGTTCAACTAAAGAAGCAGGGCCCGAAAGGTCTTCAAACCTTCATTGTCCTAAGCCTCAAAGAAACAATAGGAATCAGTTTTTTCGTGAATAATTCAAGCCATAATTTTACATTACTACACCAGAACATTGCTGGAGCTATTAATAAAGCAGAATATATAGAAGTAGCTTTAGAAGAGTTATCACGAAAAGAAAATTTTGATGTAAATGTAATATGTCTGAGTGAAACATTTATAAAGAAAGGTAATGAATCCCTACTAAAAATACATAAGTTCAATTTAGCTTCTTCTTATTCCCGGAGCGGTAAAAGAGGAGGTACTTGTATATTAATTAAAAATGAACTTCAATACAAAAAAATTACATATATTAAGTCTTTAGCGACAAATTTGGTGTTTGAAGCTTGCGGAATAGAAATACTAGCACATAATCTGATAATAATTTGTATTTATAGGGTTCCTAAATATGAGGTGGAGATTTTTCTGAAACGACTGGAAGATTTATTGAAATATTTGACGTATAAATATAAAAACAAAAAAGTAATTCTGTGCGGAGATTGGAATATTGATTTACTCAAAATAAATAACACGAGTAAAGAGCTATTAACTGTACTTAAAAATTATAATTATGATTTTCTAATCAAGGTTCCAACGAGAAAGCTTGCGTGCATTGATCAAATTGCAACCAATATTAAAAAAAACGTACTTTCAGGTATCCACTATTTGGCATTATCGGATCATGAAACTGCACAAAGAGTTACCATTGAATTAAAAACGAAAATGGCTTATCCCGAGTACCTAGAGGATAAAAGAGACTTCTCCAGTGAAAATATCAACAAGTTTTGTGAATGTATTACTTCCATTAAATTTACTGAAGTATATGAACAAATAACACTTAACGAAGCATTTGATGCATTTCACAATATGCTTTTAATGTTTTTTGGTCTTTGTTTTCCGGTAATCAGAATGAAAATAAAACGTAAAAATATCTATAAATGTAAATGGATTTCAAAAGGAATAAAAAAATCCTGCATACAAAAAAGATTACACTATTTAAAATATATCCATCATAAAGATAACAAAAAATCTAACTTCCAAACGTACAAATCATATAGTAAATTACTTCAAAAATGTATAAAGAAATCACAACAAATACAGAACACTAAATATATAAATCATAATAAAAACAAAGGAAAAGCCGTTTGGAACGTCATACGCAATAACATAGAAAATGATAACGTACAATCTAATGGAATTGAGGCAATTAAAATTGATAATATGACGTTTAATGATTCAAATAAAATATGCAATATGTTTAATAATTATTTTATCAATGTATCAACAAATGACAATAATTTAACGTCACAATCTAGAAATTTATACAATTCTTCAAAAAATAATCCAATTCATTCAATATTTTTAAATCCAACTGATGAATCAGAAATATTAAATATAATTAAATCACTAAATAATACTAATTCGGTTGGTTATGATAATATTAATACTAAAATTATAAAAATTTGTGCCCCTCACTTGTGTCAACATCTTTGTCATATTATCAATTTGTCATTTGCTGAAGGTTCATTTCCCGATAAGTTGAAGATTTCTATCGTAAAACCACTGCACAAAAAAGGTGAAAAAGACAACATGAACAATTACAGACCGGTAACTCTCATCCCAGTGTTGTCTAAAATTTTTGAAAAGGCCATGCTTTCAAGACTGAATGAATTCATGACAAAAAATAAGATACTCAGTTCTGATCAATTCGGTTTTACGAAAAACAGTTCCACCACTTTGGCGTGCTTTAATTTAATTAAGTCAATAACAGACGGTCTTAACAATAAACTAAAGGTAGCAGCCATATTCCTAGATATGACAAAAGCATTTGATTTGGTTAATCATAATACAGCGCTAAATAAACTTAATTTTTATGGAATTAGAGGAAACGCTCAAAATTGGCTCAAAAGTTATTTGGAAAACCGAACACAATGTACAGAAGTTTATAAAATTATGAATGGGCACAAAAGAGTTTATAGGTCGGAGCTTCAAACAAACAAAACCGGTGTTCCTCAAGGGAGTATACTGGGACCTTTCATTTTCCTAACTTATATAAATGATATTCCCAACGTGATAAAACATCAGTGTATTTTATATGCCGATGATACTACAGTAGTCGTTAAATCGAGAAGTAATGAACAACTTAAAGTGGATATTAACAATACATTAAATGACATAACAATGTGGTTAAATCAAAATAATTTGAAAATCAATCTAAGTAAAAGTAATGTTATCCAGTTCCAAACTTATCAATCTAAACCAGATAAGCTAAACATCAACTACCAAAATACACAGTTAATGGAAGTGGACACATGTAAATTTTTAGGCATAACAATTGACAAGAACTGCAATTGGAAGTGCCACGTAGAAAATGTCAGTGACAGACTCGATCGCTTTGTCTACGCTATAAGACAACTGCGACTCTCAGTTTCCAAAGATGCTGCCTTGTGTGCGTACCATGGCTACGTGTCTTCGATTTTGTCATACGGACTACTTTTGTGGGGCAACTCTGTTGACATTAATAGGGCGTTCGTTGTACAAAAAAAATGCGTTCGGGCAATTTGTGGTGCCTGGTCTACCGACAGTTGTCGACCACTTTTTAAACAGTTTCAAATTCTCCCATTACCCTGTATGTATATTAGGGAAGTCTGCGTGTTTGTAAAAGAACACCCCAACATGTTCGACGAACACTCAAAAATGGTACAAAGAAGCACTAGAAATTGTAATAGACTTTATTTTCCAAATTGTCGATTAGACATATTTAAGAAAAACTCTTTTTTGATGGCTATCAAAATTTATAATAAATTGCCAAAAGATTTAAAATCCATGTGCATACATAAATTCAAACAAAAACTAAAAGTCTGGTTATTGGACAAATGTTTCTATAGTGTAAAGGATTATTTACATACAAAATTATGATTAATAATGAAAAATCCCTATGTATTTAAATTTGACATATTATTAAAGTTTATATAATTTTTTTGTTCATTAAAACTTTGACATATTTTACGATTACTATTATGATGACTTAACTTCCATTATTATTGCAACTATTTGACATTGTGATGAGAATAATTAATTGAGATATAACTTTTATTTGTGTAATTTGTGTAACTAACATAAATGTAAGAATTACAATAACATAGTTATAATATATTATAACATGCATGCTAGACATGTAATTATTGCACACCTCTGTTGAGGTAGATTGTAAGGGACTCATAGCACTGTAACAACTATCAATTTACCTACATCTATGGCAATAAATGAATTTGTATTTGTATTTGTATTTGTAACTCACTGTCATTTCCAAAAAAATCTTCGATTTCTTGCAACGTCCTTCCTTTCGTTTCCGGTACAAACTTCAATATAAACAATCCACATATAATAGCATTTATCGCATAAATCAACAAGGTCCCCCACAAGTTACAATATAGAAATAAATATGGTGCCAGTTTCAATGAAGAAGAATGTAGTACACAAGTAAATATAACATATAAAGCGCCACCCATGCCTCTATGTTTTACAGGCATCAACTCTGCAGCTACTGTGAATACTATTGGTAGCACACCCAAACTTGTAGCAACCATATACCCAATCAACAAATACAAACATATCAAAGACTCTTTTGATATAATATCCACAGTTTGCAAGTAGTTGATTGCAGATGTGCTTACCAAACATACTGTAGTGCAAAATGTGCTGAATAATAGCACAGATTTATTGGGAAAGTGCCGTATCAGAACCGCACTTATAGCTACGCAAACGAATAATATAGAGTTCATAATTATGCCACCAAAGAAAGCAATATCTTCATTGTCCGTAGCTCTTTGGATCATTTGTGTCGAGTATATTAAAATTACCAAACTACCACTCCAGTACGTTAAATTCAATAGCATAAACATATGAATGCTTGGCATGTAAAAATCTTTGCTTGTCAATGTATGCCAGAGATATTTCTGTTTAGAACTGCCATCTGTTTTATCACAAACTATTTGTTCTCTCTGAGCTGTAATGAGTTCTACTAGTTCTTTTTTAGAAACTTCATCAGTTCCTCGTAACCAAATGAAAGCTTTTTCACACTTGTCAAATTTTCCTTTACAAGCTAGCCAAGATGGCGATTCGGGCCATGCAAAACTTATCAGCATGGCGAAAAATATAGGTGCACTCATGATTATGCCTACAATTTTCCAATGTAAGTACCTCCCTGCAATTCCTACCAACGCCATACCTAGTGCTTGCACAACATGAAAGGACACCATGGATACATTTCTGTACTGCGGAGCGACCATCTCACTCATGCTAAGCAAACTGACTGCTAGCATACTATTTGTGCCTAACCCATGTAAAGATTCACTGATAAGTATAGAAACTCGATTCGTGGCGCTGCATGCGAAGATCCATCCAGCGGTGCTGATAAGGCAGGCGATGATGAAGGCTAACTTTCTGCCTCTCCACTGCATGAGGGTCGGCATTAGGATGCTTGGTATTCCTGCTAGGCCGTGTATTGATCCTAAAAAAACAGAATGATGTTTTACCACTTCTATTTCATCATGAAAAAGTAGTGGACTGCTGGATATAGGCCTCTTTTAGGTGTTTTCACGCCTTTTAATCGGATGTTAACCTGATCCATGTCTTTCACTCCTCCTTGAATTCTATTTACTTTACATAAATTACAGATAAAATAAATTGTACTGTATGAGCGCCAAGAAGCAGCTGTGGAGTTTTTCAGATGTTGCAGGAACCTTTGAGTGGATTGCGGCTAAGATGTGTTTTCTTCATGTCTCTCAGACCGTAACTTTGCCCTTAAGCAGTCTATTCAGTCCACGATTTGCTGGACCAAAACTGACTCAATCAAAAAGTGCTACAATGCGAGAGTCTTCAAATGTAGAGTTCTTCTAGGCAAACGTTTCACATCCTAGTGGGCATCATAATATTACCATAAAGCAAGATAGTAGCCAAAAGCGAGCCTTTGAGTTTACTAAAAGAAAAAAAGCTGCAAAAATAAAACCGTACCTATCCAAGAAGCAGTATCAATATCAAGATGTATCGAGCTGTCATTCGATGCGAACTGTTGCAGCAATACGCTAGGATAGCCCACGGCGCCGCCAACCGATAACGCGGCCAGCTGAGGCGAGCCCGCTACCAGCAACTGGAATGAGAAGGGCATTCAGTTTTTATTAACTGCCTGCTGAAACTTGTGCCTTCGTGCAAGTAATTTAGGTAAGAGCCAACTGGAAATAAATGTTGGCCAGTTGGCTCTAACCTAAATCACCTGCATATCTGTTGTCTATCAACCGTCTGTTTGGGCCATGTCATTTGGCGTAAATGTGTGCAGTGGCTCAATATAAGGCCACGTTACGGTGGCCACGATTCGATTTGTCTAGCATGTGGAACGACAAAATATACTCACACGTTGGTAGATAATCTTTTGTCTTGCCATGACGCACTTCGTATGCAATCCATTGTTATCAATTATTTTAATTATTTTGTTCTTTACACGACGTCATCCACATGAACGAACGACAAAGTTAGATTTTTTTATGTTATTGTATCTTGTGCTCTCTGTTTATTTAATAAGTGTGGTCTAGATCAGACATGTTTGATTTGTTCCAACGTGTAACGCCTATTATCAAATTATTTTACCAGCCAATGTTGGTACCATTATTTGAGCTACACTGTGGAGCCGTGATAGTAGTAATAGAGAGCGTCGATGCATCTTAATTTTAACCTAAGCTACAGAATAAATATTACTACATCAGCTAAGTCACAGTGACTTATTTTCTACCTTTGAACAGTCAAAGCCTCTGCTAAAACATATGTGAATAGCGTGGAATTAAAAAATAAGGTTGTTAAATATTTGTATCAAAAGTGTTATTTACGAAGAAATAATAGTACTAAAGTTTTACACACAATTTCGATGGTTTAGTAGAATTGGAAACTGGCTAACAAATTGTGCTATCACAATCTCTTCGATTCTCGAGTACATTTCTGGCACCGAGTTCGAAATTATGGTTGAAATATTTATTGTTGTTTAATGAAAGATAGAAAATAGGGGCTGAGAAAGCACACACAAAAACATTAATTAAGATGTTTTAAATCTTTAAATTATGTATTCAATGACTCACTTGTCTCAGAATCGGCGACGTCATTTAAAAAATATCTATGCGACTTGTTTTTAGAATAGTGAGCAGGCAACTGGTATAACATAGTGTCGTAATTTTTAATATATAGTTAGTGTTGTAGAATTATAGTGAAGAATACCTTTGAACCGAGACACAGAAGATGTATAAGATGTATAGGTACGGTATTTGATAGACGGTTTTTTGCAGACGTAAAGGCCCGTCAGAGGCCCATGAACGGGGTCGCATTTCCTTTATACAACCGACCCGTTTTCTTTGCAGCCCAGTGTATTTATACAGTACCAATCAATATTTTATTTTTTTGTTCGGTGATTGTTGAAATTAACACAGAACCTAAAATTTATCTTACTTTTATTGGCTAAACTGTAGTTGCTATACCGTCGATTTTGGGGAAGCGGAGGAGTGGAGGGTGTAGTGGGGGGATGTAGGAACCCGCTCCTTTGAAGTAAAAGTTCGCAGCCCCCCAATTGTCAAGTTTTTTTTTCTTTTTTTTCATCCTTAGTTTCAAATATACATCCGAGGCAGCGGCCGGTAATCGTCAAAGTTAAGTTACTTTAATAGTTTAATAAACTTAAAACTGAAATATCTAATAAACTAAGCATCTCCGCAGGGGGATAGAGGTACCAGAGGGTAGCCCTTCACCTTCTCCCTCTGCCCCCCACCTTCAATCAATTGCATCAGAAGTAAATTTGAAAGTATGGATGGAAAAAAATATAAAAAAAACTCGGAAAGAGGGGGGGGGGCTGCACAACTTTTACTTCAAAGGGGGGGGGGGGGGGTTCCTACATCCCCCCACTACCCCCTCCACTCCTCCGCTTCCCCAAAATCGACGGTATAGCAACTACATTCCTGCCCTTATATTTATTGTTTAACACATATTTACTTTGTATTTTGTTTAAAATTGTATGTGTGATAAAAGTCACTGCCATGTTTTCACCATAAACACACTATTCACATATTTTTTTTAAACTTTTGTTGTCACTACAACCAAAACACAAGATGGAAGCTATGAAGGAGTCAATGGCGTAGATAAGCGAGATGTTTCATAAAAAGTTGTCCGAATTTGAAGATAGACAGCAGAAAATGGATTCTCCAGCATCATCGGCTTCTTTAAATCTTGCAGCCGGAGAGAACTAACTGTGAAAGCCTTGAAAGAAGGGAATTCTTTCAAGGCTTTCACAGTTAGTTCTCTCCGGACACTACAGACCCAGGTGGAGCTACTTGCAAGCAAAACTGTCTGCTGAAACTCTTGCTGCTTCACGGGGTACCTGAAGATAAGAAGGAGACACGGCATCTGTCATCTTCAAGGTGTTAGTGCAGCAGTTGAAGCTGTCAGACTTCAAAATTGGAGATATCAGTCGTTGCCACAGAATTCTGACCGGCCCAGGCCCATTCTTTTCAAGCTCCACGATGCGTCACTCCGAGGCAAGATATAGGCTGCGAAGATCAATTTAAAGGGTTCTAGCATCAGTATGTTTGAATTTCTTACAAAGGCGCGGCACGACACTTTCATGGCGGTACGGAAAAAAAATGTGTCAACAAATGGACTCGCGACGGTCTCGTCTACGTGTTGGGAGCTGACGGGTTAGCTGTGTGGCGGAGATAGCTAAACTCGATGTGCAGCCGCCCTCCGACACTGCCACTACCGCTCCAAAGCAACGAGCAAAACGAGCGGCTGCAGCAAGTAAAAAGTGATGTTCCATTACTATTGTATGATCGTTTTTTTTTATTAATTTTCTTTTTACTCTTCTTGTTCGACCTCTTCTTGATTTATTTTACTCCCGTTAATTTTGCTAATATACCTTTTTTTTATTCATTAGTGAGTAGTCGAAAATAACAAGGGTGAAATTTTATGCGATAAATCTTGTAGAGTCTTGAAATATCATTGCTACAGAACAAAAGTAATGATTTTTTTACGTTTTTTCAACATAACATGTAAGCTAGGAAAAGCCTGGTTAACAAATCAATTTAAAAACACATGAAATTGAAACTTAATTTCCTTCCTACAATGTTTTACTGGCCTTGTTGCCTGCCCAACGGGTTAAAAGATATATTTAATACAATGACGTTTCCGGTCCGGACGTCAAAATCGTCAACACAGTTTACTTCCCGCCCGGATTTTTAAACCAAAAGAGGTTGAATTACGCTTACTTCCCCCCGGTTTTGTAAACCAAATGAGGTTGAATTACCCTTACTGGCGTTAAACCTTTTAACACTAAGCGTAATTAAACCTTGCGATAAACAGAATAAGACTATAGACAAAATGGTACATCTATATAAAACCTTTATACAAAACATTTTAACAAAGAGAATACAATGCATTATAGTTTAGAGGAGGAAGTGTAAGGAATTGTTGTTAGGTTATGTCCTATGTTTATTTATTTATTACATGATTTTGCACAAAAATAGTGTACTAGGAAGGACTTCATGTTAAGCAGCATTATCCTCCAGTCATCCAGGTCTTGAAAGAAATACTAGTACATAGGGCATACGGTATAAGTATTGAACAATAAACACAAAAAAAACAAAGGTTTGTGTAAATACAGTATTTAGGTAGTGGAAGGAGTTGTTGTAAAATATTTGCGCTAATATTGGACAACTGTTTCCCTGCACAGTGAAATAGCAGCAACATATCTATCATATTGTTTTGTAATCTCGCTAGGCAGTAACAGATTAAAAATAATAATTATTCAAAAGCCTAGTCTGTTACACTAGGTAGGTAATTGAATAGCTACAATATCTGTAAACATTATATTTATCACGTATAAGTACTTAATTGCCTATTTGATTTAAGCACATGAAATAATTAAAATCTGTAAGACTTGTTTCAAAAGCCGTTAACAGTAACATAATCTACAAAACTTTGAAGTCTAATAACAATTATTCCTGGCCTCCCCAATAAAAAAATCTTAGACTAATAATCTCAGGAAATGATGCTGAATTACTAGCGATATTTTTTGTGTAAAGACGTCGTGAATTTTATTGACATAAAGACATGTTTGGGTGTTCGCCATTGTTCTTTGTTTAGTTTCGAAGTTTATTAATCTCAATTTTGTGCATCGAAGTCACGATAACAGCGTCAAATGTCATTAAAGCAATTTTGTCTAGCGATTGTCAAATTGCTATTTGATTTACGTTCCGTTTGAGACATTTAAGTTTAAATAGTAAAATATCAGCATCGGGGCTGTTTAGCGTAATTGGAATTTTAACTAATTTTTTTTTACTAAACCAAGATTGCTTACATCTTTAGTTAACTGTTTATATTATTTAATTTGAAACCTCTGTGTGGTATTGCACACAGAGATTATTGCATTGATTATTGCAGTAGGTATGTGTAGTTTGGTATATATTATATTATATATATTATACTAGCTGTACCCGCGACTTCGCACGCGAGGCCATTACTCTAGGTTAAAAGAACTCTATTACTATTCCAAGACCTATATTAATATACCAACATTTAAACAAAATTCCTTCAGCCGTCAAAAAGTTTTTATCGATTGCTTGGCTTCTACTCATCGGATTGAGAATTATCTCAATCCGATACTTATTAAAGTACACCAGTTTTTAAATCAAACCCTAAGTTATCCAACAGTGACAACTGCTTCGCCATCGGTTCAGAAGTTTTTACGTGATGCGTGAACAGACTAACAGACAAGCAGACAAACACGAATTTTATAAATTTTTTATTCTTTTTCAGTAGCTTATTTTCAGTACACTTCTTTTTTTTTTAATTTCTTTCCTTTTGCATATTGTTCTGTGCTAACTGCTTTATTATAAGTATAGATGCCCTTCACAAAGTGTTTTATTACATTGTTTTAATCATGCTGATAAAACAATACCGTGACATACCTACTGACTGACTGACTGACTGACTGACTGACTGACAGACAACGCCCAACCTAAACCGGTGGACGTAGGTATTTGAAATTTGGAGGAATATTCCTTGAGTATCCTAGAGATGAACTACGGAAGTAACTATAAACCGTGAAACATGACACCAACTCCAAAAAAATATGAAAAGTATTCAGTGTCCTACATCGTAGTATGAACTCAAATCATGCCAAGTTTCATTTGATTTCATTCAGTATGCGTGATGCGTATTCATTCAGTACTTGGACAGTATTTGGACAGGGGTCCAAATACTGAACATTGACAATATTTGTAAAACCCACAGGAACCCTTTAATTTTTCGGAATAAAAAGTATTCTCAATTTTTACCCACCATATAATCTATGACTCTGCCAAGTTGCATCAAAATCCGTTTAGTAGTTCCAGAGTGGTAAGAGTTTTTTTAAATAACTTTAAAACGGTAACCATAAAAATTTTATGCTGCAGCGAATTAAAGATTTATTTAATAAATTTTTGATAATTAGATAGTAAATAGGTATTGTAGACATTATTTACCTTATTTGTTTTATATATATGTATATATTTTGTTATTATACATGATCATCGGGTGGCGCAATGTCTAACATTGCGCAGTACTGAGCGCATACATGCACGTGCGCGCGCGGCAAGCAACTGGATAAAAAATAATTAATAATAAATAACTCTGATGTGCCTAAAAACTTGAATGTCATTCATATAAATGTTCAGAGCATTCCGGCTCATTTCTCTGATATGTAGGCGTCCTTTGACGTAAAGAATATACTTGCTATATTAGATTCCGAATCTTGGCTTAAACCTTCTCTTCCTTCCCTATACTTTACCCGGCTTTACTCTCATTCGCAATGATCGAACAGGTAGTTGGAGGTAGAGGTGTTGCTATTTACCTCCGTGCACATATTCCCTTCTCTGTATTAAGCACATCCGCGCAACCACCTCCAACCAATGCTGGCGAGCACCTTTTCATTGAAGCCGTCCTTTCTCACTCTAAAATTCTTCTCGGAGTCTATTATAGCAATTCTTTACTGGGAACTACTGGGGACTACTGGGAACGGCAGGACAATTTTTACCTTATGGAAGGACGCCCAGACAAAATCACGGACAGAAGCTAGTAGCCAATATAAACAATTTAGGAAATAAGGTAGTCAATCATCCTACTCAGGCATTTACTTACTCTACATTTTGTCGTTATTGGGTCTGCGCGGACTAGAGTTTATTACGATAAATAGTATCCCGACATGTCCTTCCGCATGATCCAAACTATTTCCAAACCAAATTTCATCCAGATTTTATTTCGTTTAGTCGTGAACAAACGGAACTGAAAAACCCCTGCGGGGCAATTATGTATCTTGTTGCAATCATATTTTCATTATCACGTGCACTTAAATGCGGCGTATAAGAGTCGATATTGCGTTGAAATTCTGATTGCAACTAATTATGGTAATAATCGATCAGCAGGGCAATTACATTGGCTTATGTAATTGCCCTGCTGATCACCCGATACGAATTATTTAATGTAGGTACGTGTACACTAACGTTCCTCTGGTTTGCTCTGTACTGCAGTTTAGGATACCGTTATGAGCTCCAGAACTTCTTCTTTACTACAATGTGCCTAATCTTTATTTCGGTACGGACTTTCCGGGTGTTGTGATCTTTACGACGACGTAACGAGTGCAGTGCAGTGTCAATGTCACGCAAGATTTTGTAAACACTGCAACTATTTATTGTTGGCAGGCGTGACGCTTACTATCAGGCAAGTAACATGCTCGTCTCATCATTCATAAAAAAATATACGCTACTGAAATCATAGCACTTCTTTTTCGTTGTCGTGTAAAAAATAAAGAAATGTGTAGGAAGACAAATTTAAGCGAGTTTTGTTAGTATTTTTTACATATATTACTGTTTCCGTTCGTAAGCCCAATAAAATATTTATTAAACTCGTTTGCAATTTCCTGCGGTGAACTTAAAAATCTATCTCTTAATTTTATGCTATCTATAAAATTATGTGGCATGTCATTTTCTGTCTTCGTTTATAACTTTCCAAGCAGCTCTACATGTGTTTTGTGAATCTATATATACTTACTAGCTGTACCCGCGGCTTCGCACGCGTGTTCTTTTCTTTAGGTGCAACGTACCATAATGTGCTATTCCAGGGCCAGTATACCAACATTTGAACAAAATTTCTTCAGCCGTCAAAATAATTTATCAATTGCAATTGTTCGGCTTCTTACTCACCGGATTGAGATACCAATTACACCAGATTTAAATCAAATCCTAAGCTATCTAACAATAAAAACCGCATCGCAATCGGTTCAGTAGTTTTTACGTGATGCGTGAACAAACAAACATACATACAAACAGAAAGAAAGAAAAGATTAACAAAAAAATATGTCCAATACCTTTTTTAAGCACCCAAGAGCATTTTTTTCATTAGAATTCATTTAGTGGTTTTGGTGCGATGCGCGGTCAAAATACCGACAAACAGACATACAAAATTAAAAAAGTAAAATAGTTTAGCTTCAGTATCGAATAAAGAGAACCATCCAAAAAATATATTTATTACTTAATTATTAATATAACTTTGGACCCATATCCCGCAGAAACCCTTTACTTTTTCGGGATAAAACTCAATTTTAACCCATCATATAACTTAAGACAGTGCCAAGTTGCATCAAAATCTGTCCATTACTTTCAGCGTGGTACGTGTTCTTATAAACAAGTTTCAACCCCTAAATAATAACCCATAAATTTTTCGATATGTAAAGTATAGGTGTCCTACCTCGTAGTACGAACTCAAATCATATCAAGTTTACTTTGAATTCATCCAGTAGTTCCGGCGGCGTAATGCGCTTCTAAGATACAGACTGACAGACATACAGACAAAAATGAAAAAACATACAGTTTAGGCTTTATAATCGAATATAGAGTAATTTCCAACAAAAAAAAAACACTATATCTTTAATGTACAGAATTTGGACCCATATCCCACAGGAACCCTTTATTTTTCGGGACAAATGTACCCATAATTTTCACCTATCTTATAAACTAACTATGTCTGTGCCAAGTTGCATCAACATCCGTCCAATAGTTTCAGCGTGCTAAGTGTTCTTTTATATAATTTTCCACCCCTATCCTGCAGGAACACTTAAATTTTTCGGGATGAAAAGTATCCAATGTCCTACCACGAAGTGTGAACTCAAATCATACCAAATTTCATTCGAATTCATTAAGTATTTTCGGCGTGGTGCTAAGGTACAGACAGACAGACGGACAGACAGACAGACAGACAAAAATAAAAAAAAACAGTGTTATCTTTAGCATTGAATATAGAACAGCCTCCAAAAAAATTACTTAATATCTTCAATTTACAGTGTACACGAAGCTACAAATAAAACAACCAGTCCGGAGTGCAGGTGAGTATAATTAAAACGAAGTTTGCCGAGACCACTGCCGATTCACAATACACAAGCGTTTGCGCGATGCAGGAATGGCTCTTACGACGCTATCGCCATCTAGCGTGTGAGGTTCAAACTAAAACCATGAAAATATACATTTCGCTTCTCCATTCCGCCCACCAAGGACGAATACATATTTGTTCTTAATATAACCTCCTCCGCCCACCGTGAAGCGGTCATTTTTTGTAAGCGCTATTATTATAGCAGACCTTTAACATTAACAAAAATTAAAATAACTATTAAACATGAACATATACCAACAACAACACAGTATAAGTATTTTTTCTTAAACCTGACACTTAATTAAACGGTTACAGGAAGTAAAATTAATTTAGAAGTTGGCCGTTTGATGACGGAACATTTTGTCCGCAACGTGACAACTCTTGTGATCCCATCCGACCCTGGATGTTTAGTAATCACTCGGCCAAGAAGCCATCTAGCTGGTGACAAGTCGTCTTCCCTTACCAATACTACATTGCCTACTGCAGGTTCTGGGTTTTGGTATGACCATTTGTAACGGTGAAGAAAATTTCTCATATATTCTTGCGACCAACGTCTCCAGAAAATTTGCAACATTTTCTGGGTGAGTTGCCACCTACGCAAACTAGTTACCGTTGACGTCTCAAAATTATAATCAGGGGCAGTTATAATTGGCTCACCTACGAGAAAATGCCCCGGTGTTAAAACATCTCCCATTGAATCGGACTCCGAGTCAAGCCTTGACATTGGTCTGGAGTTAAGACACGCCTCTATCTGCGTTAAGACGGTGGATAACTCCTCGTAAGTTAATGTTGTGTCACCCATGACCCTTTTGAGGTGAAACTTCGTGGATTTAACTCCTGCCTCCCACAGACCGCCAAAGTTGGGTGAGTGAGGTGGAATAAAATGCCATGTAGTTCCGTTCATAGCCAGAGATGAAGCTATCTCCTTCAGAATACCTGAACTTTCTGAAGCGAATAAAGCTTGCAGTTCACGGGAAGCTCCAACAAAATTTAAACCGTTGTCACTCCATATATCTGTACAATTTCCTCTACGAGCGACAAAACGTTTGAACGCAGCGAGAAATCCCTGAGTGGTTAAATCACTAACCACCTCTAAGTGCACAGCTCGAGTTGCCATACATACAAATAGGCATATGTATCCCTTGTATGCTTGGTGACCACGACCCTTTGTTGTTCGTACTTGTACGGGTCCCGCGAAATCTACACCGCTACATTTAAAAGCTCTATTTGGTGTAATTCTGGCAGCTGGCAATTGTCCCATTAATTGCGTAGATGTTTTTGCGTTGTGTCTGATGCATGTTACACACTTACGTACACAAGCTTTCGCTAAAGGCTTTGCTCCCAAAATGAAATATTTGGTACTCAAATATTGCAACATTAGCTGAATGCCACCATGTAGAGTTCTTGCATGGGCATCGGATATTACAAGATCCGTTAAAGTTGACCCCTTTGGCAGCAAAATTGGATGCCTTATACCTTCACTCATTGATGACCTATCTAATCTTCCGCCCACTCGCAACACGTCTCTACCATCAATGAAAGGATTAAAAGATTTGAGTGGTCCTTTTAATTTGCTAAATTTGCCATTTCTTTTAAGAAGTGACAGCTCTTCTGCAAAATGTTCCTTCTGACATTGCTTCACACAAACCTCCAGCGATTCCATCAGTTCTAGTGATGACAGGTAGTCTTGACAGTGGCGTTCACTAACCGGTTTCATTAAATTCAGAAATCACCTGCAATACGCTACTACTCTAATTAATTTCGTGAGCGTTGAGTATCTGTTCGAAATAGGTACCTCTGCCGTTGCAACATGAACCTTAATCTCCTCCAACTGTGTTTCAATGTTCTTGGTCTTACAGAGTTTGACGACGTTGTTTCGCAAGAATTCTGGACCATTGAACCACAGTGGCTGATTTGACAGTTCTTCAGGGGTTATTCCCCTTGATGCGCAGTCTGCTGGATTCTGACCAGAAGAGACATGTGACCATTGGTTTGACTCTAGAGTTGTCAATATTTCGGACACCCGATTCGCGACAAACGTTTGCCAACGACTCGGGTGACTGTTGATCCACGCTAGGACCACAGTTGAATCAGTCCATGCCCGAATGTTTGACTTGTTTATTTTTAAAGTCTCCGCAACTTCAATCAGCAATCTAGTAAGAAGTACTGCTCCGCACAGTTCCAATCTTGGTATGGAAACCTGTTTGATGGGTGCTACCTTTGTCTTGGCTGTAACCAAAGTAACGTGAACGTTACCGACTGAATCAATTCTCCGAATATATACCGCAGCCGCAAATGCTGTCTTCGAAGCGTCCGAGAATCCATGAAGTTCTACGAGAGCATCATTCGTGTCTGTGCCAAGCCACCGAGGTATGGTTATCTGTTTCAACTTTGGTAATCCTTCACGGTAAGTATTCCACTCTTCCGCTAATTTGCTTGTTAGTTCCTCATCCCAATCTAACCCTGCTATCCACAGCTTTTGTATCAATACCTTTGCCACGATCACAATGGGTGTCGCCCACCCTAAGGGATCGTATAAGCGTGCGATGTGAGATATAACTTTTCTTTTTGTTTCAGGTCCAGGTTCAAGTGGAAGCGTTACCGAGTACCGGAACTGGTCGGTTCTTCGATTCCAGGTAAGTCCCAGCAATTTAACTACTTCGTCCATTTTGAGCTTGAGTTCTTCTTGAACGTCATCCTTTCTAGCTTCTGTTTGTTGAATTGCTTGTAATAACTCATCACTATTACTCATCCATTTTTGCAACTCAAACCCTCCTTTCTTCAGTAATTCATTCATTTCTTGATAAATAACCATTCCTTCTTTTGCAGAGCTACATCCAGTCAGGAGATCGTCCATATAAAAGTCATTTAAAACTCTTTCAGATGTGAAAGGATACGCAGCTCCTTCATCATAAGCTACTTGCTGCAAACTTTTCACGGCTAGGTACGGAGCAGCTGCAGTGCCAAAGGTAACCCTCAAAAGTCGATAATCTTTTGCATTTTCATCCGAGTTGTCTTTCCACAATAATCTTTGATAGTTTGCATCTTTCCTTGACACCTTCACTTGACAATACATTTTGATTACATCAGCTGCTATACATATAGGATATTGGCGCCAACGCATCAACAAGTGTCGAAGTTCTGGTTGTAGTGTAGGTCCAATCATTAATGTATTGTTTAATGAAACCCCATTCTTATATTTGCAGGACGCATCGTAGACAATTCTGAGTTTTGTAGAGTCCTTATCATCTCTAATTACCGGGTGATGCGGTAAGTATACCGCTTCAGTACAGTCTTTCTCTGTTTCAGGAACTTTCTCCATAAATCCAAGATGTAAGTACTCCTCAAATACTTTTTTGTACCTTTCCTTAAGCTCTGGATTCCTTTTGAATCTTGTTTCTAATCCATTTAATCTCTTTTCAGCGATTGTTCTTGAATCACCACCAACACATTCGGGAGTTTCCGTTTTAAAAGGAAGTCGCACGACGTATCTTCCATCTGCGTCTCTTTCCGTTGTTTCGGCGTAGAGCTTTTCACAGTGAGCTTCTTCGTCTGACATAATCTTTTGTTGTGACATGGGCTCTGCTTCAATCTCCCAAAATCTTTTGAGCGATTTACATTGGCAAGTTCCATCATCTTCCACGCTCAAATGCATTGCCACAGCATTTTCGGATGTACAGTGTGACTTTTGGGATAAACCTGATAAAATCCATCCTAGTGATGTTGCTTGAGCTACAGGATATCCTTGAGGTCCCTTCTTGACTCCGTCTTGGATGACCTGTCCATAAACTTCTGCACCTAAAAGAAGATCAATTCTATTTGGTGTGTGATATTGAGGATCTGCAAGAATATACATATCTTTATCCAACCAATCCACTTCTGCCATTTTCCATGTCGGAAGATATGTAGTTATCGACTTAAGCACATACGCTTGCAGTTTGATGACTACATCTTGAGAAATTCGTGATCGAATTTTGATTTCAACCATGTGCTTCACAATGGTAGTTTTGTTTCCTTCCAGACCTGATATGATTCCCTTTACTGGATATTTCTTAAGACCCAAGTATTGGGCTGTTGCTTCCGAGACGAAGGATGCCTGAGATCCTTGGTCTAACAACGCCCTGATACAGTGTGTGTCACCTCTAGAAGTTTCCGCCAACACAACCGCTGTCGCCAAGAAAACTTGCTTCTTTACCGGAACCTGACCAAAACATGATACCACTGGTGCCACGTCTACCGAACTGGAGTGAGCCGCTGAGTTCTCAGCGGATGAGCTGACCATACCTACCCCAGATGGTGAACGCGTTGAATACCTCCACCTGAACCGCTGTTAGGATGAAGCAAAGAATGGTGCTTCCCCTTGCAAACTCTACAAGTTGAGTTACTCGGACAACTTCTTGCCGAGTGGTTACTGCCCAAACAGTTATAACATAAGCGACTAGTGTACACAAAATCACGTCTCTTGCCTAACTCCAACTTTGCAAATTGTTTACATGAATACAATTTGTGATCGCTTGTACAATATTCGCAAGCCGCATTAGCAACATGTAAGACATTATGATGTTTTGTTTGTTTACCATAAGTAAGATTTGAAGATTTGGGTCTAGAGTTGGGCTCAATAAACTCAAGTGCTCTAAATCTATTTTGCAAAAAGTCTCTAAACACTGTGAATTTAGGTAGCTCATTGGAGCTCTCTCCCGCAACCTTCAACTCCCACTGCTTGCGCGTTTCTGAGTCTAATTTGTTCGCAATGATGTGAATTACAATAACGTCCCATGATGCGACATCAACACCTATATTTTTTAACCCGTGTAGGCAATCTACAGTTGTATCTATTAGCTCCTTTATGAAAGCGGACGATTCAATCATTGTACCTTTTTGATTTATGAGGCGTTTCAACAAACAATTTGCCAAATAATTCTTGTTGTTAAACCTATTCTCTAATTGACTCCAACATTCATTGTAATTAGCTGCAACGATAGGCAACTGCCTTACCAACTGCTCTGCCTCTCCCGTCAGATACGATTTTAAATAATGCAGTTTTTGCACGTCATCCAACGAAGCATTGGAATCAACTAGCGATTTGAACAAATCCCGAAAGCTTATCCATTCATCGTACTTCCCTGAAAACGTAGGAATCGTTATTCTGGGTAATTTTAAAGATGACGTTTGATTCTGATTACCATCGCTATTATTTTGGCTACTTTGATAAGACGCTTTTTTAACCTGATGCTTCATGAGATCACATTTATAATTAATGTACACTTCTTCAGTTTTTTCAAACAAATTATCTGTAATGTATGATGTTTCTTGTAATTCTTCCCAATCAACAGACTCTGACATAATGTCATGATGAACTTGCATAAAACGACTCCACAACTGTTCAAGAATCTCAAGTCTGGTTTGTACATAAGATTCTGAAATTCGTTCTTTAGGTGATTTCCGAAAATTTGCATGAGTTCTAACAATATTTCCATACACATCCTTTTGCAAATTTAATTTACCCTGCATGATGATAGATGTTATTACTAAACAAACAGAGAAAAAAAATACAAGTCTCAAAAAGTCGTAAAAATATTACAAGTGTTTGAAGAACCTTGTCACAATTTGAAAATCGGCCATAAGTTCCCCGTGTCAACCGACTTTTACAAACTATTCTAAGTCCTAAAATTATTAACTCTAAATTTTCTAAGTTGAAATATAACTTTAGATTGTATGTTGAAATTAATATTACAAGTTAAAATTATCATTGAGATAAAGTTCAATTTCTTGATTATTAATTTTCTTTCTTCAATATGAAATAATGTAAAATTAATTTACTCGTGAAAATTAATGTTAATTTACTCTTGAAAATTAATATGAAAGTACTCACAATTATTTGTTCACTTAACTTCACTCACTCTTGACCGAATCCTGACGTCATCTCCCACTTGGCCGATTCGTGACGTCACCGATCCGTTGCTGCTGAACTGCACCCTTTCCTGGACACCTTGCTGGCTCCCTGCTCCGTCTGCAAACAGCACCCCTCACGGTGCCGCTGTACTGATGATGACCAGCCGATGTGCTGATGATGACTTCTTCCTCAGGCTTCCAGGGTCCAAAACCCGGCGCCAGACGAGGAGCTGATCCACTCCCAATAGTGGAAATAGCCCCACTGAAATTTCGCCCCAGACAGCGATCCACTGCCTATAGGTGCGAAGTGTAGGTAAATCCCCCCTCCACGAGGACTACCGAAGTCAGAAGGCACTGACTCAAAAATCCCGTCTCGATGGACCAATTTGTACACGAAGCTACAAATAAAACAACCAGTCCGGAGTGCAGGTGAGTACAATTAAAACGAAGTTTGCCGAGACCACTGCCGATTCACAATACACAAGCGTTTGCGCGATGCAGGAATGGCTCTTACGACGCTATCGCCATCTAGCGTGTGAGGTTCAAACTAAAACCATGAAAATATACATTTCGCTTCTCCATACAGAATTTTGGACATTATCCCGAAGGAACACTTTATTTTTCGGGATAAAAAGTATCCTCAATTTTTACCCATTATATAAACTATGACTGTGCCAAGTTTCAATAAAACCCGTCAAGTAGTTTCAGCGTGATACGTGTTCTTTTAAATAACTTTCAATGCTTATCCTGCAGGAACCCTTTAATTTTTCGGGATGGTAAGTATCCTATGTCCTACCTGAAAGTATGAACTCAAATCAAACCAAATTTCATTTTAATTCATTGAGTATTTTCGGCGTGATGCCTAGCCAAGATACAGACAGACAGACAGACAAAAAAGAAAAAATTACAGTTTTGGCTTTAGTATCGAATCTAGAGTACGGTCCAAATTTTTTATATAATTGGTAAAAATTGAGGATAATTTAATCCCGAAAAAATAAAGAGTTCCTGCGGGATATGGGTCCAAATTCTGTACATTAAAGACATAGTATTTTTTTTTAAAGTTACTCTATATTCGATAATGAAGCCTAAAGTATATGTTTTTTTCATTTTTGTCTGTATGTCTGTCAGTCTGTACCTTAGCCGCGCATCACGCCGCCGGAACTACTGGATGAATTCAAATGAAACTTGGTATGATTTGAGTTTATACTACGAGGTAGGACATAGGATACTTTACATCTCGAAAATTTTATGGGTGGAGGATAGGGGTTGAAAATTATTTAAAAGAACACGTACCACGCTGAAACTAATGGACGGGTTTTTATACAACTTGGCACTGTCTTAAGTTATATGATGGGTTAAAATTGAGGACAGGTTTTATCCCGAAAAAGTAAAGGGTTTCTGCGGGATATGGGTCCAAAGTTATATTAATATTTAAGTAATAAAAAATATTTTTTGGATGGTTCTCTATATTCGATACTGAAGCCAAACTTTTTTACTTTTTAATTTTGTCTGTCTGTTTGTCCGTATCTTGACCGCGCATCGCACCCAAACTACTAAATGAGTTCAAATGAAAAACATGCTCTTGGGTGCTTAAAAAGGTATTGAACAACTTTTTTTTGTTTTCTTGTCTTTCTTTCTGTTTGTCTGTATGTTTGTTTGTTCACGCATCACGTAAAAACTACTGGACAATTGCAATGCGGTTTTCATTGTTAGATAGCTTAGGGATTGATTTGAATCTGGTGTAATTGGTATCTCAATCTGATAGTGATTTGAGGACCAATATACCAAAATTTGTTTGTATATTGTTCCTTGAATAGCACATTATGGTACTTTGAACCTAAAGAAAAGACCACGCGTGCGAAGCCGCGGGTACAGCTAGTATTAAATATAAATAAAACGGCTAAAAGCTCACGAAATAGAAGATCGGAAATACTCTGACCAGTTTCGGACTATTTTGAAGTCCTTCATCTGGGAGTGTTATGCCGACAAGCCGCGACGAGCGCTACGAACGTCACCTGCGGCGGAGGTATGGTATAAGAACGTGGTTCCGATCACCATCACAACTCCGACGTTTTCTGCGTTCACCTAAGGATAAGAAGTTGTTGAATGGACCAGGTGTGTACAGGATTCCTTGCGATTGCGGTGAAAGCTACATTGGCGAGACAGGAAGGAACATTTCAACCAGAATAGCTGAACACATCAGAAGCGTCAAGAATATGGATACCGATCGTTCAGCGGTCGCGAAACACGCCCACATCCTGGACTCTAGTCATTATTTGCGTTTTGATAGGGTTTCTGTGCTAGCGAGGGAGAAGTTTTTTGTTCCTCGGAAGGTACGGGAGGCTATCGAAATAAGTCGCCATTCTAACTTTAACCGGAATCGTGGGTGGATTTTTCCTTCGGCGTGGAGACCAGTTCTTGATGCGACTGACACTGGGACTAAATGTGGGATCACGAGCCGGACACAACGAGCGCAGTGTGCCAACAATCAAAGTTAACGGAAGTGAGTGACAGTGATGACTCCTCGACAGACAACGAAGTGACTGTGCAGGCCGAACATAGTCGAGCGCCGCAGTCGCCGCCCACTGGGCCACCCGCACCACGCACGCGTCTTCAATTGCGTGCTGACGTTCATAGCGCTCGTCGCAGCTTGTCGGCATAACACTCCCAGTTGAAGGACTTCAAAATAGTCCGAAACTGTTCGGAGTATTTCCGATCTTAAATTTCGTGAGTTTTTAGCCGTTTTATTTATATTTAATATGGATTTATTCGTTTATCTAGATTGAATTTGTATAGAAACAGATCAACAATAATTAAGAGGAGTAATCAGTCCTTTTTAGATATAATATTATTATGTAGCATACATTCGACACGAGCTTATATATAAAATTACCAGTAACTTGCCGCGTGCGCACGCGCAGTATGCGCGCAATGAGGCATTTTAGCGATACATCGCCACCCGGTCATATAAAAAACATACTTATAATACATTTCAGCTTCTATTAAGAACTAATTAAAGGCTGAATATGAGCAGTAACTATGGCTACCGTTACTAATACCGTTTCTGCACGAGCGCTCGCTTTGAGCCTTTGATAAATAAACGAGATGATGATTCATACGTTTCATAAAATGACAAGCTCGCGGATGTGAATCGACTGAATACTATAGTTACCTACAAACAAGCACGAATTAAAAATATATTTAACCTCCACCCTCCATTATAGCTAAGAACCATGGTCATGAGCTTTCAAACATAAAAAAACACATCAAAATCAGTCCATTCGTTTGGGAGTTAGGATCCTCAACCCCGCCACCCCTTTTATAATAACTAAGAACCATCTCGATAACATCAGCTTTGAAACAATAAAAACAAAAGGTACCAGTAGCTACCTAAGCAAAATATTAAAAATTACTTAAAATTTGTAACCACAAAAAAGTAAGTGACTTCTCTTATTTGGAATCAAACAAACAAGACTAATTTTGATTTTTATCATAGAAAATAAACAAAAAAATATAGGTATTTTGGTCCAGCAAGACCAAAAGAATTTGCCATATTGGGCACATTAATCGTTACCTATTTTACTTTGTCATCATTATTTTTGCACCTATATATAACCAAAAACCAAAACTAAACACACACAAAAGCTAAACACACCTAATAACTAAATATATCATTCGAGTTATAACTTATTATTCAATAGAAAACACCCTTGCATAACGTATGTACGTTTTACCTCAGGTTTGTACAAGACCACGGCCTCTGCATCTGAAACTGCGGGACTTCCGCAAGAAAACTCACCTTCGCGTTCGCAAGTTTCCGAGCGCAGGTAACTCCGTTTGAGTTGGTTGTTTTCTCGAATAAAGGAGGTTTTGATTGAACATCTAATGGTGGCTATAAAGGCAACGGTAGACCTAACAGGTTTACCTGAGAAGGTTCACTTTTCAGATTATGAAGCTCCCTCAAAGGGATTACTGTATAGTTTTGTCCCGGTTTATCTGTACAGGTAAATCTATCATGTTACTGTTGAGTTATAGCCACCATAAGAGACGCCTGAAGGCGTCGCAAGGCATAGGACCAAATATAAAAAAAAAACAAATTGACTATGCATTGGGGCTTTTAGCCAATGTGGGCTCAATTATGTATCTATGGCAAAACATAATATAAGCACTTGATTTTATATAAGACTAGCTTTCACCCGAGACTTCGTCTGCATGGATTACAATTTATCGCGAGAAAAAGCACCCTGTGTTCTTCTAGGATATTAAAAACTAATGCAAAAGTATAGCACCAACGGTCTTGATGTTTTTTGACAGACTTGTTCTTATTTCGTTTCCATGCAACCGTTCCTTACAGCGAGTAATCCAAATTTTCCAGTTATCCCGTGGAAACTTACGATTTTCCGGGTTAAAAATAATCATTTGTATTATTACAGGGTATAAAACAAATGATAAGCTATCTCCATTCTAAATTTCATCAAAACCCGTCCAGCCGTTAAGGCGTGAAAGCTCCCCAAACAAACAATCAAACAAACAGACAACGTTTCACTTTTATTTATTGTTACAAGAAATGCGGTCAATGACACTGAGCGTCCCTAGTTGATAATGAATTACCTATAGTACAATACAAGAATTCTACATAGAAACCTTATTACTGTTATATTTTTTTTCCTTTTTGTACATATCTGAAACATTTTGTTTCAATTCCTTTTTTTGGAAGGAAACTAAAACTTATTACCTATAGATTTATAACCGACAAAATAAACGAAAATGGTGGCTACATTGTTATAGTCTAAAATAGAAGCTAGCATTCTGGTCACGCTTTAACAAGACATGCTCTTTTAAATATATATTTACACACTAAATACTTATGTTGTTTTTACTTAATTAAAATAGATCATAAAACAATTACATTGCATAAATGAAAATGATGACAAATTATCATGATTATATCATCATAAAATAATGAGATAGTTGATAGATCAGGCGTTACTTTGCGGAAATCTTTATAACCCCTGCAGTGTCCACACGAAATTAACGAAGAAAATATAATTGCAACAAACTGTAACTGAAATTACAGTTTGGCGGAAGTAAGCTGCGTATTATTTATTCGTAGACTTTTTTTAAACAATACAGTTATCCAATATTTTTTTATGAAACAAACCAAAGATTTTTTTTATAGAACTCTATATTAACAATTAATATTAATGCAATGTTGGTAAGTGGAGAAGACAGACCGCTGTTGTATCATAATAAAATCACACGTTAGAACAATTTTGTTATTAAATCCACTAACACACAGAAATATCAATTCACATTTCCAACAATGTAAGTATAAAACAGGACATTGTTTTATTATAATAAAGTAATTACCCAATAACATTTAATTAAATGACTAGAATAATCAGTCATTTTTTATGATTTAACGCCTGCTTAGCGTAAACATATAAAATTATTTTCTAATGGAAAAATTAGGATCATGGACGTGATTCGAACTCGCATACTGTGCATCAGCGTGGCACATACTTCTACCAAATCGGCTACCGTAACCTATGCATCGCAATCCAATAGTTTTTTTCCACTAGTTCCTTGAACCCGTCTTATGGGGACGGTAAGGCCTTCTATTCCATTAGAAAATTATTATTTATGTTTAAGCTAAGCAGGCGATAACAGCTTAAATGATAAAAAATAGATTTGGGCTTTATCTTTCAGACACGAAGTTAAGCAATATTAGCCTTGTTTAATTAGTTAGTTCGAAATACTACCAATAGATGGCATTACCGTCGCCATAATACGGATTCAAGAAGCTAGTACAAAAATTTGGATAGCGATGCATAGGTAATGGTGGCAGAATCGGTAGAGGCATGTGCCGAGCATAGGCACAGTATGCGAGTTCGAATGTCGCCGGTGATCCAAATTTTTCCATTAGAAAATTATTGTAATAATCAGTCTACTGAAAACTTAGGTACCTATGTACCTATGTAATTAATTCGCTAAAATATCAATAAATATTATAACGTACAATTTAAATTATTATTAAAACAAACGTAAATATTATTAAGTACGCGTCAGAAATATCTTCATCATGGCTGATGAAGGTGGCATATGAAAAAAAAAACAAATTAAGATATTTAGACCGCCATCGTTACTGAGCTGTCTATTAGATGATGTTTTTAGAGTAAACATATTTATCAAAGGGTTTGGTCCATGGAAATGATTACGTAAGTATACCATATTCCTTAAGTTACAGTCCACTGTCCACATTTGGTCACCTGTGGTGTGGAGTTCTGCAAACTTCTGAAAATATTACATGAAATATTTTAATTGGGTTGAAAGTTAAGAAAGGGTTGCAAGGTGTTTTCTTAAACTACGTTTTCTTCGTGCCCTTTGAAGGCATTTTAGCTTTGCCCAAAACTAAGCCATTTTATAGGAAAAGGGCAGCAAAAAAATAAATTATATTAAAAATATAAAGTGTAAAAAAAAACACGCTTTAATATCATTAAACCGAACTAAGTAAAAATAAATTTCAATATATGAATAGAGTTATTAACGAGAAAATAAATTTCATTGTAAAAAGAAGTGTGGGATACTCGATATTAATTGTCATTTATTTTTTACCAAGATATGTTACTATTTCTAATTTGAATTACAGAATTAGTGTAAGAATGTCGTACAAAACACCCCAAGCTTTTTTTTTACAATGACATTAATTTTCTCGTTAATCACTTAAATCTTATATTGAAATTTATTTATACTTTTTATTTCGGTTTATTGGTATTAAAGCGTGTTTTTTTATTTTTTTAAACTATTATTTATTTTTCACTTCAGTTTTTTTTAAGGTTTGAATTGCGTAATAATTTAGAAAATGATTTGAAAAGCTTTTTTTATGATAATCTTTAATCCTGATGATCCTGATCAGGACAATGGGACAACATGTTGTATTGCCACCGGGCCCTGATAAGTTTGCAAAATTTTGAATAATTCAAATTAAGTTAATAAAGTGGGTAAAAATCGAGTTCATGAATTCCGTTACGTACAATCATACATACTAAATGAAATGCTAATAAAAGCGTGTTACAAATATATCAAAAAAAGTAAAATAATTATTAAATACAAAAAAGATTTGGACAGATTTGGATGAAATTTGTTAAGGAGGTAGCTTATAACCTGGATTAACACAAAGGATACTTTTTATCCCGGAAAAATATGTGGTTCTTAGGGTCGCGGGTGAAACTGCAGGGCGCAACTAGTATTTATATTAATTTAAAGTTTATTTTTTTACTAAAAATAAAATAAAATAAAAATTAAAAGTTCTAACACTTAATACTTCCTATGATTAAGAATGATACCTCATTTATCAGAACTCATCAAGCCGGTTAGATGCACCAAAGGAACATTTAAACATACAAACATACATACATTCCTTAAACATAATCCTCAGCAGCCGTATAAAAACATATTAAATTGTGTTACCTATTTTTTTAGTAAGTTTATTGTTCACAATTAAACCTAACCGCCGTACATTTCTGAAAGATCTCCTGTAATTGTTTTGATCATTTAAGTCGATAAATGCCTAATTGTGTACATCTTGGATAGAAAATCCAAGAAAAACTCTCAAGAATTTCGTTCTTCAACATTGGACAAGATGCAGCTGAGATATTTCCATATTTTTTTCGCCATTACTGATAATATACAGGTGTTCCTTTTACTACAGCTTTTACTTCACGTATTATTTCTCATATTTGGTTTCTGTTAATAGCAATGAAAACCTACTTACTTCTTGGAACATTTTTGAGGGTAGCCTTTGATATGCTGTCACTATCTTCTGATTCAGATCCCACTTGGAAACTTGTCTCTGAAAACCATAACAATAGTAAATTAATAATTGAAAAAACCTAATAAATCTAATAATCTACCGCTGGGGTAGGCAAGTTTTTGAGTGGAGATAACGTGTAGGACGCCCTGTGGCCAGGTGGAGTGACGACCTGCGAAAAGCGGTTTGACTAAAATGGATGAAGACAGCTGAAAACTGACCGACCGACCAATGAGCTCAGTGGCTTGCATTAGTAAAGGCCTACATCCAGCAATGGACAAATATAGGCAGATGCAATAAATAAAGTAAATATTTATTATCTAGTTCGTTTATTTTCCATTCACTATTTTGCTGTATTACTAGCTGCATCCCGCTGTATCAACCGCGACGAAAAATAATGACGGTGGAGAAAAGTAAAGAGTAAGTAAAAGTTTGCTCACGTGGCATTTTTCTAACTTAGCATCTTTATACCCGTCGTAACTTTTACAAAAATACGCCAGTAAGCGTAATTCAAAATCTTTGACAGCAACGATCGTGATGATTTTTGACCATAGACAACTGCATTATTACTCACGTACTTGATAGACTTGTAATTATTTCGTTTCCATGGCAACGTGTAATTGTTATTTCGTTTTCATAGCAACGTCATTTCATTCTGTATATTTGGTACCTTCGATTACATTATTGTAATAGAACTCGAACTTGAAAAATAATACTGCCCATGTTACTCCAGGATAATGTAGCTATCTATAGGCGAAATAATTTTTAAAAGCGGTTCAGTATTTTTTGAGTTTATCAATTACAAACAAACAAACCAACAAACAAACAAACAAACAAACGAATAAACAAACAGAAGTGTAGAAGTGTAGATGTAGGTTGAATAAACAAAAAAATGAAACAAATAAAAAAAACAATGTTTTTTTGTTGCCCTTTAAAATGAGTCAGTTTATTGTACAGCTGCCTTTTAGTTTCCTTAACATTAGATTTGCGCATTACATTAACATTAGATTTAACCCGTATCTCTACATATTCTTATATGACTGCCCTCAACAGATGTACTAGATAATTAATGCAAGTTTCTGTTGCATGTTTAAAAAGATGGGTATAGAGAGCAGATGTGTGAGGATGTTTGGAATATTAATCTCAAGATACTATATGTTCGTTATTATTATCTCTACGTATAATCAGTCACTTTATATCTTGAATGCGCGAGCGAGATAGTTTCAAGGTATTATTCCCTTAAGATCACATAAAGGAATATTAGGTCTGATGTTATAATATTAGTGTGATATGTACCTACTTAGTTAAATCAAGATAAAATTAAAACATTTTAAATGTAATCAGAGAAGGAAATGTCTATATACATAACATTCCGTTTTTTACTCTATTTGTATAACATAACTAACATTAAGCTACACATAAATCTCAACATCAACATTTTAGATTATCAGAATAATTTCTAACATTGACCTCGACTGAACGTAAAAATGCCACGCCATAATTTAGACAGCGCGGACATCACTACTCGATGCGCCACGGCACAGAATAAATAATAGTACAATTAGCCACGGGCAAAGAATAAATAATAGTACAAGCACGGGCGAAGTGGCAGGCGGGGCAGTGAGACGCGACACGCAATCGCACGTTTCGCGCGATCCTCACCCCCGCTATAATTTAATATTAAATCCACCTAAAAGTATGTAAAACTGACTTATTTGTGAAATGTAATGTTACATTTTAGTTTCGTGTGTTTTTAGTGTCGTTTAGACAAGTTTTCACAGCACATTTCCCCATTTTTTCGACAAGAAATGAAAATATTTCGAACTGACACACTCCGCTCGAACGCAGATCAAGGACTGTTCGCGCTTGCTGGTTGGTAGCGACGATATTTTGACCAGCACTGCGATTACGTAATGTTGATCATGACGGTTTCAAGCCGTGAAATTCAATAATGCTTTGCGATAGAGTCGATTTTGCTATGAAAAAAGTGACAATTTGATTGAAGCCAAGTTCTGTAATTGGGCCACTGTGCCTACTGTTCACACCCGAGTAAACGCAATCCATAGTAATGCCCTACTGTAGAAAGGTCTACGACAAAGAAATGATACTAATATTGTGTATTTAGAAAAGCAAAGAAAATATGATATTTAGAAATTCATGGAGAATTAAAACATTTGTAAGAAGAATTAAAGACTCGCCTCGCTATTCACAAAATATGCTCAAGCTATACAGCCTGTGCTAAAAAACCCATCATATATTGCAAATTGCGTGTAGATCGCGTGAAATCATCAAACCAATTGCGTTTGTTTCGCCCCAAACTGCGCCGCATCGGTAGAACGAACGCAAAGCCGCGAGAAATATGTAATTGTACGAAAATATAATGTAATTGTACACCAGCCTTTTCATTTTAGACTAGAAGACCAGGTTGTTATTATTGGGACTATGATTATTGATCCTAATTCTACTGTTGTTTAGTCTGATTTTTGTTTTTATCTTACTGACCTGTATCATATCTTTGCTTATGTAGCCGTGCAGGAGGCACGTCTTGGTTCTCAACATGACCGAAAGTCCGAAATCCAACAGCGAACTGGGCGTATGGACTTATTTCGTATAGTTCTGAAAATAATGAAATATAGAAATAATTAAAATTAAAATTTAAGTATCCTATAATATAGATAGAATAAAATACCGGCCAAGTGTGCATAGCACACGATCCGGATCCTAAGGTACTCAACTATGAAACAGCATTGCAATTAGTTCCGTAGTTTTTACGTGATATGCCAACAAAGTACATCTGACTTGGTATGTTCTAGTTAACAATGATATTTTTTGCCGTTACTACTTGCCTAAAGTGGCTGGCAGAAAATGGATGAGGTGAGCTGGATCAGAGGAGAGAAGATCGAGCTCAATGACGTGCATTAGGAGAGGCCCGCGTCTAGCTGTGGTCAAATACACGGACACGGTTAAGAACCTTGGAATACTAGTTGATAGAAAGCTTTCTTGGGTACCACAATTAGCAGAAACTAGCCGCAAACTTTTAGCCTCCGCTTTTTTTTTTGCTTTTTCTAGTTACTTGCCACGGCGCGCACGCGCAGCATGCGCGTAATAGTGCGCAATGTTAGATATATCGCCACCCGATAATTGTCTGTTTAAGAGATTACGTAATTTCCTGCCTACTACCACTAAAATTGCCGTTGAACAATCTTTTTTACTCCCAATATTAGATTATGCTGACGCCTCATAACTAGATTTAACCGAAAAACAGCTTATAAAGCTTGAAAACTTACAGAATTTTTGCATAAGGTTCATATTTGGTCTGCGCAAATATGACCACATTTCTGAATATCGCAAAAATCTGAAATGGTTTCCTATTCGCCTTCGCCGGAATGCTCACATCTTTTCTATTCTATTCATTATTTTATTTATTCCTTCTACTCCCTCCTATCTCAAAGACCGTTTTAAATTTCTGCACATAACCCACACCCGATGCTTGCGTTTCTCAGAAACTCTTCAACTCAAGAAACCTCTCCACGCTACACAGTTCTATGAAAAACCATTCACAGTAAAAGCTGTGAAACTGTGGAATGCACTTCCGCTGGATATCAGACGAGCTAAAACATTACCTATATTTAAAAATATGGTAAAGAATTACTAGCACTGATATTTAAAGTATTTACTTAAACCTAATTAGTTACATAAATATGTATTATTTTATTGTAATAACATGTATTAGTTTATCGTATAATAGTTATTGATTTATTGTATTTTATAAAAGTATCTATGTAATAGAATGTTATTTCAATGCACCGCCATCTATTCTTTTTTCTTCCATTACTGTCAATCCAAAAGTTGTCTGGAAGAGATCGCTCTTAGCGATAAAACCGCCAATTGTACTTATTTTAAAGTTTTTTTTATGTGTATTAATACATTTTTAGGTGTAATAAAGTATTATCTATCTATCTATCTATGAGCCAAACATTTTGGAAGGTTGGGTTGTTTCGTGCTGATCGAGTGCAGAAACGAGTAAAAGTGACTTTTATGTCGCCTTTCTCTTTTTAAAAGCTTTTATTTAGTTTGAAATGTTTGTATGTATTTATGTACATATGTATGTATGTTTGCGTCAAATCTTGCAAGCTGAATTAGGACCACTTTCTCTTATCCTACGGTATTGAATTTTTCCATGTTGGTTCAGTTCCGATAACAATGCATGTTTATGATAAGCATCACCTGAATCAACATCCAGAATTAGCTCCAGACAAAGGAACTCTACAGCACAGACACACAATTTTTGGCACACATTTTAATATGATAGCCGTTTCTTATTTTACTATGACATGGTTGCTGCACTCAGGCTTGGGTCCTGACTAGGAAATTCCTCAACAGTTAACGGCACAGACATGAAATGTTGTGTACTCATTCCTGCCTTCCTCACTGCGGGGTGTTTATGCCCGAAATACGCATGCGCCAGAAGGAGTTTCTCAGAACGCTTCGAGGTCCTGATAGAATTCCAGCGATTGTGTAGGAAAACTGTGCACCCGAATTGTCTCCCATCTTAACGCGTTTGTACCGCATCTCTCTTCACTCAAGTAAAATTCCGAAGAGTTAAAAGCTTACCAATGTACAGCCATTACCAAAACGGGTAGTCGTGCTGATCCGGCCAATTAGCGTCCCATCTCGATAACCTCCTTACTCTGTAAGTGCGTGTGAGCGTGTCATAAACATTAAGCTCTTGGTATACCTTAAGGACAATGATCTTATCAGTGACCGGCAATACGGATTTCACCAAAACCGGTCTGATGGGGATCTTCTCGCGTATGCCACTCACTCGCATACGCGTGCCACTCACGTACGTGCTGTCGTCACGTATTGAGCGAAGTCATCGAGATGCATGGTGAGGCGCTTGCCGTCTCCCTTGACATATCGAAGGCAGTTGATCGGGTCTGGCACGATGGCCTTTTAAACAAGCTTCCCTCATATGGCTTACCTGTTGGCTTATGCAATTTAATAGTTGATTTTTAGAGGGAACGATCTATTCGAGTAGTCCTAGAGGGCTGCTCGTCTGATCAAATGGCTATCAATGCCAGTGTACGTCAGGGATCGGTTCTCTCGGCTACACTGTTTTTCCTGCACATTAATGACCTTCTGAAGCCTGGTACCTTTGGGTATGCTGATGACAGTACTGTAGTTGAGAAATACACTTCAAATGCTCAAGCCAGCTGCGACGATGTCCAGTTTCAGAGAGAGGCTATGGTAGACCGTTTGAATTTAGCCTTGGAAGCCATGTCCGATTGGGGCGATGCTAACCTGGAGTGAATAGGTATCTACTAGGTAAGCGTGCTACACCTTCGACCACATCATCGCTTTCCATCGGGTGAGATCGAGGTCAAACGATTGCATAGACCGTTATAAAAAATAAAGAAAAAAAGTGGTATTCCGTTTTAAGTTTCACCATCATCACCATCATCAGCCTGTGTTCGTCCACTGCTAGACTTACACCTCTCCTGAGGTACGCCATTTGGCCTAATCTTCTGCTCTTCGCATCAACTTTCTGCCAGCAACCTTGCGACTAAGAATTTTGTTAATTTTGCGAATTGACCTCCGTTTCCTCGTATTTTGCGGTCTATCGGTAGACTAGTACTTATTAAAAAATAAAAAACGCATCCTGTACCCTAGCTCCTCACCATGTTTGCTATTGTTCCTCACGTGTATGGGTGCGCTGTAGATCCTGTTCTGTGCGTTGCTCGCGTTCTCCTTCACGTGCGCTAGGTTCATGTGCAATGTGTTCGCAGTCAGGTTGTCGGTCTCAGACTTGTTGTCTACCGATATGGAGTCTCTATACTCTGCGAGGTTGCCGCTTCTGAAACAAAATAATTATATTTTATATTAGCTGCGCAGGTGTCTTTGCCCGCGTGGTCATTTCTATGGGTTTAAAGTATCCTGTGTTATTCCAGGACCATATTTGCACAAAATTCGTCAGACGTCAAATTGTTTTTTATCGATGCTAACTAAAAATTAAAATAGCAATTCATTTTTGAACAAATTTTCACATACCATTATTTTGGTAATGTTGTGTAAATATTTGTATTACAAAACTATGATTATCTCCAAAGGTGATATATTATCTCCTAAAAGCTGTTTTTGTGTCTAGGAAGCCTCTACTTCCGAAGATATTAATTATTAAAGACAGTCAAATAATGTTTACACTTGAAAAATTAAAAATTAAATTCTGTACAGGTTATAATTAGATAAAGCAAAATAAAACATGGGTAATTTTTTGCCATAATTACATATTCAAATTGTTTCAAAAATTATTCACGTGTATTCAAACACTTAGGCATAATTATAATGAGTCTCCTAAGTCTTTGTAATAAACAAAATCTGATTATTAATAGTCAATATCCAAGAGTTCAGCACCACCGAGCACCGAGTGTCCCCGTACCCAGTTACCGTCGCATCTCACGCACCGCTCGCAGCGGGCCGCAGCCCGCAGTGCACGTCGGGATCTCACGGCGTGAACTCCGAGCGTCGGATACGCTCGAAACCTAGGTCGATGTTTTCGACAATATACACGGTATTGATATATATTAAATTCTGTACGTCTCATCTAAATATATAATTTGGCTTTCCAGATTCTTTAAAACGCTTCATGGTTTTAAAATATTTGGCAAGCTAGACTACAATGTCATATCTTTCAATTAGCGTTTTTCATTTTGACACACTTTTTTTTTGTATCTATTTCCCAGTTCTTTTAAAACTTTGCGTTTTCCATCGCTCCGTGCTTCGGAGGGCACGTTAAACTGTGGTCCCGGCTGTTATTGATTAATAGCAGTCGTTAAGCTATGTCAGAAGCGCTCGGGGGGCTTGACAAACTCTGCCATCAGAGGCCAGCACTACCTCATACGACACACAAACAAACAAGAAACAATAACTACAAAGGATTAAATCTTGAAAGCATGCTACCCAAAAGGAGATGATAACTTTGATTTAAAAAAATACATATTATTACGCGAATAAATGGCAAAATTCCATAGGTTCATTTTCTGATGTACGTCACTGGAGATAATGCAAAAAAACTTTATATTGAAACAAATCATAAATTTACTGATAAATACAAGTCGTAGCAGCTACACGCTCTGTCATATTTTGCAGATCGATAATGAGGTTTTTCGCTGCTTTCTCACGTTGACATAAATGGAAAATATAATATATTATTTGTTTTGTGAAACTGTGTAAAGATATCTCAATTTTTCAAACAGATATCTCAATAAATAACACGAAAATTTACTCAAATAAACAACACGATGATATAACAATTTTCGATAGCCGAGTTTGAGTTCTTTCAGATGGCAGGGGCAAATTGCTATTTTAAATTCGTAATGTTAGCTTTCTTTTAGGCCAAGTCCACTCTCCTTTTGAACAGACTGTATCCATTATAAAGGGAGTGTGCTCTTTTATTTTTTCATCGGTAAAATGAATTGTTTAATGCACTGTTTAAGTCTACGAGTCTTGTGTCCAGACACATTGTATACCAGATATTATTATCTTATAATAATATCTGGTATACAATACCAGATATTATTATAAGTATATTTTATTATTATTGTTATTATTATTGGTATATAGATTTTTTCAATTAGTTTTTTTTACAATGGATCCTCCATAACTAGATCTCTGCTAATTATTGTAAAGATTACGGCAGATACGGCACGCTAAAATATCACGTAAAAAATAACGTGACTAGAAATCTACAGGCTACAGGTAACACACCCACAAAGATACAGTCCCACGTCGCTTTGTGCTTATTGCCAAAAACGATCTCTTTCAGACAATCTTAAGATATATATAAACTATCGAATAACAAAAGACGGTGGTGTAGAAATTGTAGAAATATATTATGAAAAATTAAGTATTATATACTATTAATAGGCATACAAAACTGAATATACAATACTTACAACACAATACATATTTTTATATATACATATAATACTTAGTTACGGAGACCGACAATAAACCGAATGCAGTAGTTCTGACGACGCTCAAGCTTATTCAGCTGGTCCTCAGTAAGGTCTAGATAGATAACGAAGACAAGACCAAAAGAAGACCAATTGTGTGCGTTGTACCATAGATAAATGATTTATCTATGGTTGTACCTAATGTACGCTGTCCACGCCCGAGCAGCTGGTACCTAAAACTTTAACTCCACTTTTAATTAGATCTATGATAGTTAGCTATACTAAAGAGGATCCTTCCCGGTCCGTATATCGTCAACGCGAGCATGGTCGAAAAGCTTATTGTTTCATCCAACGCAATGTTTAAAAAAGAGGCAAAATGAAAAGAGAGAGATAGCGCTGAACGCTCGGTTGGCATTCGGTAACTTCCGCATTATAACAATAATAATAACATTGAACGAAAAATTGTATGCGGAAATTTCATAAAACTTGTTCCAGTAAATATGTAAGTATAACAAGTTCGTGAAATAAATATTTTTTATTTACAATTCCCATTAAATGTACGAGGTTGCCACTAAAATTTTATTTTTTCTTTTACAATTTATGAGTATATTATGAACGGCCAGATTTCAAGTAAAATTCGTGCGAAAAAGCACATTTTTGGAGGCTTATACTGAATTTGTTTCTCAAAATTTTTATTTTTTGCTTTCTTAGAAAACTAGATAAAATGTACAAGATACCAATTAGTTCAAAAAAATTAAAGAAAGATGTATTACAATGCTATAATCACGTACGAGCGTTTGTATGATAAGTATGCGCGTTGGCCGCTCTCCTTAACGCGCCTTGCTCATCTCATCGTTATCTACGAATACCTAAGTTATTGTATTTAGTAGCCGCGCTCCATCACACCCTGATATCAAAGTTATTTCAATAACGTGGAAATAACTAAATACATATAAAAATAAACAAAATAAAGTTACGATGGATATTTATATAGAGAGTCTGGCTATGTACTTGGAACTACCCGCCTTTAAGTAAACTTAATAATTTAGCATAACCATCAGCCCGTAGGTATCTGTCCACTGCTGGATATAGGCCTCTCCCAAAGCACGCCGCTGAGCCTAATCTTCGGCTTCTCTCTTCCAAGAGCAGCCAGCCACTTTGCGTATATCGTCGCTGCACCGCTGGAGGGCGCCCTAAACTACGTTTATCGAGTCGTGGTCTCCACTCAAGAACACGTCTACCCAACGGCTATCAGTCCTTTATATATTTTTATATGACCAGCCCACTGCCACTTCAACTTATCCTAAAGGCTATGTCGACAACTTTGGTTCTCTGCCAGATCACCTCATTCCAGATACAAACTTTCAGAGAAACTCTGAGCATAGCCCTTTCTGTAGCACGCTGACTTTAAACTGGTGTTAATAAAGAGGTAATGCTTTTTCCTTGCTTAGGTATTTTTATGTTATTACCTGTGCCGTTTGACGAGTATGTAGATGCAGCTCAATAAGCACACCGTAAGAAGAACGGAGCTGCAGACGATGACCAGCATGTTGAGGTCGAACAACTCTGAAGGAGGTCCAACTTCACCTGGAATCAAACAACATTTTATTTGTAGATATTACAGTATCGTAGGTGTTTACGGCGTTTTTGTTCACAAAATATATTATCAAAAAATAAATCTTTAAGTGTACATAAAAAAACGCTCTCCATATATACCTATAGAAAATACTAAGTGTAAATTATAATATGAACACCAAAATAAATTATGGTAAGCATCTATAGTAGATATTATCATCTTTGATAAGTTTCGGCATCACCACCTTGTTGAAATCAAATTTTCAAACAGTACTAGTTACTTACGAACCAAAAATATGGTAATCGATGATTTGCATATGCTTTTTAAAATTTTATTTATCCATACCAATATATAAAAGTGAAACGTTGTCTGTTTGTTTGTTTATTTGTATGTATGTTTGTTTGGGAAGCTTTCACGCTATAACGGCTTTTGATGAAATTTGGAACTTATACCCTGGAACATAGGAACATAGGATACTTTTATCCCGGAAAATTGTAAATTTCCACGGGAAAAGCTGTAAAAATTTTGGTTACTCGCTGTAAGAAAAGGGTGACATGAAAACGAAATCACAAGTATGTCAATGAACATCTAGAGTATTGGGGCTATACCTACTTTTGTATTGGTTTTTAATATCCTAGAAGAACATAGATTGCTTTTTCGCGATAAGCTTTAGTCCGCGTGGACGATGTCACGGGCGGGAAAGCTAGTGTAAAATAAACAGGAAACCACCCCTAGGGCATCCCTCGTAGAGTAGGGTACGGCGAATATTAGGTGCCTATGTCTAGTACTAGAACACCCCCGGTAGGGTGGGAGCGGCGAATATGAGCTATGTCTATTGTACACAACAAGAAAATTTGCGCACAATGAAAAAAACCCGACTGAGAACTTTAAATCGTTATAAATCCTAAATGATCATTCGACGTGAAAAATGATATGAGAAACTTAAAGATGATTTTTAACTACCTGTTCAATGTTACCCTACTTAACATAGTTCGTCGACTTTTATGTTGTTTCTCTTTCACAATATGGAGTATGGTTGTTGCCATATTGAATTCTGATTAATGTCATGTCATTAGTGACACTCGCAAAATTAAGATAAATCGATTCATGTAAGAACCATCAAAATCGGTCCACGTGTTTCGTCTATACATATAGTACCACAAAGGAACAGTCATACATACATAGGCTGATAAACACAATACCCTCCGCGCAGTCGAGTAAAACTCATATTTTGATATGCAATTATGAATTTTGATGAGCTATTTTGTTGTAAAGAACAGGGATTTCACGTCGCGAGGTATCAGCACAGGGCCATTATTCTTTATGAACAGTCACACTCGTAACGCGTCGTGCTGTGGAATCGTTCAAAAATGTACGGCAATTCTCGAACATGCACGAACAATTCCACGCAGATATCTTAACGCGGCGCGTTACGTGGCCGAGTGGCAATAGAGAATAAGGGCCCAGCATAAATAATAGTACTACAGACTCAGTTCGGAGCGAACTAGTTTCATAGTTTTAAATACGAAAAACTTACTGCCGTCCTCGTTCTTTGTAGCAAAATTATAAACAGCGGTGACGCTGCCAGCCTCGTTGGTGGCCGTCACTCGGACCTGGTACCAGGTGCCGGCAGCCAGGTCTGCGATGGAGAACGACCCGGTGTGGTAAGGCTTGGTTTGATAAGGCAGTGACCATGACGGGTGCTCTGTGTAGGATTGCTGAAACTAAACGTTTACCATTATGATTAAATGTATCCTGCGGTCGACCCCCCCCCCCCCCCCCCCCCCCCCTCCCTCCAGGTAACGCCGTAACTGAACCGAGCAAAGATGCCAAAAATCGATAGACACGGTTACGTGGATTGTAATCAATAACATTTCAATAATAATAGTGAAAAAATATTCCAAACCACGTGAAAAATGGAAATTTAATTCCAAAAGCTAGGTTGGATACCGGGAGCAGCGAAGTATTCTAGAGTAGAATCCTGAACGGAGCGAGGGATACAAGGACGGGAATTGCTTCTTTTTTTTCTCTGCGTTTTACCATTGACTGCGAGAAAATAAATAGTAGTATAGTATTTACATTATCACATTTTATTATGAAATTGGGAATAAGAGAACAAAAGATTAAAATATAAACATTAGAAAATAGTGAAATTAGAACAGTTTTGAAAATTCAGTGCTAATTGGCGGGATATTTTTTTCTTTATTTAAATTAGACAGTTAGAATGGAATTAGCTCCATTCAGCCAGCCTGTAGGTACGTTTAGCACATGTTATTTATTTTTGTACATAATTTATGATATAATTTGGGCTTATTTCTAATTTAAAATGTTTTTATTCGTTGATATTCATGAATGCCCTATTTCGAGTGGTAATGGTAAAATGAAAACAAACTTATAACACTCTTTTTTTCACTATACAAGGTAAACAATTTAAGAAAAAATAATAACGCTAAAGTAATGACCATGACCTAAATTGGCGCAATTTTTCGAAATCTGCTTTCAATGTGACTTTGTATTATCAATTATAGACAGTGGAACAAACTAGAACATAATGGTTATATTCTCTTTGTAACAAAAAAAGACATACTACGACAAGTATACCTTAGAGGTGTGTCGTAGTATGTTTTTAGTCCGAAACTAAATAAAGAGGTTTGAAGTTAAGATATTTCCATACATTTTTGAAGGTCAAGTGGTCAATTATTTTTTCACGGCCATCTATGAAACATGAAATTATCTATTTTAGACAGTGTAACAAACAAAAAATACTCCTACAAGTGTACCTCTAATCTCAGTCCGAACCAAGATACGACTGAGTTCATGATTTGCAGCCATTTTGCTACCATTATAAACTTGATGCACGGTAATTCATTTTTGGAGGGAAAATCAGATATTTTCCCTCCTTGTTTGCGTGTGGGTTTATTATAAGTATAGAAAGATTAGTCTTTTATTGTACTTTTATTGCTTTTTATTGGCTCTTAAACGCAGAAAATTTAAAATAATTAAAAAGTATTGAACCATGCCAGAGGCCCTCGGGCGGCCTGACAAACTCGGACATCAGAGGCCAGCACTGCCTCATATGATAAGCAAGCAAGCATGGGATATTTGAGTTTTTGGTCCACGCCTAGGTTTTCTGAATCCTAGAAACACTTACCACAGTGTTATGAGCTCTCGTCCAATCTCTGGTCCCCAGGGATCGGTACTGCACCTCCCACCCCCGCAGCTTGCAGCCGGCGTCGTCCCAGCCGGCCAGTTGTATGAGCACGTGCGAACTGTTGCTCCAGAACCAATCGCTTGTGGACGGGGCTATTGGAACTGAAACAGGAAAAAGAAGATGACAAAAAATACTACCCCCCTTTAGCTAAGAACCATCTCGATCACATCACCTTTCAAACAGAACCGCATCAAAAGCGGTCCATTCGTTTGAAAGCTACGATCCCAACCCCCGACTTCCCATTATTAGATAAGAACAATCTCGATCAAATCAGTTTTCAAACAGAAAACCTGCATCAAAATCGATCCATTCGTTTGGGAGCCACGATGCCACAGTCGGAACATCCTAAACTTATAACACCCTCTATTTCGTCAGGCGTTAAGAACTAAACTAAGTTTTGGTAGTGATAGGCCTCTTCTGCAAGATTCTGTTTGAGGAAGTACCTTTGTTAGATGTTCAACCGCCAAGCTGTAATGTGCAACTTTACTGTGTTCTGGTTTAATGGGCAATGTTTCCAGCAAAATCACTGGTTATGAGAATTAAAAAACAAATGTCTCAGATTGACGAGCGCAGTGCAGTGCCGCGCAAGATTTTGCAACCAATTAAGTTCTGGATGGCACTGCAATCGTTATGTGCACGCGTGGCGCTTATCATCAGGCGAGTGACCTGCCGAATCGTCACTGAACTGAACAAAAAATAACGGCGCGACGCTCGTGAAGAACAAGAAGAGGTTGTGATGATGACATGCAATAAGTAATCCGTAATCACGCAAATATGGACCCATAACATCATACATTCTAGAAATTATTTAAGGTCTTTTGTTTAGGAGGCAGTAGCGATCCTTCATTTTTGGATACTGATCGAAATCCAGTGTGGCCTTCGCCTAAAGAGTAAGGCAGACATTACAGAATAAATAGTTTACGTAGGTACAGTACAGGCATGATTAATTTGAAGTGGAAATATGCATTGAACTATCATCATCAAGCTGTCATCATCAAGCTGCCATCATTGAGATGTCATCATCAAGCTGTCATCGTTGAGATCATGATCTGGAGAATTTGTAATGAAGTTTGTCTGTTCAGATTAACGTCAGAAACTACTGAACCAATCCTTTCCGGTTAATAAGAATTGATTTCTTAAAATGGTTTGGTTGTACATAATTATATTGTTGACATGTAAATGTAAATGACTGAAGCCATGGTAGCCTACCGGTTGAATAGTGCAACTTAAAATCCAACAATACGGGATACGGTTCGTACCAATGTGTTTTTTAAGTTACGTGTGGTTTTCCATCGCTCCGTGCTTCGGAGGACACGTTAAGCTGTCGGTACCGACTGTTTAACAGAGTCTTTAGGTCATGTCAGAGGTCCTTAGGTGGCCTGATAATTTCTGAACGGAGACCTGTGCGAAGCTGAAAAAAGCGTTATTTTTTGTCACTAGTGTAACTTATTTTGAATTTGAAATGATAATTTTATTCCTATTATCAAAGAGTATATAAATACTAAATACTACGTAAGAAGAGATGGGACTGACGTATATTGGAAAGGATGTTGTCAATTTTTAAAACGCGCGCTGAGAATAAGTGCAACATAACAAAACTAATGACCATAGGTAATAACACTCTATATCGAGCATGCTCGCCAGCATGAGAAACAGAAAAGGATGTCTGCAAACATAGCACATTTTTACCGATATCGATATTTGGAAAAAATGTATTATATGGGGCTTATAATAATGATATGTTTTTTTCTAAGCATGTGGTTTTTATTACACATAAAAATAATACATTATATAGTACACAACACAATTTATGTCTTTTTCCCTGAAAATAATCTCTAATCTTCCTTACTCCTTACTTAATATTACAAACTAGCAGTAGGCATTTTTTTTAAAATTAGGTTGTTTGTTTTTGTAGTCGGTGTTTCGAGAATGTTTTCCACAGAAATATTTCATTCATGCAGCTTTTCGATCGGTATGTATGTCAAGTCCTCTTTACCGGTCACTTGTATCCAGATCGGATAACGGGTTAGGAAAATATCGATAACACCGGCACCGCACTAGTGCTAGCAAGTCTATGTTATTTTGTTGAATATTAGGAATGAAAAATCATTATTTTCTTGTACTTAGTAGATTACCGAATAGATTTACCACTTACCTATCTTTATTTAGTGGAAATTTAGCCGTAAATGTTCGTTTTAGACCATTTTTGCCCCATCGCTCTAACAGATCGCAAACCACAAATTTCGCAAGGTTTATAGCTCATTGCATAGAAAACTTTCAAACTCAATCACACATTATCATTAATTATTTCATGTAGAAACAAACACCTTCAAAGTATTAAATACATCAACATACGGTTATTATAACAAAAGCAACCTGCCTAATAATTTTGTAAACAAAGTTAAACCACAGAACACATATTCATACTGTCATAGCAAAGGCGTGCAAGAAGGTTTTGCACTTGTTATGCATATAGTGAAGTAGAAAAGATAGCCGCCATAGAAATTAGCTCGAGTTTGATACAACAGTTTTTTATTAAGTTTTTGCGCCTGACTGCCTATTACCTCCTCCTAGAGTGCTAACATCCATATAGGCCGGCTGTGACATCCCCACTCGATTAGTCGCCGTGATCCTCAGCGAGTACTTGGTGCCGCACTTGAGGCCGGTCAGGGCGTGCTTCTGTGTGCCAGACATGTTAGGCAGCTTACTGGCCGGCCACGCCTCGTGCCACGGCCCGCTCGACTCCTTCCAGGTCAGGCTGTAGCCTGGAAGTGGAAAGGATGTTATGTTATTGTTTGGACATTGGTTTTCAGATAATGTCATTAGATTTATAGAAAAACTAGCGACTCATCCGAGATTCGCACGGGTAGCTAAGGGTAAAATAAGCTAAGCTAAGCTAAGGGTATCCTCTAAATATTTATTAACACAAAATTTCGATTCTACCAGTGTTTTGATGGACTAATCTGAACAAAAAACGGTTATTGTGACATAACTGTAACAGTTAGATGTACAACTTTTTTGTGGGTAATGATGAGGACTATTAACGTGTAGTATATAATTTTATGTATCATCAATACTTTTCGCAGCGCGCTACATAGTAACTGTTATTGGCATAATTTTGATACCATATGTTACATTATTGCAATTTTCGTAGAGATTTCTAATTTTTTGGTTAATTACCTAACTACAGTCTATGTTACTCCCTGAAAATGTAGCTTTCTATATAAGTGAAAGAATTTTTATAATTGGTTGATTATTTTTTGTGTTTAATATACAAAAAATAAAACTATAATATTGGAGTAGAAGTGTAAATTAAAAAATTGTCTGACTGGGAAAGAGCTCAGTTAACCTTTGGATGTATGAAAAAACTAAGGGAGGTTGATGCATAATTTACGGAAATGTTTATAATTTCTGTAATATGCCTGTTTGTACTGGCAAACAGGCATATTACAGAATAATGACATCAATGCTAATAAATATTTGTTACTGCTATTCAGAAAACCGCTCTAACGATTTAAGGGGTCTAAGAATCCACTTGTCAAGGAGTCATCTTTAAGAAAACTCTGGAAAACAATTGTAACTCTGTAAACCATTATTAACTACTTACTCGTAGTTTGCAAAATAGAGTACTTGACAGGTAACGAAAAAAAAGACTGAATATTAAATAATGAACGAAAATCATAAAAAGTAACTTTTTGCCATTTGATTAAAAACACTGCGTGACGTCATTCTTCCTACTTCATGGTTGTTTTGTTCCTTGGTGGCTGCGTTTTTGAACACCTTTGAGTAAAATTAACGTCATAGTATGTTGCCATGACAGCTATGATCATTTTGGCGCGATTCAATTTATCATCTCTCAAAATTGATATTATACACGTCTTTCGCCTTTGACGTCTGATGTCTTGAGTAACCAAGCGTTGCAACAACGCAACAAATTACTTCCAATATACCTATATATTACAGCCAGACCCCTTTTAGTATCAAAAAACATGTTTCGTACAAAAAATGCTTACTGATCTTCTGGTTGGAGCTCCTATTGCCGATAGAGTAGTACGGTTGCTCCCACTCTATCAATATAGAGTCCTTGTACGGCGTAGTTCGAAGCACGGGTGCTTCTGGTAGCGGCAGGACTGTCACCGTGTACTCTACCGAGTCTGAACCGTACAGGTTCTTGGCTAGACACGTGTAGTTACCGCTCAGGGAGTGGTCGATGTCTGTGAAAGATATATATAGGGTAAAAGTTTACAGACATACTAGCTGCGCGCCGTGGTTTCAGAGGTTATTATTTGTTATTCAATGGTAAAAGCTTTCTCCATACCATATTTCATCAAAATCCATTGAGCTGTTTCAGAGTAAAGAAGTAAAAAAAAAACAAAGAGAAAGAAAAATAACGTGTCAAAGTGACCGGTGGCAAAGTGACAGGTGTCAAAGTGACAAGTGTCGAAGTTACAGTATAAATGCAAAGGTTTGTGAGACAATAAAATGATACACACGCACATAGCGTGTGTATCATTGTATGTTTTTTTACTTCTATGGCGTTTTTTACGCTCCGGCCGCGATATTCGATCGCGTAGTTTGATCAAGCGAACCACGAGGATCTTTAGGTTCTAACGGTTCGATCGATCAAACTACTATATACCCTGACAATGTGTATGTAAAATTTCATGATGATCGGTAGAGTAGTTAAGGCATGAAACCGTTACAAACTCACATTTGTTTTTTTTTTTTAAATATTATCTTGTATAGTTGTCCCTTAATTTGGGTGTTAATAAAGTAGTAGTATTATTATTATTGGTATGATTGTAATCTGAGCACTTGGGATTGCGCGATTGAGAGATGGTGGCCGGCATACGTGCTCGTTGGAATCTTACGATACCGCGGAGCTGGAGACGGCGGGACTCACACACACTGAACCACTAGCAGCAGCGAGCTGCCCATCCCCGCTAATACTATTCCTCCTAGAGATGTACTTACTATTGATAGGCAAGCTGTCATCATAGTTCCTCGTGAATCAAGAGCAAGCCTCGTGAGCAAGGGGTGCGTGATGATGTTGTGCTTGTGGTACCACACGGTCCTAGGCGGCGAGACTTCCACACACTGACACACTGGTAGCAGCGCGCTGCCCACCCCCGCTGACACTGTTCCTCCTAGATATGTACTTACTATTCATAATCAAGCTGTTATCATGGTTCCTCGTGAACCTTGGGTGGTGCGTAATGATACCACACGGTCTTAGGCGGCGGAACTCCCACACACTGACACACTAGCAGCAGCGAGCTGATAACTTCCGCTGACACTTTTCCTCCTAGAGATGTACTTACTATTTATAAGCAAGCTGTCATCATGGTTTCTCGTGAACCTTGGGTGGTGCGTGATAATGTTGTGCTTGTGGTACCACACAGTCCTAGGCGGCGGGACTCCCACACACTGACACACTAGCAGCAGCGAGCTGCCCTCCCCCAATGACACTGGACCTCCTAGAGATGCCACTCCAGCTACCACTGGAAAAGAGAAACAGAAGAGTGAATTAAATATATATTCTGAATATATGTTTAACTTAATCGATACATAATAATAAAACAGTCGGTAACAAAAAATCTGTACAATGAAGACAATTAAGAAAATAATTATCTAGGGGACTTAAAATAAGGTAGGTACTGATCAAAAATATAACATTTTCAAAAATGATGTCTGCCTGTTTGTCTGTTTTTTGCGCATCACTTAAAACTACTGGACCCATTGCAATGCGGCTGATTTACTATTGGATAGCTTAGGTTTTGAAATAAAACAGGTACTTGGTATCTCAATCCGATGAGTAGAAGCCGTGCAATCGATAAGAAACGATTTGATGTCTGAACGACTTTTAACGATTGGTAAAATGGGTTCTCTGGTTTAGGAATAACTCATTGGATCCTTCTATCCTAGAAAACATAACACGCGTGCAACGCCGCGGGCACAACTAGTTTATTAATAATTAAAAACATTAAATTTATCATACAAAAAAAACATCAAATATAACTTTGAGCCATCTGACTCAAAACAGCAAAGTCAGTGCGCGTGACGCACAGACTCCTAATATACAGAAGTCTGTGACATGACGTCACTGCTTCCTAATTCCGGGTTGTTTTGTTCCAGAGTGGCTGCGTTTTTGTACACCTTTGAGCATTCTTGACGTCATACTGTCGCAATGCCAACTATAGTTAGGCGCGATTCAATTTAACAACTCTCGAAAGTTCATATACGAGTATTTAATAATTTTCGTTTTATTTCTTCATAAATAATGAGGCATAAATAATTCAGTCTACCGATTAGTTTACGCAAATTAGTTAGTTATTTCTAGAATTGAGTGTGACTCGACATAAAGTAGTCTCCTCGTATATAATCCCAGAAATGAGGCCAATCAGCGCGTTGGGATCAGGTAAGACCAGGGTAGTCACTTACCTCTAGAGCTAGGAGTGTGTGTAACCCGCCTACTGGCAGACCCTTCACCGGTTGCCGTGCCGGCTGTGACCCAACACTCGTATGTGACCCCAGAGGTGAGGCCGTTCAGCTCAGTCGAGGTGCGCGTGGAAACGGCGCGGTGGGACTGGGCTAGACCTGCACTGAAATGTATACAGGTACATAAAGAATAAAGAGCTTAGCTTTTTTAGAGGTTATTTCGGTGAAAAGACGAAGCAGGATATAAACCTATGTGGAAAAAGGTTTTATCGCTCTTTCAACTAAGCCACAGAATAAATAATAGTACAAATTAAGCTTGAGATGGCGACAGAGATAGTAGAGATATTGGAGACGTGCCTGCGCTGGGAGGAGTAGAATCAGTTGTACGTCACCTATACTTAGAAAAATCAAAAGTATTATTGTACAAGTTGTAATTTACAACTAGTTACAATACAAGTCACAACATCTTACCAGGATCACAGAATAAATTATAGAACTATGTACCTGGATGTTGGTTTCACGTGGACAGTGTAATGCAGGATTTCGCCATTCGGATGCTCTGGTCTCTTCCAGCTGACGAGGAGCGATGTCGACGATAGTACTAGGACTTTGATATCCGCTGGTGGACCTGGCACTGAAAAGTAACAAGGCATACGTTCAAAAACTAAAACAGGGTAAAAAAATTGCCTATTACACTCTTGTTATGAAAACGAATCGGCTGATACCTCGATGGTCTCAATCGGACCAGTAGGGGCAACGCTATGGTGGAACATCCACATACATACATACATACATACATACATACATACATACATACATAGGCTGTTAAACTCATTACCCTTCCCTTGCTTGGCCGAAGTCGGGTAAAAAGGGACCTCTGAGGTTGTAACACCTATAAGCAGACCTATATCTCAGATATCGCTTGCGCTTGCGTCATTATGCATTAGCTCATCCAGACTTCAGTTCGCTAGCCACGAGGTTAGCGTTCAAACATATTGATAGGTTGCGGTCGTCATAAAAGAAATTCACACGATATTACACTGCAGAGATCTATCTTCAAACACAAACTGGGTAGCTAGGTAAACATGAAAAGGTTAAATGAAAAAATAAACTGTCCGGTAAATATTTTCACCTTGTGTGCATCGCACTGCAACGTCAGCCCGCCCCAGCATCCTTGTAGCATCGCGGGCGATGTCTGAGCCAAGTGTTCTGCCTACAGTCTGCTCTATGGATGCTAGTTAACGAAGGTCTCTTTATTTCTACGCTTTCTGTTCTCTTCCGTGTAGTAAGCACCGGTAGAGTCAGAAGGGTGTATCTCTTTGTCCGTGAGATGTAAATTTTAACTTGTAAAAGTGTTTTTATTTTTGCCTATTTACAATAAATTCTTTGACTTTGACTTTCTCTTCATTGGTTGCCACCTCTCAGATGGCTTCATGGGCAGTCAGGCATTTGTTGAATAGAAATATATTGGACGAGTCAGCACCTAGCAAAGTACTCCTTGACTTACCGTCCTGTAAGGTGGCGCACACGATGGGGTAGGAATAGGGTCCATCCCCAAAGTTTGAGAAGCCGGCCACTTTGACCGTGTAGTTAGAATACTTGAGCATCCCTTGAAGGTACAGTTCTGTGTGGAGAGAGGTCTGGTTCAGCCAGCCACTTTCTGAAAAATTGGAACATTTTCTTATTTGGTCAATTGGCATGCAATTTATAAAAAAACAGGTAATGTTAGAAAAAAGTACATTTCAGAGAAAACCAAAAGTTATCATCCAAAATGACCTTCTTTTATATGGATAATGGCAAAGTCTTCTGACAAAGGCATCGCATGAAGACAGGTTATTGTGGGATTCGGTCTCATTCCCGACATAGCGCTACTTTCAGCATATGCAATTTTTTATATTGTTCACCTGCAAGCGTTGGAGCTCTCAAACAGCTTTTGATTTTCTGGCCAAATGTAAGGCAATCACACTTTTGCATTTAACCAACGTTTAATATAATTACTGAAAAAAATTGGATTAAGAAAAATTAACAGGTTACAAACAAGGAAGCAATCGTGCGTTCTGCGTAAAATCCTGATGATGAATTCAAAAAAATTGCGATATGGACATACATTGTTATAATACAGTACTGTTCTCTTAAGAAAATTATGTTATAATTTTATTTTATTCCCTATATGTATAGTTGGACCCAAACAAGGAGGGTTTAGTATTTATTATAGCCAGCGCGTGCTAAAGCGCATGCGTGCACATTCGCGGGGGAGTGCTGGATAGATTTCGGTATCTTATTTTACTTTGCATTATTCATATATTATCACTTAATTATTTATTTTGAGAAAAAATGCTGACAGCAGTAATATTGAGGAGAATTTGACTCCACTTATGGAAACGGCAATGAAAATAATGAACGATACCAGCAAAATCAAGAAAATCATTTGACGACAATGTATTTTTTAAATTAAAGTAAGGATTCTATTGCATGAGTGTAGATAAAGTAGTGTATGAAACGGCACGTAACTAGGTATTAAAACGCTCGTGTGATACTAGTAAAAAACTCATATTTTTGTTTTAATCACTCTTGTTATGCAACCGTTTCATAAACTACTATAAATGTTCCAGCGTGTGAAGTTGTTTGGTACCACTTCGAGTGACGGACCCTGTACATGCGTGTCCTCTCACCTTCAGTAGCGTACAGCACAGTGTATCCAACCAGAGAGCTGTCCTGTCCAGGAAGCACTAGCGGCTGCCAACCAACCCTCAGAGACGTCGAGGAGACGGCAGTGCATTCTACTGAAGAGGGAGCTTGTTCTGGAGCTACAACGAGAAGATATATGTTAAAATTAGTCAAGATAATATAGACGCAATACTGGAAAGTGTTGTGTATAGAGAAGTTGAAACATTTAAGGTTTATATTTACAAGATACCGTTAAATCTCTATCTGACTTGGTGTGGTCGACGATTATAAGTACGCTAAAGCCCATGAAGACTGAACGGCAAAACTGCGCTAGTTCCGCCTCACCGGAGCGTGCACGTACACGGAACAATCTCAACAGTTCATTTCGATTAGCTGCAAGTAGCGGTCGCGAATTATAAAAGAAAGTGAACTATAATGTCATGCTGCCTTATACTATTAATACACGCAGTTTTTTTTTATTTGTTTACCTCTAAATGATACAATTTATTCTAATAACAAGCACAAATAAAAAATGTATATAACCCCCGGCCCCCCACTCTCTATTATAGCTGAGAAGTATCTCGATCACATCAGTTTTCAAACAAAAACCGCATCAAAATGGGTCCATTCATTTGGGAGCTATGATCTTTACCCCCATTCCCCCCCCCCCCCCATCATAGTTAAGAACCATCTCGTTTACCTCAGCTTTGCAACATAAAAAAACTCAGCTGAATTCGTCCATTCATTTGGATACGACTACGATTCGCACCCCTCTTTTCTCAACTCCCCCCCCCCCATCCCTCATATAGCTAAGAACCATTTCCTTTACCTCAGCTTTCAAACATAAAAAACCGCATCTTAATTGGTCCATTCGTCTGGAAGCTACGATTCCCAGCCCTCCCCCCTTTTTCTCTCATTTCCCTATTATAGCTAAGAATCATTTCGTTTACCCTAGCTTTCAAACATTAAAAACCACCGCTAAATCGGAAGCTGCTATTCACACCCCCCCCTTTTCTCAACTCCGCCCCTCATATAAATAAGAACCATCTCGTTCCCCCACTTCCTCCGCCCCCTCCCTTCCCTCCTTCACTTCATGATAGCTAAAACATCTCGATTACCTCAGCTTTGAAACATAAAAAACCTCAGCTAAATCGGTCCATTCGTTTGGAAGCTACGATTCTCACCCCCTTTTCTCACCTCACCCCTCCTCCCCCACTCCCCAATATACCAAAGAAACATCTCGATCACATCAGCTTACAAACAGAAAAAACCGCATCAAAATCGTTTCATTCGTTTGGGAGCTACGATGCCACAGACAGACACACCCTCACACTCAAACACACACACACACGCATATACGCACACACAAAGTGATACACACCCTAAACTTATAACACCCGTCCGTCTCTTTCTTTGGGGGTTAAATAAGTTTGGGTCACGACACCATTTTGAGCGGCCCAATACTACGAAGGCAAGATTATAAATGTATACTTGCGCACGGCTGTTGCTCAAGCGTCAGGTAAGGTGATGATCCGGTCAGTACATACAGTCAGGCAGATCTTAGTTGAATCTTTTCAGTCCGTCCGATTGCATTCGGTGATTCGGTTTTCAGGCCAAAACACCCACACTGTGGTGTGGGTGTTTTGGCCTGAAAACGAATATTTAACGATACGAATTTTGTATGCGTAGGCCAAACTGAAGGTAGTTCGTGTATGGGGGCTAGCGATGTATTGAAAACCTATTTGCTTGCTAGCTTGACGGATGGCAGTCAGCCCGAGGGCCTCTGACATAGCTTAACAACTGCTACATCAATAACAGCCGGGACCAAAAACATAACGTGCCCTCCGAAGCATGGAGCGATGCAAGTACGCACATAACTTAGAAAGTCGTTGGTGCGGAGCCAAGCACCGCAACTGGTGACATTGGATTCTAACTCACACTAGTATACCGCTCGGCTATCATGGCATCAAAAAAGTGCCCTATTAGTACAAGTGAAAAGAAATATAATATAATGTAAAAGTTAAGGATGTTTAGAATCAATTACCTCCTTCTCTCGTGTCTTGAAACACTGGCAGGGAGTACGGCCCGGGGCCCGCGTTAGTATAGGCTGATACCGAAACTGCGTATCTGAAGTCAAAGTATTTGTTATAAAAAGGCAAAATAATAAAACTTTTACAAGTCAAAATTAACATATCATGAACAAAGAACATAAATAATTATAAATAGATCAAATCAATAAAATGTAGTAAACTAAGTATTCAATGTATGAGTTTGAAAAAGAAATCTCCTTTCATGTGGTGACTCAAAGTTGAATCTCACTCAGGAAAAGGAAACCTTCTGACTCTACCGGTGCTTCGGAAATACGCCCATTAGAGAAAAGAGCACGAAACTACACGGGTGTTTAATTTTACAATTTTTTCAAATATCAGAAATTATAATAATATACACAATACACGTAAATGACAAAAGTGCCAATGAGTTGCCCCACAATCTTAAACCATCAAACAGAGAAAATAATGTAAAAACGTTTGTCCAATAAGAAACCAAGCTGGACCAGTCCCCACAAGCAGCACCCGTTAACGAGTATAACTTATGTACCAGTCAACGATATTAGAGAGAAGGGAGTGACTCGGTACACAGAACCGCTGCAAGTCAATACATTTTTTGTGAGCATGACTATAAAATCAAGTTTCTCTGAACCCTTAATTTCTAACTATGTTGTACTTAGTCTGATACGTGGTCGCCATTCGAGAACCTTTCTTTCTAACGGTTATTGATTTGAAGATATGTGGCCTGCCCATTGCCACTCCAACTTGAGCTAAATCGGTAACTTTAGTTCGTTTACGGATTTCTTTACCCCGCTTAACTTGCAAAGAGATCCGATGCTCTCTTCAGGGTAAAAACTTTACGATATTTCAAAATACATAGAAATGTGGCCATTAACAAACCTGGTGTTCTTCAAAAGTCCACTCAACAAAGTTTCCTGCTTGCCTAAAAGCTGTGAAACTTCGATGGAGCTCGAGTCAGCATCATCTGAAACTGAATGTACCGCATCAGTCCGTAAGTCCGCATCATCAGTAACTGCTCACAACAACTTGCTGCGTAGGTTAACATCTACCGCTTAGGGTGCCTCTCCTGAGGTTCTCCGTACCACGGGCTTGTCACTCTGTTTCTCTGCTGGAGAGTATGCATGCCCTATGTGGCATCGCTCTGAACATGTGGAACAGTTTGACATTGCCTTAATTGAGAGCTTCATTACTTAATCCTCTAATCTACTGTTAGTAACTGAATAGTTCCATTGCTTGCCTTTTGTCTCTACATTAGATGTATTTTAATGTCAATTTTGAGTCTGCTTGAAATATGTATGAAATCACTTGCAACTTTACTACTGACTCTCATTTTATATCTCCATGACACAAACTCGGTCACGTTCACCATACGCACCACAGCTACACTCACGCAATCACTACACAACACTTACACAGCCTTCTCGCCGCTCGGAACAAATATGTTGGTATGTTTATTATTTTTCTTCTACCCACAAAATAAAATAATTGTTTATTTAGGATGGGTATGCCAAGATAATTTTCTTCCCGCGGGAGGGATCCTGGTGACCTGTACTACAGGTTTTTTAAATCTATTTCAGGCACCAGCTCCTCACAAAGATAGGTTTATTTTGTTACTCCTGTCTGATCGCAACTACTGTGTGTAACCATTTGTGAGGAAAATAAATAAACTTTTGATTTGATTTTGATTTTTGATTACTGGATGTCTAAAACCCACTCCTATTAACAAGCTCTACTCACTAGCAGGTGTGGCCCAACCCTCCGTGAGAAGAGAGGTAACCTGCGGCTGGGACAAATACAGACTAGGGACAGACATCAGGCACCCGGTATACGGACACGCTCCACCAAGAAGTCGTCTTAAAAGTCGCAGGAGTTATATAAAAACTACTGAACCCAACTCTGGAGATGCTGGAGGGGCAAGGCTCAAATTGTGGCAAAAGCGTCATGCACCACCCAGTGACTTTGTTGCTCCTGCAGAAAAGCTGGCCATGAACTCCCAAGGCCAGTATGGAAATCTCTAAACCGGTTACGAACACAAGTGGGTCGCAGCAGGAGTAACATGTGCAACTGGGGGTTTGCACCAGTTTCAAACAGCCAATGTGTATGTGCAGAAACCACACAAACAATTTCACACCTAATATCTTGCCCTTCGAGCCCCTACACCTGCACGCCAGTAGAATTAATGGAAGCCACAGACGGTGCGGTAAATGCCACCTTCTGGGCCAAACAAATTTAATTTTAGTTTTAAAAGGCTTTTTGGTTTTAAACACCGACACGTACAGAAGAAGATCAGTCCGTGCCTCTGCGTGGCACTTTCCTTTAACGAATTCAGCTACCGTGACACTGACACATGATTCAAATTTCTCCTTTAGTCTCTAAACCTGCCTTACGGGGACGGTAACGCCATCGATTGGTAATATTCTGCACTGACCAACCGAAAACTGCCAATATTGCAATTAACTTCGTGTTGTGTCGTGCAGAGGCACGGAAAGATGCGGGTTCAAATCCCGTCCGAGATTACATTTTTCCATTAAAAAAATATTAGGTTATAGCTTTCCCGCCCACGACTTCGTCCGCGCGGTCTAATATTTATCGCGAAAAAAAGCTTCCTATGTTCTTCTAAAATATTAAAAACCCATGCAAAATTTGGTATAGCACCAATGCTCTTAAAGTTTTTTCACAGACTTGTTATTTCGTTTCCATAGAAACCGTTCTTTACAGCGAGTAATAAACATTTTCCAGATTTCCTATGAAAAAATAAAAAAAACCGGGATAAGAAGTATCTTATGTTTTATTCTAGGCTATATATAGGCTATCTCAATTTCAAATTTAATCTAAATCCGTTCAGCCGTTATCGCGTAAAAGCTTCCCAAACAAACAAACAAACAAACGGACAACGTTTCACTTATATATATATTGGTATCGATATTCTCGCTAAGCAGGGGTTAATGCTTAGCGAGGGGTAACGTTAGCCCCTAATTATCATTAAATAATTAAACCTTTTATTTCGTTTTTTATTTATTTGTTAATCATTCAAAATTTGAATGGACAGAAATTAAATTGACTTTACACTAATTTTATTACGAGTGGTGTGTAAGTTTTGTTTTAAAAGAAAACTTTTGGATTCCGATCCAAAATAGAGCTCACTAGCTGGCTTATACTTTTATCCCATAATTTTTTGTTTGTTTCCTAAACTACTTCTCTATTGAGCACATTATTTCAGAACTACCAATAGTTTTATAAGGTGTTCTGTGCTATTATTCAAATCTCCAGGTTACTCAATTTCGATTGAGAGTTAATCCTCAACTTATTGGTATTACTTAATGTTCATAAGTATGTTAATATTAACTAGCTGCGCCCGCAGCTTCGCTCGCATGGTCATTGGAGAGAAAGTATACTGGATGTGTTTATTATTTCGGATATAAAAGTTATATATAAACCAAATTTCGTTCAACCGTCTAAGGTCTATGATATAGCAAGAGCCCCAGGCGCGCGGCCGTGCTAAAATGTATGGCGCCTTGACACATATTACTAAATAGTTACTATGGGCAAGCGTCCGGGCGCGCTTTCCACTTTCTTTATCAACTCCCTAATATTCTTTTATCGATTGCTTGGCCTACTCATACTATGGAGAAATAAAATAAACCAGATTTTAAATCAAAAACAACCAACAGTGAAAGCCGCATTTCAATCTGTCCAGTAGCTTATTAATTAATTTAATTATCTTGATTTTACAGTCATTTTGTTAGTTACTACTTTATTATCGGAATAGATGTAAATGTTAAAACGTAATGTTCCAAAAGATAATAATGTTACAAGACCAGAAGACTATTTTAAAATTCCGGAAATAAATAACTTTAAGGTTACCAGTTCTTATATTCTGCGGCACAGCCCTCACTCGGTACCCCACGACGACCCCATTGTGGGTCTCCTTCAGAGGGGGCAGCCACGACACATGCAGCTCGCCAGGGGAGTGAGTCTGCTGCACGCGCACGTTTATTGGGGGGGATGAAGGAGCTGGAAGTGGGAAAAGTTGATTAGCAATCGGGACATGATTTTGATATATAAAGAGAGAAGAACTTAAATGGCGTAACTCATAACATTGGAACCTTGAGCCTTGAGAACCTTTCTTCCCCAACTATTATCAGTTGTGCAAGCTGTGGCCAGCAGATTGCCATTTTTATTTATTTAGTTGTCTATGCTGTTAATTATTTTTTTGCAGATATGTGGATAAGAACTAAAGTTTTATCTTGGGTTCTCACCTGAGCATTCATTAGCTGCTTTTAACTGTTTTTCTGAACCCATTTTAAAACATTGTTCTTTTACGTATTTACATTGTATTAATGCAGCAATGAAAGATGAAGCGACAATATGGGACAATTTCAATAGGTATTAAAAAGAGTTACACGTCCTAGTAAAGGCTGATGGGAAGCCTCTAAAGGATTGGCTTATCATGATTGATATAGGCCTCTCCTAGAGAACGCACTGAGCCCAATCTTGAGCCTCCCCTCTTCCAGTTCCTGCCAGCCGTTTTTCGCATGTCGTCACATCACCTGGCAGGCGTAGGAGGCAGGTTATTCTAGACATATGACCAGCCTACAGCCACATCGGTTAGCTAATCTATTATGTTATGTCGATTACCTTCCTCATGAGTAGTAAAATGTACAGGCGAAGTGTAAACGCTGACGCCAACCTGGTTCCCAGTAGCGACGCGCACCGCGTACGAGGTGGCCGGCCGGAGGTTCTGGAGGTCTAACGACTGTCTGAGGTCGTTGTCTTTTCTGGAAAAGACAAAAATCTGTTCATCCCTAACAGCAATCAGGAGCAAATCAAAGTGAAAAAGGCCTGCGCCTTTGTCAACGTATTACCTAGTTACGTTTATCGTTGTAGCATGCTCCCAAGTTTCAGTGTAGTGTGTGTGAGAGTACTGCAGAGAGTAGTGTCTAGCATGCGCTCGGACAGTGTCGCGCCAGGAGACACTTGCTGTCCGAGAGCGGACTGAGTCTATGCGGAGATCTGATGGTGGCGTTGGCGGTTCTGGAAAAGAAGGAGTTTTTTTTTGTTATTCTGAAAGGTTGGGAAGGCTACCTTGTCTGTGTTAAATCAATTGTGAAAACATCCTGAGAAAACAGGAATATCTAGATTTAGGAAATTCAAAGTTCTACGTCGCCCTGCAATTGTTATGGTGCCAGAGTCACGATCAAATCCAAGGCCCAAACTGTAAAAAATATTTAGATAAGATAATCCGGAACCCGATTAGCTAGCCAATTAAAGCCAGAAACGTAAAAGTTGGATGGCATGGGGGCCCATTTTAGTTATGTTTCTGTGTTTTACTTACCTTCAATAGTAAGATGCACATTGAAACCGGCCGCCCCGTAGGGGTTGCTGGCCCTGCACTGGTAGACTCCGGCGTCGCTGGTCTCCGAGTACTGCAGGCTGATCGTACTCGCCAGCCCGAGGGATGTCTTCGTTTCTGATAGCTTTACTCTGAAACAGTGGTCTAGGGAAGTGAAATAATTGAGAACATTGTTTCGTTTTGTACGTAGATCGTCGTTTTCGCACCCGTCTCCATTGGAGTTTGTTAATACTTAAAACTTAGTTATGTATTAGATAAATTAAAATTTCAAAAAATAATTAAATCGACTTCAAAATGAATGAAATATTCTCTTGTGGGAAACAATTAAGGAAATCTGTGCCGTTGATTTGTACATACATGGCTACTGCATGAAACTATATTTTAAATGTTTTTAAAATTAATTTGTATTATCTTTTGCTCGGCATCTTCCTATCGTAATGAGATATGAAATACACCAGACTTTAAGTCAAAACCTAAGCTATCCAACACTGAAAATCGTAATGAAATTAATCCAGTAGTTTTGACATGACTCACGAACAGGTAGACAGACAGACAGGCACAATAAAAATGTTATATTCTTGTTCAGTAGGCTATTATTTTTAGACTTTTTTGTTACTGCTTTATCTTATAAATAGTATTTATAGTTTTTATAACATAAAGAAACACACAGAAATAATGATAATAATGATTGTGACAAGGAAAAAGTAAAAAAGGTACCTATTAAGTACTCATATTTTGCCAACAAACATCATCGCAAAACTAAAACCGGTTTTTTCAATGCAGTTGTTGGGGGACTTCGCACATGAATTCAGGTCCATGACAGTATATCATTATTTATTTACTAGCTTTGCCCGCGGCTTTGCCCGCATGGTCATTTTTGTAGGATATAAGGATCCTGTGATATTCCAGAACCAAAAGTATCAAAATCATCAAACTTCGTTCAGACGTAAAATGGTTTTTTATCTCTATGCTCGGCATCTTATCATCGGATTAAGATACCAAGTAACTAAACTATCAAACATTGAAAATCGCATCGCAATCGGTTAGTAGTTTTTAAGTGATGTGCAAATAAACAAACAGAAAGTCACGATTTAAAAAAAAACTTGTTTAGTAACTTATTTTTTAATTATCTGTTTTGTGCAGACTTTTTCGTACCTGTTGCTTTATTTTTAGTATATAGATACATTACCGGACCCATGCAATACACACTTTTAGGCATAAGAGTTGTCTTTGCAGCATTTAACCTCAACCTATTTTGGTCTCGCCGATTTCGGCTTCCTGTATCCGAAAGTCGTGGCGACAGGGGCGGATTAGTTTACAGTAAACTTTGTCTATTTCTTCTGATTTTGTCTTTGTCGGGGTTCCAACTCCTGAGTCCTGATGCTGCAGGAATACTATCCGCCTTAACATTTAGACTTGAGGATTAGCTAATGTATAGTACATCTAGAACAGTTTAACTTTAATGTTTTTTTTTGTTTAATGAATCTTTAACTTGGTTTTAGTCACAGAGTGGCTTTATTCGTTTTAAATATTTGAAAGCTCAAGTTTGGAGGTTCAATACCAGATCATAGTAAAAAATATCATGGTAATAAATATCAAACTATCCATTTAAATTTTAGTTTTATATATAAACGGGACTTAATCGCGCTGAAAACATAATAATTATTTACCTCGACGTTTCGATCAAGTTGCAATGATCGTGGTCACGAGAAGACTGAAGTAGCGGGTATCAGCGGCGAGAAGGGCGAGCGTTGTCTCCAACTACCCAAATTTGGTTTTGTAAAAATTCAGAATTGTCACGACACACGGCACTAACGACATCTGCAGATTTCTTCTGATATAAACCACGACGCGAACATTTGCTTATCACGGGATTCCAGGAAGCAGCCAACTTGGAACCATCCTCTTGGTTGAAATTGGAATACTTTTTAATTTCAACCGCTTCACGTACAATCCTGGAGTAGTAGTGACGTTCCGTGGAGAGGATCTTCGGGTCTTGGAGTTCTAACCAGTGATTAGGGCCCGATTCGAGCAAACATACAAACATGAACGTTTAAATTTTATCTGAATTATAATCACTTTTAACTATAAGGTTGACCCTTATTTTGTACTGATTTACCTTTGAGTCTGCGCGTCCACTAGAACTCCATGATGAGTCCATGTCACTCTAATCGGGTCGTCACCGAGCGGACGACACTCCAGCGTGACTGGGTGTCCGAGCCGGGACGTCACGTTGGCTGATGAAGTCTCGAAATGGACCGGCTCTGGAATAATCGAAGTTTTTTATTTGGCTGTGCAATCAATATAACAATACAATACAAAGAGCCATGGAGCTTGTAATGATGGCAGTTCTGAAAGATCTTAGTTCGGCAAACAGAAATGTGATAGACGAATGTCCCAGACGTTGTGGGCTTAAGTAAACGGCAAACTCAAACAAAATGCCATTGGAACAGATATTTTGACAAGCGTGAAGTAGAGTGAGTGTTCACTGAGAGCCAGGGTGCTTCCTTCAGTGGGCTCAAAGTACGAGCAATCGTAGCCAAGTGGTGCACTAGTGCGAATTATAATCCAACGATACTGGGTTAGGTCCTAGGCTCCGCTACAATTACTTTTCCATCTACTATTCCATCGCTCCGTGCTTCTGAGGGCACGTTAAGCTGTCGGTCGCGGCTGTTATTGATTAATAGCAGTCGTGATCGGCCAGACAAACTTTGACACCAGATACCAGCACTACCTCAAAACAAAAAACAAGCAGTCGGAATACGTCCACTGCTAAGCATAGGCCTCGCCTACAGAAGGGGGATGGGGGGTTCGCCATTATCATCGTACTTGGCAGGCTTCATAGTGATGTTGATACGCATACAGGATAATACTACTGCCCATTTTCCGAATTCCTTTTTCCTTTCCTTTTCCTGGCGGGTGCTGCGAGAACCTGGCTAGTTCGCACAGTTCCACGAGGTAAGAAGGGTTGGACCTATTACTAGCCAGGCCGACACTGGCTAGTAATAGGTCTCTTCTGAGTAATCTATACTTATAATAAAACTGTAACGGGTCCAATTCTGTACATTGAAGATATTTAGAAATTTGTTTTTGGACTTTACTTTAGATTCGATACTGAAGCCAAAGCTGTAATATTTTTAATTTTTGTCTGTCTGTCTGTCTACGATTTATTTGGATAATAAAGTGTTTTTTTTTGTGATTTGAGGTTGTCCTAGCAAGTTCATCGACCGCGTAGTGAGTGATTGTGATTTTTATTTGTGTTGTTTTTAGTGATTTATAGCTTGTATTTTGTGACAAATAATACTGTAAGGAACATAATAAAATGATACTTAAGATAGTTAGCGTGTTGGTCAATACTGAAAGCTTGCTATTTTTAACTTGATGAATAAATAAATAAATAAATAATGATTAATTATTTTTCATTGCCAAAAGGAGATTAATAAAAGTAAAAACAAATAGAAAAAAAAGTAACGGTGAAACATCAAACAAGATTGTAGGTGAGCCCCAAACTAAGCACGAGGCCTGCCTTGGGGCTAGAGTGCAAATTTACAAATTTTTAAGTTTGTAAATTTGCACTCTAGCTAATAAAAGTTTGTATCATTTAACTAAACCATCAGAAAATAATTATAAGGAAAGTATACAGTGGTGGCAATGCAAAAGACGAAAATTAATGGTCTAATTTAGAAATTTTTATTTTTTTTGCAATATATTTTTGTGTGCCTTTCGTCACTTTTGGCGGGAAAATGTTAACGTGTGTATATTTTTGATAGTTTAATAGTATCTTTTTCGATGTTCTTTAATATTTTAGCTATAAAATGGTATATAACATTATGTAATTTATTCCATAAACAATTCGCAAAATAAAAAGTTTTACGGGCGTTTCTCAAGTGTCCGGCGAATATACGGGTGTTCTCCGGGATACTGACTTCGTCCGCGCGGACTACTGTTTATCGCGAAAAAAAGCATCCTTGTTCTTGTTAAATATAATAAAAAACAATGCAAAAGTAAGTATATTTTTCATTCTTGATGTTTTTTGACATACTTGTTATTTCGTTTCCATGGCAACCGTTTCTTGTAGCGAGTAATATATTTTTTTACAGTTTTTCCAGTTTTCCCCTGGAAACTTTCAATTTTCCGGGATAAAAAGTATCCTATGTTTTATTCCAGGGTATAAGTTATCTCCATTCCAAGTTTCATCAAAATCCGTCCAGCTGTAATCATGTGAAAGCTCCCCAAACAAACAAATAAACAGACAACTTTTCACTTTTATATATTGGTATGGATTATTACGAAATTATTTGTTTTTCAAAAAAATCATTTTATTTTCGTCATGAGTAAACCGTTCCATTCATTTTGCCCCACTTTACTCTAGTTTCTAGCCGACGTACGTGACGTCACAGGCCGTCATCGGCAGTGATTGGCAATCAGCCGCTCTCTGCAACTCACTGTAACTGATAACATATGTGTATCTCTTTCTGACGACGCGGTTCTGTATATTATCTCTGTGATCTTTTAGCCTCTTCAGTGATGCAAATATAGTTGCATAAGTTCTAAGTAAGTAGCTATAGGACAATTTCGCCGTGTTTTTAGTGTTTTATCATGGGTATGACGTCTCTATTGGTAAAATCTCATTGGCCACAACCTATTTCTTAGGATTAGCGTGTTAATATCTTGCACAGTAATACGGTATGAATAGAAGCCACCTTATAAAAATAATAACAACAAAAAAATACGATCGGAAAAAAATAAATTTCAAGTGCCAAAATACACAAAAATGGCTCAACACAATACACTGTCTGAAGGAAAAGGGTCTCTTGAAATTATTGCTTTTCATCTGCCATTAAATTGCACCTTTTTAAAAAAGTAACCCTTTATTATTTGAGAAAAAACCTGTATACATAACAGCGATATTTTTATTTTCAAAATAGTTCTTTCATTTCGATTAAACACATGAAATACATCAAAATCGGTACTTTCAGTCTGTATATAGGTAAATGCAGGCTAAAGAAAGGCTAAAATTTGCTTAGTATACTAAGCAAATTTGAGATTAGGTGCATCTGTTCATAGTCCGTTCAGACAGTTGATCTAAATACCTGTTCCACCTTGTCCACCTACTAATCCAGGTTATGAGCCATCCTGGTACCAAACTTCATCCAAATCGGTTCAGCCGTTTGAGCGTGGAGTTACAAATTACGATGATATGAAAATTATTACAGTATCTGCTTGATTAACACATGAGCCGTCCCAGTACCCAACCTCATAGAAAATCGGTTAAGCCGCTCGAGCGTAAAGAAGCAACAAATATACTTATTTAATTACTTCTGCCTTTATGATGTTACACAGTGTTATCATAAATCATCACCAAACTCCTTCAATCTCTTCAATCGACTTGCGCGTCTGCTGTTACAGAGGTAATATGTCAGGCAATGGAATATTTCATTCCATTCAGTGACAAGACTCTTTCCAGCAAAGCTCAGCCTTGGTTTGGATCCAGCTGTGGTCATGCTGTGGCTCTAAAGAGTGCGGCATATCTAGACTGGGCTGATGCTCGAAAGCACAAGTCTTCTGATATTCGGGCTAAGAAGAGAAAATTTAACATTGCCGCTAAGACCTGCAAGAAGATACTTAGGAAGGCCCATTTTGATCACGTAAGTCGAATTGGGGCCAAACTGGCTTCATACCCCGCGGGCAGCAAAGCTTTTTGGTCCCTGGCCAAATCGGTCGAAGTAAACTTCTGCCGCCCCTCACTGCCACCATTGCTGAAATCTGATGGATCACTAGCTCACACTGCTGGAGACAAAGCGAATTTATTTGCTTCTCTTTTTGCAGAAGCCTCGCATCTAGATGCTTCTGGCAAGACACCTTCCTGCCTTCCTCATTGCGGGGTTTTTATGCCCGAAATTCGCATTCGCCAGAAGGAGGTTCTCAGAACGCTTCGAGCTCTAGATGTGAACAAGGCCTGATGGTATTCCAGCGATTGTGTTGAAAAACTGTGCGCCCGAATTGTCTCCCATCTTAACGCGTTTGTACCGCCTCTCTCTTCATTCAGGTAAAGTTCCGAAGAGCTGGAAGCTTGCCAATGTACAAACAGTACCAAAGAAGGGTAATCGTGCTGATCCGGCCAATTATCGTCCCATCTTGATTACCTCCTTACTCTGTAAGTGTATGGAGCGTGTCATAAACATTAGGCTCTTGGCATACCTTGAAGACAATGATCTTCTCAGTGACCGGCAATACGGATTTCGCCGAAACCGGTCTACTGGGGATCTTCTCGGGATCTTCTCGCGTATGCCACTCACGTACTGAGCGAAGCCATATATGCATAGTGAGGCGCTTGCCGTCTCCCTTGACATATCGAAGGCATTTGATCGGGTCTGCAAGCTTCCCTCATATAGTTTACCTGTTGACTTATGCAATTGGATAGTTGATATCTTGAGGGAACGATCTATTCGAGTAGTCTTAGAGGGCTGCTTGTCTGATCAAATGGCTATCAATGCCGGTGTACCTCAGGGATCGGTTCTCTCGGCTACACTGTTTTACTGCACATTTATGACATTCTGAAGCCCGGTACCTTTAGATATGCTGATGACAGTACTGTAGTTGAGAGATACACTTCCAATGCTCAAGCCAGCTGTTACACTGTCCAGTTTCAGAGAGAGGCTATGGTAGACCGTTTAAATTTAGCGTTAGAAGCCGTGTCCGATTGGGGCGATGCTAACCTGGTTAAGTTTAATGCTACTAAAACGCAAGCGTGTTTGTTTTCTGCTAAAAAGAGTCCTCTACACCGATCTCCATCTTTCAAAAGTGTAACAATACCAATAGGCGACCATTTGGAGCTTTTGGGTTTCGAACTCACATCAAACCTAAATTTTGAGTCTTATATTGAATCCAAAGCCAAGGTAACTGCAAAAAAACTTGGTATTTTGTCTAAGGTTAGGCGGTACTTCACACCGGGACAGCTTTTGAATCTTTATCAAGCACAGGTCCAATCTTGTATGGAGTACTGCTGCCACCTCTGGGATGGTTCTGCCAAGTATCAGCTCGAGTCTTTGGATTCAATTGAGAGACGTGCTATCAGGCTCATTGGGGATGACACTCTGGTTAAGAGTAAGCTTCAAAGTCTGGCGCATCGACGTGAGGTAGCAAGCCTGGCGGTATTCTACAGATTGCACTATGGAGAGTGTGCACAAGAACTGCACAACCTGATTCCCCCATACCTTTCCATCACCGTACGACTAGACGATCAGCAAAGCGCCACCCATACATGGTTGAAATACCTCGCACAAGAACGAAGCGTTACGCTTCTTCATTTATTATAAGAACTGCAAAGGAGTGGAATGCCCTGCCCTCGTCAGTGTTTCCGGTAAATTATAACCCCGGTGTGTTCAAGTCAAGAGTGAATATGTAACTACTAGGCAAGCGTGCTACACCTTCGACCACATCATCGCTTTCCATCAGGTGAGATCGTGGTCAAACAATTGCCTAGTCCGTAATAAAAAAAAACAACAAACCCCCGCTAGTGGCAACCATCACCTGTTAAAAGAGTTCCCTAACATATTTATCTGGACTTCACACTAATGCACCATTTTAAGGTTCAGAAATCACTCGAAGATTTCTATTTATCTAGCGTTTTATAGTGAATGGTCTATGAAATTTGCAGTTGAAAATAAAGATCTTACTTAAACCGGTGAATTAATTTTTATGATAATTTTATGATATAATTAGCTGCACCCACATCTTCACCCGCGAGTGGCAAATTTCATGTGTTAAAAGAGTTCCCTAAAATATTTATCTAGACTTCACATTAATGCCCCATTTTAAGGTTCAGAAATCACTCGAAGGTTTCTATTTATCTAACGTTTGTATAGTCAATGGTCTATGAAATTTGCAGCTGAAAATAAAGGTCTTGCTTAAACCGGTGTTTTTTTTTTTTGATAATTTTATGATATAACTAGCCGCACCCACGGCTCACCCGAGTGGATGATGATGAAAAGTGTACCATGTTTCATTCCAGGGCATAAGCCATTTCAATTCCAAACCTCAACCAAAACCAGTTGTCTGATCATATATCTAGTCATGAAGTACATCGCGTACCGTACCTAAACTAGGAACAAAATACTTTATTAAAGTTGATACCTAAGACTAGGAGCCGTCTAGTATTAAAGTATACATGATCTCTGTACCCCTGTTCTAGTGTATATACGCTTTACCTCTAATACCGACACAGTAATAACAATCAGAAAGTTCGACGAGGCCCCTTTCCCTTTCCTGAAAGGGTCCGCAGGATGGTTTCTCGAAGCCAGCACGAAATAGGGAAGGTAAGCTGGCAAGCCCTCAGGGTGCCACATTGCCATCAGCAGTTCAGCTTACAAACTCTGCTTGAAGTTCCACTTGAGGCCCACTGAATTGAAACACTAAGAAAACAATTCGTTTATACTCGTGAATTTACAAACACTACAAGTTCCCTAAACATTGAGAGAGCCCGATATCTAAGCGACCTTTTCCGAAGGTTTTCTGTCGACCGTCTTTGATTCACAATTAATGAGGTTTCGTTTTCGAGAACGCAAACTACGTGTTCATAAACTGAAGACGCGCGTTCTGTCGCTTTGAGTGCGCTTCCTTGACTGACTCTGGCGGCCGCGCCTCTCACTTTTTTTTGCGCCCGCGCCTAGAATTCGTTTGGTTCCACCCCGCCCCGCGCCGCAGTGCTACAATCTGAGTCGCAACTGACGATCGTAAGCTCTTACATTATTGCAATGATGTTTTATATAAACTAAGGTAGATACGTTGTACCCCGCTCTGCATGGCAAAGTAAACACAAGTTAATCAGCCTGTGTCGACTTAGTCCCAAACAGAGTGGCAACGACGCAATACGTAAATACAAGCGACTCTCGAAACATGAAAAATTAATCAAAAATGCCAGTGTGTTTAGAAAGCGCACTACATACACTGGGACGACTGTTAAAGGCAGGAAGGATGTGTCTATTCATTTTTAAGTACTGTTTACGGTATTGAAAATGGAAAATAATAAATTTCATTTTACCCTAAATCAACTGTTGCTATGTTGCCGCTTCGCCACCTACACGAACGAGACAAGTAGCGGGTTACGTGTAAGTGCGACAGAGAGAACGCGATTATGGCGAGTAGCGTTCATAGTTTGTATGATGCTAGGGGATGTTGGGGCTTACCAACGCCTGATAATCGTCAGTCTGCGCTCCGACTCCGATCTTCAGCCGGGGACTCTAGTGGAGTTGCAATCCTATTTGTATTGGATTAGGATAGGGTCTTGTATTTGTGTTACATAACTATTTAAAAACGGCTTGAAAAGAGCGATTTTATTGGATAATAAAATGGTTCGGTCCCAATCGTTTTTTTTTTGTGAGTTCAGGTTGTCCTAACGGGTTCAGCGACCGCGTAGTAAGTGATTTAGATTTTTTTATTTGTGTTATTTTTAGTAATTTATAACTTGTACTTTGTGTTATTACGTCTAATAATACTATAAGGAACATATTAAAATGATAATAATAAATGTTTTTTTATCGCCAAAAGGAGATAATAAAAGTAAAAAACAAATAGGAAAAAACAAACGGAGAAACATCAAACAAGATTGTCGGCGAACCCCAAACTAGCACGAGGCCTGTCTATGGCCTATCTTGGGGCTCGAGTGCAAATTTACCAGATAAGTTTGTATCATTTAACTAAACTATAAGAAAATAATTATAAGGAAAGTTTACAGTGGCAATGCAAAAGACGAAAATGTATAATAATAATAATAATAATAATATTCGGCACAATTCCACACCAATTACCTAGACCCAAACTAGGATACCCTGTAATTTGGGCACTAGATAACGGTTAAATATACATAAATACGAATATCAACATCCACGACTCGGAAACAAACATTTCTGCTCATCACACAAATGATTGCATCTTGCAGGACTCGAACCCGCGACCGTTTGATTTCGTTCCTAGGATCTCTAGCCACTAGACCACCCGGCCGTCAAATGGCCATCTAATTTAGACATATTTGTTTTTTGCAAAATAATTTTGTGTACTACCTTGTTTGCCATTCGCGGTACTGTGACCACAAAATTATTTTGCTAAGTTCCCGCGGGTGGCGATTGCCACAAAGTGCTTCAAAGTGCCTTTCGTCACTTTTGGCGGGAAAATGTTAACGTGAGTATATTTTTGATAGTTTAATAGTATCTTTTTAGATGTTCTTTATTGTTTTAGCTATAAAATGGTTTATAACATTATATAATTTATTCTATAAGCAATTCGCAAAATAAAAAAGTTTTACGCGCGTTTTGACGAATATACGGGTGTTCTCCGGGATATATAGAACTACTAGTTTTCCCGCCCACGACTTCGTCCGCGCGGACTACTGTTTATCGCGAAAATAAGCATCCTATGTACTTGTTACTATATCTATTAAAAACCAATGCAAAAGTAGGTACTTATAGCACCATTCTTGATGTTTTTTGACATACTTGTTATTTCGTTTCCATGACAACCGCTTTTTATAGCGAGTAATAAAAAAAAAACAGTTTTCCCGTAGAAACTTTCAAGTTTCCGGGATAAAAATTATTCTATGTTTTATTCCAGGGTATGAGCTATCTCTATTCCAAGTTTCATCAAAACTCGTCCAGCCGTAATCGCGTGAAAGCTTCCGAAACAAATAAAAAACACATAAACAAACAAACAGACAACTTTTCACTTTTATATATTTGTATGGATTATTATATGAGTATTTGTTTTTCAAAAATATCTTTTTATTTTCATATTGAATAAGCCCATCCATTTTGCCCCAGTTTACTCTAGCTGCTAGCGCACGTAACTTCACAGGCCGTCATCGGCGGTGATTGGCTATCAGCCGCTTACTGCAACTCTATGTAACTGAGAACATATGTGTATCTCTTTCTGACGACGCGGTTCTGTATATCTCTGTGATCTTTTAGCCTCTTCAGTGATGCAAATATAGTTGTTTAAGTTCTATGTCAGTAGCTATAGTACAATTTCGCCGTGTTTTTAGTGTTTTATAATGGGTATGACGTCTCTATTGGTAAAATCTCATTGCTTTATTATGATTCTTTCCTTATAGAAATGCGCAGTAATGGATAGATTACAAGCTACTTTATGCTTTACTCATTTTTTTTAGATCTTTGACTAACCTACTTTTTCCTTTCCTAATAATAAATTCCAATCTATACTACAAAATGTTTGTATCTAAACACACTAATGGGCGAATTATAGTTAGGTACAGTACCTAACTTGATGGCGCTACAGTGCACCGCTAGATTGTTTGCAAAAAAGTTTGTACGCGCGAGGTCTACAGCTCAGAGATGGCTCTCTGAGCTGTAGACCTCGCGCGTATTAAACTAGTGGCCTAGTTTAATTATCTTCTTTGTACAGACTTTTTCGTTCATATTGCTATATTATATGTATAGATAGGCAAAATAATATCTCATTTATAAATCAAAATTAATATTTCAGGAAAGAGGAGAAAATTAAAATATCTATATATATATATATAAAAGAAAGTCGTGTTAGTTACACTATTGATAACTCAAGAACGGCTGAACTGATTTGGCTGAAATTTGGTATGGAGGTAGCTTATATCCTGGATTAACACATAGGTTACTTTTGATCAAGAAATAGGGAAAAAACAACGTTTCCTTAAAGGACTTGAAAAAAAAGGAAAAAGAAGCAAAAATTATTTCTAAGTACCAGGAGAGCAGAAACACTTAAGAAGTTGGAGATACAAAACTGACAAATAAAGTTATTGAAAGTGAATATAACCTCCCCATGAACATTAAATAGTGTGATTATATTTAAATAATGTTTTTCTAAGTTCCAACAAAGCAGAAAAACTAATATATTAAAATAAAAAAACAAAGTACCATGAGAGCAGAAAGACTTAAGAAGTTGGAGGAGATATTACATTGACAAATAAAGTTATTAAAAGTGAGTATACCTCACAATGAACATTGAGTACTGTTATTTAAAAAAAAAGTATATTATCAGGAGAGCAGAAACAATTAAGAAGTTGGAGATACAAAATTGACAAATAAAGTTATTAAAAGTGAGTATACCTCCCCATGAACATTAAATGGTGTGATTATATTTAAAAAAAAGAATTTCAAAGTAAAAACTTTTTCACCTCACAAGCTCGGAAAGATTCTGTTTGTCGTTCGAAATCTGAGTGCAAAATTGCATTTTACCCGTTAGCGTGGAAATAGTTTTTAAAATTCGAACCTTTCTATTCAATAATTTTCTATACCGACAATTCACTGAAAATACTTTATTAAGTACTAATTTATATTATATTATTATCCGATCCGATTTTACTCTACTTGACTCTACTCGACACTACTCGAGTCTAATCAGCTCTACTCGACCCTACTCGACTCTACTCGACCCTACTTGACTCTACTAGGCTCTACTCGACTCTACTCGACTCTACTCGACCCTAATAGACTCTAATCGACTCTACTCGACTCTACTCGACTCTACTCGACTCTACTCGACTCTACTCGACTCTACTCGACTCTACTCAACTCTACTCGACTCTACTCTACTCTACTCGACTCTACTCGACTCTATTCGACTCTACGCGACTCTACGCGACTCTACTCAACTCTACTCAACTCTACTCGACTCTATTTTTTCTCTTTTCATTTTCAATTCTATTCTACTGTGTTCTACTCTGGTCTACTCTGCTCTGCTCTGTTCTACTCTGTTCTACTTTGTTCTACTCCGTTCTACTGTATTCTACACTATTCTACTCTCATCTACTCTGTTCTACTCTGTTCTACTGTATTATACTGTGTTCTACTCTATTCTACTCTGGTCTACTCTGTTCTGCTCTGTTCTACTCTGTTATACTCTGTTCTACTCTGTTCGACTCTGTTCTACTCTGTTCTACTCTGTTCTACTCTGTTCTACTCTGTTCTACTCTGTTCTACTCTGTTCTACTCTGTTCTACTCTGTTCTACTCTGTTCTACTCTGTTCTACTCTGTTCTACTCTGTTCTACTCTGTTCTACTCTGTTCTACTCTGTTCTACTCTGTTCTACTCTGTTCTACTCTGTTCTACTCTGTTCTACTCTGTTCTACTCTGTTCTACTCTGTTCTACTCTGTTCTACTCTGTTCTACTCTGTTCTACTCTGTTCTACTCTGGTCTTCTCTGGTCTACTCTGGTCTACTCTGGTCTACTCTGGTCTACTCTGTTCTACTCTGTTCTACTCTGTTCTACTCTGTTCTACTCTGTTCTACTGTATTATACTCTGTTCTACTCTGTTCTAATCTGTTCTACTCTGTTCTACTCTGTTCTACTCTGTTATACTCTGTTCTACTCTGTTCTACTCTGTTCTACTCTGTTCTACTCTGTTCTACTCTGTTCTACTCTGTTCTACTCTGTTCTACTCTGTTCTACTCTGTTCTACACCGTTCTACTCTGTTTTACTCTGTTCTACTGTGTACTACTGTATTCTACTCTATTCTACTCTACTCTATTCTACTCTATTCTACTCTACTCGACTCTATTATTCCCTACTCGACTCTTCTCGACTCTAATCGACTCTTTTCGTTGCAATTTGACTCTATTTGACTCTTTTCAACCCTATTCGACCCTATTCGACTCTATTCGTCTCTTTTCGAATCTATTCTATTCGATTCTGTTCGACTCTATTCTATTATGTTTACACATCTGTCAGGAATCCCGCGACGGCTCATTTTTTATTATTATTATAAACACTAATATAATATATTATTTTAGCTGTTTTTCTTGCACCTAGCATTTTCCTCGCTGTAGTGAGGTGAAAAGTTTTGTGTTGCGCACGGCAGCAAAGTTATGTGGCGTCTCGTACTTTTGAAACCCTCACTACGCTCAGGATTCTATATTTTCTACGCTACGCTACTACGCAATAAAAGTACTCTCGCCAAAAAATCACTTTGCAGCCTTGCATAACAAATAACTATTAAGACGGTACGAAGTTCGCCGGGCCAGCTAGCCACATTAAATAGTGTGATTTAAAAAGAAAGTAGAATACCAGGAGAGCAGAAACACTTCAGAAGTTGGAGATACCAAATTGACAAATAAAGTTATCAAAATTTGGTACCAGGATAGCTTATATCCTGAATTAACACATAGTCTACTTTTGATACCGAAAAAGGAAAATAAGTACATCGTTTTGTTTAAGACTTGAAAAACAAAGTTGGAGATACAAAATTGACAAATAAAGTTATTAAACGTGTGTATACCACCTCCCCATGAACATTAAATGGGGTGTTCATATTTAAAAAAAAAAGTATTTCTATGTACCAGCAGAGCAGAAACACTTAAGAAGTTTTATCATCATTAATACATTTTTGCAATTTTTTTGTCAAAGTGACATGGCGGGTTTAGGGATTGAGGATTGTTGGTAGGGGTTTTTAAGGGGACTGGGCCAGGGGGAGGAGGATGGGACCAACATTTATAATTCATCGCAATCAGTGAATCAAATCTCGAGATATCATCAAAAAAGCCGCTCCATGCAAATACTGAGTTAAAACTTTTATTGACTCTAAGGCGGCACGAAGTTCGCCGGGTCAGTTAGTTATATATAGATCAAATAATTAAAAATAGGTTAACATGTATGCTCTTAGTTTCAAAAGGAAATTTCCTTTTCATGTGCCGACAGAGTCAAATCTCAAAAGGAAAAGGAAATAAACTTCCGACTATCTGTTCTTCGGAAATACACCCGTTAGAGAAGAAAGCACCAAGGCAATCTACGCTGACGTAATTTTTTCCATATTTATCAACTTTTTACATATATTTCAAACTAGCTTTCCCACCCGTGACTTCGTCCGCGCGGACTACTGTTAATCGCGAAAATAAGCATCGTATGTTTTTCTAAGATAATGAAAACCAATGTAAAAGTAGGTATAACACCAATGCTCTTTAAGTTCTTTGACAGACTTGTTATTTCGTTTCCATGCAACCGTTCCTTACAGCGAGTAATCAACATTTTCCAGTTTTTCCGTGGAAAATTTCAATTTTCAGGGAGGTAATCTATGTTTTATTCTAGGGCATAATATATCTCCATTCCAAATTTCATCAAAATCCGTCCAGCCGTTAACCCGTGAAAGCTTCCCAAACAAACAAACAAACAAACAGACAACTTTTCATTTTTATATATTGGTATGGATGGTATGGATGTCAGAAATTATAATAATACGCATTCAAATGGCAAATATAAAAATTACAAGTGACAATATGACTAATTATTCAATAGTCAGTTCATTAAGGGCCGGTTCCTATATCTTAAAACGAACCGTTTTCGCTTACTGTTTTGACTTTTGACATAAACGCCATACAAAAAACGACAAAAAGTAACGAGACGTTGGAAAAACGACTCGTTTCATTTTTATAGGATTGGGGGGTTAGTAAATCTGAGGCCAGTAACTGTCAACTGTACTAACTGGCCTCGTGTGCGGAGCGCATAAAATTACAAGAGGCGGTTAATTGCTGATTATTTTTTAAATACATTTTTCTTCTTCCTTATAAAAAGAAGATAATATCTTCTTTTTTTTTGATGTTGTTTGAAACTAAAACAAATTTTTCAAAAAATTGTTTTCGCATTTTTCGAAAAATAAATGTAACAGACACAAACTCTGATTTAGAACATATAATAAAGATTGTATATAGGCTTCATTTGTAATATTGCTTCTAGATATCGTTGTAGTTATTTTTCTCAAAAAGTTCTACAAAATCTGTTCAGCCATTTGAGAGTGTTAGCCAAACGAACAAGCACACAGACATATAAGATGCAGTATACCTACTGTTAACAGTCATCCACACGGTCTTGCTGAGCGGTTGCCCGACTCCATTCTCCACGTTGCAGGAGTACAGGCCCTCGTCAGCGAGGGACACCTCCTCGATGCTGAGGGTACCGTTGGGCAGGCTAAGGACGCCGCCGCCTGCTAGTTCCAGGACTGGCTGCCAGGTGCCGAGTAGTGCTGAAATATAACAATGTTTTGTGTTTTATACATAAGAAAGAACATGAGAAATAAAAAAAAACCTTATACAGTAAAAATGAACCCTAAACTAACATTATACCTATATTGCTCGCTTAGCGACTCGCCCCGACTTCGCACGGGTAGCTAAGGGTTTCTCTTTATTTATACACGATTCTCTTGTGTTTTGATTGACTAATTTGAACATGAAACAGTTATTGTGACTTAACTATAATAGTTAGGCGTAATATGTATAGCCTCGCGGACTTTTTTGTGGGTAATGATGAGTACCTACTGTACGCGCCGCTTAATGAATCTCTAATTATCTATATTTATTTGTATTGCTTAATCTGTTACATGCACACACTCATTCATTTATTTCCCTTCATCCCGCCACCACTCACTCCTAAACCAGCACGAGAGAACGACGCTACGCTAAAAGAAACGCATCAAACGCTTCAACCGCAAATTACTCAAAAATAATTCAAAAACATAAATATACCGCGGCCGCGAGTGATTGAACAGAGTGTTAATCAAAAACATAATTTGACTGTGATAAAGGAACACCAGTGCCGAAATTGGATTACAGACCTATCGAAGAAACTACTACCTTGCATCTGTGGATCTCATCTCTGTGATTACAGGTACCTAATTCTCCTTTTTCCTTCACCTGCCTAAACTTTACCACAAGTCCTTTTGGTCCTACATCCCGGATCCAAGTCCTCTTGGTCCTTTACTATCCTGATTCCAAAATTTGTCATTTACAACGCTCATCGCGCATATTATTTTCTATGCAATTACACTGACCATTTTACCTACCCACATGCCGTTAGAAACGCACCCACACTTATTGTAAAATTTGCAATAGAAAATTTATCTTCTCGCTACACTTATTTTATATATTATGGTAAAATAAATAACAGATACTTTACGCATTTCTACTTAATTATCGTTCTTTCCATCGCACAACTTTCATCATTCAAGTTCACCATTTTGTGGCACGAACTAATTACTAACGTATCTCGTTCAGTCAACTCACGCGCTTATCGCTAAAGAAATAACGCATACAATCGCTACTTTAATTTTCCATCATGGCGGAGAAAGAATTAAAACGCAAATTTACTTTATTGGAATCGAAAAAAGAAGTTTTGTTTGCTAGAGTACAGCAGTTATACGACCTTAGCCTAAAGGTTTCCGATCCCATAAATTAAAAAATATTTCTAACTCGCGTCCAGTCTTTGGAGAAAACTAGAATCGATTTCCTAGAAATTGTTGATGATTTGAGTTTGATATACATGAAGATAGAGGAAGAGGCCATTCCTACATTGAACGTACTTAACGCCTTTGATGATTTATATTGTAATATTCTCGCAACAGAAAAGTCTATCACGCAACTCAAAGCTAACGCAGATAATCACAAATCAAAATTGTCAAAAAGATTAGCGCCACTCGAATTAGTCTCATTCGATGGTACTCCTAATAAGTATTTTATCAAAATTTTAAAAGTTTAATTCATGATAATTACATGCTCACTGACGCCGAAAAGGCCCAATACCTAGTAGGTAAACTCTCAGGAACGGCATTCACCATTTGCTCAGGTATTCCACCTACAGGTGAGAATTACCACATTCTGTGGGATAATCTTGTTGAAAAATTCGAAGATGTTCGTGTACAGGCTTCTATGTATATCGAGCAAATGTTAAATTTTAAGTCACAATCTTCAGACGCATTCTTAGAACAGTTTTGCTCCGCCGAAGCAGCTATACGGCGTTTACAAATCGATGATCTCGCTGATTTTGTCATTACGCACATCGCGCTTAGTAAGCTAGATAAAGATACTCTCACACTCTTTGAACAAACACATAGAAACGTCAAAATACCTACGTTTGATTTACTCAAGCAATTTATAAAAGAACAGAATAAAATACACTCACTACGCTCACCATATGCTACAAGCAGCAAGCCTAATAATAATTACTCCAATTATAAAAGTAATTCGCATCTATCAAAAAAACGCAAAAACCACGCACGCATTTGTTGTCAATACTGTCGGTCCTAAAGAACCGAACTCTCATCAAAATATTACGCCTCACTCTCATCCATCACTCACGCCACGCAATTGTCAACTTTGCAAAACTCATCCTGAACATGCTCATTTTAAGTGCAGTTATTTTCTAGCTCAAAATGCATACACGCGCATCTCATTAGTCGCTAAACATAACTTATGTCAAAACTGCCTGGGATTTCACAGCATAAAATATTGTAAGTCTCAAAATCGGTGCTCGATTTGTCACAGAAAACATCACAGCCTCATTCACATAAATAACTTTATAAGCTACAATCAAAATAAAGAAAATAAATCATATGAAAACGCATCAAGGCATTTGCCCTATGCACAACAAGAACCGATTTGATCAAGCGGCCCGCAGACCGCTGCTGCCGCCGGCTCGCGTGCCACAGAATATATAGTATATAACAGCATATAATAGCATAATATATAATAGCTCGTACGCAGTCAGCCTCCCGCGCCGATCAGCCGCCTGTTGTTGATGTAAACAAGTCGACTCAGATAGGTAACAATAACATCAATGCCACACAATGGCAATAGCGTTAGCGTAGGTAATAATACTACTGTATTGCTACCTACTGCCTCTGTGTATGCATACGGAGCTAATAATAAATGCCATAAATTACGCGTATTTCTCGACACGGGTTCTATGAGCCACTTCATTACAAAGGATTGTTGTGAGAGATTAAACTTAAAAGTTATTCCATCTTTGACTACCATCAGAGGTATAGGTGGGTCGGAAAGTGTTGCGCAGGGTCATGCTTCATTAACAATTCATTCTCGCTTTGATGCACGGTGTAAATACACCATTAGCGCTCGGGTGATCGATTCTATCACCGATCACTTGCCAAATGCGCCCATAGAATTATCTCAATTAGAGCACTTGCGCGATTTACCCATGGCAGACGACGAGTTCCACACACCTGCCGATGTGGACTGTCTATTAGGTAATGAACTCTTTCCATTGTTACTCGGCGGCAATAAAGTATGTTCACCTCGATCCTCCGTCGTCGGTGTTGAGACCACGTTCGGATACATCGCTATGGGTCGTGCGAATTGTGACCATTCTAACTCACGCATTCATGATAAGGCATTCTTTTGTAATGTTGACACGCCTTCGTTAGAATCACTAACGCAACGCTTTTGGGAACTTGAAAGTGTTCCTAACAAAAAACACTCAAACCCTGATGACGAAATATGTGTAAATATTTTCCAGTCTACCTACACGCGTGAGGAAAATGGTGCGTATGTTGACCTCACTTTTAAATCAGACGCTACTGAACACGGTGATTCTTTCTTAACCGCGAAACGACGCTTAATTAACTTAGAAAAAAAGTTAGACTCTAACCCAGGCCTACGTACTGACTATAACTCTACGGTACAGGATTATATCGATCGTGGATATTTACAAAGACGAGATCGAGAATCCACGCTGTACTGATAACACTTATCTTATTCCACATAGGGCTGTATACAGACCAGAAAAGGAAACTTCCAAAACTCGTATTATTTTAGACGCAAGTTGTAAAATTACTTCCGGAAAGTCTTTAAACGACTTGTTGTTTACCGGGCCGAATTTACAACGCAACATATTTGATCTTCTGATAAATCTATGCATTTTTGCCATCGCTCTTTCCGCAGACATTGAAAAAATGTATTTCTCTGTCAATCTCGCTCCGTGTCATCAACCCTTTCAACGCATATTGTTTCGCTTTGATTCGGACTCTACAATTGATACCTATCAGTTTAACCGGGTATCATTCGGAATTTCTAGCTCGCCTTATCTCGCCATGCGAGTCGTACGGCAACTCTGCTCCGACGAACGCGACAAGTTTCCGATAGCCGCGCATGAAGCTGAAAACCGAATGTTTATGGATGATTATGTTTCATCCGTGGATGGTTTGGTTGAAGCTGAACGTACCTATCATCAGATGGTGGATATGTTTATGGTCGGGGGCTTCAAATTAGTCAAATGGATTTCAAACAGTTCCGAACTCATGGATAAAATTCCAAAATCGCACAAAAGTCCTCATCTCATTAACTTTGACACGGATTGTAACATCAGCACAAAAATTATAGGTATGCAGTGGCAGCCTAATGAAGATGTCTTCTGTTATAAAATAAATGATGATAATACTGATAAATGTACAAAGCGCACAATACTTTCCGCGACGGCACGCTTATTTGATCCGTTAGGAATTTTAGGTTGTGTTACCGCATTTATGAAATTACTAGTAAATGAATAAAAACTAATACTACTAATACTAATACTAACTAATTACTAGTTTATGAATTGGCAGCACGAATTAGATTGGGATCAACAAGTCCCAGACTATACGTCAAAAATGGACTCAGTTTAGAAGTGAACTCATGAATTTATCGGAAATAAACGTACCGCGTCACGTAGGTATTACCGCAGGGTCTCATGTAGTCATCCTAGGCTACTCTGACTCAAGCGAGAGGTGTTACGGCGCCACAGTTTATGTTAGAGTAGGAACTAGTGCGGATTCGTCTGGTGTCGTCAACCTTATCACCTCAAAATCTCGAGTCGCGCCGCTTAGGAAAATTTCACTAGCCAGCCTCGAATTATGCGCTGCATTGCTTTTAGCTAATCTCATGGCTTCTGTTCAGGATATTATTAGCGAACGCTGCAATATAAATTCAATTTATGCATTTTCCGACTCAACTGTTGCATTAACGTGGATACATTCGCCCGCATACAAATATCATACCTTTGTAGCAAACAGAATTACTGAAATTAACACTAAGCTTCCAGCAGCTCATTGGTATCACCTTAGTGGTAACGAGAATCCGGCAGACATAATTTCAAGACCTTTAACGCCTAAACTCTTAATAAACAATTACCTTTGGTTTCACGCACCGCAATGGGCTTCTCGCCCTATTGCTGAATGGCCAATCAAGCCATTTCAGCCTTCATTTGTCATACCGATCAATGAAAACAGTTTAGAAGAAAAAACTGTATCTCTCGCTATCGAAATTAACTCACCATAAACTCATACGATTGATAAACTTGATAGAACGCATGTCGTCTTACAAAAGGTTATTGCGCGCAACGGTTTACGTATTGCGCTTTGCAAAAATTACACCGACAACCGGTTTAGTATCGCCTTCCGATTTGGATAAGGCTGAACTCTTTCTCATACGCCACGTACAAAGTACTTACTTCGCTCAAGATATCTACGCAATTAAAAATAGTAAACGCATCAGTAAATCGCTCATCAAACTTAACCCTTTCATTGATAACGAAAACATAATTCGCGTCGGTGGTCGTCTGACACATTCTCAACTTGATTATGGACAAAAACATCCGATAATTCTTCATCATTTTCATCGCCTCACGCAACTAATTGTTGATCACTTTCATGTATGTAACTTGCATACTGGTCCTTCCCTATTGTTCTCCCTGCTTCGGCAGAAGTTTTGGATTCTTGCGGCTAGGAATCTAGTCCGACAAAGAGTACGCCAATGCAATATTTGTTTTAGGCTTAACCCTAAATCATCTAACCCATTAATGGGCGATCTCCCTAATTTTAGAGTCTCTGAAGCAAAGGCTTTTGTTTACTCAGCAGTAGATTATGGTGGTCCCTTTTTCATCACTCATATTCGCCGTAGTGGTGTTAAAAGCCAAAAGGCGCATATCTGTATATTTTGCTGCCTTACCACAAAAGCTCTGCATATCGAGCTAGTCTCTGATTTAAGTTCAGATTTTTTTCTCGCAGCTTTCAATCGCTTTATATCTAGAAGAGGTCCCGTTGCTATTATATATTGTGACGGAGCGACCTGTTTTTTGAGAGCTCAATGAAATATACACTTTATTAGAATCAGATTCGCATAAAAACTATATTGGTCAACATGTCGCGAGGCGGTCCCCGGGTTTGGGTTGCTCCCACTATTCCAGGACACAAACCTCTTTGACACAGAATTACAGGAACTTCCTTCCGCTTGATACTAGCACACGGCGGGAGCAGACTCGGCAGGCCAGAGTCTGATATCAAGCAAGCCGCGCGAAGCCGTTCATCGAGTGCAATGCGATCGGGCGCTGCAACTCAATGATGTTCCTCAAACCAGAGCAGCACACTTTCAGATTTTTTTATATTAATGTTAGCGAAGGAAGGACGAAAGATATATTTTGCAAATGAAATCAATGAAAGCACTAAAGTGGAATATTATTCTATTTTTTACCAAAATCAATATGAATGACAGGATATTTGTATTTGGAATGGATAATGAAAATCAAAATGAAAAGAAATGGATTATGAAAAGAGTATTATTATGAAAGAGGTTTGGACCTCGTCACAATACCCCGCCTCCCCGGAGAAAAAAAAAATTTTTTTTGATATTAAAAAAAAAAAATTTTTTTTGTAAGGTTTATTTAAAAAAAAAATTATATGCTAAGAACAAAAGAAAAAAATAATAGTAGAAGTTAATAATAAAAATATATATAATATGGGTAATAAAGTTAAAATAGTAAAATAATTAATTAAAATAATGGAAATGCTAAAAAATGCTATCTTTTCAATTTTTATGTGAAAATGTTTATTAACAATGTCAATATACAATTGATTGGATTCCTAGATGCATTCATATTCATAAATCACACATTCATTCATCATCATTCATAGTCTTATTCCCATTCCTTGGAAATAAAACTCATAAGAAAGAGGAACCTTATATATCAATAAAGTCACTCGTGGAACCAATACAGTATAGTGTAGGCTTATTTATACAGTCACTAGCCGCTGATCAGAATGATTATGTGAGTGTATGTGTGTATGTGTATGTGTGGTGAATGTGTGGTGTGTGATGTGTAAATGTATGTATGTGTATTATTTTACCAAAATGGCTAAACGTACCTTAGGGTACGACGTGCCTGTAGCACATGAATGTACATAGTAAACATTGTGTTAGAACGTTAAAATAATATAATTAAGGTAGGTAGGTAATAGCATATTAACTATAAAATAAGGTTATTTGTAAGTAGGGAACCTACAATGGTCATAAGTAGATATTTAAATATATGGTAAGGTACAGGAATATGAAAGCAACGTAACTTTCATAGTACATAATTATAATAAAGTATGTAAGTAGAGAAGTGATGGTTAAGGTTAAGACGTACGTGGTATAGGTTTAATGTCTTTGACATGCCAACGGCCTAAGGGATTACCAGATAAATCACTGAGGTCGTAAATTAGTGGTGAAATTTTAGCTGCTATGATGCATTTTACAAATTTAGGAGCTAATTTAGCTGAAAAATACTTGCCTGCTGAACTTATGGGATAATTACGTTTCCATATAATGTCACCTTGGTTAAATTCAAGGTGTTGATGATGTTTATTATAATATTTTGCGTTAGTTTCATGAGCGCGAAATAAACGTGCTTGAACTTCAGCAAATAAAGGGCTTAACTGACCTATGTTGTCAGCGTACTCATCGCGTGGAGCAAAAATCAATTCTTCACTTAGATCCAAAGCATTATATACAGAACCACATGTTACAAGTTCGCGACCAAATACTAAGAAAGCTGGTGTGAATTTAGTAGTTTCATTAACAGCTGAATTTATGGCAAATTGGATTTGATTTAAATATAAATCCCAAGTACGATGGTCATTATCAACAAAAGAAGCAACTGCTGTTATAATTGTTTTGTTGTAACGTTCAACAGTATTGACTTGCGGACAGTAACGGGGGGTGTAATGAATTTTTGGTATGTTGTAATATTGAAATAAATCCTGAAGTTCATGACTAATTAGTTGAGGGCCATTATCTAGGATTATGGTCTCTGGAATACCATAAACCATAAAAACTAAGTTCTCAAGTATATGTTTGATTACAGAAGAGGTAGCTCGCTTCATGGGGAATATAAGACAATATTTGGAAAAACAACATGTGACTACAAAAATAAATCTATTAAGTTTACGTGTCATTGGAAGTGGACCAACAATATCAATAGATATGCATTGGAAAGGACGAGAACAGTTCTTGGGTTTACCCATCAGACCAATGGTATTTTGATTCTGATGCTTATAAGCGAGGCATGTTTCACATTTAGAAATATGGCTGGCAATGTCTTTGTACATTCCTGGCCAGAAGTATTTTTCTTTAATACGATGGTATGTTTTGAAAGTGCCAAAATGAGCTGCTGTTGGTAACGAATGGTTTTCGTCGATAATAGCTGTACGAAATTCATATGGGATTACTTCTTTCCAACTTAATTCTGAGTTTATGAGGGTATTAGAACGGGTGTACCTGTAGAGTTTATTGTGTCGTATCATATAATCAGGAGTTAATGTGGGATTTGTGCTACACTTGGAGTATACAGAAGTGTACCACGAATCAGAAGTCTGTATTGGATCATAATTAATCACATTAATTGGTTTAATACGAGACAATGTATCCGGGACCAAATGATCCTTGCCACGTTTATATTTAATGTCAAAATTAAACATTGATAAGCGTATGCTCCAACGGGCAAGTCTACCTGTAGGATTATCTAAGTGTAAGAACCATTGAAGTGCAGAATGATCGGTATAGATAGTAAACTTTTGACCATTGTCTAGATAGCAACGCCAATACTCTAATGCTGTTATAACGCTTAAGAGTTCACGTTCAGTGATAGAATAGTTTCTTTGGGGACCTGTAAGTAATTTGCTCATGTAAGCTATGGGTTTTTCAACTCCATCGAAGTCTTGGGTAAGCATTGCTCCAAGTCCAAAAGCGGATGCGTCGCAATGAACAGCAAAGGGTTTAGAAAAGTCAGGGCAAGTTAGAATAGGAGTTGATATTAAAGCTTGTTTGATTTTATTAAAAGCTTTATCAGCTTCAGAAGTCCACTTGAAAGCGGGAGCTTTCTTACTGGTAGACGTAAGTTTAGTGAGGGGAGCAGCTAATGTGCTAAGATTGGGTACAAAGCGTCTATACCAACTAGCTGTACCGAGAAACTTTTTCACCTCGCGAGCAGACCTGGGTGCTGGTATTTCTAAGATTGCTTTGACTTTATCAGGGTCTGTGTGGAGACCTTGATCATCAATTACGTAGCCTAGGTATTTAAGTTCATTTCGGAAAAATGCACATTTTGGAAAATTTACTGTTATACCTGCTTTTGAAAGTTTTGCGTGTAATTTATTAAGCAAACGTACGTGTTCCTCGTACATTTTTGTGGCTATTATTATATCATCCAAATAATAAAAAAGAGAGTCGTTATTAGACTCATCAGAAAGAAGATTATCAATGAATCTTTGTTGCGTAGCTGGTGCGTTAGTAAGACCAAAAGGCATAACCTTAAATTGAAAAGATCCACGACCTGGAACGTGAAAAGCAGTCTTAGGTCTGTCTTCTAAACGTAAAGGCACTTCCCAAAAAGCTTTAGCAATGTCAATTGAACTCAGATATTTAGAATCTTTAAGGTTATCTATGATGTCTGATATGAATGGTAATTTATAAGCATCTTTTCTAGTTATGTCGTTGAGCTTACGACTGTCGACGCAAAATCTCCAAGTACCATCTTTCTTAGGGGTAATAATTACAGGATTTAGCCATGGGCTTTCACAAGGCTCTATAACATCAAGTTCTAGCATTTTATCAACTTCTGCTCGAAGAGCTTTCTGTTTTTCAGGTGATAATCGATAGCAACGTTGACGAATAGGTGGATGGTCACCTGTATCAATACAGTGTTCAATAAGGTTTGTTCTTCCTAAAGGAAGTACGTCAGTAGAAATATTACGAAATTGTTCTACGACTGCATTAGCAAGAATCAATTGTGTATCTGTAAGTCTGTCATAAGAATGTAAGTAAGTATCATTATTATTGATGATAAACATGGGAGTATCTGAACTCTTGAGCATACTGACCGTATTAAGTATGTCTGGAGCCAGCTTAAAAGTTTTCCAAAAATCGATACCTAATATGAAAGGTTGAGTAACAGCGGGTATTACATGGGCAGTAATTATAGCAAACTTATTTTTAAATAAAGTTGGAAGCTTAATAGTACCAATTGAATTGATTGTTTGACCATTAGCAACAGAACCTTTGATAATTTGGTCACGTTGTAGTTCCAAACCATGTTCAAGTAATAATTTATGTGAGTTATTACCTAAAATTGTAATGGCACTGCCACTATCCAGCAAACCGTTAAGGGTTAAATTCCCAACATTTACTCTAAGGTATGGACGTTCAGTGTCCGATGTATTATCAAAGAGGAGCGTAGAAACGTTGTATGTTTTGAAAAATATTGAAATAGTTTTAAGCCAATTGTTCCAATCATTTTGATCAAAGTTATTGTTAGTATTACAATTTTGTGTTTCTAGTTCCTCTCTAATTAGTTTTTGAATTTTTTGTACATACAGGGCAATTGGTAAAAATTACGTCTTTTTTACCGCAACGAAAACAAACTTTATGTCTGTAGGGACATTGACATAAAGCATGACTGTCGTTTCGACAGCGAGGGCAAAATATAGGTAGTGCAGTTTTCTTAGAATCTGCAGCAATTGAATGTACAGGGTAAGGTTGAGGGTAAGGGTGTGTTTGCACAAGTGGTTGTTGTAAAGTATTGTACGGATAATGTGGTATGTTAGGTGTAGCAGTGACTTTGTGTTGGGTATTAGAAGTCGAAGGCTTCGCTAAGTCTTGTAATGTGGAAGGGGTATCAGAGTTGGAAATTTCAATGCAACTTTCGTACCATTTGCACGATTTTAATAATGTTGCGACCGAGTCGAGATCGTTTGGAGATAACCTTTGACCGAATTCGGGTCGCAAGTTACGCCTAAGAATATCAATCTTAGCTTTTTCTGAAATAGGCTCACGTAATTTTGCAAATAATGATTCTAATTCGGTAAAATAACAAATCACACGCTCAGTTGTTTTTTGTTTACGAGCATCTATGATTTTACGCAGTTTATAGTCGTAGTCTGTAATTTCAAATTCATTTAGTAATGTAATTTTAAAAGATTCCCAATCCGGGATTGTTTGTTTGTGAGCTCGAAACCAATCTAAAGGAGTTCCTTTCAGAATATCGTATATATGATTGTATAGTTCAGTATGTGAAATATTTCGAGCAACTGCGAATTCCTCTACTTTTTCAAGAAAATCTTTTGGAAAACTATCCCCCTTGTAAATAAACCGTTTAATTTCGTGACTTGATCTGTTGATCGAAATATTTTGTAGCTTTTGTGTCAGTAGGTCAAAATATGGTAATTGAGTTTGTTGTTCTGGAAAATGATCGTGTGTAGAAGAATTTTCTGTAGAAGAGCAGCTAGGATTTTCTAATGTTTCTAAACGTTTTTGTAAATCGAAGAAATTCTCTGAAACATTTTTAAATGTTTCTAGTTGTACTGTCGTAAGTTCGGTGGTAATATCCATGTTATTTAATCTATTTTTAATGTGCAGAATATAGGACGCATTCTTCTCCTTTCGTACCGGGTAAGCTATTAAACGTGCAGAAATAATGGTTAGACATTTTTGAATTTCGATTATATCCTGTTCAAATGTATACGGACTTTGAAAATCTTGTGTATTCGAGCTGTCAAGTAAGGTCGATAACCTTGAACGTAAATTTTCTGCAGTATCTGTTGTATCAACTTCAGCATTTCTACATTTTAATTCATAGATCAATTCTGGTTTATTTAGATGCGCAGGGTCCATTTTTATTTAATATGAGACCATCAAATAAAACTAAGTGTTTACTTAGTAGGTAACGTGCGTTTAGTGCATTTAGTGCGTTAGTAACGCTTTAAAAATATATAAAAAAATAGCGTTAATGTAACTACGCGTTTAAAGTTTAGAGTAATTCGGAACTAGGTAGGCCGATATTGAAATTTGGAATAAAGTACGTATTAATGAAAATGTCTTACTTACATGAATGACTGGAATGCAAATATAAAATACACTTGAGTATAAAAAAACTGTTCTGGTTTGCCAAATATTTCCAATCCAAATTTAAATCAAGATGGCCTAGTGCCTTTTAGAATTTTGTGGGGCGACTTAAAAATTGAACACTGAATAAAAAAAAACACGGAGAAGAAGACACGGAGGAATCAGGAACTTGTAGGCAGGTAGAGCAGGCTGGGTACGGACACGTTGAGGGCGCCAGTGTCGCGAGGCGGTCCCCGGGTTTGGGTTGCTCCCACTATTCCAGGACACAAACCTCTTTGACACAGAATTACAGGAACTTCCTTCCGCTTGATACTAGCACACGGCGGGAGCAGACTCGGCAGGCCAGAGTCTGATATCAAGCAAGCCGCGCGAAGCCGTTCATCGAGTGCAATGCGATCGGGCGCTGCAACTCAATGATGTTCCTCAAACCAGAGCAGCACACTTTCAGATTTTTTTATATTAATGTTAGCGAAGGAAGGACGAAAGATATATTTTGCAAATGAAATCAATGAAAGCACTAAAGTGGAATATTATTCTATTTTTTACCAAAATCAATATGAATGACAGGATATTTGTATTTGGAATGGATAATGAAAATCAAAATGAAAAGAAATGGATTATGAAAAGAGTATTATTATGAAAGAGGTTTGGACCTCGTCACAAACAATTAGCTGATCAGCGCATAAAATTTCTCCATAGTCCTCCCTATGGACCGCACTTCAATGGTCTCTGTGAGATAAATGTCCGCTGTGTCAAAACCCATCTCTTTAAAGTCATAGGTCTTCAAATTTTAACATATGAAGAGTTCAACACCATCTTGGTGCAAATTGAAGGCTTATTGAATAGTCGCCCGCTATGCAGAGAAATTAACTCAGACCCATCGAACTTCGCACTTACACCAAATCATTTTTTAAACGTGACACCCCTAAAGTTTCTGCCGACTGAAGATTTGACAAACGTAGTCGAAAATCGCTTGACTCGCTATCAACTCGTAAACAAATTAGTCCAAAGCTTTTGGCGTCGATAGAGTGTAGAATATCTAACTTCTCTCCAACAACTCGAAAAGTGGAACACCATAACCAACCCCATAAAACTAAACCAAGTCGTGGTAATTAAAGACAGCAACGCACACCCTCTGTGTTAGCCATTGGGTGTCGTGGACGCAATATATCCAGGAAAGGATGGTATAATTCGCGCTTTGAAGGTCAGAACTGCTTCCGGCAGTTATATACGGCCAGTTGTACGAGTCTGTCTTCTTCCTTTGCAATAAATATTCGTATATTTTTATATATCTAGGTATACTATAGTTTTAATTTTCTCCAACTCTTACTCATACATTAAATGTCTAATTTGAAGTAATTTTATTCACCCTGTCTAGTTATTTCTAGAGGGAACCTCTAAGCCGGGGGAGTTGTACGCGCCGCTTAATGAATCTCTAATTATCTATATTTATTTGTATTGCTTAATCTGTTACACACTCATTCATTAATTTCCCTTCATCCCGCCACCACTCACTCCTAAACCAGCACGAGAGAACGACGCTACGCTAAAAGAAACGCATCAAACGCTTCAACCGCAAATTACTCAAAAATAATTCAATAACATAAATATACCGCGGCCGCGAGTGATTGAACAGAGTGTTAATCAAAAACATAATTTGACTGTGATAAAGGAACCAGTGCCGAAATTGGATTACAGACCTATCGAAGAAACTACTACCTTGCATCTGTGGATCTCACCTCTGTGATTACAGGTACCTAATTCTCCTTTTTTCCTTCACCTGCCTAAACTTTACCACACCTACTACAAACATGTAGAATATTATCTTATGTATCGTTAAGAGTTTGCTTAGAGTACGCCAAATAATGACTTTTATAGACAAATCTTTGATATATGTAATTTTAAAAGGGAATTTTTTGAAAACTCTTGGGAACTTTTGGACAAATAAAATATAGCCCATGGTACTCGCAGTAGCTTTCCATAAGTGAAAGAATTTTAATAATCGGTTTTATGTTTTAAACCGATTTTAAAAATTAAGGTTGTCTGGAAGAGATCGCTTTTAGCGATAAAACCGCCCAATGTGCCTGTTTTGAAAATGATTTCTTGTATTTATTTTTTTCCCCTTAATTCTGGTGCAATAAAGTGTTTATTATTATAATTATTGTTAAGAGCTTCGATGTGCTATGTGATCAACAATAACGGTGTACATACCGTCCTTCTTCATCCAGTGCACCTGCGGCGGCGGGTATCCACCAGCACTGCAGAAGACGGCCCCTCTCCTCCCCAGCAGGAGCGAGGAATTGGACGGCTCCTCCAGCCATCTTGGTGCGACTGCAACGTGAGGAGAGTACAATCTAAAGAGATAGCAAAAAGTGGAGTGGTGGCTGAATGAGAACAATAATAAACCAAGTTACACTGACCCGAGTTGTGACCGGGCTTCAGATACTAGGCTTCAGTACCTTTGAACTTATGAACAAGAAGAATTAAAAAACGTCAGTCTACAAAACAAACTATAAGTGAAGCATAGCAAACTGTGACGGCAAATGAGTGGTGAGTAGACGATTTGTGTTTTTTGTGAATGATATACAATTTCATCACAAAAGACTGCTTTGTTTTTGATTTTCCGTGAGAACTTGATAGAATTAACACAACTAACCAGACTAAGATATTGCTGCGAAGTGGTGGCTGATCGGCATAAGATGGTGTAATTATGTGTAGGCTTGTGCGCATGAGCGGATCGGCATAACTTGGGTGAGTCACTTACGATTTGGCGGTGTGGACCGTCTTTTTAAACCTTCTTGCCTTTAAACTGGCGAATTGAATGCATGTTTATAAGACTAAACCAGGTCTATTCACATACAAATTAATATTTAATTTGACTAACCACAAAGTTTCTATAAGTAACACTGACCGCGGGCACGAGAAGACTGGAGAACGCGGGTAGGTACCAGCGTTGTGCACCGCGGCAGTTGTTTCCAACTACCCGCGTGTGCTGTGTTAACTGTCCCGACCGCGACGCACACGACGAACAGGATCAGACACGTTTGAACATGTATTGCACGCGAACACTTCCTAATTACCGGGTTCTACGAAGCAGACAACATATGCACCTAAACCCCAAACATTACGGTAGTTTGGATTTCAATCGCATCACGAACATTTCTTTCTTGGATAGAAATGATTAATGTACAGAATGTTCGGTTCATGCAGATCAATCTAGTCATCAGTAAACGTACAATTATAAAATCTAATGTTGATTTACAAGGTTTAAAAAAATACGGAGTCCACACCGCCAAACAAAAGTGTGAAGCATACTTAATGACACCTGCATATGTATGCGTGAGTGGATAATATGTAGTGTTTTGTGGTTGATACACAGTTTCACACAATTACAATAAAAAAGACTGTATTATCTTTGATTTTCCTTCAGAAGTTGACATAATTAATACTACTAACAAGGTCTAGATCTTGCTGCGATGCGGCGGCCGATCGACTCAACATGGTGTAAGTGTGTGCGTGAGGCTTGTGCATTCGAACGGAACAGCATATCTTGGTTGCTTCACATTCAATATGGCGGTGTAGAATCCGTATATTATAAAAATATTCTTGTTGGTTTGTTTTGGTGAAAAAAAAATATATCCCATTCATAATTTTAATCATTGTGAGCCAGTTCTTTGTCATCAGAAAGTGGCACGAGTCTTCGAGCAAACAACCAACTTTAACCGGAGTTGTTTGCTTTCTCGAAGCACTGATCAATTGATCTTTTGATACATATTCGCGCTGCTTAGCAGCTTCCATCACTGTTCATGAAGATTGTTCCGCTGAGAGGAAAATGAGCTAACGTATCATGTCACGTTCTATACGAGAGTAACTTTAGTACTGAATAGGAAATAACGTTCCAATGTCTTCAAATACTAGTTCAGTACCTTTGATGTAAAGTTCCGTGGAGCGAGTAACCTTCGCCACGTGGTTAGAAGCCGCGCAGGTGTAAGTCCCGCAGTGTTCCAGTGATACTTTCTTGATTACCAAAGCGCTGAACAGTTCCGAACTTCTCTCGACGACCTGTAAAGTTACTTTTGTTTGATTACTCGGTCTTGGTATATCGTTGTTTGTTTGACGTATGAGGTAGTGCTGGCCACTGGTGTCAAAGTTTGTCAGGCTGCCCGGGGACCTCTGACTTAGCTTAACGACTGCTATTAATCAATAACAGCCGGGACAGACTGTTAAACGTGCCCTCTGAAGCACGGAGCGATGGAACACCCCACATAAGTAAGAAAAGTCATTGGTGCAGAGTCTAAGATCAAACCCGTTGGATTCTAAGTAGCACTACTGAACCGTTAGGCTATTACCTAGGTACCATCGTAGTTAAACTGAACCTTTTTAAAACAAGCATCAAGCGACTAAATGATTAATAGCTGAATGCGGGTCGCTACAACTACAGAATGAACGAACACCCTTTGAAATAAACGTATCAGTGTGAGCTACAACGCGGCTCTTACGACAACCGCTTGCTCCGAAAAGCGGGAAAAAGGATGTATTCAACTTTTCACACGAAAGCAAATGTTCAATTGTAAAATCATCTCTACGATTCATCAAGTTTACCTGCACATTGAAAAAGGAGGGATTTTTTAAATGTATTTTCTAATGTGGCGGGAGTGGCAAAGATTGACCGCCATTGTGTGTGTGTGTGTTGTTGCTTCATCACGCTCGAACAGTTGAACGGATTTGGATGAAATTTGGTACCAGGATAGCTTAAGTTAGAGATACAAAATTGACAAATAAAGTTATTAGATTATACCTCCCTATCAACATTAAATGCTGTGATTATATTTAAAAAAGTATGCACTATGACGCTGCGTTTATAATAGAATGTTTTTAATAGAAATACAAATATAAATAAACACTATTAGTTTATCAAAACTTTTTCTTTAATTGATAACGTCTTGCAATTGGCAATGAATTTTGTATTCAGCAGAGCTTTTGTGTGTTTAAATAAACAAAGTAGATAAATGAGATTATATTATTATTTCTCTTAAAAAATGTGTTTTCATTCAAAATTAATGATTCCTTGAGTATCCAAGAAGGTTACTTAGGAAGGTTTTATTGAAATTCAAGCCTTATGGGAGTGACTCCCATTTGCAATTACTAAACAAGGCGCAGGGGTAATCACTACAAGTTTAAAGATTAAATTTGGAAAATACATGCTCCTCACATAGTCAATTGTTATGTGCCGTGCTCACGTGTTGGGAAACCGTCAGACCTATTCGTGTAACTACTCACAAGACGGAAAATATTTGTCTATCAAAAAAACTTCAATATAAAGAATATATACCACCAAAACTCTTTTAAATTATGTGACATGATTGTAACGCTAACTGTATTATTTTTAAATAGGATGGGGGAGAAGATTGCACGCGGGCAAAGCCGCGGGGCGCAGCTAGTTATGATATAAAATTGTCTTTTCTCGAGTGAAAAAGCGCATTTATGTACCACAATTTCCAATAAGGACTGGTCGGGAAGACAGTATTAGAATCAGATTACTATTATTTATTCTGTGCTAGTGATTACAAGGAAAAGAAACAGCCAAGTGCGAGTCAGACTCGTGCACCGAGGGTTCTGTACAAACTTAACTTTGCCGTTGGAAAACGGTTATCTGCATACATCGACATAGGTGGCGGTCAGATTAACAAATGCATGATAAAAAAAATGTGATGTAAAACGGTTTTCGGATTTTTCCCATTACTTATTACATTAACATTGTTCTTGACAAATTTAATTATTCTAGGTCAACGAGAAGTAGGTTGGGTTTTGATTCCTCTGCCAGTGTCAAAGTGTCAAAAGTATACGGCATGTACGACTGTATTTCTTGATTGCATTGACTGAGTAGTTTGTTTTTTTCACAGCTTTATGGGATTGCAAACTTGAGTACATGATATTAATTTCAACTTGATACCTTCACGCCTTCCTGAGAAAAAAGAGTCTTGACAGACAGACAGACAGACAGACGGACGGACAGGCAACGAAGGAAGTGATCCTATAAGGGCTATTTTTTTCCTTTTGAGGTACGGAACCCTATAAATATACAAATATATTTTTACGAACTTATAAAAATTAACTAATTTTAAAGAGTGTCAGAACTTCAATCATTTTACTGCTTTGGCGTACTTGTGCAAATATTTTGTTTCCCAGTTTGATTTTCTACTCACCTTTAAATTACTAGGAATCCTCTTCCCATCCTTCAACCATTCAAAATGTATCGGCAAGTCTCCACTTCTAACATTACAATAGATGTTTGCAACTTGTCCTTCTTGCAGATTACTGCCCAGTAGCAGCTCATCTAACACTGGTGCCTCTATCACCTGTATCTCGAAAGCCCTTCTAGCCATTTCTCCACTTGGGCTCGTAACTATGCAGGTGTACATGGCACCATTGAGCTCTTTGCTGACTTCTGTGATGGATAAAACTCCGTTTATGTTGATACTTGGGACGTTTCGTCTGTTCCTGCGATTTACATATAGGCTTCTCTTGTATCGGGCGGAGAACAGACTGTTTGTGTTAATAGTTTTGCCTTGATATTCCCAGTCTATTTTGCTGCAACGAGATTTTAAAATAAAGAAGAATGATAATAAGTTCAAATACAAATTATTTATAGCATTCCATAATACAGGGTGGCGCAATAGAACGTGCATATTTGAAAAAATAAAATTAAAATAAATACAAAAGGTATAGTCAAAATAAAACTAAGGTATTGTAAAGAAATAACTGAAGTTTATTTTTTAAAAATAACATCATCTAAATGATGACCCTCTCTACGACGGCACTCCTCTAATCGCAAACGGAAATTATTGAAAACTTTCTTCAGTAATGCTGGTGTAATTGTTGCCATTTCACCACGGATATTCTCCTTGAGCTGATCGATGTTTTTCGGATTATTGCTGTAGAGTTTGTGTTTGAGGTATCCCCACAAAAAAAAAGTCAGGAGGCGTCAAGTCTGGTCTACGTGGGGGCCATGGGATATCACCTCTTTTCGAAATCAGTCTGCCAGGGAACATCTGTTTCACAACCGCCATGGAGTTATTTGATGTGTGACAGGTAGCTCCGTCTTGTTGAAACCAAGTCCTAGAATTCACTATTCTTGAATTTTCAAGCTCTGGAGCCAAAAAACCTTCCAACATCGCAACATAGCGTTCGGTATTAACAGTGACGTTTTGCCCCCGCGTATTTTCAAAGAAAAATGGTCCAATTATTCCTCTACCAGAGATTGCTGCCCATACTGTCGCTTTAGGACTATGCAGTGGTTTCTGGTGCTTGAGTTTGGGATTCTCACTGTTCCAGTAACGACAATTTTGACGGTTTACGAACCCATTGATATTGAAATGGGCCTCATCGGAGAAAAGGATATTGTCATAATTGGAAAATCGATTAAGCATTTCATTAGCAAATGCGAGCCTTGCTCCGAAGTCAGACTCTTTCAATTCTTGTGTTAACTGCAGCTTGTAAGGATGCAGTTTAAGATCCAAGTTTAAAATTCGTTGCAAACTTCGTCGCGATAAGTGTAAGACAGACGATCTCTTGCGAGTAGACATTTGTGGATCTCCTCGTACCGACTGCATAACTTTCTCAATATTGTCGTCGGTCCTAGATGTTCTTGGACGACCTTTTGCTTGTGGTTTAAACGTTGAACCGGTGTCTTCAAAACGCTGTACCCATATTTTAATTAAATTACCACTCGGAGCTTCACTAATTTGCCGTAGTCCATATTCAGAACAATATAAACGCCTAGTAACGATGTATGAACGAGAGTTCTCGTAAAATGCGCGCACGCAAAATGCGCGACGCTTCCCGTCGAAGTGACTCATAGTGACTAAAACTCCATGAGCCCGCCTCCCCAACGACGCAGGCTCCCTCCGCCCGCGCACTTTGTACCCCGCAAAAAAAGATGATGCAATATGCACGTTCTATTGCGCCACCCTGTATAAAAAAAATTGATGGTAAAAACATATATTAACATAACAGATCATAATGGACCCTGTCGGACACAGCAACTAGAAGGGAGGAGTCATACTTTATAGCTAGATACCTACATTTGTTAGATAACATTTTAATTTATTATCTGTGAAGGAATCGGTCAGAGAATAATAACATTTTTTAACAAGATAAAGGTTTAATTTAGTGACATATTCATTTTCTTTTTCAATTTATTTTATACTTGAATATATAATACAATGAAATACCAATTAAGCACATATGGAACTATGAGGACCGTAGTATTTATTATGTGTCACAACACCCACACAATAAATACATAGGCTCTCTTTTGTCACAAAACACTTGTCCCGTTGTTGGGTGAAATAAACAAAAATAAGTCCTTTATCCAACGCCGGTAAATAATATAACTGAAAATATTCTTACCTAATAGGATAACCATAGAAAGGGCACCTCAAGTTGACCGAATCACCACTTTGTACCTTAATTGGAGGCAAAGATCTGATGTACGGAGGACCTGAAATGTTAAACACCTGTTCAATGAAGACGAAGAAGCATACTTAGTACTTCTCAAACTAACGAGACTAGTCAAAAGTGCTAAAAAACAAAACAAAACTAAAAAGAGACAAAAATTTGAATAGATCCTAAATTGTCATTAGAAATGAAAAATTATAAGAGAAACCTAAAGATGATTTTCAGATAACACTTGAATGATACTCCACTTAATAGTTCGTCAGTATTTTTTCACGATACGGCGTCTAGTTGTCTTCATATTGAACTTTATTTCTTTCCATGTCTTTAGTAGCACTCGCAAGATTAAGAAAATCGATTGATGTAAGAATCACCAAAATAGGTTTACGCGCTTGGTCACAAAGGAACAAACACACACATACGCGAATATACACAATACCCTCTGCGCAGTCGGGTAAAAATTATAACCCGAATAAGGTTGGGGAAAAAATGACACTCTTATGATGAAGACGAATTGAGTGATACCTTGAGTTTTTAGTTTAACACATAACCCTTCCAATGCTTTGCAAAAAACGGGTCATTTTTTTTTGCCAGTTACACTAAGAATAAGTAAATTTAAAAAAGTAAATATGCAGTAGCCATGCCAAGATAAAAATTAGAAAGGGCTATCACAATTAAATGCTTTTACAACATTTGGTGTCGATGCTGTTAAAAGTTGAGGAGTTCCCTAATCAGGAGCCAACCTGGAGTGCAGCACCCATGTCATGGTAAAACTTCAAACCAGCTATCATAATATAATGCGTACACAAAAAATCGTGTATATCCTGTAAGCCGTTGAGGAGTTCCCAAGTTAGGAGTTAAACTGGAGTGCTGCAGCTATGTCATTGTGAAACTTCAAACCGGCTATCATAATAAAATGTGTATACAAAATTTCGAGATAGTGCTATATATTAAGAATTTTTTTTTGGAGGTTTCTCTATATTCGATACTGAATACTGTTGCCAATACTGTTTTTTTTCCTTTTTTTCTTTCTGGTCTGTCTGTCTTTCTGTCTGTATCTTGGCTAGGCATCGCGCCGAAAATAGTGAATGAATTTAAATGAAACTTGGTATAATTCGAATTCATACCTCGAGGACTTTACATCCCGAAAAATTAAAGGGTTCTCGCAGGATAATGGTTGAAAGGATAACCTGTATACTAAGTTTCGTCTAGATCGGTTGAGAAATGTGACCTGTAGAGGAGAACAGCCGGGCAGATATCCGGACATACGATAGAATTTTTGCCCAAGCCGAAACAAAGACGCTACGCTCGCGCTTCGTGCTTTCTCGGTCAATCACACCAGTTTTTAAGTAAAAATCTAAGCTGGATATCTTTGCGATGCAATGTTATCCAACAGCGAAAACAGCATCCACAATTGGTCCAGTAGTTTTTTATGCGCAAACAGTCAAACAAACAGAGACAAACAAGATTTTAAAAAAAACATTTTTTGTAGCTTATTTTAAGTCTCCTAGACGTTTTTTTACTGGTTATCTTCTTTGTTCAGAATTTCTTGGTACTTACTACTTAATTACATGTATAGAATATAAAATGTATCGTACCGTACACATCAAGTCTGTCCTCGTGACTGGCCGCGTCCGCCCCCTCTCTCGCCATGCAGGAGTAGAGTCCTCCATCCTCGACCCTCACACGAGTGATGTTCAGCTGGGCCACTACTGAGTTGTCTGAGATCATCACTTGGCCTAAGGCATACCTGGTAATAAAAAACAATGTTTTAGTGAACAGGGTGTAACAAACAGGACCAACAATAACAGAAGCATAATATTTCAAATTTAACAGGAAATACTGAATTCAGAAAGTCGATAAAATTACGAGTTATGATTAAGTTAACAGTTTCTGAAAGTTAGTCTGTCAGTTGCTGCCAGCTCTGTGCTATGCGAAGGGAAGGGTATCACTTAAAACGTAGCAGTGGCCCGCAGTTTTTATACAGCTTAGCTTACTAAAGTTATAATTAATAAACAATATCAATAAATGATGTGTATAAAATAATTATGATTTCATTAAAAGTCTCATATTGTGGCAAGTGTTTTGTCATTTAGATATACATCTATATATACTCTTCAGCATTACTGCACCCTGGACACAACTAGATTGAGATGCAGCCACTGATCGCAAGTAGAAGACCATTCCTGGACATAGGATTATCTTCTAGAACACCGCTGAGCACGATCACCGGCTACTCTTAAATAACTACTGACAGATATCCTGTGAAAATGTAACTAACATCCTTTATTTTATCATCTGCATTAAAGCAGTCCATTGTGTCTTTCATTGTGTTTTACTTCACTGAGCAGATCTTAGGCTTCTTTCATCCAGCTAAATTGGTAGTACCTATAGTCTCGCCACCTCACCTTTGGGTAACAAGTTTACCTGGCGTCAGTGTTGCTGGACACGACGATGCCGTCTCTCACCCACACAAACTGTGGCGATCTGTCGCCGGTGGCGGCACATTGCATGCAGATCTGCTGACAACAAGTTTACCTGGCATCAGTGTTGCTGGAGACGACGATGCCGTCTCTCTCCCACACGAACTGTGGCAATCTGTCACCGGTGGTGGCACATTGCATGTAGATCTGATGATAACAAGTTTACCTGGCATCAGTGTTGCTGGACCCGATGATGCCGCTTCTCCTATAAGAAGTGAAGCGATCTGTTGCCTGTGGCGGACATTGCATGCAGATCTGTTGATAAAAAGTGTACCTGGCATCTGTGTTGCTGGATACGACGATGCCGTCTCTCTCCCACACGAACTGTGGGGGTCTGTCACCAGTAGCGGTACATTGCATGCAGATCTGTTGAAAACATTATATCTTTTCAACTGTCTCCAAATTATGATAGGAATCGAAAACATGACTCGAAATAGATCTATAAAAAAAATACTGCACCATTTTATATGTATTTTTTATGGGAATAAGAGTGTTTTTTTTCTTTCATAAAAAAAAACACACGATAATTATTATCAGCTGCTCAAGCTCGGAGGAATCGGTGTACATACCTACACAAAAATGAAAACGTAGTGGTGGTAGAGGTAAAAGACTGAAAATCGACCTATTAGTGTCTACTCTTGAAAACGTACTTGTTATTAGAATAAGAGATACCTAATTTGGAACTTGGTCAACCAGATACGTAATTTGGTTGGTAAAGTATGATGATACTTACATCACCACCAGGAGTGATCGTCCTCTCAGTGAAATGCTGCGTGATGACCACTCGACCGTCTGATAGTCTTTTTCTTCTGTCCAAACCTGAATAAGGAAAACATTGATAAATCATACTTAGTTTCCACTTACTACGTTTTCAGGTTTTTTTGTTGGTGTCAGAAGATTTTGAATTAAAAAAATTAATATATACGAATTTTAGTGACCCACCCCGGCTTTGCAGGGGTGTAATTTAGACAAAAAATAAGTGAAAAATGTGACGTTCTTGCACACTAGAGCTTCACTCTGCTTGGGGGGCAGGTTTCGCTCGCCGCCAGCCCCCTCGCTATGTTCAGGTCTCGTATACTCTTATTAAATATATAGAGCTTTCGTTAAAAATTGTCTAATGGGGAAAACCCCATCAAAATCCGTTGCGTGGTTTAGGAGGATTTGGCGGCCAAACAGACAGAGAGACAGAGAGATACATAGCCGCGGAAAGCGACTTCCATTTATTTACACCATGTATTGTATTTATGATAGCTATTTTGAGTTTGTATGGATTGCCATCACTACTAGAAATGGATGGCCTCCATTTTCGAAAACAATCTAACTCCGCTCATAGTGGTCGTAAGTGTAAGCGGTCTAAGTGATTAAGTGAAAAAAAAAAAAACGATTTATATTAACAAATAAAACGGAATTAATTTATTTCTATTACAATATGTTTTTTTTTTATTCTGTCTGAGGAATATAAATACACTCTAAGAAGAGATTTTGTCACTAACAATAACTCCTACCTTGCTCGCGCGCGAAAAAGCTACCACGCGCATTAACACGCGCATAGTGGCTGAGACCACAGCTATTTTCTGACCTATCACCTGAGCATCATTAACAGTAAAAGCTGTGAAACTGTGGAATGCACTTCCGCTGGATATCAGACGAGTTAAAACATTACCTATATTTAAAAATCTGGTAAATAATTACTTTCTCTCCAATCTAAGCACTGCTACGTAAAAGTATGCATGTAAACCTAATTAGTAATATAAATATGTATTAGTTTATTGTAATAACATGCATTAGTTTATCGTATAAATAGTTATTGATTTATTATATTTAATAAAATTATATAAGTAAAATAATGTTATTTCTATGCACCGCCGTCTAATCTTTGTTCTTCCTTTACTGTCCATCCAAAGGATGTCTGGAAGAGATCGCTCTTAGCGAGACTTAAGACTTAAGACCGCCCATTGTACTTATTTTAAAGTTTTTTTAATGTGTAATAATATCTTTTTAGGTGCAATAAAGTATTATCTATCTATCTATCATATCTTCGAGCAAACCAACTCCGATAAAACGGTGAAAATAAAAAATAAACAATAACATCACGGCATGATAAGGAGCCAATTTTAAAAGTTTAATTATTGCTTTTTAATCATCCATAATCAAATTAATTTACCGAAATAAAAAGTACAGCGTTCTAATCTACGATGTGAACCTCAATGTCGATGGTATCATGGTAGGTACGAGTATATCCGTTCACTGCTCGGTGGTAGCAGAACTAACGTGTATAACTACTCTATAAGAGGACCACATACCATGATTATAGGATTCATTATAGATACGCGGAAGAGGACTACACTCCAAAACTGATGCGTTACTAGGCGACGGGCGACGTCACCAACATGCCGGCACAGATAATCCAGCAAGGTGGTAGACGGTAAAATTAAACGTTAATTGAAGCACTCACACTAAATCTTTGGAGTACGTACAGGTCGCTGCCAGATAATGACCAATTTAAAAGACAGTAGGTATTTTTATATATTTACACATATATTTACAGTATAAGTATAGGCAACATTTAAGTTTAGAAAAGCCTTATCATATTTTACTCCGATCAAGTAATTAAAATTACAGATGCAACCCAAAAACCTGCAAATCTAAAGAATATCTACCGCATGTCGGATGATTCTAAGCATATTTTTTCACTCGTTTTGACTTGTAAAAGTTGTTCTTTTGCCTATTTACAATGAATACTTTAGACTTTGACAAATTGCCACGCGATGTATTGCACAAAATTGCAAGCGTCTGACAAAGAAAGATATAGCGGGTGAAGCTCTCACAGGAAGGACTGGAATACTTGCAATAGTCAGTGAAAAGTGGAAAATGCGTAGGTATAGGCCTTTACCTTGCAGTGGGATATGAAGGCTTGTAATAATAACAATAACGTAATACCTGTTCTCGTTATTTTTATTTCTCTCGTTAAATAAAAGCGGATGAAATTACCATCAAGAATTTAAAACACGCATTTGATCACATAGCAAAACATTTTGAGAAAGATTTTTTTGTTTCATGTCAATTCTAACAAAAAGTTTTGCTTATTTAATTCTTCAGAAATTGAAAACACGTATAATTCATTGAGTGGAGCCGAACATCCGGCTCAGTGGCGTGCTACGGAAGAGGCCTATGGACATAGGCATAGGTGAAGGGCTATTTTGTTTGTTGTCACTCACAGATCCAGAGATCAATTTTCTCTATTCAAAAGATAGAATGAGCCAGGGTGCACCGGAAAGTTTCAAACCAATGACTCCTGCTGCTTGTTTGTTGCAAACATAAGTAAAAAACGGTAAAACGGTTGTGGTAAAAAACGGGCAGTAAAAAAACTGCGGTAGACGTAGCCTGCGGACTTGCCAGAAAGATATGTATGGCAAAGCCTGAACCCAAACCTGTAGTACTGTATACAATCTGTGTCCATACACAAACATTAAACGAATTTAAATAAAAACAAATCTAACTCTCTATAAGCGAGAGTTAAACAGTTTGCTATAAGTACAAGCAAGGTTGGAAAAAAGTGTGTAGAGATGACCAAATACCCAGCACACGGAAGATTCAAGTGTTCATGAACTGAAACTTCCAAAAAAATTAAGAGTTTTGTGGTTGGCAATACCATGAAACTGGGATCACGGATCAGGTTATGCAGTGAAACCTGGTCGGCACATTGCGAAGGGTGCTAGATCAGTTGTCCAGATAAGATCTCAAATGGGGGGGTTCCATTGCAGAGCTTGTCTGGAAAAAGGAATCGGGACTATCTGGCACGTCTGAAGCATACGTGGAGGAGTAGGAGGAGCATATTGGCGGAGAATAAGGACAACGGCAAGACTTGGTCTGCAGTCAAGTGATAAGTCCACGGCAAAACGAGCTGGAGGATTTCTGCCCAACATAGAAAACTAAACGACGAAATGCTTAAAATTGACTGCTGGTACGTTATTTTTACTAGATCTGAATACAATTTGACTAAACCACGATCTACACTTTCTCCGGCCTGCACTGTACATGTATACTAGGACGAATATTAATTTGGCAGGAAATGCGTTTCCCGGCGGCCGATCGATTACTAGGAATTAGTGATGAGACGCAGTGGTACGATCCCGTGAGTTAATTACCTTTGCGTATGGCGTTAGGGACTTTCATACCTATATTAAAGGCCAGTTGTTCGCCTGACTGATTACCTTGCAATTTGATGTTTCTCAATTCTCATTACAAATATCGACGTGATATTATTTAAATAACGTTCACATTAGCGCGTGCTGCAAGTAGCTGGACATGATGAGCATCACTATATAAAACGTGCAATTATAATTGAAATCAGTGTGGTAATTGTAGTCCTAAAAAACACATTATTCAAGTTATCGTGACCTAAGCGCACAAATAAACGAAAGGTTTATCTTGGACTAGCTGTGCCCGCTTGCTCATTTATATGAGTTACTAGTGACGTTCACAGGGCAGAATTTTCTAAATATTTCATAAAAAAAACTGATATCGTAATTCAAAATCTTTGGCAGCAAAGCTCGTGGTGCTTTTTGAATGACTTTTTATTATTTCTTTTCCACGGCAACATGTCATTCCGTTCCTTTTATAGTCAATTTTTTTATACCATAAGTTACATTGTTGCAATTTTCGTAGGAAACTCTATTTTCTTAAAAATAAAATATAACCCATGTATAATATAGTATTCTACAATTCAAAGATTTTTTAAAAACTTTTCTCTATTTTTAAGTTTATCCATTACAAACAAACAAACATACAACAATACAAAAAACAAATCTTTCTTCTTTATAATATTAGTTTTAGAAGAGTTACTTAAGTGTTATTTCACGACCAAAAGTACCTTAATCGTACAAAATAGCTATAATATTTATTTATCGATTGCTTGGCTTCTACTCAGTGGATTGAGATACACAAGATTTTAATTCAAAACCTTACCATCATTGAAAACCGCATTTCTATCGGTCTAGTAGTTTTTACGTGTTGCGCGAACAGACTGTCATCATTTTTACCCGACTGTGCGGAGGGTATTGTGTTTAATCAGCCTATGTATGTTTGTTCTTTTGTGGCAATATAGATCAAACACTTGTACCTGTTTTTTTAATCTTGCGAATGCTAATAAAGATATATGACAGTAATCTTATCTATGTATATTTATCCGTTATCTAGTGCCCATAGTACAGGGTATCCTAGTTTGGGGCTAGGTAATTGGTGTGAAATTGTCCCGAATATATATGTTTTTTATTTATTTAATCAAAATTCAATATAAATATATTGTGACATTTAAAAACACTTTAAGGCAGTAGCCATGGCATGATGAAACTTAGAACGGGCTATCGTAATTAAATGCGCATATAACATTTCATGTCTATGCTGTTAACCGTTAAGGAGTTCCCTAATCAGGAGCAAACCCAGAGAGGAGCAAGCATTTCATGGGAAAACTTCGAACCAGCTAGCATAATATAATGCGTACAGTCGATTCAGGTCACGGTTACCATAAAAATGCATTGTCATCGGAACTGAACCAACATGCAAAAATGTTACACCATAGGATAAGAGAAAGTGGTTCTAATTCAGCTTGCAAGATTTGACCTAAACAAACATACATACTCGTACATACAAACATTGCAAGTTTAATAAAAGCTTTTTAAATAACTAGCTTAAAAGCTAAAAAACACGCCTGCTCTGTTAAAAAAAGAGTTTTTGCCTATAAATTATATATTGTTGGAATGTGCTTATCAAGGCCTTCAATTTGATACACATATGCACAGACCCAATTTTTTTTTGGGTCTGTGCCCATATTGTCTATTTCGAAGTTTTTTTTAATACTTTTCGATTTTGAAAATGGAGCCATTCTGCCGCCATATTGAATGTTTACAAAAAATATAGCCTATGTTAATTGGAGGGATGTAAGGATTCTAACGATACCCCATACGTATAAATCTGTTTAAAGGCATTTAAAAGTGATGGTGAAATAAATAAACTCACATACATACATGAATGCTAAAACAATACACTCCTTTTTGGGCAGTCGTGTAAAAAGTCAACGAACTATGTTAAGTGGGGTATAATTGAATAGGTAGGTACGAGTACTTAAAAATCATCTTTAGATTTCTCTTAACATTTTTCATTTCGAATGACCATTTAGGATCTAACGATTTATAGTTGATTAACAATAATTCTCACATAAATTTCTGCCTCCTTTTAGTTTTGTTCGCAGTCGGGTTTTTTAGCACTTTCGATTATATTTTGTTAAAAATGTTTTGTTCTTTTTTTTATCTTCCGTTTTCTTCCAAGTGCGAGTTGATGGACGTCACAAATATCTTTGTTTTTTTGTGGACTTTGTGGTTTCCTGTATCAAGTTCAAGTAATGGTAAATCATTAGGATATCAGGTTATCAACAACATTCTTGCAGCAACTTGCACCGGAAACTGTAGCAACATGCTCGCCGTTGGCAGTTTCGATTTGTTCGATTACTCGGGGAGGGGGTGATGCAAGTTGGAACCTCAGTGGAGACTATACATAGTGATTGAATCGAGACAATGTTTTAGTATTACATAATTTGAATGAGAATATAGTTATTAGACGCGGTGATACAACAAAGGAAGTTATATGTAACTACTAAACTAAAGTAGGTTCTCAGGTTAGCTGTAAATATTTTTTTAGTTTCATGTAGCTGTACTACTACGTTTTTTTATCCCCTTCTGATACAAATTTAGAACTTTCTTCTACGTTCGTTTGTATTTAGTACCTATTAGTAAAATCAATCAACACAACCATTTCCCAAAACAAAATCACTTACACACCACACAACAAATTATAAAGATCACAGAGGCTTTAGAACTCTACTCACAAACTGCCCGTACAGTGCAGGCCACACAAGCAAAGCAATCCAGAGGGCAGATAAATAACAGCGATAAATAATCTGTGTGTGACACGGGCCGTGTGGAGGGCCCTTATGTCGGTGATAGTAGACTGCAGTCACACCGGAGTGACTGGACAATGCAATGGTTCATTTTTTGTATATAACTGCAAAGGTAAGTCACAGAATAAATAATCGTACAAAGTATCTGAGTGAAGTTATTTAAAAAAATAACATAGTGACTCTCGCTACAACGCAATTAAGTGCAATTTGACTCGCACAGCGCTGCGAGATTTCAATTATATTTACCTACAAGGCGCTCGTCCATCGCATGCAGGCTAAAATCTATCATATCACTACGCGCGAGAGCTTCCATTGCTTTAGCCGTTTCAGAATCGCTGTCACATTTTCGCTCGGTAGGGTTGTATTAAGATATGTTTATTTACTATTAATTATTCTGTGATATGATTTGACTTAGATATTGTATCAGAATGAACAAGTAATAATTTATTATGTTATTACTTATTACTATAACTTTTGATAGTTCTATTACATAATATTGACATTCTTATCAGAATAGACCTGGTGCCTCATTTTTACTATACTGCTTTCAGAACGCCGATAAGTATAATGAGATACCTACGTATTAAATGTCGTTGGTTGATTATATCATAAAAGGTATTATACTTTGATAAATGAAGGTGCCTGTCTGAATTCCATGCTTAATAATGAGTGAAAAAATGTCTACCTACGTAATACGAGTAAAATGTCGATATGTAGTAGTATTGAATGTAGATAGGTATTCCACGAGACCTGTCAGAGCGAATGCTATGAAGTACCTTCTAAGTCTCTTCTTCGTACTCATAATTAAAAACGAATAATGTTTTACAAAAACTACGTAAGTAGGTACTTTATTGCTAAACACACGGCGCATGTCTCATCGAGCGCACTCTTGACAGCCTACTAAATTATCCCCAACATTGCTAAGTGAAGGTATAATATTTGTACTTATTGCGAAGTGCGACAGGCCTGGGTAAGTGACGAAGGTAAAAGTCCTAACGGGATGACTCTTATTCCACGGAAGATGGGCTGGGCCGACTTTGGTGTGGGACGCTTCTTGCTTTGCCCCCATCTCATCTTCCAGGAACTCAAAATGTAGTTAATAATGAATAATAAGGCGCAAATCCAAGGGTTGAAGGTACCATACCTTGGACGTGTGGATCCAGCTAAGCTTAATACTAGGTCTACCTCTGCGGGTGCTGTGAGGACCAGCAGAGAGTTCAGAGAATCCACAGATGCATTATCTTGTGTATGTATCAACAACTTTTGCTATTACCGGCCGCCTGTTCAGCGTGCTCATTGTGGCAAAACCCCTCCTGTTATGAGGCCCTTAGCCAGCTGTGGACTTTTTTGGGCTGATGATTTGATGTGCTGTATGTTAAGTACAAATCTTGAAATCAATAGGACAATTTTCTTCAGATCAATCAAGTACAGTTTTGTACACATACAGAGGAGAGCCCGTGCACTATTTTGATACTTGTTTATTTATTTAGTACTGTATTGCACTAAGAGAGTACAACAGGAGAACTTAATGCTAAAGCATTACTTGTGACCTGATTATGCAGTCAGGATTGACAACTCGTATGAAAACTCTACAAAAAAGTTCTGCTACGTTACGTTACATTTTGCTGGACATAATTAAATATTTGTGCGATGAGCGTTTTTGGGTTTTTGGGTCTTGGATATATCTGGTGGTTATTTTAATAAAGCAGTAAGTGCCAAAAAATCTGTACAAGAAAAATAATATTAAAAAAATGGTCTAAGGTAGGTACATAAAATAGCTACAGAAAAAGTTTTTTTTTTTAAATCTTGTCTTTCTGTTTGTCTGTATGTTTGTTCCCGCATAACGTAAAAACTACTAAACTGATTGCAATCTGGTTTTCATTGTTGGATAGCTTAGATTTCAACCTAAGAACTGAGATACTTGGTATCTTAATCCGATGATTAGATTTCGAGAAATCGATTAAAAACAATATGACCGCTGAATGAATTTTGAAAAAATGTAGTTTATTTTACTTTATAGGTACTTTTGGTCCTGGAATAACACGAAAGGACTACTTATAAATGAAATGACTACGCGGGCAAAGCCGCGGGAACAGCTAGTTTATAATATTTTATTTCTTCTCCTTGTTCATGACTTCACGAGACGTAAAGTTGTTGACTTGTAAAAGTGCTATCGTAATGCCTATATACAAAGAATAAAGAATAAGAATAAAAAATATTTATTGCCAACACACATAATAACTTAAGGAATACAAAAATCACATGAACCACGACAACAAATCTATTAGTGCTCAATATGACCGTGTGTATGTGTGTGATGCATGTTATGCCACGTGTCATGTTATCTTAGTAAATTGTGGTATATACTTTGCATGTTTGGCAATTGGGGTAAGCTCAGCACTGTACTGCGCAGACTAAGTTGAGTCTACACAGGGCTGGTTTTCAGCATACCCCATTGTTTGAACTGAGATGTTACTCAAGCACGAAAAAATATAGAAATAGAAGCGTAACAGAAAAATAAATGCACATAAAAAGAACAAAACAGCATTAGGTATAAATTATTATGATAATTTTATGTGGAATAAGAAATTATTTATGTTGACTACATTGTGTGTATGGGGGTGTGTGTGGACAAGAAATGACTTTGATGTTAGCCAACATCGTTTCAACTTCAAATGCTCGAAGAACAGAATAAAACAGTTTTCACAAGTATGAGACTTAGATTCGTGTCGGTGTGACAGAGTGCCCTGTTTTATTGGAATGCCCTCTGTTGTAGAAAGCGCGGATTACGATTGTTCTGTTTTCGCAGCACGACCGGTGCTAATGGTTCATGGCGCGAGTACGGAGTATATAGGCCAGATGTCAAGAAACCGCACATGAGTTCCAAATATTATAACTTTTGTGATGATAGACAAACTATTGAATAGGTAGTAGGCAGCACGATATCGGCCGGACGGCTAGGGGTTCTTAAAATATGCATCCGTCAAGAAAAATACTATTTACGATATTGTGATACGAGCTGTGCCACGCGGCATTGCCCGCGTGTTTAATGATAACATGTATCCTATAAGTTACTCCAATTATATTTTTTTGTGTTAGCGACTACAAGCAATTTACAAAAAAAAAACGTTTTCTCCTAGCCTATTTCCAGCATAAAAGAATCTAATGTTTCTCTCTGTATTGTAAAAATGTTGTTATTGGCACAACAAATAAAAAATATAATTAATACTTAGTAATACAAATTAACATAAGCATTACAAGCTATGCGAGTGTACCAAAAGGGTTTTGTTTCCACGGCAACCATTCCTTACAGCGAGTAATCGTCATTTTCCAGTTTTCTCGTGGCAATTTACCATTTTCCGGGGTTTTTTATCCTATGTTGGTCTCTATATTGTACGTACTGTACTATTTAAAAAGTATTATCAGGATCGGATTAGCTTTTTTTGGCGTGAAAGCTTTTTAAACAAGCAAAGAGACAACGTTTTACATTTATATATTGGTGTGGATTAGGGATTATCCGTGACATTATAAGGGTTCCTTCGCTTTGGAAACGCAAACAGTCTATCTGTTTTTGCGGTACCGCGAAAACAAAAATTATTAATAACCACAATTCATGGTGTGAGTATATAATACACTAGCGACCCGCCCCGGCTTCGCACGGGTAGATATATAGAAAGATAAAATTAGTAGGTACTTACGATAGTAAATTAGCTGGACCAATAGAACAACAACAATTTCTTACACAAAATGTTTATAGGTTTTATTCTCACGTACCATTTCGTCTATAGTATTATTCTGTTTAACAAAAAGGAGGTAATTCAACGGTTACTATTTCGTGCATTATTAGCATATAGCATTTCCTACGTCAATGATTATTAGATGTTCTGTGATTTCGTTTCCATGGCAACGTTCCATATAGAAAGACCCGTATCTCCTTCTTAGTTTGTGATCTTACGTAGTATTTATATACTCTTTGGTTTGTGATACAAAGTAATCGTTTTTTTTTTTGCAAAATTTAATACCTCAGGTTTCATTATTGCAATTTTCGAAGGGAGCTCAAATTTTTTGAAAAATACAGGTAATGGAATATAAAAGATCAGATTTCTAACCACAGGTCCCATTGCGGCGGAGCGCTATAAGTTTACATACAACAATAAGGTGTCAAAGGAACTGTTGTTCTACATAAAATGACTTTGTTTTCTCATATCAATGCAATTGGTGGAGCGGTCCCAGATTCCTTATATTTCTGCACATCCTCCTCTAGAACAATGTGTTCATATAACTTTTAGTTCGTTAGAAGCAGCAAATTCTAATGGTGATTAATTTAAATTTTGTTTTTTTGCATTTTGACAATTTTAAGCAAATTAATTTTTTCTCTTACCCTTTTTATACTTTTAAGACAGCGGAATTTCCAAAAACAAATCTTCTCTTGACTATATGCCAGATAACTAAACCACATACTCCCAAAACAGATTAGGTATCTACTTATCATAATGTTTCATCCATTCAAATAAAAAATAATCAAGTGGGTTTAGAAATACTGGAGATGTAATTAAACATACATAAAAGCAGTCGAACTCAGACTTTCCTTTTGAAATTTAAATAAAAATACATGCAAATATCTCAGAAATTCGTTGATCTTCCGTTGCTGGCTGGAGCTTGTTGGACGTTTTTATAATTTTATTTTTCTAATTTATTTTACCTCTGTAGTCCAGCTGGTGGAGTGAGAATAGTTCAGGACTGAAATTATTGTACCTGAAACAAAAATGAAAGTATATAAATTTTCAAATCTCTAAAAGTTTAGAATAAGTACCTTGAACAAACCATAGCAAAGCTACGAGTAGCTTTAGCTAAAGCTATAGACGTCTAGCAAACTCACTGGGACTAGTCGAAGAAATAGAATGTCAATGTTTTTACGAGTAAAGCCTGTTACTAAGGCACACCATATTTTATCACTATCACCATCTTTCTCTGTAGAAAGTCACCAAAAGCTTTTATCTGTGTAGCAATATTTCTGAAAATATTATATTAGCTAATAGCAACTGCACCCTTTACACAATAGTTGCTGTCAAATAGCTTTAATAGTTTCATACTAATAAACAACGGCCAAGTTAGATCGTCTTTTGAATACATGCATAAGATTTATCTTTGGCCTACGTAAGTACGACCACATTTCTGAATACAGAGCAAAACTTCGGTGGTTACCTATTCGTGAGCTAAGAAATGTTAGGATCCTTGGCCTTCTTTCGGATCTTAATGATCCTAATACTCCTAGGTATCTCAAAGAGTCTTTACCTTAGTTTTTACCTTAGTAACACTCACGAGCGTCATCTTAGGTCATCCAGTAACCTACTTCTTGCTATTCCTAAGCAAATTTCCTCCTTTCTCGACAACTCCTCCGTTGTAGCGGTAAGACTGTGGATTGCGTTGCCAGTAGACGTACTCGTAAGAAAGGCAACTACTAAGGGTATGTTCAAGCGCCATCGCAACTTTTATGTCTAAAAGGTTCAACATTCATAATTTCAACATTTCCTTTTTTTGTTCATAAATATATAGTGTACTTATAGGGATTTTTTACAAATAGTTTTTTGTTGTTTCATTTTTCACATGGCATACTAATATTATGGCATACTACTATTTGTTAATGATAAATGATAATAATATTATTATAGGTATATCTATCTATTATACTTATAATGAAGCAATAGGAACGAAAAAGTCTGTACAAAGATAATTTAAAAAAAGCGTCTGGTACTTAAAATAAGCAACTGAACAAGTATATAACGTTTTTAAAAATCGTGTCTGTCTGTTTGTTTGTTGGTGTGTCTGTATATTAGTTCGCGCATCACGTAAAATTAATGAACCGATTGCGATGCGGTTTTCACTGTTAGATAGCTAAGGGTTAGACTTAAAAACTGGGTTACTCGGTATCTTAATCCAATGATTAGATGCCGAACAAACGATATAAAACGATTTGATGACTAAACGAATTTTGCAGAAACATATACTAGCTGTGCCCGCGGCTTTGCCCGGTGGTCATTTCATTTAAAAGAAGCACATTCGTGTGATTCCTGGACCAAACTACCTATAAAGTACAATATACTACATTACTATTTAATTATATTATAGTGTATTACTTTACCTTACATATATTCTTATGTATTCTATAGTTTTAGTTCTATTTATTCTTTCAATTTTAGTTTTTAGCTACCTATTTCTAATCAATTTATGCTATTTTTTACTGCACTGCTACAATATTAATAATTCTTCTTGCACTTTCCAGCAGGCTAATTCCCTAAGGAGTGAGGTTCAGTGATTGGCATCGCGCACCCAATGCGGGTGCTCTTGAAGGTCGTAAAGAATTTAGAATTCACTAAACAGAGAACTAGAACACTATCAGACGATTCATTTTTCTTTAATTTTTGTCTTTCATTCGGCACCTTTCAGTCGAAATGAAACGTCTGAATACAAAATGAAACAAGAGTGCCGAATGAATTCATTAATGAACCAATCCAACGATGTTGGATATTTTCATTCGCATCTTTCACTCCCATTCCTAATGAACGAAAAATGAACTGTCTGAACACAGAGACAACGTTCACTTGGATTTGGTCATTGTGAATCGAGTCATGTAGGAGATGAACGTCGTTACATTACATTGCTGCTTTAAATATTTTCTCTGAGTTCGCGGCAAAATGGTGTTCAAGTGGAATGATGAAAATACGCTGCTGGTTTTGGAGAACTTTAAAAACTATTTAGTTTCGTCAACAATGTATATGAATCTCCCAATAAACTTATTTGTGCAATCCATGGTCGCACCTACCACCGCCGACGTCTTCTTTGTTTATTTTTTTTAAATCCTTATTTAAATGATCACAAATTAATCTAATTTCAACACGCACGACCTCATTCGACGACATATTGAATGAAAAGAGAAGTGAATGTTCATTTCTATTAAATTCCAGCTAAGCCGTGTGAACATGGAATGAAAGAAAGATGAAGCATTCACTCGAGTGAACATTCATTCGAGTGAAACGTCTGATATCACCTTCAAAGCGCACCCGTCAAGCACCCGCAATCAACACTAATACCGGGACACCGGCAGAATTAAGCTAAACATAGCCTAAAAATACTTCTAGCAGAAATAGGGCTTTTCAAATTTTGCCGGGTTTTATGTTCGAGTGATTATCTGTGGGTGGCGCGCCAGTCAACAAAACTAATGGCGGCAAATGGCAATCTCCCTACAACCAATCATCGTCTGAATTTATTTTCTGTTTTTCTCACTTAGAATCTGTCTAAAATTTTGTTTCCGTGTAGATATTAAGTATAATTGTTAATTAGCATCGTAAGTTTAGTAGTGATCTAATAATATGTTATCGCATCGCGATGTGACTAAATATTCTACCGTAAATAACATTTTTGTAGATAGACAAATTGGACGGAGCCGAGATTTTAATAAAATAAACAACAAATTAAATTTGAAGTTAATTTTATTGGTCTTACTTTTGACCGTACAATTCAAGCGAAGATAAAATAATAACAATTTGTACTTAGTATCTTCCTTATATAACTTTTATAAATGCGTAGGCGATTTCTAGTACATTCTTCATTGTAATAAACAATTAAGTAGTTACATTTCTCATACTTTAGCGAGAATAACATCTAAGTACATAAATGCTTATTCAGCTATGCGCAATTACATCAAATCAACATGTAGAGTACCTCTACTGCGCATTATTCATTGAAAAACAACATAAGTACAAAAAGTTCTTAATTGGTACTTTCACAATCTAAGGAAGTACCTACTTGTATGATTAAATATGTCGCAATTGGACTTCGGTAAACAACGGTGGGTTTGTGGTACATATAACTTCTCCACCCTGAGATTGAAAATTATCTGAAAGTTCATTTTCTGAAGTCAGATTATTTTCAATTTTACATAATTTCAAAATCTCATTTTTATATTTTATAATAAAGTATACAATAGTAAAAATAATTATAGTATAAAGTATTAATGTCCATAAACTAACACTTTTTATTTGCACTTTATTGACTATTTCACTCATTTCACTATATTCACTGTTTTCACTTTTCTTCAAAATATAATTCAGCATTTGTAGATTTTCCATGTTTACTCCATCTAAATTAACAGGTTTTCTTTTGAAATTATTTGTAACTGGAACACTTGGTAAATTTATCAATGGTAGTTTAGGAATATGTAAGTTCGTTCCTCTGAACAATTTCTTCCGTAGAGTAATATCTTCAACTTGTATTTTACAATTATCGTCCAAGGTTAAAATATAATTATCAAGGATTTTCTCTCGAGTAATCTCATTTTCACAGGTTTTTGTTAAGTACGTTTGGTAACTTGCAAAAATTATCCATATGTTCATTTTAATTTGTTGAACTTTTATCTCTGAAGTTTCGATTAAAATTGGAGAACACGACGTAATATTCAACGTAAATTTAATTAAATCAGTTATACATTTATCTTGTTCCAATACGACTGCACAACTTTCTTTACAAAGAAATAATTTCTCATCAATCTCGTCGCATGGCTTGGAGAGCAATGTGATAGAGTTCAAATCCTTCACGAGGATAAAAGGATATTTAGGAAGTATTAAGGATGTAATATTATTAAAAGTATCAAGGATAGGTAAGGGGAATAACTGGTAATATTTGTAAGTGTTTTTGCGTACAATTGGAATTGCCAGTACTTATGTAATTTGCCTACCCTTAATATAAGCTTTTATCTCTATATTTTGCTCTATGTTTACTAAATTTTCATAATTAACAGGGAAAATTAACCTATCTGTTCTCTCAATATTTTTTAACAATTCAAATAATTCATTAGTATCAATTATTGATCTATGTAATATCTTATTTTTACTTAATGCGATTGCTGTATCAATCTCATCTAACTTAGAAAGAATTATTTGAAAATTATGAGTTAACAAACTATAAGAATGAGTAACTTTATTTTCAAAATCATTTATTTTACTTCTATTCAATGCTTTCTCTATATCAATTAAATTATTCTCAAATTGTATAAAATTATAATAAGAAGTATTAGTAAAATTTACAAAACCATCAACCATTTCTGCAACCAAAGTAACTTTCTTTGAAATAGCATCTTGTTTAGTTTTAATTTGATTAATTAATTCATCATATTTGATTGCTTAAATAAAAAATTGCATATCTATTTTTTCTTCTTCATTCGTATGATTTAATCACAGTTTAAGTAGATTTTCAGATAATATTTTGTTTAATTCACAGTCTGTTTCCATTTTCAATTATATTATTAACTTGAATAAAAAGATTTTTTTTGTAGCCATGTCGCTACGTTCATTTAATAGAAGGCTGCTCTGCCTACAACTCTACTTGAAATTAAATAAAATAAATATAATTATTGTGCTGCTGTAACTTCGGATCCACTTTAGCTACGCACATATTCACATTTTGAAATAAATAAATTTAATAATTTTTCATTCCCATCAAATTTACGAATCAATTTCACTATTTCATTTGTTATAATCCTCATAGATTCCATTTTAAATTATTATTATTTAAAATAAATTCAAATTATTAAAATTGAGTATGTACAATATAACGCATAAAATACACAAATTCAAAAATAATTAAAGAAAGGCACATAAAAGTTTAATAAAAACACTTCAAAGCAATAAAAGCACATAAAAATCAATAAATACACATTAAAATCAATAAATTCACATAAAAATCAATTATGACGCATAAAAAACAATAAATTCACATAAAAAACAATTATGACGCATAAAAATCAATAAATTCACATAAAATTCAAATAAAAACGCATAAAATGACAATACATTCACATAAAAATCAATAAAGACACATAAATTCACATAAAAATCAATAAAAACGCATAAAACGTCAAAAAATTCACATAAAAATCAATAAAAACACATAAAATCAATAAGTTCACATAAAAATCAATTATGACGCATAAAAAAATCAATAAATTCGCATTAAAATCATAAATTCACATACAATAAATCAAAAATAACAAGTGTATTGGCAATGTTTGTCCAAAAACACTAAGGTTCGAATAGCAGGGCAAGAATACGGAAAGAGAATGATTTTCGACTCACTTAAAACCGCTCGATCCCATGCCTCGGTGATTATTCCACTCGCTGAATTGTTTCTCAACTCCTTTTTCCAATACAGTCGTATTTGTTTGGTTCGAGTATTTTTTCCGTGGATTTGTCAGGAACACGCTGAATTTATTCAGGACAGCTGCACCAAATATGTAGGTTGCGCCAGACAAATTATATTTCACAATTGTTGAAGTAAGCGCCGGACAAATTAAATTTCCACGACTTTAAAAAAAATACAACCGGCTGCGCCAGACAAATTGGACGGAGCCGAGATTTTAATAAAATAAACAACAAATTAAATTTGAAGTTAATTTTATTGGTCTTACTTTTGACCGTACAATTCAAGCGAAGATAAAATAATGACAATTTGTACTTAGTAACTTCCTTATATAATTTTTATAAATGCGTAGGCGATTTCTAGTACATTCTTCATTGTAATAAACAACTAAGTAGTTACATTTCTCATACTTTAACGAGAAAAACATCTAAGTACATAAATGCTTATTCAGCTATGCGCAATTACATCAAATCAACATGTAGAGTACCTCTACTGCGCATTATTCATTGAAAAACAACATAAGTACAAAAAGTGCTTAATTGGTACTTTCACAATCTAAGGAAGTACCTACTTGTATGATTAAATATGTCGCAATTGGACTTCGGTAAACAACGGTGGGTTTGTGGTACATATAAATAGATTGTAAACATTGATATTATCTCTCCGCAATAATAGTATGTACTTCAAATAATTATAACGACTGCCTATTTAAAAGTACCATGTTTCCATAGATATAGTGACTATAGTGCTTCGAAACTAAGATTTTGTTGAAGTTAAACTTTAACTAAAAATAAACTTTGCCATCGAGTAAAAATGCTGTTTATCATTAAGTCCTTGTACACTATTTTTGTACAAAAAAAACAAATCAACAAATAAATAAAACGCCAAAAAACGAAGATAGAAATACATTTCTAAATCCCAAATATATTCCATATTTGGGATTTAGAAATGTATTTCTACATGAAATTTCTTGCTTTGTACTTAAAGGTGTATCTACCTATGTCATACAGACAATGTGGCTTTTATAATATATCGTACAGTGCATAAAAATTATCAAGTCAAAAAAATGAAAAAGGCGGACAAATGGGAAAACGACAGTTGATATTTAAAGCCTAGGACATGAATGTTAGGTATAACTTGATTATACTAATAATATGATACATTTGTTACAGGTGGATGCACACAGAACTGCAGTTCATAAGAATGTATAGATCTCCGCTCTCCAAGCTCATAAGATAAAGCAAACTGCGATTTATGTGAAAATTATAACATGATTACATGATATTGTTACGAGCTGGGGTTTGGATAAAATTAATGTGCGCTAATTACACCAAAAATTAACACATTTATTCGAAAAACCACAAAAAGAAATTAAACCCACAAGTAACACTCAAACACTCATTAACTCGACTGTACACACTAATCAATTAGCACTGAATACTCGCTTCGAATCACTATGATCGTTTCGTTCCGAATGCCAAGTCAAAACTGTCCCAGGCAGTCGATGCGCGCTCTATAAATAGAGCGCACGGTATAAATACCGCGACAGACGTTTCCAGAAGGTACTCGTAATGTACTAACAGTAGTCGGTAGATATTTGAACTTTCAAGGTCGGCGGCGCCTTTGAGTAGCCGCGCCGCGCAGGTACTTAAGGCCGGCGGTGCCTTTGAAGTTGCCGCGCCCGTAAATTCGCTCTGGAAACTTCTGTATGTACCTAGGCTCCACTGGTGTGTTCCAGGTTCTTGTAGATGTAGGTATTGCGTCATCCGACCGTGGTTACTCGAATATTTTAGTACCTACTGTTTTTCTAAGAATCGACCGGCGTAGCAATATTTATTACTTACACTTGATTTCGTTTTAATTATACCTGCCCTGCATTGACTCCTCATTGTTAGTAGAACTTATCCTAATTAGGGTTTATAAGAAAAGTACTAGATTTAAAACCAGAGGTATTTTTATATTTTAGGGTTAAAATCCTACTCTTGCTATGAAATATATAGGTAGGTTATGAAATAGCTCAAACATACTTGTCATATAGTGCTTCTACATGATACTTACTTTTCACAAAAACAACGCAATTTCATAGCACGATAAAACATGAAACAAAGTGTACCTAGGTACAAAACTATTTGGTTCATAGGAACTATGCATTATCAATGATCCTCACTAAAGAAACACTGCTATATAGTAGTTGCGATGAAAGCACTCAAGTGCTCTTCGTTTGACAAAAACTCATTGCCACTGAATTCCTTGTGAATCCGGCTTTCGAATTACCGGTTTTGTATTTCCTAGTAAAATGACAGTTTCCGTGCGGTTGAGTTAAAGTGTAGTGCTCTTCGCCTAGATGCCGTCATTTCACATGCTCACTGAGCTTAGTGGATTCGAAACGGGCGATCGGTGGCAATGAATGGTCCAAGTGGCATAAACCGAACCGCACTTTTAACTCTACGGAATCAGGCCCCAGGTTGACTGGTAGAAAATGTTCATCATCATCATTATCAGCCTATATTTGACCACGGCTGGAAGTAGACCTCTCCTAATGCCCGCCACTGAGCTCGGTCTTCAGCTCTCCTCATCTATTTTCTGTCAGTCGCTTTTCGCAGGTCGTCACTCCACCTGGCTACAGGGCGTCCTACACTACGTTTGTCTAAACGTGGTCTCACCTCGAGAACTCATCTACCCCAATGGTTATCGGTTCTTCGGGAAATGTGACCAGCCCACTGCCACTTCAGTTTGCTTATCCTTTGAGCTATGTCGGTTACCTTGGTTCTCCGTCGGATATCTTCATTACGAATCTTGTCATTCAGAGAAACTCCAAGCATAGCTCTCTCCACAGCTTGCTGAGCGACCTTAAATTTGTGGACTAGTTTGACCGTGAGTGTCCACGTTTCGGCACCGTAGGTCATGACTGGCAAGGACGCACTGATTAAAGACTTTTGTCTTCAGGCACTATCGTATGGACGACGAGAAGACTTGCCGAGCTTACCGAATGCTGTCCAAACTGAATTCATCTGTTGACTTACTTCTCAAAGTTGTTCTTACCCAATTGCAATATTTGCCCAAGGTAAACATATTGTTGGAAAACCTCAAGAGACACACCATTAACTGCAATCGGTTCCGGGTCAATAAGATCGTTGAACACATGATCTTGGTCTTATCTATGTTCATTCCGAGACTGATCCGTGGAGAAGCATTATCTAGGTTGGTCAGCATACTTTGCAAGTCTTGCAGCGACTCCATCATTAGGACGATATCATCGGCAAATCGTAATATTAATGCCCATTCCTTTCCAATCCAGCGTCTTAAACATATCTTCCAGGGCATTAGTGTAAAGTTTCGGGGGTATAATATTCCCCCCTGTCTCACTCCCCTGCGCAGTTGGATATGTTTAGACTGCTCGTTTTGTACTTGGACACTCATAGTCGCGGCGTCATACAGAAACTTAAGCACTTCGATGTATGATGCCAGTCCACTTGACAGCGCTGAAAAGACTCCAGAACCGCCCAGGTTTCAACGGAGTCAAAGGCCTTCTCAAATATAATAACTTTCTCACGGAAAAAAATTGGGTCACGGACGAGATTCGAACTCGCATACTGTGCCTCAGCGCACATGCCTTTACAAATTCGGCCACCGAGACCTATGCGTCGTCATCATTATTTACGCTACGCAGACGTTAATTGCTATAAAAAATCATAAAATATTGCCTATTCATAGTCCACAAAAGCAAGAAACAGGGGCTGGTTATACTCTTCAGACTTGTGTATAACCTTCTTCACTGTGTGTATGTGGTTTTTGGTGCTAAATCCTCCACGAAACTCGGTCTACTCAAAAGGCTGGGATTTGTCAAGTCTTCCTGCGAGACGATTTTAAATGACCCTCAAAAACAACTTATAGACGTGGCTCAAGAGTAAAATAGGTCGGTTGTTCATTAAAAGGGTTTTATCCCCTTTTTAAAGAAGAGTACTACAAAACTCCTGCTCCACGCTTCTGGAGTTCTCCCACTGTTAAAGACGGTGCTAAATAACCCTTGAAGCTCCCGAAGTACGGGTTTCCACCCTGCTTTCAAGAGCTCCGAAGTTATACCATCCTCACCGAGGGCATTTCCATTCTTAAGTTGTATGAGCACCATCTCAATCTCGTCTAGACTGACGTCGGGCAGCTCATCAGTATAGTGGCGGGTCAGTATTGCGCGGGAATCCTCTGTGCTGGGTTCGGATCTAGAAGCATGCGAGTCGTACAATCGGCCATAGAAATCTTCAATTTCAGAAAGGATCTCCGGCTTAGAGACGACAGTTGTGCCATTATTGGTCTTGAGCTTCGTCAGATGGGGTCTACTCAATTGTTGGGCGAAGACTTTTAACCCCCGATTTTGCTCAATCGTCTTTTCTATTCGGCATGTATTTGAAGTAATTGAACATCAAGGTCACGTTGCACCAGCTTGCTGATCTTTTTATAGAGCTCCCTTTTCTCTGACGGTGAGCCTTGCTATTGCTCCCGTCTCTCGTCCATAAGCCGAAGAGCCTCATCCGAGATTTTAGACTACTTACCCGTACGCTGCAGCTGACAAAATCTAGAGCCTTCCTTGGTTGGAGCGTAGACTTCACCAGACGGCATCTTACAAGCTTGTGGTTGATATTCAAGGAGCCTCAGATAAGTCAGTGATCACTACCGGTATTAAACCTTATGATCACTGAGACATCCCTGAATATGTGCTTATTGTCCGTCATGGTGAAGTCAATCTCATTTTTAGTCACACCATCGGGACTTTGAAAAGTCACTTCCTCTGGGGTTGCTTTTTGAAGAAAGAGTTCATCAAAAAGAACCCCTCTTTTTCCAAAAAGTGAACTAGCATTTGCCCTCTGTGATTTCTGTATCCATAGCCGTGTGGACATACTTTCGACTACTACTCCCAGTTTGGCGTTAAAGTCTCCCATGATAACGTTGTAGTGGGTCCTTGTGGCATTATGTAGAGCCGAAGATATATCATCAAACATATCTTCTATATCATCATCCGAGTGTGCCGAGGTCGGTGCTTAAACCTGTACGATCTTAACGCTATACCTTTCGGTTAGCTTAAGAACCAGATACGCTACCCTGGTCGACACACCACGCTAGGTCACATAGGTCGGCTGTTGATATTTCTACAACATTATCAATGAGGACTTTGTTGACGAGGAACCCCACGCCACTCTGAGACTGCTGAACGCCCACTTGAAAGTAGAATAGGTGGCCCGATTCCAGGGTTACTGTATCCTCCCCCTCTCTTCGGACTTCACTTAACCCAAGGATGTGCCACCTTACCTTGGTAAGCTCCGTTTCAAGTTGCGCCATGTGATCGTCAAGCCTAATCGTTCGTCCGTTGTATGTAGCCAGGGTCAGTTGTTTTTGTTTCGGGTGGCCTACGGTAGCCCAAGGATTCTTTGCACCCCTTGCCCTGCCATTTCCTTGACCACCACCTTGGTCATGACTAGCAGGGCGTCCGGGAACTGGTGGCCATTTATTGTTTGTGCTGTTCATAAGGAGAGTTAGCCCATAATCACCACGCTGGGCATGCGGGCTGGCGATCGCAGGGCGTAGCTTCTCGCACCGGTGACGCTGCAGCCCGTCACCGGCCAATGTCATTTAGCTATGCTTGTTTTTGGGATGGTTATACCGCCATCTGTCGGTCACCAGAGCCTCGTTCGTTATCCAGCAGGATGACCACGTGCAGGTGAGGTTGGCTTGGAGCATTGAGATTATATTCGCCCCCATAAATCCCCAAAGCATATGTTATTTAGCATTAAATCCTCTTTGTACATTGTATTTTGAGCGTGAAGGATTAAATGATGACGATTATGATGATAAAAAATAATCTATATGTTAATCCATACTAATATATAAAAGTGAAACGTTGTCCGTTTGTTTTGTCGTTTGTTTGTTTGTTTGTTTATTTGTTTTTTTGGTTGGGGAGCTTTCACGCGATAACAGCTGGACGGATTTAAGAGAAATTTAGAATGGAGATTGCTTATACCCTGGAATAAAACATAAGATACCTACTTTTTATCCCGGAAAATTTTAAGTTTCCACGGGAAAATTGGAAAATGTTGATAACTCACAGTAAGAAACGGTTGCATCGCAAAATGGTCTGGGGTTGCCATGGAAACGAAATAACAAGTCTGTCAAGAAACATCATTAGCATTGGTGCTATACATATTGGTTTTTAATATCCTAGAAGAAAATAGGATGCTTTTTTCGCCATAAACAGTAGTCCACGCGTACAAAGTCGCGGGCAGGAAAGCAGGTCCAAGATATAAGCTAGCCTGGTACCAAATTTCAACCAAATCAATTCAGTAGTTTGAGCGTGAAGGAGTAACAAACATACATAAAATCTTTCGCCTCTATATTTTCCGTGATTGAAGCTTTATACTAATAATGTGATTATTATTGCAAGCGATCAGATCGCATTGAGCTGCTATCGCGGCTGAAAGAAAAAAACCAAGGCAGATGTTAGCGTCGTGTGTCCCACGCCACAGTTGCACTGCTCTGTCAATCTAGATGTTTGTTGTCGTATGAGGTAGTGCTGGCCTCTGAAGTCAGATCAGGCCGTCTTCTGACATGGCTTAGCGACTACTATTAAATCAGTAACACCCAGAACCGACAGTTTAACGTGCTCTCCGATGGACAAAAATAGTATTGCGGGCGGTCAGCTCACCTGGCACGTCGCTGGCGCTTTTCGTCCGCTGTCGCGGCTGAAAAGCAAAACCCCGTGCGTACTTTACGTCATGCCTCCCGCGCCCCACATCTGCACTGATCTGCGAATCTACGAGTACTTAGCACGTGAGTTGCTTAAAGTTTTATTCAATAGTTTTGTTCGAAGTCGGGTTGTTTGTTTTTTTTAGAATAATGTTTACTTGTAAAATTAACGATACCTGCAGATGCTTTTGTTTCCACATTCAAACTATAATATATTTTTTTGTGACAGACATTATATTTTTGCTTTATTTACGTTTTTCGCAGATAGACAAATATAATAGTTTTTTTTTAAAAAAAATCTTTTGTTTCCTTTAAAAGATATGAAAGTGGGGAAACACCAGTTGTGTAATCCCACTAAATAAAACTAATTAGTAGTCCCACTGTACTAACTAATGTTGACTGCAATTGTAGGTTAAAAGTTAGGTAATACGGGCACACTTTTACGATCGATTGGGCGACGGTCGCGCTATTAGTCGCAGTTTCTGTTGCTTACTAATAAAACTGTCAGTTTTCACCTTATCATTGATAGATTCAAAAGAAAGGTTTTAAAGTGTAATGCATAATAAGTGTTTTATAAAAAATACATACCAATATATAAAAGTGAAACTTCGTCAGTTTGTTTGTTTATTTGTTTGTTTGTTTGGGCAGCTTTCACGCGATAACGGCTGGATGGATTTAGTTGAAATTTGGAATGGAGATAGCATAAAACATAGCATACTTTTTATTAAATAAATTTCTATATTTGTAACTCTACTAGCCGTGCAAAAAGTAATTTAAAACTTGAAATACATATGAGGAGTCCTAGAAGTCCAGTTTTGGACTGAGTTTTGGTCACTGGTTTCAAAGAGTTAGTATATACTGTTACTCTTTGTCCATTTACTGTTCGAGTTTTTTTTGACTGCACATTGATTTAGAGACCTTTAATATATTTTTCGCTTTGATCCAAAACGTCATGTAGGTTTTCTTTTTCTACCACTAAAAAAGGGTGTTTAAACCCGTATCGGTCGATCTTGAATTTAGTATGTCGAAAAGGTTGTTAAACGTTTCTAAAAAGCTAACAGTTGCATCTGTTTCTTGAAAATCAGGCATGTTTAACTGTAGCGAACCAAACTTAATCGCATCAGCTACACTTTGACTTAAGGTTTGAATCGCTAGTTTCACGTTCATGATATTATTTCGGAAGTATAGATGCCGATTTGACAATTTATTCCCAAAATGCAATCCAACGATATCTTGAACATTTTTCAGTTTCTGCAAATGTGCCCACTCAATTTTTTTTCTTGTTTTTATCTACGAGTGTATTTATCCTCTAATGTGTTACGCACAATTTTCACCATATGAAATGGATCTAATATTACAATTACTGGGTCTCCGGTAGATGGGTGGTCAAAAAACGATTTTGAATTGTTTATGTCTTCAAAATTGCAACCCAACATCTTAGCCGTAGCGATGTTAGATGCACAGCCATCAAAGATCAAAGTAACTTTTGACTTTTTCCTTTTAAGGGCTAAAACTATATCGTCCGAAAAATCATTCAATGCAGTATTTTCTGTAGTATCACCAAATCCATTTTTCTTCAATTGGGATAAAATATTTTAAGTGAAATATTTTTCATAGTTAATCTTTTATTTGGACGTTGTAGATTTCTGATCTGTGATAGTCGTTATACTGCCAAAATAGTTTTTTCTTAGTTTATGCTTTAAAATGTGTGTTTTAGGAGTATTCAGAGCAGATTCAATATCTGACGATGGTATATTTATCGGCGTAACGCATGATCCTCTTTCTTCAAAACTAAAGACTTCGGTTGAAATAAGATTATTTTTTAATTTTGTTTTTCTTGGTTCTTTTTCATGGTTGGTAAGGTTGTTTTCTGGAGAATAATATCAACACTGAATGTAATGACGTTGTTGAAGACAACACCGTCATTACATTCAGTGTTGATATTATTCTCCTGAAAATAACCTTATTGAAGATCAGTTTCAAATCTATGAAAGACTGTCTCTAATTGAAATAGATACACTTACAGCTAAAATAAAAATTCCTATCAAACCTAAATATTAAGTGCAAAAAAATTAGTGAAATCTTACAAGTTTTTGTGCCTTATTCCTTGAGGGTTTGCATTACTTGTTTTTTTGAGCAACTCAGGTAAATCAAATACTTCAAAATTTCCAGAAGGTGAATTTTCATTAGCCTGAAAAATTAAACGTACTTTAATTCGATCAAACTATGAACTGTTTTTTTAATGCTATTGTTATTCCCATGAGTCGAAAAAGCCGAACCTATATTACATACCAACTGTAATCGTTCATTATTGTTTATTTGCTCATTTTGTTTAGTATTCTCCTAAATATGTTGACGTTTCTTAGGTATGAATCATCTGCGTGAAAAAAATAACAGCTTAATTTCAAAATTTCATCGAGTAGAAATTAAACTTTAGTGCAAAAATTGACTGACTTCATTTTGCATAGTATTGACCATCGCGGTTTGATAATGTATTTGAACGTCTTTGAATATAATTATAATTTTGCAACTACTACTAGTGAAAAGTGATCCCTGGATATTTTAATCTTGTATGGCTCCTGCACCACTTCACAACACATGCTGGCATGATGATTCACAGCTGTAGTTCACAATGATATTATTAAAACGTACGCGAAGATATGACGTGTGCTCGCTTGCATGAAAAATGTACGACTGATGACGCGCTTGACACGACTTTTAAGCCCCACCTACTTGGGCACGACTTTTGTTGGGTCATTTTATTAACGCTGTTACGTTTCCTGACTTATTACTTATTCGTAGGATACAACGTATGTTTGTTACAACTTGTAACACACTTGCGTAAAATATGTGTATATTAAAATTATCTGATATGGCTGTTTAAAATATGCCATGCTTAATAATATCTATCCGTTTCAATAAGTAGCCCTGACAAAAATCCTGAATTAAAATCTGCAAGCATATAATGTATAGTAAGCAGCATGCACACTGTACAGCGCTGCAGTTGCCATTAATCAAAGTCGCAGTTCTTGCTTGACATGGTCAACTGTCTAATTTAGTGACTGACAGTAATTTCTCGAGGCATAAAGTCAGCTGACAACGCGGACGGATTCACTCTGGCGCGCATCTGATGCTGAGGCACACTAGTGTGAGATATATTGGTATATTTTTAATAACAACTATAAGCCATCCAACACTGAAAACAGCATCGCAATCAGTCCAGTTGTTTTAATGTGATGCGTGAACAATCAGTCGAGACAGATACCATTTTTTTTATTGTCTATTTTGTAAAGATTTTTTGTTACTTACTGCTTTAATATAAGTACCAGTGGTGCCCGCGGCTTTGCCTGCGTAGTCATTTCGTTAAAAAGTAGCCCATACGTGTTATTCCAGGACCAAAAGTACCTATAACGTACAATTTACTACATTTATTCAAAAAAAAATCTTTCGTTTAATAGTTTGTTATCGATTGCACGGAATCTAATCATCGGATTAAGATACCAAGTACTTCAGTTTTTAAGTCAAATCCAAAGCTATTCAACAGTGAAACCGTATCGCAAGCGGTATAGTAGTTTTTATGTAATGTGCGAATATTCATACACACAAATAGACAGAAATGACCTTAAAAAAAACCTATACCATATTTTTTATATTATCTTCTTTGTACAGTTTTTTTTGGTACTTACTGCTTTATTAAAAGTATAGATAGATAGATATGTATGTATCCTTGTCCCTATTATTACTTTATTGTGTTTGTTTGTTTGTAATAAAGTGTTAGATTGATTTTTATTTATTTTTAATATAAGTTGTGCCTTCATCTATAATTGCCTTTTGTATGGCTTCATTGTTTTACTTCGTTAATTCCACATTTCTTAAAGCACTGCAATTACGAATACAATTATTCAGCTCCAATGCAATTAGGAGTAGACGTAGAGCTTACACTGCGAGCCATTATCCGCAACTGAGGGATTACGGGCTTCGCGCTCAGAGCTTTGTATTATGTCGGCCAGCTGTAATGGGTATTTGTGAAGCTTTTTGGAAATAATAATCTACAAAGATTGGTATCATCATTGTCATCATTCTTATGTTCTCTAGCTGGGACTCCCAAATGTAGTTTCAATTCAAGCAGGCTATCTCGGGGCAGAATGGTTGAGACATAGAGTCGCAGAAGATAGCAGTCGTTAAGCTATTTCAGAGTCGCAAACTCCGACGACAGAGGCTAGCACTAACTCATACGATGCACAAACAAGTATAGGCAACAAATATTTTATAAATAAAACAGATCAAAATCAAATCGTCACGTAACAAAAAAATGCAGTCGGATTGAATTTCGCTGGAAAATAGCTATGCCTTGAGCCATAGTAACCAAGAGAATAGTAGTGCAAATTAGAATCCAAAGATACCGGGCTCGGTCCTCAGCTCCGTATTAATGTCTTTTCTAAATTAGGTACTTATGCCAATTTATACTGTGAAGTATGGTTTTCCATCGCTCTGTGCTTCAGAGGGCTAAGCAATTGATACCAGCTGTTATTGATACCAATCAAGCCATGATAGCAGTCGTAAAGCCATGTCAGATACTCTCGGGCGGCCTGACAAACCCTGACACCAGCGGCCAGCACTCCCTCATACGACAAACAAGTGCTTTTAAAATCGTATCTTTCTGCTTGGCGGTCGATATCTGTCAAAGCAGTGGTATCTCGAGGCGGAACTCTCAAAGGATTCCTGTCACTTATCTACCTTCTGCAAAATCTCCACCATTCTGTAGCATGAACATCGTCATATATATTATTTTAATCCACCCACAGCGCGCAGGAATTAGGCAAATGCAGTTGGATTGGGAGCGCAGCTGTACGGGCACGGAATAGCCCAGAGTAGGATTGGTAGTTATACAACCCGTTTGTTTGTACGAACTGGTCAAGTTTTAACATTAATAGTATTTTTTTTTGTTTATTACAAGCTTTTAAACCGGCTATCATAGTAAAATGTACAAACTATTTCATGTCTGTTGACCGTGAAAAAATCTTTCATCTGGAGCTAATTCCAAGTATCAATTCAGGTCATAAAATGCATTGGCATCGGAAATGAACCAACGTGTAAAAATTCAACTCCGTAGGATAAGAGGAAGTGGTTCTAATTCAGCTTGCAAGATTTTACCTAAACATACATTGTAAGTTAAACTAAAACTTGTAAAAACACGGTGTGGTGTTTCACCACACCAAGTGAAAGTGAAGAATGAAGAAGTGAAGCACCCAAGATATTATGTAGATCCACTCGTACGCTCAACTTAGGTAAAGTACACCATGTTATGTTGATCAGCCGTCACATCGCAGCAAGACCTTGACCTTGTTATTCGAGTTAATTAATTTTCTGTCAAGTTCTCACGAAAAATCAAAACAATGCAGTCTTTTGTGATGAATTTGTGTATTAACCACAAAAAAACACAAAAGATTCACTCACGCACACATATACAGCCACCATTTGCTAAACTTCAGTCGTTTGTTTGGCAGTGTGGATTTCGTCTTTTTTTGAACCTTCTTGATACTAACCTTGATACTGTGGACCGGCCTCTGTTAGGCAGCGGAATTCTTTCGGCTGAGATGATGATGATGATGATGATGACGATGATGAACCTACATTTTGGTATTGAGGAATAACAAACTATTTTACAGGTATCGTTTTATAGTTATCTATTCTATACTTATTGACCGAGTGAGCGCGAGCCGCGAGCGAAGCGTCTCCGTTTCAGCTTGGGCAAAAATGCTTTCGTATGTCCGGTTGTCTGTCCGGTTGGATCTCTGTTCTCCTCTACAGGTCGCATTTCTCAATCAATCTAGACGAAACTTGGTATACAGATTAAACAAAAATTTTTTTTTTTTCTTCGGAGATTTTTGATTTTGCTGAATATCGCCACTTTATTAGATCCGATTTCAATGGTTCTTTATGTATTCCAAAGGTAGTAAATTTAAATTGGTCTCATAAAAATTTGGTAAAGATCTGATGAGGATCTTCGGCGTTATGGGCAGAATAACCCCTCAAAATACAGGAAATTTCTCACGTTTAGGGTTTTCCCAGTGGAATCATCCCTTTACCCACTAGGTAGGGATTGATAGAGCACCTGGTTATTAATGTTAGTTTTACAATAAGGTAACTAGATGGTGCTACTGTGCACTGCTAGATTATTTGTACGCGCGAGGTCTACAGCTCACAGAGACACTAATAAAAGATCAGTATATACATATATAAACTAAAAATTGTACATACTTAAAATAAGCTACTGAACAAGCACAAAACATTAAAAAAATATGTAATCTGTATGTCTGTCTGTTCGCAAATCATGTAAAAACTACTGGAACGGTTGCAATTCGGTTTTCACTGTTAGATAGCTTAGGTTTTGACTTAAAACTTGGGATACTTGGTATCTCAAAATGTACCACTATTACGAGCTGCAGTAGTAAACGCTCTTGACGATACAACTCAAGCAAAAGTATCTACGCGACTGACCGGTAAAAGAATACAGTGGGTAGAGTCCGATTTACGAAAGAAGTCTCACAGACGCGGCGCTAGTTTCCTTGTAAAGCGAAATATGTTTAAGCGTTCAACGTTAGTTGGTAAATATTTATTTGACTGCATAATACACATATAATTTTACATTTCAAATATAAAAAAGTAAAAACCTAAACCAACACAACCAACATAAATAATTAAACCTACACCTAAACCATAAAACTAAACTAATAATCTAAAAATAATTGGTGTTCATGTGGCATGGTTCCAAGAACGCTAGCTGCATTTCCGCGTTGAATAGCAATAGCTATTCTCTGTGCGAGAAATGAGCCAGCTCTCTTGTCACCAGCGACGTCGATAACGCGGGGAGAAATTTGCTTAAAAAATTGTTTCGTACTGGGACCCCATGGACCAAATGTTTCAAAGCCAAGCGGCACAAATATATAGTCGCTTGAGAGCGATACATACTTGCGTCGCTTGGCTTGTTCTGCGGCCTCCGCCGCGGCTCCGGCCCTCAAGACTGACCCGCTGAGACGAGAAGGGGCTAACGTATCAACACAAGTCGCGTCCCATACGAGAGCCCTTCCCCGCTCCCAGGGGATCAGCGTTAGGCCGTCCGGGCGCTTGCCATCATCACGTAATATCCCTACTGGTTCTAGTACAGAAGGTACGTTGATGGTGGCAAGCGCCCGTTTAATGATCTCATTGATTGAGCCGTGGCGGTAAAACCTACCAGCACTTCGTTGGCAAGAAAGTCCATGGAGTCCGTACCTGTCGACGTCGCTGCCACATGAACACCGATGACGTTCGACAATAGCAGCACCTAGACGAAGACCGGCGGCGATCCGGAAACTGCCATTGTCAAGCAGCGTTCCGAGGTTCGCAGATGGAAGGGCGTGCAGCCACTGTCCCGATTCTTGTTCCGAGACTGCAAGAAGCCTTGCGCGGTCATTATAACTGGATAAATTTTGAGCCAAATCTTTGGAAACTCTCTGCACCAATGAAAAGTCCCAGAGTTTTTGACTGTTTGGTTCCACTGGGATATTTTCATTGGGGCAAAGAGACTCCCATGCTTCAATTGCATTGCTTCAATTGCTTCAATTGCACGTTAGTTAGTTCCTCTTATCGCCGCTACTTCTTTCGTGAGACGGATTCTCAGTTTGCATGTTTTTGGTAATAAGGGTCACTATTTCGACAATGGCTATCGTCAGTTAACGCTGCTGCAGTAGTTATGTCACTCACTGCCATTCATCATCGTGAGTGAGTGGGGCTGGGTTACATTATAACAATTTTCGTAGGGATTGATACATTTTTGTAAAATAAAAAATAGACACCCAGATTACTCGCTGATATTATGTGAAAAAATGTTTAGAATCGGTTTAGTATTTTTTGAGTTTACTCATTATAATTTTGTCACTAAAATCGTATTTTACTGTATTTAAACAGATTAGATTTTTTGTTTTTTGACAAACATTCAAACAAACAAAATAACCAAATCCGTTTACTTAAAATGGAAAACACAATCGCTTGCTCGATGAAGGCACTTACAACGCCACCTAGCTGGATTTGGGTGAACCAAAATGACAATCGTTTGCTAGCCGCTTTTTTGATAGACAGCTGTTGACAAATCTCAATATAAACTTAAATTCGAAACTTATCGCGCCTACATGATACAGTAGTTTGCAGTATTCCATCTCAGTTGTATCTTCAAAGTTGAAGTTATACTAGCACTATACAGGGAGTAGCAGTAGCTCAACTTAAGGCAAGGAGCTACCAACATTGACAACCGGTTGACCGGGTGGCTAGTGTGAACCTTCACTAATTCCTTTCCGTGAAGAGTTGTCTGAAATAGATCGCTCTGAGCGATAATACTGCCGATTGTGAAGCTTATTATTCAGATTTTTAGTTACGAGTAAGTTTAAGATTTTGATTTATACTATGGTGTTTAATCCGGGAGCACTGTCCAGTAAGAAGAGTTTATCCATCTATCTATCTATCTATCTAGTGAGCCTGAATGCGAAGTCAATGGTTACAACCCGCAAGGTGCATTTTTTTGTGATAAGCACCAAATTTAGTGTCCGAGTCATGGCTGCATAATATTTGTATCTATGTATGTTTATCCGTTGTTTAAGACCTATCTATAGTACGGGGTATCCTTATTTGAGTCTAGGCAAGCGTGCTACACCTTCGACCACATTATCGCTTTCCATCAGGTGAGATCGTGGTCAAACGATTGCCAAATCCGTAAAAAAAAAGAAGTAGTTTGTGTGAATTGTCCTCAATATATTAAATCATAAAAACAAGTTCTAACGCGGTGGTGGCGGGTAAATATAAGAATTTGAAGTATTTTTTAGGGTAAGTTATTTATTTGTTTTGGCGGTTTCGACTTGTATGGATCGGGTTAGATGGTGGCAGGTCATCCTACATAAAATGATATGCGCTTCAGAAAATAAATACACCTAACAACGTATTACAATGTATATATGTGTGTATGTCTAATGAGTAATTGCCTACCTATGGTGTTTGATTTTATCAGTCACCCAAGGATCTAAAAAGAGGTCTACAATTGGTCTAGTTTTGTACACCTACCTTGATGGCCTTCTCCCTATTTCAATGACATAGATAGATAGATAGTATGTAGTCCTTGAACTGGTCATCCGCTGGTGATTACTAGGGAGGCAGGGCCACGCGGAAGCCTGAGTTACTCGCCGCACTTGGTATCAGCACAGAATAAATAATAGTACAAGTACAGAAGGATAACTGAGTAAAGTCATTTAAATACATAGCAACTCTCGCTACAACGCAATAAAGTGCAATTTAACTCGCACAGCGCTGCGAGCTTCCAATTATATTTACCTAGAAGGCGCTCACCCACTGCGTGCAGGCTAGAATATACCGTATCACAACGCGCGAGAGCTTCCATTGCTCTAATCGTTTCAGAATCACTCTGTCACTTTTACGCTCCGTAGGGTTGTATCAAGATATGACTAGGTACTTGTACTAGTAATTATTCTGTGATATGATATGACTTAGATATTGTAACCGAACAAACAATTGTGTAAAAATGAATTATTTTATTACTTATTGTTATAAATGTTGATAGTTCTATTAACTATATATATATATATATATATATATATATATAATGACATTCTTATCAGAGTAGACCTAGTACCTCATTATTTGATTATATCATAATAGGTTACACTTTGATGAATAAAAGGTGCCTGTCTGACTTCGATGCTTAATAATGAATGAAAAAGAAATGGCCACCTACGTAATAAAATGTCGGTATGTAGGTATTTTACGAGATTTTTCAGACCGAATGCTATGCAGTACCTTCTAGGTTTCTCCTTTGTATTCATAATTAAGAAAAGAATAAAATTTGACAAAAACTTTACGTAACTTTACGTAAGTAGATACTTTATCGTAAGCACACGGCGCGCGACTCATCGAGCGCACGCTTGACACTCTACTGAATGAACCCCAATATTACGGCCCCGAAGTTTAGGTATAATATTTGTACTTGTTGCGGAGTGCGACCGCCCTGGTATTAGCACCGAATCGTCTTCCAATGGGCAAAAAGAGCTTCGATAATCGAAAATCCGTATATGTGGTTCCCTTTCCTAGTTTTTACCTCTCCCCACCGATTTCAGAGGACCAGGTGGCGAAAGAAAAATTACCCGTGGGGAGTGCGACTCGACCTTTCTTAAAACACGTCAAAAATCATTAACATTACGATAACCTGCTAACCAAGTAGAATTTCCAAGAAGTTCTTATACCAAGAAGATATGTATTTGTACCTAATTCCACATGTAGGTGTACCAAAGAGTGTAGGTACGTGCACCAAATTCCAATCAAGTAGCTACCAAAGAGTATATATCACTAGTAAGTAGGTGCCTGTTACTTGTGTTAGGGCTGTTACGTTGAGTTACTGCTTATATAACACACATTGTAGCCAACAGTCTGTGAAGTTTCCGAAACATAAACTTCCGCGCTAGAAACTCACTCAGTTTTACAAACACTACTAGCTGATGCCTGCGGCTTCGCACGCACGGTCATTTCTCTAGGTTAAAAGTACTATATTATGTGCTACTCCAGGACCTAAAATACCAATATACCAACATATGATCAAAATTCCTTCTGCCAATAAAATTATTTTTATCGATTGCTCGGCTTCCACTCATACATTTATACCATGAACCCAAGTTTTTAAGTCAAACCCTAAGCTCTCCAAATCTACTGCCCACCTCGATACATGATAATAAAAGAACAGTATGTGAGCTTTCTAGAACACCTTGGTAATAGATTCGTCCTAGGAGGTGACTTCAATGCCTATTGGGGCTCCAGACTAACCACTACTAAAGGAAAAGAATTATTATGTGCTATAAAAGAAACGAAATGTTATGTTTTTTCAAACTCACATTAGACCTGAATTTTGGGTCTTATACCTATTGAATCCAAAGCCAAGGTAGCTACAAAAAAACATGGTATTTTTGTAAGTTTAGGCGGTATTTCACACCGGGTCAGTTTTTGAATCTTTATAAAGCACAAGTCCGATCTTGTATGGAGTACTACTGCCACCTCTGGGACGGTTCTGCCAAGTATCAGCTCGAGTCTTTGGATTCAATTGAGAGACGTGCTATCAGGCTCAATGGGGATGACGCCCTAGTAAAAAGTAAGCTTCAAAGTCTGGCGCACTGAACTGAGGTAGCAAGCCTGTCGGTATTCTACAGATTGCACTATGGAGAGTGTGCACAAGAACTGCACAATCTGATTCCCCTATCACCTTTCCATCACCGTACGACTAGACGATCGGCAAAGCGCCACCCTTTCATTGTTGAAATACCTCGCACAAGAACGAAGCGTAACGTTTCTTCTTTTATTATAAGAACTGCAAAGGAATGGAATGCCCTGCCCTCGTCAGTGTTTCCGGTAAATTATAATCTAGGAGTGTTCAAGTCAAGAGTGAAAAGGTATCTACTAGGCAAGCGTGCTACACCTTCGACCACGTCGTCTTTTTCCATCAGGTGAGATCGTGGTCAAACGATGGCTAAGTCAGTAAAATTAATAAAATGATATGTTAGTTTGTAGGTAGCTCACGACTTGGCAGGAAGCTTTTAACAAGACTATGTTTTTAATGTTTGAAAATAAAATAAACAGACATAGCCAGACTTCGTAGTCTTCATAGTCTGGTAGAAGATTGTGCAGTTCTTTTTGTTTTTTTTTGTGTGTAATTTTTGTAATATTTTTATAATACATGAGTACATCACACTTAGTTTCTATATGTTTTAAACATGCTGCGCCCCGTGGTGTCTCCCGCGGTGATGATGATGATGATGATTAAAAGTATCTTTATGTGTTACTCCTGGACCTTAGGTACTCGTATATACCTTAGGTATCCGAATATCTGTGGTATATACATACCAAATTTCATCAAAATCTGAGGAGCCGTTTTAGCGTGAAGACCGGACATACATAGATAGATAGATAGATAACACTTAATTGCACCAAAAGAAGACTTACAAATTAAAATAATCTTAAAACATAGTACAATTGGCGGCCTTATCGCACACAAACTTTCGCATTTTCAATATTAGTAGGATTATGTTTTTAGATGGTGTTCTTTAAGTTACACTAATTTTTGAAACAATAGATAAACACTTAACGCCTTATTTATAAAAAGTTAAGCAATGATTAGTAATACTGCGCACTACAATATTGTACTGCGCACTACAATATTGTACTGCGCAGTACTAATGCCTTAATTACCCGACTACGGATCAGAAGAAAATCAGGGGGGTTATGATAGTATTTTATTTATGTACTAGCTGTACCCGTGGCATTGCTGTCGTGCATGGTCATTTTTCTGGGTTAAAAGTACCCTATACATGCAAGACCTAAGACCCAAAGTAACTACAAGGTACAATATAACCAAATTTCGTTCAGTCTCCAAATATTTTTTTATCTATTGCTCGGCTTCTACTCATTGGATTAGGATATCAAGTACACCAGAGTTAAAGTCAAGCCATAAGCTATCCATCAGCGAAAACCACATAGCAATCGTTTCAGTAGATTTTACGTAATGCACGAACAGACAGACAGAAAACATGATATATATCAGACAGACAGACAGACATAAAACATTTAAAGCATGATATATATAGCTTATATTAAATTGTCCATTTTTTATTATCTTGATTGTACAGACATTTTGTTTCATATTGCTTTATTAAAAGTTTAGATAGAAGATATATATATATATATATATATATATATATATATATATATAGAAGTTCGTCTTTTCCCTCCAGTGCCTAATATTTAACTGATATCAACGGTATAATTTTTTCCCGCAAACGAATTAGGTACTTCGATCATAAAGTTTTCGTCTTGAGCTCGGTCTAAGCTTAAACAATTTTTTGCGGCGAAGCGCTTTTGCGCCCGCCTCACGTGATGCTGACGCTGTAGAGGTCAGTTATATACCAACAACACATCATAACTAAAAATAGAAGAAAATTGAACTGTTTTATATTTTTGAAATGGTCTTTTATAGATCTTCAATTTAATATATTTTTCGGTTAGGTTTGGTCATTTTTTGTTCCTTCGGAAGTACAATATGGCAGATGTAAGCCTTCGTATTAGTTTCTTGATACTTGATATTATAACCTAAGTCACTCTCGTGATTATGAAGAATCAATGATACCTCATTTATCAAAATCCATCTAGCCGTCTAGACTGTAAGACGCGCCAAAGGACATACATACCCACGTACATAGAGCCCAAAAAAATAACCTTCCGCAGCCGTGTAAAAGTAATCGAATTCCAGTCATGACTGGTATCAAATTCAAGACCTTTTCAAAAATATTTAGAAAACTTGTGGTGATAAAGCATGTTATAGAACAATATATTTATTTCAATAATTTTGTGTTTAGCTTACATATTTTATGCAACCCAAGTTAAAGTACTAAAATGTTCCTTCTCTAAAGACATCAAACGAGACCATTTAAACCAGGGGCCAGCAAATAGACAAACATAAAACACAGAACCTGCAAACTTTCAAAGAAGCGACCGAAGTTCTCTACAACTTTGTTTCAAACATCCGTTCAGCACAATTTACGTAGTACTATTATTTATTCTGTGACAATACCTACATTTTAATGGTGCAGGTGGAGTCTACACCGTCACACAAACGAATGAAGCACCAAATAGCGGCTGCATATGAGTGCGTGATTGGATAATTTGTGGTGTTTTGTGGTTGATACACAATTTCGTCACAATAGACTGCATTGTTTTTGAGTTTCCATATGAACTTGACACAATTAATACGACTAACAAGACGGACCGCCACATCGCAGCAAGATCTCAATCTTGCTGCGATATGGCGGCCGATCGGTATAACATGGTGTATGTGAGTGCGTGAGGCTTGTGCTTACGAGCGGATTGGCATATCTTGGGTGGTTTACTTTCAAATTGGCGGTGTGGAACCTGTCTTTTTTTAATCTGTCCAGTAACAATGTCAAACTCTACTTCTTATGGAGTGGTCGGTACTGGAAACGTTAAACATTCTTGAAATGCAATATTGCGCTCTCTCGGGAATCACTAGCAGGGAATCGCCCTGAATATACTCATTTGAAAATGAGAAGAGGCGTGAACTAGTTGCAAAGCGTGACCATCTGAAGATGAGACCATCTTCAAATATATGTATTATAATTACGTCAACGGTGCCCTAACGTTAACGTAACGTTAGTGTGCACAATGTGCACACGTATTTACCGCAAAAAATATGGTACATAAGCAATTTAAGAGCTTAACACCCAAACTCATAATCAATGAAAGCATAAGTAAAGTCGCCGTAGCCGCAAACGGCATATATGACTATTATTGTTATACAAGCTTTCGCCTGCGTCTTCATCTGCGCGGGCTATAGTTTATCGCCAAAAAAAGCATCCTTTGTTCTTCTAGGATATTAAAAACCAATTCGACCATTTTAAAACTGTTGCACTTGATGCTTTTTGACAGACTTGTTACGTGGCTACCGTTCCATAAAGTGTGTAATCGACATTTTCCAGTTTTCCGATCAGCCGTTTTGGCACGAAAGCTCCTTCAACAAACAATGTTTCACTTTTATTAATTGGTGTGGATAATAGCTGCTCCAGCTGTATTTATCCGAATTCAATATGGAAGAGCTTCTCAGTTCGATATTAATTTTTATGTGTATATTTTAACTCAATAAAACACACAAGGGAATTTTTGAATGCAGTTATGTTTGCAGAAAGAATGAACCAAAAGTAATTAAAAAACGGTTGAATTTTGGTACAATCTGTTAATATTGGCAATTGCCAACAACAACTTGCATGTGAAAGCTGCTGGCTTAAATCCATACCAATTTATAAAAGTGTCTGTTTGATTGTTATTTTTTGTTTCGGGAGTTTTAACGCGATAACGGCTTAACGGATTTTGAGAAAATTTGGAATAGAGATAGTTTATACCCTGTAATAAAACAGAGTACTTTTTATCCCGGAAAATTGTAAGTTTCCACGGAAAAACTGGAAAATGTTGATTACTCGCTGTAAGAAACAGTTACCATAGAAACGAAATAACAAGTAAAAAAAACATCAAGAGCTGTTAGTGTTCTACTTTTTTTAACTATCCTAGAAGAACAGGGATGCTTTTTTGTTTTTTTTTCACGATAAACTGTAGTCCGCGCGGACAAAGTCGCGGGCAGGAAAGCTAGTATGATATAAAAACACAAAAAGAATAGAGCCATTGCAAAATATTTCATGCATTACATAGTTAAATACATAAATAATATAATTTAATAAATATATTAACATCAAGAATGTTAATATATTCATGATTAACATAGGAATATTCTTAAATAATAGATTTCAGCTCTTCGACAGGTAGTGCTTCTTCAATAAATGTTTGGAGATCGCTATCGACCCGAAAATAACTATACTAGACACTAGCACTTATATTAAACGTATTCATCTCTACTTCATTCGTTTTTAAACGAACTTTTAAAGTCAAATTAAACTTCGCCACAACCACAGTACATAATTATATAGTCCTACGGACAGTAGTGTATCGAGGAGTAAACAGTTGACTTGACACTTGCGGTGCGGGGGCCGGGAGGCAGGGGTCTCAGCGTGGTTTTGAAAAGAAGGATACGAGCAGTACATACTCGAGTCTACGGCTACGAGCGAGTTCCGAGCGTGAAGTATCTTCACGTAAAAATGCGAGAGGATATGCTATGCAAGTAAGAAGCTGGTGCTGTGTAAGAAGGATGCCAGTACAACAAATAGATTGGACCAAAGAGTATAACCTAGTAATAGGTATAGGTATATCTATACTTATAATAAAGCAAAATGTACAAAAAAGTCTGTAAAAAGAAGATAATTAAAAAAAAACACAATATTTTTAAAATAAGCTATTGAACAAGTATATAACATTTAAAACATGAAACAAGTAAATAACATGTCTGTCTATTTGTTTGTATGTTTGTTTATTTGTTTGTTCGAGCATCATGTAAAATCTACTGGACCGATTGCGATACTGATAGCTTACGATTTGACTTAAAAACTGGTGTAGTTGGTATCTCAATCCGATGAGTAGAAGCCTAAAAAAAATCAATAAAAACTTTTTAACGGCTGAAGGAATGTTTGATCAAATGTTGGTATTATGGTATGTTAGGTCTTGGAATAAAACATATAGTACTTTTAACCTAGAGAAATGACCACGCGAGCGAAGCCGCGGATACAGCTTTATAACCCTGATATATATATATATCCTTCGTCCAATCTTCTTTACTCCTTCGTCCAATCTTCTTGACCCGCGTTTGGGCTTGAGATCCGAAAAAAATGAACTTCATTTTTCTGTCATACCTTCGACAACGCATCCACTCCGTTTACATGACAAACATTTGTGAATATTTTCGTATTTTTCTACTTCTGCCACTCAGTTTTTTTTCTTCGGTCGTGCTTGCGTGCTTTTCTCCAGCAGCGGGTCTCCTGGCATATCACCTATCCTGCCCTGACAAAATAGCCCTTACATATTGCTGTGTGTATGGATGTTTGAATGACTTTAAAAACTTACTAGATATATCGGTATTTTTACATCCATCTGACACTGAAAGGAATCAACTCAAATAATCTAGGTATCGAGTAGTTATATTATCCTGCGTCTAGTTATATTATGACTTTGCCCGTATGGACACACTGGCAAAGCCGCGCAGAAAATGTCTGGGGAAAAGTAGCTAATTTATTCCAGGAGCAAAAGTAAGATAAAGTACAATTTACCATATTTCGTTAAGCCGAGGACCATACACGAAGACACACACGCGTAACACGTTAACACGACGTGTTAGTCGAGGACCAAAAGTAGGTAACTATAAAATATCAAATTTCTTTCAGCCGTCCTACAGTATTTTGTCTATACAAAATAATAAAAATCATAATAATAATTAAAAAAAAATGTAAGATATTTGACGACCGGTTGGTCTAGTGGCTAGAGATATGTTTGTTTCCGAGTCGTGGAAGTTAATATTCTTATCTATGTATGTTTATCCGTTATCTAGTGCCCATAGTACAGGATAACCTAGTTTGGGGCTAGGTAATTGGTGTGGAAATGTCCCGAACATATATATGGAATATAATTGGTCGGCTTGTAAATACAAATTTTTTAGTACAACCCTAAGCTATCTAACAACTGCATCGCCCTCCTTTTTCGTTGCCGGGTAAAGACCCGCTAGTAGCAACCCTGGGTCTCCAACTGACATTAGACATCAAACTCGAAAACAATGCTTCAATACACTACTGTCCGTAAGGACTATATAATTATGTACTATGCCACAGCGTAGAAATAACTCGAATAAATTCAGGTGACATATTACATATTCTCGCGTATTTTGACACCATACTTCATTTTATACGTACGCTTCAACTATAAACTTGGGTCTCGAGATAAATCTTCCACCGTTAGGGAGCGTTTACACAGCGGCAAATAATCGCACGGCACGCGTATGGGCCTTACCCTAGTGCCATTAAGTGTTATAAAATTGTTAGCGCTCATAAACCGGTCACACAATTCATTTTAATTCAATACATTTATTTGCAACATAATTGATACTGGCTAAATAAGATCAATTAGATCTTATTTAGCCACTTTTATTCCTTTTGATATGCCGCAATCGACCGATAAATTGATGTGCAAAAAAATACTTAGGTCCAGCTATTAATACCGAAAAAGTGCTCTGTCCAGCGTTTTTTTTTATTTTTAGGCCTCCTTTATGCCAGTTTTATAACACATACTCCGTTGACTTTGTATTGAAATTACCTATCTTATGTTATGTAAATAATATAATAAAAACAAAATATAATATAATAATATAATAAAAAAACAAATAGATTTTTGTTGTAAAGAGGCAAAATAAGAACATTGTTATAAGACAAAACTTAAAATCTTATAAACAAGGAGTAAAACATATAATATTATAAATAAACCAAATCAATAAAATTAGGTTATTGCTTTGAGTTTGAAAAGGAAATTTCTTCTTCATTTATATTATCATTATTTTATTTTTTTCTTCTTCATTTATATTATCATTTATTTTTAAAAGAGATTATCTACATCTACACTATCGTCCATTATCCATTATATATCGTTTAGCGTGGGGTTTTTTATTGTGTATATATATGTATATAAATATTTAAGTGTTTCTTCTGGCCTCCAGGCTTTAGCTTTCATTTCATTTATATTTTACAATAGTTCAATTTGGATAGAGTTTGTTTAGCGTGGGATTTTACTTGTGTTATAATATAATTTTACCAGGAGTTGTTTTTCGGGAGTTGATATGACATTACGTGGTAGTTGAAATAAAAAAATAAACTATGACTTAAAAAGTAAAAAAAATAATTGAAAACATTTTCTCATTATTTACACTACTTGTTTATAAACAACATTTTTCATTTTATTGTCCGGGGTATATATATATATATATATATATATATATATTTTTTTTTCGAATTTCCTACTCTGGAGCAAGCTACATGTAGCTGACCGTGAGAGAAGCAGGATTCTTTGAGGTTGATGCCACAATATTTTAAAGTTTGCCCTTGCGCTTTGTTAATTGTAACACTAAAGGCTAATTTAATTGGAAATTGCAATTTTTTAAATTGAAATGGCAATTCAGAAGAGATCAGTGGTATTCTTGGTATAAATACTGTGTGTTCTTTGTTCTTTCCAGAAATAAGTTCAGCTCAATGATATTATTCGATAGCTGTTTTACGATCATCTTCGTTCCATTACATAGTTTTGAGGAATTGAGATTTCTGAGTAGTATGATTGGAGATCCAATTTTCAGACGAAGGCAGTGTAATGGCATTCCTGGTCTTTGTAAAGAGTTTAGAAATTCAGTAGGGAAGTTGACACTTTCTTCAATGGATACCATCGTGTCGATCGATTTATATATTTTCGCTTCACCGGGTATTTTCTTTAGAATATTAAAAATGATATCGTCAACAATATTATTTTTAGTGGCCAAAATTGCTCTTTGAAATAACCACTCTACGTTGGTATAGTTCTGAATAATATTTGGATAAATTTTGTCGATTAGTTCGTTTTCAGTAGTGGCTATGTTACAGAAATCACTATTGAGTTCAATGAGGCCGGTCGTTTGGTTAGTAGGATATGTACCTTCGCCTATTTGTAAAAGTATTTTAGCAAAATGTGCTGTTGTTTCATCTTTTGATAATTCAACTCTCATGTTATTTGTTAATTGCAGCATTTTTAAGCATGCGTTAATCTCGTCTGCTGGTGTTGACTTTGGAATAACTGGAAGTGTTTGTCGAAAATCTCGTGAGAGTATGAGTAGAGCTCCTCCCATTATTTCAGAGTTTTTTCGCAATTCTTGTAATGTTCTGTCCATGGCTTCTAGTGTTTTTTTATGGGTCATGGTTCATTCATCTCAGAAGATAATTTTAGCTTGTTTTAGAAGTTGACCCCGTCCAGATTTTCCTGAGATTTTACATACCGGGAATTGTTGTTCGGCTATATTCAACGGTAGTTGTAAGGCAGAATGGGCAGTTCGTCCTCCTTCCATAAGTGTGGCTGCAATGCCGGATGATGCTAGTGCCAGTGCGATGTGTTTTTTAGCACGTATTTTCGCCAGTATTAGATTTATTAGAAACGTTTTACCGGTGCCTCCTGGTGCGTTCAAGTAAATAATTCCACCAGTGTTGTTATTTATCCGGTTCATTATAACGTTGTAAACTTTTTTTTGATTTTCAGTGAGGAGTGGTTTGTTGTGAGTAATGTATTAAAGTAGTTCATTGATGTTGTAGCTTTTTTTTCTTTGTAATTTCATAGTTTAGCACACTGAAAGCATTTCTTTGTGGTGCTGGCATTCCAAGTTCTACTAAGGCCTGGTTATTTATTGCTAAACATTTATCTTCTAAGCGAATGAGTGTTTCATTGAAGATGTCGTCATTGAATTCTATAGTCAGTTCTGGATTAGTTTGTCGGATTTGGTAGAATACATCATCACTCATACTCCTTTTGAAAGAGTCCCATAGCTGTTTTGGGTTTGATGGGTTACATGTTGTTAGAATTATGGCGAGTAACTCTCGAATTTGTTCAGCTTTGTGAACAAATTCGAGATTTGTGCTTTGTGTTAATTCCCAGTGGTTATCGTTTTCCAATAATCCTAAGCGTTGACATGCTTCTCTGTACGTCTGGCATAGGTAGCCGTCAATGGTCCTGAGATCTGTGAAACTTGTTGGTCCCCGTATTTCGTGTAACAACATCCGGAAATAGAAACATTCAGCATTGTTTGGATGTACAGTGTATACTCGACCTATTGCGTTAGTTTTCATGATTTCTGGATGACCCTCTTCTGGCATTCCTTATTTTCTTCGTTGAAAAATTTTCCTTGTTTTGTCCCACGTATAATAAATAGGGAAGTCGACATACAGTAATGTCTTTGCGAATGGATCCGTTTGGCACAGTCTTTTGTGAAGTAAACTCTCTGTCCATTCTCCAAATGTAATGCTAGATGTTGCACAGCTGGTTCGCGTTCGTGTATGGGAAAACTAAAAATCCTCCATGCTGCTTCGTTACTGTTGATGTATCTTCCCATTTGGTACATGAGGATCTCATCATTTCTGTTATTTTGTTCGCTATTTTGGACTATTTGAAATACTGCCATTTACCTTTGTTTACGTACTTACATATATATTTAATAGATTTTACTGAATTGCAGTATTCAACGTTTATGTATGCTTGGAACATTTTGGAAAGTAGTGGGTTATATGGTACTACCCATTGATTATCTATTTCCAGTTCGTCTCTGCTTTGTATTCGTATTTTTGCTGTGAAGCCACCGTTTTTCGGTGATCGTCTTCTATATTTGGGATAGCCATCATCTTCAGTTTTTGTATCGTCCAAGTATGGTTTTGGATATTTTTTGTACATTTTCCATCACTCATGCATGGCGCATTGAAGTTTAATGGTCCACATGGTCCTTGAATCATGTTTTTCATTTCTATTAGAATTTGTTTTATATTGAAATTATATCCGTCCTCTTCGTGCAGAAATATTAACACATATTGAAGAGCATCATATGAACGGTGTGTCTCTGCAAAGCGTTGTAGTCCTTTTCTTCTTCGTTGTACAATTATGTCACGGCTTGTATTTTCATTGTCCACAATTACGATGGCGACTTCATCTATCTGAGGTGCATTAAATCTACGTTCGTGTTCTCCACGTGGTCTTTTATTGGCTCGAACAACAATTTTATAGTCATCAGAAATCATGCGGTCTAATGTTGTTTTGAATATGTAAATCAGTTGATTGTATTTGTGTAAGATCCTCTGTACATCTTGGATTATTTCGCGCCTCAATCCATTAAAATTTGTGCATCGTTGATCAATTTCTTGTTCTTCATTTCCGATGAAATATACTTGCAGAAATTTATAGTCTTCGTTAGGCATTGGTAGTAACGATCCTATTTTGTGATAAATTTGCCCTTGAATTGAAAATATATATTCAAATTCATTTCTGTTAGTGTTAGGCGAAGTAACACCGAAAGAAGTCATTTGAAAGCAGGAGTTGTATGATCTTATATTTTGAAGAAAGTGTTTTGATTCTAGTGTTTCCCCGGTCATGTAATGTAGAAATTCCTGCGGAGGTGCTTCCAGTGGTGGTAATTGAATTTTTCCATTCATGCAACAGAGACCTGGTGTTTCTTTACTGAATTTTTTCGCGTGGCAAAGTTGGCAAATGTTATTCATTTTTCCGATCACAACATATTTATGATTGTAATATTTATTCGTCGGTTCGTAGTGGAATGCTTCCTTTGTTAGATTATCTTTTAAAATTCTCGATTCTTCAATACTTTCATTTTCTTTCTTCGCTTTTTCTGCTTCTCAGTGTGGTCATTCGGGTTCGTTGATATTGTAAACGTGCTTCGTGCTCTTCTTCCGTTTCATTTCTTCGATATTCTTTTTGTTTCCGCCTTTTCGCTGCAGAACTGGCAAGATCTCCTCCTCTTTTACGTCTAAGCATTGTATTCTGTAAAATGTAAATTAAATAAACATTTTATAGACAAATATATTGTAACGTAAACGTGGGGTACGTTGAGACAAAGAAAAAATATATTTTACCTTCAAGCGATCGCGTGATAGTTTGTTTACGGCCAAAAGTATATAGAAGGCATCGATTCAACGTCGCGCGACTGCTTGAAGGTTAAGGAAATTACAATTAAAAGAAAAGCAAAAAAAACATTAGAATTAATTAAACAAAGTATTAAAAATACTCACATTTGATATTTCACAATAAAGGCTCACAGACAACTTTTTTCTTCTTCGCTTCAAAATCGAGAATTAATTAAACACACTTTTAAAAATACTCACACGTGAAACTTCAAAATAAAGGCTCACAGATAACTTCTTTCCTTTTCGTTTCGAAATCGCTTGTTTCGCTGTTCAAATCGAACTAACTCTGGCGGGCGACACCGGGCTCTTATATATGCAGAGAGCTAGGCTCTAGGATATTCGAGAATATTTTCTTTCTCACACCTTCTAGAATGTTCTCGACATTATCGTTTGCCGTAACAATAGGTTCTGCAGCTGTAGCATACGTAATAAAGGCGTGAAATTTAAAAACTTAAATTTTAAAATATTTTCAGAACTAATTTGAATAACTAAAATTATGTCGCTTTAACTCCAAATTATAAGTTAGCTACTGCTGTATAAAAACACAAAATTTAATAACTTTATTAAAGTAACAAATGTAATTTAAGACTTTATTGAAATTGGAATTTTAAATTTCGCGCCATTACTACACATGCTGCAATTGCTCGCAGCGCTTTTCGAAATGCAACCCAAATAATCGTTGCGCGTTGTTCTGAATGAAGTTCAAATACTCGACAACAGATGGCGCCACTACACTTAATTTCCAAGTTGGAGGGTTGGAAAAGCCCTTATATCTATAAAAACACGCCCTTTAGGTTAAAACGGGAACTTTCTTGTTCGAGGGGGAATAAAGGGCTATCACACTATATAAATTCCTTTATCGTGCCGGGACTCCTTTTTAAGTTTTATCGGCACGCACATACAAACACATATAATTTTATCACATACTTGCTTTCCCGCCCACGATTTCGTCCGCGTGAACTACTGTTTATCGCGAAATAACATCCTATGTTCTTCTAGAGTTTTAAAAACCAATGCAAAAGTAGGTATAGCACCAATGCTCTTGAAGTTTTTTGACACACTTGTTATTTCGTTTGCACGGCAATTGTTCCTTACAGGGAGTAATCAACATTTTCCAGTTTTCTCGTGAAAACTTTAAATTTTCCGGGATAAAAAGTATTATATGTTTTATTCTAGGGTATAAGCTATCTCTATTCCAAATTTCATCAAATTCCGTCCAGCCGTTATCGTATGAAAGCTCCCCAAACAAACAAACAAACAAATAAACAAACTAACAATCTGACAACGATTCACTTTTGTATATTGGTATGGATGCATTGTTTTTGAAGTTTCAGGAGAACAAGACGGAATAACTACGACTAACTACCCGATCATCGGGTGGCGATATATCGCCAAAGCGCACTACTACGCGCATACTGCGCGTGCGCACGCGGCAAGGTCAAAATCTTATCGATGTGGTGGCCAAAACTATTTTTAAATGAATTACTTGCTACATTTTATCCGTTAACATCGAATGTTTATCAAAGAATAATTAATAATAGTACTCCCCTAATGAGAATTCACCCAAATCATCCCCTTATCTTCCTTTGGAAGAAAATGGATGAAGAGAGCTGGAGACCGAGCTCAGTGGCGTGCACTAGGAGAGCCCTACGTCCAGCAGTGGACAGACATAGGCTGGTGATGATGGTGATGATTATGATCCCCTTATCTTATGTTATTTGATGTCAGAGAATTGTTTCACTTTTTTTTTTCAGATAAGTGTACTTTATTACACGACTGCCCAAAAAAAGAGTGTAATGTGTTTAGCATTAATATTATGTGTGTATATTTGTATGTATGTGAATTTATTTATTCCACAATAACTTTTTAATGCCTGAACAGATTTAGACGTATGGGGTATCGTTAGAATCCTTACATCCCCCGAATAACCCAGGCTATTTTTTTCTTGAAAAAATTCTATTTCGCGTCAGTATGACTATACTACACAATTACTCACTCATGTCTAGTGTACTACCTTAAATGCTAAAAAACCATACCTGCCCTGCCAAAAATGTACTTATGCCAATAAATCATATACTGTTGGAATGTGCTTATAAAGGCCTTCAATTTGATACCAATATTGAAAAATTATATACATTTTTTTGCTTTTGGAAAAAATAAATAAAATAATAATAATAAATAATATGTGAATTTATTTATTCCACAATAACTTTTTAATGCCTGAACAGATTTAGACGTATGGGGTATCGTTAGAATCCTTACATCCCCCGAATAACCCAGGCTATTTTTTTCTTGAAAAAATTCTATTTCGCGTCAGTATGACTATACTACACAATTACTCACTCATGTCTAGTGTACTACCTTAAATGCTAAAAAACCATACCTGCCCTGCCAAAAATGTACTTATGCCAATAAATCATATACTGTTGGAATGTGCTTATAAAGGCCTTCAATTTGATACCAATATTGAAAAATTATATACATTTTTTTGCTTTTGGAAAAAAAAAAAAAAATAATAATAATAAATAATATGTGAATTTATTTATTCCACAATAACTTTTTAATGCCTGAACAGATTTAGACGTATGGGGTATCGTTAGAATCCTTACATCCCCCGAATAACCCAGGCTATTTTTTTCTTGAAAAAATTCTATTTCGCGTCAGTATGTACATTTTTGGCAGGGCAGGTATGGTTTTTTAGCATTTAAGGTAGTACACTAGACATGAGTGAGTAATTGTGTAGTATAGTCATACTGACGCGAAATAGAATTTTTTCAAGAAAAAAATAGCCTGGGTTATTCGGGGGATGTAAGGATTCTAACGATACCCCATACGTCTAAATCTGTTCAGGCATTAAAAAGTTATTGTGGAATAAATAAATTCACATATTATTTATTATTATTATTTTTTTTTTTTTTTCCAAAAGCAAAAAAATGTATATAATTTTTCAATATTGGTATCAAATTGAAGGCCTTTATAAGCACATTCCAACAGTATATGATTTATTGGCATAAGTACATTTTTGGCAGGGCAGGTATGGTTTTTTAGCATTTAAGCTTTTTCTGCTTCTCAGTGTGGTCATTCGGGTTCGTTGATATTGTAAACGTGCTTCGTGCTCTTCTTCCGTTTCATTTCTTCGATATTCTTTTTGTTTCCGCCTTTTCGCTGCAGAACTGGCAAGATCTCCTCCTCTTTTACGTCTAAGCATTGTATTCTGTAAAATGTAAATTAAATAAACATTTTATAGACAAATATATTGTAACGTAAACGTGGGGTACGTTGAGACAAAGAAAAAATATATTTTACCTTCAAGCGATCGCGTGATAGTTTGTTTACGGCCAAAAGTATATAGAAGGCATCGATTCAACGTCGCGCGACTGCTTGAAGGTTAAGGAAATTACAATTAAAAGAAAAGCAAAAAAAACATTAGAATTAATTAAACAAAGTATTAAAAATACTCACATTTGATATTTCACAATAAAGGCTCACAGACAACTTTTTTCTTCTTCGCTTCAAAATCGAGAATTAATTAAACACACTTTTAAAAATACTCACACGTGAAACTTCAAAATAAAGGCTCACAGATAACTTCTTTCCTTTTCGTTTCGAAATCGCTTGTTTCGCTGTTCAAATCGAACTAACTCTGGCGGGCGACACCGGGCTCTTATATATGCAGAGAGCTAGGCTCTAGGATATTCGAGAATATTTTCTTTCTCACACCTTCTAGAATGTTCTCGACATTATCGTTTGCCGTAACAATAGGTTCTGCAGCTGTAGCATACGTAATAAAGGCGTGAAATTTAAAAACTTAAATTTTAAAATATTTTCAGAACTAATTTGAATAACTAAAATTATGTCGCTTTAACTCCAAATTATAAGTTAGCTACTGCTGTATAAAAACACAAAATTTAATAACTTTATTAAAGTAACAAATGTAATTTAAGACTTTATTGAAATTGGAATTTTAAATTTCGCGCCATTACTACACATGCTGCAATTGCTCGCAGCGCTTTTCGAAATGCAACCCAAATAATCGTTGCGCGTTGTTCTGAATGAAGTTCAAATACTCGACAACAGATGGCGCCACTACACTTAATTTCCAAGTTGGAGGGTTGGAAAAGCCCTTATATCTATAAAAACACGCCCTTTAGGTTAAAACGGGAACTTTCTTGTTCGAGGGGGAATAAAGGGCTATCACACTATATAAATTCCTTTATCGTGCCGGGACTCCTTTTTAAGTTTTATCGGCACGCACATACAAACACATATAATTTTATCACATACTTGCTTTCCCGCCCACGATTTCGTCCGCGTGAACTACTGTTTATCGCGAAATAACATCCTATGTTCTTCTAGAGTTTTAAAAACCAATGCAAAAGTAGGTATAGCACCAATGCTCTTGAAGTTTTTTGACACACTTGTTATTTCGTTTGCACGGCAATTGTTCCTTACAGGGAGTAATCAACATTTTCCAGTTTTCTCGTGAAAACTTTAAATTTTCCGGATAAAAAGTATTATATGTTTTATTCTAGGGTATAAGCTATCTCTATTCCAAATTTCATCAAATTCCGTCCAGCCGTTATCGTATGAAAGCTCCCCAAACAAACAAACAAACAAATAAACAAACTAACAATCTGACAACGATTCACTTTTGTATATTGGTATGGATGCATTGTTTTTGAAGTTTCAGGAGAACAAGACGGAATAACTACGACTAACTACCCGATCATCGGGTGGCGATATATCGCCAAAGCGCACTACTACGCGCATACTGCGCGTGCGCACGCGGCAAGGTCAAAATCTTATCGATGTGGTGGCCAAAACTATTTTTAAATGAATTACTTGCTACATTTTATCCGTTAACATCGAATGTTTATCAAAGAATAATTAATAATAGTACTCCCCTAATGAGAATTCACCCAAATCATCCCCTTATCTTCCTTTGGAAGAAAATGGATGAAGAGAGCTGGAGACCGAGCTCAGTGGCGTGCACTAGGAGAGCCCTACGTCCAGCAGTGGACAGACATAGGCTGGTGATGATGGTGATGATTATGATCCCCTTATCTTATGTTATTTGATGTCAGAGAATTGTTTCACTTTTTTTTTTCAGATAAGTGTACTTTATTACACGACTGCCCAAAAAAAGAGTGTAATGTGTTTAGCATTAATATTATGTGTGTATATTTGTATGTATGTGAATTTATTTATTCCACAATAACTTTTTAATGCCTGAACAGATTTAGACGTATGGGGTATCGTTAGAATCCTTACATCCCCCGAATAACCCAGGCTATTTTTTTCTTGAAAAAATTCTATTTCGCGTCAGTATGACTATACTACACAATTACTCACTCATGTCTAGTGTACTACCTTAAATGCTAAAAAACCATACCTGCCCTGCCAAAAATGTACTTATGCCAATAAATCATATACTGTTGGAATGTGCTTATAAAGGCCTTCAATTTGATACCAATATTGAAAAATTATATACATTTTTTTGCTTTTGGAAAAAATAAATAAAATAATAATAATAAATAATATGTGAATTTATTTATTCCACAATAACTTTTTAATGCCTGAACAGATTTAGACGTATGGGGTATCGTTAGAATCCTTACATCCCCCGAATAACCCAGGCTATTTTTTTCTTGAAAAAATTCTATTTCGCGTCAGTATGACTATACTACACAATTACTCACTCATGTCTAGTGTACTACCTTAAATGCTAAAAAACCATACCTGCCCTGCCAAAAATGTACTTATGCCAATAAATCATATACTGTTGGAATGTGCTTATAAAGGCCTTCAATTTGATACCAATATTGAAAAATTATATACATTTTTTTGCTTTTGGAAAAAAAAAAAAAATAATAATAATAAATAATATGTGAATTTATTTATTCCACAATAACTTTTTAATGCCTGAACAGATTTAGACGTATGGGGTATCGTTAGAATCCTTACATCCCCCGAATAACCCAGGCTATTTTTTTCTTGAAAAAATTCTATTTCGCGTCAGTATGTACATTTTTGGCAGGGCAGGTATGGTTTTTTAGCATTTAAGGTAGTACACTAGACATGAGTGAGTAATTGTGTAGTATAGTCATACTGACGCGAAATAGAATTTTTTCAAGAAAAAAATAGCCTGGGTTATTCGGGGGATGTAAGGATTCTAACGATACCCCATACGTCTAAATCTGTTCAGGCATTAAAAAGTTATTGTGGAATAAATAAATTCACATATTATTTATTATTATTATTTTATTTATTTTTTCCAAAAGCAAAAAAATGTATATAATTTTTCAATATTGGTATCAAATTGAAGGCCTTTATAAGCACATTCCAACAGTATATGATTTATTGGCATAAGTACATTTTTGGCAGGGCAGGTATGGTTTTTTAGCATTTAAGGTAGTACACTAGACATGAGTGAGTAATTGTGTAGTATAGTCATACTGACGCGAAATAGAATTTTTTCAAGAAAAAAATAGCCTGGGTTATTCGGGGGATGTAAGGATTCTAACGATACCCCATACGTCTAAATCTGTTCAGGCATTAAAAAGTTATTGTGGAATAAATAAATTCACATACATACAAATATACACACATAATATTAATGCTAAACACATTACACTCTTTTTTTGGGCAGTCGTGTAATAAAGTACACTTATCTGAAAAAAAAAAGTGAAACAATTCTCTGACATCAAATAACATAAGATAAGGGGATCATAATCATCACCATCATCACCAGCCTATGTCTGTCCACTGCTGGACGTAGGGCTCTCCTAGTGCACGCCACTGAGCTCGGTCTCCAGCTCTCTTCATCCATTTTCTTCCAAAGGAAGATAAGGGGATGATTTGGGTGAATTCTCATTAGGGGAGTACTATTATTAATTATTCTTTGATAAACATTCGATGTTAACGGATAAAATGTAGCAAGTAATTCATTTAAAAATAGTTTTGGCCACCACATCGATAAGATTTTGACCTTGCCGCGTGCGCACGCGCAGTATGCGCGTAGTAGTGCGCTTTGGCGATATATCGCCACCCGATGATCGGGTAGTTAGTCGTAGTTATTCCGTCTTGTTCTCCTGAAACTTCAAAAACAATGCATCCATACCAATATACAAAAGTGAATCGTTGTCAGATTGTTAGTTTGTTTATTTGTTTGTTTGTTTGTTTGGGGAGCTTTCATACGATAACGGCTGGACGGAATTTGATGAAATTTGGAATAGAGATAGCTTATACCCTAGAATAAAACATATAATACTTTTTATCCCGGAAAATTTAAAGTTTTCACGAGAAAACTGGAAAATGTTGATTACTCCCTGTAAGGAACAATTGCCGTGCAAACGAAATAACAAGTGTGTCAAAAAACTTCAAGAGCATTGGTGCTATACCTACTTTTGCATTGGTTTTTAAAACTCTAGAAGAACATAGGATGTTATTTCGCGATAAACAGTAGTTCACGCGGACGAAATCGTGGGCGGGAAAGCAAGTATGTGATAAAATTATATGTGTTTGTATGTGCGTGCCGATAAAACTTAAAAAGGAGTCCCGGCACGATAAAGGAATTTATATAGTGTGATAGCCCTTTATTCCCCCTCGAACAAGAAAGTTCCCGTTTTAACCTAAAGGGCGTGTTTTTATAGATATAAGGGCTTTTCCAACCCTCCAACTTGGAAATTAAGTGTAGTGGCGCCATCTGTTGTCGAGTATTTGAACTTCATTCAGAACAACGCGCAACGATTATTTGGGTTGCATTTCGAAAAGCGCTGCGAGCAATTGCAGCATGTGTAGTAATGGCGCGAAATTTAAAATTCCAATTTCAATAAAGTCTTAAATTACATTTGTTACTTTAATAAAGTTATTAAATTTTGTGTTTTTATACAGCAGTAGCTAACTTATAATTTGGAGTTAAAGCGACATAATTTTAGTTATTCAAATTAGTTCTGAAAATATTTTAAAATTTAAGTTTTTAAATTTCACGCCTTTATTACGTATGCTACAGCTGCAGAACCTATTGTTACGGCAAACGATAATGTCGAGAACATTCTAGAAGGTGTGAGAAAGAAAATATTCTCGAATATCCTAGAGCCTAGCTCTCTGCATATATAAGAGCCCGGTGTCGCCCGCCAGAGTTAGTTCGATTTGAACAGCGAAACAAGCGATTTCGAAACGAAAAGGAAAGAAGTTATCTGTGAGCCTTTATTTTGAAGTTTCACGTGTGAGTATTTTTAAAAGTGTGTTTAATTAATTCTCGATTTTGAAGCGAAGAAGAAAAAAGTTGTCTGTGAGCCTTTATTGTGAAATATCAAATGTGAGTATTTTTAATACTTTGTTTAATTAATTCTAATGTTTTTTTTGCTTTTCTTTTAATTGTAATTTCCTTAACCTTCAAGCAGTCGCGCGACGTTGAATCGATGCCTTCTATATACTTTTGGCCGTAAACAAACTATCACGCGATCGCTTGAAGGTAAAATATATTTTTTCTTTGTCTCAACGTACCCCACGTTTACGTTACAATATATTTGTCTATAAAATGTTTATTTAATTTACATTTTACAGAATACAATGCTTAGACGTAAAAGAGGAGGAGATCTTGCCAGTTCTGCAGCGAAAAGGCGGAAACAAAAAGAATATCGAAGAAATGAAACGGAAGAAGAGCACGAAGCACGTTTACAATATCAACGAACCCGAATGACCACACTGAGAAGCAGAAAAAGCTTAAATGCTAAAAAACCATACCTGCCCTGCCAAAAATGTACTTATGCCAATAAATCATATACTGTTGGAATGTGCTTATAAAGGCCTTCAATTTGATACCAATATTGAAAAATTATATACATTTTTTTGCTTTTGGAAAAAAAAAAAAAATAATAATAATAAATAATATGTGAATTTATTTATTCCACAATAACTTTTTAATGCCTGAACAGATTTAGACGTATGGGGTATCGTTAGAATCCTTACATCCCCCGAATAACCCAGGCTATTTTTTTCTTGAAAAAATTCTATTTCGCGTCAGTATGTACATTTTTGGCAGGGCAGGTATGGTTTTTTAGCATTTAAGGTAGTACACTAGACATGAGTGAGTAATTGTGTAGTATAGTCATACTGACGCGAAATAGAATTTTTTCAAGAAAAAAATAGCCTGGGTTATTCGGGGGATGTAAGGATTCTAACGATACCCCATACGTCTAAATCTGTTCAGGCATTAAAAAGTTATTGTGGAATAAATAAATTCACATATTATTTATTATTATTATTTTATTTATTTTTTCCAAAAGCAAAAAAATGTATATAATTTTTCAATATTGGTATCAAATTGAAGGCCTTTATAAGCACATTCCAACAGTATATGATTTATTGGCATAAGTACATTTTTGGCAGGGCAGGTATGGTTTTTTAGCATTTAAGGTAGTACACTAGACATGAGTGAGTAATTGTGTAGTATAGTCATACTGACGCGAAATAGAATTTTTTCAAGAAAAAAATAGCCTGGGTTATTCGGGGGATGTAAGGATTCTAACGATACCCCATACGTCTAAATCTGTTCAGGCATTAAAAAGTTATTGTGGAATAAATAAATTCACATACATACAAATATACACACATAATATTAATGCTAAACACATTACACTCTTTTTTTGGGCAGTCGTGTAATAAAGTACACTTATCTGAAAAAAAAAAGTGAAACAATTCTCTGACATCAAATAACATAAGATAAGGGGATCATAATCATCACCATCATCACCAGCCTATGTCTGTCCACTGCTGGACGTAGGGCTCTCCTAGTGCACGCCACTGAGCTCGGTCTCCAGCTCTCTTCATCCATTTTCTTCCAAAGGAAGATAAGGGGATGATTTGGGTGAATTCTCATTAGGGGAGTACTATTATTAATTATTCTTTGATAAACATTCGATGTTAACGGATAAAATGTAGCAAGTAATTCATTTAAAAATAGTTTTGGCCACCACATCGATAAGATTTTGACCTTGCCGCGTGCGCACGCGCAGTATGCGCGTAGTAGTGCGCTTTGGCGATATATCGCCACCCGATGATCGGGTAGTTAGTCGTAGTTATTCCGTCTTGTTCTCCTGAAACTTCAAAAACAATGCATCCATACCAATATACAAAAGTGAATCGTTGTCAGATTGTTAGTTTGTTTATTTGTTTGTTTGTTTGTTTGGGGAGCTTTCATACGATAACGGCTGGACGGAATTTGATGAAATTTGGAATAGAGATAGCTTATACCCTAGAATAAAACATATAATACTTTTTATCCCGGAAAATTTAAAGTTTTCACGAGAAAACTGGAAAATGTTGATTACTCCCTGTAAGGAACAATTGCCGTGCAAACGAAATAACAAGTGTGTCAAAAAACTTCAAGAGCATTGGTGCTATACCTACTTTTGCATTGGTTTTTAAAACTCTAGAAGAACATAGGATGTTATTTCGCGATAAACAGTAGTTCACGCGGACGAAATCGTGGGCGGGAAAGCAAGTATGTGATAAAATTATATGTGTTTGTATGTGCGTGCCGATAAAACTTAAAAAGGAGTCCCGGCACGATAAAGGAATTTATATAGTGTGATAGCCCTTTATTCCCCCTCGAACAAGAAAGTTCCCGTTTTAACCTAAAGGGCGTGTTTTTATAGATATAAGGGCTTTTCCAACCCTCCAACTTGGAAATTAAGTGTAGTGGCGCCATCTGTTGTCGAGTATTTGAACTTCATTCAGAACAACGCGCAACGATTATTTGGGTTGCATTTCGAAAAGCGCTGCGAGCAATTGCAGCATGTGTAGTAATGGCGCGAAATTTAAAATTCCAATTTCAATAAAGTCTTAAATTACATTTGTTACTTTAATAAAGTTATTAAATTTTGTGTTTTTATACAGCAGTAGCTAACTTATAATTTGGAGTTAAAGCGACATAATTTTAGTTATTCAAATTAGTTCTGAAAATATTTTAAAATTTAAGTTTTTAAATTTCACGCCTTTATTACGTATGCTACAGCTGCAGAACCTATTGTTACGGCAAACGATAATGTCGAGAACATTCTAGAAGGTGTGAGAAAGAAAATATTCTCGAATATCCTAGAGCCTAGCTCTCTGCATATATAAGAGCCCGGTGTCGCCCGCCAGAGTTAGTTCGATTTGAACAGCGAAACAAGCGATTTCGAAACGAAAAGGAAAGAAGTTATCTGTGAGCCTTTATTTTGAAGTTTCACGTGTGAGTATTTTTAAAAGTGTGTTTAATTAATTCTCGATTTTGAAGCGAAGAAGAAAAAAGTTGTCTGTGAGCCTTTATTGTGAAATATCAAATGTGAGTATTTTTAATACTTTGTTTAATTAATTCTAATGTTTTTTTTGCTTTTCTTTTAATTGTAATTTCCTTAACCTTCAAGCAGTCGCGCGACGTTGAATCGATGCCTTCTATATACTTTTGGCCGTAAACAAACTATCACGCGATCGCTTGAAGGTAAAATATATTTTTTCTTTGTCTCAACGTACCCCACGTTTACGTTACAATATATTTGTCTATAAAATGTTTATTTAATTTACATTTTACAGAATACAATGCTTAGACGTAAAAGAGGAGGAGATCTTGCCAGTTCTGCAGCGAAAAGGCGGAAACAAAAAGAATATCGAAGAAATGAAACGGAAGAAGAGCACGAAGCACGTTTACAATATCAACGAACCCGAATGACCACACTGAGAAGCAGAAAAAGCTTAAATGCTAAAAAACCATACCTGCCCTGCCAAAAATGTACTTATGCCAATAAATCATATACTGTTGGAATGTGCTTATAAAGGCCTTCAATTTGATACCAATATTGAAAAATTATATACATTTTTTTGCTTTTGGAAAAAAAAAATAAAATAATAATAATAAATAATATGTGAATTTATTTATTCCACAATAACTTTTTAATGCCTGAACAGATTTAGACGTATGGGGTATCGTTAGAATCCTTACATCCCCCGAATAACCCAGGCTATTTTTTTCTTGAAAAAATTCTATTTCGCGTCAGTATGACTATACTACACAATTACTCACTCATGTCTAGTGTACTACCTTAAATGCTAAAAAACCATACCTGCCCTGCCAAAAATGTACATACTGACGCGAAATAGAATTTTTTCAAGAAAAAAATAGCCTGGGTTATTCGGGGGATGTAAGGATTCTAACGATACCCCATACGTCTAAATCTGTTCAGGCATTAAAAAGTTATTGTGGAATAAATAAATTCACATATTATTTATTATTATTATTTTTTTTTTTTTTCCAAAAGCAAAAAAATGTATATAATTTTTCAATATTGGTATCAAATTGAAGGCCTTTATAAGCACATTCCAACAGTATATGATTTATTGGCATAAGTACATTTTTGGCAGGGCAGGTATGGTTTTTTAGCATTTAAGGTAGTACACTAGACATGAGTGAGTAATTGTGTAGTACCTACTCGAAACATTGGGTGGAATTATATTGATTAACATCATTATAATTGTATAGTTATACGTTTATTATTGAAGAGAATACAAATTATTCTAGTAGTAGGCGGCCGCTACCATACAGTTTTCCTGATGGAAGTGATGAAGATGAAGATGAGCCTTCGCCGCGGTCACCTCCGCCACCACAGTCAATGCGGCGTAGTAGGCGACCCATTAACATGCCGGTGATATCTCCTTCGCCTTCCTTAGTATGCCCACAGAATGCGGCTGATAAGAATGATCATCAAAATTCTAATTCTGATGTGTCATTAGAAAATACAAATCTTGTGAAATGTGACCTGTGTTTCCAATCAAATTTTTTTAAAGGTGTTCGTGGGCTAAAAATTCATGTAAGTAAAGCTCACCGCGCAACTTCAGGCTCTCTACTTTCTCAAAGATCAAATTCAACAGTACCCATCCAAACGCCTTTGGCTCAACCTTTTTGGGAAAAACTCAGTATATTAAAAAATAACCTACCCATAGTTAGGCGAATCCCGCGCGGAGCTCGCCTATTTGTAGCACGTTGCCTTACTGAAGATATTAAAAATGTCACAGCCATGAACTCTACTTAAGCCTGGGAGCACTTGTTACCCTTCCCCAATACAATTTTACATGTTTCGAATAACCCTTTAGATACGACATCCCTTACAAACAGAATAAAACAAAACTGCATCCAAAATTCAAAATCTCTCCCAAATTTCTCTTTTACATCACGTTCACATTCAGCTCAGTCTTCTGCTATATCTTACCGTATGGTAGAAAACAGGTTGGGTGAAGGTGACATAAAAGGTTCAGCAAGAATTTTGTTTTCTAATGACACTTTTGCACCAAATACTCCTGAAACCCTGTTGGCACTAAAGGATAAGCATCCACCTTCTGCAGCTAATGTCAATATGGCTTTGCCCCCAGACCGAGATGAGGATTCTTTAATGGCAACACATGAAGACGTAGCGAATGCCATTGCGTCTTTCCCCGGTGGGTCTCCAGGTGGTCTCGATGCTCTCTCACCTCAGCACCTTAAGGACTTAATAAGTGATGTTTGCGGTGAGATCGGTCATGCTCTTTTAAAATAAATAACATATTTGACTAATTTCATGCTTTCTGGAAAAGTGAACACCTACATTCTAGATATTTTATATGGGGCAAATTTATGTGCGCTCTTAAAAAAGGATAAGGCCTATTGCTGTTGGCACAGTTTATCGTCGTCTTATAGCCAAGATTTGCTGTAAGTCAATAAGTGAATCCCTCTGTACATACTTCCAACCTGTACAGTTGGGATTCGGTTCGCGCGGTGGCTGTGAGGCGGCGGTTTATGCTTTAAGAACTTTTCGTGCCACAATGGAAGTGATGAGCTTTTGAAGGTGGATTTTAAAAATGCCTTTAATTCAGTCGGTAGAGGCGCCCTTTTGACCGAGATAAAATTCCTCATTTATACAAATATCTTTGGCATGGTTATGGTCAACCCTCAAAATTAATATACAAAAATCATCTCATCTCTTCAAAAGTAGGTTGTCAACAAGTAGATCCCACTTGGGCCGGCTATTTTCAGCCTCGCTATACATACAATCATTACAAAATTTAGAATCAAAATTTAACGTATGGTATCTGGACGATGGAACTTTAGGAGGCGATGTGAACACAGTCGCGAAAGATTTGGAAAATTTAACAAGACAATTCAAAACAATAGGTCTTACTCTAAATTTTTCTAAATGTGAATACTACATTTTTAATGCACTCATTTAAAAAAACGACAGTATAGATATTTTTAGAAATATAGCTCCAAATATTAAAATTTTGCAAAACAGTTCACTTCGTCTTTTAGGGGCCCGATCCTCGATGAACCATTTCCAGATTTCGTTGAAGAAAAAATTCAAAATTTTCTATTTATTTCGGACCGCTTGCATAAAATTAATACACATATAGCATATTTTATAATTCGCTACTGCCTTTTTGTCCCTAAATTTATGTATTTCTTAAGATGTTGTCAACTTTGGAATCAAACCTTACTTATACAACAGTTTGACAGCATTTTAAGAGATACGCTCACCGCCACCCTCAGTGTACCTTTCGATGATCCATCTTGGTGCCAGGCCTCACTACTAATAAGGTGCGGTGGTCTTGGCATACGTAAAATTTCTAGTGTATCTCTACCAGCTTTCCTATCCTCAGTTTATAGTACACAAAAATTAATCGGAGCTATTTTATCTCCCTGTATTACAAGTTACGAAATAAGTTTTTTCGACTGAGGCTAGGGACGCTTGAAAAATAGGATGTCCAAATCAGTTCTTGCCCAAAGCGCCTCCTTCCCAGAAGCATTGGGACGGGCCGCTCTGCGAAATTGAACGGAAAAATCTTCTTGATACAACTATTTGTTCTGCAGAGCGTGCTCGCCTCCTCGTTGTTTCACGTTGGGAATCAGGCCTTTGGTTGCAAGCACTTCTATTAAAAAACATTGGCAATTTACTAGACAACCAGACATTCCGATTAGCCGTTTCGCTGCGTCTGGGCTTTTTTTGCCAAGACCCACACCGTTGCCTATGCGGCGATATGGTGGATTGGCTTGGCCATCACGGACTATCTTGCTACAGAAGCGCTGGGAGGATTCCCCGACACGCCAGTTTGAATGAAGTCATCCGTCGGGACTTTGTCAGTGCCGCCGTTCCGTCAATCTTAGAACCAAATGGCCTATTGCGGGACGACGGCAAGAGGCCTGATGGTATGACTTTAATTCCTTGGAAGATGGGACGGCCTTTAGTTTGGGATGCAACTTGTGTTGATACCTTGGCGCCGTCTGATCTTCCAGAGACAACAATTCGGGCTGGCGGCGCTGAAACCAAAGCAGAAAACCTCAAGCGGCGCAAATATGGGAACCTTGACAGGGGTTACATGTTTGTGCCGTTTGGGGTTGAAACTTTGGGTCCGTGGGGGCCAGGCGGCCACGAAATTTACAGGTACTTGGCAAAGCGTTTGGTGGCGGTGACATGTGACTAGAATGCTGGCTCCTAATTAGGCCAAAAAATTAGTATTGCAATACAGCGTGGCAATGCAGCCAGCATTTTGGGCACTTTCCCTTCCTCCGAAGGACTTTTAGATAGTTTTGTGTAAATAATTAAGTTTTTTATTTATATTTTAAAGGAACTTTGGTTTTTTACAGGAAAAAATGTACATTTTTTCCTGTAAATAAATAATTTATTATATCTTTGCTGTGTAAAATAATGTAATGAATATTTTGGTATAGCATTATCGAGTAACTGAAGATCAGAAACGAGAAATATATAAAAACTAACCAAGTGCGAGTCGAACCCGCGCTCCGAGGGTTCCGTACAAACTTGTAGGGCTTTTTGTGATGCAACTACAAATTAACGGTTTTCGGATTTGTACTTAAAACATTGCTTCTTGCCAAATTTATGATGCTAGGTTAACAGGAAGTATTGATTTTGATTACCTTACGCGAGTCCAACTTGCACTTTGCTGGTATTTTTATTGATTGCTCGGCTTCTACTCGTCTGATTGAGATACCAAGTACATTCGTTTTTATGTCAAACCCTAAGGCTACCTAGTGAAGTGCATCGCAATTGGTGTAGTAGTTTAGACGTGATGCGCGAACAAACATATAGACAAACAGAAAAACAGAGAGAGACGATATAAAAAAAAACTTTACTGACTTTTTGGTATTTAATGCTTTATTACAAGTACTTATAGATAGGCAAAATAAAAGTACTTTTACAATTCATAAATTCATTTCATAAACAAGGAGAAAATCAAAATATTGTAATAGACCAAACTATTTGTTATCATCAGCCTATACTTGACCAAACGATGAGGTAAATTAAAATATGCTTAGAGTTTCATGTGCAGACTAAAACAACCGTATTGGCAAACAATACTTGCCTTAGTAAATCAGTGCGAAGTAAGCCATTTTACTATGCGTTCGTCGTTGCGAGCCTTCTAATTCACAAACGGTACTCAGGCGACTCTTAGAACGCAGTACGTCCAATACTGGGTTCTGATTGGCCTGTGCAATATTATGTTCATTCTTAAATATGGCAGCTGTTCCGATAACATATATTTTGTTAATATGTGGTCGTAAATACTCGAAATTGTTTGCCAACAATCACAACGGTTTTTTTTTTGGTATATTTCATGTTCGTTTTGTATTTTACAAGTATGGACATGTCTACATCAGTTACATCTACAGATTTGTCTAATAGAATATCAACCACCAAGTGGTAAGTAGGTGTTTATTGAGAAATATTGATCATAAACTAACATTATTGATAGATTAGCATACCCACTAAAACAAGAATCACCAATTGACCAAATTATAAAAAAAAACAAGCTGTCATAATATCAAACCCACATCAATTCAGCCTTTTGCTTCGCTAAAACTCTAGTCAGTCAAAACAGCACGACTTACGTATTTCATTCGAAGGAAATATCCCGACCTATGTAAATGTCAGTGAAAGCGGCTCAGTCTCGTTCACACTAAGGCCTGCAGTCTCGACATCGACAGCGTTTGCTTTACTACCGAAATCGGGCACAAAATCCGATTATAACGATATTTGATAGTTTCTACCAAATATCAATATCAATGTCAGTACAGAAGCCAATGACAATCGATAGTTCTGATAATAACTGTCAAACCTAACGATTATCATGGGTATGTACCGATTTTGGATTTAAAGCAATCACTTATATATATGTCGAGAGTTTACTCGCAGCAATTATTCATAGCGGAAAAAAGGCTTGACTCGCTGCTTGAGTAGTTAGTAGATCCCTACAACTTGTGCTTTCCACATCCCTGTCACGTGGCACAAGCAGAGAAGATTCGTCTGCTGGACCTCGTAGAATGGCTAGTCGCTGCGAGTGCCCACGCGATAGGTGTTAAAATTGAACATGTTCAATTTGACCGCCTGCAACGATTTTACTCGCGGTAGCGAATTTTAACATAATTTTGACATTATACAATGAAAATTGGTCGCTGATTCGTAAGCTCATTGTAAGCCAATGAGTTATGGAGAGAACTAAGCTTGTTGCAAGAAGATTTAAAAAGAAAACAGAGATCACATCGCCAAATCAACAGTGAAGTACCTAAGATATGCCGGCCGATTCGCTCCCCGCAGCAAGATTTCGACCTTGCTAGTCGTGTGAATTTTGTCAAGTTCAAAAATAATGCAGTCTTTTGTGATGAAATTGTGTATCCGCTGCAAAACACCGCAAATTCTCCACTAACGCACACATAATCCCTCTATTTGCTATGCTTCACTCGTTTGTTTGCTTGTGGTTTCTCTGAGAGATAGGATAAGGCATGAAGAAATCTGCAGAACTAAAGTCACCGACGCAGCTTTCGGAATTAGCTACTTTAAATTGGCAAGAGCAGGCCACATATCGTGTATAACTAATAACCATTAGGCAAGAAAAGTTCTCGAGTGGCGATCTCAGATTGGAAGACGGAGCACAGGACGGCTCCCCTCGAGGTGACCGACCACTTGGCGATAGTCGCGGGGAGCCGCTGCTGGATGCAGACAGCGAGTTCTTGGACGTTGTTGTGGGGAGGCCTCAGTTCAGCAGCAGGAGGCAGGAGTCTCCCCTGCTGAAAGTGATGAATTATTTTCGATGCAGGTAGTAGTTTGTCACTCCAAGAGAGGCAAGATTGATTGAACTAGGAGCACATTAACTGGGTGCTAGGGACAAATACTCGCTACGTGACTGGTGCTTTATGTTTGTCGAAACAGCCCTAGACGTCGTGTTATGCAACATGAAGAGATTATAATGATTACGTTATAACGTCATGTTATTTTGGAGAGCAACTCTTTGTATGGCGCAATGAGGAAAACTGTTGTAAATTCGTGAAAACGTCAAGTTGTTTTCTTATATGTTATGTGCCTGGAATTTTAGCAAGAACATACAGGTTTTATTTTGATATGACAAGACCGAATTGAGCATACATTTCAACGATATTTCATCGTTTAAAAGTTTAGATTTGCAAGGCAGTGGAATGCTCTGCCTTCGTCAATGTTTCCGGTAAATTATATCCCATGTGGGTGCAAGTCGAAAGTGCACCAACTCACATTAATTAATAATTTATTTTGTAAAATCTCTTTATTTATTTTAAAGCTACTTAATGTTATGTCTCAATAATTGAGTAATTACGTACAAACTATCAGTCGGACCCGAGTCGGGTCGAGTAGATCCTCGTGAGACTTACCACGTCTGTCAAACGGATGTATTGCAGACTTGGTCGGAAATGCTTTAATGAGGATATACTTACAGCGTTTGAAGAAAAAAATAACTATACATAGCTATTAGTATTGTATCTGGTTACGAAAAAGCTATGACTAGATATGAATAAGTGCAGTGCCGTGCAAAAAAATTAAGGTGAAATTGAAGAATAGGTACATAAATATGTTTATTTACAATATCATTATCTCTCTAGTACCTCTAAGCTACACTAGCTGATGCCCGCGACTTCGCACGCATGGTCATTTCTCTAGGTTAAAAGTACTGAATGTGCTGTTCGAGGACCTAAAATACCAATATACACCAACATTTGATCAAAATTCCTTCAGCCGTCAACAATATTTTCATCGTTTGCTCGGCTTTTACTAATTGGATTGAGATACCAAATACGCCAGTTTTTAAGTCAAACTCCAAGCTATCCAAAAGTGAAACCGCATCACAATCGGTTTAGTAGTTTTTACGTGATGAGTGAACAAACATACAGACAACCAAACTAACAAACAAAACAAACAGACAGACACGATTTAAAAAAATGATCTATTATTTTTCAGTAGCTTATCTTTAGTACCCAAGACCATTTTTTAAATATAATCTTCTTTGTACAGACTATTTAGTTCCTATTGCTTTATTATAAGTATATAGATAGATAGATAGATGATGTGGGGTCGGTACAACATGTACTTTTCTTCCATATCTTCCTGTCAGCCGTCATCTCAGTATTCATTCCCTTCAAAAATACAGCATCATAATAGGTCCATTCATTTGGCAGCTACGATACTCACCCTGCTCGACCCCCTTTATAACTAAAAACCATCTCGATCACATCAGCATTCAAACAGAAAGAAAACAACAAAAACGGTTTATTCGTTTGGAAGTTACTATGCCATAGACAAAACCAAGGATACATCATATATACACACCCTAAACTTATATCACTCCTATCTTTTCGTGTCGGGGATTTAAAAGAGATGAGCTTTTATTTCCATCAGCGCATAACTGTGATGCCAGGGATAAAAGCAGGCTTCAAACTCGAGGATTACGATGCCAATGGCCAATACGTTGGCATACTATCTACTAGGGCTTTAGTATTTGTAAACATAAGTCGAACATGTTATTCCCGTCCAAAAACAAGCTACGAAACATGTAGCTTGAATAAATCTTTTATTCACTCGTTCCTGTTTGTTGCAAACAATTACCGGCCACTGAAATTCATTAGTAGATTGAAGATATAAATATTTAGGAACGGCTCTAATACATTAGGTGGCAGACGGGACGTGCATTATGTATACGGGTTTAGTACAAGGATAAAGAGGAATATTTAGGGCGTAACTCACATGAGACCGCCTGCCGAATGCGGTGCACGACAGTAGTATACGCACAGTACAAGCTACGTAAATCACATGGGACTGCCAGCCGAATGCGGTGCACGACAGCGGTACACACACAGTATACGCCACGTAACACACATGGGACCAACAGCCGAACGCAGTGCATGACAGCGGTATACACACAGTACATGCTACGTTACTCACATGGGACCAACAGCCAAACGCAGTGCACGACAGCGGTACACACACAGTACATGCTACGTTACTCACATGGGATCATCAATTGAACGCAGTGTACGACAGCGGTACACACACAGTACACGCTAAGTAACTCACATGGGACCGCCAACCAAACGTGGTGTACTACAGCAGTACACACACAGTATCTTCACGCAAAGCTGAATGTAAGTAGGTGAAGTTATATAGGGCGTAACTCACATGGGACCACCTGCCGAACGCGGTGCACGACAGCAGTACATGCACAGTACACGCTAAACTGTAGGTAGGTCAAGTATGTAAATAAACAGATAATTCATTTATTTAACACCGCAGTAAAAAGAAAAAAACTGACTTAACAGTACGTGACACAGTAGGCGATCTTAACACTCGAGGCGATCTCTTCCAGACAACCATTTACGAAATATCTATTTATAATTATATCAAATTGATTTTTGCAAATAATGCGAATAACTAAAGAAAAGCTTATTTTAATATTTCCATTCATATGGTCTCGACAAAACTCTTTTTTACCCGACTGAGGAGGGTTGTGTTTGGGTTGTATGTATGTATGTTTGTTTGTTTGTTTGTACGTTTTTAGGTGCGTCCTACAGCCTAAACGGCTTGATGGATTTTGATATATGAGGTATCATTGGATTTGCATTGATCACGAGAGTGCTATGAAGTGTCAAGAAGACCAATATGGCGGCTTACAGTTGCCATAAAAAGTACCAAAGCCTATCAAGTGACGTATTAAAATACAGGGAACATTTAAAAAATATATAATTTATATACATAAATAGTAGCAATTTTTATTAAGCTTCTTACAAAATTTTCAATTTTAGATTATTCAAGTTAATGTAAATACTATAGTCTAATTTTGCAATTGCAAGTATTAATTAAAGTATTGAAGAATATGTAAATAAAAATGAAACATTAAAATTATATAAATAGCTGCTGCGCCTAGCGGTTTCACCCGCGTTCCTGCGGAAAAAAGCCGAGATAAAAAGTGTTAATCCAGGTAATCAAGTGTCAAGCCTATGTGTTAATCCAGGTTATAAGCTACCCCCGTACCAAATTTTATCCAAATCCGTTCAGCAGTTTAAGCATGAAGAAGTAATAAACATACACACACACACACCTTTGTACCTACAAACTTTCCCCGTTATAATATTAGCGTGATTATTTTCGCGGGCGGTCAACTCGTAATCAGTAATTTTGTTCGCAGTCGGGTTTTTGTATTTAAATAATAATTTTACTTGTCGTAACAGGTTCAAAGTATTTAGACCAACCTTAGGCAGAAAACATACTTATTGTGGCATCAAGACGCCATTGTTATTCGATTTTAGTCAATAATAATGGAAAATATTATTTTGAAACCAAACATTTTTAGTTACCAATCACGATTAATACGTTCCTATAAATACATCTAAATATTAATCCATACATTCATTAAACATGTCTATTTGTTACGGACAGGTGCGGCGCTGACCACCAGGCTGACGACCTGCTTTAAAGAGCTTTTTTTTTACGCTTTATATTAGCTTCACTTGTATGTTTATATGTATGTATGTTTGTATGTTTGTAACCAACTCTTTTGGACGCTATTTTGAAAATAATTCGAAAAAAGACACTAAAAAGTAGAAAATAAATAATAGTTAAAAAAAACTAAAAAACACGCTTTATATAGAAAACCAAACTAAAAAATAGAAAATAAATTTTAATAATGTAAATAATTAAAAAAAAAGCGTGGGGTGCTTCTCATATCTGTCAATGAAATATTTATAACTATTGACCCATGCACCCCACGATTTTTTGAAATAAATCTTTTTTTTCTTATTTACACTATTAAAATTTATTTTCTATTTTTTAGTTTGGTTTTCTATATAAAGCGTGTTTTTTAGTTTTTTAGACTATTATTTATTCAGCTGATTGATGAGACTTGTCACATGTATTGTAGGTATTTTATTAAATTGAATAAAAACTCTTCGCAGTTTAAGTCTTGCCATACGTTTAATACTTTACTCAAACAATACTAGTAATGTGGTCATTATTTCGAAAACCTTTGGGCAAAGTCGACCTTGCCGCGCTGCTTGAATAGGCGCCAGCAAAGTTGTATGGAATTTTATTACTGTCGTGTTTTGCGGCCAGCAATTTCCTTTAAAAATCCATTATTGTCGTCTTTTGTCGTAGCACTATTATTTATTCCGTGGGTTCGTTAACCCCAAACGCGAAAAGAGAGGCGTTGCAGCTCCCAGAAGAATGGACCGATTTTGATGGTTTTTTTTCTGTTTGAAAGCTGATGTGATCGTGATTGTTGTTGTTGTTGTTGTTGTTTCTGTTTCTGTTTCTGTTTCTGTTTCTGTTTCTGTTTCTGTTTCTGTTTCTGTTTCTGTTTCTGTTTCTGTTTCTGTTTCTGTTTCTGTTTCTGTTTCTGTTTCTGTTTCTGTTTCTGTTTCTGTTTCTGTTTCTGTTTCTGTTTCTGTTTCTGTTTCTGTTTCTGTTTCTGTTTCTGTTTCTGTTACTGTTTCTGTTTCTGTTACTGTTTCTGTTTCTGTTGTTGTGGTTGTTGTTGTTGTCTTTGTCGTTGTCGTTGTTGCATTGTTTGAGCAAATTCTTATTACACTAAGCTGGTTTCATTTAAATTCCTCGCATTGTTTGAATAAAGCAGTATACAAGCCTTGGTCCGCAATGACTGCCCTGCTGGCCACGCTATGATGGCCTCGAGCTTTGCTTAGTTAAGTTCTCGACCATCATCATCGCTGCCAGCAACGCAGTCATTACAGACCGCGGCAGTAATGTACTATATACCACCCTTTTCTACGACTGACTTTTACGTACGATGAATAATATACAACGTTATTTGTCGGTTAATAAAACCAGCCGAAGTAATTGTGATTGAGTGCCGTCTTCGAGGAACTCACTCCTTTGACTCTAAAAAACAGAGTAAAGGATTCACAGAGCCAATTAAGTTTCATGTAGACAATTTACTAGCAGCGATCTTTGTGACATACTCGTAGCTCTCAGTATTAGCAAGTTGATGGCGATAGCAGCTGGGCAGCCCACAAAGCACCCAGAACCGAAAACCGTTGGCGCAGAAAGATTTTTGTGGTGACGAGGGTCTGGAAGACGGATCGTAGGACTTACCCCTACGATGTGGACCGACGACTTGGAGGGTAACATGAGGAGCCGCTAGGTGCAAAAAGCTGGCAAACAATCTTTCTGGCATTCTTTGGCGGAGGCCAATTTGCAGCGGATGCGTTTATCCGACGGACAAAAAATATAAAGAAATAGTTGAAAGTAAATAAATAAAAAAAACTTAACTTTATGTTATTTAAATTTTACATCGCGCTGTAATTGAGTAGCTGTATTAAAATTTGGAACATGGTTAAAAAAAGTGAAAATAGAACTAGTTGTTATTTTATAATTTGACAGCTGTCAGTTGAAAACGATTCTCCCTAGGGCTGAAAATTATTAATTTTAAGCTGATCCTCAGGTAACTTCAGACCTAATTTACGAGTATGAGTAATGAAAAATACTAAAATGTGTAACATATTTGACACTGTAGCACATTTTCCGTGTTTTTTTTGCTATATCTTTTTTTTATCTACACTAATATTATCTACATCTACACTGATAATATAAAGAGGAAAGATTTTATTGTTTGTATGTTTGTTTGTTTGTTTGTAATGGATAAACTCAAAAAATACAAAACCCGATTTTAAAAATTCATTCACATAAAGAAAGCATAGTTATCAGCGAGTAACACTAGCACAATTTTATTTTACAAAAAATTAGAGTTCCCTTCGAAAATTGCAATAATGAAACCTGAGGTATTAAATTTTGCAAAAAAACTCGATTACTTTGTATCATAAACCAAAGAGTACATAAATACTACGTAAGGTACAACGGCAAACTAAGAAGGAGATACGGGTCTTTGTAAGGAATGTTGCCATGGAAACTAAATCACAGAACATTTATTAATATTGACGTAGGAAATGCTCTATGCTAATAATACACGAAATATTAACCGTTATTCAACCTCCTTACGTTAAACTGAATAATACTATAGACGAAATGATGCGTGAGTATAAAACCTATAAACATAAACATTTTGTGTAAGAAACTGTTGTTGTGCTATTTGTCCAAATAAAGTAGGTACCTACTAATTTTATCTTTCTATATATCTACCCGTGCGAAGCCGGGGCGGGTCGCTAATTTCAAATAAATTGATAATCTTGAACTTTGATATACGGACTATAAAAATTGACTATATTACAGTCGTTATTTCATAAAGCTAATTCTAACATTATGGAAGTTATGGAGGTTGTTGTTACCGACCTGCTTTCTCTGCGGTCCCGTGTATTATGTTTTTAAATAGTGGTGTACGATTTTATTCATCACCAATTTATTAGGTTTGATTTTCATACCGTATTAAAATACGATTAGATACCTCTACTCTAATCGTAGTCTTAAACCGATAGATTTGTCACCAAATTGAAGTCACTAAACAAATACATTTTATTTTTTAAATCTTAGATAAATGCTTCGTATGCTAGTAAAGACTTCCCCGCAAGTACTTTAGTCTAACCGTTATCATGGCAATATGCAAGGGCACCGAAATATTGGAAACTCGTTACAAATTGATAAATATCCCGTTTCTAGTGATATTATTTCTTTTGATCCATTCTGTACGTCATTACAACATACAATGCACGGTCGACTAATGACAAAGGACTCCGATTTTTCCAAGCCTACAATGAGGCCGTGTATGCCGTCCTTTCAGCGTTTTGGCCGTTATTTATGCTCCGTCAAAGGCTTTGAAATTTAGGACTTTTCAGCGGTCGTGTGTTTATCGGAGTGATGTGATCGTGATTGTTGTTGTTGTTGTTGTTGTTTCTGTTTCTGTTTCTGTTTCTGTTTCTGTTTCTGTTTCTGTTTCTGTTTCTGTTTCTGTTTCTGTTTCTGTTTCTGTTTCTGTTTCTGTTTCTGTTTCTGTTTCTGTTTCTGTTTCTGTTTCTGTTTCTGTTTCTGTTTCTGTTTCTGTTTCTGTTTCTGTTTCTGTTTCTGTTTCTGTTACTGTTTCTGTTTCTGTTACTGTTTCTGTTTCTGTTGTTGTGGTTGTTGTTGTTGTCTTTGTCGTTGTCGTTGTTGCATTGTTTGAGCAAATTCTTATTACACTAAGCTGGTTTCATTTAAATTCCTCGCATTGTTTGAATAAAGCAGTATACAAGCCTTGGTCCGCAATGACTGCCCTGCTGGCCACGCTATGATGGCCTCGAGCTTTGCTTAGTTAAGTTCTCGACCATCATCATCGCTGCCAGCAACGCAGTCATTACAGACCGCGGCAGTAATGTACTATATACCACCCTTTTCTACGACTGACTTTTACGTACGATGAATAATATACAACGTTATTTGTCGGTTAATAAAACCAGCCGAAGTAATTGTGATTGAGTGCCGTCTTCGAGGAACTCACTCCTTTGACTCTAAAAAACAGAGTAAAGGATTCACAGAGCCAATTAAGTTTCATGTAGACAATTTACTAGCAGCGATCTTTGTGACATACTCGTAGCTCTCAGTATTAGCAAGTTGATGGCGATAGCAGCTGGGCAGCCCACAAAGCACCCAGAACCGAAAACCGTTGGCGCAGAAAGATTTTTGTGGTGACGAGGGTCTGGAAGACGGATCGTAGGACTTACCCCTACGATGTGGACCGACGACTTGGAGGGTAACATGAGGAGCCGCTAGGTGCAAAAAGCTGGCAAACAATCTTTCTGGCATTCTTTGGCGGAGGCCAATTTGCAGCGGATGCGTTTATCCGACGGACAAAAAATATAAAGAAATAGTTGAAAGTAAATAAATAAAAAAAACTTAACTTTATGTTATTTAAATTTTACATCGCGCTGTAATTGAGTAGCTGTATTAAAATTTGGAACATGGTTAAAAAAAGTGAAAATAGAACTAGTTGTTATTTTATAATTTGACAGCTGTCAGTTGAAAACGATTCTCCCTAGGGCTGAAAATTATTAATTTTAAGCTGATCCTCAGGTAACTTCAGACCTAATTTACGAGTATGAGTAATGAAAAATACTAAAATGTGTAACATATTTGACACTGTAGCACATTTTCCGTGTTTTTTTTGCTATATCTTTTTTTTATCTACACTAATATTATCTACATCTACACTGATAATATAAAGAGGAAAGATTTTATTGTTTGTATGTTTGTTTGTTTGTTTGTAATGGATAAACTCAAAAAATACAAAACCCGATTTTAAAAATTCATTCACATAAAGAAAGCATAGTTATCAGCGAGTAACACTAGCACAATTTTATTTTACAAAAAATTAGAGTTCCCTTCGAAAATTGCAATAATGAAACCTGAGGTATTAAATTTTGCAAAAAAACTCGATTACTTTGTATCATAAACCAAAGAGTACATAAATACTACGTAAGGTACAACGGCAAACTAAGAAGGAGATACGGGTCTTTGTAAGGAATGTTGCCATGGAAACTAAATCACAGAACATTTATTAATATTGACGTAGGAAATGCTCTATGCTAATAATACACGAAATATTAACCGTTATTCAACCTCCTTACGTTAAACTGAATAATACTATAGACGAAATGATGCGTGAGTATAAAACCTATAAACATAAACATTTTGTGTAAGAAACTGTTGTTGTGCTATTTGTCCAAATAAAGTAGGTACCTACTAATTTTATCTTTCTATATATCTACCCGTGCGAAGCCGGGGCGGGTCGCTAATTTCAAATAAATTGATAATCTTGAACTTTGATATACGGACTATAAAAATTGACTATATTACAGTCGTTATTTCATAAAGCTAATTCTAACATTATGGAAGTTATGGAGGTTGTTGTTACCGACCTGCTTTCTCTGCGGTCCCGTGTATTATGTTTTTAAATAGTGGTGTACGATTTTATTCATCACCAATTTATTAGGTTTGATTTTCATACCGTATTAACATACGATTAGATACCTCTACTCTAATCGTAGTCTTAAACCGATAGATTTGTCACCAAATTGAAGTCACTAAACAAATACATTTTATTTTTTAAATCTTAGATAAATGCTTCGTATGCTAGTAAAGACTTCCCCGCAAGTACTTTAGTCTAACCGTTATCATGGCAATATGCAAGGGCACCGAAATATTGGAAACTCGTTACAAATTGATAAATATCCCGTTTCTAGTGATATTATTTCTTTTGATCCATTCTGTACGTCATTACAACATACAATGCACGGTCGACTAATGACAAAGGACTCCGATTTTTCCAAGCCTACAATGAGGCCGTGTATGCCGTCCTTTCAGCGTTTTGGCCGTTATTTATGCTCCGTCAAAGGCTTTGAAATTTAGGACTTTTCAGCGGTCGTGTGTTTATCGGAGCGTTTGGATATGTGATTATGTGACGGGATTTTTGGAGACATGTCACAGTCGTTTGTAAAATGATTAAATACATCTGCAAGAGTTGGTTTGAGGGCATTTAAAAATCGGGAATAATAAGACAAGCAATATATTACAACTCTATATATTGCACCCGCGGTGTAACCCGCGTGGACAATGATGGCGGATGATGATGGCGGATGATGATGAAAGTTACACTATGTGTTATAAAAGGAAAACAAGCAGCAAACATAGACTAAAAAAACTAATCTAAAACCATGTTTTTTAAATGCGTTTTCATCGAGTAAAGTTTAGCCAGATAACTAATCGAGTAATACTCGAAATTTAAGTTCCGAGATTCCAGCCGGAACGACAAACAAGAAAGTGACCTGACAAAAACGTGGTAAAAAGAAAGAGAGAAATATCATTCATTCAGCAACAACAAAAAATGCGTACATGGCGTAGTTGGTGATAGCCCGACTGAAAAGCGAGAGGTTGTGAGCTCTATTCCCACTGAGGGCAAACAATTGTATGAACCACAGGTATTTGAAGCAGTCAGTAAATTGTGTCTAAAAATTTTTCATCACTCATGCGCTGACCACCCCATTTGTGGTCTGGCGTCTGGTTGTTTGTGCGTCCTTGGTACAAATAGTTTCTTATTCCAGTACACGGGATCCTAGTGAGGAGTAGGGAGAGCAGATCTAGTAATTATATTGGAATAGTGAGTCATATTACTGTAGTAGATGTATATTTAGATAAGGGCTAAACTCTAAAGGTTGATCTGAATAGTAGCGGTATGTTTTTTTTTATTGATTATTCAATGGGCATATCAAATAATCGGCTTGTAGACATACGAATTAAACTAGATACTAAAGCTTTACACTTCCCGAACACCCGTCACGAGAAATTGATCACTTAACGCGGCCCATATAATCCTGACAAGTAGGTACACACTCCGTTTGACCCTCGCAGGGCACGACCGCAGCCTCTCAACTTTACTAATTAAGGGCTGTATCCTGTACTATATATACTCGTATAACTAGGTATGGTTAGAGATTTTTAAGTTTCTGATTGGAACAATCTCCGTGATTCTGGATAGTCGTCTCTCCAACTGGCAGGCGTCCCACACTACGTTGTGTTTGTATCAACGGTGACCGTTAATTGATAGATAGATAGATAATACTTTATTGTACACAAGAACCTATATGATAAAGTGCGAAGGCCAGCATAAGATGAGCCGTACGTTCAAACATTCTTGTACATTTAGGGTTTCAAGTTATTTAGGCATAATACTGGGAGTTGAGCTGCTGTCTGTAACTTCTAAACCACAAGCCCGACATGATATTATTTAAAGTTGGTACCTCCTTTCTAACAAAAAAAAAAGAATGAAATTCGACTACGCGTTAATGAATTACAACTAATACACATTTAGACTTCCCTCTCCCAAGGGAACCATGCTAAATATCGGGATAAAAAGTATCCAATATCCTATCTCGTACTATGAACTCATATCATACCAAGTTTAGTTTGAATTCATTTAGTAGTTTCGGCATGATGGGTGGTCAAGATATAGACAGGCAGACAGACAGACAGACAGACAGACTAATTGAAAAGTATACAGTTTGGGTTCAGTATCGAATAAAGGATACCCTCCAAATATATATTATTTATTACTTCAAACTTAACATATCTTTGGATTCCTATCCCACAGGAACCCTTTATTTTTTCAGGATCCAAAGTATAGGTACTCAATTTTAGCCCACAATATAAACTCTGACTGTGCCATGTTGCAATAAAATCCGTCAAGTAGTTTCAGAGTGATCTTCTTTTAGATAAGTTTTAACCCCTACCCTGCGGGAACCCTTTATTTTTTCGAAATGAAAAGTTCCAATACCTCGTGGTATGAACTCAATTGATATCAAGTCATTTGAATTAATTCAGTCCTTTCGGCGTGATGCGCGGTCAAGATACAAACAGGCAGACAGACAGACATACAAAAATAAAAAATAACATACAGTTTTGGCTTCAGAATCAAATAAAAAGTACATTCCGAAAAAAAACATACTTAACATAATTTTGGACACGTATCCCGCAAGAAATCTTTATTTTTTCGGGATAAAAAGTATCCTCGATTTTAACCCATCTTATCTTAACTGTGCCAAGTTGCATCAAATTCCGTACAGTAGTTTCAGCATGGTAAGAATTCTTTTAAATAACTTTCAACCCTTATCCTGCGGGAACCCATTAATTTTTCGGGATGAAAAGTATCCCATGTCCTACCTCGTAACATGAACTCAAATCATACCAAGTTTAATTAAAATTCATTCAGTAGTTTCGGCGTGATTCCTATCCAAGATACAGACAGACAGACAAAAATGAAAACAAATATAGTTTTGGCTTCAGTATCGAATAAAGAGTACCATCCAAAAATATATATCAAAAAATTAGAATGTACAGAATTGGACCTGTTACAGTTTTATTATATGTATAGATATATTATTCGCAAAATAGACGAGATGTGGACTGGGCAGGGTACTGTTCCACCAAAATCACTCTTTGATACATTTCTTATTGACTTTAAAGAAATCTTAAGTAAAGAAACAAAAAATAAAACCACGACCAAAGTAAACATGACACTTTGTTTTCCAAGACGAAGAGAATACAAAAATGTCCTTAGAAAAACTTGGCAAGATTTTAAGGAGCACCGCAATATTTATGTTTGTTTGACGCCACCTTTGTGAGAAAAACGCGGAAGTACGGTCTTTTTTCCGAATGACTGCATCATTCAAATTGGAGTTGGAATGGCTTCTGGTTTGACGAATTTATTTAGATTATGTTTGAACGGGTGATTTTGTAACAACGGAGGGAATTTTTCAAAGATAAACGATCCACCTCTTCATAATAAAACCAAACGTCTAGTAATTGAAGTGGCAGTGGGCAGGCCACATAGGTTGTAGAACTGATTATAATTGCTAAGGAAAGATTTCCAAACGACCATAGATCGGAAGACGGAGTCAAGGATGGCCCACCGCGCGTTGGGCCGCCGACTGGTGGCGGGGAGCCGCTGGAGACGCACCATGGAGCACCGCTCGTGGTCGCATTCTGTGGCCTTTATGTAGCTGTGGACGTGCACCGGCTGATAATTATGATGATGTTGATGATGATGATGATGAGACCTGAAAGTATCAGGAGAATACCGTATCAACAAACTTTTTCATTTAAATGGTTGTAATCAGAATATAGGTACTCAACTCAAATCCACTCAACTTTTGGAGCGTTTTATTTTGAATTACACAATTATACGTATTCATGAGCATATTTTGCTCTTGTAGGCATACTACAGTCGGTTGTTAGTGAAATGGGGCGCTCATTCGTTCAGTCATCTCTGGCCCCGTATAAGGAATCTGCAGTTCCCAGCAATAATTATGGCACACCGGGGACTAGTAAAAGGTTTGAGACTCAGTTAGTAGATGTGTCACTCTAATAGGAATCTCGTATTTTCATTGCGAGTACACAACAAAACTAGAAGATGACATCCATACCAATATATAAAAGTGAAAAGTTGACTGTTTGTTTGTTTATTTGTTTGTTTGGGGAGCTTTCACGCGATACTGGCTTGACGGATTTTGATGATATTTGGAATGGAAACAGCTTATACCCTGGAATAAAACATAGGATACTTTATATCCCGGAAAATTCCACGTTCCAAGTTTCCACGGGAATACTGGAAAATCTGGAAAAATGTTGATTACTCGCTGTAAAAAACGGTTGCCATGGAAACCAAATAACAAGTATGTCTATAAACATCAAAAGCATTGGTGCTATAAGAACCTACTTGGGGTTTATTGAAAAAATTCAAAATGTTGTGATGTACAGTTAGATTTTATTCTCGATCTTGTGTATCTTCGAGTGTTAATGTGTAATATTGGTGGAATATTAACCATTAGGTGTTCGTTAACGTGCACGAGTGCGGGCAAAAGAATCAAACGCAGAAATAAATGGCATTTTGTGATTTTTCCAAATCTCCCTCGGAAGTTTCAGTAAATGTCCACCATTTTACTGATTCGTGACTTTGACAATAATTGACTGTGACGTGACATTATTTTAAACCATAATACACTTGACATTGGCGAAATTGCTAGTAGGCCAGTGCCTCCGCAGAAGCCATCCAATAAAAAAAAAAAGAAGAAGAACCTACTTTTGCATTGGTTTTTACTATCCTAGAATAACATAGGATGTTTTTTTAGCGATTAACAGTAGTTCGCGCGGACGAAGTCGCGGGCGGGATAGCTAGTTAGAAGATAATGATAACAACACAGAGGAAGAAATCACTGCTTAGTGATAAGGCCACCGATTGTACAAGGTCAATGTTATGTTATGTTATGTGACGTGCTATAATATTTATTTTTTAGTGCAGTAAAAAGTTATGTATCCATTTACCTATCTATAACTATTCTCTTTGCAAAGTATTCATTTTGCCTCTTGCAATCACTTAAATGTTTCTAAGACATAAATATAATATTAATACAATGAAAAAATGCGCTGGAAAATTGTGAAACTAATAATAACTATCTTTTACCATCTCTCTCAATAGAAAAACAGTCAAGTAAAGTACCTAGACAATTAATTTTACATAATAAGGAGTTCTACATGCCACATCTAAAAGCTACTCATACTTTTTTTTTTCTAAAATAATAAATGCAAGTTCTTATCCCCAAGAGAAGATAAGTTCTCAGCACAAGAAGAAGTTCTCAGCGTACCAAATCAAAGTCACACAAATTTCGTTTATTCTACACTAAGAAGAATATTGTATTAGCACAAAAAATAATAAAATGTTCTCAGCTCCAGAAGAAGCCAAAGTTATCAACGTGCGATATCAATTGTTATGCAATGTACCTACTGAATTAATATTGGTATAGCCAAGAAGAATAATCTCTAGCACCTTAGTAATATTTACTCTGAGCTAGCACCAAAATAAAAAGCTAGTAGTTTATAAATTCCAGAAGAAGTAGAAGTTCCCCGCGCGCCATATTATCAGCCACGCGCTGTACTTAATTTATCCTACATCTTGTCCCTAAGTGTAACTGTGTCGTTACAAGCCAAGGGTCTGGCAAACAAGGCCCGTGTTTTTCTTCATTGAGTCCCAATTTAAGTCCCTTTTGTTTCGCCCTACAGAGAAGGCCTCATCTGATGATAGCTCGATAAGGGTACAGTGTAGTGCAGTACCAGAAATTGATACACAATTGAATTAAGTATTAGATATTGATCCCTACTCAGTTACATTACATTTTGTCCCAGTGTTACAAAAAATGTTGCTATACGAATTTCGTTTACTGGTAGCACTTTCTTCTTGCATTATTAAAAGCAATAGTTCTAGGATTTCGTATTTAGGCTCATTTAGATTTGGTAACAATTTCTTGCTAAATTTGTCTCACAATAACATGCAACTCCATAACAATTCTTCGTCTGCAACTATGGCATCCGAGTTGAGCACAAACTTACCAAAAATTACGACAAACAGAGATCCTGGATATCCCAGTGCGAACGAACCATACGATGAATTTATGTCAGATCAATTTTTTTACTCGCTCATCAGCCCATTCACACCCCTCAGTGAATCTCAAATAAATGACTACATTTTAGAAAACTTGGTAGAAGATGTTAGTTACACTGAATTGCTACCAGCAGCTGAATCAAATAATCTGGAAGAAACAGCCCAGAACCTTCATGATCAGACATGACCAACATGATCAGTTCACCACGAGATGATTATCATCCAGCGACTTCCTCGACCTCCCATGAAACTTTGATCAATTCCACTCTTTCTCAAGCTGCAATTGATGCCAATCAGAACTTGGTTGCCTCGTCTATCGATCATCTATCTCCAGCAGAAATATCAATGCAATCCCAGCAGGAAAAAAGCGGCCATAAACAATCTTCTGATCCTCAGGATGAATGCCTTATGATCCCAGAGGTCATCGATCGTCACACACCGAGAAACGCATTCTCAGCCGAGTACGAATTGGAAATCAAAAACTTCATTTTACAATATAAGCCAGTCCCGTCACACTACTGTATTAGCCATACACCAAACCGAAAATATTTACCAATAGGAATAATTTTCTCAGGGATGTACAAGGATTTTCAACAATACTGCTTATGCCGGGTCCACACCAAGAGAACGAGAGCCAGCGAAGGCAAACGAGTGATTCACCGATTAGTACCGCACACTCGCTCGGTTTCGTCGTAGTGTCCACACTAAGTGAACGCGTGTGAGCCCGGCGACAATCGGCGAACCACGGCGAATCAGGGTGTCCAGATTGGGGGATTTTTTCCCCATTTTAGGGAAAAATTATATGTTTAGGTAATCTTTGGGGAAACAAAAAGACAATATCACTATGACATAGATCTAGTTAAAGGGCTTACTGCACGTTTTAAAACCAAATAAACAATAGCTGGACTAGATACTACTACAGGCAAACACAGCTACATTGCCACTGTCGTGCTACGTGTGCAGATATAGACATAAGCAGTCTGTAGCGTGAATGAGATAACAATACTTAACACTACTGGCTCGTTCTACACAAACGCCACTCCAATTGTGACTTTTTCGCATCGCACCTAATTTATTTGGTCCAAGTCCGAGGAACTGGTGAAAATGTTTAATCAGTCGTAAATCATTTTAAAATGATGTAGTGTTGCGCGTTTTTGCTAGGGTGGTAATGGTGTTTTATTTCAATGTAAACGTTAATAAATCGATCGTTAAATGGGTAATTATCAAAAATGTATTAATCAAAATAACATAAAAAAAAAATTATTGAGTTTTATTTATGCACTGGACATCCTTAAAAAAGATAAAACTAATTCTTATATGTAATACTGATGTGACATCTCGACTACGGATCTGACCATTATGTACACAAACCAAACCCAAAACAATTTGTAATGTCACAGCCGTAGTCACAGTGAAATTACGGATGTGACAATTATATGACGTGACATTTTGACGTTGTTACCGCCATTTTATAACTAAAAATAAACACCTTGTGATTAATATAATTGAGGAAAAAACTGTACTACAATACGCAACTCATGATATCAGGAATTTAAGTTAGAGGTTTACATACCCTTGCCAGAATATTCACAGTTGTGACACGTTATGCTGGCCGATTTTGTTAACAAATTACTTTTAATAAATGTAGCTCCACAGACCCTTGCATTAACGTACGAAAACAGGGCTGAGACAAGATGGCTGCCTAAAACTGTTTTTTTTGTGAATTAAACAGCTAAATATTCGTTTTTTTATTTAATTGTACTTTTTGTTAGAAAACGATGTCACATTACACGGAACGTGACATTTAAAATAAAAAAACTTTCTGTCCAATTAACATTATATTTATGCCTAATACAATTAAGATATAAGCGGTGCACCCAAAAAAAATAACAAAAAAAAAAATTCGACAATTTTTTTATTTATTTTTTATCACACTTTATTTACGTATATGATAATTACCCAAATAAGGAATATGTAGTTTTAAAATATTTGGGGAAAAATTGCTGATATAGTATATTTTTGGGGAGTTTTTTGCTCCGTATGGGGAAATTACAAAAACTTCGTGAAGCTGCCCCTGCTAAGTATTTATTATTGCTATTATATTAAAATATGCTTATAAAGCTCTAAGAGCCTCAGAAGATTTTCATTTGACCATTCCATACTTACTAAACGACAAGAATGAACCTTCCTAAAAATGTATGCGCGAGACGTCCGTTCCGTGCAACGGTCGCTGCAGAATGAGCATTCACCCGTTCGTATACACCGCGTGTGCTCGCTCGCTATAAGCCCTTTGATATACCGACACGCGGCGGAGCACGGTCAAATGCGAACGAAGGCCTACGCTGGCTCACGCTCGCTTTCGTTAAGTCGCCTACATTGATTTGTTCGCTTTCGCTCGATAGCCGCTCGCTCTCGTTCTTTTGGTTTGGACCAGGCATTAGACAAATGTTTCAAAGTTTCTTTGGACTCACTTCCATAATATGATCAAAAAACTGAATCTTTCGATATCGGAACCACCTCATGATATTTGCGAGTGTATTAATCATGAACAAAATCATAAGACATTGCCTGCTCCTTGCAATTGTAATGATTGTTTGGATTAAGAGAAGCATTTAAACAATAACAAAGATTCAAGACGAGATTTAAAGAAAACAGAAGAAAAAGTTGAATTGTCAGATGGTGACGAAGCCCTTTTTACAGTAGACATGAAAAAAGTGATTTGAATGCCGTTCCTGACCACCAAAGAGTACTTATTTTCAAGAAAACTCGTTCTTTATAACGAAACTTTTGTACAACTGGGCAAAAACAAACAGGCGGTTTGCATAGTCTGGCAGAAGGTGAAAGCGGAAGAAAAGCTCGCAATGTGACTGCAACATCCATATATTTTCTTAAAAAATACTGCCGTGATCTAAGATGTGTTACTTACCTTTTTCTTAGATAATTGTAATGCACAAAACAAAAATGAAATTCTTTTTTCAACTTTAGTGAGAGCAATTTATCGATAAAATGACAAACTTGCAAACAATCACGCTTGAGTACTTCGAACCAGGCAGAAACAGAACTGGCTTCGAACAGGCATAATTTTATGGCTACAGACGCGGTACATGCAGCTAAAAACTGAAACCTCGTCGAGAAGTATACAATCTTAATGATTTTGTTCAGATCCTAAAAAGTTCGCGGAAGAATATGGAGATCGATTTGTTAGATCATGCATGGACATGCTCATATTTCCCAAACATTCTAAAGAGGCGTACCCTAAAGGATTCAATATACAAAACCTTAAAATGATTGGATTCCAAAGAGATGAAGACTCAATGTTTGTGAGACACAGATTTGTATGTGTGTATGTTGTCTTTCTGTCATCCTCAAGCCGAAAAGGCTGAACGGATTTAGATGAAATTTGTAATGGATGTAGCTTAAATTTTGGACTAAGACATAAGTTCTCTTACATCATCGTCATCACAATTTTTCATCACCACTCACTCACACGTGGGGGTGCTGGCTGATAGTATTATGACTTGATGATATAATACAGTAAATCACTAATTAAAATTACACAATACAAGCCTTACTTGAAAAGGTAAAACACGGTAATACCACATGCAGTGGTTTGCCAGAACAATGGCAACATTATTTAAACGGGACTTAATCGAAGACCACGATCAATGCAACTTGATCGAAACGTCGAGGTAAATAAATATTAAGTTTTCAGCGCGATTAAGTCCCGTTTAAATATTTAACTATGTGTTCGAATCGCGAAAGTTTAAAAGTTACAATGGCAACATTACCGAGGAACTGTTACATGGCAAAACACTTTTTTGCTTTTATTTCACTTACTATTCAAAATACTGGAGTAAATACTACATGGCTAGATAGATATTTAAAATACCTTTAAAACTATACCAAACAATATACTTTATGGTTACAACAAAAAGGAACAATCAAATAAGATCCAAAAAAGTTTAACTGATCATTTTCTCAAACCGCATATTTTTGACTTTCATCCTTTACACGGTCGAATGCATTTTTATGGTAAGCTTGACCTGAATCGACATCTAGGATTACCTCCAGATAGACACGAAATTTTGTGTACGCATTTTATTACGATAGCTGGTTTTAAGTTTTACCATGACTGCACTCAGGGTTGAATCCAGACAAAGAAACTCTTCAACGATTAATAGCGTAGACATGAAATGTTGTATACGCATTTAATTGTGATTCTTAGTTTCACCATGACATGGATACTACATAAAAGCTATTGATATAAATGTTTTTTTAAATTAAATTTATTCAATGAGTCTGGATGTAGCGGGTTCTACAAATCGATGATAAGGTAAATTTAAAAAATGCTCATTGCTTTGGAAGGCACGCTGTTGCATTCAGTACCGGCTGCTGTTGATTAATAGCAGTCTTTAATCCATGTTAAAAGCCCTTGGGCCTGTCAAACTCTGACACCTAAAGCCAGCACTACCTCATACGATGAACAAACTTTAAATAAACGAATTATTTGCATAAGAATACTTTAAAACACATAATCTTTGCTTTGCTTCACCGTAGTCGTAGTTACCCAAATAATGAATGTATGTAGACAGTAATAATCTACACTCTCACTTCAAAACATTCCATAAAATTCAAATTGAAAAATATTCAACAAGTAAATCATCACAAAAATACAAAAACCCGACTGCAAACTAAATTATTGAATACGAGCTGACTACCCGCAAAAACTAATCGTACTTATATTATAACTCGAAAGTTTGTATGTATTCAAGGATGTGTGTGTGTATGTTGGTTACTTCTTTACACTTAAACGCCTAAACGGATTTGGATACAATTTTGTACTGAGATAGCTTATACCCTGGACTAACACATAGGCTACTTATTACCACGTAAAATGCACGGTTCCTGAGGGACTTTGGTGAATCCGCGGGGCGCAGCTAGTAAGTTGAATAATATATGTACAATTTTGCAAGAAGTTTAATAGACAATTGCTACTGTTTAGTTTTAAGAATTGTATATTTTTAAAATGGTCTTGGTAATTTTTTGTTCCGTCGAAAATAAAATATGGCAGCTGTGAGCCACCATAGTAGTTTTCTTCACACTACATTTATTCTATAGCACTTTCGTGATCAAGACGAATTCAATGATACCTCAGATGTAAAAATCCATCTTGCCGTTTAGGCTGTAGGTTGCGCCTAAGAATCGTACAAACAAATAATCATACATACAGCCCGAACGCATAACCCTACGTGCAGTCAGGTAAAAAAGTCTCGCTAATTTAAATTTAAAGGAGCCAATACACTGCCGTCTGCAGTAATTACAATGAAGTCCCAGGTGAATTGTAATTTGTAAATTTTAACCTGTCAAAGTATTTTATTATATTTGAAGAGGGTACTCTTATTTTATTGACAGCTATACGCTTTTCAGTATACACATATGTGTATGCTATACTCGGAAGGGTTTTTAAAATGTAGGATCTGAGGATGTAGGTTTTCTTGTTTGTTTTTTTAATACTTTGTCAAACGAGCTACACGCGTTTTCAAGAGTGGATTGTGACTAATGTAAGCGACGAATTAACGAAAATGACGACTAAGACTCATAACTTTTTCCTAAAGATGAAACTAGAACTCCTATCTGTTTCCTAAAGTGCAGACCAAACTCCTATTTCCTAAAGATGACACTCTAATAGATTAATAGACAGTAGTCTATCAATAAGTCATAAGTCCATAACAGAAATAGTGTCGATGAGAAAGTATTTTTTACATTTTAGCTGCGCTGTCATTTATAAAAAATGAAAGAAAACCATTCCATTGGGAACTATTCCCTTATTAAATTTCATCAAGACCAATTCAGCCATTCAGTCGAGCGTTTAGGTAACAAACAGAAAGAAAGACCCTGTCTTTCTTTCTGTTTGTTACAGTTGTACAGTTACAGTTGTACTTTTGAATTTATAATATTAATCTGTTAAATAGAGAATGCTTTACTTAGTTTGAACTTAATTTCTCGTACCCGATAATTAATAGCATGTCAAAGAATAACGGTTACGCTTTACTAATAATAATTTTATCACTGACTTGCGGTTTTAAGTTCGCTCCTATATGTTCGAAGATTTCGGATTTTAATCTAAAGTTTAAGAGGTATGCACTTCTAGTTGTTAATTAGTACTGGCTTCCAAAACTTGGTGGGTTAATGTTGACTAGTTAAACAAGCTGAGACTGATCTCGTATTTAGAGGCTAGATTCAGCTAACGTTTCGTCAAAACTTTATTTAGTACAGCACTCATACACACTCTATGTAATACGCACCACCACACCCTAAAACTCATCACATGCACACGTTATAAAAATCACGTCCTGCTCTATAATAAACGTCAGTACACAGCGTAATAAATATATTTAATTTTTATTTTTTATCATTCTAATTATAAGTCTGATGAAGACGTTTACCATCACAATTTGTATTCGCGGTCAACATATCGCGGTCAAATAAAAAAAGAAAACTTTTTAAGGGTCAGGGCCTACAGTGTCGACATAGATAACGAGGCTACCTCTCGCTTATTAATAACGAAAATAATAAAATTGATTAGTTTACAACAAATGCAAGTCTCAACTCTTACGTAGTATTTGTATACTCTTTGGTCTCAACAACCGAGTGTAATGGATATAAAATCCACATTCTTTTTTTATTTAGTTATAACGCAAAGGCCTGATCTGTATTGAAACTTTCCAAAACCAAAACGTGTTAAACAGTTAAAAATAGACAAAGGCAAAACAGAAATTTGTTATTTCAAAAGAACATTTATTGAAATATCTTTTTCTAGCTACACTGTCATAAACAATTTAAATAATAGTATTTCTTTTATATTTTAACAATAGATCTGCAGTTTTACGACATGCACGTGTTGTCGAAAAGTTGTGTGATTCGAGGCGTTTCTCCGTAAAAGCTTTTAATTATTGGCAGGCTGAACTTTTTACACAACTACGCAGAAACGAAGGAGTGTAATGTTTTAACGGTTTAATCAATAATGGTGAATTGTAAACGTACTGACTGCATGCCTTGCTTCCTATGGTTATATTTGTTGACTACTAATTGTTAAAAGATGTATATGGATTATAGTGGTTACAATCATATAAATTAAATTGACCTTATGTTTTAAATAATAAAAGGGACAAATTGTGTCAATATAGGCGGCCTATTGACTCATGCAGTTCTAGTATTAAACCTAATTTATAAAAAAAAATTATGACTGTCTTTGATTGCATCCACTCTATAAAATAACATATAAACATAATAGATGACCCTTTTATGTACACAAATATTTTATACGATTTCATATCTTGGAGCAAGCGTCGCTGAAGGGTGGACCACGCGCGAGCGCATTGGGCGTGGATTGCGTGCTGATTGAGATCAACGACCAATCACTGTTCATATGTCCAGGCACTGGGCATGACAGGAGAGAGTGGAAGGTCGATCGTCGATCTCGAAGGGCAGTGGTGTTTATATTTACCCGCGCTTTGAAGGAGTCGTGTTTCTTTCTACCCACGATCGAGTTATTTTCCTTAACCTCTCGTGATCTTTGTTAAAGTGTTGTAAATAGTACCAGTGTAAATTCAGTGTTACAAAAATAGACAATATTGTGTCGGTGAAAAGGAGCTTGTCGCCGATCACAGCTAATATAGGTAAACAGCTGAGTTTATCTAATGTATTCCACCTAGATCTTTTTTGATTCTTTTATAGATAAATAAAAGGTTCCTATCTTTCATGGACAGTCAAAATCTGAAAGTCTAGATCGGATGTTTACCGTGTCTTATTTTGTGCATGTGTGTCTTATTTGATCGAAATAACGTGTAAACACTGAGGTTTTCTATGTACATAATATAATCTTGTTTATCGTCTCTATTCTTCCTTTTTTACGATTTATGATTACATAGCTATTAATATTCATTGTATTATAGAAAGTAAGAAATCATTCTGAAAAGAACTTTCCAGTTTATTTGCCCTTTCTTCTGGATTAGCTTGTAACTTTCGGGAAACGAGTGGTCAATAAACACTAGCAAAATCTTTTACGTGCATCACGTAAAAACTACAAAATTGATTACAATACGGTTTTCATTTTTGGAATGTTTAAGTTTTGACTTAAAATCTGGTGTATTTTGTATTCTAATCCGAAGAGAAGAAGCGTAGCAATCGTTAAAAAATCTACTTGACGGCTGAACGAAATTTGGTATATAATTATACTTTATGGGTACTTTTGGTCCTGGAAACACAGGACACTTTCCCAAGATGACCACATGGGCACTTTGCCATGAGTAATTTTAATAAATAATAAAGTAACAAAAAGTATGTCCAATGAAGATACTTTTTATCTCAATCTAATGAGTAAAAGCCGAGCAATCGATAAAAATGATTTGACGGCTAAACAAAATGAAATGATTAAATTTGGTAATTTTTACTTTATAGTTACTTATATACCAGAAAAATTACCACGCGGGCAAAGCCACGGGCACGGCAAATACTAATAATTCCTTTCATTACTATACACAATCATGATCTCTTACTCATTCTGGAACGACGATGACCAGTAATAGTACAACTAGGTACACTCAGTAACGAGACTTTGTATTTACTTTAGTATGAAAACTGTCGGTTTTAGTGTCCGACAACACTATAGTTTTGCTAAACAAATACCTTCCACATCCTCCGCAGCTTTCCAAACTACAAACAATAGAAAAATACCAATATTTTTTCAACAGAGATATAAAAACGTCCAATAAAAGCTACTGTAGCGTAAGGATTTTTTAATTAAAATCATTTTTTTAATAACTCGTTCAGATTACACGGAGAAATGCAGTTTTAAATCTTTTGCATGTGGAAATGAAAGTGCTGCGCTATGAATCAAGATTTATGTATGTTCTTTTTGTAAATTCATAGATTGTTGTTTATGCGTTTCTGGTAAATGCCTGTCCCCAATTTTCTATTTTATGCAGGCGAAAGCTTTTTTTTTTGCTTTTTTTTTCCTAGTTTGCTTTGGGTTTTGTATGGTTTGCCGTTTGTTTGTCGTGAAACGTCTAGATTTTTTAAAATCGGTTAGTATTTTTTTGAGTTTATCGGTATCGCCGTATCTTCTAAAAAAAAAAGCCAGGAAGATCAATGGCTGCAGTACTTTTGACCATAGACAACTGCATTATTACTTACATACTTGACAGACTTGTTATTATTTCGCTTATTAGTAGCGTAGAGCATTTCCTACGTCAATGATTATTAAATGTTCTGTTATTTCGTTTCCATGGCAATACAGACATTAATATATATAATCAAAGACTAAGTAGTAAGGAGTTTGTAACATTGCTCCCCATTTACATTTCGTCTATGAGCCGACGCGGCGGTCGTACTTGACGCTGACTGCGACGACAGGGTGGAGGCACCGCAACAGTTGCAGGTGTGACGGACGTAGATGAAGATAGCGGTGAAGATGACATGGGTGGTGTGGATGCGGATGATGTGGGAGAGGACGTCATGGATGTAGATGGTATGGCCACGGGCAACGTTGTAATTCCGGATGGTGTGCACTTTGGTTCAGTATTGTTGTGAGGCGTCCTATGAATTGGAGAACTCGCCAAATCTGCGGAAGACGTTTGAGGCCTGATATGGTCTGCATGTCTTCGCTTTTCCTTTCCGTCGCGTGTTGAGACGACATATGAGTACCTATGCTTACGGCTCGCAACTGTCACAGGCTGCCATGTCTTTTCCTGACGCGTCTTGACGTACACTTTATCACCCGGATGGTAAGATGGAGCAGAGGACATTAGCCTTCACCTGTTGATACTGTAACGAACTTCTTTTATCAGGTCGAATGTTCGTCAACAGACAGTTCAATTGTCGGCGGAACATCATCTGGGCGGGTGACTTACTAGTGGTGGTGTGAGGCGTGTTCCGATAAGTGAACAAAAACTCCATCAAGCGACGTTTAAGTTGACTTCCGTCATTTGTAGTCATTCTAGACTTAAAAGTTCTCACAAGCCGTTCCGCAAGCCTATTCGTGCGAGGGTGATAAGGTGATGATGTGACATGTAAAATGCCCTGGCTCTTGCAATATTCTTTAAATTCGTAAGATGACATCTGTGGTCCATTGTCGGAGACAATCATGCGTGGAAGACCAAATGTACAGAAAATGACATCTAATATATAGCAAAGACTTCTCGACGTTATATTTTTCATAGGTCTCACTTCTATCCACTTTGAAAGTGCGTCACATAAAATTAGCCAGTATGTACCTTCGAACGGACCGGCAAAATCGATATGAATTCTCTCCCATACTTGTTCTGGAATGGACCAAGAGAAAATTGGAAGTTCCGAGTTGCACGGGCGATTCTCTTGGCATCTTGTACACGTTTTTACAAATGCCTCTATGTCTTCGTCAAGTGATGGCCACCAAACATAAAAACGTGAAAGGGCCTTCATCGCAGATATGCCAGGATGTCCTCTATGAAGTTATGTGAGAAGCTTCAGGTATAACCATTCTGCCTTGCCACATTACGATTTTGTTTTCGACGGACAGTTCAAAACGTCTCTTGTAGAAAATTCCCATGTCTCTGTTATACTCCAGATCATGCCAACCAGTTTTCAGATACTGACAAACTTGTGATAGAATAGGGTCCTTTGATGTTTTGTCACTCAAATTGTTCTCTGATAAATGAAGGTCAGCCATTCTACTACCTAAAAGTTTTGAACTTATTTTATGAACGGCATTCAGCTCGAGAAGGTTTGGTTTCGGGATTTGGCAGTCTAGAAAGGCAGTCAGCCAAAATATTGTTTTCTCCTTTCCGATAGTAAATGTTATATTGGTAGCTTCCAATCAATAGAGCCTATCTCACTAACCTGTTGTTAACTAGTTTTGGAAGATTACGTTGAGTGCCTTAAATGTACACTAATGGTTTGTGATCAGTTACTAACGTAAATTTAGTCCCTCGTAAATATTGGTCAAATTTCTTGATTCCAAATAAAATTGCTAAAACTTCACGGTCTATTACGGAATACTTGCTTTCAGCAGGGCGAAGTTTCCTTGATGCAAATATGGTAGGTTTCTCAATATTTTTGTCAGGCTAAGAAAAGGGTAAGTTTTTCGTCAAAGGCTATCAATGGCTTTGAATTCGCAATGCATGTCTTAGTGGCTTCAAAAATTTGTCTCTCATGGTCAGTCCAACGCCATGTGCGTCTGCCACTGGTCAGTTCATGAAGATCTGCACATATTCCGTGAAGATGAGGAATAAAGCGTAAAAGTTTACTAAACCAAGGAAAGATCGTAATTTTTTCGAATTTGAAGGTTGTACAGCCTTGGTGATAGCTTCAATTTTTATGTTCGTCGGACGTATTCCATTTTGGTCTATTATATGACCCAGGTATTCAATCTCTTTCTGTAAGAAACTACACTTCTTCAAGTTTACTTTCAATCCAGCTTGTCGTAATCTGTCGAATACTGTAGAAAGTGTACGCAGGTGGTCCTCTAAGCTCTTACTTGTCAGGGCGACATCATCGAAATATATTGCAACGTTGGAAATGTTTCCAAGTTCAAGAAAATTTTGAAAAATTTGAGGGTGCTATTGATATGCCAAAAGGCATTCTATTGTACTGAAAGTAACCCTTGTGTGTCGATAATATTAAATACTTTTTTGAATCTGTGCTACTTCAAATTGCAGGTATGCATCTTTGAGATTGATTTTTGAGTATATCACGCCGTTTGCCAGTGTTTGACGTAGTTGGTCAAAAATTGGTACTGGATGTTAATGTTTGATCAAGATGGGGTTCAGTGAAGTACTGTAGTCTCCACAAATTCTGACTTCACCTGAGGGTTTTACTACGTTAACAGTAGGTGTAGCCCATTCTATTGCAGTAATATTTGGGTCTACTTTTTGTATTATGCCTTCGGTAACAAGGCGATCTAATTCCCGTTCAACGTTTTTCTTCATGCTGAATTTGATCGGTCTTGCTGGGAGGTGTACAGGTTCAGCCCCTGGTTTGACTTGGATGTTAACTTGGTAGTCTATTACCTTGCCCAATTTCCCATCGAAAAGTTGACTATGTTCATCAAGGACATGCTTGAGTGTAGTTGGAATAATAGGTTTGACTGAGTTTCGGAAATTCCATCTCAAACATTTCACTCCAATGAAGACCAAAAAGCATCGGGTTAGCGTTTTTTATTACCACAACTGGTAAAAACAATTGGCGTCCGTCGATTTCGACAGTTACGTCTGTAAGGCCTTTTGATTTTAACTTGTAGTTGCAGTAGGCTTTAAGTTTTGGTGCATTAGATAAGGCTGGTGTCAAATCTGGGTGTAAGTGCTACTTTCAACTCGCGGAATATTTCTGGCGTTAAAAAATTCAACAGTAGATCTTTCTGTAATTGTTCATTGGTAATATCAAATATTCCACACTTTGTCTCGAAGAAATCAATGAAATCATCGACTCTGCATGTCTCTGGGTTGTATTTTTCCATGTTAAAGTTTTTTATGATTACCATTTTGTCAGCTTTTGTTATGGAGGCGGTGTTGTCACGCCGCCGCTATTGGTCGTTTTTTGCATTTACAACTTTAATATTTGTGTTATTTGTTCCTGTTGCGCCTGTTGGGCGTGTAGGAACTGGGTAAATTGTTCACTATTCATAGTTACTTCTTTATCATCGTCGCCAATAAGATAAACACGTATTTAGTTCATAAATAGATTTCTAATATGACAACTCAAAATGTATGACAGACATCAATATATATAATCAAAGACTAAGTAGTAAGGAGTTTGTAACAAGTAACATTAAATTTACCATACCGCGCGTTATGTTAGCATGCACATCTGATGATTTTTTACTCAGAGAAATTATATTTTTTACAATATTGAGCTTGTTTGACAATTGGGTTATGCTCAGCACTGTACTGCGCAGACTAAGAGTCTACGCAGGGCTGGTTTCCTCCACGTAGGTTCAACTCCGGCACTTGTCTGGCTTGTTTTTACTTTCATTCAAATGCGTCAACATTATCTGAACACGAGTCCTGCCGGCGCGAGCGCGGTGTATTTCTGCTCATATTTTCTAACTTCGTATTGTAGTATCATAATAATCTCAGAAACTGATTGGTCACGCGGACTGCATATAGCTCAAGTCAAAGAATAAAGCAAACTACAAATCCATGATAAAGTTTTGGGTGTTGATTTTTGTTTTTCCTTACAGAGCGATGTGGTCGCTAAGCTCATCAATAAATAGAAGAAAAACATGATGGCAAAAATAAACTTTGTTGCAAGTAATTACATTGACCAGGTATTAAATTTTTGGTACTGTGTGCCCTTTTGTGAAATATTATGTCGAACTAACTACTAACTAAAACTTATCGTAGAACAGTTTGTCCCTACAGCTCAATTGCAACGACGTAGCAACTTTGCTACATCGTAGACCTCTACGGTGCATAAATCAATTAATAACAACACTCGTGGCAGGTAACGCAACGTAATGGTAACGAATGTTTCGCGAAATGTCACACATTTATCACTCATGAGCGTGTTGTGTGGCCTGTAGGGTGACCAGGGCCAAACTCTCATAAAAACAGACTCAGTGGCGTTAGGTGATGATAAAAGGTAGTAGTTTACGCGAAAGGCTGAGATTTTCATAACAATGTTAACAACCAGTGTTAGTTTAATTTATACTGGCTGTCCCGCTCGATACTTCGTCATCGCGGACTACAGTTTATCGAAAAAAAAAGCATCCTTTGTTCTTTTAGGATATTAAAAACCAATGCAACAGCAGTTAGAGCACCAATGCTCTTGATGTTTTTTGACAGACTTGTTATTTCGTTTCCATCGCAACCGTTTCTTATAGCGAATAATCAAAATTTTCCAGTTTTCTCGTGGAAATTTACAATTTTCCGGGTTTCTTATGTTTTATTCCAGGGTAATGGCTACCTCCATTCCAAATTTCATCAAAATCCGTCTAGCCGTTTTCGCGTGAAAGCTCCCCAAACAAACAAACAAACAAACAAACAAACAGACAACTTTTCACTCTTATATATTGGTATGGATTTGCCAAAGTGACAATTGGGGCTGTTGGTTTGTTTGTTGTATTTTGTTATTTATATATATATATTTATATTATATGCGCTCCTTAAGCTTTGAACGGATTGTGACGAAACTCTGGCAGCGTCTCCTGATGACGCCCGGGATGGTTAATGGCAAAAAAATCATAACATAGTACAGAAAAAAACGATATGTTTTAATTTCATCTTTTTTAGAATTTGAAGTATATGAAGCATTTGAAGCTTTTGAATCAAATATATATATTTATATTATATGCCTATAAAGCAGCACTGTGACTAACATTCAATGCACAACTCAACTGATGAACCTAGAGATTTGAAATTTGGAGGAAATATTCCTTGAGTAACCGAGATGCTTGGTGAGTAGTTGGTAGTTTTTTTTTTAATGTTTCCCACTGTGAAGTTTGTAAGTAAGTCTATAAACATCTCGAATATCGACCAATAAATGCAACCAGAATTAATTAGGAGTAATTTCATAAAATATAGCAATAATTGGTTGTTTATAACTTGTTAACCCCTGACGAAAGAGAGGGGTGTTATAAAATTAGGGTGTGTGTGTATCTTTTAGAAATTAGGGTGAAATTAGGGTGTCTATGGCATCATACTCGTAGCTCACAAACTTATGAACCATTAGAACTTGTGTTTTTTTCTGTTTGAAAGCTGATGTAATCAAGGCTATATTGGGGGAAGGCTTATCAGGGCCTCTTTTTTAATTTGTTCTTGTTTTAAGGCAGACAGTAGGTACGATGAAAATTTTAACATCGATAATGTTTGAATGATAGTAAAATTTTGATAGTCGAATCTTTCCGTCACCAATTCCCCAATGCCTGAAGACGAAAGTCTTCAACCAGACTCAGTCTTACCTGTTATGACATATGGTGTTGAGATGTGTACTCTCACGGTACGGCAAGTTCACCAAGTCAAAGTCGCTCAGCGTGCTATGGAAATGGGCTATGCTTGGAGTTTCTCTGAGAGAGCATATCTGGAACGAGATGATCCAACAGAGAACCAAAGTTATCGACATAGCCCTTAGGATTAGCAAGCTGAAATGGCAGTGGCCTGGTTTGCCGAAAGACTGATAACCGTACGGGTAGACACTTATTTTGGCTCTTCGATACAAAAGTGGGCATTCAAAATTTATTCCGTCTTCAAGTATGTACGTCCTACTACGACGCCTCTGCGGGAAGGCACTTAAGATGATTGCAGGCTCGACCCCGCTGTCTCTAAGGATACACCGTTACTGGAAGGATCCTGCGCGTTCTCACCCGACGTTGTTGATACGATATAACCGCTGCCACGTATTTAAACGTCTATTTTTATGGTACTACCAATCTGCTCGAGCTTGTTTTTTATACAACTACAATTTTTTTTCCATATGAGTACGTCCGCGCGGACTTTAGTTTATTACGATAAAAGTATTCCATGTCTTTTTCCAGGGTTACCAAATTTCATCAAGATCGGTTTAAGTCGTTTAATCGTGAAAAGGTAACATACAGACAGAGTTACTTTTACTTTTATATTATTAGTATGGAAGAAATTAGTTATGATTTTGACTCGTTGATACTATTTAATATTCAATCCAGACAAAATAGACGATTGAAATGGTACAAAAAACTTAATGAATCAAAACAAAAAGCGCGTTACTAATCGCACGTAGCGGCACATGTCGCTGTCGCATATTTACGAGCGTGCCAAAACGAGATTATACGCGTGGAAAATACACTACATCTGTAAAGGCGCTCAGTCCTCAATTACGTCAAAATTATAAGCAGTTCAACTCTTGTAGTAGACTATTCTTGTCTAAACAACACATGTACCAACTGCTGGCCGTTATAAAGACTGAGCAATGCCATATAACGTGGCAATGCAGCCAGCATTTTCAGAACGTCACCTACTGGTAGCGGCTTGTTAGACTAGATTTAGTTTAAGGTAGGTTTAGGTAAGCATAATAATAGTTTTATATATATGTTCCTACATACCTATTGCATTTATATATTTCACTTTTCTTTGAATAAATGTTTCATTGTGTAGTAGTTACTTAACTATAGAACACTTAATCGACTTTCCTATATGGAAATACCCTATCTAGCGAAATCTTATCCCCCTAGGTGTTGAAAAATTCAAAGCCGTAAGTGGCTACTGAACATTTCAAACTGGAATTTAAAAGGAGACAAACGAGGCAGGCTGTTTACTTTGGAGGTGCAGGTGATTTGAATTTTAAAAGTTTTTTAGGTTGTTTTGAAACTACCTAAACGACTTCTACTATACTCGTTCATATACACGTATATGGGTACTGGTTGGTTGCATGTCTTAAAGAAGCTAATGGAAAATCAATTTAACATGGTTTCTTAAGATGGTAATGAATTAAAAATACCGACCAAGTGCGTGTCAGACTAGTGCTCTAGATTATTTATTTTATTTGTACTTTTCGTTATGAGTATGGGGGGAGGGGGGACATGCGACTCAAGCAAAAAGGTCACTAGAGCAAAAAAAATCGTAAAGGGAAATAAATACGAAGATACCAAACCATACCAAAAAAAACAAATTAGATATACCAAATTAGCTGCGCGGCTTCACCCCCGTGAGGGGTGAGGGATGATGATGATGATGATAATAATGATGAAAGTATCATATGTGTTATTCCAGGGTATAAGCTATATCCATTCCAAATTTAATCAAAATCCGTTCAGCCGTTTGAGAGCCGTTTGAGTATGATGATGATGGTTAAGTTTGATGATGATGATTATGAAAAGTATCCTGTCTTATTCCAGGGTATAAGCTATCTCCATTCTAAATTTCATCAACATCCATTTAGCCGTTTGTGATTGAATTATGATGATGATGATGATGATGATGATGGCGATAATGAACATTTTATAAACCCCGACCCCCTACCCCACAGTTATATTAAGCTTAGAAGCTTCTTGATCACACCATCTTTCGAACCGAAAAATCCATTCGTTTGGGAGTTACGATTCTCACCCCCTTTTCTCAACTCCCCCCCATATAGCTAAGAATCATCTGGATTACATCAGTTTCCAAACATAAAATACCGCATCAAAATCGGTCCATTCGTTTGGAACCTACGGTCACATCAGCTTTCAAACCAAAAAAAACACATCAAATTTGGTTCATTCGTTTGTTCGATACCACAGACGACATACACACGCACACACAAACACACAGTCTCCTTGTTCGGGGGTTAAAAAAAACAACAGTAAGTGTAATTTAAAATCATTGGCAGCAGTGCTTCTTCTTCTTCTTTTTTTTTATTCGATGGCTTCTGCGGAGGCACTGGCCTACTAGAAATTTCGCCAATGTCAAGTGTATAGTTTAAAGTAATGTCACGTCACAGTCAATTATTGTCAAAGTCACGAATCAGTAAAATGGTGGACATTTACTGAAACTTCCGAGGGAGATTTGGAAAAATCACAAAATGCCATTTATTTCTGCGTTTGATTCTTTTGTCCGCACTCGTGCACGTTAACGAACACCTAATGGTTAATATTCCACCAATATTACACATTAACACTCGAAGATACACAAGATTGAGAATAAAATCTAACTCTACATCACAACATTTTGAATTTTTTCAAAAAACCCCCAGTGTTTCTTGACCATAGACAACTGCATACTCACCAACTTGACAGACTTGTTGTTATAATTTCGTTTCCAAGGCAACGTAATTTCCGTTCATTATTTTTGGTACCTTGAGTTACATTATTACAATGTAAGTAGGGATAAAAAAACAACAACAATAACTGTCCATGTTACTCACTGATAATGTAGCTATCTATAGGCAAAAGAGTTTTTAAAATAGGTCCAGCATTTTTTGAGTTTATCTATTACAAAGAAACAAACTAACGTACAATTAAATCTTTCCTCTTTATAATATTAGTGTAGATAAACCTCATTATAATGTGAAAATACCTATTTAATTTTAAAGAGCCCGGTACCCGATGGTATACAAAACAATTTTTAATTATCTTCATATTTCATGTATGACACAAAATATAATAAATATTTTCAATATATTTTTACACACCTTTAATAAAGGCGATAAATATCTATACATGTGCCAAATTTCAACCTTGTACTATGAATTGTGTCTAGTTAAAATGCTTTTGATATACAGACAGGCAGACTTGGCGAAACTATGAAGAAACCTTTTCCTTGTGTGACTACGAAACCCTAAATACAAAACCTCATTTAAAAACGTGAAACTTAGAGATGTACTTCATTTCGTCTGACGCTTAATTCTGTCGCAGCCTTTAGCGCAGGAACCGCTAAAATATATTCCTCTGTTTTTTACTGATCATCAGAATCTCAATGAGACGTAGTCCTATATCGATATCAGGTTAGCGTTATTGGCATGTGTATGACTTTTATCAAAATTGATTAAAATGAGTAGCTTCGTAAGGCACGTTAAGCTATCAGTCCTGGCTGTTGAAGCAGTCTTGAAGCCATGTCAGAGGCCCTAGGGTGGCCTAACAAACTCTGACACCAGAGGCCAGCACTACCTCATACGGCAAACAAACAAAAAGTAGTTTGAATTAGTGAACTCATTTCATTTGTATTTTTTAAGCGTCAGGACCGCTGGTAATTTTAAATTTTATGATGAAATGCAGCTGTTCAAATAGGTGTAAAACTAGATACCTATAATGTACTTGTACATGTTACAAAGAATTATATTTTTTATCCGTCAATATGGCACAAAGGTTTAGAATTACGCTTAGTGGCGTTAAGATATTAATTATGGCAGCTGTAAGCCGCCAGATTAGTTTTCTTGACATGTTATATACTTTATGTCACTTTCGTGATTAAGAGAAATCCCGTGATACCTCATTTATCAAAATACATTAAGCCGTTTAGGCTGTACGATGTGCCAAAGAAACAAAAAAAATATAGATACAGCTCAAAAACATAGCCCTCCACAGTCGGGCAAAATATTGTGTCTAATTGGATGTATGTTCGCCCATGACGTAAAAACTACTGGACCGATTGCGAAGCGGTTTTTACTGTTAAATAACTTAGGTTTTGATTAAAATTTAGTGCAATTCAATCAATCTATGTCAATCTGAAAGGTAGAAGCCGAGCAATCGGATCTTGACGAATTTGTTTTTTTAGGTCCTGGGCCTGCAGTCTCGACATAGATAGTGATTGATTTACAACCGAAATCTGTCGCAAAGTCCGATTATAACGATATTTGGTAGGGTCTACTAAATTACGCCACCCAAAGGTCTCTGCCATGGCTTAATGACTGCTATTTATCAATAGTGGCAGGGACCAACATCTTAACGTGCCCTCCGAAGCACGGAGCGATGGAATAACGCACATAACTTAGAAAAGTCACTAGCTATAACGATAGGCCTATTATCTACATCTACATTATAATAAAACTTTAGTAAGGCCAAATCATACATGAAATAGCTATTTTTTGAAAATTATAATTGTGGCTAACTTCATTAATGATATGGAGGCCAAACAGTTTTTTTATTAATTTTGTCCGTCAGTCTATCTTTTTGAACACGCATCACGTTGAATCTACCAGACAGATTTTGATGCAACTTGGCACAATCATAGCTATGGATGATATGGATCACATGAATGTTATGGATTAACATTAAGAATACTTTTTATCTCAAAAAACAATCAAAGTATATTATGGTTTAATATTTGGAATTTACTTCTTACCCCGAAAAATCAAAGGGTTTCTGTGGGATAGGGGTTTAAAGTTATGTATAAATATTATTTTACCGATAAATAGTGTAGGCAAAACGGATGAAATTTTGCAATGAAATGTCGATATGGCAAAACAAAAATACAATAAAAATATATTTTTCGGCATAAAAAATAATTACTTTTTATCCCGAAAAATATAGAGTTCTTGCCGGATAGGGCTTAAAAGAGTTATGTAACAGTATCATTGCACCATTCGATTATGTTGCCAATACGGATCAAATCTTTAAAAATAAATATCATATAAACAAATATATAAAGGTATTTTCAAATAGAGTCCAATATTTAGCATATAATGGGCTGAATCTTTTGATTCGTTAAAAGCGAGAGAGGAAAACGTCGTCAACATAGTCGCTATGCTGTCATAGCTATGTTTATAATGAACCTTCTGGCGACTGTGAGTTAGTTCAATACACAGTAGGTATATTTATTTTATTTTATTTTTATTTATTCGAAAAAGTTAGTGTTTTATAAACCTAGCTTAAATTAAAAATATATCTAATCACTATTTAACCGTTTTTGCATATTTTTAATACATATTAAAGGAAACCACAAGAAAAAAAAAACATCAGATCAATTGGTCAACAGGAAGGGGGTAAAATTTAAATTACTAGATTTTGCCCACACTGGACACAAACAAAGGAAGCTAAATAAAACCGTTTATATAATTAAAAAACATTTGACGTCTGAACATTGACCAAGGTCGATGCGTCTGAACGAAGTTTGATGAAATTTGGTATTTTGGTACTTTTGGTTCTGGAACAACCACTGACCTGATTTAGACTCACGTACTCTAATGCAGCTCAGTGGAAATAACACATAGGATCCTTAAATCCCAGAAAAATTACCACGCGTGCAGAGCTGTGGGCTCAACTAGTCATACATAAGTACGTCCATGATGTTTTCATCTCAAAAACAAAAGCACTACTAGCTGCCATAAAATATGTTTCTACCTTATTAATATATGAGTTTTATTACTATTTTATTACTTAATCTTATATACCTACATAAGTACTAAGTTCAATAATGCCTTGCTACACACCGATGTAATTATTATTGTTTGTTTGCTATCGGATATTGGGTGTAATCCAAACAAAATATACAATACGGCTAGGAAATTAAGATAATATGGAATGGTGGATATCATAATAAAAACGTATTCTAGTATGGAAGAGAGGATGGACATAATAAAGGCGTATTGAGCAGAAATGATTTTGTGATTGTTAGATAACTGATAATAAAAGTTCTGAGTATTTGTATACAAAGTTGGCGTCTTTCTCTTCTATTTATTATTTTGAGCCACGCCAAATGACGTGAACTTGACGAAGATAGCTTTTCTTGTAAGACTTGCATGAGAGAAAAAGCAAAGATAAAAACAGAAACACTATCGTTACCCTTGTAACAATCGAAATAAGTTAAACAGCTTGGTTTGTACATATTTTCTATTAAAAAGGCGCACGCAATATTAACCATTCAAAACTTAAAGAGCAGGAGCAATAAGATTTAAATATCACATGTGATATATCAATAAATAAAAGGAGGTCTGATCTTAACAAACACCTAACCTACACATTTCTACATATTACTTAGATCCTAATTCTAAATGAACAGTTATTTACTAGTACAGTTATCGAACTTTATTGACGAAACATAATGTTATTTGATCTCCGAGGACCTGGTTCAAATTTAGAAAGAGCCCTACCCTTACATTTGGCAGCAAACAACGGAGCTGTCTCTTCACATCCACCCCGCAATATTTCTTCCACCCTTTATGCCAACGTAATCACAGTGGGCCTGCGGCACAGTGACTGAGGTTGTTGAATATTACTTTTTAGGCATGGATATTAAGGCTATAATGTTGTAAGCAGTTGATAGACTCGGACATTATTTTGCGGAAATCAATGTTTAAAATGTACGAAGAAAAACTATGTAGATTACTTGCGCCAAACTGTTAGTCAAACTAATGATAAATAGAAAAATATTAAAGAAACTAATATTTATATAATCCATGTTAACCAAACCTTTACCAAAATTGAACTAACGTAAAATAAAAAGTTTTTTTTGACAATGTCCTTCTTTACTTTTTCAAGGTCCTTCGCACATCGATTATACATTAATTTTATGAATGGTACTTTAATATTATGTATATATGCAATGTGGTAAGATATAACAAAAACTCTTTTCGCAACAGTTTTCATAAAAGTTAGAACGTAATGTTACGTACGTAAAGTAGTTTATTAAAAGGTGTACAAAATATTAAAACATTCAGATGACATCTTATCAAATCCATGTCCATGAGGGATTAAATAAGTTCTGATATTTAAGGATACTATTCTGTGGACGGCTTTTTTACAGCGGACTACCTTTTTACCTACGCTACGCTGATTCGAGTTTCTAGCTAAAAATCAACAAATTTATACTTATAACAAAGCAATAGGAACTAAAAAGTCAGTACGATGAAGATAATTAAAAAAAATGCTCTAAGGTACATAAAATAAGCTACTGAACAAGATTATAACATTTTTAAAATTCGTGTCTGTCTATTTGTATGTTTGTCTGTATGTTTGTTCGCGCATCACGTAAAAACTGGTTGCGATGTAGTTTTCACTGTTGCAAAGCTTATATTTTGACTTAAAAACAGGAGTACTTTCTATCTCAATCCGATGAGTAGAAGCCGAGCAATCGATAAAATATTTTAGACGGCTGAAGGAATTTTGATCAAATGTTGGTATATTGGTATTTTAAGCCCTGGAATAGCACAAAGATTACTCTTAGCCTTCAGAAATTACCACGCGTGCGAAGCCGCGGGCATCAGCTAGTTAGAATATAAAAAATGAAGCCTGCATCTCAAAATAAGCCAGCTTACGCTAGTTGCTGCCGTGTCGTGACTCGTGACTAGACGCAAAAGGTTTCCTAGGCCGCGATTAATTTGCGATGCCCGTTAAGAATTTGTGTGATGAACATTGTCAAATCGTAAAATTAAAATTTTAAAAATAATGTTCATTTCGATCACATAAAAAATTATAATGAAAGATTCTTTAAAAATTCTAATACCAATTTCCGAATGGATGTTAAGATTTTTTAAGAAATTAATAAAAGTGGGAATTTAACTACTGATAACTTAAATATTGTGACATAATCTTGAGCCTGAATCTGTTCAGTATAGGCAAATGTCTTACAAAAACTATCAAGCAATTTTGAACTTTAAGCTTTTAGAAGTTGAATAATTTTGGCTTGGTGTCAAGGGCAATTAAGTCTTTTATACGCAATAAGCTATTTACATTCTTGCAAGATGGTTTTCACGAAGATTGGGAGACGCTTTAGTCTTTGAGGCCTTAAGGTTTGCCCGTTTTCATTATAATGCAAAGAAATAAATGTATACGTTGCTACTTTTGGATATGTTAAAGATACGACGAACAAACATGCTCAAGATCTGTCATAGTAGTTGTTTTAATTTGAATGGGTAGTCCAGTAAGCGTAATTCAACTTCTTTTGGGGCTGATTACTTTATCTCAGCCGATTTCTCCTTCAATTGCGGACCGTTTGTTTTTATTTTCAAATTCATTATTTGTTATTCATCCAATACATCCTACGTAGGTACCTATGCTTGTTATGATCTATTAATTTAGCACTTACTTCCACTATTCTAGGAGATGTTATGGCAGTTGATCGAAAAGTCAGGACATATTTAAGAAGATATGTCTACCATATCCATTTCTCTTTATTTATAGAGACAAAATCATGATAAAGTTGTAAAAACAATAAGCACGCTAACCCACAGAGTAACTAGAGTGGCTATAAGGTATTTATGCCATATATTTATTATGTTGCTATGATGCAGCTAGCAACCATTTATTGTTTCATTTTTTATTCATTTTTGAAATTAGTGTTGTGAAAATTTGATACTCTGAAAATAAGTCGATATTGTTTGAAGATTAATCTGTTATCGATTTAAACAGAATTGGCGGGTGTAAGCCTTGTGTTAGAGTCATAAGTAGATCAGTACATGTCTCTGAACCATTTTAGTATGTAAATTATGTAATGACAAAGACATCAAATTAAACTTGGGTTTTAAGACTTTATCTCGGACCCTATTGATCCTAGATTAGTAGTTTCTTCACAAAAGTGATAGATCTCATAGATATCTTCTTTTTGGATGCTAGTTGTCAAACTAAAAATGACTATAACTCGAAAACTATTGATCCTAGACTAGTAGTTTCTTGACATAAGTGATAGATCTCATCGAGATCTTCATTTCATATGACAGCTGTCAAACTTAAAAGGGGTTTATTTTGGTAACTATTGATTCTAGACTAGTAGTTTCTTTACAGAAGTGATAGATCTCATCGAGATCTTCATTTCATATGACAGCTGTCAAACTTAAAAGGGCTTTATTTCAGAAATTATTGATCCTAGACTAGTAGTTACTTTTCAGCAATGATGGATCTCTTCAATATCTTCATTTTGGATGACTTTTGTTAAAATAAAAATGGCTATAACTCGGAAACTATTGATCCTAGATTAGTAGTTTCTTTACAGAAGTGATAGATCTCATTGAGACCTTAATTTCACATGACAGCTGTCAAACTTAAAAGGGTTTTATCTCGGACCGTCTTGATTCTAGACTAGTAAATTCTTTACAGAAGTGATAGATCTCATCGAGATCTTCATTTCATATGACAGCTGTCAAACTTAAAAGGGCTTTATTTCGGAAATTATTGATCCTAGACTAGTAGTTACTTTTCAGCAATTATGGATCTCTTCGATATCTTCATTTTGGATGACATTTGTTAAAATAAAAATGGCTATAACTCGGAAACTATTGATCCTAGATTAGTAGTTTCTTTACAGAAGTGATAGATCTCATTGAGACCTTAATTTCATATGACAGCTGTCAAACTTAAAAGGGTTTTATCTTGGACCCTATTGATCCTAGACTAGTAAATTCTTTACAGAAGTGATAGATCTCATCGAGATCTTCATTTCATCTAAAACGGAGATATCGATAAGATCAATCATTTCTGTAAAGAAACTACTAGTCTAGGATAGCTAATTTAAGAGTTATAGCCCTTTTAAGTTTGACAGCTGTTATCCAAATCGGAGATATAGATAAGATCTATCACTTCTGTAAAGAAACTACTAGTCCTGGACCAACAGTTTCCGAGTCCAGTCTTTTTGAGTATGACAGATCCATTTTCATAAATGCGCTTTGACGTCATAAACGTATCACAGGTAGTACATAAAGTTTTTATAAAATCGATACAAAGTAATAGTCTTTCGACCTGATGTTTTGTTGTTTGGGTCACATCACTATGAGGTCGGACATTTTTAATTCTTTGTTTGTTTCGTTGCTATGCGTCATGGACGTTGTGACATGACAAGTCCTGTGTCTATTAAACATTTCCTTCGTCATTGCGCTAACCTCAAAACGAAACATATTGACAACATTTTGAATTTATGAGATTAGTTACCATAGTTAAACTAGGGTCATCAGAGGATTATCTTTAGTGCCATAGATGTTACTCGAATCAGCCATAAGCTTCGTTTTGTAATAAGATTTATGTTTAGTCCACGGTCTAAGCCCAGTACTTTCATTAGTCTATGTTTTTTAATAAGATGGTTGATGTTTCATCAGGGACCAAGTCTGATATCCTTAGATGAGAATGGGGATAATGCACTTGTCCATGAGTTTATTTTTGAGAGACAGTAGTTGGTCTCCTCCCATGAGCTCTTTTATCGACCAATAGCTCTTCCAGACGTTTTCCGAGCGTCTAGCAACTTCCATCCAAATAGTCTCGCCTGGAAAGAGACTATTTGGCTGAGATAAACATAGTCATAGACATATTCAATCTCCGCACCCCCACCTCTATTCGAAGTTTGTAGCTGTTTATCACACGACCGACTAACCTTCACACTGCTCTGTCACACTGGTGTGATGGTTAGGAAGAAAATTTACTCCTGTCATGACTTTGGTTTTTGACATATTCATCGCCAGTCCAATGTCGAGGCTTGCATTGTTGCGCTGCTGAATCATGAGCTTAGTTCTTGAGCTGTGGAAGAAAAAAGACGATGTCGTCGGCAAGCTTGAATTTTTTAATCCGTTGTTGTCAACGAGGTTGCCCTTATTCTCCCAGAATTATGGTGGAGACTTTCGAACGCTTTGGAGAAGCCTATGGATGCTAGGTACAGTGGTTGATTAAATTCATAGTAATTTTCGATGATTTTATTCAATGATTAAAGATGGTCTATAGTGGAGAAGCCTCTACGAAAGCCGGCTTCTTCGGCTGGTTGATTTAAGTCAAGGTTACCAGAGGTACGGTTTTCTATCACCTTGATAAAAGCTTTGTAGAGGTGGGAGACAAGGCTGATGTGTCTATAATTTCCTATATCGCTTCTTTCGCCCTTTTTATAGGTTAAAAATATATTGAATGACAACAATTTACAGAGAAGGTGCCTGTTCTAAGAATGAGACTGAAAAGATTGGTGATGTGCGGTAGTAGTACTGGTTCCCCAACTTTTAGGGTGTCGGTGGTGATGCCATCCCTGCCAGGGCTGCGACTGTATCTCATGCTCACAATCGCTCGATGTACTTCGAAACCGGTTATCGTTGATATATCTTCGGAGCATAAGTACGCCTCTGGGGTGTTTTGAGGTACTGAGGGAGATTTACTATACAAAAGTTTATAGAAATCGGTGCAAATTTTGAGTTATTTTTTCTTATTGCCTTGTTTCACCCCGTTACGATCTTTAAGGCTGCTGATGGAAGTTTTGCATTTGTCTATGCCCTTTATAGCCTTTCGCAGTGCCTTTATAGATTTTCATCTAATGCTATTTGCACTATTTTAATGTTATTGTGTCTAAGATCTTGCCTGATGCTGATTAAAATAAATAAGACAACATTACTTATATTTACAAAAAAATTGTAGGTCATTGGTAGACTGTTCAGATTTAAAGATTTAACCATAAGACAATCTGAAGAAGAAGTGAAGAGTTTATAAGCTAAATTTAATCAATCCTGATTAATCAATCGAAGCGTTATGTACACTAGTTCTCACTACACTAGTGTATGTACACATACACTAACAAACTGTCAAAATTGCATACTATTGAGCTATTGACTAGCACATTTTGACTGACATTCATATAATTTTTTTAGCACTGCCGATGACATCGTGTATGATTTCAATTACTTGCTGTCGCTGCAAAGGCGAGCTTTTGGTTTTGTGTGGCGCTGGAGAGCTAGTTCTAAAGACTGAGCTAGACAGCTGAAGACCGAGCTCAGGGTCTTGCATCAGGAGAGCCCTACGTCCAGCAGTGGACAAATATAGGCTGATGAGGATGATGATGATAATGTGATAGGCTGCGCAGCTCACATGAAGGTAAATTTGTTTTTTTTAACAACAAGCTTTTTAGTCCCACTGTCGCTTCTTTCTTTCTCTCAGTGAGAGAAGGCCTATGTCTCAGCAGTGGAGACGTAATAGATACGTTACAGTAACAGTATGATGATGATAAATAGGTCCTAACCAAAGATAATATTCCATTTTGCAACAATATTATTGTAACGCATATTTTTACTCATGGCAATCCAAAATACATACCCGTGAAATAACCCTTATATTAAAAAACTTAAATAATAAATTGAACCTCATCAAAAAACATTAAGTAGGCGAAACACAATTTCTTTCAGCCTCCCAGAGGCCGCAATAAAACCGAAAGATTATTTGCAAACGAAACACCGAAAGCTCCCAACAACAGAACGTAGTCACAGTGATAGCGGGATGAACATTTTAGGTATACATCTATCATAATGATCCCCATTATGATTTTATATGCGTACGTGGCTGAAATAAAACGCACATCAAGTCATAGTCATGATTTTTGTATAGTAATCAATTTACTGCTTTGCGTATAAAATGTTACTGAATGCCCATGCGGGACATGATTTTCGTGTATGGTCTGTCTATGTAATTTTGAGTTGTGGCAATTTTAATTCCAACTGTGTGTGAATAGGTATTAGGTTTTTTGTTAAAGTGAAAAAACAATTTTGGTCATCAACATTTTTAGAATTTTGTTGACGCACGCAAGGTTCTTTCTTACCATATTTTTAAGAAGATCATAGTTGATTCAAAAATGCCTTTACCCAGCGGATCAACCTGCATTTTTTTTTAATATAAAAATATACCCTTTCTAATGTTATCCCAGAACCCAAAGAAATTTATTCCGCCGTTGGAGCCCACTGCTATCAAACATGCATATTTGCATATTTCATAATGTACTTAAATACAGGTATTTGCATTTTTACTCGTACATATATAAATTTAAGGCATTACTTTATGCTAAGATGCGTGCTTCGACATGAACGAACACTCCCACGATACAAGACAATGAAAACAGTTTACCTAAAAATCGTATGAAATTCTCAATGACATCGTCACTAAATGATAAACACTCTGCTTTTACATCAGGTAAAATCATCAAACAAGTAGTTGAAAAACAAACCCTCTGTACACTTGTACTTTACCTCTCACTCCCCGCTCGCTCCACAACCTCGCCCTTTCTAAGAACAATTTTCAGCTCCGCTGAGCCGCGTAATGTTATTTATCTACTAAAATGACAGGATCCGATATAAATAAGTAAATCATTTCATCTCTTAAATAGGGTTTTTTTCAGTTTATTGTGGTCAGACTATGTGATAGTTGGGTTTCAGTGGCGAGGCGTGGAAATTAAAGAAAGGTAGCCGTACAAAAAAAAAAAACACTCACCACAAACTTCAAAAAAAAACAATTCCACTGTCCTTTGAAGAGAAATGCCCCACCTTCACCATACATGGAAGCACCGATATTTTAATAAGTTTTGAAAAAGTTTTGTATTTAAAAAAGTCGGTTAAGCAACAGTCTATTTAAATTAGATACACATACGTATCGAACTAACTCACTGGCACTTACAAGTTGGGATTTGACTGCCCTAGTTTATAAGTTAGGAAAATTAGAATTAAGAGACATTTCAATCAACTGCTCAAGATCTTGCATGGGAGGGAAAGAAATCGAAAAAACAGAGTGCACATCTTAAAAAGTTGTTCTGCTAAAGAATTAGATAAATTAGACCATTTCAATTGATGATCTGTGAGGAGATGTGAGTAAATACAAAATACAAAACAAAACATATTTTTTTGGAATAAAATGAATAGCAAACAAGTCACAAATGAAATAAAATGTATATATGTTTTTTACCTACATTTACCCTTAAGGCAATGAATACGATCATTTTATTATTTTCTCGAACTATCTATACAGTAAAACTGTAACAGGTCCAATTCAGAACATGTTTTTTTTTAATGATGGTTCTCTGTATTCGATACTGAAGCCACACTGTATTTTTTTAATTTATGTCTCTCTGTCTGTCTGTATATTGGCCGCGCATCACGCCAAAACTACTGAATAAATTCAATTGAAACTTTTTAGGATTTGAGTTCATACTACGAGGTAGGTCATTGGATACTTTTCATCCCGAAAAATTAAAGGGTTCCCGTAGGATATTGGCTGAAAGTTATTTAAAAGAACACGTATGACGCTGAAACTACTGGACGACTTTTGATGCAACTTGACATTGTCATAGTTTATGCGATGGGTTAAAATTGAGGATACTCTTTATCTTAAAAAGAGTTTTTTCGGGATATGGGTCCAAAGTTATGTTAATTTTGAAGTAAGAAATGTCTACTTATACAATAAATATGTACTTATAATACAGCAATAAGAACGAAAAAGTCTGTAAAAAGAAAAAAAAACTAGGGTCCTTAAAATAAGCTACTGAACAAGAATATAACATTTATTTAAAACATGTCTGCCTATCTGTATGTTTTTATATTCGCGCATCATGTAAAAACTACTAAACCGATTGCGATATGTTTCTCACTGTTGGATAGCTTAGGGTTTAACTTAAAATCTGGTGTAATTGGTATCTCAATCCGAAGAGAAGAAGCCGATCAATCGATAAAAAACTTTTTGACGGCTGAAGATATTTTGATCACATGTTGGTATATTGGTATTTTAGGTCTTGGAACAACACAAGGAGTACTTTCAACCTGGAGAAATGACCACTCGTGTGGAGCCGTAGGCAACATCTAGTAGTTGATATAGTTTTTGTTTAACCAATTTCAGATACACCGTATGTCATTCAAAATGATATTCATTTATTTTAAATATTCTCGCGAGCTGTTCCACTTCTCCCTTAACAATAATAAGAGAACCAAAAAAATATCATTAAAAGGCGTCTGGATCACACATCATTGTATTTTTTTCTGACTCTCTATCCTTACTAATAATAAAGCAATAAGAACTAAAAAGTCTGGACAATAAAGATAATTAAAAAAAAAGGTCTAGGTTACTAATAAGCTACTGAACAAGAATACTTTTTTTTTCCGTAGGCGCCCTAGAGACATGTTGAGCGATCCGGACGATGAAATCGGTGCCACAGGCAGCGATAGATTCGTCCAACCCTTCCTCACCATCTTTCAACACAATTAGACACAGACACCAACCTCACCGGCGAGCTCGAAGGTCCCGTAATTAAAGACAATTTTATTCGCCTTCTTGCCGATTCTTCTCGAAAGTGTATTCCGAATCAGTGGTCAGTTATGCAAATAATTTAAAGGGCTACAGCCATTTCACCAAGGCCCCCTCGATTACTAATAAAACTAGCGATCCAGGGGTGTTTAATCAGACCCCCGTAATCAATGGCAACTGTCCAAGCCGAGGTTCGTGCCCCTGGGTGCCCTTGAGCAAGTGGCCAAAACTTAACTTTGGCGTGCGCCTTCTGCGTCATGCATTGCGGCAGAGCGATTTCGCGCCCGCCCAACCGACCGGTGACGTTGAAGAGGTCCGTTTTAGACCAACAGCATATACACCACTATTTTTAAATTACCAAAAAAAAAACAGCTGTATCTACTGCTGGTAGTGAGTACATCTATGCTAAAAAAAAAAACAAAAAAGATAGCAAAATATTATCCTACAAAAAAGTCAATAATTGATCACGTTTACATAGATTCGCACACCTAAAATAAATTCTTGCTAATTCATTCATAAATAGGTACCTATGTAGGTACCTATTTATGAATGAATTAGCAAGAATTTATTTCCCCGCACCCGCGCCACCCCCGCCCACGTCTATCCCTTTCGTATCGGCATATTGGTCGGCGCGGTTCCTTTTTTCCTAATTACTAATTAGTCGCGTCGCATCGCACACGCCGTTCCTACGCCGCTTGATAACCGTCGCGATGGCTTATCAATTTTCACCTCGTGAATACACGTTAATGTTACGTGCATATTTCCTGTCTGGGGAAAATACGAGCGAAGGACTCAGAATGTACCGTGATTTGTATCCTGACGCTCGACAACCGAACTTCGCTACAATGTTACAATGTCGAGTGTCTACCAACGTATGCTGGACCACGGCTCGGTTTTTACCCCGTCACATGCACAAGGACGAGGGAGACCTGCGCTTCCTCAAAACGTGTACGATGATGTAGGTACTGAGCTAATTCGAAGAAGATCCCCGCAGAAGCACCAATGATGCCGCTCGCCATTTAGGAATTAGCCAGTACTGCGCTTGGAGAATAGTGCATTCAACAGGAATGCATCCATACAGGAAAACGCAAGAACTGACTACAATCGACCGAGTTCCGAGAATTACATTTTGCAATTGGATTTTGAACAATCTCGACGCTAATGTGTTATTTTCTGACGAGTGTTTATTCACAAGGATTGGACTGTTTAATCAACACAATGAACATTGGTGGTCGGCCCGAAATCCAAAACTGACGCGTCAACATTCTTTACAACATCGATTCAGTGTAAATGTGTGGGCGGGAATTTTGAACGACAGACTAATCGGCCCGTAATCACAGGAGAAACTTATTTAAACCTTCTCCGGACAATGGTGTCTTCGATGCTGGATGAAGTTCCGCTGGCATATCTGCAAGGTGTGTTTTTTCAACAGGACGGCGCCCCGCCGCATTATCATAGAATGGTAAGGGAATACCTAAACGATCAATTCGGAGATCGATGGATTGGTCGCGGTAGACCAATACCGTGGCCAGCGCGTTCGCCGGATTTAACACCTATGGACTTCTTATTATGGAGCAAAATAAAACGGCGTGTTTATGTGAGTGAACCAGACACTATGCAAGTGTTAAGACAGCGCATCATAGACGCTTTTGACGAAGTGAAAAGCCTAAACATTTTAATGTCATTACGCAGTAATCTGTGTAAACGTGCTCGCTTGTGTATTGATAATGAAGGTGGTCACTTCGAACAATTGTTAAAATACTTGTAAGTTAATTTCTAAGCAGTGTAAATAGTAATAACAATTGGAGAAGCGAAATGTATATTTTCATGGTTTTAGTTTGAACCTCACACGCTAGATGGCGATAGCGTCGTAAGAGCCATTCCTGCATCGCGCAAACGCTTGTGTATTGTGAATCGGCAGTGGTCTCGGCAAACTTCGTTTTAATTGTACTCACCTGCACTCCGGACTGGTTGTTTTATTTGTAGCTTCGTGTACAAATTGGTCCATCGAGACGGGATTTTTGAGTCAGTGCCTTCTGACTTCGGTAGTCCTCGTGGAGGGGGGATTTACCTACACTTCGCACCTATAGGCAGTGGATCGCTGTCTGGGGCGAAATTTCAGTGAGGCTATTTCCACTATTGGGAGTGGATCAGCTCCTCGTCTGGCGCCGGGTTTTGGACCCTGGAAGCCTGAGGAAGAAGTCATCATCAGCACATCGGCTGGTCATCATCAGTACAGCGGCACCGTGAGGGGTGCTGTTTGCAGACGGAGCAGGGAGCCAGCAAGGTGTCCAGGAAAGGGTGCAGTTCAGCAGCAACGGATCGGTGACGTCACGAATCGGCCAAGTGGGAGATGACGTCAGGATTCGGTCAAGAGTGAGTGAAGTTAAGTGAACAAATAATTGTGAGTACTTTCATATTAATTTTCAAGAGTAAATTAACATTAATTTTCACGAGTAAATTAATTTTACATTATTTCATATTGAAGAAAGAAAATTAATAATCAAGAAATTGAACTTTATCTCAATGATAATTTTAACTTGTAATATTAATTTCAACATACAATCTAAAGTTATATTTCAACTTAGAAAATTTAGAGTTAATAATTTTAGGACTTAGAATAGTTTGTAAAAGTCGGTTGACACGGGGAACTTATGGCCGATTTTCAAATTGTGACAAGGTTCTTCAAACACTTGTAATATTTTTACGACTTTTTGAGACTTGTATTTTTTTTCTCTGTTTGTTTAGTAATAACATCTATCATCATGCAGGGTAAATTAAATTTGCAAAAGGATGTGTATGGAAATATTGTTAGAACTCATGCAAATTTTCGGAAATCACCTAAAGAACGAATTTCAGAATCTTATGTACAAACCAGACTTGAGATTCTTGAACAGTTGTGGAGTCGTTTTATGCAAGTTCATCATGACATTATGTCAGAGTCTGTTGATTGGGAAGAATTACAAGAAACATCATACATTACAGATAATTTGTTTGAAAAAACTGAAGAAGTGTACATTAATTATAAATGTGATCTCATGAAGCATCAGGTTAAAAAAGCGTCTTATCAAAGTAGCCAAAATAATAGCGATGGTAATCAGAATCAAACGTCATCTTTAAAATTACCCAGAATAACGATTCCTACGTTTTCAGGGAAGTACGATGAATGGATAAGCTTTCGGGATTTGTTCAAATCGCTAGTTGATTCCAATGCTTCGTTGGATGACGTGCAAAAACTGCATTATTTAAAATCGTATCTGACGGGAGAGGCAGAGCAGTTGGTAAGGCAGTTGCCTATCATTGCAGCTAATTACAATGAATGTTGGAGTCAATTAGAGAATAGGTTTAACAACAAGAATTATTTGGCAAATTGTTTGTTGAAACGCCTCATAAATCAAAAAGGTACAATGATTGAATCGTCCGCTTTCATAAAGGAGCTAATAGATACAACTGTAGATTGCCTACACGGGTTAAAAAATATAGGTGTTGATGTCGCATCATGGGACGTTATTGTAATTCACATCATTGCGAACAAATTAGACTCAGAAACGCGCAAGCAGTGGGAGTTGAAGGTTGCGGGAGAGAGCTCCAATGAGCTACCTAAATTCACAGTGTTTAGAGACTTTTTGCAAAATAGATTTAGAGCACTTGAGTTTATTGAGCCCAACTCTAGACCCAAATCTTCAAATCTTACTTATGGTAAACAAACAAAACATCATAATGTCTTACATGTTGCTAATGCGGCTTGCGAATATTGTACAAGCGATCACAAATTGTATTCATGTAAACAATTTGCAAAGTTGGAGTTAGGCAAGAGACGTGATTTTGTGTACACTAGTCGCTTATGTTATAACTGTTTGGGCAGTAACCACTCGGCAAGAAGTTGTCCGAGTAACTCAACTTGTAGAGTTTGCAAGGGGAAGCACCATTCTTTGCTTCATCCTAACAGCGGTTCAGGTGGAGGTATTCAACGCGTTAGCACAGCCAGTTCACCATCTGGGGTAGGTATGGTCAGCTCATCCGCTGAGAACTCAGCGGCTCACTCCAGCTCGGTAGACGTGGCACCAGTGGTATCATGTTTTGGTCAGGTTCCGGTAAAGAAGCAAGTTTTCTTGGCGACAGCGGTTGTGTTGGCGGAAACTTCTAGAGGTGACACACACTGTATCAGGGCGTTGTTAGACCAAGGATCTCAGGCATCCTTCGTCTCGGAAGCAACAGCCCAATACTTGGGTCTTAAGAAATATCCAGTAAAGGGAATCATATCAGGTCTGGAAGGAAACAAAACTACCATTGCGAAGCACATGGTTGAAATCAAAATTCGATCACGAATTTCTCAAGATGTAGTCATCAAACTGCAAGCGTATGTGCTTAAGTCGATAACTACATATCTTCCGACATGGAAAATGGCAGAAGTGGATTGGTTGGATAAAGATATGTATATTCTTGCAGATCCTCAATATCACACACCAAATAGAATTGATCTTCTTTTAGGTGCAGAAGTTTATGGACAGGTCATCCAAGACGGAATCAAGAAGGGACCTCAAGGATATCCTGTAGCTCAAGCAACATCACTAGGATGGATTTTATCAGGTTTATCCCAAAAGTCACACTGTACATCCGAAAATGCTGTGGCAATGCATTTGAGCGTGGAAGATGATGGAACTTGCCAATGTAAATCGCTCAAAAGATTTTGGGAGATTGAAGCAGAGCCCATGTCACAACAAAAGATTATGTCAGACGAAGAAGCTCGCTGTGAAAAGCTCTACGCCGAAACAACGGAAAGAGACGCAGATGGAAGATACGTCGTGCGACTTCCTTTTAAAACGGAAACTCCCGAATGTGTTGGTGGTGATTCAAGAACAATCGCTGAAAAGAGATTAAATGGATTAGAAACAAGATTCAAAAGGAATCCAGAGCTTAAGGAAAGGTACAAAAAAGTATTTGAGGAGTACTTACATCTTGGATTTATGGAGAAAGTTCCTGAAACAGAGAAAGACTGTACTGAAGCGGTATACTTACCGCATCACCCGGTAATTAGAGATGATAAGGACTCTACAAAACTCAGAATTGTCTACGATGCGTCCTGCAAATATAAGAATGGGGTTTCATTAAACAATACATTAATGATTGGACCTACACTACAACCAGAACTTCGACACTTGTTGATGCGTTGGCGCCAATATCCTATATGTATAGCAGCTGATGTAATCAAAATGTATTGTCAAGTGAAGGTGTCAAGGAAAGATGCAAACTATCAAAGATTATTGTGGAAAGACAACTCGGATGAAAATGCAAAAGATTATCGACTTTTGAGGGTTACCTTTGGCACTGCAGCTGCTCCGTACCTAGCCGTGAAAAGTTTGCAGCAAGTAGCTTATGATGAAGGAGCTGCGTATCCTTTCACATCTGAAAGAGTTTTAAATGACTTTTATATGGACGATCTCCTGACTGGATGTAGCTCTGCAAAAGAAGGAATGGTTATTTATCAAGAAATGAATGAATTACTGAAGAAAGGAGGGTTTGAGTTGCAAAAATGGATGAGTAATAGTGATGAGTTATTACAAGCAATTCAACAAACAGAAGCTAGAAAGGATGACGTTCAAGAAGAACTCAAGCTCAAAATGGACGAAGTAGTTAAATTGCTGGGACTTACCTGGAATCGAAGAACCGACCAGTTCCGGTACTCGGTAACGCTTCCACTTGAACCTGGACCTGAAACAAAAAGAAAAGTTATATCTCACATCGCACGCTTATACGATCCCTTAGGGTGGGCGGCACCCATTGTGATCGTGGCAAAGGTATTGATACAAAAGCTGTGGATAGCAGGGTTAGATTGGGATGAGGAACTAACAAGCAAATTAGCGGAAGAGTGGAATACTTACCGTGAAGGATTACCAAAGTTGAAACAGATAACCATACCTCGGTGGCTTGGCACAGACACGAATGATGCTCTCGTAGAACTTCATGGATTCTCGGACGCTTCGAAGACAGCATTTGCGGCTGCGGTATATATTCGGAGAATTGATTCAGTCGGTAACGTTCACGTTACTTTGGTTACAGCCAAGACAAAGGTAGCACCCATCAAACAGGTTTCCATACCAAGATTGGAACTGTGCGGAGCAGTACTTCTTACTAGATTGCTGATTGAAGTTGCGGAGACTTTAAAAATAGACAAGTCAAACATTCGGGCATGGACTGATTCAACTGTGGTCCTAGCGTGGATCAACAGTCACCCGAGTCGTTGGCAAACGTTTGTCGCGAATCGGGTGTCCGAAATATTGACAACTCTAGAGTCAAACCAGTGGTCACATGTCTCTTCTGGTCAGAATCCAGCAGACTGCGCATCAAGGGGAATAACCCCTGAAGAACTGTCAAATCAGCCACTGTGGTTCAATGGTCCAGAATTCTTGCGAAACAACGTCGTCAAACTCTGTAAGACCAAGAACATTGAAACACAGTTGGAGGAGATTAAGGTTCATGTTGCAACGGCAGAGGTACCTATTTCGAACAGATACTCAACGCTCACGAAATTAAATAGAGTAGTAGCGTATTGCAGGCGATTTCTGAATTTAATGAAACCGGTTAGTGAACGCCACTGTCAAGACTACCTGTCATCACTAGAACTGATGGAATCGCTGGAGGTTTGTGTGAAGCAATGTCAGAAGGAACATTTTGCAGAAGAGCTGTCACTTCTTAAAAGAAATGGCAAATTTAGCAAATTAAAAGGACCACTCAAATCTTTTAATCCTTTCATTGATGGTAGAGACGTGTTGCGAGTGGGCGGAAGATTAGATAGGTCATCAATGAGTGAAGGTATAAGGCATCCAATTTTGCTGCCAAAGGGGTCAACTTTAACGGATCTTGTAATATCCGATGCCCATGCAAGAACTCTACATGGTGGCATTCAGCTAATGTTGCAATATTTGAGTACCAAATATTTCATTTTGGGAGCAAAGCCTTTAGCGAAAGCTTGTGTACGTAAGTGTGTAACATGCATCAGACACAACGCAAAAACATCTACGCAATTAATGGGACAATTGCCAGCTGCCAGAATTACACCAAATAGAGCTTTTAAATGTAGCGGTGTAGATTTCGCGGGACCCGTACAAGTACGAACAACAAAGGGTCGTGGTCACCAAGCATACAAGGGATACATATGCCTATTTGTATGTATGGCAACTCGAGCTGTGCACTTAGAGGTGGTTAGTGATTTAACCACTCAGGGATTTCTCGCTGCGTTCAAACGTTTTGTCGCTCGAAGAGGAAATTGTACAGATATATGGAGTGACAACGGTTTAAATTTTGTTGGAGCTTCCCGTGAACTGCAAGCTTTATTCGCTTCAGAAAGTTCAGGTATTCTGAAGGAGATAGCTTCATCTCTGGCTATGAACGGAACTACATGGCATTTTATTCCACCTCACTCACCCAACTTTGGCGGTCTGTGGGAGGCAGGAGTTAAATCCACGAAGTTTCACCTCAAAAGGGTCATAGGTGACACAACATTAACTTACGAGGAGTTATCCACCGTCTTAACGCAGATAGAGGCGTGTCTTAACTCCAGACCAATGTCAAGGCTTGACTCGGAGTCCGATTCAATGGGAGATGTTTTAACACCGGGGCATTTTCTCGTAGGTGAGCCAATTATAACTGCCCCTGATTATAATTTTGAGACGTCAACGGTAACTAGTTTGCGTAGGTGGCAACTCACCCAGAAAATGTTGCAAATTTTCTGGAGACGTTGGTCGCAAGAATATATGAGAAATTTTCTTCACCGTTACAAATGGTCATACCAAAACCCAGAACCTGCAGTAGGCAATGTAGTATTGGTAAGGGAAGACGACTTGCCACCAGCTAGATGGCTTCTTGGCCGAGTGATTACTAAACATCCAGGGTCGGATGGGATCACAAGAGTTGTCACGTTGCGGACAAAATGTTCCGTCATCAAACGGCCAACTTCTAAATTAATTTTACTTCCTGTAACCGTTTAATTAAGTGTCAGGTTTAAGAAAAAATACTTATACTGTGTTGTTGTTGGTATATGTTCATGTTTAATAGTTATTTTAATTTTTGTTAATGTTAAAGGTCTGCTATAATAATAGCGCTTACAAAAAATGACCGCTTCACGGTGGGCGGAGGAGGTTATATTAAGAACAAATATGTATTCGTCCTTGGTGGGCGGAATGGAGAAGCAAAATGTATATTTTCATGGTTTTAGTTTGAACCTCACACGCTAGATGGCGATAGCGTCGTAAGAGCCATTCCTGCATCGCGCAAACGCTGGTGTATTGTGAATCGGCAGTGGTCTCGGCAAACTTCGTTTTAATTATGCTCACCTGCACTCCGGACTGGTTGTTTTATTTGTAGCTTCGTGTACAACAATAGTTGTAAATAGCTGATTATAAACTGTTAAATACTCCAAAATTCCTTTGTTTCTAACTTAATAACTTTTAAATTTAACTTGGTTCATTGTGATACCCATAGAAGTATTAGGATAATCCTAATACTTCTATGGTGATACCTAAGTGTTGGTATTTTAATCTAAAACAATTCAACACCTACCTACCCAATAAATAAAGTAATTTTGCCGGTCCTAAGCCCGTAAAAGTATGAAGGAAAGTTAGAATTAATCAAATAAAGTATTTTTATGCTACATTTCATATATTATTTCGTATGTAGGTACCTACTTAAACAGACACCTACTTTATTTTGTTATTGATAAAATGGTAGCTAGCGTGACAGTCGAGGTAATTGAACGCGCGATAAAATGCGAGAAAGAGTAGGACAGAGATAGTTTTCACTACTCACGCGCACTATGTGATTTCATTCATTATTAATTGCATAGTATTTTTAGTATGTGTCCATAATTTTAGGTAGGATTTCCGAAAACTTCAGGTTTTAATAAATTCTACACTGTTAAATATTCAAAAGTTCTGACTGCATATTTGGATTGCATTGCCACTTCTGCACGGCACATTTTTTTGGTAATTTAAAAATAGTGGTGTATTAATAAAATAAAAAAACTTGTATGTTTGTTTGTTTGTTTTTTAGTTTGTCTGTATGTTTGTTCACGCATTTCGTAAAAACTACTCGGCCGATTGCGATGCGGTTTTCACTGTTGGATAGCTTAGGGTTTGACTTAAAAACTGGGCACTACTTAGCATTTTAATTCGATGATAAGAAACCGAGCTATCGATAAAAAAATATTTGACGGCTGAAAGAAATGAAAATAAAGAAATGTGGTATATTGCACATTATATGTACTTTTGGTCCGGGAATAAAACTTATATGCTACTTTTAAATGAAATTACCACGCGAAAAAAGACGCAGGCACCGTTAGTGAACGCATATAATTACTGATTAAACGAACTTACCTATAAGTGAAGTTCTATCATAATTATAGGAGCACGTAGTCCGAAGAGATTGATATGGTATTGGCTTGGTATTTTGTCTAAGGTTAGGCGGTACTTCACACCGGGACAGCTTTTGAATCTTTATCAAGCACAGGACCGATCTTGTATGGAGTACTGTTGCCACCTCTGGGACGGTTCTGCCAAGTATCAGCTCGAGTCTTTGGATTCAATTGAGAGACGTGCTTTCAGGCTCATTGGGGATGACACTCTGGTAAAGAGTAAGTTTCAAAGTCTGGCGCATCGACGTGAGGTAGCAAGTCTGGCGGTATTCTACAGATTGCACTATGGAGAGTGTGCACAAGAACTGCACAACCTGATTCCCCCATCACCTTTCCATCACCGTACGACTAGACGATCAGCAAAGCGCCACCCTTTCATGGTTGAAATACCTCGCACAAGAACGAAGCGTTACGCTTCTTCATTTATTATAAGAACTGCAAAGGAGTGGAATGCCCTGCCCTCGTCAGTGTTTCCGGTAAATTATAACCCCGGTGTATTCAAGTCAAGAGTGAATAGGTATCTACTATGCAAGCGTGCTACACCTTCGACCACATCATCGCTTTCCATCAGGTGAGATCGTGGTCAAACGATTGCCTAGTCCGTAATAAAAATAAATAAATATATAAACACATGTAGTATGGCCACCTGGTCCCACCATTTTATGCGCAAGTTGACTTGAGAGTAAAAAGTTGAAGAAAAACCTCCGTGCTCCATATAAACCTTCCCGTATTTTCCTATTTCTAGTTATATCATTTTGTTTAGAGCTGGAAAACCTGCTGTCATTGATAATATTACCACGAGAGTCTTTAGACTGGGAATATGAAATAAAGGGAGGGTGGGCTATCAATCTCTTCGGACTAAGCGCTCCTATAATTATGATATAACTTCACTTACAGGTAAGTTCGTTTAATCAGTAATTATATTTCGCGCCTAGTCCTTTAGATTGATATCTAAACACATGTAGACCTTGAGAGATAACGGTAATATCATCAATGCAGAAGTTTGTACCTTCATAGTACATTTTTATCACAAATTAATTTGTGATGATAATATTAATAATTTAACTAACGTTAATGAACAATTAACTTTTGAACTCTATATACTAATATAATATATTGTGACCAATAACCAATATTGTTGAGATTGTGTCAACATTATCGTTATAACTCTTAAATTTACTTTCTTTTTTTTTATTTAAATGACATAACTAGAAATAGGAAAATACGGGAAGGTTTAAATGGAGCAAGGAGGTTTTTTCAACTTTTTACTCTCAACTTGTGCATAAAATGGTGGGACCAGGTGGCGATACTACTGTGTTTATATATAAATCTAGAGGACTAGGCGCGAAATATAATGAAGTATTGCAACCTGAGGGTGGGGTTTAAACTAAACGAGCAAACTCTCATTCTACCTTTCTCTATCTATCTCATTCATTCTTACTCATTCTATCTCATTATATATATATATATGTGTAAAACAACAACAACAAGAACAAGCAAGCGAAGTGTGGGGAGACTCCCCACAAGATGGACCGACGACATTGTAGCCATCGCAGGAAATCGGTGGATGGATGTGGCACAAGATCGCTCGTCATGGCGCTCTTTGGGGGAGGCCTATGTTCAGCAGTGGACTTCTAAAGGCTGACATGATGATGATGATGATGATGATGATATGTATATATTGTTACGCCGGTCGATTCTTAGAAAAACAGTAAGTACTAAAATGACGCAATACCTACATTTAAAGGAACATTCTAGAACACACCAGTAGAGCGTAGGTACCTACAGAAGTTTCCAGAGCGTGCGGTAGGTATATACCTACAGCGGCGGTGCGACATCAAAGGCGCCGCCGGCCTTAGGTACCTACCTAAAGGCGCGGCGCGGCAACTTCAAATACCAACCGACTACTGTTAGTACATACGAGTACATTCTGGAAACTTCTGTCGCGGTATAAATAGGGCGCGCATCGGCTGCCTGGGACAGTACTGATTTGGCTGACGAAACTCGTAACAATATATATATATATATATATACTCGTATATAGCTGAATGATATATATATTATTTTTTTTTGGTGTTAACCTGTCTTTACATTTCGCGAGTTCCTAAGTACTTATAAAAATTCTGCATGTTATCTTCCATTGTATCGACACGTCCTGTATTAAGGATTTCAGGCACGGTTTACATTGTTTATTATAATATCATAAGAAAAAATATTGCATATTTTGTATGTTTGTTTATCTGTTTGTGTGTGTATAATGGATAAACTCACGAAACTTGCGCTCCGGCCCATCTAACTTGAGATTTCTCAGAATTGGTAAAACCGTGATACAAATTGATATCTACAGTATTCCAGTTGTAGTGTTGACCGACCATGGACAGGAATTTATCTCAAAGCGTATGAACAATAATTTCCTACAGAAATTTTAATGCCATCAAAGAAAATTTGCCCGCCGTCCGTTTAAAAAATATTGATATAATTTTTTTTTTTTAAATAACGTTTTTTTTTTTGGTTAACAGATGTATCAACAAAAGGTTAAAAAAACATTGTTTTCGTATAGAAACACGGTAGTAAAAAAATATTAAAAATATTTCAATTTGTTTAAAAATATCGTTTATTTTTAAAAACATATTTATTAGTTTAAGCTAATTTATCAATACAAAAATTTAAGTAAATATGATAATATTAATTTGAACTGTTGACACACTAGTTACCGATGTTTTTTAATCGATAAGATCATCAATCAATTTTATAACATTTGTAATACGAAAAAAACGATGCCTTAAATAAAATGAAAGTGACGTGCCATTGAGTGGATCTGAACCAACCGGGTTGTCTAAAAAATTGCAACTGAGTGGCGCTGAACCCCTTATGACCCCTATACTAATACTGACCCCTATATTTATTATAGGATAGTAAGTAGATTTATCTATGAAGTGTTTTCCCGGGATAAAATTAAGAAAAGGTTTTCATCAAATATAATGCAGAAAATGTATTGTTACCTAAATATTTCAAGTTAAAGTTCTTTTAATTCGTAGTTAAAGTTACAAACACCACGAATTAAAAGTTTTATTATGTTCAAGATATATTTTAATATTAATCATTAGGTATATTACTCAACATCACTATTGAATACGATTAAATTTGCATTATGACGGCTAGTGTCAGCAATATTGATTTTTCGGAACATCACTAGTGAGAATGTTTAATGTACCTATAAACACTTCAGTATTCGCCAATATTGAACTAAAAATATACATTATACAATTTCTTTATCCTTTTTTCGCTCCATTGCACAATTTCAAGAATTCATATAACAGTCGCAAAGCGGTCTCCCTCATTAAATATACGGATCCTTTCAGCACGACATTCAATATTCCGCTTATCTCCTCAGTTGGGCATTATACATGCAACATTCTTGACAGATATTCTGTGATTCTGTACAGTGTAGGTACGTACAGTAGCTAGTAGGTGAGTTTTCAATATATTCAAAGCCGTTACTTACACATTTTTCGTCGTTTTGATGAAATAAGTATGGATAGAAAATGCTTTATTGTAAATCAGTTGATAATATGTGAATAAATAAAGAAAATTTTATAAAACTAAAATTCAACGACCGGACATTCGCTTAGGAAAGAAAAATTACATAGATAAAGTCACTCTAACTACACGAGCTTCAAAACTTAGTACCACTATTTTGAAATAAATAGAGTTTTTATTAAATTGCTTGGCTCCTACTCATCGGATTGAGATACCAATTGCACCAATATTTAAGTCAAAACCTAAACTATCTAACAGTGAAAATCATATCGCAATCAATCCAGTAGTTTTAATGGGATGCGTAAACAGACAGACATTAAAAGTATGGTATAAAAGTTTTGAAGACCAGTGTTGTAGTAACCCATATATCACTAACCTACTGCTCTACCTAAAATAAACTAACGTCAAATAAGTAGAAAAAGCAAATGTAATCGCTTTAAGAACTAATCTCAACATACATATACATAGAGACTAATGTTGTTATGTGAAGAGGTTTCCAATAAGGGCGGGTTGATGTTAAAATGTAATATAGCAAGCTGTGTGTGAGGTATTATCGAAATTCTTTATATATTGAAAAGCCCATGTGTGCCATTATGTATGGAATATGATATCTTTCAAATGTTCGCCGTGGCTCCTCATTTTTCAATGACTCTGCCACAAAGATCCGAAACTTATACCCATCAGTAACATTTTGTGGATGCTTTGCAACCTGGTTAACCTCTTGTGGGTTGGCGTCGTCCCATATACGACGTAATGGCTTCTTAACGTATTCATTCATCTGAAAATGCGCCTCTTCGCTAAAGATGTGTTTTTGGCCAAAATTGGGGTCCAATTCCAAAAGCTCCGAAGCCTAGAGAGCTAACAAATGACGTTGTCAATGGTCATTAATTTTGAAATCTTGGGTCAGTTAGATATTGTACGGGAGCAGGTCCAAATCCCGACGCAAAATTCGCTAGGAATTGACTGCCACTGGTTCGCCTGCATTTTCACGGACAGCGGCGATGTTTTCGGCTGATCTGGTCTTCCTTTGACGTGTTGACTGATTGTTTACCAAACCACAGAAAAATAATCGTTGACCGAGCGTTGCAGAGTCAACTATGAAGGGCCACTGCGTCTGCCGTAAAATGTGAGCAAATCGCGCAACGTATGCAAACGAACCCTCATTGTGATAATTAAGTTTTATCATCTGGACGTGCTGCTCAGTCGTGTAACGTGCCATGGTGGTTTGGTATCAGTTACTGGATATTAGATACCATATTTGACAGATGCCGCCAAAACAACATGGCTACCACAACTTGTCAACATCATCACTGGCCTTATTGGAAAACCCCATAGATGTATGTCCTTACTGACATGTTTTGTACAATATTGCCAACAGCCTGTTTCGTAGTATAAGAGTTAATTCATGCTTTTTTTACATGAATGGCTTATTGGTTTACAGGTCATAGGCCCTCGGGCGGCCTGACAAACTCTGACACCAGATGCCAGCACTATCTCATACGACAATAAACACCGAATTAAATCAATTGATTTTTGGTTAATTCTCACTATTCCGCCATTTATAATCAACATTTATGTATTCCGACATGCAATTTCAGGAAACTCGACTGAAACACATTTAAAGGCTGTTCACACATTCAGTATTCCGTTTGTGCCGATGGGCGTCATACAATATGTAACAGGAACTCGGACAATCCTCTGAAAGGTATTTTAGCCTAATATGGAGAGCTAAGTACTAAGTACTTACTTAATGCTGGCCTTTAGTGCCTGGATCACTAGGTTGCCCGTTTTCCCAGATTTTCCGTAGATGAGAGCGTATAGTTTAAGGTGCGGTAGGGTGGCCATTGGGCCACAGCCGTGAACATGTTTGTTTTACGTAAAATAATTAAGTTTAAAATTATTGCAATCATAGTGAATAAATAAATTTTTATGCTCCTAAATAATATGCTTGTTTATCGCTATGCTAACTTAAGATATGGTAAACATGATTATACCTAAACATTTATGCGTAATTATTATTATGCTTGCACATTATTTGGATGTGTAAAATTATCCCACATTAAATTATGGCATTATATTTTACGCGTATCGATAGAGAACCGAAATTTATTTGGTGTTTATCATCATCATCATGTCAGCCCTTAGAAGTCCACTGCTGAACATAGGCCTCCCCCAAAGAGCGCCATATTATGACGCCACCTCCATCCACCGACTTCCTGCGATGGCTACAATGTCGTCGGTCCATCGTGTGGGTGGTCTCCCCTGTGATTTAGTTCGCTTGGTATGAGACTAGATGGCGCTGATTTCAATGTCGAGGTCGCCACATTGAAATCAGCTGCTAAAAAAATTATTTAAACCTGCACTACACTACTCGCGAAGTTGCTTCAACAAAGTACGGTTCGAAGTTGACCGAAGTTTGAAGTACGGGACTACATACTCGTGCAACTTCGCGAGGAGCTCAGTCGCCCGACAGCGCCCGCACGCTATGCATCATGGATAATGTTCAAATGGCAGTTGCTTAAGCTACTTTTGCAATGTGCACTCCTGTGTATTATATCTACGTGCGTTTATACCATATGAAGAAAAAAAAATGGTGGATGATTGCAATGCACCGGAACAGAACTATGTTAGTAGAATAAACAAGGCACAATAAATTTTAACATTACCTTTAATAATTTTTAATCACTATCGTATGAAGTGAACCGAGTAGTGTAGTGAGACGTTTCGTTGTAGAATTCGGGACGCTTCGACTCCTTTGACTCGGGCGCAAAAATCGACAACGATCGGAAGTCGCCTGAGGCGAGCCAAGGTTGCACGAAGCGAGCCGAAGTGCCCTTCCATACTCTCTTATTCGCTTAACTTCGATCAACTTTGCGAGTAGTGTAGTGGGCCTTTTAAAAACGCGCGGATACGAACGGGGGAAATCGCCCGAGAAGTTGACTTGTGACGTCCTGTTTCTCTGCACAATGGACCAGAAATAATAGCGCAGTATGGATAGAGACAATTATTTCTTTTGACACAAATAACATACACTCTCCTAGTGACATAGGGAAGGTTACTTTCGTCATAAGAAATGATTGTCCCTATCGAAAGTTATTATTTTGACACAAATAACCATACTCTCTCTTAGTGACAAAAGGAAGGTTATTTGTACTAAAATAAATATAATATATGTCTCTATCCAAAGTTATTTATTTTGACACAAATAACCTTCCTTTATCACTATAATTATTAACGTTATTTATTTTAAAAGTTGACTGTAAGAGATCGGTTTGAGGGTTTTTGATATAAACAAAAAACTGACATTATAAAAGAAATGAATCTGTGGAACTGTAATAATATCGAGAACCACTAAACAGATTTGAATGCGTCTTTTAACAGTTTTGTTTTCCATTTCTACGATTAAAACTATTATAAGTGTAACTTCATGTTACATAAAGCACAAAATTTGTCTGTATTCCTTGATTAATATTGATCACAATGAAACTTGCAAAGTACTTGCACATACCCGTTGCCTTTTTTCTCTCCTTTTTTCTTTTTTCCAGTTTCCGTTTTTAACAATTGGTGCAGGGCTGAGGTTCGAACCAGTTGCCGTCAGATTGTAAAGCTGAATAGTTACATTTGGCTAACATCGCTCATGGTAACCATCCTGAAGCTCTTTCCACTAACCATTAGAGTTGAAATTCTGTCTATAAGTAAATCGTAATATTGCGGAGGCAAAAGGTCTCATTTCCTGCTATACTGAGACTTTGATTTGTGAAAGTGATTGCATTTTGTACACAATAATATGAGGACAATATGAGGGTAGATTTTTCTAAGTACAAAGAATTCAGATTGAGCGAGGCGCTAGGTACATAAATGTTATAACTCGAAAGAGATTCCATTAAGACCAGGTTCTGCTTTTTAAGGGTTTTTTCCATAAATATGCTGGGTCATCCACAAACCTGATAAATGTGAAACTTAACAAACATGTTTTTGAGATCTTTATCTGTCTAAGACTAAGACAAAAACATGATTAACAGAATTTCATGCGATACATTTTCTTATCAAAAATTACGTAATTTTTAGTAATGTTTACATTTTTCTACTCAACGGCTTAAGTTTTATCTCTAAAATAAATCTCACAGCGAGAAATAATATAGTTTATCATCTAAGGTTAAGACAAAATGTACCTAACTAAATTATTAGCCTACCAATAAAATAAATAACTTTTGAGACATACGTCATTTAGTTCCAAGCTAAATTGTGTGTTCAAACAGCGCTCGCGATATTCAACCTTGTTACGCAGGAACTTCAGTGCTTATTGCGGGTAGCGGGTGGCAGAGTGCAGGGTAGGTGGCAGGAGAGTGGGGAGTGGGAAAATGTAACCTTGGAGCCTGGCCTTAATGTACGAATAAGGCAGCAAAAGAAAATTAAACCTTGAGAATTAAAACTGAACGAATAACTGAAAGAAAAATGCCGAAATTTTATGTGATAAATCTTGCAGCGTCTTGAAATATCATTTCTACAGAACTTACGTAATCATTTTTCTACGTTTTTTCAACATAGCATGTAAGCTGGTAAAAGACAGGTTAACAAATCAATTAAAAGAAACATTTAATTGAAACTTCATTTCCTTCTTACAATGTTTTACCGGCCTTATTGCCTGCCCAACGGGTGAAAAAAAAAACGTTTCCGGTTCGGACCTCAAAAACGTCAAAACATTATACTTCCCACCCGGTTTTTTAAACCAAAGGTGGCTGAATTACGCTAACTACAACATAAGATAAGAAAGAGTTATTTGTGAAGTCGAATGAAGATTAAATATGTCACTAGTACAAGGAAAGCACGTAAGGAGGATGTACCGTTTCATTTTGATTTTACATAGTAACTGGAAATCTTCTGACATTAATTGGAATTTATCGGTAATATATTTGTTTACTACTGGACTTAGGCATCTTATGAGTGCCACTGAGCCCTATCTTCAGCTCTTTTCATCCTGTTGCTGCCAGCCGCATTTCACAAGTTGTCACCCCACCTCGCCGGCGGATGCCCGCCCTATACACGGACTCCACTCTAAAACTAGTTTACCCCAAAGGTTGTTGGTTCTTCGAGCTATGTGGCAGGGCCATTGCCACTTCAGCTTGCTAATTCTTTGAGCTTTTCGGTTACCTTGGTTCTCTGGCGGATCATCTTGTTTCGATTCTATATTTCAGAGAAACTCCAAACACAGCTCTCTGCATACTCGCTGAGCGACTTTAAACTTGTGGTCTAGCCAGTTTTGAAGAAATCCTGATGAAGACATCCTTATTATAAACAGAATTCACACCATAATCTATAACATTCATTTAGGTTCCTGTTTATCTGAATTTCGAATAAAATGGTAATTAACATGATTAAGAGCTTCTCGCCGAGATTGCCAAGAAAGATTTTATAGATTTGCAGGTTAATGAAAGCATAAATTAAATGTCAGATTTTATAATTTAATACAAAATAAACCATGAATTTTCTTTTACTTGCTTCATAAATTTTTCAAACCATCTATCTGTATTTATACTACATAAAATAAAACTGTATCTCCATTTCTGTACATTGAAGATATTTCGATATTTTTTTTGGAGAGATCTCTATATTTGATACTGAAGTCAAAACTATATTATTTTTTAACTTTTGTCTGTCTGTCTATCTATCTGTCTGTATCTTGACAGCGCATCACGGCAAAACTACTGCATGAATTAAAATGAAATTTGGTATTATTTGAGTTCATACTACGAGGTAGGACATAGGATACTTTACATCCCGAAAAATTAAAGGGTTCCCGCAGGATATTGGTTGAAAGTTATTTAAAAAAACAAGTAGCACGCTGAAATTAATGGACGGATTTTGATGCAACTAGACGAAGTTATAATTTATATGACGAATTAAAATTGAGGAGACTTCTTATCCCGAAAAAATAAAGGGGATAGGGGTCCAAAGTTATTTTAATATTGAAGTAATAAATAATATTATCTGGTACTCTATATTCGATACTCAAGCAAAAACTGTATTTTTTTCGTCGGTTTTTCTGTTTATCTGTCTGTACCTCGACCGCGCATCATGCCGAAAATACTAAATAAATTCAACTAAAACTTGGTATGATTTGAATTTAGACTACGAAGTAGGAAATTGGGTTCTTTTCATCCCGAAAAATTAAAGTGTTCCCGCAGGATATTGGTTGAAAGTTATTTAAAGGAACACGTATCACGCTGAAACTACTGGACGGATTTTGATGCAACTTGACACAGTCATCAGTCATCACAGTCAAAGCAATAAGAATGAAAAAGTCTGTACAATGAAGACATTTAAAAAAATATGGTCTGGGGTACAAAATAAGCTACTGAACAATTTTTTTATTTGTTTAAGTCTTGTCTTTCTGTTTATATATGTGTTTGTTAGTTTGTCTGTATGTTTGTTCGCACATCACGTAAAAACTACTGAACCAATTGCAATGTGGTTTTCATTTTTAAATAGCTTAGGGTTTAACTTAAAAACTGGTGTACTTGGTATTTCAATCTGATCAGAAGAAGGCGAGCAATAGATAAAAACTTTTTGACGGCTGATGGAATTTTGATTAAATGTTGGTATACTGGTATTTTAGGTCTTGGTTTACATAGAGTACTTTTAACCTAGAGAGATGTCCACATGTGCCAATCCGCGGTTACAGAAAGTGTTATATATGATGGATTAAAATTGAGAAAACTTTTATCCTGAAAAAATTAAGCGTATCTGCGGGATAGGGGTCCTAATTTATATTAATTTTGAAGTAACAAATATCTTTACAAATAATAAAGCAATAAGGACGAAAAAGTCTGTACACAGAAAATAAGTTCAAAAAAGAGTTTTGGGTACTTAAAATAAGATACCGAACAAGAATATAACATTTGTTTAATTCATGTCTGTCTGTCTCTATGTTTGTTTGCGCATCATGTTTAAACTACTTGACTGATTGCAATGCGGTTTTGATTACTAGACAGCTTATGGATTAACTTAAAAATTGGTGTAATTGGTATCTCAATTTGACGAGTTAATGGCGAGAAATCGATAACAATCTTTTTGACGGGTGAAGAAATTTTGATCAAATGTTTCTATAATGGTATTTTAGGTCTTGAAATAGCATATAGAGTACTATTTACCTGGAGTAATAGCCACGCGTGTAAAGCTGCGGGAACAGTTAGTTTAAAATATGAACCTTGAATATTTCTTTATAAGAGAAAAACACGACTGCATATCCAAAAAAAAACTTTACAAACCTATGCCATATGCTATAGCCTATGTCACTATGTATGTAAGGATTCTAACGAAACCGTGTACAACCAACGTTTTTTAGGCATTTGAATGTTATGGTGGAACAAAAAAACTCACATACATGAACCTTAAAAACATTATAGGTACTTATCATCATGTCAGCCTTTAGAAGTCCACTGCTGAACATAGGCCACTGCTGAAGAGCACCATGACGAGCGATCCTGTGCCACCTCCATCCACCGACTTCCTGCGATGGCTACAATGTCATCGGTCCATTGTGTGGGGGGTAACCTTCGTTCTTCTACTTATTATACTTATACATTAAACAAAAATAGCCGCTCATGTCTTCATGATGTAAACCCCACATCTACGCTACGTCATAAAACACATTATACGGTGCTCTATTTAAAAAGTAATTTGCAGCATACAGTCATAGGAGGGTTCTGTTTGGACCTCTGGGTACGGAACCCTCAACATGATTCAAAATAATGACGGCTGCTTTAGTTTATATTAATTGCCACCTCGCCTTGGTTTGCGTACACACCTGTGCCGGGACATGAATCTATGAGTTATAAAACTGCTGAAAGGTTAACATTAACATAATATCAAGTCTATGAACTCTATGAATTAAAAAGCTCAAATCCTTAAACAGACATATAATTAGTAAGATAATCCTAACTAACTGGGCTTACCGCGCGCCGATTAGTTGATGCAAACCGCTCTGAACCAGTTACCGTCGCATAAAACCGGAATAATGCAGTTTTACATAAAGTCAGCACTGCGCTGTTTTGTTTTAAATAAATAAATTATGCATTGTTTTACAAATGGAAGTGTAAACGTACAGGGTATTTTCCAACAATAATTTATTCTTTCCACACCAATTTATAAAAAGTGTAACGTTGTCTGTTTGTTCTGTTTTTTTGGGGAGCTTTCACGCGATATCAGCTGGACGGATTTTGATGAAATTTGGAACGGAGATAGCTTATACCCTGGAATAAAACATCGAAAAATTGTAAGTTTCCATGGGAAAACTGGAAGATGGTGATTACTCGCTGTAAGGAACGGTTGCCATGGAAACGAAATAATAACAAGTCTGTCAAAAAACATCAAGAGCTTTGGTGCTATACTTTTGCATTGCTTTTTAATATCTTATAAAATAATATATGCTTTTTTCGCGATAGAAGTCAGCGCGGACGGAATCGCGGGAGAAATCTAGTAGGTACTTATAATAAAGCAGTAAGTAAAAAAAGTCTGTACAATGAAGATAATTGGAAAAAACTTGGTCTTGGTGACTTAAAATAAGCTAACTAATAAGAGTAGTCCAAGGCGGTCTCGGCTTAGAATAAGACCCCTCCCAATCCTCCCATGGATGTCGTAAGAGGCGACTAAGGGAAAACACACCGGAAGATGGGCAGCAGTGTCCTCCGAGCACATATTTGCTACACTGCGGTCACCAATCCGCCTGCCAAGCCTGGTGGCTGTGGCAAACCCCCCTTTTGGGGGAGGCCTATGTTCAGCAGTGGACTTCTAAAGGCTGACATGATGATGATGATGAATGTATAACGTTTTATAATGGTATTTTTTGTCGGTTTGTCTGTTTGCGCAAAAAACTACTAAACCGATTGCAATGCGGTTTTTACGGATAGATAGCTAAGGGTTGGACTTAACAAATGGTGTACTTGGTATCTCTATCCGATGAGTAAAAGCCGAGCAATCGTTAAAAAATATGACGACTGAACGAAGTTACCTATCTTGTACCTTATACGTTCTTTTGGTCCTGGAATAACATGTATAGGAATGTACTGTTATTTATTCTGTGGTATAGGATACTTTTATTTTAGAAAAATGAGCACTCGCGTAAAGCTAGTATGTTAATATTGTTGGGAGTGGGTTTACCTTTTTAGAAAGATGTCTTCATGAACTATACTTTACTGAAAAGAAAACTACTACTACTACTACTTTAAAAAGAAAACTATGTATGGACTTACGAAGCTCTTGAGAATAGAAGTGTCACGGCAGAGAGAAAATTCCAAGGAATTTATATACTAGAAGAATATAAATTCCTTGGACAATTTACAAACCTAGCACTACTAGGGTGGTACCAAGTATTAGTGTCAGGGGGATAATCGGAATTTCCCTATGTATTTATTTACAATATCAATTTCACAGATCAGAATGAATCTATATAATTTGATAGAGCGCCTGTAACGCGAAACGCTCTTTACAAGACTGCCCATAAAAGCAGTGTAATGTTTTTAGGATTCATGTATCTTCGTGTGCATGTATGTGAGTTTCTTTATTCCACTATAACTTTTAAACCCCTGCATAGATATAGATGTATGGGGTATCGTTAGAATCCTTACATCATCCCGAGCAACATAACTATAATTATTTATTAATTTCAATATGGCGGCAGTTAAGCTCCACTAAAAAATATTCCTTTGAGTTTACAATATGGGTATCAAATTGAAGGCCTTAATGATCACATGAGAAAATATATAATCTATTGGCATAACTCAAAATTTGTCAATAAAAAATATGAAATGAAACTGAATAATTTAAAAAAACTGACTGCCCTGCCAACATAAAGTAAAAACAAGAGATAAATAAAATTAAACACGCAGACCGTTATGTGGAACACTGTAAAGGGCGTCACAAACGACGAAGATGCTATAATATTTCATGTTAAGATATCTGCATATAAAATATTATAGTATCTTAGGGTATCCACACATGGTTAAGATAACATAATATTATACTGAAATTATTCATTTTCTCGAAGGCCGTCCTAGGTGCCACACGTATTTCTTCGCCGCATTCTATATACAGGGTCATAAAATATGAGTGATACTGTATCACCATTACCTTTATTAGATAGCTCAGCAGACGATGATTCTGATATTGAATTTGATATGCAAATTGCATTAGCGCACTGTAAAAGGCAATTGCCTGTAAAGGCAATTTAATCTTTATACAGACCTTTCTACAAAAATAATAAAAAATAAGCTTTTTAAAATAATCTACCAAACAAGTTTTTTTTTTAAATCCTTTCGGTGTGTATTTTTGGTGTACACATAGGTAACTTTTAACCTAGAGAAAAGCCATGGGCACAGCCAATACCCAATAAAAAGCTGTCACGGATACAAAACAGAGCGACTTGTAGAGCATATTACGATAAATTTTGTATCTAAGTCAGTATGTTACGATATATATCATATCATAAGATGACATCTTTTAAAAAATCAAGCGATATCGCTTGATATCTTAAGATACTGTAAGATGAAAATATATATTATCTTCGCCGTTTGTGATGGTTAATATAAATTGTATGGCAAGCAATATTTTATCTTAACATGAAATATTATTGTATCTTTGTCGTCTGTGACGCTCTTTAACCGCTTAGATTAAAACACCCATTACGGTCCCCCGACAGTAATGTCAATTTTATTTATCTCTTGTTTTGACTTTACAGTTCGTTATTGAAAGGGCAGTTGTTTTTTTTTAAATTTTACAATATTTATTACAACATTGCCCACGTGTGACATTTTAAATGGTTTTATGTCACAAACTTGTCTTTCTAACTTCAAGACAAGACCAATTAAATGTTATTTTTTTAAGCATTATACATAAATGTAAATTTTATGTCAAAAATAAAATAAATTTTTGTATTATATTTAGACCTGCCAGATGAAAGAAAATTGATTGTACTTGAAGCAGAAACATGAGCTCGCTTCCCACACCCGGTTCGTTAAATTAACTAATCATAATTTAGAAGATTTAAACAAACATTAAATTAAAATGGAGTTTATGCAGGGTTTCTGCAGACCTACTGTTAAGACGTGCCCACCCGGTCCCATATGCAGCTAACTTATCTACGTATAGTTAAGTAAGATACAGTTAAAGTTACCTAATATAGGTACCCGTACGCATTGGTGGTAGCTGGCAAGGTATCCCTCCATATCGAAAACTCGCGTTAGTCACACGGTGGCGGGCGGGTATCAACACAACGCGCTTGTGTAGGTATGCCTTATACCCGCCACCGCCGGTTACAACCCCCAGAATCTGCATCGTTCCCGATAAAAAATATGCAGTTTGCACTGGCGTCTGAGATTAAACGGGGAAAATGCAAATGTACCCTCGAAGCGAGATCAGACGGAAAACTGTCTCGAATTTTTATTCGACCTAATTAAGATTTATTCTGATTCTGGATGAATATTGATGAATTATTTTTCTTGTTAAATGGATGAGAACCGGAAAAAGTCCATCTCTAAAGGTTTGTTAAAGATTTAAAAATGAAATCAAATTAATACATGTACCTATGTGCTAAAACAAGGTTATTATAATAACATAGGATGGCATGTTATATCTTTGCCACAATGCAAATCTGTACAAAAAAGGTAATTAAGAAAAAGATGGTCTAGGGTACTTAAAGTAAGGTACTGAAAAAGAATAGAAGTAAATTAAAATTCGTGTGTGTCCGTTTGTTTGTTAGTTTGTCTGCATGTTTGTTCGCGCATCACTTAAAAACTACTGGACCGATTACGATGCGGTTCACTGTTGGATAGCGTAGGGTTTGAATTAAAAACTGGTGTACTTAGTATCTCAATCCGATCAGTAGAATCTAAGTAATCTAGCTGCGCCCGCGGCTTCGCACGCGTGGTCAGAACTCTAGGTTAAAATTAGGTACTCTATTTGCTATTTTAGGACCTAAAATAAGCTACTGAACAGGTTTTATTTTTTAAATCGTGTCTGACTGTTTGTCTGTATGTTTATTGAGCATCATGTAAAAACGACTAGGCCAATTGCGATGCGGTTTTCCCTATAGGATAGCTTTGGATTTGACTTAAAAACTGGGTTCTTGGTATCTCAATCAGATGAGCAGAAGCCGAGCAATCGATAAAAACAATTTGACGGCTGAAAGCATTTTGATCAAATGTTAGTATATTGGTATTTTAGGTCCTGAAATAGCACATCATAATATAGTACTTTTAACCTATAGAAATAACCATGCGTGCGAAGCCACGGGTACAGCTAGTATTCTATAATACACACGGTTTAATTATTTTATTCCGATGGCAAGAATTATTTTCGTTGTGACTTTAAGTCGCATAAATACCGAATCACCGCTTTTCTTGAAAAAAAAAAAAACCTTAAAAGTGCTTTATTCTGTTGTTATATAGGTATTTACAAAGAAACCCTATCAAACGAAATATCCAACTAAACAAATAGGTACAGTGGTCTTTGTAATAGACAATATCCCACTTTAGAACAAATTTAAACTCACTTTATTTCTCTGGTTTTAAATCTAACTAGCTGAAAAGTCTTTCCAGTTCCTCTAACAAGGTACAAGCCAGCTTATCAAACTTAAGACCTGTTTAAGCAAATACAGTGAAGGGAATCACATCTTTGTGCCAACTAAATCTTATTGAACAGTTGAGTTTGCCAATCGTCTTATAGGATAGTCGCGAGCAGAAGTGCTTCGAAACTTATAATATTTCGAATATTTTGTAGTGTTTGTTTGGCATTCGTATTAAGCCCGCTACTAATTTGTTCAATTTTTTGGCGAAAATACTGTTTGATTCTGGATGGCTCCATACAACTGTCATTAAAATTAACTCCGTTACTTTGTTAATCAATGTATTTAAAAGATTTTATTGTTCGTAATGAAGTCTTCAAAATTTACAAAAAAAATGGAAATTGAATTGCAAAACTAGTTGCAAGAACAAATTAATGAAATGAAAATACTGTACGTAAACAGAACACGGACGAAGCATCGGATAAATAAGCAAACTGTATATTTAACAGTTCTGTCGAGGGTAACAACACAATCAGACGGACCGCCTGTAGCTACTTGTCTGTGGGTCCAGCTTACTGCTTCAGACTTGTGCAGCTTGTCAAAAAAGAAAACCAACGTAAAGACGACGATGGTGAAGAAGGTGCCAGAAAAACAGCAGCTCTACGCAAACCAGTTTTCAAAGAATATGAAAATCTGGACTCTATAATCAAAGCATGATGATGATGGGCTCCATTATATATCAATGGTGGCCTCCTTGTCGTATACGACAACGGCGACCTATGTATTTGTATTTGTTTGTCGAGATTGTAGCGTCCGCTATGATTTATTTGTTTCACCTCTTCAAAATATTTTATTAGCTATTATTAATAATATTAGCTTACTACTATGTTTGTGACCCGAGGTTTCACACTCACTATCATCATCATATCACATCATCTTTTGGAAAATATCGTAAAAATGAGATGATTCAGCAGTAAACTAAAAAAACGATATAGCTCATAGAATAATCAAGCTGAATTGGCAATGAGCTGGTCACATTTGTCGTAGAACCGATAATCATTGGGGTAAACGAGTTCTAGAGTAGAGACCGTGAATAGGAAAACGTAGTGTATGTAGGACGACCTAAGCACTGTAGTGCTGGCAGTCAATTAAAGAGAAGAGCCGAATATCAGGTTCAGTGGCGCGCCTTGGGAGAGGCATATGTCCAGCAGTGTACTAATTTATAGGTTGTTGATGATGATGATGATGATAATATAGTGATAGTCTCGTGGTCAGCGTCTTTGCGTAGACAAGATTTTGAGGCTTAAAATCCTCACGGCATCTCCTATTTACATAGGGAAAATTTTCTTTTCTCTATGGCAAAGGCAGGATATATTATGCCTAATGGTAGAAATGTATTACCGTCTGCCACCACGAAATGCCACTACGTGGGGCAGGCTCGAATCGAAAAGACGAAAATCGAATGAGTGATGAGTTAATGATCATTCGTAAGTCCATATGCAAAATATTCATTCTATTAGAATTAAGTTAAAAAAGTTTCTTGGTGAGCATCAAAAAAATCAAAAAAACTCTAAGGCTAGATACTAGTGATATATGAGCAAGAAATTCGGCTTTACAATTATAATTTTTTGGCGCTATCTGAATTAATATAATTAGTTATTAACAAATTTCAAAATCACCTTATACTAATCTCCTTTTGATTACAATGCAAAAGTTTTCATAATTGTTTTCATAATTATAGTGCTAATGGAGCAATACTTTACAAAATATATTGTACCTACCTGGTGGTAGGCTTCGGCCGCCGGCTTTTTATTTTCCACCCTCTGATCAAAGTCTTGATGCCAAACGACTTGTCGTGTTCCATCATTATGTTCAGGGAAGCCAACCGGATGAGTTGTAGGATACAATTGTGTTGGAAGGGTGGACCGTGATCGGAATCATGGTGTTTTTGCGTCAGAGGCTTTGCTTCGGAGAGTAGTGGGATCCGAAGCACCGTATTCTCTGATTGCTGACTGCAAGTTGTAGGCAGCCCAAGTAGTAGTTTAGCCAGCTACGAAAAGCTGCCCCACCGCTTGTGAAAAATCCTGATATGATCCATCGGGTCAGCTGGCGACCGGATGTGAGGAACTGATGAATTATTTCAGGGGGTTCGGGCGTCCCCGTAGTCTCCACGCAAGTTCTCCAATGACGTAGTTATGCCTCGACTTCCATGGGTTAGCCATTCCAACATCTCGTTTGCTATTACTCGTCCAACCTATTCACCACTACTCGTCATGAAAAAAAAACAAAAGAAGAAATAAGTTAACACGGCAGATGCACGTTCTCACACTCAAAGTGGATCTTGCGAATATTCGTGGGATTCACTCCAATTTCCAACCGGTCTATTATCATCTGGAGAACTCTAAGCCCCACTTGTTTGTCTTGTCAGAGACGCAGATTGGATGTCCAGCTGATACGGCATACTTGGATTACCCAGCCTATGCTTTGGAGCACCTATTTATCCCAAACGCCGGCGTTTGTGTATACGCCCGTGATGAAATTTTCTGTCTGCATCTCCGAAATCTTGAGCACCCTAACTTCTCGGTGATTTGGGTGCTGGTGGACACGGACATAGAGAAAATTATGTATGCCTATGTGTACCGCTCACACAGTGGAGATTGGAGGACGACTTTATTGGTAGACTATCTAAGTGAGGCGGCAAGTGTGGCCCAACAGCGTTACCCGTCTGCTCAATTGGTGTTTTTGGGAGATTTTAACGCCCACCACAATGAGTGCTTGTCCCATACCAAAAAAATTACCACGCTGGTAGAGAGACGTGGAAGCTTGCTCTGGCGTTAGATCTCTCTCGGCTGGTGCAGGAGCTGACACGGGTACCTGACCGTGACGGTGGCACTGCCAACTGTCTCGACCTGTTGATGACGACTGACTTAGACCGATACAACGTTTCAGTATCCCCACCTATTAGTAGCTCTGATCACTGCCTGGTTAAGTCCATCTCAGTGTATTCTCCATCTGATCTTAGCCTTAAGGGTAACAGGCACGTGTGGAGATACAACTCAACAGATTGGGATGAGATGCAGCAATTCCTTGAATCGTACCCTTGGCGGCAATCATGTTTCACCTCCCAGGACCCGTCGACTTGCGCGTCTGCTGTTACAGAGGTAATTTGTCATACAATGGAATATTTCATTACATTCAGTGACAAGACTCTTTTCAGCAAAGCTCAGCCTTAGTTTGGATCTAGCTGTGGTCGTGCTGTGGCTCTAAAGCGTGCGGCATATCTAGACTGGGCTGATGCTCAAAAGCGCAAGTCTTCTGATATTCGGGCAAAGAAAATAAAATTCAACGTTGCCGCTAAGACCTGCAAGAAGATACTGAGGAAGGCTCATTTCGATTACGTAGGTCGAATTGGGGCCAAACTGGCTTCATACCCCGCGGGTAGCAAAGCTTTTTGGTCCCTAGCCAAGTCGGGCGAAGTGAACTTCTGCCGCCCCTCACTGCACCATTGCTGAAACCTGATGGATCACTGGCTCACAATGCTGGACACAAAGTGAATTTATTTGTTTCTCTTTTTGCAGAAGCTTTGCATCTAGACGCTTCCGGCAAGATACTTTCCTGCTTTATTCATTGCGGGGTTTTTATGCCTGAAATTTGCATTCGCCAGAAGGAGGTTCTCAGAACGCCTCGATCTCTAGATGTGAAAAAGGCCTGTGGTCAAGATGGCATTCCTGTGATTGTGTTGAAAAACTGTGCGCCCAAATTGTCTCCCATCTTAACACGTTTGTACCGCCTCTCTCTTCACTCAGGTAAAGGTCCGAAGAGTTAGAAGCTTGCCAATGTACAACCAGTGCCAAAAAAGGGTCACCACATCTCGATAACCTCCATACTCTGTAAGTATATGGACCGTGTCATAAACATTAGGCTTTTGGCATACCTTGAGGAAAATGATCTCTTCAGTGACCGGAAACCAGTCTATTGGAGATTTTCTCGCGTGTGCCACTCACGTACTGATCGAAGCCATCGAGATGCATGGTGAGGTGCTTGCCGTCTCCCTTGACATATCGAAGGCATTTGATCGGGTCTGGCACGGTGGTCTTTTAAACAAGCTTCCCTCATATGGTTTACCGGTTGGCTTATGCAATTGGATAGTTGATTTCTTGATCTATAGTTCATTTTCTATTCGAGTAGTCTTAGAGGACTACTCTTCTGATCAAATGGCTATCAATGCCGGTGTACCTCAGGGATCGGTTCTCTCGGCTACACTGTTTTTACTGCACATTATTGAACTTCTGAAGCCCAGTCCCCTTGGGTATGCTGATGACAGTACTACAGTACGGTCATCAGCATACCATATATTGTTATTATTATACATACATATTGAGAAAAACACTTTCAGCTTACAGCCGTCTCCGATTGGGACAATGCTAACTTGGTTAAGTTTAATGCTACTAAAATGCAGCCGTGTTTGTTTTCTGCTAAAATAGAGTCCTCTAAACCGATCTCCGCCTTTCCAAAGTGTAACAATACCAATAGGCGACCATCTGGAGCTTTTGGGTGTTGAACTCACATCTAACCTGAATTTTGGGTCTTATATTGAATCCAAAGCCAAGGTAGCTGCAAAAAACTTGGTACTTTGTCTAAGGTTAGGCGGTATTCACACCGGGACAGCTTTTGAATCTTTATCAAGCACAGGTCCGATCTTGTGCTGCCATCTCTGGGACGGTTCTGCCAAGTATCATCTCGCGTCTTTGAATTCAATTGAGAGACGTGCTATCAGGCTCATTGGGGATGAAACTCTAGTAAAAAGTAAGCTTCAAAGTCTGGCGCATCGACGTGAAGTAACAAGCCTGTCGGTATTCTACAGATTGCACTATGGAGAGTTTGCACAAGAACTGCACAACCTGATTCCCTCATCATCTTTCCATCACCGTACGACTAGATGATCAGCAAAGCGCCACCCTTTTATGGTGTTTATACCTCGCACAAGAACGAAGCGTTACGTATAATACCCTGCCCTCGTCAGTGTTTTCGGTAAATTATAACCCAGGAGTGTTCAAGTCAAGAGTGAATAGGTATCTACTAGGCAAGCGTACTACACCATCGACCACATTATCGCTTTCCATCAGGTGAGATCGTGGTCAAACGATTGCCTAGTCCATAATAAAAAAAAGAAAAAAAAAAAGTTTTTTGACCACAATACCAATAAAATGGTCCGTTGGTCTTTTCGAAACTGTAAAGTAGAAGCGTAAAAGGCGGAACTTTTTTCTTGATTTTTTACATTAGAATGTTTACCCGACGAATGATTTCGCTGTTGTGGACCTAAAACTACTACTAATAATCATAGACATTTATAGAAATGTTATATATAGAAATTTTATTAATATTTAAAATTATAAGCGGTTTCTAGTATAAGAAAATTACTATTAGGCCAACTTACACCAACCGAGAGTAAGATCCACTTGCGCCACGTTAAACCGTAGGTTAAAGTCAGGGAAATGTCAATTTTCATACAAGAGTACCAGACCTTAAGGTGCAATGTTTCAAAATTTAATGTTTCTTGCGTTTTTGTCAATTACAGCATAATTATTCATCGTGGATTTATTTAAATCATCTTTGCGCCTATAAATAGATTATGTCAAAAAATTACTGTTAAAATGATCACCTAGATAATATTGGTTTATCTACATACGTCAGTGAGCTGATTTTCATATTGGTTTTTGGTTTAGTAACAATAATGCTATTTATATGTACTAGCTTTCACCTTGATTTTTTGGTTGGTGTTATTTCTTGATACAACCTATTTATTGGTGCAAAATAAGTTTCATGAATCCACGATGAGTAATAGAGCTGTAATTGACAAAAATCTTAAGAACTTTTGAATTTGGCGCGCTGGACGAAACGTTGTACTTTAGCAAGCAAATGAAGGCGCAATGGGAGATATAAAAAAAGTTAAATGTGTAGTTTTGTTTGCTACATAAAATTAATGCCAGTAAACTCTAGTATCTCTATTAATATTAATAATACAGAAGTGGGTCTGTCTGTTCTGCACGAATTTTCTTATACAGAGCTACACAAAAATTATATTACACTATAATAATTAGTTAATTTTTTATTTACTTTAGATCTATTTTCCCCAAGATATACAGTTTGAGAACCATCAATAGCGGAGATGACATCAGCTTGTGTCACCAACGTGACCTTTGTGTCTCGGAATCCCATACCTGGCGTAGTTATTTTATATACCATGGATTTACCTATCAATGTTGTCACTCTGCGTTCGTGATATTACTAATAGCTTGCGACAGAAAATCAGTGCCAGGGCTTATGGCCTTAGCGTTAACTGAGTCGGGACCTGGTTGAGACAACACACAGCATTAATTAATAAATTTATTTGTTCAAAAACGTGTGTTATCATAAATAAATGTATTTCCTTTCTTTTTTTTTAGATGCACATGGATGGTTGCGGGGTCGAATACCTTCCGCAATATTAAAAAATAACTTTAAGAAATAAAATTCGAATTTCAAACAGATCTATCACGTGCTGCGGCATCGCAACCGTTATTTCACTTCACTACCTCACAATAATAATTAAAACTACAATCCTTCATCACACCAACATATACCCTAATATTAGAGACCTAGGCTTCAAAACTATCTGGCTTATATCGTATAAAAGATCAAACGAGTTATGACTTTATCGTATAATGCCACATTCAACCCTACCTCTTTGATTTTGAGTCTAAAATCTATTACAGACTATCGTACGAGGAAATAAGATTACTTTACGTCAATTACTTGCCATTCCAAAACCAACGTTAAAGTGGAAAACAATAAGGTAGTAAACTTACGTGGCGCTGAGTCTCCCAGGGTGTGTGTCAACATCAGATGGAAGCCGTGTGGCGTAGACAAGCTGGTTATCTGCAAACAAACAAAATGCTGTTATATCTCGTATGAAGACGGGTTCTAAAGACTGTCTTTGAATGCTTGTCCTTAATTGACAGGAGAGATTTTAACCCCCATCACATCCGGACACTCCATTTAAATACTTACTACTCTCACATTATGAGCAGATGATGTTCACACACGAGCCACATAGGGCTGCACTAAATATTTATAGTACTAACGTAATCATGATCGTCATACGCGACCAAACCAAAGACAAACCCGATAGTTTGAACACAGAACCCTTGATTTGATACGCTGTAGTCGGGTACAAAAATTACATAATATGACACTCTTGCGATGAAGCGGAATCGATTTATATCTCACTTGTTAAAATCGGACCAAGTTTTTAGATTGAACTTTGAACATATAACCCTACTTTTGCTACGCTGTAGTCAAGTAAAAATATCCTATATTTTTAATAGGTATATATATAATGTTTCGCGCGCGGAAATCTTCTGTATTTGCCAAAAAAGCGGTTATACGCATAATGAGTATTTCTGCAGCGCGCGAGTGATATATATAACAATAAATAATGATATAAAGAAAAAGCCTGTGAACAAAACTAAAAAGAGGCAAACAACAGAGCTTTAGATACTCGATTTTACAGAATAAGATGCAGTCGGAGGCATGACAACTACCTCACCAGGTTCCGTGCGACTTCGTAGCTGCGGACTACTGTTTATCTCCTTAAAAAAACAACATCCTATTTTCTTCTAGGATATTAAAAACCAATGCAAAAGTAGGTATAACACCAATGCACTTGATGTTTTTTGACAGACTTGTTATTTCGTTTCCATGACAACCACAGACCATTATGCGTTGACAACCGTTCCTTACAGAGAGTAATCAAAACTTTCCATTTTTCCCGTAGAAACTTACAATTTTTCCGGGATAAAAAGTATTCTATGTTTTATTCCAGGGTATAAGCTATCTCCATTATAAAATTCATTATAATCCGTTCAGCCGTTATCGCGTGCAACCTCCCCAAACAAACAAACAAACAAACAAACAAACAGACAACGTTTCACTTTTATATATTGGTATGGATGGTATTTTAAATACCTACATTTTGCCACCTCACTCGATAGGTTATGGTCATTTTTGTTCCGTCGAAAATACAATATTGCAGCTGTAAGCCCCCATATTAGTTTTCTTGATACTTCATATTATATCCCAAAGAACTCTCGTGATTAAGACGAATCTTATTTATCCAAATCCATCAAGCCGTTTAGACCCTTTCGATGCAATAATGAAGACTTAATGATTGATACCTTGCTTGTTTATTCCATTCTCTCCTACTAGCTGTTTGATGATCTGTTTGGACAAATATATTTCAATTTGTTATACTGGCTAGTCGAATATTTTGGACACGCGCGACGCTATGGTGAAATATCTACATAAATACATAGACTGTTAAACTCATAACCCTTCCTTCGCTTCGCCGTATTCGGGTAAAAATGCCTCAAATTTCGCACGACTGTGGAACTCTTTACCGGTTCCTGTAAGAAAAGCACAATCGTTGCAAAGTTTCAAACATCAGGTTAAGAATTTTTACTTTTCATCATTGTAATTTTTCACTTTTGGCTGAAACTATTTATACCCCCATGTAAATTATTTATGTACCTACCATATAATATTTACTAGGTAGTTATGCATCCCGGCACCATCCTTATCAGCGCATAGCGCCCGGTCGCCCACACAATTCCGCTTAATTCAATGACTATGTTTTATTCTGTGCGATTGTTAGTTGTCGACTTGGCACTTTTGTTAGTATGTAAGGTGTTTATTATTAAGTTTAGAGAAGCTCAGTCTGTACTTAGCATTCAATCAATTAATACATCAATTTAACTTCAAATTTGTATTTTTTAAAACGTCCCTTGGGTCCGTCGCAATTTGAGTGGCGCAGCCGGTAGGATATCCGTTATCCTGCTGCCGGGTTGACGCTTAAGGACCCTAAAATCGGTTGTTCGCGTCGAGTATCCTGCAGTGAATTCGGGTATCCTCGAACCAAAATAATAACTCTCCCGCGACGCGTGTGCAGCGAAAACAGTTCAATCAGTGATCGGTTTGTGCACCAGACCCGAGACGAGGCGGATTGGCCCTGGACAGACTCACGCAAGGAGGATATGGGATTGAGCAGTTTGTGAGTAAACCTCTTCACACCTGTTTTCATAATACCCTATCTTTTCCGTATTTTCCGACCCCAAATCGTTGGCCTAACTAATTACGTCTATCTGATTTTGTTTGATTCAAGTATCGTTATATTCGTAATTGTTAGTGTTTATTAATAAGTTGTGTTTATTGATTATCGAAATCAATTTAGTGATATTAATAGTTGTTTAGTGATTATTGAAATCAGTAGTAGCTAAAATGGTTAACGAACAAAATGAAACGATTAAGATGATCCCTAGGGAAATATTGTGTATAATTCCTATGTATGATGGAGACGAAAAACTACTGAACTTATTCATTACGAAATGTGAATATGTTATTAGAGCTTTTCAACTGGAAGGAAATACGTCACAAAATTTGTACGTATTTCATTCTGTAACGAGTAGACTTACGGGTAGAGCTGCGACTCTACTTAGTGAACATCAAAATTTAACATCATGGACTGAACTTAAACAAATTCTTACCCAACATTTTGGCGATCCCCGCTCAGAAGAGTGTATAGCGATTGAATTGGAAAGTTTGAAAATAAAACAAGGTGAATCACATATCCAGTTTTGCCATAGAATACAGAATGTTAGGAGTTCTTTAATTGCGAAAGTAAACATAATTACCGATGAAGGAGTTAAAGCAGCGAAAATGATTATCTATAACAATACAGCTTTGAACGTATTTCTATATAACCTTCCCGAAGATATGATTCGTATAGTGCGATTGAAGGGTTGCTCTACCCTTGAAAATGCATTAAGCGTAGTTATTGAGGAAGTAAATTTTCTGCAACAATATAACGCAAAAAATAACAAAGCGAAACCGGCCACATTGCTACAACCAAACCCACAAAATTCACTGAGACCTCTGAACGATATTAGGCCTTCGTTAAGCCAAATGCCTAATCAACCTAACTTTAAATTTGGCATTCCACAAAACCAAAACTTGCCCGGATTCAGGCCAAATTTCATCCAGCCAAATAGGTTTGCACCCCCTCAAGGTTATCGGTTCGGTGTGCAACCAAATATGCCCCAACGAAATTTTAATCAGGGGCCTACTCAACAGCTACGCCCTCCATTCCAACAAGGTGGTTTTCGATTCGGAATTCCTCAGCAACAACATTTTAAATATGGTGTCCCTAACCAACAGCAGCAAAACACAAATCAGTTTAAATTTGGTATTCAACACCAACAACAACAAGCACCCAAAACTATAAATGACCCCGATGTTTCAATGCGCACGGCACCTGTCAGACAAAATATGATCACCAATGACTTGTTTTATAGCGAGGAACCTTCAACTTACCAGGATTATTACTCCGATAACTATGACAATAACTATTATGAGTTAGCGCCTATTGATTATGTGGAGAACGCCCACGCCGATGTTGACTATCCGGATTATACTGGAAACATTGTAAATGAGGAAATTAGTGTCCCTGAAAATTTTCAAGCACCAGCCTCGAACGACGCGGTGAAATGATAAGCCTCAACTATTGCGATAGCATTTTAAAATTACCCCACATTGAAATTCCTGAAATTAATGCGAAGTTTCTTATTGATACAGGAAGCAGTAGATCATTTATAAGTCCTGCTAAAGCCAATGAATTTTTCACTGACTTCAAACAACACGAACCCTTTACAGTCGTAAGCACCCACGCCCAAAGCATTCACGATGAGGTAATATGTATACCATTATTGAAAACGTTCAAAAGTACACTTCCACACAAATTCTTCATTTATGACGTCGACAGTAGATACGATGGACTTATAGGATCTGATCTGCTTAAGAAACTGGCAGCTAACGTAGATATGGGAAATCAGATTTTACATACACTCAACACTGATATACCCATAATATATAATCCACCCTATGAAGTTATGTTAGAACCGAGGTCCGAAACACGAATTAAAATACCCACCAATTATCAAAACGGTGATGCTATTGTGGATTTTACGGAGTTTAGTGAAGGAATACGTATGCCAACTGCTCTTGTCAAATGTAGCAATTTCTTTGCTACAACAGTAATTCAGAATATCTCGAACGAAAAGGCTACGATTACTTTTACAGAACCATTTGATGTGACAGTGTTTGAAGGTGAAGAGTGCAAGCTAAATGTAGTGATTGATGACTGTGAGATCGACGCTATCCTAAAAGAGAATTTGACTAAATTAAGGCTGGAACACACGAATAAAGAAGAGCATGAGAGTATTTCCAAATTATGTTACGAGTACCGCGATATATTTTATTGTGACAAAATCCCTCTCTCTTTTTCTAATCAAGTGAAACATGAAATTCGCACGGTTAATGAAAATCCAATTTATATTCGACCATATCGACATCCACATTCACAGAATGAAGAAATACAGAACCAGGTAGAGAAACTCCTCAAAGATAATGTTATACAAGAATCCCACTCACCTTGGAGTGCGCCGGTTCACTTGGTACCCAAAAAAATAGACGCATCAGGTGAAAAGAAATTCAGAATGGTCATTGACTACCGCAGGTTAAATGAAATCACGGTAGACGACAAATACCCCTTACCAAATATAACCGACCTTTTTGATAGATTAGGTAAATCGACATATTTCAGCACAATAGATCTCGCTTCCGGGTACCACCAAATCGAGGTCAACCCCGCGGATAAACCTAAAACTGCATTTACAACCCAGTCAGGACACTTTGAATTCCAACGCATGCCCTTTGGTTTGAAGACCGCACCGGCTACATTTCAAAGGGCCATGGATAATGTGCTACGAGGCCTTCAGGGTTTACACTGCCTAGTATATCTAGACGATATTATAGTATATTCATCCAGTCTACAGGATCACATTTCAAAATTACGTAAAATTTTTGATCGTCTCAGAGAAACCAATCTTAAAGTAACACTGGACAAATGCGAATTTCTCAGGAAAGAAGTGTTGTATTTAGGCCATACCATCACCAAAAACGGCCTTATGCCAAACAACGATAAAGTGCAAGCGGTGCTTAATTTTCCGATACCACGAACGACCACAGAAATTAAAAGTTTCCTTGGCTTGGTTGGCTACTACAGAAAATTTATCAAAGATTTCGCCAAGGTCACGCAACCGTTAACCTCCTGCCTAAAAAAGCGAAATAAAATTGAGTTAACTCCGGAGTACAAAGATGCGTTTGAGAGGTGTAAGGAGCTATTAACTAACGCCCCCCTTTTACAATTCCCGGATTTTACCCGACCATTCGTTCTCACGACCGATGCATCAAACTTTGCTCTTGGTGCTGTTCTTTCACAAGGCCCAATCGGAAGTGACAAACCCGTGGCATTTGCAAGTAGGACCTTGAACGAAGCCGAGTCACGATATAGCACAATAGAGAAGGAAATGCTAGCGATCATTTGGGCCACAAAACATTTCCGTCCCTATTTATACGGAAAGAAATTTACTATATATACGGATCATAGGCCGTTGGCTTGGTTGAAAACGATGGATGAACCTAATAGCAAAATTACGAGGTGGAAGTTACGTTTGTCAGAATTTGATTTTGACGTTGTATATAAAAACGGAAAGCAAAACAGTAATGCCGATGCATTATCTCGTATAAGGATTAATGCGTTAGGCGGAAAGGATAATGAGTCAATGGAAGTAAATTTGGATGAAAATGAACAAAACCTCCAGCGACAATTGGATGAAGTTATTGAGGAATTAGTACAAATAGGTAAAAAACAACACCAAAGTGATGCGTGTGAACGACCAGCGTCCCCAGTTGTAACTTTATCTGATTCAGAGAAAACCATAAGCGTTATAGAATCCAACGATCGACGATCCCCATATCCAATTCCGTCTGTAAACAGTAGCACCGACACGGCGCCTGAATGGCCAAGTAATAGTAGTACGAATACAGTTCATTCTGCACGCGACTTAGATTCAGAAGGTATACTCATCTTACAAGAGGCCATAGACACTAAGCCGAACCAAATACTCGTATATACCTGGAACAAAAACGAAATTGGAGTTAAAAACTTATCAAGACCGAAACAAAGAATACTAGAAGTCCACTTACCTGTAGATAACCCGAATCTCGTCAAACAATTCCTCCTGGAATACATAAAACCCAAAGTAAAGCATTTTTTTTTACTTTGAGAGTGAAATTCATCGCAAACAATTTTCCACGGTTACCGCATCACTTTTCAAAAAGGACTCTGTTAAAGTTTATGAGTGCACCCAACGAATCATTTACGTAGAGGAAGAAGATGAACAACGCCAGATTGTCGATAAGTACCACACAGGTAAAAATAGCCATAGAGGTATTAAGGAAACGCTAGTACACCTTAAGCGTACGTTTTTCTGGAATAACATGGATCAGACAGTAGCTAGTATTATAAATGCATGTGAAGTATGTAAAAAGATGAAGTATGACCGGAAACCATTAAAACCAGAATTACAGCTATCCCAAACGCAAACAAAACCATTTCAGGAAATATTTATCGACACCTTTACAATAGAAGGAAAAATATACCTTACCATAATCGACGCTTTTAGCAAACTGGGTCAGGCCATTGAAATTAATAACAGATCCACCCCTGAGGTTGTAAGAGCGCTAATAAAATACTTCTCCATGTACGGCATCCCAAGCAGAATAAGTTCGGACCCCGGCATGGAATTTAATAATACATTAATGAAGGAAATGTTGGCTTTTTATAAAGTTGACCTTCATATCGGCACACCCCATAACCCGAATTCGATGGGTTTAATCGAAAGATTCCACTCAACTATAATAGAAATATACCGAATAGCAAAATATGAACAAAAGATCACCGATGCTGCATCCGTTATGATATACGCAGTTATGTCATATAACCACACAATACATGCTACTACAGATTTGACACCATTCGAAGTTGTATTCGGGCACACCGAGTCCAATAGCACATTTGCGGTTGACTTTAACAAACAGTTTACACAACAGCTCGTTAAAGAACACGTTAGAAGGACTAAACATTTATACGACTATTTGACAGATAAAATTATACAAAAAAAACAATTAATGATAGAAAAACGTGGAGGTGAAACAAAATTCGCAATAAAGGACGGAGATTCAGTTTTCATTAAAGGAGCAAACACTAGGCGTAGCAAAGACAAACCGCGCTATCAAAAAGCTCAAGTCATTGGAGAGATTCGTAGAAATGTTGTACCAGTAATTACACGTGACCGAACAACTAAAGTACCTATTAAAGACATTAAGCGTCCTTCGCAGGTTAATACTTCTGGCGATCCATGCGATCCGAAGCCAGGCCCTTCAACTGCACCCGATTGACAAGAACCCCGGGCTGTTACCCATCCGGGAAGGCCAAGCTTTTGTCAGCTACGATAAATGGACCGTTATCAAGATTTTAGATTTAAAATTAGTTTATGAGGAATTAGAATTAAATATAAACAGGTACATAACGCTTAGAAACCAAGTTCACAGCTGTATTGATAGTAACGTTTTAGATTCAGATTTAATTAACGCGGAAGTTCAAACAGATTACATAATGAATATAACCATAGAAAAGTACAAGCAGTTAATTCCTTCAGCAAGGGTAAAACGTGGTTTATTAAACCCTCTTGGTTCTTTGGTAAAAATGATTACAGGAAATCTGGATAATGATGACGCCTTAATGTACGAAAAGTTAATTAATAATTTAAATTCAAAACAGGACGCTGTATCTAAGAAAATGACAATTATCACTGAAATGGTGGGTACCTTTACTAAAATAGCGAATTTTACTAGAAGCAACTTTATTCAGATTGAAGAAAGCATTCAAGAAATAGATTTGTATTTAAATGAAACAAAGACTTACCAGAAATTCAATAAAATTATTAATAATTACGGTACATTTCTTCATAATTTTCAAATTATCTACTTTAGATTAGATGAAATTGAAACTGCCATTGCTTTTAGTAAGATTAAAGTATTGCATCAATCAATTGTTGATACGAATGAATTGTTACTACTGTTAACTGAAATAGAAAAAAATGGTAAATTACTGTTTCCTGTTAATTTAGAAAATATTGTTAAAATAGAACAAAGTGTAGAACTGAAAGCTTACATCAAACAAAATCAGATTAAATTTATTATGAACATTCCACTAATTAGAGACGAAATTTATAACTATTATAAACTAATACCACTACCAATTTTAGACGATGCTAAAGGTCAAACTACCCTTATCCTACCTAAATATCCATATGTCCTTATGAAGGGGTTGAAAACAGTACCGCTCTCTCAACCATGTTCCGAAGCAGATGAAGACCATTTCCTGTGCTACGAGAATGACGTTTTGCCTCTGGTTAGAGATGACTGCGTCACTGAACTTCTACAGTTTACCACTAACATCTCGAGTTGCCATCCGATTCCTGTCATTATTAATGATGTCAAGGTCAATCCTGTACAGCCAAACCGCTGGATAATTTATACGAACACTGAGACACTACTTACAAAGTACTGCGAAAATGAAATAACCCAAGAAACAGTTCGCGGGACGTATCTGTTAATTTTGAATGATGATTGTGTTGTCAAAATTAAAGAAGTGACCCTGAAAAGACATCAAATTAGTGGGAAAGACATAATTTACGAAAAGCTGCCAATAATTCAATTACCAAAAATATCCAACGTACCGAATTCGCAAAGAAAACCAGTTAATCTCAACGGAATTAATCTCGCCGACGTCCAGTTCCTGAATTACTTATTTCAGAAAAGTGGAAGTGAGATTATTAGTGATAGTGAAAAATTTGAAAGTTTTTTTAAAAGTGTTAGTATAGGAAACATTGTAATTTGGTTAATTATAGCATTAGTAATTGTAATCTTAGCCCTTAAGTATATGATTCGTAAAGCATATTGTGTGAGGAAAACTCGAGATGGTCCTTCAGACAATCTCGAACTTAGGGAGGAAGGAGTTATGCATCCCGGCACCATCCTTATCAGCGCATAGCGCCCGGTCGCCCACACAATTCCGCTTAATTCAATGACTATGTTTTATTCTGTGCGATTGTTAGTTGTCGACTTGGCACTTTTGTTAGTATGTAAGGTGTTTATTATTAAGTTTAGAGAAGCTCAGTCTGTACTTAGCATTCAATCAATTAATACATCAATTTAACTTCAAATTTGTATTTTTTAAAACGTCCCTTGGGTCCGTCGCAATTTGAGTCGGTAGTTTATTAAAATATTTTTACGAGTATATTTACTAGTAAATATTCTTGGTATTATCTTCATTTTTGTTTTATTTGTTTGTAATCTTCTCTTATTTTTTTGGGTATTATACTCAAAATTTGCACACCAACAGAGAGAAGAAAAGAGATTGCTGCCTAGCGATAAGGCCGCCGATTGTACTATTTTTTTGAGTTTATTTTTGTTTGTAAGTGTTTCATTTGGTGCAATAAAGTATTATCTATCTATCTATCTTTATCTATCGATATCTTCTATCTATCTATCTATCTATCTATCTATACTTATAACTTGTGACTCACCCCGGCTTCCCACGGATATTTAAGGGTTTTTCTTAATTTCTACATGATTCTACCCGTGTGTTGATTGACTAATTTGAACAAAAACCGGTTATTGTGACTTAACTATAATAGGTAGACATAGCCTCGCGGACTTTGTTGTGGGTAACAATGAGTACTATAAACAAGTATATTGTTGTGGGTAAGGATGAGTACTATAAACATGTATATTGTTGGATTTTTCGTAGGGAAGTCTATTTCTTTTGAAAAATAATATATAAACCATGTTACTCGATGTGGCTTTCAATAAGTGATAGAATTTATAAAATTGGTTGAGTAGTTTTTGAGTTACAAACACACATACAAATATACAAACAATAAAATCTTTCCTCATTATAATGTTACTAAAGAAAATATTAAAAATCTGCACCAAACTAAAATATATGGAAGAAAACTAAATAAATAATGTATATTGTTGGATTTTTCGTAGGGAAGTCTATTTCTTTTGAAAAATAATATATAAACCATGTTACTCGATGTGGCTTTCAATAAGTGATAGAATTTATAAAATTGGTTGAGTAGTTTTTGAGTTACAAACACACATACAAATATACAAACAATAAAATCTTTCCTCATTATAATGTTACTATAGAAAATATTAAAAATCTGCACCAAAGTAAAATATATGGAAGAAAACTAAATAAATAATAGTTAAAAAAAACTAAAAAACACGCTTTATATAGAAAACCAAACTAAAAAATAGAAAATAAATTTTAATAGTGTAAATAAGAAAAAATGTTTTAATTCCAAAAAATCGTGGGGTGCCCATGCACCGTTATAAATATTTCATTGATAGATATGAGAAGCACCCCACGCTTTTTTTGGCTTATTAGTTTGGTTTTCTATATAAAGCGTGTTTTTTAGTTTTTTTTTAACTATTATTTTCTACTTTTTGCATTGTCATCGATCTTTGTCAGGTGTGCAAAATTTGAATGAAATCTGACCGTTTAAAGTGGGTCAAAATAGCGTCCAAAGGAGTCGGTTACAAACATACAAACAAACATACAAGTGAAGCTAGTATAAAGCGTATAAAAAGATATGGCTAGAGTTCTACTTAAAATAAAATAATGAACAAAATAATAGCATGTTAAATAATATGGCGTCTGTCTATCTGTTCGCGAGTCACCCGACCCCACCTGATTCCAGTAATATAAACATATAAACACCGTGGACATCGGCAAGTGAGATTAAAGGGAGGGGAATGTTAGTATAAAAGCCCTGGCAACACCTGCGGAGGTCTTCATTCCACTACTCGCCTTGAAGAGGCAACACATATCTATAAAGTGCTAATAAGTTAATAAGTCAATAGTGAACTTTAATAATTTGTAAAAAGTGAAATTAAAATAGTTTTTTTTTAAACTATTTGTTTTGCGTTATTTTGACTGGCGCCCAAAGTGAGGCCCAGCTAAGTAATTTTCAAGAAGTTCCAGTCTTCGAGCTCACCTCCTGGCTCGCTTCAAAAATTACGTGACTGTTAAGTCTTTAAAACTGGGCAACTCCGCAAACAAATTCGTCGGAATAACTACACGGAAAAGGAATTAAAAAGGAAGGATATACTATGCTGCGACGTGTCTTCATCTAGAGACAGCTGTAGGTACCCAGTAGCATTCATCCTGCCTCAAAATTCCTCTCCTACATTCACCTAAATTTGTGTTTAACCTTAGATCTAGGCCTAAGAGTAGTAGTGGAATGAACGGCCCTCCTCCTGAGAACAATAGCGAGGGTTCACCAAGCTACGTGCCTACAGCTAGTGAATCACAGGTCACACATAAAATGAGTATGGACCCGACTAAATTAATAGGATTCGTACCATCTTATAATGGTGATCCTTTTACTATTTACAATTATTTAAATAGTGCTAAGCAGTGGCTGCAAGTTCTAGGAGGTACCACTCCTCAAAATGTAATGTTACTTCTAGGTAAGTTAGATGGTAAGGCTGCTTTAATAGTATCTATGATAGACCACGGTTTCAACTGGGATATCATATAGAATTTATAGTTAAATATTTAAACGGGACTTAATATTTATTTACCTCGACGTTTCGATCAAGTTGCAAAGTTGGTCACGAGAAGACTGAAGTAGCGGGTGTCAGCGTCGAGAAGGGCGAGCGTTGTCTCCAACTACCCTAATAATTTGGTGTTGTAAAAATTCAGAATTGTCACGACACACTACACTAACGACATCTGCAGATATCTTCTGACATAAACCGCGACGCGAACACTTGTTTATCACGGGATTCCAGGACGCAGTCAAGTTGAAACCATCCTCTCGGTTGAAATTGGGATACTTTTTAACTTCAACCGCTTCACGTACAATCCTGGAGTAGTAGTGACGTTCCGTGGAGAGGATCTTCGGGTCATGGAGTTTAATCCAGTGATTAGGGCCCGATTCGAGCAAATGCTAAGCGATTGCAGATTTATTTATCTGGCGGTTCTTTACAGCTGAAATGTGTTCTTTGACCCTTTCCGCTATAGTACGCTTGGTTTCTCCAATGTAGGAACTACCGCAGCTGCAATCTATCTTATATACGCCAGGAGTTTGAAAAGGAATGACATCTTTCGGTTTTCTAACATGCCTTGCTACTTGGATAAAGGAGTATAAAGAGTCTTGATAGACAAGTTCTTTAATAAAACACCGACTTTATCCGTCACTCCTTTTACATAAGGCATGAAAGCCGGCTGTCTATCGACATCAGACCTACTCTTTTTATATCTGCGTCTAGGACGCCAACGTTTGGTCACCACATATCCGTTTCGCTTGAGTACCTCCTGAACATGAGACACTTCGGCATCCCAATGTTCAGGGTCACAGAGGGCATGTGCTCTGTCTAAAACTGATCTGGCTACTGATTGTAAATGCCGCGGGTGGTGATGTGAAAAGGCGTTGAGGTATCTGTCAGTGTGTGTTGATTTCCTATAACAGTGTGTGTTGGTTTAACTATGTGTTTGAATCGCAAAAGTTTAAAAGTTACAATCATACAGAATTCTTTGAAAGTTGAGTGTGGGGATAACAGAGAGTTCAATACTCTATTAGTAGAGCTCTCCAATGTAAAGAAAAAAACAAATTACAAAGAATTAATTTTTGAATTAAAATAAAAAATATTTTATATAAAAAGCAAGCTAAACGACAAATATCAAAGTAATAAACAGTTAGTCGATGAGGTGATGGAACCGTACATTAATATGGCGCAAAACACTTTGAGAAATTCTTTGCCGTACCATGACCAAATTTACGTAAGCAACTGTAGTTTAAATAATTCTGTTCAGAGAATATTGCAATTGGAAGCAGAGGGAAGGTTCGATAATATCAGACAAAAATTCTCAAATATTTTGCCACCATCACGAGTTTTGAATCAAACATACCAACCACAAAATTCACGCCATGTAACTCCTATACAAGGCCAGACACATTCGTATCCACCAACACAAAGGTCAATTATGCAGCGAATGAACAATACGCCACAATATCCCGTTAAACCGTCAAACAATGCAACGATTCCACGGTATCAAGTTCGAAGCCAGTGGGTAACTAACAATGCTAATGGTAATGGGTTCTCGCATCCACAGTATAAGTTCTTTCAACGAACTCATTCATCAAATCAATCCAAACAAATTGCGGATGCTTCAATGAGGACGGCTACTCAATTACGACCAAGGCAAATTAATTTAGGGAAAGGTAAAGTTGCTGAGGAAATTTTCCATTATCCGGAAGACAACCAACAGGAGTCTAACGAAAGCTTAGTTTCATTTTACGAAGAATATCAAGATTATGAGTATTATAATGACATTCCAGAATATAATGAATGCAACCAAAATTTTCAAGAAGACCAAAGTCACAAAGACGGATCATAGAATTTAATCATGTAAAATCCTATCCGCCTTACTTTGAAACTGACGAACCAAAATTAAAAAAAATCGGTAGTCAACGATCTTTTATAACAAATTCTGTTCAAAAGAAATATTTCCCGGAATACTGGCAACCTGAAAAGTTTGTCGTTAGAACATCACACGGCATTACGTCACATAATGTCATTATAGAAACCCCCTTTTGGTGCCGATATTTTGGTGCAGACAAAGGTCCGATGAAATTTTATGTATATAATTTCAGTGACAAGTATGACGTTTTACTAGGGACCGATATGATCGAACAAATAGGCGCGAAAATTGATTTGAAACAAAGAAAGTTAACTGCCATATAATGAATTACTGATATTTCATATGACAGACGACGATAACCTAAATATTAAAGATTTGTGTAATACATACGACGATTTATTTACTGAAGACGTCACGCACAGTGCAACTACTAAAATAAAACATCATATTTGCACTTTAAGTGAAGAACCTATTTATCAACGACCATTTCGAGTGCCACAAACACAACAAGAAGAAATTCACAAACAAATCAGTAAATTATTGCAAGAAAAAATTATACAACCTTCAGAATCCCCTTGGGCCTCACCTTCTGAATCCCCTTGGTGATAGATTATAGAAAATTAAACGAAAAAACGAAGTCCGATAAATTTCCACAGCCTAATATAGAAGAATTATTTTCTAAGTTACAAGGAAACACTTACTTTACGACGTTAGACTTAACGTCAGGCTATCATCAGATTATGATGGATAATGACTCTATAGAAAAGACTGCATTTAGTACTTCTGACGGACATTATGAATTTCTCAGAATGCCATTTGGATTGAAGAATGCCCCGGCAACATTCCAACGCATGATGAATAACGTGTTGAAACAATAGATATCAGGAAACATTTGCCTCGTTGATGATATCATTGTCTATTCAAAGACAAAGTAAGATCATATTAATCAATTACAACAGGTGTTTGAAGCGTTACGGCGAGCGAACCTGAAGCTCAATAAAAATAAGTGTGTATTCATGACAGAGGAGATTGAATTCTTAGGGCACGTTTTGAATAAAGATGGATTAAAACCAAATCAAAAAGATAGAAGCAATCCAAAAGTTTCCCATACCAAAAACTTTGAAGGAAATTAGAGCCTTTCTTGGTTTGATAGGATACTATCGGAAGTTTATTCCTAGTTTGAGTAAAATTATTAAACCTTTAACTGAGGCTACAAAAATGGATGCTACGATAAATATACATAATAAAAAATATATCGAAGCGATTCAAACCTGTAAACACTTATTGACGATCGCGCCAATATTAGCGTTCCCTGACTTTGATAAAACTTTTGTGATTACAACAGATGCATCCGACATAGCTTTAGGAGCTGTCTTAAGTCAAGATAATCATCCGATAGCCTATGCATCCAGAACTTTAAGTAGTACTGAACAAAAGTATAATACGACTGAAAAAGAATTATTAGGAATACTTTGGGCAGTTACTCAATTTAGACCTTATGTCTATGGAAGGAAGTTCACTTTGAGAACGGACCATAAGGCATTGATATGGTTAGCCAAGCTTAAGGAACCAAATCAAAGGTTAACTAGATGGAAATTAAAGTTACAAGACTATGATTATTCTATAGACCACGTTAGAGGTAAAGATAATTATGTAGCAGACGCCTTGAGTAGAATTGAAATTTACCACACGGATGGGGACTCAATGGAAGTCAACGCAACTCAACCCAATCACCAAAAAGGTTAAGGCGTGTTATTTTTGAGTTGGCATCTTTTGAAATAGCAGTACAAGAAAATGGGATTTGGTATTTTTATATTCCACCTGGAAAAGAGGAAGAAATCATTAAGCGATTTATGTTAGAGTATTTGCCTCATTAAAAATATAATTCCAAATGATGACCTATATAACAAAGTGACAGAAACCTATAGAAAATATTTTGATCAAACTAAATTTAAACCAGTAAGGTATACTAAATCGCTTATTGAAATAAATAATAAAGAAGAACAATTACAATTAATAAAATATTACCATTTACAAGATAATAGGCACGCTGGTATAGAGAGTATATAAACAATTAAAAGAAAAATATTATTGGGAGAACATGAAAAAACAAATAAAAAAATACATCCTAGTAAAATTTGTAGATGTGACCTTTCTATCCATATTAATCTCATCTTTGTAACTCCTTGCTTTTATATGAGCACTGTCACTGTCCTACAAGTTGGACTAAAATATAATGTGCTTTTGCAAAAAAAAGCTCGCTAGAATCCGAACGATTCTACTTGCGTCTAATGAGTATGTTTTGACTATATAATTAGTATTTTTAAGTTTTAGTTTCTACAACACGAGTTACCTATTAAATATTTGTTCGTTTCCTCCAAACTTTGCAGATTTTTCAACAACTTCTTGACCGTTTCTTGACGTTTATAGCCCGTTGAGCAAGCTTGTTTGTAGCTGTTTCATAAGTGTTCACGTCTCAGCTCCTTAAGCCATTATCGGCAGGATGCACTGATTATTTTTACCACGTTTTTATCAATTCAATTATTTGTCTGTCTTTCGTTCCGGGTGGAATCTTACAACTCAAATTACAAGAACTTCCCGATTAGCTATCCAGCTGAAACTTTCAAGGTAGCTCATAACTCGAGCAAAGCATTTTTTAAAAACATGTTTTTAAATTCGTTTTTTAATCTACATTTGCTGCTTGTTTTACTAATTCCAACTTCCATGAACTTAGTTTGTATTCTAAAAGCGAAACCTTGACTTTTATGAACTTAGTTTGTATTCTAAAAGCGAAACCTTGACTTTTATGCTACAACCCCTATATTATTCAGCCTACATTCCCCATTCCACGTGACTGACCGTGCGAAACGATAAATATGTTTGAGCAAAGTATCGCACATCAATAACAGGGCTTTATATTCGATTAGCGTGATTGTACAAGGTGTTACCTAAATATATATGTTCCCATATGTCACTGTCGAAGTGGAGTTTCAAGAAATACGGCGAAGCATTGATAGGAAAAATGCCGAACATTTATCATGAAGATATTATGTGATAATATTAGAGAGAGCGTAGTTTGTGAGGATCAAATTGTAAATAAGTATAAAAAAAAGATAAAAAAATACTATACCGGCTGGAATTTTTTAACCACACCCGGAAGAAAAGTAATCTAAACACTGGAGATAGCAAATTTTACTCAAAGGAAAAAATCCTTTATTTTTAAAAAGAAACCAATTTGCATTCAAAGATTTATAAAAACTCGCTTACCACACTCGGTAATCGAACATGCTAAAATCCGAAAAAAATACAACTGTACTTTTATGGCATAAATCGATAGGGTCAATACAATATAATACAATACAATAACACTTTATTGACACACAGTTAAACAAATTACAAAATAGAAATAACATAAACAATAGATACAATGGGCGGTCTTATCGCTCATAGCGATCTCTTCCAGACAACCTAATAATCATAACCTTATCAGTCAATCATAAGGATCAAATCTCTTTAACAAATATGGTAAATAAAATAAAAGGGAAACCATGAAATCTAAACTTATAAATTCAATGGAACAAGATAAAGCACTAACTCAAACGTCGATCACATTACTTATGCGAGTACCTTATTAACAATAATAATTTATTTATTAAAATTACGATGACTTATTTAGATTTCAATTTGCACGTGTTTGTAAATAAACTTTTTCTTAGATAATTTCTCTAAACTTGTGTATCCAACCAAATGGAGCTCATTTCGAGCACCTAATTAGTTGGTTTACCATTTTTTTTTGTTCAATTAAATATGATAAGAGTTTATGGATTTCCTTTTATTTTATTTATAATGTTTGTCAGAGAGATTTGATTCTTATGATTGACCGTATTAATTGATGCCATACTTGCACAAGATGTTAATATTTCGGTTATAGCCGGTACGATTCCCGAGTGTGGCAAGCAAGTTTTCGAAAATCTTTGAATGCAGACTTGTTTCTTTTTTACTTCCAGGTCTGGTTTAAAATTTTCAGCCTGTATATTTTTTAAAAATTCTAGCTAATCAAAATAAACCCAGATAATAGAAAGAAATATAGAAAGAAAAGACATTCACAACAAAAACAAAACATATTAAAACACAATTCTAAACTAAAACTAGTGACTTTGAATTCGTGAACTAGTCGTACCGTGAGAGTCCACATCTCATCTCCGGAAGTCATAACAGGAATTGGGGTATTGCTGACGAAAAGAATCGACAAATGTACCACATGCTGCCCAGCCCAAATGTATTGTTGAGGTCGGCTCTATTTGAACGAAATAGGATTCATACTTGATTGCCAATGGCTTGTCATAGACAGGTAATAAACCAAATATTTATTAGAATACAGCAATATTAACGAGGCTGGTATATCTTAGGTGCTGGGTCTCATTGAACCCAATATAAAATAAAGTATGTTTCTCTTACCCCACCTGACCTTATGTATTTGCTTAAACTTTAGTTTCTCACTGCTGGGCAAAGGTCTCCCCCAATTCATTCCATTTATCTCTGTCTTCTGCAAGTTTATGCCAATTTCCTTCAAATGTATTGAGATTGTCGCGCCACCGCTTCCTTGGACAGCCTGGCATCTTTCGGGATGCATCCTGCTTACGTGTTACCCATTATCAGCCTGTATTTGTCCAATCTGAGGACAAATATAGGCTGATGATGCTGGACGTAGGCCTACTTAATGCATTCCACTGATCTCGGTCTCGGTGGTTGCTCTCTTCATCCATTTTTTTCCAGCCGCCTACGTGACCCGCCTAATCCTATATGAGCCTTACCAGTTTTTAAGTGTAAAATAATCGTAAACTTAGCAATTAAAACACTTTTGCCATGCATTTCAGATGTATTCGAAGCGGAAAACCACCAAAAACACCCGAAAACTGAATTAAAAAAAAACTAACCGGAAAACGAACTCATTTGTAACGCTAACTATAAAAAAAGTCTTTGTTTACCAGTTGTTCTCGTAAACGCATTGGTCTGTACAAATTTTAATGAGTGGATCACTAGAGAGTTTTTTATCTGCTATTTTGCTATCTGGCTGGCACTGGTGTGGGAATTACTTTGAAATGTTTCAGTTATGGTAATCCCTGTAATTAGAGCTTGTGGAAATTATAGGGTTAAACCATTATGTATACAGGTGATTCATTTCTGTTTATCCGTCGTGACACTACTGCTGGCACTATCAGTAGTACTATTGTAATTTTCCCTCTCCCTTGACACTACTATTCTAAACGCGAACAAACATACAGACAGACAAACAAACAAACAGACAGACACGAATTTTTAAAATGTTATATTCTTGTTCATTAGTTTATTTTATGTACCCTAGACCATTTCTTTTTAAATTATCTTCTTTGTACAGACTTTTTCGTTCCCATTGCTTTATTATAAGTATAGATAGATAAATAGATAATCATCGTTTGTATACCTAGCGGCACGTAAGTCTAGCGGTGAACGAAACGTGGCGGGGATCTTGGCACAGTCAAAGATTATATAATGTGTTAAAATGTTGAATACTTTTTATCCTGAAAACTGACTGTGCCAAGATCCCCGCCACGTTTCGTTCACCGCTAGACTTACGTGCCGTATAACAAACGGTTTGGCTATAGTCGAGCGATATGCACCGATATATCTGTACCGTGTTCAATAACAATAACATAAGTGAGATATTTTACTTAAAAACTGGAGTACTTGGTACTGAAATCCGATGAATGGTGCGGAGCGGTGAATGAAACGTGGCACGTCAAAGTCCACACCACGTTTCGTTCACCGCTAGACTTACGTGCCACTAGCTATATCAAAGATTTTGAATTATGCTTACTGGCGTTTTTGTATTTAACCCAGTTTTTTTTTAACTAAGCAGAAGCTACAGAAAAGGTTTTATTAGTTTCTTATTGAATGAATGCATTACGAATGCATTCTTCCAATTGAGATTTAAAAATAGAATGTACTGGCTATATTTTTTTTACATAAGAAGGATTGGGGGATTTTCTGACAGCACAAAAAAATAAATAAAAATATTACTAAAACATTATAATTAATATTTTAGTTAGTAATATTATCTATCCAATTATTACAAATAACATTGCAAATCAGCGACCAACCAACCTTAGACAGATTTCCAGTTCGTAAATGTAATAGTTTATATGGAAAACACCTACGCTGTTTGTAACAATTGAATTCAACATGGCGTTCTTGAATGAGCATAGCGGCTGATAAAAAGATCTATTCATCATCATCATTATCATCAGCCCGTATTCGAAGTAGGGCTCTCCTTGTGAACGCCAATGAGCCCAATCTTCGGCTCTCCTCATCCAGTCGCTGCCAGCCGTCTTTCGCAACTTTTCGCGTCACTCCACCTGGCTGGCGGGCCCTACACTGCGGCGCCCTACACTGCGATTGCTTAAATGTGATCTCCACTCTAGAACTCGTTTTCCCAACGGTTGTAGTTTCTTCAAGTTATATGAGAGGCCCATTGCCACTTCTATTACCATTCCATTAATATAAGATTATTATTGTGATATCAATACGTACCGATATTCAACGCCGAAATGGACGCGAATAAAATCAACGCTCGCCCGACCATTTTTTACGACTCTGAAACAAGAAATTTTAATTAATTAGGTCGAGACCAATTCATAAATAAAAATATTTATATTTTAAGTAAATACAAGCAATGGTTAGTAGTTGAAAATAATTTGTCTAAAGGTACAAAAATCACCGACGTGGCCCACCCACGTCACGACGGTGATTTTGACGATGGCAATTCATACAAAATATTGAAGGTATCTGTCATTTGCTTTTAGGGTTCCGTACGGACGAATATTAAAAAACTCTTCTATCACCCTAAATATCAAAGTAAACAAACATCTTCAGAAATTGTAGAGTTAAAAAAGTTTAAGTATGGATCCCGCCGTCTTTAGTTGTACTTAACACGTACTTAAGGGTCTGCTTTGCTGGGCGATACTTCAAGCGGTTGTTAGGGTTGATGCACGTGCAAAAAATAGTGAATTGAAATATTAGATTTTTAAAGTATTTTGGAAAATTGTATTGTATTGTATCATCAAAATCATGAAGTCCAATTGCTATACTGTATCACCTATTCTCTTGCGTCGATATTTCATTTTAAGACTGGTAAAACTATAGAAAAAAACTACTATTTTACTAGATTTTACAAATCACTAACAAAAGTAAACTAATAGTGTACAAGAATGACTGTTTTCAAATTTCATTTTCTGCAGCCAGCAATTATAGAATAGGGTCAGTGATTATCAAAGTAAAGTGTTGCACAAGATTTTTCAACTTAAGGGTGGCTTTTCTATCGTTATGAGCAAACACTGAAACTAATGTCACATGAACGATCTGCTCCTAGCATCTTATATCCCTATGTTAAAGAATATTGTTTTATGTACAAAATTTACGTGACAAGACTCCATAGATAGTGTTGCTTGACAACCCTAGTTACAAAGGATTCTCAGAGTAAACTTGACTTAATGTTGGACGAGATTTTTTCTGCAGACTTACTTCGATAAGAGAATCTGCTGAGAAAATTAAAATTTAATAAGGAAATAGGTGAAAGTCTTGCAAATTACCAGTCCGCCGCGGCTTTTAATTATTTACTGCAATGAAGAAGCAAAATTGACGAGTCGTGAATTTGAAGGAAAATGTCTTGAATATACCTACGCGACTGTTCTAGCTAATGGAGCGTTCAAAATGCAAAACCGACCAAAGACAAATGAGCTACAATAAAAAAAGGAATTCTTGATGAATCATTTTTTCCACCAATTATTTTTCATGTTTTTTGTACCCGTGACAGCCATATTCTAATTTTTTCATTTATCTATATCTCAAGTTATTTGCATGTTTAATTTGATTTTCTTTGTAATTATTAGCTTTTACTCGGGAACTTACATTTGAGTCACGGCCACTATCAAACAAAGCGATGGAGGATTTCAATGCAAACTAAAAATATCAGTACACTTGATTAAAGCTTCAATATAGAATAATCACAAGCACGCTAACTTTAAGACCTAATATTTCAGAAACGTGACAATTTAGGATGGCAGTGTTCAAACATTTTTTTTGTTGGCATTGTAGTCTTCTTTAGTTTTATTGTAGTTTGATCAGTGGTTTTTCACTTGTAGATATGCCAAAGATTAGAAGGACATTTGTTTTTAAAACCTTTAACTAAGAAAAAGTGCGCAGTCGAGTATTAGTCACGTTGCATGTACCCTGAACGGCAAGCTCATTGTAATCAACAACGGTGGCGAGTTTGTTGTGTTCACGATCGCGAGTGTCGCTCAGGTGTGTTGGAACTGTTGTGCCAGTTGGCGAAGATACGAGTCGAACCATTAGAAAATTCACCTCTTCGCATAAAATGTGATTTAGAAAATTTAACAGCTGAAAAAAACAATAGAGATCACACTAATAATATGAAGACGAAAGTTTGTACGTATGTTTGTTACTCCTTCACGCTGAAATTGCTGTGTACTTATGTTTGTACTCCTTCACGCTGAAATTGCTGAACGGTTTTTTATGAAATTTGGAATGGAGATAGCTTTTACCACGAAATAAACATAGGATCATTTTGAATATATTTCACTAGATATGATAGGGAAAGCCGCGGGAATGGCTTGTTATACCACAAGTTGTGTTTCTACGCATTGTATTTTTTGCGTTATTGGACTGACCACCATTACTCTCTGACCGTCATTCCCCATGCAATTTTTTTATTTTTTTATTATTATTCAGCCACGGTCGACCCACTGTAGGGCAAAGACCTCCTCACCATCCTTATACTTCTATCAGTTGTAAGATTCTGCGGCTAATCCTTCCAACTCGCCATCTCCTTCTGTTTCTGCTGCGACGTTGTCTAGACGTTGTGTGGGTTCCACTCAGTCGTGCAGTTTGCCCATAGCTCATCCAACATGTGGCAGACGTAACCAGCTCAGTACCATTTTATGCTTTCGGCTATATGACCAACGATGGTGATCTGAATTTTGGCACGCAGGATACTGTTCCTTATGCGGTCTGATAACCGATGTTAACTGCGCTCCACAGCAGATCGCTGGCAAGCCCCGAGTGCGGACTTCTGATGTTTCGTCAAAGACCAAGTCTGAGCACCGTAGGTGAGGATAGGCAGAATACACACGTCCATGAGTTTCTTCATGAGGGTGAGAGCTACCTTTTATTAGGTCTTTCATGGACCCTAGGACCATAGGACCTAGCCACTTAATTTTCATGTCTCACCTAGAAAGAGACTAATTGGCCCAAACAAATGTACTCATGGACGTATGCGATTTCTGCGCCATCGACTACTAGCTTAGTCTTCGCTAATTTATCTCGGTACTTTTATTTGTTTATGTTTAATTACTATGTTCCGGATGGACCACTTTTGTCGCACTTTGAGAAATCAAACGCTTTCAACTAAGTAACTGATGGTGGACCAAGTACAATACAACTCTTATAGTATACTCTTGTAGTAACGAATGAAAAATAGTCAATTGGAACCAATAAACAAACTTCATAAGACAAAAATGTACCGAACACGAAATGTATATAGGACCACTCTGATGGTATATAAATAGATTTTACACATTTTTTATGATGATTTTTGTAAACAATTTTCCAAATTTATTAAGAACCAAAGAGCAATTAAAAGAAATATGAAAAAAAAAACATTTTTTTAAAGTAAAGTACAATGGGCGGAATTATCACTAATTGTGATCTCTTCCAGTCACCCTTTTCAAATGATCCCGATCCCGGAGATATGAGGTAACATACACCAAAATAAAAGTTACTATGAAAATATCCGTCCTGTCCGTCTTTCAAGACTCTTTTTCTCGGGAACGCGTTTAGAGGTAATTAATATAAAATACTCAGGTCTGCGATTCCTTAAAGCTCTGAAAAAAACAATCTTGTCAACAAGTCAATGAAATCAAAAGATACGGCTGCTTATGCCACATATTTTGAAACTCGCAAGGGATAAAAAAACAATCTATATTGATAAAACTCAATGAGCAATAAAATATACCGAACAAACCTTTTACCATAAATCGTGAACACTTAGTATCTTATAATTGATGTGACCACCACTATGATGATGGACTGAGTCTCTCAGTCCAGCATTCGACGAGTTAACATCACCCGAAGATGCCTCGTGCAGAGGCGAAACACGTGTCGTATTGATGTCAGACATTTGGTATTTGGATCGAGGTATATGTTTTTTATTGTGTTTTTATATTATATAAGTGTTTCGATACTTGTATTTGGGTAGGGTTTGTTTAGCTTGGGGTTTTTTTATTGTGTATATATATTTATATATATTATTTGTATATAAGTGTGTTTCTGGCCTCCAGGCCTTAGCTTTCATTTCATTTATATTTTTCATTAGTTCAATTTTGGGTAGGGTTTTGTTCAGCGTGGGGTTTTACTTGTGTTAATTTTACCATTTATCATTTGTCTGACTTACAGTTTTGGCGGAAGTAAGCTACATATTTTTATTTTGTTCATTTTTTTTACTTAGTATCTTCTCAATTTATAAATGTTAACCGAATTTTGTTTCAAAATGTGTTTAAGTATTTTTTTTGATGATGTTCACTGATTTTCGTAAAATTATTGCTCATTGAATTATTTTGTAATTGTAAATAAGCGACTTTTGAACAAATAGCTGTTCAGGCGTTTTGAAAAAGTGGGCATGGTCAGCAACTTTTGTCGCTGACTGTACCTTGCTGTTGTCATTTCATATTAACTTATTTATGCTCGGGTATTTAAAATAACGGTCAGACCAAGCCAGTGACGATCGCGAAGGCAGCGCCGAGCCATACGAACAAAAAATAACAAATGACAACCACGTATGGGGTGCCACCGCCCCGCGACCACTAACACTTTTATTTTTATGTGGCGTCACCTTAAATAATTTCGAACAAGTAGGTTAAATAAAAAATGAGTGTCAATTAGTATCCTTATTAAAATGCCTTGTAATGAAATATCCACAATGTATAAACATTTTGTATCAGACCTTTGCATCTTAAGTTGAAACATCGGCAAAACAGTTTATACTCGTATACACTTTTAGGACAACCGAAATTTTACCACCTCACCCGCTGTTTCATCCCTTTGTTTTACGCTACATCAAGATATTTAAGTTTTCGAGTGACCGTCCAGAATTTATGACCCTAGACTTATTTTCGATAGGATAAATTATAGGTTAACTTATACTAGACTTAGATGTGACAGTATTTTGCTCGAGTTTTGATAGTTTTCAGAGTATGAAGTTAGCTCAGTGCTTAGTTCATAGCTATTAGTGTTTATATCTATGTGGGGTCTATTATTGTTTAGTTTTACCTTTAGGCAGAAAATTATGTGCTAACCGCACCAACAATTTTTCTAACTTTCTAACTTCGTGCTTTGGAGGGCACGATAAGCTGTCGGTCCCAGCTGTTATTGATTAATAACAGTCATTCAGCCATGACACAGGGCCTCAGGCACCCTGATAACTCTGACACCAGACACCTGCACTACCTCATACGACAAGCAAGCAAGCATGAAATTTCAATTCAATTTCAGTTGATACCCTTTCTCGTCCCACGTTGGTTCTTCTCGGCGCCAAATTTCAAGATTCATATCAAACCCAAGCGCAATAATAAGGCCATAACACGATATGAGAAAGGAAACACCACATGAGAATATAAGAGCTCTCCATAAAATAACCTCACGTCCCAGGAACATATAACCCGTTTTATGTATTATGAGATGATATAGTTTTATGTGTGGACCAACTGCGGAGGCGGAAATAGGTGGGTCTTGATCTATTTAGTGTTTGTGCGTTTTTCTAAGTGCATTTTTGTTTATTCACTATTCCTGGAACACAAAACCCTCAAATCCTTATTGAGACCTAATAATTTAAATTTCTTGGTTCAGTGAATTTAACCAGTTAGTAAAATACTATCAAATAAAAAAAAAGATGCCAGCGTAGTAGATTGTGGCCCAAACAGTCCCACGCGTGCAGACTTGTGTCCCAGCAGACTTGTGTCCCAGCAGCTACAATGTCTTAAAAATATATTTACACATATTTCCCACGAAAATCACTCCTCATCAAGCCGTGCGAAACCCAGCACGTTTCTCGAACACCCGTCTAGATGGTTGTGCTAATCGTCTACACCAGAGATGTTAAGAATACTCATAACCGTAACCGAATATCCGTAGTTTAAAATATTCGAATGCATACGTAACTAAATTCTAAAAAAAGAGTAGCGGATAGGCTCGAATACTGAGCGGTATTTCGATAGCCATCAATGGATTTTTATGTCTCAAATTACATAATTAATGCTTTATCTAAATCTCTCTCTCTCTCTATATATATATATATATAGGGGATGGGGGGAGTCTGAAGTTATATATATATATATATATATATAACTTCAGACTCCCCCCTACCTCCCTATAGCTAAAAACCATCTCGATCACATTAGTTTTCAAACATAAATCAAAATAGGTGCATTCGTTTGGGAGCTATGATCCTCACTCCCCTTTCCCGTTCCCTTCCATTATAGCTTAAGACCATCTCGTTTACCTCAGTTTTCAAACATAAAAACCACTTCAACATCGATTCATTCGGTTTGGGAGATACGGTGAAAATGTATAACAACGGAACATAAGCAATCAAACGCCTACAAACATTAAAAAATCGCAGCTAAATCGGTCCATTCGTTTGGAAGCTACGATTCTCACCCCCCCCCCCCTTTTTCTCAACTCCCCCCCTCTCTCATATATCTAAGAACCATCTCGTTCACATCAGCTTTCAAACATAAAAACCACTTCAACATCGATTCATTCGTGTGGGGGTTTGGGAGATACGGTGAAAATGTATAACAACGGAACATACGCAATCAAACGCCTATTATCAAGTCAAAGTAAATACGAGTATTGTCATCATAATTCCTTTGATGAAACTGACACGCGCTGATCTACTGCCAACGTTGGCGCCAGAGTTGGGGCTAATAATATTATCGATCCCTACTTTGGACGAATAGTACTGGAGCCAACGAAAGCCCCAACGTGTTAAGCCAACCTGTACCACCTCTACCTCTCCATATCCGTATCAACCCCATCGGTAATCGTCTAAACGCCGAGCGAGTTATTGATGACGGCAATTAATCTTAATCACGATCAACCTTTGTTTTTCTATGAGAGGTGATTGAAACTGAGCCCGTTAGGGGGTTTTTGAGAGCGCTATTATCAATTTACGAGGTAAAGTGACATTAGCTGTGAAGATCATGCAGAAATGAGTATAACTGGTTGTTTTCATTGGCTGTCATAATTTCACCTCTAAGTCAATAATTGACCCATTACCTTAAAACTTGGTAGTCATTTTCTAATTAAATTTGGATCAAGCAGATTTTAGTTTCAATATACGAGTAAATGGTCAAGTGCTAATCTCGCATCGAGTAGAACTTGATGAATCAATTATTTTGACTATATTAATGTTTGACCAGTTTATTTGACAAATTAAGTTTTTGACAAATCTTTCTGAGACTTTTTAGGTTCTGTTATTTAGATCTTATTACAATAGCAGTAAGAATAATTTAATGAATCGTATAATTAGTTAAAATTAGAATAATAATAAAAATAGAAGAATCAAAAGTTTCCATGCTTTTTGTGTGTTTTGCTGTATTGTGTTTGCAATATCAGTATACAAAAGTGGATTTGGGGGACGTGGAGACCTTTGCCCAGCAGTGGCCCACCGAGTAAGCAGTGGGACATTCCTAAGCAAAGGTTAGAAAGGTTACAGGTTAGAAAAAAAAGTAACCAAAGTTTGAGAATGATGAAATTTTCACGTGTCATGATATAAAAAAAAACAACAGTTAAACTTAAACAAAACACGCGACAGGTAAACCACCTGAGCCATGAGATAAATTATAGCAAAACTCAAAATCCCAACATTAATGAGCTTACATATTCCATCTATTATCTAAAGAAAAAAATAAAAATAAAAAAACTCAAAACAAAGTGACGCAAAGAGCTGATCGTTGTTGTGAGACTCACAACAACGACATATTGTCACTGCTTATCCCTAACCCGCTAAAAGAGCTCTCAAACAAATGACATCGCGTATAAAGGTCAGTTCTTTTAATAGTGATACGACTCATCAAATATTAATGATATCGATACAAAGAAACCAGTCTAAAAATGGCAACTTAAGTATATCGAGGACCAACCAATTAGTCACTGTTTCATCGCTGAATTTACACATTTAATTGATTTAAAAGCGTATCGCTGAAGCGGTCTTTTTAACAGCGTCCTTTAAAGAGACGTGGTATTTGCTTTCACTGCGCGTGACTCCATGAGACGGCTCTAGGTTTACATCATAATGGTTATGATATGATGTAAAACTTAATCCCTTGCGCAGGATTAGTGCTCAAGCTCAAGTGTTGAGCATTTCAATGATGTGAAAATAGTTTGATACGCGCTACTTTTAACATTTTTACATTTAATCCTTCCAGTACCGCAAAATTTCAAACAATAGGAAAACAATAACGCATTACTCCGACCAGAGGGCGCGATACTGGAAGAGTTAAAAGCTCCTTTTAGTAGTGTCAGTTGTGATGCCAATCTGCATGTAACATTTACTCGCTATTGATTTATTTATCGATAAAGTGACGATGCTTATCAACTATCGACATGAAAATATCCAGAAATCCCATACCATTCAAAATATTGATAAAAAGACATCGATACACACCCTGGTATCCCGCAGAGGCAGTGCATTTGAAACGAGCACGATATATATTTGCAGTGAAAACGCTCGCAGATAGTTTGCGCTTTTGAACGCAACTCTGTATAAATATAATGTACCAGTTTTCCCGCCCGTGACTTCGTCAGCGCGGAATACTGTTTATAGCGAAAAAAATATTCCTATGTTCTTCTAGAATATTAAAAATCAATGCAAAAGTAGGTTAGTACCAAGCTCTTGATGTTTCCGAGCCAACCGTTTCTTACAGCAAGTAATCATATTTTTTCAAGTTTTTCAGTTTTCCCATAGAAACTTTCAATTTTCCGGGATAAAAGGTATCCTATGTTTTATTCCAGAGTATAAGCTATCTCTATTCCAAATTTCGTCAAAATTCGTCCAGCCGTTATAGCGTGAAAGCCAAACAAACAAACAAACAAACAGACAATGTTTCACTTTTATTTGGTATGGATTTGCTTGCAGATGTGCCTATGAAGGAAGAAGGGACAAACGGTGTAAGTTTTTTAAATGAATGACACTAAGCTTATCACATAATAATATCTTGATCCTGACTATGTCCGAGAGTACATACTAATAGATTCCAGCAATTTTCGTAAATTTTTTAATTAATTTTTGTTTTTTTTTGTTAGAACTAATTTGCTATGGTAACAACCGGAAATAAACTCAGTAAGTGTTTACGGTAATTTATAACCCAGGTGTGTTCAAGTCAAGAGTGAATAGGTATCTACTAGGCAACACATCACCGCTTTCCATCAGGTGAGATTGTGGTCGAACGATTACCTATTCCACAATAAAAAAAACTGTACAGTTGCGTGATAAATTGAAACATACCTCCAGTTAGTCCTAGCTTTGCGCACACATTGATGATGTTATCATTGCGTTTAAGACACACACTCCTGAATATAGCCATAAGAGGGGGTGGATTTTGCTACAATTATCGTACTTGGCAGACCGCTTCTTGGTTATTAAAGTAGTTAGTAGATGTTAATACAAAGGAAAATGCTGCTGGCCATTTCTTGAATTCTTTTTCTGCTGGTTCAGCCGCGAGATGAGGAATGGTACACCTATTACTATGCTGGGTACAACACGGCATTGATGATCTTTATGAACTCGTATTTCATCTAAATCTGTAGTTTTAGATGCCTAAGTAGGTGTATAAGAAGAAATCCAATATCCATACCTATATATAAAAGTAAAACGTTGTCTGTTTGTTTGTTTGGGGAGCTTTCACGCGATAATGGCCGGATGGATGTTGATGAAATTTGGAATGAAGATAGCTTATACCCTGGAATAAAACATACAGTACTTTTTATCACGGAATATTGTAAGGGAAAACTGGAAAATGTTACTCACTGAAAAGAACGGTTGCCATGGGAACGAAATCACAAATCTGTCAAAAAAAAACAAGAGCTTTCGTGTTATACCTACACATGGGATGTATTTTTTCGCGATAAACTGTCGTCTGCGCTGACGACAGTAGTAATATAATATTCAAAATGAAGCACTTTATTTTAATATGATTTAAAGCAAGGAGCTAATAAGAGGAAAACTTCCAAAGTTATAAAGCTAAAACCCATGGTCATTGAGGCAGGCAAAGCTACCAATAGTTGGATTCAGTAGTGATTTAGCAGTGGTCAGAGCTAGTACCAACAAGTGATAACCGCCATTGCAGGCTCTTCAGTTAGTCTTGCCTCAAAATGAAAAAATAATTCCTAGGAACTTCTAAGTTATATCCATACTTCGTTATGTTAACTAATCCATCGATGCGTGAACATGCCCCGCATCCCGCAGGGAACGTGCTATCGAAAGCAAACACATTCCGATGTTAATACCGTGTTTGCGTAGCGCTCGCATTTTATATTTGTACAAAGTTTGTGATATGATTTTGAACGAACTATATGGAAAAGGCATGTGCAATGGACAGACTGAAGGCATCACACCCGAATGTACTACTTAAAAAAGTGGAACAATTTGATCGTGATGATGAATGTGCATAATTGAATGAGATAGTGCTGACCTCTATGTCAGCTAGTCAGGTCGCCCAATGCTCTCTGAACTTGCTTACTGACTGCTATCATTTGTTAGCAATAAAACTGATGGCTTTACATGCCAGCACGAATCACGAAGCGTTGGAGAACCACACGTAAATCAATAAAAATTGTTGATGCGTGGCCTAGGATCAAACCCGGTGTTTTTGGATTTTACGATTCAATTTTGCCCCTTAGAATCAAACGATATCGGTTTTGGTCTTAGGCTTTTGCACCAATTACTTTTCTAAGCTAAGTGCGGCTTTCCATCGCTGCGTGCTTCGGAGGGCACGTTAAGCTGTCGTTACCGGCAGTTATTGATTAATAGCAGTCGTTAAGCCATGTCAGAGTCTCTCTGGCGATCTGAAGAACACTGACGACAGAGGCCAGCGCTACTTCATACGTCAAATAAACAAAAACCGCTTGTCCACCATCTCCTATCAATCTTTGTCTACAGTCGAACAAATAGTAGAACAGTTTGGACTAACCCCATACACAAACACTATCACACATACACACCCTCATATACTCACCTCATACACCTAACATGTGTGTGTTATACTTATACTAGCTATGCCCCGCGGCTTTGTCCGCGTATACAATTTTCCGGTATGGGAAGTATCCTATTGTTGGTCTTTATTGTATACAGCATCTACATACAGAATTTAATTGAATTCGGTCCAGCCGTATCACGTGAAGCCACCTAAACAAACGAACAAACAAACAGACGTTTCATTTTTCTTAATTAGTGGGGCTATTAATATAATTATTTAATTAAAAAATGTTTTGTAAATATTTACATTTTGATCACAAGTTTATTGATTCTGTCTTGAAAGTTTTGTTTTCTTCTTTTAGGCACAAAATTATGTAGGATACCTTCATACTTTAGTAATTACCTATTTTTGTGCCTACCATCAAACAAAAATTATATACTTAGCATATGTAATGTAGATTTACTTTGGCGTATGTTCGGCATATAATGTAACAATATACATGTAACTAGTTTTAAAGCTGTTTAATCTAAGTTTATAAATAAATAAATAAATAACCCTTATTATGAGTCACCAACACTGACAAAACAAGACCACCTTCAAAGTTACGTACACAACCTTAAAATACATTTGTGTGTAGAATTCAGTTTTGTTTATTATCTTGTTTAGAAGCTACGAATCCGTGACAGATGGACAGACGTACAGCACAGCCATAGTAATAGGATTTAGCTTGGATTTGTGTACGGAACACTAAAAATAAACGAAACCTTGTTTTTCTATGAATCACTTTGCGTCCGCATTCAGTTATATGTTTATTCATGTTTCCACTGTTTCCCAGAAAACTCGTTAAACCCTGTCTCTGTAGACCAAAACCTCATTAAAACTTAAAACCACGGCCAGTTTTCATCATGTTTTCATCTCGAACTCTTCCAAATGCCTGACGCCTCGTATCCCTCGATATTTTGCCAAAACTTTGTTAATTACTAAAGTTCGTGGTACACCGTACACATCTGTGACTAATAGTTCGTAGTAGTGATGGGGTAAAGTAGTCTTGGTCTTGTATCCTTAATTGACGAACATACAACACTCAGTGGTGGCATCTACAAAGCTACGTCTGGGGAATTACTACACCTTTGCCAGATATTCAAACTGTAATCTATTATTAGGAACTAGCTGTGCCCGCAGCTTCGCCTCCATGGTCATTTTACTATGATATAAGGATACTATATATTATTCTAAAACCAAAAGTATCACTATAGCAAGTTTCATAAAACTTCGTTCAGTCGTCAAATTGATTTTTATCAAATGCTCGGCTTCTTCTTATCGGATTGAGATACCAAGAACACTAGTTTTTTAAGTCAAAACTGAAACTTAGCAGTAGTAGTTTTTATGTGATCATATGACAAACAATAAGACAGACAGCATATTAAAAATATATATATTCTTGTTTAGTAACATATTTTAGACCATTTTTATAGGCATTTATTTAACTTGAAATGTATGTTAGTTTGCTGAAGTTGAATCGTGTGAGGTGAATAAAAACCACTTCCGTCTTATCCTACGGAGTTGAACTTTTACACGTTACTTCAGTTCCGATGACAATTCATTTTTGACTTCACAAAAGGAGACGGTTACATACATACATGTTCGAATGTATGTATGATTTTTTTATGTATGTCGGCTGATTTCTCCGTCAGTTCAGGACCGATTGTGAAAAATATTTTTTTGTTTGAAAGGGTTATACTCTCCAGTTTTTAGTAAATACATTTGATTTTATGTTTATATTGCCTTGATTTTGCCTCAAATCTCTAAGATTTGTAACCGATTTAGATGATTGTTGTTGTATTCGAAAGGGTAGACTTTCAGTGTACTCCTATATAAACTTCATCAAAATTGGTTCAGTAGTTTTTATTAGAAAATCTATTTGTTTTAAAGTTTATGTTCTCCAATGTCTTGGGATTTCTGAACCGAATTAGGTGATTGTTTTTACTTGAGAAAGAAGACCTCTAGTATGGTACTGTAAAAAACATCATAATTAGTGTAGTAGCTTTAAACAACTACACTATTACACACACACTACTTGAGACTAGTTTGAACGCCAATTTTGGACCATTTAACGACGTCTAAAAATGCTGTGATTTTGTGCATGGGTGTAGTTCTCGTGATATTTATGGTAGGTACTATTGAGCTGACCTGATGATGGAGCCGGTAGTTAAAGGAACTCAAGAATAAAATGATGGAATTTCTTCAAAAAGCTCTTTCTTATATTATGTTGTATTTTTGCACTACTATTACAGTGGTAATTTTTTAAAAGTGATATTGTTCTGACACAATTGTAAATATTTTATTCATTTTAGTAGTTTTACAAAATAACATTCTTAATATGAAGTCGATTTAAAAACAATTGGAAAAATATTTTTATTATTCTAATCATGACCTGAATCGACATCCAGGATTAGCTCCAGATTGAGCTAAGACTTAGGTACTTGACCAACAATCGGTGATTCATTAATACTTAGGGATATTAGACTAATAATTAGAGACGTAATACAATAAACTCTTAGTAACTAATAAACTCACCAATGAATAGCTATGCTTTTTACAAAGATACACCATTTTGGTAATAAAATGCATAAAATCATGTATGAATGGAGAAATTTAATAAAGTAAGGATTTTATTAACATTACCCGATTAAATGACAAAGTAATAACAATAAACAAATTATTTTTACAGTATATTTTTTTTAACACAATTGCTAGATGGAGCGCAAAATTTTGCAAAATTTTGAATAAAAACAGCGCAAATATCAGTATTTTTTTGGCAACATTATTAAGCAACTTAAAGCCGAGACCAACCCCATCACTACAAACTATTTACTATTAATTACTACAAATTGCGTCTTGATGTGCGGGCTCAGCTTTTCCAGCACCTCTCGTGCCAACATTGGGTTATAAAGGTACCCGCCGGTTAATGCTCTGAAGCACGCAGACAACGTTCTGAATCTTGACAGCGAAGCTATTGAGATCAGTCGCTGTCGTTCCTGGCTTCGGAAATCTTCTAAGCTCCTCCTCCAGAGCTCGGTCAATGATGAGCTCTGGTCTCCCGAAGCTCTGCTCTAATGTCTTGATGATGACGTCAGGATCGGTGGCTGTGTGCAATAATGCAGCCACGGCGTCACGTGCATCACCCTTCAGGCAACTTCTCAGCCGCTGTAGGTTCTCGGCTGCTGAGATGTGGTACAGGGCGGTGGAATCCCGCATTGCAGCCTTGAAGGGCAACCATTCGTTCGGTGCCCCAGTAAATACGGGCAGGTCGGAGTTGTAGCGGGCCCGAGGTCTGGCCATTCGTTCAATGGCCTCGGCGAGTTGTTCGATCCCGGATCTGCGGTCAGATCGACCCGGGGTGGGTGATCTTGTAGAACGCTCAAAGCGTGCTCGTCGTGGTTCTTCTCATGGCCTCTCGTGTTGAGGCGCGGCACATCTCCGCTCTCCCCCCGTAGGGTGGAGGGGTTTGTGCGTTGCAACCAATCGTCCACCTTCTGGTGGTTGTCGTTGTTCCGCACGGTTGGCTCGTCGTGAAGGCTCTGTTCTTCTTCAATATTCGCGATCTGAGCCGCCAATCGCTTATTCACTAGGTCCGCTTCCATTTCCAACTCCTTTCTCTTCAATTCAGCAAGTTTCTCGGCCGCCTCTAACTCCGCCAGCCTCAGCCTTAGGGTGGAGTTCGCAGTTCGTTGCGAGTGCGCCGGTGACTTGCTTCGTTCGATGTTGCCGGACGGGCCAGCGGTCGTGCCAGCAGCCGTGCCAGCGGCCGGCACAGATGGTGATGCCAGTGGCTCTAGGGATAGCCTTCGAAGGCGCTCTTCGTCCAACCGCTTCCGCTCTTCCAGCTCTGCCAGGTAGCTTTGGCTCCTCGTGACCACCATGTTCGATGGGCGGCAGATGTTCACTGGATGAGCTGTTGGTCGCTTAAGTTCTTCTGGTTCTATTCGGCTCCGATGGACCAAGATGTAGTCGCTGGTTCTTCTATCCGGATCGTTAGGACCAAGATGTAGGCGATGGTTCGCAAGGTCTACACGATGTACTGGAGACTTCGGTTCCTAGCTCCTAGTAATTCAGATTCCTGGTTCGATGTGGACTGTAGTTCAATTAAACACTGTTGCTTATTCAAGTTCCGTTGACTGAATGGTCGGATCCAATATTTATTTCAGAAACTTATCGCTATATATACATTTATACGGTCTTACAACTAGTGCGGTATACACGCCGTAGTTAAAAGGGGCGTGGCCTATTTTTACATGTTTTCTGTGTTCATGCTGTCGCGGGCAGGCTCAGCGTCCACAACAGATAGAAAAAAGTAAATAAATACAATAATTCAACACACACATACATATAATTAGGTAGGTACACTTATAATGAAAATAAGTAGAAATGAAAAGGAACAACAAATAAAAATGCTAAAAACAAGTATTATTTATTACAGTCAAGTTCAAATAGCTCTAAAGTAAAATATTTTTTTTTTGTTCCTAAAAAGAGTATTTTTGTTTTTTTGTACTGAGTACAAAAATAATAAAAGCTCGGGTACAAATGATGGTGCCGCGGACTTTATATGTAATTTTTTTCAAAGAAGAACAATCCTATCATACATTACTTTCACAAAGCTGTAATTGCCTTCTGACTACGTGGTCCGACAGCTGAGTCCAGTCGATCGGATGACGTGAACTTTTTTTCTTGTTGGTCCGATTCATCGAACGATGAGGATTCTAGAATTCTCATAGTCTGACTCAGGTCCTATTCATTGACGACAAGAAATCCTGGGGATCTAGGAAGAAGAGTAGAGGAGAGATGGGAAAAATGAGGGATTGCGGGGAAAGGGAAGGGGAAGTGTGGTAAGGTGAAATCTGGTGATGGGAGGATGGGGGAAGTGAGAGGAGGGTGAAGAGAAATTAAAGTAGGCTGGGGAGGGTGCGGTTTAGTGATTGGAAGTTTGTGGGGTGCAATGGGCAATTGGTGCTTCAACTTATTGCAAGTGGGGCGTGCAAGTAGGGCAAAAAAGTGGAGAATACAGGAAGTTGGTGGTGTCAAGTTGGGTTGCTTTAAATGTTTTTGGAGCAATGTAAATTACATTAAATTGCGTCACACGACTTTGGCCCTTATTTTAACATTAATCAGATTTAATCGGATTCTGCATTTACTGTGTTCATTTAGTCAAAATACGTTATACATAAGGTACATAGTTCATGTAAATAAGGTTGATAATCGTCTGACACCTTTTAAATGATTTTTGTAACATCTAACTTTGTACATTCCAAAAATTAGCATCACACAGTTTTGGTCCTTATTGACATAAATCAGATTTAGGCGGATTTGGCATTCACTGTGTTCATTTAGTCAAAATACGTTAAAAAAGACGGTACTTAGCTCATGTCAATAAGATCGAAAATCGTCTAAAGCGTTATAAATGATTTTGGAGCTATGTACTTTCCAAAAATTTGCGTTTCACGATTTTGACCCTTTTTCAGATAAATCAGATTTAGTCAGATTTGACATCTGTGTTTACCCCCACACTTTACCGTACCTTCCTTCCACTTACCCCCATCCTCCTCTCACTTCTCCTCTACTTCTTCCCAATACCTCTCTTCTTCCCTATCCTCTCCATACATCCCAACTCCCTACCCAACCTGTGACTTTTGTCACAGGTGACTTTTGTACAATGTAACTTTAACTTTCTTTGACTGACTGACTTCACTTTCACTTTCACATGCACCTCCAACTTGCGCTCTTCACTTCCCTACAACTTTCTCCACCATCCAATCACTTACCTACACTTTCCCACCCTCTACTCACATTTTTCTAAATTTTTCCCACCCCACCCTTGCAATAAGTACACTTATTGCATATGACATCACAATGGGAGCATAAGGATATTTTAGTCCTCGTGCTCCTACCAGCAGAAAAAGGATCATGCAAAATGCTTCAATCTTGATTCAAAAGCTTAAAAATATTAGAATTTCTAAAGAAATCTCGAGTTTATACGATTTTGGCAGTACTATATATTCGACATTCCTTTATTGTGTTTTAGATTTAAAATAAATAATAATTAAATGTTTTCAATAAAATCCTATATCAAATTAGGAAACATCGGACCATTAGGAAATAAAAATTCACATCGTCCAATCGATCGGATTGTTATAAGAGATAACGCAGGAAACTTTAAAAAAAAAGATTTATTACTGGCGGAACCTTTATTGAATGAACTTGGAAATATGGAATCGGTTTCCGTGGCAATAAGTATTTAAATGAAATTCGTCTTTTGACAACCGTCAACTTTGAAGACCTGCAGTAGACTGACTTCTAATTGTACTGTAATAAGTCAAAGGAAAAAGGCTGACCGAAATGTGCCAGGGCAGCATTAAGGCTTGCATGACAGGGGTATAACATCTCCACCTTTTAGAGGAGACTTTGGGGTTAAATTGAAACTAAAGTCTCTGTTAAATTAAACTTGTGTTCTAAGCGGGGCAAAGCGACTGATTTCTATGTCTGAGTCTTGTCCGTCTGTTGTTTCAATTATTTGTGGAGTAGGTCGGGGATGTATATTTAATGTTTTTAATTCGATGGAATGGCGGTTGTTGCCAGACTTACAAAATTTCTTAAATATTAAAAAGCTTAAGTATAATATAATTAAGAGAAATATAATAAGAGTAATGGTAGAGTAATGTGTCCCATACTTTACAATGTATGGTTCATCCTCTATTTTCTTTACTTTATTTAATATTGACTCTAGTTTAATATTATTTATTGAGTTAAACTCGTCTAAATCCACATTTTGCAGAGAAATAGGAGACACATTATCTACATGGTCGTTAAACTTCACAATGTTACAACATGTATCATTAATGAAATTAAATTCAGGTAAATGGTTTATGGGTGAAGATATACTCAAAGTATTGTACTTAGGTATTAATGTGGTGCTTTTACAATATCCAACGCATCCTTTAGGGATGGTAAGTATCCTGTACCTAAAATATTTAATTTTACAATTCCAGAGTTCGAACAATCTATAGAAGTTTTACTTGGTTCTGATTGAACGTAAATCCATTTATTATTTTCTAATGATTTCCATATATCAAGTTTTCCGTAAATAAATTTTATTTCGCACTGTGCTGGTTTTTCACTGATCACATACACACATGCACATTACATACATGCGCATCACGTTAAACTACTACACCGATTGAAATGCGGTTTCCACTGTTTCATAAATTGAAATTGTTGTGTACTTTTTATCTAGATGCCGAGCAATCGATAAAAACTATTTGACGGCTAAACATATTTTGATGAAATGTAGTATATTGTTCTTTACAGGTACATTTGGTCCAGGAACAAAGGTTACTTTTAACACATAGGAATGACCACGCATGCTAAGCCGCGGGCACAGCTAGTACTTATCTTTACTTATAATAAAATTGTAACGGGTCGAATTCTGTACATTGAAGATATTTAAAAAAAAACTTTTGGAGGGTACTCTATATTCGATGTTATTTTTCATTTTTGTCTGTCTGTCTGTGTGTCTGTCTGTCTGTATCTTGGCTAGGCATCACGCCAAAACTACTGAATGAATTTAAATGAAACTTGGTTTGATTTAAGTTCACGCCACCGGAACTCCTGGATGCATTCAAATGAAACTTTGTATGATTTGAGTTCATACTACGAAGTAGGACATAGAATACTTTACATCCCGAAAAATTAATGGGTTCTCGCAGGATATGAGTTGAAAATTATTTAAAAGAACACCGCTAAACTAATTGAAAGGTTTTGATGCAACTTGGCACCGTCTTAAGTTAATATGATGGGCTAAAATTTAGGATCCGTAATATTTAAGGTTTCCTGCAGGATAGGGGTGGAAAATTATTTAAAAGTACACCTATCACGCTGAAACTATTGGACGGATGTTGATGCAACTTGGCACATACATATACCTATAATAAAGCAATAGGTACGAATAAGGCTGTAAAAAGAAGATCTGTTTGTCTGTATGTTTGTTTGTTCACGCATCACGTAAAAACTACTGAACCAATTTCAATGCGGTTTTCATTGTTACTGGTGTAATTAGTATCTCAATCTGGTGAGTTAGATGCCGAGCAATGGATAAAAGTATTTTTGACGGCAAAATAAATGTTGATCAATTGTTCAATATATTGGTCCTGGAATAGCACATTATGGTACTTTGAACCTAAAGAAACGACGACGCGTGCGAAGCCGCGGGTACAGCTAGTAATAAATAAGTTACTAAAAGTCTGTAAACGCATTCAGTGTGAGGCGGACGTGGAGAGCAAGGAACTGAACGACAATTTATCCGCTCCAGAAAAACACTGTAAGGTTCCTAAGTCATCTTATAAGCACTGCTATTAGCACTATTGTTCATGGTAAGCGATAACGACAGCGGCCTATGCAAATGTAAGTCCATCTTTCCACGCGCGACCTCCGAAGGCCGACATAAGATTGTTGCGGCTATATGACAGCTGCGACACGAATTGACAGTTGTTATTGTTGTGGACAAACCTATTTATTTATTAACACACACACAACTGCACAATATATGTACATGTATAAATCATCCTCTCTTCTACCTCAAACACAAAACTCTACTCTGGTGGGAGGGTAAAAATTGCCACAAAGTTCACCACGTTTCTCTTACCGAACAGACTAACCCGAACCAGTTATTTTTCTCGACTCTCTCTCGACTCGTATATAAATTGGGTTTTTATTGAGATAATCGCCCTCCGAAGAATTGTTCTTGAAAAAACAGACGTACAAACGAGTGTTCGAAAATGCAAAAACCGAAACAAATCTTGGAGGGAGACGTCAGACCGATTATGAGCGTTTCTCATTTAAAATTCTAGTCCGCAGCGTAATTCGGAGCGAATCCGAGGTACTACTCCTGGTTCTGTTTAAGTGACTTTTTTTAGTTGGTCATCATGTTTTTATAGATTTCCAAAAAAAGATACTATTCCTTTTGGGGCCAAAAAATACTATTTATATTCAAACAATAGGAGTAAAAGATTTTAATTTAACTAAACAAATGAGATGGGCAGACCGTTTATCTTAAAATGAGCTTGCTTATGACAAACATTCACATAAAGTACTTTGCGGAATAGAATTAGCTAAGCTCGTCATCCCTAGTCAGATATTTGAGAATTTACTCTTACTTTTTTTTGTATTCTAGAATAGTTCTCCCGTACAGTACAAAATCATAATTTTTCCAATCTGAGGAATAATCTAAGGAAAAATCGCAGGACACATCTGTTCTTCAAGGAGACCATTTAAAATATTTAAAAAAACACATAGTATTTTAAATGAATCGTTTCCAAAAAGCAACAAAATATTAATATGATTTCAAACTTTAGAACAGTTTGAGTCAAACAATAAATAGGGTTATCCATGTCGAAATACACCCAAAACTGCAAAACCCAAACCCTTAGTAGTACCACAGGTTCATTCAAATTCCGTCGCTCTATTTGAATTGGAGATTTTACAGCCTTTAATCTAAGGCCGACGTCGGATGATGCTGCGAACGTGTGCCTTCATCCGCTAATTACAGGCCTGGTAGGCACAGATGTCTCAGTACAGGGCCAGAGGAAAGGACGCTGTTAGAGGGACTAAAAGCCCCTTAACCTATTTTATCCAACTTCAGAACAATTTAGAGGTTTTCAATATTAGACGTAGGTTTTAGTCTGTCCGTCTGTAAATGACTTACAGACTTACCCATTTAATTTACAGACTTGTAAAGTATAGGGTTGTTACAATCTAATGAAATAAAATATAGGTTTGTTATATGGATGCCTTCAATAAATGTAAAGTGAGGTGAAAAAAACATTAGTATATACGTCCCCCTAGAGTAGGTCTCGTTTAATCAGTCATTTAAAATAATTTTGAAGATTTGTTGACTACTTGCTGTGCCCGGCTCACACACTTCTAAAGATAAAAGATAGAAAATTATAATAATAATATTCAGGACAATTCACACCAATTAACTATCCCCATACTAGAATTCCCTGTACTATGGCTAATAAACAAGGGATAAACATACATATATACGAATATTACATCCACGACTCGGAAACAATACTTTTGCTCATCACACCAATGATTGCACCTATAGAGATTCAAACCCACGACTGTTGGTTGACTTCGTAGTCCGGGTCACTAACCATTTGGCCAACCGGATTAGATGGTGCTACTAGGTTGTTAAGCATTTTATGACGTTTTGTATGGACTGTAATGTATGGAGTTCTGCATCGCGCATACAAAGTCTTCAGCTCAATAAGAGAATATTCATTATTAGAACTCTAGGCTCTGATTCGCCTGGTTAGGAAAGTGGCAACACTTCTCTGATTAATTATTTACTAGCTGATGCCCGCGGCTTCGCACGCGTGGTAATTTCTGTAGGTTAAAAGTACTCTTTGTGCTATTCCAGGGTCTAAAATATCAGTATACCAACATTTGATCAAAATTCCTTCAGCCGTCAAAAATATTTTTATCGATTTCTCGGCTTTTACTCATCGGATAGAGATATAAAGTACACCAGTTTTTAAGTCAAAACAAAAACTATCCAGCAGCCAAAAATTGCATCGCAATAGGTCTAGTAGTTTTTACGTGATGCGTGAACAAACATACAGACAGACAGACAGACACGAATTATGAAAATATTCTTGTTCTGTAGCTTATTTTATATACCCTAGACGATTTATTTTTTAATTATCTTCTTTATACAGACTTTTTCGTTCCTATTGCTTTATTATAAGTATAGATAAGTGTGAAGTGTGACTAGCTGCACCCGTCAGCATTGCCTGCGCGCAAATGTTTTGCCCCCAGATTTTGGATTTTGGCTTTTGTTCCAGAAATAACAAAGTAACCCTAACTTATCCCTGACCAGAAACGCAATTAACTAACCTTCAACTACTTAGTCTGTGATTACTTAGAGACGATGCACCCGAATGCAACATCATATTGCTTTCTTTCATGACGAGTATATGCTATAAAAGCACCCCTAACCTACATCCTGGTTACGGCTCATAAGATAATAATATTATTATTTAATACGTCAAAAATTACCTTCAAAATTATGATTCTAAGGTATTCAAAACATGTTTATCCCTTTGTCATTAAAAAGATTTTGGAATACAAAATCCAAAGTACTGTCAAGTTAACTGTACTGTTAAGTACTGTCGTACTTAATGATAAATGATAATAATATTATTATATATTTTTTATATATTAGTGTATTACTTATAATATTCTTTTATATTATTTTATTTATTCTTAAAGTTTTAGTTTATAGCTAGGTACCTATTTCTATTCACTTTATTTATTTTTTTACTGCACCTCTACCATTTTTCTTGCACTTCCAGGTTGACTGGTAGAAATCGCTACTGAGCATTAAGTCCTCCTTGTACATTGTATTTGTGTGCTAAAGAATAAATAAATACAAAGACCATGGCGGAGAGAGACGCGATAGAATCTATCGTTTTTACTTTGCTTAAAAATTTGTCTATAAAAAAAGGAGCCTGTAACTGTTGAACATGGGCCCCTATAATAAGAAGGATGATGCCCTACTCCACGCGTGCGGCGGGCGGCGCCGCAGCGCGTGAGCGGTAGATGTTTATACCTACACAGGAACATGTATGGCCATTTCCTGAACTCCCTGCTGGTGCTCACAGCACCCGTGGGGTGGGAAGTGGTGAACTTATTTAAGCCAGATTCACATGGCTAACTCACGTGCTATCAAAACACGGCTTACGTTCACGCACAGTGTAAATATCAGTAATTTGGGTAAAGTTGTGGGACCGTTTTATCAAATTTGCATAATGGAAACGGTCTTTACATATTCAATTAGCTTAAGATTCAACTTCCAGTCCCTTAATTACCAGATCAAAATACCTTATTTGGACAATTTCCCTGACTCGCTCACATTCCATCCTCTAGCTAGGAATATATTGATAAATCTTGGACTGTAAGTGTAGGCAGGAAAAAACAATAGTCCGATAAAGTGGCGCCAATACATGAAATACTCGTAACCAGTGCAAGCTACTTTAGTGCACTGGTTGGGGTGTATTCCTGCATTGGGTGCGTATATTTCAAACTAGCTGTGCCCACGGTTTACACCGCGTAGTAAATTTTTTGGGGAAAGTATTCCATGTATTATTATAGGACCAAAAGTACGAATAATGTCAGTATAATATACCAAATTTCGTTCAGGCATCAAATATATTTCTTATATTGCTCGGCTTCTACTCATCGGATTGAGATACAAAGTACACCAGATTTTAAGTCAAAATTGAACCTACCTAAGCTATCTTCTTCAGCTTCTTCTTTATTAGCTTATTTAGAGTTCCCTAGATAAATTTCTTATTAATGACTCATTGTTAACTATGTTCCAAGCAGCCGATGGAGTTACCCCACCCATGACTATGACTCTATTTATATTTTTTATGTATATATACTTGTTATGTATATGATATGTTAATTTTGACTTGTAAAAGTACTTTTATTCTGTTTATTTACAATCAAATACTTTGACTTTGATGTCATAAAAAATGTCGTTTTTAAAATTTTAAGGACCTCAATATTTACCGGCAAGATCAAACCTATACGCCTTTGTGACCTTGAAAATAGAAAACAGTAATTAAACCGTGATCCTCATATTTTGCAAACGAAATTAGCCCGCTCTACAACAGCTGTATAAAACCGCTACGATATGGCTACGATTTAATTGAGGTTGTGCTACTCTGTAGCACTGCAGCTACGCCGTAGTAAAACAACTACGTCAGGTCTACGTAACCTCTACGTAAGTTAGTTGGTTTACTAAATATTAAACTTCTTTACCTGTGAAGGAATGTAGTTTTGTAGGAATGTATCTCGAAAGTCTTCTTTTTTTAAGTAAAAAGTATCATCCAAATTGGTTTATAATTCCCAGTGATATGAGGCTAATACAATTTTAAAGGCGCCTAAAGTCCAATTGAGAACCTCTTACTTTTTGAAATCGGTGAAAAAAAACTCGTTTAATCGTAAAATTATTTTCTATGCCTATGGATAAATTAAATAATGCATACGAGAGCTTTTTGAGTTTCTAGAAGACATTTGCAACCGTTTTTTCATTGACTCAATGGTATTATCGGTTGCTTACAATTGATAGCTGTCGTTTAGCCAGTCATAAGCCCTTGGCTGGCCACCAGAAAATCTCTGACACCATCGTAATTATATTCTAAAAATATAAATTTATTTATTTCAGTAAATGTATACAAGTTTGCACATGCGCACTATCGCTCATTAATGTTCATAGTCTCGCTTTTTAATCTAAGCTTACCTGGAAAAGATAGCTGCTTAGTGATTAAGCCGCCGATTGTACTATTTTATGGTAAATGTTGATGTGCTATATTTTAAGTTTTTAGTGCAATAAAGATATCTATCTATATATCTAGCATCACATCATACGACAAATAAACAAATAGACAACTAAGTCGTTACTATGGAAATAGTGTATGAGTCTGTTTGCAACTAAAATGTCGGTATATTTTTTCCGTACTTTTTAATTAATTTTCAAATTTAGTATACTTTGATTTTTAATTAATTTTGTAATTTGCTAACCGTCTTTCTTACTCATTTTTTCGTAACTTTTACCCAAATTTTCGTACGATCTTACCTTCTCACAATAAACACGAATCCAAGTCCGACAACACATCAATCCTTCTCATTTCAATAGTATCGTTATCACCACAATCCTTACAAAAAAAAATACTACCCGCATTACACAAACTTTTCAAATTACGAACACCGCGCCAAAGTTGGCAGGTCAAGCGACAACATCCTCTCGCCTCGTCAGCTACAAGCAAACTGAAAGGGATTCCTCTGTGAGATACATTCTGGTTAAATACTGCTGCTGAAAAATGTGAAACAACAGAATTGTGATCTTGTTGCAAAGGCGTTAAGGCTCAGTTTAGCAAGACAGTTGTTTGCAAAGAGTAGAAGTGATTTTGAGTTTCTCGATGATGGACATACCGTAATTTGTGCTTGTGACGTTTGTGGTAAGCGCGTAAGAAAACCTTTAGAATTTTATTGTTGTACTATGCTAATGTAGTGGAAATGCCTGCCGTAACCAAGAACATAGAAAAATATATGGACATCTTACAGTTAAATTGAAAAGTGAAGTACTCAAATTATTACACTGATCCACTTATACGCAAAATCTTCACCTTTCATTATTTACACCATGATATGCCGATCGGCCGCCACATCGCAGTAAAACCTCATCCGTGTTAGTCGTGTTATTTCTGTCACAGTTTTCACTAAAAATCAAAAACAATGCCGTGTTTTGTGATGAAATTGTGTATCACCACAAAACACTGGCATTGCTATGCTTCACTCGTCAATTTGGCGGTGAGGAGTCCATCTTTTTTAGATTTTTTTGACCGTTACCGTCATGTTACTCGTAGTGTAGTGCATGCGTACCATAGTACCGACTGCCGAAGATTAAGGAGATACGCTTTCTTGCATGTTTATACTTGGTTTATACGGTTTTGTGATGTAGTACGGTTTTGTGTGTAGTTACACTTTGTAAATGTATAAGTGTTCTGAGCTGGTTCGGACTGAGGGGAGTTTTTTTTTATATAGTATATTCCTTTCCCTAATAAACAAATTAAATAAAAAAAAACTGTAATTTTTGTTAAAATTAAAATTACGCTGTAGCCTCATCAAAATTACTGAAGCCGTTACGGCTTCGAAGAAAATCTTACTTAATAAAATTGCAATTGCAATCGTGTAAAAATAATAAGTATGTATTTTTCTGTGTCTGAAATAACACCTGGAGCAAAATCCTAGAGTTAAATTAAAAAAAAAAAAACGTATATAATATGAAATGCACCCAACGACATAATATTATACTAAAGTACACCCTAAACTAGTTCATCTGGAAATATACGCGGGGACAGGGTGTAGTGGGAGTATAACACCCTACCATCCGCTTCGTTTCCGCTGCCCATAAAATTACGACACCGCAATTTGTCCCAATCCTAATGATTCCGCAAATAAATGGCTCGTTCTGAGATACCATGCATTTAGGAATTTCCGACAGGAACTACAAAGAGAGAAAGCAGTATGGGCAGTGCACACGGACATTGCAAGCTTGGTTGTCGCATGAGTTATTGCTGGCCTTTGATGTCAGAGTTAGTTGGGCCGCCTGAGGCTCTCTCAAATTGCTTAACGCCTGCTATCAACTGCTCATATGTTGCAGCGTATACTTTCAATAGATAACGTTGCTTACGATATGTGAGGGATTAGTCCAAACCAGCTGGGACGGACAGCTTAAAGTGCTCTCCGAAGCACGTAGCGATGGAAATCAGCACATAACTTAGAAAAGTCATTGGTGACGTAGGACAGAACCCGGTTTCTTTGGAATCTTACTATCACACTATACAGCTCGGCTTCCATCCATCCATCCATTCCATCGCACTTTATATTAAAACAAAGTGTACAAATCCACGGTTATATTTTTTGAAGTGTACTACGAGTTAACGAATAGAACTAGTACAGAAGACTCGGTCCAGTTACACAAGGATAAATTATTCTTACTGAAGAGAAATATAGCCAATAAAATCTCGCTGTAAGTGCAATCTGTCTATTAAATGAAGTACTGTTACTGTTTAAACAATTTTTTCGAAACGAGTGCCAATGTGGAAGCTTTTATGCGGGTATTATAAGAAGTTAGCGAGATGATGGGCTTTATTTATATATCTCCTTTGAAATATTTTGTTGTTATATTTTGGTGATGTGGAAGGAATGGGATTTTAATAGAATGTTGTAACTTTAGTGATCTCTAACATATGGTTCACTAGTTTGGTGGCCAAGGACTAAACAGGCATCTACCATAAATAAACTACAGTCCTTCCAGAGGTTGGCCTGTGTAGCAGTGACTGGCACCATGAGAACAGCACCCACTGCTGCACTAGAGGAACTGCTGGGTTTGCCACCGTTGCAGTTGCACATCCAGCAGGAGGCTGCTGCGTCTGCTTACAGACTCAAAGCTCTCAATCTCTGGGATCAAAATAGTCGAACATCCCATACTAACATCATACGGGATTATGCGGAGGGTAACCCGGACATGCTCTCTATTTATGATAGGGTACCAAAACAACACCTCTTTAATAAACACTATAAGATACAACTACATGAGGAATCAAGTGATAGGTCAAACACTGACGAAGTTAGAATCTACACAGATGGTTCCAAAATGGAAGTTGGGACGGGAGCGGGGACGTTCTCGGACGACTTGAACATGCATATAGCAGCAGCACTGGGTACTCACAACTCTATTTTCCAAGCGGAATGTGTGGGTTTAATCCAGGCAGCAACAGCGATACTGCGCAGGAAGGTAACTGACTCTAAAATCAGAATACTCTCTGATAGTGCCACAGTCCTTAAAGCACTTCAAAGGTATGAACATTCCTCGGGGCTAACTATCCAGTGTCACCATCTTCTGGAGGAGGTCAGTAAAGATAATTACCTTACTCTCCAATGGATAAAGGGACACAGCGGATCCAGAGGCAACGATGCAGCTGATGAACTGGCAAGGAGAGGTTCGGGCATGCGCCCTGTAGGGCCAGAGCCAATGATTCCATTGCCTTTCAGTCAAATTCGAGCCTGGATCCGTCAAAGGACATATAAACTACATCAGGAACTATGGGCAAGTATAAAGGATTGTAGACAGTCTAGGGAGGCGTTCCCGGAGTTAAATCCGAGATACTCCCGAAAACTTCTGAACCTTAAACGTGACAGTCTCCGACAAGTGGTGGGAATTGTAACTGGTCATTGTCCTCTTAACAAACACCTCCACAGATTAGGTGTCATGGACAGCCCCTTGTGCAGAGGATGCATGGGGGCTGAAGAAACGGCCACGCATGTACTCCTCGAGTGCGAAAGCGTGGCGACACAAAGGGAACAGTTCCTGGGAACAACTTCCTCCCTGAGGGAGGCCTGCGCCGGAATTCGTGAGCTGCTGGCCTTCCTGAGGGACATCGGGTGGCTGAACTAGCTGTCGCCACCCGGTTTCACGCAAAAGGGTAAGTAACTTTAGTGATGTGCTGCAGCGGAGCGGATCTTATAGTGAGTCGATTACATTCTGTTTAAGTAACATAAAAATTAGCTCACATTTTAAACATTATGGGTCGAGTAAAGTTTAGGATCAAGATTACAAAGAAATAATTTTTCATGTACAACATAACGTACGTTAACTAATTTTTGTCATTTGTGACATTTCAATTCCATTTCGTTTATTTCCAAGAACATAGTATTTACCTTAATGCTAATTATATAAAAATTAACCAGTACGTACTACCGGGACAATTATGGTGCGCAAATATAATTACTCCAACATTAATAATGAATCCAAATAAATTCATCCATACACTCTTTAATCACAATGATGTATTTATTGCACTTTTACTCTACTATTTGTGGAAAGATCACATCTTTTGTTTGCAATAAAATTGTCACCACTGTATTTATTTGCCTAGGTTCCTAACGGTTCTTATGAAAAATAGCTACAAGAACTTAATATCACTACATACGAAGGTTTACCAGGAAATAAGGCATTTCTTGGTTTATTCCGCCAACAAAAACGAGTACTTCAACATTTACCACTTTCCTTTTAGTTTCAGGACTTAAAGTCACTAAGAACGACCTCCACACTCCCCTTTAGTCCACTACGTTCCTAACGATACTTAAGACAAATAGCTACAAGAACTTAATTTCACTACATACGTTCTGAAAACTGTCCTGTCAAACTCTCGAATAGTTCAAATAACTTAATCTTACGGAACGCCAGGGCTTGGATCACTCTAAAGTTAGCTTGATTATTTAAATAGTTGTCTGATCCTTCACTAAGTTTAATCAAAAATGTAGTAGTTTTTGTTTTTTGCATATACATGCCTATTTCATGTTTATATGTAGCCCAAAATTAATGTTTTATCCCGTTAACCTGTTAACAGCGCACCCAACATGCAGGCATCTTTGCCCCGCTGAATTGCATTGAGTAAGTTTTTTTGTGTGTGCTACAAATAAATAAAACATTCCCATCCATTTGTAATTTTTGCTACATAATTTCACTTAAAATCAAGAGAATAAATGTACGGATTCTTTTAGAATTCCCCGTAAATTCCCACAGATTCCGCCAAGTTTTCACCGATGATTGAATTACTGTTTTCCAAGAAATCTCAGTGAGCCCTCAACAATACTTGCCTATCCAAATTCATTTTGATTGTAATCGAGAACCCTTAAGCCGTTGTTAAGGGAACATTGCGTACGTTTATTCAAATTTAATGTTTTGTGAATGGAAAGCGGGGCTGATTAGATTGGTACAGATGCGGGATAGTTAGGGATTTACAAGGTTTTTTAGTACATACATATTAAAATGGCTTCGATTTTGACCCCATTCAGTTTTCCCATTGGAAACGATTTAAATTCGGTTTTTGGTTTGTATCTACATATAAGCTTCATCATCATCATCATCATTTCATCCTTTAGCAGTCCACTGCTGAACATAGGCCTCCTCCAAAGAGCGCCACGACAAACGGTCTTGTGCCGCCTCCATCCACCGACTCCCTGCGATGGCTACAATGTCGTCAATCCATCGCGTGAGGGGTCTCCCTATACTTCGCTTGCTTGTTCGTGGTCGCCATTCCAGAACCTTTATTCCCCAGCGGTTGTCGGCTCTGCAAACTATATGGCCTGCTCATTGCCACTTCAACTTGCAAATTCTGAGAGCTATGTCGATAACCTTCGTTCTCCTACGGAATTCCTCGTTACGGATCTTAACACTTAGTGAAACACCGAGCATAGCTCTCTGCATTGCGCGCTGCGCAACTCTAAGCTTATGTATGAGGCCAATAGTTAGAGACCACATCTCAGTGCCATATGTCATTACTGGCAACACGCACTGTTTATAAACTTTCGTCTTGAGGCACTGCGGTATCTGTGACGAGAAGATGTGGCGTAATTTCCTGAACGCTGCCCATCCGAGTTGGATTCGTCGGTTGACCGCTTTGTCAGATGGATCGTCTGGCCCAAGTAGACAGTGATCAACAGCTTCGATAATATCGTTTCCAACATAGACCGGCATGGGTACGACATGGGCATTTGAAATGATGTTCGTCTTACCCATGTTCAGAGCACGAATTCTATCCAGTTGCAAAAAGGGGTGAGACAGGGAGCCGTTATTTCTCCGAAACTGTTCACCTCTGTACTGGAAGATATATTCATATAAGCCTCAATCGGTAAAAAAAAGTCAAAAGTCAGCCAACGCGCAAGAATCTTCATTTACAACAAGATCTTCTGCTCTTTTGACTTTAAAACACCTCCAAGCGAAAAAATAACACACATGGTTCGTATCCGTTTGTATGTCTGGAGATCAATACAATACTTGTTTAAAAGAAGGGACCTATCCAAAACCTCTGCAAATCCTTGCATAAGCAAAGTTTCTCCCATATTTAAAGGCAAAGGAAAACGGGAGAATATTGACGGATACAGGCCCGTATTCATCATACCCGCGATTGCCAAGATGTTCGAAAATGGGTTGAGTTCCAGACTTGTAACCTTCCTATCATCGATCGACGCGTTATCGGACCGTCAATACGCGTACCGCGAAGGTCGGTCCACCACGTCGTTAACTCGTGAAGTGGTCAGCCGTGTGATGGCTGCCCGGGAGCGTAAGCAGCAGGTTTCCGTCTTGTGCTGCGACTTGTCCAAGGCATTCGATGTTGCCGATCACGCCGTGCTAGCCGCCAAACTGAAACACTATGGTATATATGGCTTGTCATTCGATATACTGACGGATCTGATGAGGGAACGACTCCAAGTGTTGGATGCAGGGGACGGTAACACCAAATCAGACCCCTTATTATCTACCATGGGAGTTGCTCAAGGCTCGTCGGTTTCTAACATTTTGTTTTCGCTGCTATTAAATGACCTTCCGGACGCAGTGACAATTGCAGACATTCTGATGTATGCTGATGATGTGGCTGCCATAGTCACTGCGCCCACTGTGGACCACCTGGAAAATAAATTAAACGAGACCGCGTCTCTTCTTGCCAGGTGGTTTAGTATCAACGGCCTAGTGTTAAATATAAGCAAGACACACTTCATCCACTTTAACCTATCAGGTCGTGTGGTGAGATCTTTGGTGGTTCTAGTGGATGACGTCAGAGTCAAGGCGGTACGAGCCACTACTTTCCTCGGCTTTGAAATTGACAGGAGTCTAACGTGGGAGAGACACATCAATAGGCTTTGTGGTAAAGTAGGCAGTGCTTGTTTCGCATTACGTAGGGTATCTCGGGTGGTTTCCGTGGAGTAGGCGCGCGCGTGCTATTTTGCAACAGTCCATTCTGTACTACAGTACGGTGCAGAGTTATGGGGTCGAGCTTCTGAATGGGAAAGAACGTTTCGTATGCAGAAGCGTGCCGTTAGATCTATAGTACGTGTGTCGCAAGATACCTCCGCGAGACCTTACTTCAAGGAGCTTGGTATCCTCACGCTACCTGCTATCGTCATCTTGCAGGTGGCGACATTTGTAAGAAAAAAACCCGAGCAATTACAAGAAGCACAGCGTCATGCATTCCTACCGCACCCGCAACGCGGACAAGCTCGTCGCGGTCCCCCGCACACTCGCCAAGTAAAGTAAACTGACCCACATGATGGGGCCAGCCGTCTACAACAGACTGCCAGGCGACATGACCGCCGCTCCCAGCTTACAACCATTTCAAAATAAACTAAAGCGCTGGCTTATTGAGCCGGCGTTCTATAGTGTGGATGAATTCATGAATTATAAAATATTATCATAGTAATTAAAATTGTGTACATTCTTGTAATTATTTTTTTTAATTCCTTGTTTTGTCATTATTATAAAGTTATATTTAATATTAATTTGTCAATGTTTGTATTTTTTCATATGACATTCTTGTATACTTGTTCGTATTCACATATTTTAATCTTGTTGACAAGTAAATATTTTTTATGAATAAATTACTATTGACTATTGATCTTTCTGTTCATCAGTCCCATCAAATCTTTGCCTGCTTGACAATTGTATATTATTTTATAAATCTCATTTAATTATATAGTTTAATAATAACAAACCATAATTCAGCCACGAATCCTCCTACCACGTGATTACTTAACGAGGAACGACAGAAAATGACGAAAAAATTAAATCTTAAGTGCTTTCCACACTAATCCCAAATAGGGGACGATCGGTAATAAGCCTCTGCATTTGAGGACCCGTGCTGCTACGCTAACGCTAACCTTTGGTTAGGTATAGAGAAAAAAAAAATTATGAGCAAAAATCAACAAAAAATTAAGATTTATCATTTTCTCTGTTGCTCTTTCGAACGAATAATTAAATTATGATTCTAATACCTGTCTCAGATTTCCCTATAAAGAATAAAGTGTGTGTGTTCAAAAAATTGTCTTGTTAAGTGTCTTCTAAAATTGTTCTCTCTCAGTTTTAAAGTTATTTAAAAAAAAAAAAAAAAAAAACATTAAATAGCCCTATCGCCGAAACTACGTAGGCTAAAGTAAAAAAAAAACACAATTTATATATTTACTTACATATTGTAATATGAGAAACCTCTGAGAAGTCTGTGGTCTTTAAATAACATGGTAAACCTCATAATATTGAGATAATATTATGTTCACTGTACGGAACCCTCTCCAAGCGAGTTCATCTCACACTTGTCCAGTTGTTATGCTTTTTGTTAGAGTGTTATTTTTTATTTTTAGTTTCATTGTTATAGCCTACGGTTGCCTAGACGAGATCGCTCCTTAGCGATAAGGCCACCAATTGTACTGTATTTTTAAGTTTATTTTTGTTTGTAAGTGTTTCATTTGTTGCAATAAAGTGTTATCTATCTATCTATCTATTCTGCATCCACAATTTAATTTGTATACGTACTATAATTATTTAGTCTCTGTTGGAGGTTCAAATTAATAATTCGTATACCAATTTATTTTGTTTCCCAATTGATGCGTGTGGTGCCTGGACAGCAAGACCACCCCTCCTCTCCCGTGGGTGCTGGAGAACCAGCAAAAGTAATTCAGGACATGGACAGCAACATCTTGTGTCATCTCCAGCTCCTGTGGTCACCAAGATACCTGCCAAGTGACTAGTGTACCTATAACAAATTAAAGATTTGAACCTCTTCTTTCAGACCCGAAAGACAAACGGAACCTAGGACGAGAAAGAAGTCAGCGTCTACGATTTGAACCAGAACCCCCTCGCCAGTAATACAATGGCCAGAGCTTGGTGTCACACGTCAGGTCGTGGGTCCCGCTTGGTGCACTTATCGTGTAGGTACACTCAAGAATTCTTCATTGCATCTACGAAAATAAGGACGCTTAGGTAGTTCTTAGTAACAACATTTTAGAATGTATCTACTGAGGTTTGTGGGGCGGGTAAAAACCTAGTTAGGTTGGTGTGGAGTACTACCTACCTCTCAATTGTATTTGTTTGTTTGTGATGATGTCTGGCCTCTGATGTCAGAGTTTGTCAAGCCATCCGAGGGCCCCTGACATGGTTTAACGACTGCTATTAATCAATAACAGCCGGGACTGGCAGCTTAACGTGCCCTCCGAAGCGCGGTGCGATGGAAAGCCGCAAATAACTCAGAAAAGTCATTGGTGCGGAGCCTAGTTTTTTAACCAGGTATCGTTGGATTCTAAATTGCACTATAGAACCGTTAGGCTACCATCGCTGTTATTGTATAGGAATGTACCTAATAATTATACATTTTAATTTTATAGTGCCGCTGTTGTACTTAATAACACAAAATTATGGATCTAACGAGCGGTTGTAAGCTTTTTAATACAAGGAGTATTAATAAGCTTACAACCGCTCGTTGTGGTGTTCTGTAGGGGAGGCCTATGCCTATACCTTTGGACCTCTTCGGGCTAATGATGTGATACCAATTTTCTATTTAATTAGCTCTTAGTTCCGTAAAATCCGTACCGGAAGTACCACCAGACCATTATATTTTACTTTTAATTTAATCGTCAATAAAAAGAAATGTATACTACAAACCTGTCATTCCTGTTGTTAAATCCATTTGAACGCTAACAAACATCTTTAATCATCCGTTATCCCTAAGTTTCCATACTCTAAACAACCACCGTAGCACCCGCCACCCACTATAAAACTTTATGTCCCGTATTGTCCAACCAATGAGAGGAAAAATAATTCTGTATTATATCAAAAACCGGATCTTTGTGCTAGATACGTGCTATGTGGATGTTTAGCCGGTCACTCAAGTTTGGTGTTTTGGGCCCAAATTGCTACTTCATCAGCTTTACTGTAGGAATTTGTAAACGTGTCTTGACGTGAACTCTTGATGTGTTTTGACATGCTTGTTATTTCGTTTCCATGGCAACGGTTTCTTACAGCGAGTAATTAACATTTTTCCAGGTTTTCCAGTTTTCCCGTTAAAACTTACAATTTTCCGGGATAAAAAGTATCTCTAGTTTTATTCCAGGGTAAAAGCTATCTCCATTCCAAATTTCATCAAAATCCATCCAGCCGTTATCGCGTGAAAGCTCCCCCAACAAACAAACAAATAAACAAACAAACTAACAATCAGACAACGTTTCACTTTTATATATTGGTATGAATCTCGCGCGATCGTGAGATAGATGGATAGATTTCGTGAATGTGCCATGAAGAGTAATTTCAAGAGCATTATTTTTTTAGATGATAGTGGCTTTTTCTTAAAATCAAACGTGGTGCTATCAAGAGAATGTCCAACTCTACTTTTTCTCTTAAAATAAGTTAGTTAAAACACTTTAAATTTAATGTTTATATGCAGTAGCCATATCATGAATCTTAGAACGGGCTTTCACAGTTAAATGCAACATTTCATGTCTGTGCTGTTCACCGTCGAGAAGTTCCCTAGTCAGGACCCAACCATGGTTTTAAGTTTTACCTTGACATGGTTGCAGCAACCATGTCTAGGTTAAACTTAAAAGCAGCTACGAGTATCATACTAAAATGCCTAAATTTATTGTCTGTGATATTGTCGGTTGAAGAGTTCCTTTATCTGGAGAATCCTAGATGTCGATTCATTGAAAAAACATAAAAATGCATTATCATTCCAATGACCAACTGAACCAACATGTTTATATTCAAGTCTGTAGGATAAGAGGAAGTATTTCTAATTCAGCTTGTAAAATTTGACCTAAACTAAAAAACATACATACATACATACTTAAATATAAACATTCCAAGTAAAAAACTTTTAAAAATCAGCCGAATGGCGATTGTTCTCTTCCCAGTCTACCCACGATTACTTGTAGCCAATGCTGGTTCCGCGTGACCGCGCGCAGATATTTCGGGAAATTGCTACAAATAGGAATTTCGGGAGCGTATTGTTTTGATAGAGGATTTGATGAGATCTTTTATAGGTTCTGTAATGGGTATAAGCGATGGAGATGCTGATGACTGTACAAGTGTAGCTCATGCACTAATAATGTGAGAGTTTTTAAAGGTTATGTAATGGGTATAATCTTGGAGATGCTGATAACTGTACAAGTGTAGCTCATGCACTACTAACGTGAGAGTTTTTAAAGGTTCTGTAAAGGGTATAAGCTTGGAGATGCTGATGACTGTACAAGTGTAGCTCATGCACTAATAATGTGAGAGTTTTTAAAGGTTATGTAAAGGGTATAAGCTTGGAGATGCTGATAACTGTACAAGTGTAGCTCATGCACTAATAACGTGAGAGTTTTTAAAGGTTCTGTAAAGGGTATAAGCTTGGAGATGCTGATGACTGTACAAGTGTAGCTCATGCACTAATAACGTGAGAGTTTTTAAATACATTGTGTCGGTTATATCTGTTTTGCGTTGTCAGGTTTGTAATATTAAATAATGATTTGTATGCCGCATCAGGTAGTCCTTAAGTCTGGTGTCAGGAGACCCATTTGCCAACAGTCATCAATTTAAATGCTAAAGCAAACAAGCAAAGAGGTAGCGTACAAGTAGTAGCCCATGCACTAATAATGTGAGAGTTTTAAAAGGTTATGTAATGGGTATAATCTTGGAGATGCTGAAAACTGCACAAGTGTAGCTCATGCACTAATAATGTGAGAGTTTTTAAAGGTGCTGTAATGGGTATAAGCTTGGAGATACTGATAACTGTACCAGTGTAGCTCATGCACTTATAATGTGAGAGTTTTTAAAGGTTCTGTAATGGGTATAAGCTTGGAGATGCTGAAAACTGTACAAGTGTAGCTCATGCACTAATAATGTGAGAGGTTTTAAAGGTGCTGTAATGGGTATAAGCTTGGAGATACTGATAACTGTACAAGTGTGGACCATGCACTAATAATGTGAGAGTTTTTAAAGGTTATGTAATGGGTATAATCTTGGAGATGCTGAAAACTGCAAAAGTGTAGCTCATGCACTAATAATGTGAGAGTTTTTAAAGGTTCTGTAAAGGGTATAAGCTTGGAGATGCTGATAACTGTACAAGTGTAGCTCATGCACGAATAAGGTGAGAGGTTTTAAAGGTTCTGTAAAGGGTATAAGCTTGGAGATGCTGATAACTGTACATGTGTAGCTCATGCACTAATAATGTGAGAGGTTTTAAAGGTGCTGTAATGGGTATAAGCTTGGAGATACTGATAAGTGTACCAGTGTAGCTCATGCAATAATAATGTGAGAGTTTTTAAAGGTTCTATAAAGGGTATAAGCTTGAAAATACTGCTAACTGTACAAGTTTAGCACTTGCACTAATAATGTGAGAGTTTTTAAAGGTTCTGTAATGGGTATATAAGCTTGGAGATGCTGATAACTGAACAAGTGTAGCTCATGCGCTAAAAATGTAAGAGTTTTTAAAGGTTCTATAATGGGTATTATCTTGAAAATACTGCTAACTGTACAAGTTTAGCACTTGCACTAATAATGTGAGAGTTTTTAAAGGTTCTGTAATGGGTATAAGCTTGGAGATGCAGCTAACTGTACAAGTGTAGCCCATGCACTAATAATGTGAGAGTTTTTAAAGGTTATGTAATAGGTATAATCTTGGAGATGCTGAAAATTGCACAAGTGTAGCTCATGCACTCATAATGTGAGAGTTTTTAAAGGTTATGTAATGGGTATAATCTTGGAGATGCTGATAACTGCACAAGTGTAGCTCATGCACTAATAATGTGAGAGTTTTTAAAGGTGCTGTAATGGGTATAAGCTTGGAGATACTGATAACTGTACCAGTGTAGCTCATGCACTAATAATGTGAGAGTTTTTAAAGGTTCTGTAATGGGTATAAGCTTGGAGATGCTGATAACAGTACAAGTGTAGCTCATGCACGAATAATGTGAGAGGTTTTAAAGGTGCTGTAATGGGTATAAGCTTGAAGATGCTGATAACTGTACAAATGTAGCCCATGCACTAATAATGTGAGAGTTTTTAAAGGTTATGTAATGGGTATAAGCTTGGAGATACTGATAACTGTACCAGTGTAGCTCATGCACTTATAATGTGAGAGTTTTTAAAGGTTATGTAATGGGTATAAGCTTGAAGATGCTGATAACTGTACAAGTGTAGCCAATGCACTAATAATGTGAGAGTTTTTAAAGGTTATGTAATGGGTATAATCTTGGAGATGCTGAAAACTGCACAAATGTAACTCATGCACTAATAATGTGAGAGTTTTTAAAGGTTCTGTAAAGGGTATAAGCTTGGAGATGCTGATGACTGTACAAGTGTAGCTCATGCACTAATAACGTGAGATATTTTAAATACATTGTGTCGGTTATATCTGTTTTGCGTTGTCAGGTTTGTAATATTAAATAATGATTTGTATGCCGCATCAGGTAGTCCTTAAGTCTGGTGTCAGGAGACCCATTAGCCAACAGTCATCAATTTAAATGCTAAAGCAAACAAGCAAAGAGGGAGCGTACAAGTAGTAGCCCATGCACTAATAATGTGAGAGTTTTAAAATGTCATGTAATGGGTATAATCTTGGAGATGCTGAAAACTGCACAAGTGTAGCTCATGCACTAATAGTGTGAGAGTTCTTAAAGGTGCTGTAATGGGTATAAGCTTGGAGATACTGATAACTGTACCAGTGTAGCTCATGCACTTATAATGTGAGAGTTTTTAAAGGTTCTGTAATGAGTATAAGCTTGGAGATGCTGAAAACTGTACAAGTGTAGCTCATGCACTAATAATGTGAGAGTTTTTAAAGGTTATGTAATGGGTATAAGCTTGAAGATGCTGATAACTGCACAAGTGTAGCTCATGCACTAATAATGTGGGAGTTTTTAAAGGTTCTGTAATGGGTATAAGCTTGGAGATGCTGAAAACTGTACAAGTGTAGCTCATGCACTAATAATGTGAGAGTTTTTAAAGGTGCTGTAATGGGTATAAGCTTGGAGATACTGATAACTGTACCAGTGTAGCTCATGCACTAATAATGTGAGAGTTTTTAAAGGTTCTGTAATGGGTATAAGCTTGGAGATACTGATAACTGTACAAGTGTAGCTCATGCACTAATAGTGTGAGAGTTTTTAAAGGTGCTGTAATGGGTATAAGCTTGGAGATACTGATAACTGTACCAGTGTAGCTCATGCACTTATAATGTGAGAGTTTTTAAAGGTTCTGTAATGGGTATAAGCTTGGAGATGCTGAAAACTGTACAAGTGTAGCTCATGCACTAATAATGTGAGAGGTTTTAAAGGTGCTGTAATGGGTATAAGCTTGGAGATACTGATAACTGTACAAGTGTGGACCATGCACTAATAATGTGAGAGTTTTTAAAGGTTATGTAATGGGTATAATCTTGGAGATGCTGAAAACTGCAAAAGTGTAGCTCATGCACTAATAATGTGAGAGTTTTTAAAGGTTCTGTAAAGGGTATAAGCTTGGAGATGCTGATAACTGTATAAGTGTAGCTCATGCACGAATAATGTGAGAGGTTTTAAAGGTTCTGTAAAGGGTATAAGCTTGGAGATGCTGATAACTGTACATGTGTAGCTCATGCACTAATAATGTGAGAGGTTTTAAAGGTGCTGTAATGGGTATAAGCTTGGAGATACTGATAAGTGTACCAGTGTAGCTCATGCAATAATAATGTGAGAGTTTTTAAAGGTTCTATAAAGGGTATAAGCTTGAAAATACTGCTAACTGTACAAGTTTAGCACTTGCACTAATAATGTGAGAGTTTTTAAAGGTTCTGTAATGGGTATATAAGCTTGGAGATGCTGATAACTGAACAAGTGTAGCTCATGCGCTAAAAATGTAAGAGTTTTTAAAGGTTCTATAATGGGTATAAGCTTGGAGATACTGATAAGTGTACCAGTGTAGCTCATGCAATAATAATGTGAGAGTTTTTAAAGGTTCTGTAATGGGTATAAGCTTGGAGATGCAGCTAACTGTACAAATGTAGCCCATGCACTAATAATATGAGAGTTTTTAAAGGTTATGTAATGGGTATAATTTTGGAGATGCTGATAACTGCACAAGTGTAGCTCATGCACTAATAATGTGAGAGTTTTTAAAGGTTTTGTAATGGGTATAAGCTTGGAGATACTGATAACTGAACAAGTGTAGCTCATGCACTAATAATGTGGGAGTTTTTAAAGGTTCTGTAATGGGTATAAGCTTGGAGATACTGATAACTGCACAAGTGTAGCTCATGCACTAATAATGTGAGAGTTTTTAAAGGTTCTGTAATGGGTATAAGCTTGGAGATGCTGAAAACTGTACAAGTGTAGCTCATGCACTAATAATGTGAGAGTTTTTAAAGGTTCTGTAATGGGTATAAGCTTGGAGATACTGATAACTGTACCAGTGTAGCTCATGCACTAATAATGTGAGAGTTTTTAAAGGTTCTGTAATGGGTATAAGCTTGGAGATGCTGAAAACTGTACAAGTGTAGCTCATGCACTAATAATGTGAGAGTTTTTAAAGGTTCTGTAATGGGTATAAGCTTGGAGATACTGATAACTGAACAAGTGTAGCTCATGCACTAATAATGTGGGAGTTTTTAAAGGTTCTGTAATGGGTATAAGCTTGGAGATGCTGAAAACTGTACAAGTGTAGCTCATGCACTAATAATGTGAGAGTTTTTAAAGGTGCTGTAATGGGTATAAGCTTGGAGATACTGATAACTGTACCAGTGTAGCTCATGCACTAATAATGTGAGAGTTTTTAAAGGTTCTGTAATGGGTATAAGCTTGGAGATACTGATAACTGTACAAGTGTAGCTCATGCACTAATAATGTGAGAGTTTTTAAAGGTTATGTAATGGGTATAAGCTTGAAGATGCTGATAACTGCACAAGTGTAGCTCATGCACTAATAATGTGGGAGTTTTTAAAGGTTCTGTAATGAGTATAAGCTTGGAGATGCTGAAAACTGTACAAGTGTAGCTCATGCACTAATAATGTGAGAGTTTTTAAAGGTGCTGTAATGGGTATAAGCTTGGAGATACTGATAACTGTACCAGTGTAGCTCATGCACTAATAATGTGAGAGTTTTTAAAGGTTCTGTAATGGGTATAAGCTTGGAGATACTGATAACTGTACAAGTGTAGCTCATGCACTAATAGTGTGAGAGTTTTTAAAGGTGCTGTAATGGGTATAAGCTTGGAGATACTGATAACTGTACCAGTGTAGCTCATGCACTTATAATGTGAGAGGTTTTAAAGGTGCTGTAATGGGTATAAGCTTGGAGATACTGATAACTGTACAAGTGTGGACCATGCACTAATAATCTGAGAGTTTTTAAAGGTTATGTAATGGGTATAATCTTGGAGATGCTGAAAACTGCAAAAGTGTAGCTCATGCACTAATAATGTGAGAGTTTTTAAAGGTTCTGTAAAGGGTATAAGCTTGGAGATGCTGATAACTGTATAAGTGTAGCTCATGCACTAATAATGTGAGAGTTTTTAAAGGTTCTGTAATGGGTATAAGCTTGGAGATGCTGATAACTGTACATGTGTAGCTCATGCACTAATAATGTGAGAGGTTTTAAAGGTGCTGTAATGGGTATAAGCTTGGAGATACTGATAAGTGTACCAGTGTAGCTCATGCAATAATAATGTGAGAGTTTTTAAAGGTTCTGTAATGGGTATAAGCTTGGAGATGCAGCTAACTGTACAAATGTAGCCCATGCACTAATAATATGAGAGTTTTTAAAGGTTATGTAATGGGTATAATTTTGGAGATGCTGATAACTGCACAAGTGTAGCTCATGCACTAATAATGTGAGAGTTTTTAAAGGTGCTGTAATGGGTATAAGCTTGGAGATACTGATAACTGAACAAGTGTAGCTCATGCACTAATAATGTGGGAGTTTTTAAAGGTTCTGTAATGGGTATAAGCTTGGAGATACTGATAACTGCACAAGTGTAGCTCATGCACTAATAATGTGAGAGTTTTTAAAGGTTCTGTAATGGGTATAAGCTTGGAGATGCTGAAAACTGTACAAGTGTAGCTCATGCACTAATAATGTGAGAGTTTTTAAAGGTTCTGTAATGGGTATAAGCTTGGAGATACTGATAACTGTACCAGTGTAGCTCATGCACTAATAATGTGAGAGTTTTTAAAGGTTCTGTAATGGGTATAAGCTTGGAGATGCTGAAAACTGTACAAGTGTAGCTCATGCACTAATAATGTGAGAGTTTTTAAAGGTTCTGTAATGGGTATAAGCTTGGAGATACTGATAACTGAACAAGTGTAGCTCATGCACTAATAATGTGGGAGTTTTTAAAGGTTCTGTAATGGGTATAAGCTTGGAGATGCTGAAAACTGTACAAGTGTAGCTCATGCACTAATAATGTGAGAGTTTTTAAAGGTGCTGTAATGGGTATAAGCTTGGAGATACTGATAACTGTACCAGTGTAGCTCATGCACTAATAATGTGAGAGTTTTTAAAGGTTCTGTAATGGGTATAAGCTTGGAGATACTGATAACTGTACAAGTGTAGCTCATGCACTAATAATGTGAGAGTTTTTAAAGGTTATGTAATGGGTATAAGCTTGAAGATGCTGATAACTGCACAAGTGTAGCTCATGCACTAATAATGTGAGAGTTTTTAAAGGTTCTGTAATGGGTATAAGCTTGGAGATGCTGAAAACTGTACAAGTGTAGCTCATGCACTAATAATGTGAGAGTTTTTAAAGGTTCTGTAATGGGTATAAGCTTGGAGATACTGATAACTGTACCAGTGTAGCTCATGCACTAATAATGTGAGAGTTTTTAAAGGTTCTGTAATGGGTATAAGCTTGGAGATACTGATAACTGTACAAGTGTAGCTCATGCACTAATAATGTGAGAGTTTTTAAAGGTTATGTAATGGGTATAAGCTTGAAGATGCTGATAACTGTACAAGTGTAGCCCATGCACTAATAATGTGAGAGTTTTTAAAGGTTATGTAATGGGTATAAGCTTGAAGATGCTGAAAACTGTACAAGTGTAGCTCATGCACTAATAATGTGAGAGATTTTAAAGGTTCTGTAATGGGTATAAGCTTGGAGATGCTGATAACTGTACAAGTGTAGCTCATGCACGAATAATGTGAGAGGTTTTAAAGGTGCTGTAATGGGTATAAGCTTGGAGATACTGATAACTGTACAAGTGTAGCCCATGCACTAATAATGTGAGAGTTTTTAAAGGTTATGTAATGGGTATAAGCTTGGAGATACTGATAACTGTACAAGTGTAGCCCATGCACTAATAATGTGAGAGTTTTTAAAGGTTCTGTAATGGGTATAAGCTTGGAGATACTGATAACTGAACAAGTGTAGCTCATGCACTAATAATGTGGGAGTTTTTAAAGGTTCTGTAATGGGTATAAGCTTGGAGATGCTGAAAACTGTACAAGTGTAGCTCATGCACTAATAATGTGAGAGTTTTTAAAGGTGCTGTAATGGGTATAAGCTTGGAGATACTGATAACTGTACCAGTGTAGCTCATGCACTAATAATGTGAGAGTTTTTAAAGGTTATGTAATGGGTATAAGCTTGAAGATGCTGATAACTGCACAAGTGTAGCTCATGCACTAATAATGTGAGAGTTTTTAAAGGTTCTGTAATGGGTATAAGCTTGGAGATGCTGAAAACTGTACAAGTGTAGCTCATGCACTAATAATGTGAGAGTTTTTAAAGGTTCTGTAATGGGTATAAGCTTGGAGATACTGATAACTGTACCAGTGTAGCTCATGCACTAATAATGTGAGAGTTTTTAAAGGTTCTGTAATGGGTATAAGCTTGGAGATACTGATAACTGTACAAGTGTAGCTCATGCACTAATAATGTGAGAGTTTTTAAAGGTTATGTAATGGGTATAAGCTTGAAGATGCTGATAACTGTACAAGTGTAGCCCATGCACTAATAATGTGAGAGTTTTTAAAGGTTATGTAATGGGTATAAGCTTGAAGATGCTGAAAACTGCACAAGTGTAGCTCATGCACTAATAATGTGAGAGTTTTTAAAGGTTCTGTAATGGGTATAAGCTTGGAGATGCTGATAACTGTACAAGTGTAGCTCATGCACGAATAATGTGAGAGGTTTTAAAGGTGCTGTAATGGGTATAAGCTTGGAGATACTGATAACTGTACAAGTGTAGCCCATGCACTAATAATGTGAGAGTTTTTAAAGGTTATGTAATGGGTATAATCTTGGAGATGCTGATAACTGCACAAGTGTAGCTCATGCACTAATAATGTGAGAGTTTTTAAAGGTTATGTAATGGGTATAATCTTGGAGATGCTGATAATTGCACAAGTGTAGCTCATGCACTAATAATGTGGGAGTTTTTAAAGTTTCTGTAATGGGTATAAGCTTGGAGATGCTGCTTACTGTACCAGTGTGGCTCATGCACTAATAATGTGAGAGTTTTTAAATACATTCTGTTGGTTTTTTCTGTTTTCTGTTGTCAGGTTTGTAATATTAATGAACGGTTTGTTTGCCAAATCAGGTAGTCCTTAACTCTGGTTTCGGTTTGCCAGAAGACCCATGAGCCTATGCGTGATGTGCTTAACGACAGTCGACAATTTAAATGCTAAAGCAAACCGGCAAAGGTAGACCCGCCATGAGCACCATAAAATCACACACATAGAAGAAGATACATTAATACTTGTATCAATTCTGTTGGCTTGTTTTTATTTTAATTATGACAAATGATTTATTGTCAATTTCTAAAAAGGTAGAGCGACGGCTTTAAAACTGTCAAAATTATTTTTATTGTTGTTTTTGCTAGCAAAATCTGTAACAATGACTTTTCTCATAACAAGGTTACAAGTTATCTGCCATGTTCAAATTAAATTCGATACATAACACAATTTTGGTTGGCGCCGCAGACTAGGGTCAAATTTTGGAGCGTCGCCAGCACATGTCGTAGGACACTTAACAATGTTCGTGCAATTGTTTCTCTTCGTATTAACCCGCTGGGACTTGAAATTTGGAATTAATTGGATATTTGTTATTATATTTGTCGAAAAGATTTTTTTTATAAGAGATATTACCTTAGAGACTTTTATGATTATTTTATCCGTTCCAAAAGGTCAACATGATGTACGATGATGTTCTAATCTAAGGATGCCACTTTAAGGAATTGATGTTTTATTTCTACTACTTTACAAATAACATCAAAAAACTTCGAGTAAAAAAATTGCATCAAAAATATTTTCTAAAGCTTTTTTTAAGTAAAATAAAGTAGAAATATTAAATCTAGATAAAATGCCAGTCTGTCTTGCAAGGACATCAGTAGGAAGCTAAGTGGGGCGAAGCTTAATGTAAGTTGCATTTAAGTTAAGGCTTTAAAATAAACTGAAGTTTATGTACTTAGTAGCTTATATCCGCCAAAATGTTAGTCAGACAAATGATAAATGGAAAAATAAAAATTATAATTATATTATAATACAGGTTTTTTTTTTAATTTATATTTTATGTTTCCATTTATCATAATAACATGTTAGCGGAAGTAACCTACATATTTTTACTTCGTTCATTTTTATTATGGTTTTACGCAAAGTAATTATAGTTTTTATTTAAGCTAGTTTCTTTATCACTCTCTAAGCAATCATTTGACCACGTTTCTCACCTGATGCGAAGCGATGATGTGGTCGAAGGTGTTGCATGATTGCCTCGTCTATTTACTATAGATACGAGTATGAACACAATTGGGTTATAATTTACCGGAAACACTGACGAGGGCAGAGGATTCCACTCCTTTGCAGTTCTGTTTTTTTTGTTATTCATATTTTTATTGAATTTGTGCAGGAGCCATGTTAATTTTTGTTTTAGATTAGGTTATACATTTATATCAACTGTAGTATTTTAATGCCATTGAAAACAGTACAGTTTTAAAGTTATTACCTGACGAACCCAAGCTCTAATATTATAATTACAACAAAAATCAAATGGATTTACCAAAAAAACGACTTAACCAATTTGCACGAAATTTATATAGAGCAACCTGCAAATTATTTAACCCACCACTTGTAACCTGAATTTAACTTACATATGTGGTGTCACCGGTCCTACGCACCGAGTTTTTCAACCCAAGATTTTTCTAATATGGAATACTCCTTGCTACTTTCATTTGGGCAAATATTAAAAGGACATGTTTTTTTAAATAATAAACCAAATATCTATATTATATAATTAATAACATCTCGTTTATTAATGTTTACACTTATGTACTTGGACACCAGAAATTACCATGTTTTTCTAAAGCTTATTATGAAATATCAAAACATTGAACAATTATACTTATTTATAACTAAACAGCGTTTGTCAGTCTCTAGGACGATAGTCACTACAAAAATACAAAAAAAGGTTAGTATTTCAAAAAGAACTAACAAAATAAAACTTGTATTACAGTAGTCTGTGTCCTTGGCCTACCACTCCGGGTTGGTGCCAAAGCTCCGAGATGTGAATCCACGTCACCAGTGCTGGTGAATCTAACGGAGGGGGACGCACGATGAGGAAAGTTCTCGAAATCCCAACTCAATTCGAAGGCGGATAAAATAAGTAATTCGACTTTTTCGAACCAACCGGTCTTACAGATATATACGTCACAAATGGCGGGTTAAAATGATAATCACACAACATAATCCTTCAATAATCAGTTTGGGTACATAAAAATTGCGTCAAGGGAACAACATGCTTTTTTTAAGTCGTTTTTTTTTTTAAAACTATAACTCTATTATTTTTTAAAAGAAACATATCTCATAATAATTATGACATTTAAGTCCCACGAGCTTCCCTTTGTGTGTATGTGTGTGTGTGTGTGTGTGTGTGTGTGTGTGTGTGTATGTGTATGTGTATGTGTGGAAGTGTGTGTGTGTGTGGGGGGAGGGGGGGTAAGTGTGTGTAGTTTGTTACTTCTTCACGATGCAACAGCTTAACAGATTTTGATGTAATTTGGTATGTACATACATTAGGTCCTGGAATGACACATACGATATTTTTTATCATCATCATCATCATCATCATCATCATCATCATCATCATCATCATCATCATCATCATCATCACAGATGGCGCAGTTAGAATTAATGTTCTTCTTCTTTTTTATTAGATGGCTTCTGCGGAGGCACTGACCTACTTGCAACGTCGCCGATATCAAGTTTAGTTTAAGTGTTGTTTTTATGTAGGGGAGGCCAGGGCGTGACTTAACAAAATTTATATTTTCAGTTCTAGCTTCAAAACGCCTAAACATTTTGAAATGATTTTTGTGTCAAATGATGTCCAAACTATTCAATAAGCATATCGTTGGTTTTAATTTGACAATAAAATGGTACCTTTTAAAATAAGTAAATTTTACTCAGAAAAGTCAGAAATTAATACTTACCCCGTGATCGGGGCTACAATTAATGGTTCTGAGGTAAGTATTAACAAACGGGGCAACAATTTACATTGAAGTATTTTCCTCTATAAATAAAGAAAACGCAAAATTACAACGTATTTTTTTTATTAAGCAATATAATTAACATTAGGCTTAAACAATATAGCACTCTGTCCCTGCAGTAGCGATATAAGTATATAGAGAAAGAAACCCAAACAAAACCTCTCTATATAATGACAAAAATCAACAAATATCTGAATGATTTCTTATTAAAAGTTACTTTTACTGTTATATTATTGAAGAAAACGTTAGTTTTCAGTAATCACAATGTTCACTTAGTGGAACAATAATTAACATTATGCTTAAAAGTTGTGACACTCCGTTTAACAACAATATTTCAGCTATATCAATGAATAGAAACAAAAACTCAAAGAAAATCTCTTCGTAGAAGAACAAAAATCAACAAATCTTTAAATAATTTATAATTATAAACCATTTTTAAGTTAACAGTCTTTTAAGTAGTTTAATCAGACTTATGTGTGTTATCTAATAACAATATTATAATCATCTTAAATGAGTTAGTAAACGGTTTATTCATAAACGTAGCAGTCTTTATATAACCTACCTATATAATCTAAAGCAGTCTCAATAAAGTTTAGTTTCATTATACAATCAACATCTTAACAATATAATCTACTAGGAATCATTTTCATATAATCACAATATGTTTCATTTTTAATCATATTAATCGTCTGAATCACAATTTTGCCGAATGTATGAAATAGTGTTGCCTCTGATACATCCTGATTCGGACATCGGACTGAGACCACTGCTTGCACAAGATGCATTGCACCCAGTCTGCACCAGATGTTAAACAGAAATTATACAGAAATATTCATCTTCTGCACTGTTGCTACTTTCTTTCAATATCCTTTTCATTGCCTTTTCCACTTGTGATGTTTCCTTTTGTTTCCCCTTTTTCGCTATTTTTTCCTTTATCATTTTCTTTAGTTTGCTTTTTTTCCATCGTCTTTATTCTGCAGTTTTCTTTTTAATTTCTGTTACTTTCTATCTCTTCTAGTGCTTGTTTTTCCAGTGTGCATGCACATTTGTTCTATTCAAGGATGTCACCCTACTTAAATTTGTCGCTTCAGGGCTTCTAATCGACAACATTGTATTTATTTTCATGAAATTCATGAACCAGTCATCACCCTCCTTTTCCTTAGCATTTCACGATTCTAGCAAGTTCGGGATTTTGTAAAATACAGCACACTGGTAGGCTATTTTTTATTACTTACCTCTGTTAATTGAAGCCCCGGCCTCCCCTACTGTCACGTCACAGCCAATAATTGTCAAAGTCACGAATCATCACAAAGAGTCACGTTTTTTTAATTTTTATTATTTGCCTACGTTTGTACACGTCAACGAACAACTAATGATTGATATTCCAACAATATTTAACACTGGAATTAACACAAGTATGAGAAAAAATAAAAGCTAACAACATGACTGCACGAATACTTTCAAAAATAGAATGAATGTTGACAGAAGCTACAGGTCAAAGTGGCAGATATTAAAGTAACAAGTTTTATCATTTTTTCCCCATAATCGACAACGAAGTAACGTTAACTTTTCATCTTCATCATCATCATCATCCATCATCATTGTCAACGCGGGCATATATAAATACTGCGGGGCTCAGTTAGAATACTTCGTTCTGAAAGCTGGATATATAACATTTACATGTACCGAGTATTATTTTTATACAATTCTCTTTTTTACATAAAGTAGTAATCTAACATGGGCACAATATTTCGTGTCTGTGCTGTTAACCGTTGAACTTTTCTTTTATCTGGAGCTGTTCCTGGATGTCAATTCAGGTCATGCTTACCATAAAAATGCATTGTCATCGGAACTGATCCTGATAAGACAAAGTGGTTCTAATTCAGCTTGCAAGATTTGACCAAAACAAACACACATAGGTACATACATACATTGCAAGTTAAATAAGACTTCTTCTTTTTCTGTTTGTGTAACATCATGAATTAGAATTACTTTAAAACTTTGATGATCATTTATTTTGATGTTTGTGGAAAGAAAAAGTATTGATCTGTACATCAGTTCTAATAAATTTGGTGAGCATTTATTATCACTCAGGTTATGACTGGACACGGTGAGTTTTCCAAGTACTTGAACAGGTGCAAGGAAAGCCCATCGTGTATATACGAACCCCATCAAAATGAAAGCGTAACTCACATTTTAACGGAGTGCCCTGCCTATTGCCTGGAGAGACATAATATCGAGCATGAATTGGGGAAATGTATTAATTCTGAATATTTTAGCAATCTTTTTTCAGACGAAAACATAAGAACTTAATTTGTAAATTATTGTGTAATTGTAACAAGCAAGACAATCTAAAGAAACAAATAGTTAAATATGTTATGTTTAATATTATATACAGTTAATATAATACAAATAGCATAGTGTTAGGGACAGATGTAAAAACTCAAATGCTAAACTGAAATTGATGCGACAATCGGGCGGCTATCTGCGATGACAGCTGCGTAGCACTAATTCGAGTGATTGATATCGGTCGTGCCTCGTTCTTATAGTGGAAGTAACTATACTCGCTGACTGGACTTGTTTGTAAATCTAGACTTATTTCATCTAAAACTGTGCCAGTCCTGGTGATTGGATTGATTGACTCAATTCCTATTTATTAATGCCCTATCCCTTAAGACGTATGGGATATCGCTAGAATTCTTACACCCCCCCTCCCCAATCTGGCACCGCTGTAATGACTGTAGCACTGCCCAGGTCTCGACTGAATCAAAGGCTTTCTCGTAGTCCACAAACGCTAGACATAGTGGCCGATTATACTCTTCGGTCCTTTGTATAATCTGCTGGAGCGTATGGATGTGGTCTACGGTGCTAAAGCCTTTCCGGAATCCAGCTTGTACGGGAGGCTGAAAGTCGTCAAACCTACGAGCGAGACGGTTTGTAACAACTCTCGAAAACAGCTTATAGACGTGGCTCAGCAGCGAAGTAGGCCTATAATTATTCAAAGGGGTTTTATCACCTTTCTTTTGGCAGCTCTTTTTTGGCAGTGCAGGCGTGTTTTTTAGCTTTTAAACTAGTTATTATAAAGAGGATTTTCATAATAGACACATGCATGTGTTTGTTTTTGTGCGCTGATGTAATGATTATTGTTATTTGAATTTTGGTAGACCTCCGGTATTATTGAATTAACTATAACATTGAAATAATTAAGAAACCTAAAATTAAAACAAGTATTTCAATGACCAATCAATCAGTATTTTGGTCCATTAAGCCTGACGTGGGGAAAAATCAATATCAATACTTACTTATACTCAAGCAGTAAGGAACAAAAGTCTGTAAAAGTTATTTAAATAAAATATGCTTAAGGTGACATAAAATAAGCTACTGAACAAGTTTTTTTTTTATTGTGTCGCTCTATCTATCTGTCTGGATGTTTGATCGCGCAGCATGTACAATCTACGGGTACGATTGAAATGGGGCTTCAACTCTTGGATAACTTAGGATTTGGCTTACAATTTGATGATTAGAATCTCGACGCAATGAACAGAAGCCGAGCATTCGATAAAAGAATATTGACAGTTTAACGAATTTTGATTGTATTCGGTATTTTGTACTATACAAATTCTACTATTATCCAAGGAAAATGTCAACGCGGGCTTGGCTAGTTACTATAAATAGATATGCCCGCTTGGACATTTTCCTAAGATAATAGAGATATCTTATTACATGACTACAGCAAAGCAAGGGAAGGGTAATGAGTTTAACAGTCCATGTATGTATGTATGTATGTATGTATGTATGTGGTTATGTGGATGTTCCACCATAGCGTTGCCGTATTGGTTCGATTTTGTCAATCGACTTGTCTTCATGTATAGTATCATAGGCTTTTTTTTACCCAACCGTTGTCGGGTTTTAGTTTTTGAACTTATGTCTTGTTAGTCTATAATTATGAAGCAAGCTACTGGCTGGAACCAAACGCTCCACGGGTCCTAATCCAAAATTAATATGTGGCTTGCAGCTCTCATATTGTCGGCCGCTGTCACAAGCCAGCGATCGCACTAGAATTTATGCGTTATGCTTTTTACAACATATTCCAACGCTTTTTCAACATTTTTCCAACGGGGTTTCAACGTTTTTTACCCGAGTACAGCAAAACAAGGGTAGCGTAATGAGTTTAACAGTCTATGTATGTATGTTTGTATCTTTGTATGTAGTTATGTGGATGTTCCACCATAGATAGCATCGTCCCTATTGGTTCGATTTTGACAAGCGAGGAATCAATCGATTCGTCTTTGTGTACAGAGTGTCAAAAGATATTTTTTTACCCGACTACGGCAAGTCAAAGTAAGGGTTATGTTTTCAAATTAAAAACTTTGTCCGATTTTGACAAGCGAGGTATCAATCGATTCGTCTTCATGTATAGAGTGTCATAGACAGTTCTTTTTACCCGTGCACGGCAAAGCAAAGGAAGAGTTATGTGTTCAAACTAAAAACTTGGTGCGATTTAGAGAAACGAGGTATAAATCGATTTGTCTTCATCGCAAGAGTTTCATTGGCTGTTATTTACCCGACCGTATTCGGGTTTTAGTTTTTGTACTTATATCTTGTTGTTCACACATTGCAGTTTATTCAACGGCGTCCAAGTATTTCGTGGCCACGATTTTGTTTCCACCGCAAGCTATAATGCTACGTACTGAGCAGAACTTATGTCGTAGCTAGTTCAACTTAGCATGAGCTTAGCTAGTGATGGAGAGCAAGCTTAATGGTGTTGGTCAAAATTAAATGAAACTTTATTTTATACCAAAAGGAATTCGTAAAATAAATATGCTTGCTAAGTATTATTTATCTGACGGTTCTCAACATCTGCAATGTGTTCCTAAAATGTGATCTTTAAATCTGCAGACGCTGAGCATTTGCTCGAGTCGGGCCCTTATCACTGGATTTAACTCCACGACCCGAAGGTCCTCTCTACGGAACGTCACTGCTACTCCAGGAATGTGCGTGGAATTAAAAGTTATCCCAATTTTAACTGGGTTTCAAGTTGGCTGCATCGTGGAATCCCGTGATATGCAAGTGTTCGCGTCGTGGTTTATGTCAGAAGAAATCTACAGATGTCGTTAGTATTGTGTGTCGTAATAATTCTGAATTTATAAAAATCCAAATGAGGGTAGTTGGAGACAACGCTCGCCCCTCTCGACGCTTAATCCCGCTACTTCAGTCTTTTCGTGACCACGATCATTGCAACTTGATCTAAACGTCGAGGTTAATAAAAAATAAGATTTCAGTGCGATTAAGTCCCGTTTAAATATTTAATAATGTATTCGAATCGCGAAAGTTTAATATTTACAAAATGCTTGCTTGATTGACTTATGAGGTAGCTGGACTCTGGTATCAGAGTTTGTCAGGAACTGTCGGTCTCGTCTGTTATTGATTCATAGCCGTTGAATAAATTTCTTAACTATTGTTTAAAGCGAGGAATTATCTCTCCTAGTCAACCTAAACTTTTTTTTTAACATATTTTACTTGGTATCCTTGGTACACAATTTTTTAAATCCATACTATCCACACCAGGGACCTTATTCTCTATTGCCACTCGGCCACGTAACGCGCCGCGTTAAAATATCTGCGTGGAATTGTTTGTGCATGTTCGTGAATTGCCGTACTTTTCCGAACGATTCCACAGCGAGACGCGTTACGCGTTACGACTGTTCATAGAGAATAATGGCCCTGTATATAAAAGTGAAACGTTGTTTGTTTGTTTGAGGGGCTTTAACGCGATAACGGCTGGACAGATTTTGATGAAATTTGGAATGGAGATAGCTTATACCCTAGAAATTGTCACTTAATTGCTTTAAGGAACGGTTGCCGTGAAAATGAAATACTAACAATTCTATCGAAAAGCATCAAGAGCGTTGGTGCTATACTTTCACATTGGTTTTCGCATTACTTTCGAACGGCTGGATCGATATTTTTGGTTACAAAATTTTCGTAATATTTCATATTAGGGTTTTATGGAGAGTAAAATTGGGGGGAAAAACCTGGATTATTTTCAAATTAGGGAAAAACTGAATGAACGTCCTCTAATGAATATATAACATACTATAATTAATTAATTGTTGCATATAATTAACCCCCACACGATGGACCGACGAAATTGTAGCCATCGCAGGAAGTCGGTGGATGAAGGTGGCACAAGATCGCTCGTCATGGCGCTCTTTGGGGGAGGCCTATGTTCAGCAGTGGACTTCTAAAGGCTGACATGATGATGATGATGATGATGATGATGATGATGATGATATAATTAACAATTTTTGTGTGTGACATCTCATTATCCATAAATATTGGACTAACTGCGTATTTGACGAAATGCGCATTGGACCAAGTGCTACTAGATCGTCTTTTTGTACTCGTATGAGCCGTAGAGAGTGTATCCCTCTACGGTATGAGCTAATACATGAATTGGACGCTTCGTTTTAAATTCAAGTATAAACAAAAGACGCCTAACAGTCGTGCTTCTCTCATTTAGCGGACCTCATGGCACCTCACGGGTAAACAAAAAGTTTCAAATTATGAATACTTGTACTTTTCATAATCATCATAATCATCCACGCGGGTGAAGCCGCGGGGCGCAGCTAGTGGTCAATAAAATACAATGGTTAGTTTAATTGTCATTCGACGACACAGTGGCGCAGTTAGTAGTCCCCGTCTGCAGTCTAAGGTTCGAATATTGTCCGGGCCAAAATGAATGAATGTGTGAAGCCAAGAAGGTTTAAAAGACACGGAGTCTACACCGCCAATCAATCGACTGAATCTTAGCAAATAGCGGCTGCTTAGATAAGCGTGAGTGGATAACTTGTGGTGTTTTGTGGTTGATGCACAATTTCATCACAAAAAACTGCATAGCTTTTGTTTTCCCGTGAGAACTTGACAGAATTAACACGACTAAGAAAGTCGAGATCTTGCTACGATGTAGTAGCCGATTGGCATAACATGGTCTAAATGTGTGCATGAGTCGTATGTAAGTACCTGCGGATCGGCATATCTTGGGTGCTTCACTTTCGATTTGGCGGTGTGGAATTTTTTATATCTCTTCTTCTATCTTATTTTATACATTCGTGTGTTAGGCATAGTGTTTGTCCTCGGGACTTGGATGTTTGTGCTGTATTGATGTGTGCGTCCAAGCCCCCCGCGACCCAGGTAATACTAGTGTGGGTACGTTATTCTATGAATCTCATTTAAAATGTATACAGTTTTGTATTAAGAAAGGTATCGCGTCGTGTTACGATATATTTATTAATTTATTTATTGCATGCATATTATGTACCTACATTACTATTAGTTCTGCGAACAGAAGCTCTTTTGCACCAATCTAGCTGTGCATAGTAGCGCCATCTAGTAAACTTATTGTAACACTAACATTAATAACCAAGGTGCTCCATCAATCCGTACCAAAAGGGCTGATTCCACTGGTAGAAACCTAAAAGTGCGCAATTTACTGTATTTTGAGGAGCTATTCTGCTCGTCACGCCGAAGATCCTCACGAGATCTTCACCAACTTTTTATGAGACTAACTTAAAGTTACTTCCTTTCAAATAAAAAAAAAGAACAATCGAAATTGGAGATATTCAGTAGCCCGGGGAGGCTTTGCTCACGCTCAGCGCTCCATCGGTCGGTTAAAATCACAGGCATTATGATTTCCGTGAAATTGTTCTGCATGGAATTGTGTGTGAATTGTCGTTATGACGTCACACGTTTTCTACAAGGAATTCCGTGTGGCGTAGTGAATGAGCGCCCAGAACTATATACGTATACATCTAGGTATATCTACGGCTACTTTCCTACATTTATATGTAAATGTAGGGAACTAGCCTTCCTAAATTTATATGTAAATGTAGGGAACTAGCCTTATATATCTCCGTCTGCAGACGGAAGCGAGGTTAACGCAGCTGCCACACAATTTGCATGTATATTGTTTTGCATAGGGTAATTTAACACGAATTGAAATAGAGTATTAGGAGCATGATTGAAGTTACATTGATTAGTGACTTCACCGTTATGCCGGGGTCAGTCCCGAAATCAGCAAAGATGAATAGCAAAACATCGAGAATGACATAATGAAACAAACTTATGCAAACCAAAAAAAAACGTGCTACTCGTACCTTTAATTAACCGACCACAATTTTCAGATATGGCTTGGTATCCTTGGACAAAATCACGAACTACCACATGAAAATAACTTGTTGCATCGCTGTTCTCGTTATTTTCAGTGACAGCAACTTTTTTTTTATAATTGTATACTTAGCTACCCTATTTTAAACAAAATTTTTCATTGAATTTTATTTATTGAGATATCGATAGAAATGCACTAATTTTATGTAAAATCGACTCCCGAGCTGTATCACCTCTCCCGCTCAGATGTATAGCGATTGCTTTACAATCAAAATCGGTTGCAAAGTCTTGACGATCCTATTGTAAAGATATTTGGTAGTCTCTACAGTACAATACCGATGACAGTCGATAGCTTCTGTCATTAAATATTGCGTCGAAAGGAAGCTAACGATTATTATCGGTTACTTTTAAGGTACTGTTGTTATTTGTTATTATTTAGCGATCGCTAGCTTGCGATGACATCGCTATCTGTGTCGAGACTGCAGCCACAAATTGGATGAGAATTTTTAACCACCACCGATGTAATAGAGAACTGTTATAAGTTTCAAGCCTTTGCATATCGATCTGACTGTCTGTTTGTCGTTCTGGAATGTGGCATCAGATCTGTTAAACGAATAGACCGATATAAATACTGCTTTTTTTCGAAATCTGGAGTTAATGAGACGATTTTTAACTGTGTTTGGAAGAATTCGGTGCAGCCGTTCCCGAGATATTTACCTCTGAACACTCTTTGTGAGGGTATTTGGGTACTATTGCTGCTTTGAGTTTATGGTTAAATGCTCACTTTCAATGGCATTCCAGGTACCCACATATACGTATGATGAATAGTATTCGAAGGCCTAAATTAAGGGGATCTGTGCTGTTAGAAGCTTTGAAAGGAGTAATGAGCATGTCAAGACCGTTAGAAATAATGTCTGGTCAAGAGCTTTGCGAAAAAATACCATTGTATTTTTTTTTGGCTATGAACTGTGTTGCAAATGTCTCGTCTTTCTACGTCGATTCTAGAATGCACCAGTTCCACGAAAGCCAGAGGCTTTGCCACAGGCAAAGTCGGACGCAGCTGTACGCTATTTGCATTCAAACAAGTTCAAATAACGCAATAGAGGAGTCATGCCGGCCGTATTGGAGGCAAACACTTGGCTGTAGGGTGACCTAATTTGTATTGGTATCTACTTTTATAACTTCGTTGAAATTAGTTCGTGTTGTGAGGAAATATTGATAGTTTTCTTACAAACACTATTCTCCCAGCAGCTTCTTTTGTCTGACGTAGCTCTAGTTATCTCTAATTATATAGTAGTAACTGTGCCCGCGGCTTAGCCCGCGTGGTCATTTCATTTAAAAGTAGTATACGTATACGTGTTAATCAAGGACCAAACGTATCTATAATTTACATTAGACAACTTTTCTCCAAAACTCGTTGTGCCGTCAAATACTTTTTTATTAATTGCTCGATTTCTAATCATCGGATTAAAATACCAAGTACATCAGTTTTTGCATCGCAATCAGTCCAGTAGTTTTTATGTGATGCGCGAACAAACATACAGAGAAACAAACAAATTAACAAACACACAAATAGACAGACACGATTAAAAAAAAAGTTATTTTCTTGTCCAGTAGCTTATTTTAAGTACCGTAGACCATATTTTTTGAATTATCTTCATTGTACAGACTTTTTCGTTCTTATTGCTTTATTATAAGTATAGATAGATGTTCAGCTGTCTATCTATATTCATTATTGCAAATTTCGTAGAGATATTTCACTTTTCTGAATAATAAAATGGAGCCCATTTTATTCGCTGAGAATGTAGTTTTCTAAAGGTATAGTATTTTTTTTTTAAATAGGTTTCTCATTTTTGGAGTTTATCCATTACAAACAAATATACAAAAAATAAAATAAAAACAATATTGTTATATTGTGGACTAGCTGTACCCGCAGCTTCACACGCGTGTTATTTTTTTAAGGTTCAAAGTACCATAATATGCAATTCCAGGACCAATATACCAACATTTGAACAAAATTTCTTCTGCCGTCAAAAATACTTTATCAATTGCTCGGCTTCTAACTCACCGGATTGAGATACCAATTACACCAGACTTAAATCAAACCCTAAGCTATCTAACAATGAAAACCGCATTGCAATCGGTCCAGTAGTTTTTACGTGATGAGCGGACAAACAAACATACAGACAAACAGAAAGAAAGACACGATTAACAAAAAAATATTGTTCAATACCTTTTTTAAGCACCCAAGAGCATTTTTTTCATTTGAATTAATTTAATAGTTTAGGTGCGATGCGCGGTCAAGATACGGATAAACAGACAGACAAAATAAACCAGTTTGGCTTCAGTACCGAATACCACGCGCGCACGCGCATGTATGCGCTCAGTACTGCGCAATGTTAGAAATAGCGCCACCCGATAATCATGTACTTAGAGAACCATTCAAAAAATATTTTTTATTACTTAAATATTAACAAAACTTTGGACCCATATCCCGCAGAAACCCTTTACTTTTTCAGGATAAAACATGTCCTCAATTTTAACCCATCATATAAATTAAGACAGTGCCAAGTTGCATCAAAACCCGTCCATTACTTTCAGCGTGGTACGTGTTCTTTTAAATTCAACCCCTAAAGTTTCAACCCCTGAATAATAAACCATAATTTTTTCGATATGTATAGTATCCTATGTCCTACCTCGAAGTTAGAACTCAAATCATACCAAGTTTCTTTTGAATTCGTCCAGTAGTTCCGGCGGCGTGATGCGCAGCTAAGATACAGACTGACAGACAAGGAGACAAAAATGAAAAAACATACAGTTTAGGCTTCATAAACAAATATAGAGTAACTTCCAAAAATTCATTCATTCGAATTCATTAATTATTTTCGGCGTGGTGCGCTGCCAATGTACATACAGACAGACGGACAGACATACAGACAGACATAAATAAAAAAATACAGTGTTGGCTTTAGTATTGAATAAAGAACGGTCCCCAAAAAAAATTACAACATATCTTTAATTTACAGAATTTGGGACATTATCCCGCAGGAACTCTTTATTTTTTCGGGATAAAAATTATACTCAATTTTAACCCATAATATAAACTATGACTGTGCTAAGTTGCATCAAAATCCGTCTTGTAGTTTCAGAGTGGTAAGTGTTTTTTGAAATAACTTTCATCCTCAATCCTGCGGGAACCCTTTCATTTTTCGGGATGAAAAGTAGCCTATGTCCTACCTCGAAGTATGAAATCAAATCAAACCAAATTTAATTTGAATTCATTGAGTATTTTCGGCGTGATGCACTTCCAAGGTACAGACAGACAGACGGACAGACAGTCATAAAGAAAAAATATAAAAAAATACAGTTTTGGCTTTAGTATTGAATATAAAACGGCCCCTAAAAAAATTACAACATATCTTTAATTTACGGAATTTGGGACATTATCCCGCAGGAACTCTTTATTTTTTCGGGATAAAAAGTATCCTCAATTTTAACCCATCATATATACTATGACTGTGCTAAGTTGCATCAAAATCCGTCCTGTAGTTTCAGAGTGGTAAGTGTTTTTTGAAATAACTTTCATCCTCAATCCTGCGGGTACCCTTTCATTTTTCGGGATGAAAAGTAGCCTATGTCCTACGTCGAAGTATGAAATCAAATCAAACCAAATTTAATTTGAATTCATTGAGTATTTTCGGCGTGATGCACTTCCAAGGTACAGACAGACGGACAGACAGACATAAAGAAAAAATATAAAAAAATACAGTTTTGGCTTTAGTATTGAATATAAAACGACCCCTAAAAAAATTACGAAATATCTTCAATTTACAGAATTTGGGACATTATCCCGCAGGAACTCTTTATTTATTCGGGATAAAAAGTAATCTCGATTTTAACACATCATATAATCTATGACTGTGCCAAGTTGCATCAAAATCCGTCTAGTAGTTTCAGAATGGTAAGTGTTTTTTGAAATAACTTTCAACACCAATCCTGCGGGAACTGTTTAATTTTTTGGGATGAAAAGTAGCCTATGTCCTACCTCGTAGTATGATCTTAAATTATACCAAGTTTCATTTAAATTAATACAGTAGTTTCGGCGTAATGCCTAGCCAAGATACAGACAGACAGACAAAAATGAAAAAAAAAACAGTTTTGGCTTCAGTATCGGATCTAAATATCTTCAATGTACAGAATTGGACCCGTTACAGTTTTATTATAAGTATACAGATATTTTAAATCACAGGGTCATTGCGCATTTTATAACGGCTCAACAAAAATTCTATATTTTCTAAAGTAACGCATTGAAAGTTAGTTTAAGTAGACATAGACATAGACATAGACATAGACATAGACATAGACATAGACATAGACATAGCTTTATTTATGGCAAAAAACAAGTACACAAAATAAAAACATTGAAGAAATAATTTAGTAGTTAGTTAAGTTTTTTGCCATAAGTCGGCCCCAACTCAGCATAATGCTGGTAAGTAGTGTTATCTATCTATACTATAATAAATAAATCTGTAACAGGGCGAAATCTTTACATCAAATATTATTTGAAAATTATAATTGAGAGAAACTTCAAAATCGATATAGAGTGCAACAAGGTCATTTTTTAATTTTTGACTGTCTGTCTGTCTGTCTCTTTGAACACGCATCACGCTGAAACTATTGGACGGAGTTTGATGTAACTTGGCACAGTCAAAGTTCATATCATGTATCAAAATAACGGATTCTTTTTGTTCCCAAAAAATATAGGGTTCCTGCGGCATAGGTGTTCAAATTAATATTAATTTGAGTGTAATAAAAATAGTACATTAAAACGGTACCATAATTTCGACCTACCCGCCACGGTACTGTGTGGCTGAGTGGGAGTATATCAGCCTTCCAACCCAGAGATGCGCGGATGAAAATCACGCGCTTCTTAGAATATTTTTTCTCCATATTTTTAAGCATTTACATATTTTCTGCGTTATTATTACATTTTTCTTGCTATATCTATCTATATCTATACTATAATAAAACTGTAACTAATGAGATAATTAAAAAACATGGTCTATTTAAATCTTTTCGTTCTGTTTGTATGTTTGTTCGTGCATCACAAAAAAACCTACAGGATTGCAATGCGTTTCTCAGTCTATAGCTTAAGGCTTGATTTAAAAACTGGGTTACTTTTTATCTCAATCCAATGAGTAGAAGCCGAGCAATCGATAAAAAACTTTTTGACGGCTGAAGAAATTTCGATCAAACGTTGGTATATTGATATTTTAGGTCTTGGAATAGCACTTTTACTTTGAGTACTTTTAACCTAGAGAAATAACCTTGAGTAATTTAACCTAGAGAAATAACCTTGAGTACTTTTAACCTAGAGAAATAACCACGCGTGCGAAGCCGCGGGCACATCTAGTATCTCATAAATTTGAGCGAAGAGTGGGCGACAACAGGTTCGCGACTCGTTACAACTCGTACAATATGCTACTATTGCTATTTTGAAAAAAAAATGCTTACACACTAACTCGGTGGTGGTGACGGTGGCGGTGACACACCATACAAATATTACATAGCAGGTAGTAGTTTTACACAACACTGCGCCCGTCACTTCATACTATAAATATGCCGAGGCTGGTTGAATCTAGCACAGGCCTATTTCCCCAAGCGGACTTTTGGAGAAGGGAATGTATTTTTCCACCATCAGCCGCGGACTGCAATGACGACGGCAACGCGAATGAAAATCTGCTGGCCAGTGTAACATGTCCGTTACATGTTTTCATTTATATTTTCCGGGTTGCCGCACACAACTAGCTTTCTTTTGCCTTGGTTACAATCGGAGTGGCGTTTGTATAGCAGGTGTCAGAAGTTACTGCGTATGTCTCTCTCTATAGGTAGGAATGTAGCTGTTTGGGTCTCTAACCGAGTACGGCAAAGCAAGGGAATGGTAATGAGTTTAACAGTCTACAATAATAATAATAATAAACACTTTATTACACCATATAAGGAACAAATACAATAACTTATTTTTTAAATACGGCACAATGGGCGGTCTTATCGCTAAGAGCGATCTCTTCCAGACAACCTTTGAATGGACAGATATTACGAAGTCTATGTATGATTATACGTAGATACTACACCATAGCGTCATCCCTATTAGTCCGATCAAAGAGGCATTCAATTCAATTGTTTGCCCGTAGTTGTATCTTGTCCAGTTTTTATTATTTACGTGAAATTAAAGTATGCTCCCTTTAAGTAGATCTATGAATAAATTATTTGAAATGGCCATAGACAAACAATCGGAAAACAAATCCATTTCTCATTCCCTATCCTTCCAAACTACAGCGTTACAGAAATAAAGCGCAGGTCGAGCCGTATCGAGTAATTCCGCTAACCGAATCAGCGGCCGATATCGTTTGATGCGGGCAGCCGATATTCTCAATGATATGGCAAACAATGCAAAGTGAGATTGAATAGATCTAGTTGCTTGGCAAGTTAGTAAGTGTAGGAAATCTAACGAGTTTAGTTTGCGGATGCGGGGAGTGTGACTGATAAGTTTGGATACAAATTCTCTTAAGTCTTTTTTACGAATCCAGTACTTTTTGTAAGCTTTCAGAAGCAATCTAGTTTAACTACTTTAAAATTACAAAGAGAAAAGGTTTCCCACCTGACTGACATTCCAAGCAATAGTGTCGGTTATTTAGCATTCTGGCATAGACATAATATATTTACAATTCTGGAAAGATTTTCTGTAAAAGTAGGCTATTTGAATCTGATTCTGTTTCGGTGTAAGTGCTTATCATGTTTCTTTAAACAGCTGATGTCGCGCTTAAGATAAGCTGCTAGATTTTTTCCGACTCTATTAGCTTGTATATTCATTTTTACGATTGTGCTTTATTATTCCTTGACATTGATGACCTTTGAAGCGTACACTATAAACCCATTACAAAAAAGTGATGTGCGATGACACACGAGATAACTTGATTGATCAAGTAACTAACTTGTTTGTAAACGAGACACAGCCTGTAACAACATTTTATCCGCTGGCGTGGTCAGGAATCCGTTGGAATGAATTTCCAGTGGAGGCGAGCTCAGCTGCTAGTGCAAATTTGCTATCTGATGAATTTAGGAGCTAAATGTGTAGTTTAGGTATAAGTTTTGGTGCATCTTCAATTAAGAGGTGTACATGTAGATCAAAGATCTCTGCCATTTTCTATCTACGTACGGGTAGTATTATTAGGTGTTCTGTGGTACGTGTACAACCATCAATTGTTTTATTTGTTTCCTTTGGAAAACTATCGACACTGCCTATGTCGTCTCATAAGGTTAGCGCAGACTTATCCTCCGGCACCGGATCGGCACGGCAACACCGAGGTGTCAAACTGGCTACGGCGCCACCAGAGCGTTGCCGCTCTTACGGCTGGGTGACGATGGCTGGTTGACGGTTAGGCGTCCACCCGGCTACGGCTGGGAGACGCCTCGCATAAGGCTAGGCAGCGGTTGGTTCACGTCTAGACTTTGAGTATTGCCAGTATTCCCGCTATGGTTGTTCCTTAACTGGCCTTCTGAGATTTTAATTCTTTGAAGTCCGGTGAGTCTCATTGATGATACACAGACTCACAAACGTGTAATTTGTTAACAATATGTAATTGAAGTGGCAGTCTCGGCTTATAATAAGACCCATATCAATCCTTCCGTGGACTTCGTAAGAGGCGACTAAGGGAATAAACACCGGAAGATGGGCAGCAGCGTTCTCCGAGTACATATTTGTAACACTGCGATCACCAATCCGCCTGCCAAGCGTGGTGACTATGACTCCCCCTTTTTGGGGGAGGCCTATGGTCAGCAGTGGACTTCTAAAGGCTGACATGATGATGATGATGATGATGATCTTAATTGAAACTGAACTGATAAATGTAAATAAACTATGATGAAAAAAACATATTTTCCAGGTCGACCACGTGCAATAAAGTTTTTGTACCACGGGAAAAAAACCAGAGGTATGTTCTTTACACAGGAGGTACACTTTTAATTCAATACATCAGTAGAAACAACAAAAAACAAGAGACACAAGCTTTTGATTCTTGATTTTTAAATGTAGGATGCAGTCGGAAGCATAAGGAGCTTGCCAACTTCTAGCTTATCCCGTCACAGGAAAAATAAATTGAAAATTAAAAGCGAGAATCTGAAGCTTGTTCGCTTCTTTTTAGTATTTTTGCGCATTCAGGTATTTTTTATATATTGTTTTTTTGGAGACCTTCATTTTGATACATCTCTCGATAGGCTTTGGTTGTTTTCAATCCGTCAGAAATGCAATATAGCAGCTGTAAGCCGCTTTATTAGTTTTCTTGACACTCCATATATATCCTACCGTTATAGTTAGAAGAAGACACCTACCAACTTAGTAGTGGCGGTAGGTTAAAAGAAAATGAAAGAATAATATAGTAAACTATCAATGTATTCAGAGAAAGAATGTGCAGTCTCAAGGAGTGGGTCTTCCTCGAAGCGGTGTTGTACATGTTATCGTCTCTTTCAGCTTGGGCTTAGCTTTGAGGCGCGCTCGGAAAGACGTTCCGCGGTGTGGAGGGTGCAGCAGAAGTCAAAATCCAGACTCCAGAGGTGCAGCAGTACACTGAGCAGCTCTCGGGGGACAGGTTTCCAGCAGACCCGTGGCAGCGCTTTGGTTAACCTCTACGGTATCGGAAAAAACCCTGGAACGGTCGAAATAGTCGGCTTAGTCCAGGTTCAGTAGCTCGGCTGCCGTACATCACCAAGTCTTCGTTCCTTGGGGTCCATCATGCTTGACGAGGCCTCTTTCTGTAAAGCCCCAAGGAAGTAGATGTGGCAGCCAGTATAGTCAACACCACAAACTCATTCCGTCTCCTTTCTCGGTGTTATCTGTAATAGTTGCGTTCGGAATCTTAACGTAACGACCGCCCATCCTGTTTCAATCAGAACTTGCTATTACAGTCATTCGAACGGTGCATTGGAGTCGATTTTGCTATGAAAATTTGTTTGAAACAAGTCATATTGGCTTAGTAAAATTTCTTTGTAAGATTTAAATTACATAACGTGTAGAATGAACATACTAATTCAAAGACAAGAAATATTTAAAATCTTGACAAGGCATATTTTAAGGTTGCGTAGTTCTTTGTTTATTATCGAATGTTTATTTTGTTTTCTTTTTATCGTAAAAGTGGACCTATTGTGTTGATATTACATGAAAACCCAACTAAACGGAATGAAAACAAACGCGAGGTCAAGTGAGACGTTACAATATTACAAATCCAATGATACCTTATTTATCAAAATTCGTTATTCCGTTTATGCTGTAGTAAGCGTCAAATAAACGTAGAAACAAACATACATAAAACATAACATATAGCCCTCCGCGGTCTGGTAAAAAATGGTCTCTCTTGAGGTCCTAGTAAAAGGACAAATTAATAGTTCCACGATAAAACGAAGAATAAAAGCCAAACTTTCAGTATGATTCATTTCGCAGTTCATCATGGAGGTAAAAAGCAAAAAAAAACTTTGTCGTGAATTTAAGCAGTCCTAAAAGTCTCGTCGTCATAGGACAACAATAGCGGGATAATTAGGAACAAGCTTTCCCGCCTGTGACTTCGTCCGCGCGGACTACTGTTTATCGCAAAAAAGCACACTATGTTCTTCTAGGATATTAAAAACCAATGCAAAATTAGGTATAGCACTAATGTTCTTGATATTTTTTGACAGACTTGTTATTTCGTTACCATGGCAACCGTTCCTTACAGCGAGTAATCAACATTTTTCAGTTTTCCCAGGGAAACTTACAATTTTCTGGGTAAATAAAAATCCTTTGTTTTATTCCAAAGTTTTGTTTTATCCATTCCAAATATCATCAAAATCCGCCCAGACGTTATCGCGTGAAAGCTCCCCAAACAAACAAACAAATAAACAGACAACGTTTCACTTTTAAACATTGGTATGGATACATATATCTTGGTGAGCAGGTCGCGAGCGCCAAGCAGGGCTCGGGAGTCATAGCCGCAGCAACTGCGAGAGGTGAGCCGATGCCGTTACAGCGCCGGGCGTTAGGTGAGCACAGACCTTTTTTCTATCTTATAAACTTAAAAAATCAGATAAAAGCTGACATTAAGGTAGGTACTTTGTGTTAGAATAGACGTAATATTCTATTCAGTCACGATGATGATAGAAGCACAAGTCCAATAAAATAGGGAATCTATCTATATGTAAAATAGACTCATAAACCAATGTCTCAGAGTGACGAGCGCACTGCAGTGAAGCGCGATATTTTGCTATCCAGTTCTGGGTGGCACTTCAATGGTTATGGGCGGGCGTGGCGCTTACCATCAGGTGAACAACCTACATATCTCGTCACTCAGTAGAGTATTTAATGAATAATTATCTCAAAAAGCGTACTCATCTCTATATTATGAGCTGCTTGCTAGCTCGTCGTATCAGGTAGTGCTCTGGTGTAAGAGTTTGTAAGACCGCGGCCGTTTAAAGGCCTCTGACAAGGCTTTACGACTGCTATTAATTAATCCAGAACTATTAATTAATTAATAACTATTAATTAATATGCTATTAATTAATTAATAACAGCCGGGACCGACAGCTAAGCGTTCCGTTAAAAGCATCCATGTTTCTGATGGAACGTAAATATTTACGGCATAGCTTCAAAAATAAGCTTTAGAGTGAAAATAACTCCAAAAATAAGCCTAGGAACGAAAAGTTGAACATATCATACATACCAGATTTTCGGAGCTACATAAAACCTAGCTCCAAACTCGGAACCTAAAAACAGAAAAAAATACCTGCTCGCTAGGGACGTGAAATTTAGGATTCAGTGGCGAATAAAGAGACTTTAGATACGAAAAACTAGGTCACCTGTGTCAGTTGTCCACAGTAGTGCTTGCAAAATTGCACATCAGTGTTCTAATTCGGAGTTTTTTTTTCCAGGTAAATAATACTATATTTTTAGTTTATATCAGTTATTGTTTTTTTTATATGGACTAGGCAATAAGTGGACACGATCTCACCTGATGAAAACAATGATGTGGCCGAAGGTGTAGCACGTTTGTCTAGGAGATACCTTTCACTCTAGACTTGAACATAACTGGGTTAAAATTTACCGGAAAAACTGCTGAGGCCAGAGCATTGCCGATCGTTTTATGTGGAGATGCAGTAAATAATGCGGGAATCTGATTGTGCAGTTCTTGTGCACATTTTCTGTAGTGAAATCTGTAGAATACCGACAGGCTTGCGACCTCAATTCAATGCACCAGACTTTGCAGCCAACTCTTTACCAGAGTGTCATCCCCAATGATCCTCATAGAGCCTCTCTCAATTTGAATCCAAGCTCAAGTTTCTAATTGGCAGAATCGTCCCAAAGATGGCTGCAGTATTCCATACTAGATCAAACCTGTGCTTGCCAAAAATTCAAAACATGACCCTGTCTTCCCTGTGTGAAGTAATAAAAATAAATGTCTGACCTTAGATTTTTTAGAATTTGCCATTGGATGTAATGTAGGACTCGAAATTTAAGTTAGATGTTAGTGCGACACCCTAAAGCTCCTGATGGTCGCCTACGGAGAGATGAAGATATGATAAGGAGGTGTTGAACAGAAAAGTAATATTAAACTTAAACAGGTTAATGTCAACCCAATCGGACACGGCTTCCAAGGTTAAGTACAAACGGTCTACCATACATTTTCTAAAGCAGGATAGCGTCACAGCTGGCTTGAGCATTGGAAAAGTATATCTCAACTAAAGTACTGGTATCTGCAAACCCAATAGTATTTAAATATACAGACAAAGGATTGATTATCTACTTAGTACAACCAGTTATATGAGCAACTAGCGACTCGCCCCGGCTCCGCACGGATAGCGCTCACACCGTGACATTTTTCTTATTTTTATCTTTTTATACCTTCACGTCGTAACTTCTAAATGGAAGGTCCGATCCGAATAATTGAAAGAGGAATCTGCATGTAAGTACAAAATCAACCTTGAAAAAACTATTTAATTGGATTAGGATTAATATCATGATACGAGAGTCATCATCTTTCGATTCTACCCGTGTGTTGATTAATTAATTTTAACAGAAAACGGTTATTGTGACTTAAATACATATAATAATAGTAAGTCATATAGCCTCGCGGATTTTTTTTGTGGGTAATGATGAGTACTATAAACATGTATTAACCTTACCTTACCTACGTCAATTTAATATGTATCATCAATAGCTTAAACAGGCAAATTTTTGAAACCATGGGTCACATTATTGCAATTTTCAAGGTGATCCCTAATTTTTGAAAAATAAAAGTCTGCTGTTGCACGCTGATAAAATAGATTACTAGTCCAATATATTTTTAATAGGTTAATAATCTTTGTGTTTATTCATTACAAACAAGCAAACGTGCAAAAAAATCTTCTTTTCTCTATATAATACTAGCTGCGGATGATGATGATGATGATGATGAAGATGAAAAGAATCTTATGTGTTATTTATCAGGGTATAAACTATCTCCTTTTGAAATTTCATCAAAATCCGTTCAGCCGTTTGAGAGTGAAGTATGATGATGATGTTGATGAAATGTATCCTATGTGTTATTCCAGAGTATAAGCCATCTCTACTCCAAACTTCATAAAAATCCGTTCAGCCATCTGAGAGTGATGTTTGATGATGATGATGATGATGAAAAGTATCCAATGTGTTATACGAGGGTATAAGCTATCTCCATTCCAAATTTCATCAAAATCCGTTCAGTCGTTTCAGAGTGAAATATGATGATGGTGATGATGATGATGATGATGAAACGTATTCAATGTGTAATTCCAGGGTAAATGCTATCTCCAATTCAAATTTCATCACTATCTGTTCAGCCGTTTGAGCGTGATGATGCAAAGTATCTTTGGTATTATTCCAAGGTATAAGCTATCTCCATTCCAAATTTCATCAAAATCAGTTTCGTCGTTTGAGAGTGAAGTATGATGATGATCATGATGTTGATTATGATGATGAAAAGTATTACATATTGTGTTATTCCTGGGTATAAGCTATCTCCATTCTAAATTTCATCAAAATCCGTTAAGCCGTTTAAAAGCGAAGTATGATGATGGCCATGATAATGATGAAAATTATCATTTGTTTTATTCCAGGTTATAAGCTATCTTCATTCCAAATTTCATCAAAATTCGTCCAGCCATTATCGAGTTAAAACTCCCCAAACAAACAAACAAACAGACAGACAACGTTTCACTTTTATATATTGGTATAGTGTAGGTGAAATGAAATCAACATCATCATCGGGCCCCATCTTCAAATTGAAGTTTTGAAGTCAGTAGGCCAAATTTTCGATCCCATTTAGTATCTTTTAATAGTTGATTGCTAAGTCCAATCCACTCTTTGATCGCCACAATGAAATCTAACACTTTATCAATACAATGAGGCATCAAATGTAGTTTTTTATTCATTCAATGTGCTTATATTGTAGCATTTGTAACCCTAATGTATTATTTATCATTGTTGTATCAAGTTTTCAAAAAACTTTAAATGCGTACATAATTAATTCTAAAAATTAAGGAATTTCTCTTGAGTAAAAATCGCTACCATAAATATTTAAGGAAGTTTTCATCTAACTACCTGCATTTAAATTCCACTCTGTATATAGGTGATATCACGAGAGCGGTTAGTCTAGACAAAGCAATAGGACACTAGATAGTGTCTTATCCCTTTCCTATCCTTTTTTATCCTTTTTCTTTCCTTTTATCCTGAAGCTCATCCACTGGTTGCAGTAGTTTTCGGTTATCACGCGGCTATTGTATCCGTGTGGGCTGGCCATATATAAAAGGTCCACCCATTTCAACCCACAGGTGCTGTGAGAACCAGCAAAGGTCATTCAGGAGACAGGCAGCAGCAAATTTCCTATTTAAGTATCTACTGCATGTTCACCTGTAGGAGATCATCGGGCTGATGGTGATTATGAGACTGCTTGGAATCAATCCTGTCCGTTCACGTTTGGAACTACGAAATGAAGAACCATTTCTTCAAACATTTCAAGTAAAAAAAACTCAGTCAGCACATTTTTCAAACTCAGTATTTCTTCGCATCGGGACGAAATGGTCATAGATGAAACGGTGAAGCTGCCTAATTATTTTAGAAGCTAGCAAACCTTTTTCTATACATTCATTACGTATCAACACATTGAAAAGTGTAAGAAGTGTACTTATGAGTGGAGAGCAGTTCTTGGATTACTGCTATTTGATACGTAACTGGCCATCTATCACTAGTCACTTTAGAATGTCCTATTCCGTTGTCCTGAAGTGCACGTGACGCGTGCTGTCCGTCCGCTGCATGCAGCAGTTTCCAATTATCGGGCGGCTGTGTCCGGCTGTCTCCTGCATGCAAGCAATCCTGTCTGTCCATGTTTGGGTGTATGAATAAGAACGATTACTGCATAAAATGTTAAATGATGGCTACTAACTAGGTTTTTCTTCAAAAAATGACTGTACCTAACTTCCAATGATCAGATATCTGCAACTAGGACAAGATAAACTACTTAACCTTTGTCCATGTTGTATGTACTTGACCAAGAGTTGGCTTCCCTAAAAAATCGGCCAAGTGCGGGTCAGACTCGCGCACCAGATTTATATGGGGACACCACTATTTAAAAAAAAACTTGTATGGATAATCGCAAAAAAATATATGTTTTGTAACTACAATTTTTTTGCTGTCCGAGCTCCGAGGAAGAGCTATCGAATCTGAATTCAGATTTTTCCTATTATTTGTCCTAGAAAACATTGCTTCTTGTCAAATTTGATCATTTTAGATCAGCTGGAAGTACTCTATAGGTGATGATTCCCTTGCGAGTGTCAAAATATGTGGCATAAACGACCGTATCTTTTGATTGCATTGACTCCAAGAGATTGCAGGCCTGAGTATTTGATATTAATTTGCACTTAATATTTCCACTTCCTCCAGCCGGCAACCCAGTCGCCTGATAACAACAGTCAGCACCTAGCGGAGATTACCGAGAATATGGCGTGGGTGGCCGTCCATCCGCTCTAATTGCAACTTAGCATTTTAAGTTCCTTTGTTCTAGTTAGTATTGAGACAGTCGATTCGTGAATCGAATTCTTTGCGGTCGCTCTAATTAAAAATTATATTAATATTAAAAAAATTATATTAAATAATTTAGTTTTCAAAAACTGTTTTTGTGCTCCCGCAAACTTATTTACCTACTTACTAAATGATTTAAAAATAAAACGCCAGCAAAAACAGTACTAAACAACAAAACAATAACCCACAATAAACAAATTACGTCAATCTTCCAATTCAAGAATTATAACTTCACCACGAGGAAGACAGTTATTGTAAATATACTGTGATTTTTGTCAATCACAAAAGTTACATAGGCAAACAGGACAAAAAAGTTGTAATTTAAAATCTAGTCAATTATTGTACATTCTCTTTGTGATTAAATTGTACCGAATGCTATAATAACTGGTTCTGTTTATACTTAATATAAATAAGTGATGGCAAAGAGAAAAAAAATGGTGTTGGGCACCCCGGTGGCATACTAAGGGATGGCATACAGGAATAAATATTAGTGGCTTTGGCCACCCGGGTGGCCACTGAAACGATTTAGTGGCATTGGCCACTCCGGTGGCAAACTAGAGAGGTGGCAAATAGGAATAAAGGATGTGGCCAAGATGAAGATGCTGAGAGGGGCAGCAGGTGTAACAAGACTTGATAAAGTGCGAAATGAACACATCAGACGAAGTTACAAAGTTGCGACCATCACAGAAAAAATAACAGAAAGTAGGCTTGGTTGGTGCGGTCACGTGATGAGACCTCCTAAAGACCACGTGGTTTGGCAAGCCCTGGCAGAATCAAACACGAAGAAGAAAAGAGGAAGACCTCAAGACATATAGTGTTTGTTCTACAGTAACCCGCGACTTTGAACGAGAAAAAAATTTAAATTACAGAACAAACAACCCAGGGCAGATCATCCTGGCCGCATAAGAACGAGGATAGCCAAATAATAGGTTATGGCAAAAATGAAGAAGAAGTACCTAGTGTTTACCAAAATTGATATACTCTAATTAAAATAATAGTGCACGAGATAAATGTATAAGTGTAAGAATTTGTAAAATCTTAGAATGGCAAATATAGTGACACGTACTCCACCTACTCAAAATACAATACACAATGTTATTAACCAATTAATTGTGCACAGGATACCAATATTGTCATTCAATCATCACTGCAACGCATTCATGCTCACTACTTTACCAGTTTTAAACACCTCTTGTTCAATCAGCTCCTTAGTAGAAGGCAAGTCAAGTCTACCTGCTACTAAGGAGCATACTGGTATTGGATTATAGTGAAACATATGTAATCATTTCGCAACCTAAAAGGACCAGCCGTATTCACAAACAATACTTGCCTAAGTAAAGCAGCGACACTATGCGAAGTAAGCCATTTCACTATGCGTTCGTCGTTGCGAACCTTCTAATTCACAAACGATACATATGCGACTCTACTATGAAAACGAAGTGCGTCCAATACTGCGCTCTGATTGGTCCGTGTAATATTATAATCATTCTTAAATATGGCAGCTGTGCCGGAAACCTATATTTTGTTAACCTGTGGTCGTAAATACTTGAAATTGTATGCCAACAATCGCAACGGAAAAGTTTTTGGTATACTTCAAGTGTGTTTTGTAAAATTTTTGTATAAAATTTTTCTGAGCGAAGTCAATTTGGAAAGTATGGATATGTCTACATTAGTTACATCTATAGATTTGTCTAATAAAACATCAACTTCCAAATGGTAAGTAGGTGTTTATAGAGAAATAGTGAACATAAACCTACACTTTTGAATTCTATTTTCTTGCCCTCACATTACTATTGCCGCTTATTTTATCCATAGATGGTATAATACTAGAAAACCTAACTTTTTTGTCAGCTCGGCACTATGCGTTGCTTAAAACAGCTAGCTAGCTACTGTACGAATGCGCTGCTTCAAGTGAACGCACAGTGTTGTTCGGCACTCAAGTGTCGTCTACTGTACGAATGCGCTGCTTCAAGTGAACTCACAGTGTTGTTCGGCACTCAAGTGTCGTTCATGAATAGGATTGTAGGACCCTGTGCGTTCGTAAGCACTGTGAGACCTCATAGTAACGTTTGTGAATACGGGTGTCAGTATCTATGCACTGTATCTACGCAGTGTTTGCTATAAAAACACTTATTTTATAAGATTTTGGTAAAGTACATAACTTAAATTAAGTGAAAGCTCTCAGTCTATTACCATTTTCATAGCAATGTGTGGCTATGAGCCAAATGGCATTGTTTTTTTAATTTTTAACTCGCTCGTGAGGTAAAGCGTTCAAAATTGATGGCAACATTAATATGACATCATGTGTACGTAAGTTGTAATTATACTGTTTTTTCAGTGTTGCCCGTTTTCCGGGAAGGGTTTTAATTGATTTACTGTATTTTTAATACAAAATGATTAAATATGTATACGAGCGTTTGTTATACTATGAATAGATAGTTATTGTTTCACTAAATGAAACGGTTTCTGAGTAAGCTCACGGTGCGGAGGGTATGGTGGCACCATAAACAAGTGTCAGCCAGAAACACTAGTGTTTTCCGCCCGCATCGTGCGTGTGTCTGAATAAACAGCAACCTATCTTCTTTGTGATGGTCTTTCAACCACACCCACAAGAGCTACTTTGTCTTGTTAAGCTACCTTATCAGTAAGTCTACACAAACTAGTTAACTAAACAAACCACTACAGAATAATTAGTTATTTCGCATTTAGGATTCATTGAAGTGGGGCATGTTTGCTCTTGGGAACTTTGTTATCTAAGCTTTGTCGTTTATGTATCTTAATGTTTACACGCAGGCAATCCACGTGATGGTAAGCGCCAGAGTAACCTTCAACTTTGAGTCTCAAATTCTTTTGCGTGATCAATCTAGCTAGAGCGTGATACCTGCCTCACGATTTATCGGAATCTATCCAGTAGTGTTCAAGTATGCTTCTTACAAACACATAAGCAACATACCAAAAAGGTTAAACCACGCGTACTGGCTTAAAACCCTCTCCTTATATCTATAACTAGCGACCCGCCCCGGCTTCGCACGGGTAGATATATAGAAAGATAAAATTTGTAGGTACTCTAGTTGGACAAATAGAACAACAACAATTTTTTACACAAAATGTTTGTTTACAGGTTTTATACTCACGTACCATTTCGTCTATAGTATTATTCTTTTTAACGCAAAGAGGTTGAATTACGGTTACTATTTCGTGTACTATTAGCATAGATCATTTCCTACGTCAATGATAATTAGATGTTCTGTGATTTCGTTTCCATGGCAACGTTCCATATACAAAGACCCGTATCTCCTTAGTAGTTTGTGATCTTACGTACTACTCTCTTACTCTATTTTTTTGTAAAATAAAATGCTGCTAGTGTTACTCGCTGATAATTGAGTTTTCTTTATGTGAAAGAATTTTTATAATCGGATGTGTTTTTTTTTTAGTTGTTCCATTACAAACAAATAAACAAACAAACAATCAAATCTTTCCTCTTTATAATATTAGTGTAGATGTAGATATAAAGATACAGGCATACCAACATGGCGGTGACGGTACAAAAAAAAAACAAATTCACTGGGTCCAAAAAATTAATATGACAATAATTCTTTGAACCAAAAAATAGTTTTCACGTGGATTTACTGAAATAGTACTGAATTAATTATGTTAAAATTTACATGAGAGACTCCAGACATATAAGTAAATATACAAAACAAAAAATATAACTACGGTGACTTTGCATGGAATGCCATCTCAACACCACACAGGTTTGTGTGGCCGTCCATTCAGTGAAATGTATGGAGGTACAGCGAGGCACTGAAGCCAACCGTGCGGTTTCTTTTTTGCGATAGTATATCGTGCAGTAGGTTAAATGGTTCACATTTAGAATTCATTGCAGTCGGCCATGTTTGCTCCGGGGATTGAAGTAATCTGGCGCACTGTGGCTCTCGGCTTCATTATGAACTGGTTTTATTAGGTTTTTTGGTTGGTTCACCGTTCTTCTTTTCTGTGCTTTATTCATGCAGTGGAAAGTGCCAAAGATTTCAGGAGTCCCTAGAATTGGATTTTTAACTGCGTTGACCATCTATGACGCAATTCGACATAATGGTTAAATCCATATTCTACTAAACTAACTAATGTATAGTACAATACTAAAATTATAAATGCGAAAGTAACTCTGTCTATTTGATACCAATTCACGATTGAACTGATCTTAATAAAATTCGGTGTTGGGGATAGTTTGAACCCTGGGGAAGGACATAGGATACTTTTTATCGCGATAAACGTAGTCCGCGGGATAAGGTCGAAGGCAAAAGTTAGTTTACCAATAAAAAAAATACATTAAGAAGTCTAAAAAAGGCGAAACAGACAATGGGCTGGGCCTCTCTTTGTATAGGCGGTCCGGAACTCATTGATATGGATAATAATAAAGTGATATCTGAACAATTTGTCAACATTTTGAAATTCGCACATCATGATCATCATTATCAGCCCGTATCAGTCCACTTCTGGACATAGGCCTCTACCAAAGCACGCCAATGAGCCCATCTTCGGCTCTTACTTCCAACCGCCCCGCTAGTCATCTTGCGTATGTCGTCACTCTACCTCGCCAGAGGGCGCCCCACATTACGTTGCTGAGTCGCGGTCTCTACTCAAAAACACATCTAACGGTTATCAGTCTTATGCTATGGGTTATGTCAATAACTTTGGTTTTCTGTCTGATCACCTCGTTACGGGTTCGATCTCTCAGTTATACTCTAAGCATAGTCCTTTCTATAGCACGCTTAGTGACTTTAAATTAATGAACTAGTCGTACCTTGAGAGTCTACGTCTCAGCTCCGTAAGTCTTATTAGGTAAGACGCACTGGTTGAAGATTTTAGTCTTCAGGCATTGGGAATCAGTGACGAAAAGACGCGATGGAGTTTACCAAATGCTGCCCAGCCCGGCTGTATTCTTCTACGGGCCTATTCTCCTCATGTTGTTTTTACACACCTACAGCGTTTGCCCAAGTTAAACATACTCTTGAAAAACTTAAACTTGAGATACATGAACAGCAATCAGTTCCGGAAAGACATGTTCATTAAACATAATCTTAGTAGTATCCAAATTTATCTGGAGACTGATACGTAGTGCGCATATGATGTTTGCTTTACTTAAAAAATATCACGGTCAGCTGATTATGTCTTTAACGGAAAGTTATTAATATTCATTTATTATCAATCGGTGTCTTGCACTGCTGGGCAAAGGGTTCACCCTTTTTTTGGGTCTTTTGCTTGTGCTTGCAATAAACCGCCCTTTAAGCCCGACTTAATGATGGGTCCACCTCTTCTTATTCCGCGGGAGCTGTGAGAACTAGCAAAGAGAATTCAGAAAATAGGTAGCCTAATTATCCTAGGTAAGTATCAACATCTACTGCGATCATCAAGCCGTCCACAAGTTTGGTGATTATGGGGCAGGCCCATGTTCAGCAGTGGACTTCTTCGGTCTGATGACGGTGAAAGGATGAATGCATCTATTTGCCATTTTATATCGTAAGCGTCAAGGGCCCCAAAACAAATTTTCATTGATGTATTAGTTAGAAATTTTACTTTATTTTTCCCCGTTTGTTTACTGTGGAACAACTTATTGTCACTTTTATCTTTTATACTTGTAATCTATATCTGTCTATACTCATAATAAAGCAATATGAACGAAAAAGTCTGTATACAGAAGATAATTAAAAAAATATGTCTAGGGTACTTAATCTATCTATTGAACACCACAAGTACAACGAGAAATTATCTAAAAATACAGTATAACAAAGAGTGTCACAAGGGGCGGTCTTATCGCTCAGAGCGATCTCTTCCTGACAACCGTGCACTAAAAGGAATAACGTAAGGGACGGTGGTTATTGTGGTATTTCCTATCAGGTTCGGTAATAAAAACAGACAACGTGCGATCGAATTGTAGTTTATTTTGTGATAGACTAAATATAAGTACCCACATTTTATAATTAAAAGCTAAATACCTCACACCTCCACCCTTATTTAAACATACTTTGATGACTTTAAAACTAGTACATTATAAACTATACTAACAGCATGAAATTATAGTAGCATGTAAGAACATAAACATAGGAAAACAGGTAAGTCTAATGACAATATGAGTTGAATACATAATCTATTGCTTATTCCATTTACAACCTACTTACTGGCTTACCGCTGTGTACCGCGCCCCAGCAATTGCTGTGCCAGCGGCCGATGCACCGCGCCACATTCCACGGCTGTGTGACGTCCCAGCCCCCGCTTCCCTTTACACTTTCATCGCCTGACAATCGGACACGCCCCTGCCACCGATCTGAGTCTCCACCAAGGCAGCGTCTTTCTCTGCTGCTTCCATATTTAATGCTAAATTGCATGCTTTCTGAAAATCCAGCTTGCCCTCCGCAAATAAACGTTGACGTATCGTTTCACAAGCTAAACCACAAACCAATTGGTCACGCAAGCTTTCATTCAGCCACTGCCCAAATTCACACGTTTTTGACATCTTTTTCAACTCCGCAACGTAATCCGATATTTTCTCGCCTTTATTTAGCTTCCGGTGATGAAACTTGAAGCGTTCGGCTAGTATACTAGGCCGCGGCACAGAATAAGTAATAGTACAAGTACAGAAGGATAACTGAGTAAAGTCATTTAAATACATAGCAACTCTCGCTACAACGCAATAAAGTGCAATTTAACTCGCACAGCGCTGCGAGCTTTCAATTATATTTACCTAGAAGGCGCTCACCCATTGCGTGCAGGCTAGAATGTACCGTATCACAACGCGCGAGAGCTTCCATTGCTCTAATCGTTTCAGAATCGCTCTGTCACTTTTAGGCTCGGTAGGGTTGTATCAAGATATGACTAGGTACTTGTACTAGTAATTATTCTGTGATATGATATGACTTAGATATTGTAACAGAATAAACAATTATGTAAAACTGTATTATTTTATTACTTATTATTATAAATGTTGATAGTTCTATTAACTACATATAATGACATTCTTATCAGAATAGACCTAGTACCTCATTATTTGATTATATCATAATAGGTTACACTTTGATGAATAAAAGGTGCCTATCTGATTTCGATGCTTAATAATGAATGAAAAAGAAATGGCTACCTACGTAATAAAATGTCGGTATGTAGGTATTTTACGAGATTTGTGAGACCGAATGTTATGCAGTACCTTCTAGGTTTCTCCTTTGTATTCATAATTAAGAACAGAATAAAATTTGACAAAAACTTTACGTAAGTTTACGTAAGTAGGTACTTTATCGTTAAGCACACGGCGCGCGACTCATCGAGCGCACGCTTGACACTCTACTGAATGAACCCCAATATTACGGCCCCGAAGTTTAGGTATAATATTTGTACTTGTTGCGGAGTGCAACCGCCCTGGCCGTGGTTGAAGATGTTTTTCTAAGATGTCCGCCAAGTCCTTGAACGTCTTTTTGGTGGGTTTATCAGGAGTGCACAAGTTTACTAACAGCTCATAGCTAGCTGAACCCATCACAATCACTAGCGTTGGCACTTGTAACTCACTTTTAATACTATTTACTATAAAATACTGTTCCATCCGATCGACGTTTAACCTCCAATTATCGGTTCCCACATTGAACTCGGAAATCTTGCCAACCGACATTGTTCTACACACACTAATCACCCCAATGGTTGTAATGGTAATGGTTTATCGCCCCAAATAATACGCGGTTTCGTAGTTTTGCTCGTCGCCACTGTGATGTTTCATATCAGGTTCGGTAATCAAAACAGACAACGTGCGATCGAATTGTAGTTTATTTTGTGACAGACTAAATCTAAGTACCCAAATTTTATAATTAAAAGCTAAATACGTCACAGTTATCAATAATTAGTTTTCCCGCCCGCAACTTCGCATGTTTATCGCGAAAAAAAGCATCCTATTTTCTTCTAAAATTTTAAAAACCAATGCAAAAGTAGGTATAGCTCCCAATGCTCTTGATGTTTTTTTGACAGACTTGTTATTTCGTTTCCTTGGCAACCACAGACCATTCTGTGATAGCAACCGTACCTTATAGTGAGTAATCAACATTTCCCAGTTTTCCCACGGAAACTTCCGGGATAAAAATTATCCATTGTTTTATTCTAGGGTATAAGCTGTCTCCATTCTAAATTTTATCAAAATCCGTCCAGCCGTTATCTCGTGAACCAAACAAACAAACAATCAGACTACGTTTCACTTTTATATATTGGTATGGAAAACATACATATATATACCTACACAAATAACAATAACTGAATTGAGACGTAGCAGTTCAGCTAGTGCTATAAATAAAACATTTTAAGACGTTGAGTGAAGTGAGCGTCTAATATCTACATTCCACAATCGAACAGTTTCAACTGAAAAGGACCAATCATAGTAATTAGTAAAGTATAAGCTACTGAATAATAATATACCATATTTTTAATTCGTGTAGGTCTGTATGTTTGTCTGTATGTTTGTTCGCACATCACGTAAAAAGTACTAGACCGATTCCGATGTGGTTTTCACATTTGAATAGCTTAGGGTTCGACGGTTTGACGGCTGAACGAATTTTGTAGTATATTGTACTTAAAAGGTACTTTTGGTCCTGAATAACATGAATTAGCTACTTTAAAATGGAATCACCACGCGGTAAAAGCCGCGGGCACAGCTAGTGTTTTAATATAATGTATTTTATAGGTACTTTTCGTCATGGAATAACACGTGTGGGCTACTTTTAAATTAAATGACCACGCGAGCAAAGCCGCGGGTACAGCTAGTATAAGAAAAAAAACTCAAATTTTTCTTGCAAAAATCTTGTGAAATGTACATCTATTCATAGAAAAGGGGTTATCTTCGTACGACCTTTAATGAAATTACTAATTAGTTTATACGATACGATACGATACGAAATACTTTATTGTATACCAAAACAAAGAATAAACAATATCAAAACTTAAATAAGGTAATACAATTGGCGGTCTTATTGCTTAAAGCGATCTCTTCCAGACAACCTTTGGATGGACAGTATCAGAGGAAGCAGAAATAGACGGTGGTGTACAATTAAGAATAATTATGAATTATGAGTTTATGTGTAGTTTGTGACGTGAGTTTATCTAGATCTATGTTTTTGTCACATATTTTCTACCCCTCTGGACCCTTATTGCCTATGACCGTTCGGCCTCGAAACACGCCGCGTCAAGATATCTGCGTGTAATTGTTCGTGCATGTTCGTGAATTTACATAATTTTCCGAACAATTCCCTAGTGCGATGCGTTACGTATGACGTTATGACGTTACGATGGTTATAGCGAAATATGGCCCTGAGCTAAACTGTATAAATCTTTATCAAATTCAATATCACAGTAGTCTATTTGCCTGTTACACTATACAGAATGAATTTTTAAGACGGCGCAATAAGGACAGGGAATCCTTCAAGAGACTGTCCAATTCATCTGTGTGTGCGCGCGCGTATGTGAGGGTGTGTGTGCGTGTGTGTGTGTGTGTGTGTGTGTGTGTGTGTGTATGTGTGTGTATGTATTTGTTACTTCTTCGAGCTAAAACGACTGAACTGATTTTGAGGTTTGGTATATACATACCTGAGGTCCTGGCATAACACAAAGGATAGTTATCATCATCATCATCTATCATGATTGTCTAAGCGGGTAAAATTGCGGGGCGCAGCTAGTCATAACTAAGCATAATATGATACCATGCATAGCCAAACAACGTAACACATACAATTATACAGTGATAGCTGTTCCCGCGGCTTTGCCCGCTTGGTTATTTTTCTGGAACATAGGGATCATGTGATATTCCAGAACCAAAAGTACCAGAATCACCAAACATCGTTCAGACGTCAAATGGATTTTTATCGATTGCTCAAATTCTACTCATCAGATTGAAATGCCAAGTACACCAGTTTATAAGTCAAACCCTGAGCTATCCAACAGTGAAAACAGCATCGCAATTGGTCTAGTAGTTTTTACGTGATGCGCGAAAAAACATACAGACAGACAAATAGACAAATAGTCAAACAGACATACACGAAATTTAAAAATGTTCATTTTTATTCAGAAGCTTATTTTAAGTACCCTGGGGCAGTTTTTTTATCATCTTCTTTGTACAGACTATTGCGTTCTTAATGCTTTATTATAAGTAGGTATATATATGTAATATAGGTACTACACTACAATATTATAGCTTAACAGAATGCCAAATCCATCCACGTTTAGTATTGAGCTTTGCAGGATATTTAAGCTGTATCTAGCAGCTACACTCGGCTATCAAAACATTTACTTCTAATTCCATTCAAGAATTTCCCTTTCCATTCCATATTATCACATCATATTTTCAATGAAATCTGCATTTCAATGGCAGTTCATCTGAAGTTAGAGCCATATTTTTCCCCTGCACCGTTCTTTCTGCGTTATCATAAAGCTTATTTTCGTTTGAAAAATGAAGCTTTTATACCAGTAAGATAGCTTTGAGTGGGCAAAAGAATAGGCCGTATTTTGTTAAGGCTAAGGTACAGATTAGCCTGTGGTAGGTTTAGGTTAGAAGGCAGTGAGGCGTGGTATAACTGGAACGCTCGGTGTAAGTGTAAGCCGCAATCTGCCGACACTCAGGTCACAGAATATATACACTAACTCAGGTGGTATGAATGATAGAGTGTTATGGAATGGGCTATTTCTTTAATAAGTTTCAAAGGTATTGTATTTTTTGTTTTTTAAATTTTATGTGACATTTGGTGAAAGACCACCAAAAAAACACTAATAATCTAGTAATTTTTAATCCTGAATGAACCGTACAAAAATAAGGATAGCAAAAAGAAATTGATGGAAATACATAAATGTATAAATATTACATATTTTCCAAAATGCCTTCTTTGTGTTGTTACTTTATAAGGTTCCCCAAATGGGATGCAGCCAAAATTAGAACAATAGGTAAGGATCAATTTACGATACCATCGAATTTTAAAAGGTCACTTTGTCAACGTTCAATAGTTTTGTGAAACTACGATTCCATTTACGAAGGTATTAGAATAATGAGACTTCAGCTAATATTTCTTGTCATCGTCATAAACTTATTTTCTTAAAGCCCTGTCTCAATTGATTACACTACAAATAAACTGAGTACACTTTACCACAGAATAAATAATAGGCTTTACTTTAATCATTTTGTATATACTTGATTCACTGAATATCGCATAATTTAGAGATAAACGTAAATTATTTTGGTTTGTGTCATTGCGTACCTAATCCGAGCTATGAATTATAATTATAAATAAATATTAATGTTTTAATTACTTACATTTCTCAGTGACTGTGAGTTTTGCACTTGTTTTAATATATCATAAAAATAGGCACCATGTACTCGTATCCTATCATCATCATGTCAGCCTTTAGAAGTCCACTGCTGAATATCGAAAAATTATCGGAATATTCCCAAAGAGCGCCATGACGAGCGATCTTGTGCCACCTCCATCCATCGACTTCCTGCAATGGCTACAATGTCATCGGTCCAACGTGTGGGGGTCTCCCTAGACTTTGCTTGCTTTTTCGTGGTCGCTATTCGAGAATATTTATTCCCCAGCGTTTGTCGGTTCTGCGAACTATATGGCTTGCCTATTGCCATTTCAACTTGCAAAGTCCTATGCAGTGTATAGGACACTGCACCAATAGCATGAGTGTACTAACACTTATGCAATTTTGCTGACTTCCTTAATGACGGTTTTTTTATGAAACTTAGTATATTATGTATAAACATACTTTAGATCCTGGAATAACACATATAAATCATTTTATCATTTTCCATGCAGGCAAAACACAAAACGCAGCTATTTAGTTTAACAATATTCTTCTTCCACTCTTACCCAGACACTATCTGAATCTGAGCAGATCTCCCCGTGAAACATCGGCGGCGCGCGCCGAATGCAGAGGGACTTACATTACCATATCGCTTGACGTTTCAGTGCCAACTTTATAGCTGCCGTTATCGACGTGGCGATGGAATTTTAACTGCGCATCAGGAGCTTAGCTGTGTTCGTCAAGATATTTCGGCGCCCTTATGCATATTGAGAGTATCCTGTTGGGTTCCATTTGAGAACTGATTGGTTGGGTATTGTTCGGTTCAACTTGTTTTTGTGAAGGCAATAATAGATATGGGGAAACAATAACAAAAGTTATTGTTATTGAATGAGAAGAGCCGAAGATCGGGCTCATTGGCGCAACTTGAGGGGCCTGTCTAGCAGTGCATGAATACAGGCTGTTGATGATGAGATGACGACGATGAGGGTTTGAAAAATTAAGAACATCTGTTGCGCAACAGGCTAGTATGTTCAAAGCATAGACCTAGAATCAGAATGGACGGAGGGAAAGCTAAGCTTTCGTGTCCATTTTACGCTTGAGTAATTCCTATGAAAATTTTAAATCCTCAGCTAATTATCACGAGTTTATTTTATGTCGTTAATAATATGTATTCTTATCGTAAAATACATTTTTGCTTTGAAACTTCGATATTTAAGATATTAATAGTGAGTAAAAACATACCTGTGAAATGATAATTCCGGATCTTTTACTACACCTTTTGATGTTCGTGATGGACAAAACACAGCACAACACAACTACTACACTTTTACTATTTTGCTAGAATGCCTAGTCTTAACAAAGATATTTCAGTAAAATTTCACATTATAAGTACACGGGCTGCAATGTTGTGGCCTCCTAGGAAGTCAAAACTGGACACGAGGCGAATGAATGGCCGGTGGAGCTATAGCTCTAACCATTCTGATTCTACATTCATGGTTCAAAGTCTTCCATAATTATATATCTTTTAGCTATTCAATACTTATTTTAAAGCAGAATGTATTAAAAAGTCTGCACAAAGAAGATAGTTAAAATAAAAGAGCTACAAATAATAACTAATATAGGGTACATTTTTTAAAATGTGTGTCTGTTTTTCGGGATGTTTGTACACGCATCACGTTAAAACTTCTGTACCGATTGAAATGCGGTTTTCACTGTTAGATAGCTGTTGGTTTTAACTTAATATCTGGATTAACTATTTCATATCTCGATCCAATGAGTAGAAGCCGAGAAAAATTAAATATGTTTTTGTCGTTTGAAAGAGTTTTGATCAAATGTGGTATTTTAGGCCCACCGGTGCTGTACGTTGTCTATAAGTTGGTCATCAATACTGGTACAGTACTGGTTTAAAGGTAAAGCTAGAAAACTATTTCTATAATAAATTATAATCTGCATCGTACACTGTCCACTGCTGGACGTAATAGTCTCCCAGTGAATGCCTCTGTACCCAATCTTCGGCTCTTCTCATCCAGTCCCGTCAACCGTTTTTTTTTTCAAGTAGTCTCTCTACCTGGCTGCAGGCTTCCTACACTATATTTGCCTGAACGCGTTCTTCGAGATGTGACCAGCCCATTGCCACTTCAGCTTTCTAATTATTTGTGATATGTCGTTACTTTGTATCTCTGTGGGATCACCTCAATGAGGAGTTTCAGAGAATCTTCGAGCAGAGCTCTATGCCTATGCTCTATCCCTATGGATAGAGCTTTCAGCTTACTAATTGCACCGTGATTGGCGACGTTTTGGCTCCGACTAACTCATGACTGGTAGATCGCATAAATATGTGAATATCTAAGCATTGTGTTCTTACTCCTATGAAGGTTAACATTCTCGCTATTATTTTATACTAGACTAGCTGTGCCCGCGGCATTCATCGCGTGGTAATTTTTCTGGGATATAAGGATCCTATGAGTTATTCCACTACCAAAAGTACCAAAAGGGTACCTACCTACCTGTGTTAAGAACCTTCAGTAGCGACCCGATATGGTCATGATAGGTTAGAAGATGAAGGCGGGTGATCGCTGCGCTTCGCTACGCTTCGCTATCACGACCACGTCGGATTGCCACTGAAGGTTGTTGACAGAAATCTGTGTTACGGTAGTGTTGTGTTGAGGTATATTTCGAAATAAGCTACGCGAAATCCTAAATTCGAAAGTATACCCGATGTCAACTCGGCCATACACATTGGGTATTCGCTTTTTTTAAAACATGCCCGACGCCATCACGGTCTGTGTGTTATAAAAGATTATCAATATCCCAAGATATAATAAACGCGCAGTTGTCTGTATATGTTTATCTGCTTGTTTTAAAATAAAACTTATCAAAAAATTACAGCAGCCTTAAAAATATCAAGGATATCAAAGAAATCCCCCGGCCCCAACCTCCCCATTATAGCTAGAAAGCATCTCGTTTACTTTATCTTTCTAACATAAAAAACCGCAGCAAAATCGGTCATTTCATTTGGAAGCTATGATTCTCACGCTATTTTTTCACCTCCACCTTTTAGGTATAGTGGAGAAGGGGGGACCCGTCCCCCCTAAGAACCATCTCGATCACATAAAATTTCAGACAGAAAAATCGCATCAAAGTAGGTCTATTCGTTTGGGAGCTATGATGCCACAGACAGACACACGCACACACACACATACAAACACACAGTGATACACACCCTAAATTTATAACACCTGTCTCTTTGTTTGGGGGCAAAAAAATGTAAAAATAACGCATGAAATATGTAAATTCCTTTAATTATGGAGCAAAAAATCTAGGAGCTCGTGGTTTCGATCAACGGACGTCTGGATTACATTTCCACGAATGTTAACGCTTCGCCACTCTGCTTAGTGAAGCAAGCAATTAAATTCGGTACCATTCTAATAACGGATGTATTATTACTTTAGTTTAACATAAACTTTGGACCCCTTGTCCCTTAAAATCCTTTATTTTTTTGGGATTAAAAGTATTCTAAATATTAACAGATAATATAAACTTTGACTAAGCCCAGTTACATCAAAATCTGTCCAGTAGTTTCAGCGTGATACGTGTTCTTTTAAATAACTTTCAACCCATATCTTGGGAACCCTTTATTTTTTCGAGATACAAAGTACTCTAAATGTTAATCCATAACATCAGCTGTGATTGCGCCAAGTTGCATCAAAATCCGTGTGGTTGTTTCAGCGTGATGCGTATTTAAAGAGACAGACAGACAGACAGAAACACAAAAAATAGAATATAAAGTTTTTGCACTCTATATCGGTTTATTATTTATCGTGAAAAACAGCATCCTATGTTCTTCTAAGATATTAAAAGCCAATGCAAAAGTAGATATAGCACTAATGCTCTTGAAGTTTTTTGACAGACTTGTTATTTCGTTTCCATGGCAACCGTTCTTTACAGTGAGTAATCAACATTTATCAGCTTTTGTGGAAACTTACAATTTTCCGGTATAAAAAGTCCTATGTTTTATTCTAGGGTATAGGCTATCTGCTTTCCAAATTTCATCAAATTCTGTCAAACCGTTACCGCGTAAAAGCTCCCCAAACAAACAAACAAACAAACAAACAGACAACGAATTACGGAAGTCGCAGCCGGAGGATGCAAAGAAACCCAAATGTGCTATAACTAGGTTTATTAATATATTTAAACTACATTTTACATTCTAACCTAAAGTAATGTGTACTACCGGCCCAATGCTAGGTACCGAAGTGGCAGAATTGAGAGATGCGCCGCGGAGCAGTGCGTGCTGCATCAGCGCTTCGTGGCCTGCATTGAGGTCACTGGTTCAGTGGAAGTATAATGCAGGGTAGCACTTTACGTGGAGCTGCCATACATAACACCTCCCCCGTAGAACAGCGAGTGAAGGAGTTCTTCGTGAACGAAGCTGGCGGTTGACTCGTGCCAACCCTTCTTGCAGGAGGATCGGGAACAGCTTACATCTGCAGCAAGTGTTCTCTGGAGATCAGGTTTTTCAAAGGCAGTGGACAATGCTGTAATCCGATAGCTCTGAATAGTACTGATAGTACTGAATATAATGTTGAAGGGTTTCTTTAATTGTATTGTAACTTAAATGGCGAGTTTTATGAAGATTGATAGTGTTCTTGATGAAGTTTGACTGCGGGCTTGATAAATTATGACGGTGGGCTTGATAAAGTTTGACGGCGGCTTCATGAGGTTTGAGCGCTGGCTTGACGAAGTTTGATGGTGGACCTGATGGAGATTACTAGAAGGCTTGATGCAGTTTTATAGGAATTTTAAAAGATTGATGAGATGGATAACCGGTGTCTTGATGGTTTGTTCAGCGAGGTGATCTTAAACTCGATATTCCTGGACAGTTTATAGTAGGTATTTTCTTCCTTGTTCCTGTGGTGGCATGATCGGTGGGCAGGACGAAGCAAATTTTCGCTTCATGAGCAGCTGGTTCATACTTCACACGTCCTTGATGGTTATGAATTCTTCTCGTACAGATACCACGTGGATTTAACTTCGGATATTCTGTCTCTATATAGTGTACAAAGAATCAGTACTAAAGGTTGCTCATGCTACAAAGGGTGGGATAGGCTTAAAGATTGATTCTTACTCGTATTATAGAATACTGACAATTTGTATAAATTTTATATTAAGGACAAGAAAGAAATCGGCAATTTGTTGACTATCTATACTCACAGAATAAATTACAAGTACTATAATGGTAGGTACTGACTAAACTATCTTTATAAATATGTGAATGAATCACTGATTAGTAAAACTATTGAAAAAATTGAATTTATTCAAAACTATTGTAATTTGAGGTCTTGGGTTAAGTGGCATTATAAGATTTTAGCAAAATCTAATTTGAATTTAAAAAGTCTGGTATAAAATATTTCATATGAGATAGTGTAATGCAATGAGAACTATTTTATGAACTAGGTTTATTAATATATTTAAACTACATTTTACATTCTAACCTGAAGTAATGTGTACTACCGGCCCAATGCTAGGTACCGAAGTGGCAGAATTGAGAGATGCGCCGCGGAGCAGTGCGTGCTGCATCAGTGCCTCGAGGCCTGCATTGAGGTCACTGATTCAGTGGAAGTATAATGCAGGGTAGCACTTTACGTGGAGCTGCCATACATAACAAACGTTTCACTTTCATACATTGTTATGGATTGGATTTGATTTCAATAGTAAGTGAAAGTTGAATATTCTACTAATGCGTCGACATGTCGTGTTTGGAATATCAGCATAGCTCACAAGTGAAATATAGGCAACTTCATCTTTAAAAAGTTAAGTCGTCCATAAAAGGTTAGTTTGTGTTATGAGGTGTATAAGGGTCTTGTCTGAGTTTTTATTTCAGGTTTAATCAAAAAAGTAAGTCGAAAAAATCTCTAGTTTAGCTTGTACGAGTACATTTGGTTTTGTACAAGGAAAGAGATTCACTTAAGGTCATGCATAAATTGCAATCGAAGAAGATTGTGTCCCATTCTCTCTTCCTCTCTCCCCCTCTCTCCATCTATATGTTTGGAAAAAAGCATGTTTCCCATCAGTGAGATGTTCCTAGTTCTTGTCACTATGGATAAACATTAGAGACTTTTTCAACATAAAAGTTATCCTAAAGTCTGTATCCACTAAGTCTATCCACTATGAGTCAACTGTAACAACGATTAATATTATGTTGAGTATCGTCGTCTGTCCCCAGCTATAAAGCCACTGACTACCAAGGAGACGTGTCCGGCAACGTCACGCCTTATATCTGATGATGTGCGTCCAATTTTCCGTCGTAAATACAAGACCAGTTAAACTTAACTAAACTTTATGGCTGCTGGTAGCCAATCCTAGATAACTGAGGTGAAGAGCTCAGGTGAGGTGAATTTTAATATTATACATAAATAAATTTGCAGTTTTCACCTGAGAGAAAATTATTACGAGTGCTTTTACAGCAAATGTTTGCATACATTTTGTGCTTTTATGTACAATTACTATTGAAGAATAAAATTACTTGGTAGAATAAAAGCGTCCAAAGGCCATTTTAATGTTGGAAGTACCAGCCGCAGTTGTCTGAAAAGATGTGTTGTTGTTGTTATTGCAGCTGATTTTGAAAATTTAAACATTTTTATAATATGTTTAAATTTTCAAAACATATTAAATTGATAACATAATTTTAACAAACCTATAGCACAAGGTACCTACTTTTGAAAGTGATATACATTTCACCAAACAGAAATTTCTAATTCGTACATAGAAGGAATGGGACACCGGCACCGGCATCCTTGTTTCCCGATAACTACATATAATCTGGGAGTTCTACAGTCAAAAATGAATAGTTATCGTTCAGGCAAGTATGCTCCACCGTTGACCGCGTCATTATTTACCATCAGTATAGATTGCAGAAAAATGCTTGCCTATTTGGCATGTAAAAATAGCATAAAATATAGATCTTGTTTCAAGAAACAGACTCATAGGTGTAACAATAATACAACTGAATGCAAATAAGAAAGTACAGGATAAAACAGAATTTTGTTTAATTCCTCCTTGAAAAAAAAACGCACAGCTAAGCACGAAGCCGGGCTCAGACAAAAACTGTACAGCACCACTGAATTGCTTTGTGACACACGGAGTTTCAGATCAGCATACTGCTGGTAAAAAACAATCATCATCATTAGAGCGATGATTGTTTTGTACCAGCAGTATGCTGATCTGAAATCATCATCATTAGAGCGATGGTAGCTTAGTGGTATGCACTCAACAAGGTTTAAGATTAATTTTTGAATAAAATGCCTTTAGCAATTTTAGCAATTTTATACTAGTTGTAAAAGAAATTGCACCTTGTGCAAAGATAATAACATAGCTAATCGCAAAAATAATAATTTATCTCTGCCTTTGGAACAGAGTATAGTGAACAAAAGCCTAAAATTGGACTGGCTCCTCAGCCAGTCCAATTTTAGGCTTTTGTTCACTATACTCTATGTAAGGCGACAGGTTTTCTGCTTAAGAGTGGAAAGTGCCCAGGTTGACAAACATACCATCAAGGTTTGGGAACCAATCCCTTCATAGAAATCTCATGCAGTTTTTTTCATGATTGGTTATGTTCAAACCCATGATCGCGCATGACGCGGTAATCGAACACACAACCAACATCGAAATCATCACTTATAAAAGTCTCAAATGAATGTATTCATTAATCATTGCCGATATTTTTAGCTATAGATGCAAAAGAGAATTTTTATAGGTTTGAAGTTTACTTAGCGGACGGTCTGGTTGTCGCAAGGTTGTCGCCATATTGAATTTTGATAAATATCATATCTTTAGTAACAGCCGCTAGATAAAGACAAATTGATTGACATAAGCTGCATGAAAATCAGTCCACGCGTTTGGTCTTTATAGTGCCACAAAGGAACAGATATTCATATTTATACATACATACATACATACTCGTACATACATAAGGCTGATAAACATATTACCCGGCTTTTGCGTTGCGAAGTTTGGTAAAAACAGCGAATGCCTAATGTTATGTTACATGTGAATACTCAGGTTTATCAGCACCTTTAGCTTAGTTTGTAAGAAATCAATGTAGCCGTTCTCAAGAGATTCAGCACTGGTCACTGTGTGGAGAGATCTCAGGTTTATCAGCACCTTTAGCTTAGTTTGTAAGAAATCAATGCAGCCGTTCTCAAGAGATTCAGCACTGGTCACTGTGTGGAGAGATCTCAGGTTTATCAGCACCTTTTGCTTAGTTTGTAAGAAAACAATGCAGCCGGTCTCAAAAGATTCAGCACTGGTCACTGTGTGGAGAGATCTCAGGTTTATCAGCACCTTTTGCTTAGTTTGTAAGAAATCAATGCAGCCGTTCTCAAGAGATTTAGCACTGGTCACTGTGTGGAGAGATCTCAGGTTTATCAGCACCATTTGCTTAGTTTGTAAGAAATCAATGCAGCCGGTCTCAAGAGATTCAGCACTGGTCACTGTGTGGAGAGATCTCAGGTTTATCAGCACCTTTTGCTTAGTTAGTAAGAAATCAATGCAGCCGGTCTCAAGAGATTCAGCACTGGTCACTGTGTGGAGAGATCTCAGGTTTATCAGCACCTTTAGCTTAGTTTGTAAGAAATCAATGCAGCCGTTCTCAAGAGATTCAGCACTGGTCACTGTGTGGAGAGATCTCAGGTTTATCAGCACCTTTTGCTTAGTTTGTAAGAAATCAATGCAGCCGGTCTCAAGAGATTCAGCTCTGGTCACTGTGTGGAGAGATCTCAGGTTTATCAGCACCTTTTGCTTAGTTTGTAAGAAATCAATGCAGCCGGTCTCAAGAGATTCAGCACTGGTCACTGTGTGGAGAGATCTCAGGTTTATCAGCACCTTTAGCTTAGTTTGTAAGAAATCAATGCAGCCGTTCTCAAGAGTATCAGCACTGGTCACTGTGTGGAGAGATCTCAGGTTTATCAGCACCTTTTGCTTAGTTTGTAAGAAATCAATGCAGCCGGTCTCAAGAGATTCAGCACTGGTCACTGTGTGGAGAGATCTCAGGTTTATCAGCACCTTTAGCTTAGTTTGTAAGAAATCAATGCAGCCGTTCTCAAGAGATTCAGCACTGGTCACTGTGTGGTGAGATCTCAGGTTTATCAACACCTTTTGCTTAGTTTGTAAGAAATCAATGCAGCCGGTCTCAAGAGATTCAGCACTGGTCACTGTATGGAGAGATCTCAGGTTTATAAGCACCTTTAGCTTAGTTTGTAAGACATCAATGCAGCCGGTCTCAAGAGATTCAGCACTGGTCACTGTGTGGAGAGATCTCAGGTTTATCAGCACCTTTAGCTAAGTTTGTAAGAAATCAATGCAACCGTTCTCAAGAGATTCAGCACTGGTCACTGTGTGGAGAGATCTCAGGTTTATCAGAACCTTTAGCTTAGTTTGTAAGAAATCAATGCAGCCGTTCTCAAGAGGGTTTTAGCACTGGTCACCGTGTGGAGAGATCTCAGGTTTATCAGCACCTTTAGCTCAGTTTGTAAGAAATCAATGCAGCCGTTCTCAAGAGATTCAGCACTGATCACTGTGTGGAGAGATCTCAGGCATTGTTGCCACTAGGAACTTTGAGTTTGTACTAAAATGTTCAATTTTAATTTGACTCCCCGCATATATGAGGGCCTGATGATAAGGAGCATATGAAAAACTGAATCGAGGCAATCTGTGGCATCAAGAAACTTTTAAATTAAGTTTTGAAAATTACAAGATGCCTAAAAACCATGTTTTGTATGAGATTATAAAAAGAGGGCCGATTATAAAAAAAACCCGAAACTATGTATTTTCACTGTTTTCCTGCATGTATGTACAGCTTCATCATCAGTTAAATAAGTTTTTCTCAATGTTCCTTTTGAAACCGTTTCTTTAATTTTAACCGTTTCTTTAATATAGCTAGGGTATAATAAAAGAGCGCAGTTCCGAGCGCGCATCCATCCGTTGTGGTCGCGCGAATTAGCTTGCGCCGCTGACTGCTTTTGTGATAAAAATGACGAACGTTCTAAAGTATAAAACTCATTACAACATCGTCATTGACGGAATGCTTTCGTATATAAAATAAAATATCAGTCATCGATGAAGAAACCCTTGTGCGTGTGTGCAAATCATCGTTTATAATTGAAGAGATTAAAAAATCGACATTGTTATTCGATTCCATTCCTACAAGTTCTCGTAAAATCATGACAAAGAACAAAGGGAAGGAAGAAAGAGACTTGGCAGATATCGTCAATGTATTTAAATCCGCTGAACCAGATATTATCCCAGTGTTCGTGGCCCGTAAACTGGAGAAGTTACCACCAATTATGTGGGACCATCTCGACTGTACAAATTTTTTGAAAGATTTACTTCCAGTAAAGACCGATATGGAGGAATTTAAATCAACCTATGCTACATTAAATCAGTTGGAGGAATTCAAATAGGAGTTTTTTCAATTTAAGAACGATTCTTTGCCGCCTCCCTTTGTATCCAAGGTAAATATGAGAACAGTGGCCCAATGGGAATGTCGCATCGACATAATTCTTCGAGTCCTATAACAACGATAAAGAATCATAGGATAATTTTTATGATAATGTTATACAGAACTAATATCGTAAAATTGTGAGGGTAGAGGTAAATCAAAACAAATGTGAATCATCAAGCCGGCAACGGTCGCCTGCAGGTAGGAACGACGACGTCGTCGGTCGGAGCAGCGGTGAGAGCATGGACGGTGGACTTTGTCATACGAAGAATTCTCCGAGACCGGTCTGAAGCAGGCGGCGGTGGTGACATCACCGTCAGCAGGCTCGACCGTGCAGCGCGCGCTACAGCTCACTCAATGCGTTAACGGCATCGGCGATAAGGAGCACAATTGCGAAATTGTAATGTCAATGGTGGTTGGCAAAAGGTAGAAAGGCGCAAGAATCCATTGACATATCGTTACTCAGGGAAATCTGGTACAGCGAGAGATTTGGAGTCTAACTTCAGAGCAGCTGATAAAAAAATACCTTTGTTCATAACGAATGTCCACAGTGACACTACTCAAAATGATATTATCAAATACATCCATCCGCACAAAAACAAACGAGTCCGTAACTTTACAGAAAATAAATAGTTTTAAATTTTTCGTATCAGAATCGAAGCTATCTATGTATTTGGATGAAAATCTATGGCCGGAAGGTATAATTTTCAGGCGATTTGTGAATTTTAACCACAAAAATATGAACAGAGCTGCCTCTGTATCCAGCCCGACAAACAACAACAATGGATAAGCGGCCTTATAAGTTAGCTAGCTTTAACTGTAAAAGCGTAAAGCGCTCTGTGGTTGGCATTAGAGACCTGTGTCGTTCCTGTGATTTGATCGCGTTACAGGAAATTTGGCTGCTTTCGAATAAAATATCTTACTTGAACACTGTCGACATTGAGTTCTGGTATACAGGAACTTCGGCGGTGGACACGTCGGCGGGAATACTGCGCGGGAGGTCGTTCGGCGGCGTCGCTCTGTTGTGAAAAAGAAGTGTCTTCCAAAATGTGTACGTGCTAAGATGCGATAATCCTCGTGTATGTGCAATCAAAATAATTACTAGTGATCGGCCAATGATTGTAATGAGTGTATACATGCCTACGAACATGATGGAAAACCTGCCGGAATTTACGGACTGTTTAGGGACGGTGAGTGCCATCATAGAAGAGTACGGGGTCGAATTAGTTTTTGTGTTTGGCGATTTTAATGCACTGTAAATTAATCACTGTATTGTTACACAGTCGGCAAAGCATTCGGGCCTCAACACATATGTAAATTATGACACTACTTGGTCTGATCACTTTCCACTTATTATCGAGTGTAATTTAAACTTAATAGCACCAAAGTTACTCGACAAAATAGTAGTGAGTAACGATGTATTATGGGGGGACAGAACTGAAGAACAAATCGCTCACTATGCGAAAGAGTGTCATAGTAGATTAAGAATAATTAATTTTCCTAAGGAATTTATAAGTTGTGCAGATAAATACTGTTATAGCCCAGGCCATGGGCATATTCTTGATAGGCTGTATTCTGACATTGTGATCGCCTTACGAGAGGCGGCAACGAGGTCGGCTCGGGGAAGCACTCGTGCGGCGAGAGGTGTGAATGGGCCACGCATAACGGGGTGGAATAAACATGTTGGCGGGGCTCATCGGGTGGCCAGGACGATGTTTCAGGAGTGGGTGCTATGCGGTAAGCCTAAATCTGGGAGTGTATATGACGATATGTTTCAAAGTAGAAGAGTATTTAAGTCCAGACCTAAATGGTGCCAAAATCATCAGGACCAAATCAGAATGGATGCTCTTGCCGAAAAACATAATAATGGACACTTTCGCAGCTTCTGGAAAGGCACCAACAAAGTGAACGTTAGACCTGGGCTTCCGGTGAGTGTCGATGGCGTTAGTGACCCTAAAAACGTTGCTGATATCTTCAGTGACTATTTTCGTGTACAGTCCCTATTGGAATCAGCGAAGACAGTGCGCGATGTTAAAATGCCAGACGAGGTCGTGGGGACTAGATTTGTTGCCAAAGATGTGGCTCAGGCGGTAAAAGCTTTATCGAAAGGTAAGTCTCCCGGCCACGATGGCCTCAGCATCGAGCATCTAATACACGCTGACCCACATATATATATAGGGTCCTATCAATGTTTTACTCGCTATGCGTGAGCCATTCATACCTACCACCTGATTTCATGAGAAACGTAGTAGTGCCTGTAGTGAAAATAAAACAGGAGATTTAGCTGACAAAAGTAACTACAGGCCGATTTATCTTGCTACGATTATCGAAAAAGTGTTTGACGGCTTGCTTAGTAAACAGTTAGACAAACACCTAGATCTGCACGATAATCAGTTTGGTTTCCGACCTCGACTGTCCACTGAGAGTGCAACGCTGTGTCTAAAGTATGCCGTTAGATACTATACCGATCGAAAGACTCCTGTGCACGCATGCTTCCTTGACTTGTCCAAGGCCTTCGACTTGGTCTCATATGACATTTTGTGGGATAAACTTGAGAGCATTGACTTACCACGTAAACTTGCTAATGTCTTTAAATAATGGTACGGGCATCAGTCCAATAGTGTCAAGTGGGCGGGTGCAATGTCGGAGCCTTATCAGCTGGAGTGCGGGGTGAAGCAGGGGGGTTTACCTCACCATCGCTCTTTAACCTGTATATGAATGCGCTGATCGTCTCGCTCAGTAACAAACATGTTGGCTGCCATGTTGGAGGAGTTTGCTTAAATAATCTTAGCTACGCTGACGACATGGTTTTGCTGAGCGCCTCAGAAAGCTGGTACAGACATGTGAGGAGTTTGCCTTTGGCCATGGCTTGAAGTACAATGTGGCCAAAAGTAAATGCATGGTCTTTAAGGCCGGCCTTAAAGGCCGGTACGAAACGTCCGCACAATTTGCCGCCAGTATTTTTGAACGGTGTTTCACTCGAAAGGGTGGAACAATTTAAATACTTAGGGCACTTAGTTACGACCGCCCTTAAGGAAATTGCTGACATAGAGCGGGAACGGAGGGCCTTGTCGGTTAGGGCGAATGCTCGCTCGCAGGTTTGCGCGCTATTCGAGGGAGGTGAAGATAACGCTCTTCCGAGCGTACTGCACGTCTCTCTACACGTGCAGCCTTTGGGCTAGATACACGCGTGCATCGTACAATGCCCTTCGCGTCCAGTACAACAACGCACTCACGTCAGTGTTGAGGTTGCCTCGCTACTGCAGTGCTTCGGGCATGTTCGCTTGGGCACGCATCGACTGTTTCCATGCGACCATGTGCAAGCGGAGCACGTCCCTGGTGCGCAGGGTGCGGGGCAGCACCAACGTTGTCCTGGCAATGATCGCAGACAGGATGGACTGCCCGTATATACGGCACTGCTGTGATTGGCATGTGGCCGTCAGTAGGACCGTTTAATTTGTGGTTATGATTTCTTATTTTTAATTTTATTTCCGTGTTATTGTGTATATAATGATCTTACTTTATTATTATGAGCTCAGTTGCTCGATTTTTTTATTTTTTTTTATTATCTACTGGCGCTTACTTTACTGAATTATTCTGTGCAAATGAATTTTGCACATTATTAATATTATACGTAATTCTGGAAGTTAGGTTGTAAAACTTGAAAGGAAATTAATAAATTAATTTGTAAAAAAACTTTTTTTTCTTAGTTTTAGTTTCTTCTAATTTCATATGACATTGTTTTTTTTATAAATTGTATTAAAATTAGTGATTATAATGAAACAACAGCAATTGATTAATAGCAGTCTTTAAGCCAGGTCGGAGGCCCTCGGGTGGCCTGACAAACTCTGACATCAGAGGCCAGCACTACCTCATACGACAAACAAACGGACATAGCACAGTACACATATTAGTCTTTAACTTATATATGTCCTGTGGTCATAGGTACCGCTTTTTTATTTTGACCATAAAGCTCAATGTACTCGTATCTACTGCCAGCATAAATAAGACTTTAATTTATTAAAGCGAATTCAAATTAGCAAAAAAAACACGTGTCAAGTGTGACTTACGAATCAAGCTTACAAACAATCTTTAAAGATTATTACCTTAGTTATGCTTTGTTTCCAAGTAAATTAAATCAAACGGCCCCAACTCAAACATTGCTAACGAAATTACATCAAGTCAAACAAACCTGGAAGTTCAAACACACAGTCAATTAAAAGCTTAGATATGAAATATCAACATTCAAAGCAAACTTGTCTTTAAACTAACACGGCTTCAAATTATAAATTAAATTATTTGTTCGCCTGTGATGTCGTATGTGATATAGAATGTGTTGCGTATAGACTATTATAATAGAGTTATTAGGGGAAAGGTGTACAAGAGGTTTACCCTCGGGGTTTGATGATTCTTTGGCATTGTTATGAAACTTATAATACAATTTTATTGACTTTTGGATTAAGTGTAGCCCTCGGCCCCCAGCCGCCTGGTAAATACTTGGTGCACCCCTTGGGTATTATTCAAGGAATACCTCCTCGCAATTTCAAAGCTCTAGGTTCACTAGCCTGAGGCTTGATTGATTGTCAGTCAGTCAGTAGGTATGTCCGTTCATTCCCCTTGAAATCCCTTCCCCCCACCTTTGTCAGATATTCAACCGCCAAGCAGTAGGTAGAGTGTAAACATTTATGTGTTGCGATTTGAAGATAAATATTTTCGGCGAAATTACTGGGCAATGACAACGAATATCGCAGGGTGACAAGCACAGTGCAGAGACGCGCAAGATTTTGTAACCAAAGTTCTGTGTGGCACTGCAACTGTTATGGGCAGGCGTGACACTGCTCACCATCAGGCGAGCGACCTGTTTGACTCGTCCCTTATCGGCATAAAAATATAAAATCAAAAATCCTCTGGGATACCATGCCCATACCGGGCATGATGATCCCAGTTATATTTGGTCAGAGTCATGGACACTCTGGTGTCACCGGTGTAGGTACTGTATGGTCCATAAGCAGACTCCCGAAACCATCAAATTTTCTCAAAGAAAGATGACTTAACAGTTAATTTATGTACCCGTACCTAAGTATTTATACTTTTATCGCTCCGTGTAATATGACACCTAAATTGATTTTAATTGTAAAATCTTAAAATGTTGGTCTGTTTATTTTTGTAAATACATTGATAGTTTAAAAAAAACTCTTTTCTCGTGATTTTGACCATAATAATTATTATCAATCCATATTTGCTATTGAATATTGATTTAACTTTCCACGTAGTTACAGAAACTATCTGCAAATGTCAACTGCCTCACTGCAAGAATGTTTTGTGTAAAATGCTGCGTGAGGCTTATCACGAAGATTTTCTCCCATTCTGCACTACAACCTACCTTATTAATTCCTGCCCATAATACCTAGCAAAGGCTGGTTTCGTGATTCGTCTCCTTGGCTCTCGGCGTCTCCATTTCAGCTTGGGAAAAAATGCTTTCGTAAGTCCGAACCTCTTTCCGAGTCTCTATTCTCTTCAACAGGTCGCATTTCTTAAACAATCTAAGCGAAACTGAAACTTTGTATACAAGTTAAACAAATTTTGTTAAATTTTTCAATCGTTGGGGATTTTTTATTGAGGGGGGGGGGGGTGTACTTACCCCAAAAATAGGCAAAAAGGGGGCTACTGAATATCTCTGCCTTTTTAAATCCGATTGCGATTGATCGTTTTTATTTGAAAGGTATTAACTTTATGTTGAACTCATAAAAATTTGGTGAAGATTTGATGAGGATCTTCGGCGTGATATGCAGAATAGCTCCTCAAAATGCAGTAAATTGCTCACTTTTAGGTTTTTACCTGTGGAATCAGCCCATTACCTACTAGCTAGGGATTGATGGAGCACCTCGGTTATTAATTTTTGTTTTACATTAAGGTAACTAGACGGCGCTGCTGTGCACCGCTAGATTGTTTGCAAAAAAGTTTGTACTCGCGAGGTCTACAGCTCACAGACCCACTAGTAGTAGAGGGGTAATTAACTTCATTGGTTAATAAGCAATAGAACATACAACTAAGGTATACTTTAAATTATCTGATTTTTGCAAACTTCTCGAGGAGCTTTTAATAGTAGTAACTTTGCAAATCAATGAGTAGCTATCTGACTTACTCGAACATTATTTTTATGAATTTACATTACGCAGGTTAGCGGTTTACAGGCAAAAAACGGTTGCGTGTCGGATACGCGTAGACTACGGAACTCTATTCCGTAGCCAGGGGTTAAGCTACCCAACTATGAAAATTGCATTACAATCGGTCCAGTCGTTTTTTTGTCAAATGCGGCTGTTTTTACAGTCGGATTATGTTTTTCACTATAAAATTTGTTCGGAGTTGACGCGGGCAATAAATGTGTTATATTGTCTGCTATATCTCTTAAACTAGTAAACTCTAGATACATGATATAATTTTATAAGTAAATTCGTGTCATGCTTAACCTTTTTTTTTTCTTCTGTACTTTATGAGTTACAACGTGCAACACAAGCAAAAAGGTCATTTTAGTGCCAAATATTTCGTAAACGGAATTAAACATAAAAACTGTCAAAGTTAACCATATTATAATTTTAAAATACCTATTCAACGTCCAGGGCCCGGGACGGGATAGTGGTAGAATCGAAAAATAATAAAATATACAAATGATTAATTATCAATGATATAATATATTCTTGAGTAAATATAGTTCCAATCCACACTAATATATCTATGTGAAACGTTGTCTGTTTGCTTGTTTGGTGAGCACAGACGCTAAAACGGGTCATCCGATTTTAATGAAACTTTGTAAATAGGTACTGTTCTATATAGAAATCAACACAGGATACTTTTTATCCTGGAAAATGTTAAGTTTCCACGGAAAAAACGAAAACTCGTTTACTCGCTGTAAGAAACGGTTGACATGGAAACGAAATAATAAACAGTCTGTCAAAAAGCATTAAGAGCGTTGGTGCTATACTTTTGCATTGGTTTGTTTATAATATCCTAGAAGAACATAGGAAGCTTTTTTTCGCGATAAACTGTAGGTCGCGCGGACGAAATCACGGGCGAAAGCTAGTTACGTATAATGGAGATACTCAGCGTGCGAAAATATAAAATATTACAAAGGCACCAGAAGAGAGCGCAAAAATATCGAACTATTAATTTATTATAGCCGTGCATAAGAAAAAAGTAGAATAATTATTGTCGATCATTAGAGTAGCAATATGAACGCAGTCAATATTAACAACAAGGCGCAAGGGTATATAGCGAGCGCGATAATTTAAAGATATTTCTATGGAAAACAAAGGATCTTTTGAGTGCTCAATAGATCCGCCGTATTCTGTCCTAAGAAAGTCTGAAATTTATTAAAGGCGCGGCGTAGCGAGCGCGAAAATTTTGAGCTTTATCCACCATGAGTATAAGAAAAATAAAACGGGCCCTAGCCTGTGCTGGCCCCCTACCATACCTACCACATGGCTTGCGTCAAGCCCTAGGCTAGGGCCCGGCTGGCAAATGCCACCTCGACTATATGGCCAGTCCGACGCTGGGCCGGTGTAACAAAACATAACAAGATTTTGGAAATACAGACGAACATATTCTTTTTGAAGGCGATAGTAATATGTCACATCCAACCTTCACTTAATTCCTACTCCCCCGCGTGCCCACAGGGTCTCCTCTTAATGTATTCTCGCTGCGATCCGGACTCGGCTGAGTTTCGACTTCGTACTGATTCTATGTACCTGTAATTACAAGCTGCTTGCATAATGAGCTACACACATACCTACGTACATGTTGGTTTATTTGTGATAAAATATGTTAGCAATTGGGGTGAGTATTTATATTTTTAATCAAAACGGTGGCAGTAGGTCAATGGGACCTTGTCATATAATATAAGGTAGTGCTCAAAACTAAAAAATGAAGAGCTTGTTTGTTACAGTTTGTTTGAGTATTATTCATTTATTTCAATGAGATTCCAGTAGATCATCGGGTGGCGATATATCTAACATTGCGCAGTACTGAGCACATACACTTACATGCGCGTGCGCGCGCGGTATGCAACTGGTTAGTATGTTTTATTACATTAAAATGCTTTATCGTGTAGGCACATAACCATGAATACAGAATAAACTAGTTTATTTTCAATCACTGTATAACCCCACTATATTTATAGATGCCCCGGCTTCGCACGGGTAGATATATAGAAAGATAAAATTAGTAGATACTTTATTTCGACAAATAGAACAACAACAATTTCTTACACAAAGTGTTTATGTTTATAGATTTTATACTCACGTACCATTTCGTTTATAGTATTATTCTGTTTAACGCAAAGAGGTTGAATTACGGTTACTATCTCGTGTATTATTAGCATAGAGCATTTCCTACTTCAATGATTATTAAATGTTCTGTGATTTCGTTTCCATGGCAACGTTTCATATACAAGGACCCGTATCTCCTTCTTAGTTTGTGATCTAACGTAGTATTTATATACTCTTTGGTTTGTGATAGAAATTAATCGAGTTTTTTTGCAAAATTTAATGCCTCAGGTTACATTATTGCAATTTACGAAGGGAACTCATTTTTTTTGTAAAATAAGGCCCTGCTAGTGTTACTCGCTGATAATTTAGCTTTCTTTAGGTGAAGAGGTTTTTTTTTAGGTTTTTTTTAAAATTGTGTCTGTATTTTTTAGTTTATCCATTACAAACAAACAAACAAACAAACAATCAAATCTTACTTTTTTTTTTATATTCGGGACATTTCCACACCAATTATCTAGCCCCAAAGTAGGATACCCTGTGCTATGGGCACTAGATAACGGATAAACATACATAGATAAGAATATTACGTCCATGACTCGGAAACAAACATTTCTGCTCATCACACAAATGCATTGCAGGATTGCACCTTGCAGGATTCGAACCCGCGACCGTACGATTTCGTACCCAGGATTTCTAGCCACGAGACCAACCGGTCGTCAATATAATATTAGTGTAGATTTGAATGATATATCAAGCGCCTGTTAAAACATCGTAGCAAAATAATCACTTGTTTGAATTTCTCAATCTGGTTTCCTATTCCTGAAAGGAGCCATAACAAGGTGTTATAAAAATATTCCAAATAATATGACGGGTTCTGAAGAAGAAAACACGCATTTCTTGTAACTCTCAGATTGTCCCAAACAGTTTGTAAGAGTAATATCACAAGTTAAAACAATATGTCGTAAGTTTTTTCTCATTAAATAGCATCTAAATAACCTTTCTCATTATTCTAAATGTCGTTTTTCTTTAAAAGCACTTAACAAAAAAAAACAAACGAATTCAAACTATTGATTAGATCTTCGTCACTATTATAATTAGTTTCATTGTGACGAAGTTGACAGCTCAAAATTACTTGGCACTGACAGAATAAATGCATTACCCAGTTTTATGAAATAATTTAAAATAATACATTTTGTATGTTGGGGTTCCAGTATGCGATGGCCAATTTCAAGTAGGTTTATTGAGTCCAAAAGCTTAGTAGTATTGAAATTGTTTTTGACTACGTTCTAAACTTATGAGTATACTGTGATAAATGTATTAATAGCATAAAAGTACCTCTGAAGTAAAATATAAATATAAAAATGTGTTTTATCAATTGCTTGGCTTCTACTCATCGGATTGAGATGCAGAGTAAACCAGATATTAAGAAAAATCCTAAGCTACCTAACAGTGAAAACAGCATCACAATCAGTCTAATAGTTTTAAGTATTGCGAGAATACACACACAGAAAGACAGACATACAGGTAGACACATTTTTTTATGCTATTGTTCAATATCTTATGTTGTGTCCAACAGTTTTCGACTCTCCTTATTTAAATTAGGATCCCTCCACCAAAATCTTTTATACATAAAGCTCATCGCAAAATAGGTACACATACCAACATATACGAACAAATATACGCCTTGTATCTCGCTGCCCTAATCCCGCTCTAGCGCTCCAAAGGGAATGCTCAATGAAAGTACGGAACATGCTGAGCTAACTAAATTACATATTCTGATTGCAGCTACTGTAACATACATGTGTTCTGGGGAAAAGAAATTACAACAATACACTTAGATTTTTTATTATTTTTTCAGTTTTTGTTTTTTTGTTGCATTATAGGTATATTGTTATGTTGTATAGATATATTGTTTAAATATAAAATAAATGTTTATGTACAGGTAAAGCGTATTAAATCACAAGTTCTTCATAAAAGGAAAATAAAAGTAACTTTACTATATACATATTTTATAACTATAAATCTTACAGCGCTTTGGTTGAAGGAAAAGTGCTCAGAATGCTGGTTGAATTACCGCGCTGAATAAGTGTCAAACTGTTTTTTGTGTCAAATTTTTGTCCCTGGAATATGCAATGGCAGAGCAAACCGAAAGTAAAGGCGGCTTCTAAGGAATTAATGTCATACCATCAGGCCTCTTGCCGTCCTCCCGCATCAGGCTCTTGTTTTCTAAGATTGTCGGATCGCCGGCACTGACAAAGGCTCTACGTATGACTTTTTTCAAACTGGCGGCGTGACGGGGAATCCACCTTTTGCTTCTGTTGCATTGCAATATATTCATTATGGCCAAGTTGATTAACCATTTCACCGCATAGTCAACAATGAGTAAAAAATGCCAAAAATTAAAACATTTTGTTTTAATTTTTGTACATACATGAAGTCCTGTTATTATTTTAGAATATATGATGCTGTTCTTTTTGTTAGTTTTGATGGTAAAATTTGAATATGGGTATTTAGATCCGCTTAGATCAATAGGAGAAGCTTTTATAGCGTTGCCATTACTCTGGAGCAGTTCTTCTATTTCTATTGTGCAGTGTGTTAACGTTATCTACCTATCTTGTCAACTCCACACACATACAAACAAAACTTTCATAGATACCTTGCACGCACAGCACAAATACATTTCATAAGTCTCATGACTTCAACCCACATTTGCCAATCAGACTACAGCTACATGATCCAAAATGGACGCACCTAACATCCCTTGTTGTCTTTTTCTATTCGAGTCTCGGAATCCTTGTATTGTTCCAATATATATAATAGAATTCAATCGATTGCAATCATAATATCCAACTTCTAATTTGTTACAAAAGTTCACAAAATAAAAAAGCAATAGAATCGTGATATGCTGGATACTTCCCAGTCCTAACCTAGCCTATCTCTAGAGTTCCGCAGTCAATCAAGCCACCTTTATATGACGTTTAGATCTTCCGGCCGCCACAGTCTGTCACAGCATCGTAACTTCTAGAATTTTAAACTGTGTTTAAGTCATAAAAAGTGATTAGAAGATAGATGTAGACTTAAACATTCATTTAATAAAACTTAATACATGAATTTATTTACAGATACAGTAGAGATGCTTTTTGGTGTCATTGAAAAAAATGGTTTAAAATTAGCGGACCTAAATGATACCTACTCAGATACTAATATGTGAGTCCTCGTTCGACATTTTAAAGCCATCCCTTTTGCGAGACCTGTCTCGCCAAAGTCGTTGTTGTAGGTTTTATAGTGATATGCCTAAAACTGGTAATAAACTCTTTAAGAGCGCAGCGTGTTCTAGTGTCAGTTATAAAATTGATGGTACTAGTGGTACAATCTAGAGGAATACAATAATAATTAATGCTACTACAATACAACTTGTGGTACAATCTAGTGCCGGCAGTACTTTTGATGGTATCTACTATGTGATATAACCTAGTGCTAATCTATAATCTAGTACTGTGGTAAAAAAGGAGTGATAATTGTATAATCGATGGTACTAGGGTACTAGTGATCCGGGGAGGGTTATTTTCATTTGATTTCTTAGTTGTGTGGATTACCAACTGCAACTTCGTCAGCGTATTAGAATTATTGTTGAAGCATGATGAAGCCGAAGCACGGTAAAAGCGATTTTTCTTACAACTATCACGGCAGCGGTCTGCGGCAGGTTATTCCATTTAACTCTTTTATTCGCTGCGATATCTGCCACTTCCAACCGAGTGTTGTGCACCATCCACTAAAGCTCAATTCTTAAAATTAATATGCTAGTCTATTCAACTTGAAACTGTAATTTAATAATTTGTTGGTCCTAAAAACCGACTAAAAATGGATAAACTACTAAACCAATTAAACTTATGTGGCTACTCCGGAGATCTATTGAGTATTTATAAGTCACATAATTGATTAAATAAATAAATCTGCTCTTATGAACTGTTTGTTCATGAGGATTTATAGTGTTGGTAACCCAGAATAAGAATAAATTAACCAAAGATACCCAGTTAATAAGAATTAAGCATAAAACGGCTTTTTAAAGTTAATGTAATTGTATTTATTTTTGGAGGCTGCTATAAATTCAATACTGAAGCCAAAAATTTATGTTTTGTAATTTGTATCTTTCTGTCTGTCTGTATCATCAGTTAAAACAGTAGGACACTAAGAAGTGTCATAGATCCAAGTACTTTAGCCCTAGCAATACAAAAATAATACAAGTTATATTATTTCCACTCGTAGCCACTTTTGTAATTAAAATTAACAAACTGTACGTCAAAACAGACAGCGTTGTAATGCTCTAAGAGGTGACTGTCAAACGTATAATGCCCACTGAGTAATTAATGTTATTTTTGTGTAATTTTGCCCGTGCATTTTGTGTTTAGTATAGAAAAAGTCATATTGTTTCACAGATAGAGCCGAAATTTTTGAACGTTAAAATTCCAACAACTAACGGAATACAATTCCGTAATTTTCTACACTAAATAAACTTTTCCAAATAGCCAACTGAGTGAAATAGTATCATTTCATTGTAGTTACTAGGATTCTATATATATTTGGACTGTAAATTTGACTATTCCGCGAGTGGTTTTATCAAATTCTGGTTTATTGATTTTCCTGTGACTCCGTCAGGCTCCACTGTAAGACCAACTCGATGGTACCATGATAGGTATTGTTTTTTCATCTGGGCGCTTATTCGCTTTGCCATACTCAATTCTTTGCAGAAAACGTGTGACGTTATTACAACAACGCACGAATAATTCAACGAAAGTAGAGTAATGCGACGCGTTACGTACCTGCATGGTCATGCGAATAAAAGCCCAGGACTACATTTGTATACAAACTTTCAGCTTCATTGGACGTCGTTAAGTTTAGAGGCTTAAAATTGAGGAGCAACATTTATCCCAAGCATACTAATACAGAGAGTTAAGTAAATAAAAGCTTATAAATATGGGCATTTCAACTTCATTGGACGCCATTAAAAAACAACCAAAGAATACTAGCAATGGCTTGCTTGCTTGACTTGTACATTTTTTGCAGTGAACGCACATCCTAACAATCCACACTCGTGAGCGCATCATACGCAATACCACAGAATAAATAATGGTGCAGTACCTTTTGTATCTCTCACAATGGCCGCCAGATGCAAACTTTTTAGTATTTTTATCACAAAAACAAAACCTATTGTGTTTCGGCTTCATTGCGAACATTTTCAGCCGTATTTTATGTTTTTCTTTTGATCTGATAATAGTTTGTTCCGCTTCACCGCTTACGTGAGTGGTTTTTAAGCGTATTTCGTTCCGAACACTTGGGCCTGAGGTGAAAGAGTATGGATAACCATGATGATTAAGGCTCACTTTCGCTCTTTCTCTATCTCTCTCAGTATCTCAAACATAATATAATTACCAGTGGATTAATTAAATGTGGGAGAGAGAGAATGGGCCAACATGTGGATTACGATCCACACTCTCTCAAAGAGATAAAGGGCCATTACGTTATAATTGTTAATTAAATAAATTTACCTAAGCTTTTATTTGATTATAAGCTTAACAACGGTGGTGGGTCCACAAGGATTAGGGTAGCGCAGCGCCCCTGGTGAGGGACTATGAAGCCTTGTTCCACTAGGCAACCAACATCTTTCGTAACGTTACCAAATTGCTCGCAGCAGTCACTGCACGATCTAATTTGTATGTCTCCGTACAAAGTGCAGTAATAATAATTAGTATTTGTAGACTCGCCGCGAAAAGAATATTTTTGTAATTTATTACCTTAAAATCATGAAAGATCTTAAAGAATGAAATTGTACAAAATAAGTAACCTAGACATCTACATATAAAAAAAACTTATTTTTTTAATCTAACTAGAATAAAGTATAACTAGCTACTAAAAATTAAACAGTTTGACAACCCCAATGCCATTATAGTACAAGGTAGTCCAAGTGTTCTAGCCCGCTATACCAGTATGCAGCGTACTCATTACTCAACATGCTGGCGGTGTGCCCCTTTTTTATTGCAATACTTATTCGATGAGCCATAGCCATATAACCTAAAAGTGTGCCCGCGCCTTTGCCCGCGTAGTCATTTCTCTGGTTTAAAAGTTACCCATGTGTTATTCCAGGACCAAAACTACCTATAAAGTACAAAATACCAAATTTCGTTCAGCCGTAAAATTGTTTTTTTTAATCGATTGCTCGGTTTCTACTGAACAAGCTGAGATATCAATTACTTCGGTTTTTAAGTCAAACTTTGAACTATCCAATGGTAAAAATTACATCACAATCTGTCGAGTAGTTTTTAAGTTATACGCGAACTAACATAAAAACAGAAAGAAACGATTTAAAAAATGTTATTATTCTTGTTCAGTAAGTAGCTTATTTTAGGTACCTACCATAATACGTGGTAGACTTATACTTTTTTAATTATCTTCATTGTATAGACTTTGTGATACAAACTGCTTTATTTTAAGTATCGATAACTAGTTCTTTCTTTTAAGACAAATGTGATGAAGTTGCGACGCTGTCCAGCTTCAAAGAGAGTCTATGGTAGACTATTTGAATTTAGCGTTAGAAGCCGTGTCCGATTGGGGCGATACTAACCTGGTTAAGTTTAATGCTACTAAATGCAAGCGTGTTTGGTCTGTGCTAAAAAGAGTCCTCTAAAACGATCTCAGTCTTTCCAAAGTGTAACAATACAAATAATAGGCGACCATCTGCAGCTTTCGAGTGTCAAACTCACATCAAACCTGAATTTTGGGTCTTACTTTGAATCCAAAGCCAAGATAGCTGCAAAGAAACTTTGTATTTTGTCTTGGGTTTGGCGGTACTTCACACCAGGACAGCTTTTGAATCTTTATCAAGCAAAGGTCCGATCTTATATGGAGTACTGCTGCCACCTCTGGGCCGGTTCTGCCAAGTATCAGCTCGAGGCTTTGGATTCAATTGAGAGACGTGTTATTAGGCTCATTGGGGATGACACTCTGGTAAAGAGTAAGCTTCAATGTCTGCCGCATTGACGTAAGGTCGCCAGCCTGTCGGTATTCTACAGAATTCACTATGGTGAGTGTGCACAAGAACTGCACAATCTGATTACCCCATTACCTTTCCATCACCGTACGATTAGACGATTGGCAAAGCGCCACCCTTTAATGGTTGAAATACCTCGCGCAAGAACGATGCGTTACGCTTCTTCATTTATTATAAGAACTGCAAACAAATTGAATGCCCTGCCCCCGTCAGTGCCTCCAGTAAAATATAACCCAGATGTGTTCAAGTCAAGAGTGAATAGGTATCTACTAGGAAAACGTGCTACACCTTCGACCAGATCATCGTTTTCCAACAGCTGAAATCGTGGTCAAACGATTGCATAAACCATAGTAAAAAAAACCACTTTGAAAAAAAAAAAACTTGTTAGGTACATAATATTTTAAGTCGTATGGACATAAATCACTATTTACTTGCTGCATTCGTTTTCCATCATAATATGTTTTCCCTCTTTCTCCTATTTTTACCCGACTACAGCAAAGAAAATAATGAGTTTAACAGTCTATGTATGTATGTATGTATGTATGTATGTATCAATGTATGTATGTATGTATGTATCTATGTATGTGGGTATGTGAATGTTCCACCATAGTGTCGCCCCTATTGGTTCGATTTTGTCAAACAAAGTGTTAATCGATTCGTCTTCATTCATAAGTAAGTAATTTTTTACCCGACCGTAGTCGGGTTTTAATTATTGAACTTATGTCTTGTTTCACATACAACAGACACTATGTCAAGAAAATATGACTTCTTTCTTCTGTGGTCCCGGACAAAGTCGACAGTTACCAAGAAATGTCCCAGTTCTAATAATTTTATTCCAGCTAATCACCTTCCCTTTAAATATGAATTCCATTCGAAACTCATTCGGGACAATTAGACGTCATGTAAAGTTACTTAATGACGTCACGGCCAAGTCACCCTTCCGTACCGTTATTAAATTTAATTATACCATCATACGGATCGTTCAGTAGCTATAACATTTTTTTTATTATAGCATTATGTTATGTTTGAATGAAATTTTGGGTCTTGATATTTTAGTGATATTTTAATAGGATTCGTTCACTGTGATACATTGGTATTTCCATGTGAACGCAGTAATGACGCCGCCGCACTGGCTGTAAAAAAGGGTATAAAAAGATAATAGGAAGAGTGGTAGGTAAAATTATTTATAATAAAATAATAAATAAAATATTTATGAGACCCACACAACAAGCCCTTCCTTCTCACGGTACAGTTTGTGAACCCTTTTTTACCAGTTTTCTAATTTGCCGCCCAAAAGTAAAACGACACTCATATTCAAAATTATTATTAACGTTACACGTCCGTGTTTAGATCAAATCAATTCATCTGTACTTAATGTCAACTTGGTCTAGTAAACAAAGAATATGGCGTACTCCCATACACATTTTTATGTCTTTAGACTAAAAATATCGCTAATAATCCAGTATAATTTCCTGAGATTGTAAGTCTAAGATTTTTTTATTAGGGATGCCAGGAATAATTGTTATTAGGCTTCAAAGTTTTGAAGGTTATGTTACTGTTAACGACTTTTGAAAGAAGTCTTAGAGATTTTAATTATTTTATCTACTTAATGAGGTATGCAATTAAGTATGCGTGATAAATATAATGTTTAAAGATATTGAACATTATTCATTTACCTACCTAGTTTAACAGACTAGACTTTTGAATAATTATTATTTTCAATCTGTTACTGCGTAGCAAGATTACAAAACAATATATTTAGATTTGTTGCTGCTATTTCACTGTGCAGGTAAACAGTCGTCCAATATTAGCACAAATATTTTGCAACAATTCCTTACACTAAATAATAACATTAACAACCATAACCTAACAACAATTCTTTACTTACTTCCTCCATAAACTATAATGCATTGTATTCTCTTTGCTATAATGTTTTGTTTATAGGTTTTATATTGACATACCATTTTGTCTATAGTATTATTATATTTAACGCAAGGAGGTTGAATTACGCTTACTGATAAAAAGTTTAATGCCAGTAAGCGTAATTCAACCTCCTTTGCCTTAAAAAAACGGGTGGGAATTAAGCGAAATTCAGCCTCATTTGGTTTGAAATTCATGAAAACACAAATCACAATTTTGACAATTTTCACTGTAGATATAAAAGTTGCAGGAAATATTCTTGAGTACCGAAGCATTAAGGAGGGAGTTTTTGAAATTCCATTTCTAAGGTGGTGAACGGAGGTAGCAATGTTTGCACGCGTGTTACACATCCACGTAACCCCAAAACTGCACACAACGTAGTTTGACAATAACAACCTACAAGTTACACAAGTTGCCTGCCTACTTGACTGAATCTAGGTCACGCACTTTGCACCGACACTAGGCGTCGACGCAGCAGAAGCATCGACCGCCTGCTGCATGAAACCTAATTTTAACAGCACTTTTGATTCACACTTCGAACAATTGTCGCGTCTTTAGTAATAATTAAATTGTAATTTTATTAAATAAACTTAGACTTTTAACAAACATTTTGTATTTTTTTGTATCCTCTGGCTGTAGCCCTCGTAATTCGCGGGCACACCAGCGGCGGGCACACCGGCAGCTAGTTACCAATGTTTGCACCCGGGCACACTGGCGGGGCGCAGCTAGTTACCAATGTTTACACGCGGGCACACCAGTGGAGCGCAGCTAGATACCAATGTTTGCACGCGGGCACACCAGCGGAGCGCAGCTAGATACCAATGTTTGCATGCGGGCACACCGGCGGGCCGCAGCTAGTTACCAATGTTTGCACGCGGGCACACCGGTGGGGCACAGCTAGATACCAATGTTTGCACGCGAGCACACCAGCGGGGCGCAGCTAGTTACCAATGTTTGCACGTGGGCACACCAGCGGGGCGCAGCTAGTTACCAGTATCAAATAACATGCTAAGCTTAATTTTGCTATTTAGGCAAATGTCACATGTGTGTATGATATGAAATGTAACATTTTTTTACCGTCATATAATAAGTACCTACCATATTTTGTATGAGAGCAGTAGATAGACAAACTTGTCCAATATAATATTAAGTGGTAGGTGTGAGTTGTCCGTAATTGCGGGGAGGCAAACCGACCAACTAATCTAAGTTGGATCGCTTTGCTACCGACGGACGAGGTAAGGCTGTGTTCACGTTGGAATTAATATATTAGTAGATTTTTAGCAGTGACACCTGCTTAGTAAAACCATCTTTACATATAAAACGGTTACTCTTTCTTGCAAAATATCTAATTCAGTTATTTTTCCCGAAAACGTTTCTCCTTTTCTTATTTCACTTTTTTTTATATGCCAGAATACTCAATTTTCACATATTCAAATGAACATTTTTTGTTGCTCTTTTTTAAATAACAGATGATTTTTACTACAAAAAAACCTTTCCCCGTTGCTACAAAGGCCGGGCGATTTACTTTCCCGGATGTTCCTTTTCCCGTTGAATCGAAACGTAAAATCATGTAGTAAATGTGAATGTAATTTCTATCACATTACTAGCTTTCGCCCGTGACTTCATACGCGTGGACTACTGTTTATCGCGAAAAAGAGCATTCTATGTTCTTCTAGTATATTAAAAACAAATGCAAAAGTAGGTAGAGCACCAACGCTCTTGATGTTGTTTGACAGACTTTTAATTTCGTTTCCATGGCATTCGTTCCTTACAGAGAGTAATCAATATTTTCCAGTTTGTCCGTGGAAAATTACCATTTTCCGGTATAAAAAGTATTCTTTGTTTTATTCCAGGGTATAAGCTATCTCCATTCCATATTTCATCAAAATCCGTAAAGCCGTTATCGCGTTAAAACTCCCCAAACAAACTAACAAACGTTTTTACTTTTATGTATTGGTGTGGATAATAAAGAAGACGTAATAGTTGTGTAATTTTATCATAAAAGTTACTTGGGTCTTTCAAAACTTTTATTTTTTGTCTGTAACGTACTTGGACAGATGACCATGGAGAAATTATAAATGAACCTGTTTGGTATCGTTTCTTCAACTGATGTGATCGGCCCATTGCCACATTAGTTTGCTAATTCTTTGAGCTATGCTAACTTTACTAAACTTTACCCATTCCAATTGCTAAACCAGCACATTCCACCACCATCCATTAAAAGTGACAGTATACACTCGCCCCTGTTTTTACTCCCACTGGCTCTGTACGTGAGTTTTGATAACTCTTCAGAGGGATAATCATCGTTGCAAATGAGAAAACTATCGGCACGGAAACTAAAGTAAACCCATTTCGTTAGGAAACTGGTGCTTGCAACTGTGTATCTGACTTGATCAGAATAATCACCCATTTCGGGGTGTTTTGGCAATTGTTCTTGAGAACCAGTCTCATTCTAGAATATGGTATAGAACGATCCAACCGAGCCATTCCCACTTCCGAGGTTTGTGAGTGCAGATATGTTTCGCAGTGATTAGCGACTGCTTTGTTCTGGACATATCCCCTTGAATATAAAATTAATGAAAGAACAAGATGATTGCTCAGACGACTACAAGCAACTTGTACTACAAAACACTAGCCTTAAATTGCGATTAGTGAAGCAAGATGATGAGCTAAATGAGGCATTGTGTATTAAAGATGAAATGGAAAAAGAACTGGTACAAAAAATCTCTGATATATGTGAACACTAAAAAGCGCTTAAAATAATACAGATGCATGAGACAAACGCTGCACTATTTGAGCAGTTGCAAAAAACCACACAACTGGAAAATGTTCGAGTAGTGACCCAATTAAATGAAGATGTTGAATACCTAAATAGCCAAATCTTAACATTACAAAGTGATATTATCAACCTGAAAACATAAATAAATAAAAAAGAACCCGAAGAAGGGAAATACAGGAATAACAAAACGGATAACTTAAAGAGGAAGAGTGAAAAAAAGGTGAATACACAAATAAGCAGTAAAAAATGTTCAGAGGAAGAAAAAAGTATGGAAATGCTTTATAATAATAAGCTGGTTACAGAAACAAACATACTATTCATAAAGCCAGGAATACAAAGTACTCCAACATACGCAGATAAAGTGAAGGAAAGCGACGACAAAAATAAAACTACAAATAGTCAGCAGCAAGAAAGTGAACTTGACAAGAGCAATGGAACGAAACATGAACAGAAAAGAATGCTTATTTTATGTGATAGTTATGGGAAAGGACTAGCTAGCTACATGCAACATAATTGCCCGAACTACAATTCAATTGTGTCCATATGTAAGCCCGGAGCTACGCTCAAACAAGTAATATCGGGAGTAGAAGCCTTGACCACCAATATGACTGAAGGAGATGACAAGTTTTTTTTGTATTATCATCGCATCTAATCCAGATAACTATAGTCTGAGCTTAATTAGAAATCTAAGATACTTTTGTCAGTCAAACAGGTTTAAATTACAGTTGACTACACTACCATATTCATATATGTTAGGCCCACAAACTAATATCCATAATGATGGATTACATAAACTAAATTAAAAAAAATTGGACTGTAAACCGCTCTTCGGGTATGTCAATTGTTGATGTAAACCGGTACGACGGCAAATTTTTTACATCTTCAAATGAACTAGCATATAATTATAAAAAACTTTTTGCATACAAAAATAATTAGCAATTCAATTTTTGAGTTCACACATCCGCATAATAACTTAATACTAATATCTTGCGATGTACCCAAGCACTCCGCATGTAATGGTAGAGACACAGTGTTTCCTGTAGAGTCCACTAGTGTTTTTTAGACAACGTCAGAATTCAAAAGTTGAACACTTAAATGCTCCTGATTTTATCCGCTGAATCCCCTTTGGCCTTCCAAAATACGTTTTTTTTTTCTGAAACTACTCCCATTTTTGGATTCATCATTTTTCCGCGGTGCTCTCTCCTTACATAATAATTTCATAAAACTTACGTTCGGTTTGTCAGTGGCTACATATATATTCAGCGTATCACAGGCCAAGTTTTGCACGGATCCGCCAAACCGTTGAGGAAGGAACGGAAAATAAGTTTTGCGCGGCAACAATTTTTTTGCGCCATTTTTTTATCTTGCCGCGATGATGTCATGGTCACGTGATCGGAGTGTATTTACATTATAGGTTGTTTTATAGCGGGGGCATTGAGCGGTTATAGTAATGTATCAAAACTGTAGAAGTGTGAATAATAAAATTTTAATACTACAAGGAATTACTGCCGCTTATAAGCCAGATATTTTAATTTTAACTGAAACTTGGCTTACACCCAATGATGTTGACTGAATTATATTACAAGGCTATAACCACGCCAATCAATTCGTAAGGAAAATGCGTATACACAGAGGAGTATCTATTTTTACAAACAATAAAATTAAAACTAAAAAATGCAAAAATATAGATAATCTAGCAGTTGAATACGAATGTGAGCTGGTAGCGATAGAAGTGAGCCTTTATAAAAGCCAAAAACTTACGCTTATTGGTATTTATAGGACGGGTAAAGGTAGTTTTCAAGTATTCTCTGACACAATGTCAAAATTATTCAATTTATTGAGGGACAATTCGTACGGAAAAGTTATCTTAGTAAGGGATTGGAATGTTGACTTCCTAGTAAACTCAAATAATAAAATAACTTTGCCTAGTGGCTTTAAAAATCTTGTAGATTTTCCAACAAGAATAGATGGTGATACTGAAACTTCTGTTGATTTTGTAGTCACAAATATAGATGAGAGAACCATAAGTGTTTGTGGAATTGCTGCTGGTGTATCTGACCACGATGCGCAATTGGCCAAGATTAAATGGGAAAAAGCGAATAACTCCAAAAATATATTTGTAGAGAAGCGTTCTTTTAGTACCGAAAAAATATTTAATTTTTGCAACGCGATGCGATATGATTGGGATAGTATTTTTGGCGAATATGATGAGCACACATTTGATAAATTCATGAGCAAATTCAATTGGAATATGAATTAATTTTTTCCCTTAACTAAAATTAAACTTAAACCACAAACAAAAACTCCATTGATATGTGATGACTTGATTAGAATGTAGAGAGATTTACATGATTTATATGAATTTCAGAGACAATATACTCAAATTTCGGAACTAGATTTAATAGATAAAAAGATAAAGAAAGTAAATAAGTGCATTATAAATAAAAAGAGAGAATATGTAGAGCACCGTATAAGAAATTCAAAAAACCCAAAGAAAGAGGCATGGAAAGTAATCAAAGAAGACACTAATAAAGCTATCAAAGAATGGAATTGGGATCTATTAAATAACGAATATAATTTACAAATACCAGATGAAAAAATACCCGAGTATATTAATAACTATTTTATATCAATAGGAAAAGAGCTTATTGTAAATAATGCCCCCAGTAGAGAAAATGCAATTTCCTTTTTACAACAAGTCGTAACAGAACTACCTGACTATGAATTTCAACACATTTACCCTAATGAACTAATGAAGATAGCAAAAAATAAAATTTGTAATTCAGACACTAAAGACTTATTTGATATATAAGAAACTTTTCTTTGTCAAATTATACAAACATTATCTGATCATTTAACATATCTCATAAACAACATTTTAAACTCAGATTGTTATCCTGATACTTTGAAGATGCGTCGCCTCATCCCTCTGTAAAAGGTGACACAAGAAACATATAGACCTATAGACCTATAACTATTGTTCCCACTATTTACAAACTATTAGAAAGTATAATATCAAAGGCAATAATGACGCATCTGAACAAACACCATGCAGTATCAGACTGTCAGTATGCATACAGGGTAGGAAAGTCAACCACATGTGCAACACATGCTTTCTTGGATAAAGTAGTTTCATGTTTAGAAGAGAAACAAAAGGTAGCTGGCATTTTTATTGACTTATCGAAAGCTTTTGATTCTGTTGACCATCAACTGCTAGTTTATAAGCTTAGTGTATACGGCATAAGAGGAAAAAGTAAACTACTATTAAAATCATTTTTAAAAGATCGGCAACAATCGGTAGAAGTAAGGAATAATGGTAAAACAATAAGATCAGATCCACAGACACTACATGTTGGAGTACCACAAGGGTCTTCTTTGGGAAACACAATGTTTATTATATTTTTAAATTATATGGTCCATCTAAAGTTAAAAGGAGATCTCATTCAGTATGCGGATGACACAACTATTATTGTTACCGGTGATACTATAAATGATTTGCAAGATAACAATAAATACAATATGGAAATCCTAAGCAGATGGTTCATCATGAACGGTCTTAAATTAAATGCAAATAAAACTAGTATCGTAATTTTTAATGCCGTCTCACTGATCCAACAAGTTGTATCAATACCTACACATAACGGACATATTCTGAGTAGCGTAAATTCAGTTAAACTACTCGGATTTGAATTGGACCCGGCTTTGACCTGGAAAGGACATGTACACTCTACATGTAACAAAATGGCCAAAGGAATTTATGCCCTGAAACAACTAAGACCAATAGCTTCAGAATGCTATCTCAAAGAAGTGTATTATGCTTATATTCATTCTATTATGTCTTACGGAATTATTCTGTGTGGAAATTCTACAGACAATGAACGCATATTGAAAATGCAAAAACGGGCAATCAGAGTCCTAGTCAAGGCCAAGTTTAGAGAATCCTGCAGAGGTCATTTTGAAAGTCTTGGCATTCTTAACTCGGTATCAGTTTATATTTTGGAGGTATTAAAATACGTTCAAACTAATATACATACGAGTACATTTGAAATACGCGGTGAAAACACCAGTCGAAGCATCCGCAACAAAAACGTTTTAGTACCGGTCAAACATAGACTAAATTTAACAAAGAAAATGCCGAAAGTAATTGGCATAAGCCTATATAATAAACTACCAAATGCTATAAATCTGCATGTGTTTTGCTCGAGTGTAAAATGTCTGCTTATGTTTAAAACGATTTATGCAACGGTATTATCTATACCTGTTTACCATTGCATAGTGAGATATTGAGTGACGTTAAAGCAAGTTGTAGGCAATTGTGGCGCGAGTATTTTGATGGAAGTTCATTAACAAAAGGGATATGGTATAGAATCATCCAATGCCAACCTCCTCGTTACCCGTGGTTTGACGAACATGACTGGAATAGGCGAAATATTTTAGCACGGCTGCGACTTCGCTCCGGACACATTCCGTCAAACAAATTCAAATGCTTGATGAGTCTAACCCATACACCTAACTGCCCGGAGTGTAATACTGTGGAAGATGTTCACCATGTGTTGACGGAGTGTGTTCGGAACGAGGCCCAGCGACAGGACATGAGACTTGTATTCGATAATAAAACTAATGTTGGCATATGTAACGGCATCTTGGCTTCCCCGCTATCGGATGAAGCCAAGATGTTGGTTAAACTTTATTTGAGTATTATATGAGTCCGTAACCGTACTCACTAATTGTTACCTAGACATTAAGTAACAATAAGGTGATTCTACTTATGGGGGTGACATGGTCACTGCGTCAGAAAACTCCCTTCTAAATAAAGATATAAAAAAAATAACAAAAACGATTTATAATATCAAAGAATATTTTACAAATGACTATCGTAGTTTTAAAGTAAATAATGAATTAGAGTAGGTATATGATTGTAACTTTTATTTCTAATATGCATTAATTGACTTCTGTACTTTATTGTTATTTTTCTTTACTTTTTATTTTTGACGATGCCCCTTTACAGCGAAATTATTATTATTAAATAATAGACTAAGTATTACGAATTATTATAATTTACTTTATTAAGACTATATTAAACATATAAATATGCGACCAGACACTGCCAAAGTGCTACGCTAAATATAGTGATTATAATACAAGAATTGTTAAATTATAGAAATTACTATTTAAAATATGATGTTCAGACGATTCTATAGATTGTACCATTGATTTTTATAAACTAAATATAACAATGCAATGTATGTTCAATCTAAGATAATAAATGATTCTATTCTATTCTTCTCGTGTCTATAAATGTGACCAAAATATGCTGTTTTACGTTTCTTAATTGTGATTCCAGCTGTTTATTCATTCTATTAAGTACTTCTTTATTCGTTACCATGTCTGTCCATGAGATCTTTAACAAAGCTAGTAACTAAATATAGATAAAAAACAGCTTTGTAACGGTTGAATACTTTAGGTATAATTTAAGTCCTGGAATCCCACTAATGATAATAACACTCGTTAATTCAAGAGTTCTTTGGTATATTTGTTATCCTACCACAGACAAAATAAAAATAAAAGCAGTAATAAATAAGTTAATTTAAATACATATAAAAGGAAGCTTTTATGCATTAGTCATGTCATAATGAAACTTAGAACGGGCTATCCCACTTAAATGCGAATACATACAACATTTCGTGACTTTGCTGTTGACCGTTGAAGAGTTCCTTCATCTGGAGCTGATCCTGGGTGTCAATTCAGGTCATGCTTACTTTGGATAAGAATAAGTTAGTTATTCTAATTCAGCTTGCAAGATTTGACCTAAACAAACATACATGCAGACATACATGCAATTTTTTCAAGTAAGTTAAAAGCTTTTAAAAATAGGAAAAGAAAAGCAAAATCAAAGTGTACTGTGGGTGTTGGAAGTGTGTTTGATGAGTGTCTAGGTGTATTTCATGTGTGTAATGTAAAATTAAAACTAACAAACCATTAAACAGAATTGTTTAGTTTCAAGTAAAGTAAGCGTCGACGGTGAATCGACACACGGTTCGAAGTTCCGCCGGCGAAACTTCGAGCTTATCTCTTTGAACAGCCCCGCAGCAGACGTGGCGCGTGCAGGTGCATTCCTGGAACCGATCATTATCATCATAATCAGCCTATCACGTTCCTACAGTCTTCTAGTATTTTAAATGATTTCTGTCCGTCTGTCTGTATGTTCGCGAATCTCGTAAAAACTATCTATTAGACCTATGGCAATGCGTGAAGATGTGTGATTGAACCCTCAGTCTATCCGTGTCCGACAAGCATGTGGGTGTTTTTTTTTAATTGTTATTTTGCAATCATTGGCAGTTAGACAATTTGTTACTAAGTCAATTACTATAATATTAAGTATGTACTACTGCAATAGTATCTTTAATTATAGATACTGCGCTCATTATTGTTATTATATACAAATTACTGTAATACATAATTGTTGTAATAATTAAATACATTTTTTATTTAAATTGTAAGCAGTTATAAAATCTGCAGTTCCATCTAAATAAAAGATTGCACTGCGCTTGGTGTGTTGAGAAATTAGATATTAAGCAACAAAAATAATCTGTTATTTGAGAGCTCAATATGAGCGGTAGCTGTAGCTACCAAAACCAAAACCAAACTGCACAAAGAGCCTTTAAACATTTTCTAGTTTTCTACATCGATTCTCATTGCAGCATACCTGGACTTTCTTCTCCTTCGGTCTAGTGCGTCGCCTAATTTTCAGACATTTCGGTCTTCTGTCCACGCACCTGCACCGTCTATTCTGTTTCCTGCGCTTTGCTGACTCTTGGAGTCGAGCCTTTATGTTGGTCCAGGAGATCTGGATGCTGGGTTCGTCACAGGAACATGTGGAACCTGGGCTTATAATGAGATGTGGTTGTCCATTACTACTGGCTAGTAGTAGCCCGGTGTCACCTGACGGTTATTCTCGATCTCGACTGAAGACTTCCAGATTTTAGTTACCAGGAAACAATAACGCTGGTAGAGTGTTTTTATTAATGAAAGTAACCGTTTGACTGGCTTTAAAACTAGTCCTACGTTTGACAGGGAGCAGGTCAACAAAAAACTGCTCTCGAATGTCAAGCACCCGCAGAAAGTACAAATATATTTACTACTTTCCACTTGAATAAGGGCCTGGTTATTGTACTGGAGACATGAAAGTTGGTTTTAGAGAGCTATTATGTGTATTCTGTATACCTAACAACAGTACCGTGACATACATAATGACTGAAAGACAACAACTGCCCTCTCTGCCTAGAGATTTGAAAGAAGACATTATTCCTTGGTATTAGTGGGTATTTCAAGGAATAAATTGATTATAAATCTCTCAGATTATAAATGAGTTGAGAGTATTATTAAATTACTATAACTCACCCATTCTTCTGTTAAAATTGTAATAAAAATATATGTGATTTAATATAATTGTTTTGTCGTGGCCATCGTGAATTCGATGCCAAAACTCAAATACTACTTACCGGCTCAATTGATAAAACATTATGCTTAGGGTATAAACATACCAATACGGTGTATGTCATAGGCGATCTCTTTTGATAATATCTTTTCAATTAATGTTTATGTCTGCTTAAAATAGGTTTAAAAAGACATAAAAATGGGATATCCAGCCTCTAAATCAAATCGATAAACGATAGATATACCAAATGGTTACTATTTAATTTTGAAAACTGACATGAGTGTTATTCATATTGAAAAACGGCTTATAAAAGCACCGGTTAGCTCCGCACCTACGAAGGTTTTCGTCATTTATTATCTATGGCGGTGCGTGCAAGACCGCAGGTGCGCGAATTCGCTGTGGACTGGATTTTGGCACCATAATTTACTTTACATTAGCACCTAACAAATTTAATGTGTTTTTGTTGATCAAAAGTTGTATCCTGATTACAAATGTCCAACAGCAGTATTCATCAAGGAAACAGCAAAGAGCATGACGAACGAGATTTTACCAGAAAAAAATAAGAAAATATTACGTCATATTTTTTGACATTAAATGTAAGTTCCTATTGCATGAGTGTAGATAAAGTAGTGTATGAAACGGCACACTAGTAATTAAAACACTAGATATTATTAAAAAAAAATGTTTTTTAAACTCACTCTCGTGTTTTAATATCCCTTACTATGCAACCGTTTCATAAACTACTATTAAATGGTTACTAGTAGTAAATTCCTTCTGTAGACGTACACGTAGCCGTATGTCATCACTAAGCTTTGCTATTGAAGCGCTTAATCTCAACAAATAACTCCCCAATCTGCGTCACAGTCGGGATTCGCAGAAATACTTCGGGACTAAAAGACAAACTCAAATAACCAACTAAACTACAGCCCGCGTATTAATTATTTGTTTGTCGAACTAACCAAACGGCGTTGTTGATTTGTACTGAAACTTAAATGGGAAGTCACTAAAGGTATCCCTAGAACGGTTATAATTGCTTATAAAGCACTTTAACTTATGCTTGACAAAAGTTTGGATCGCTAAATGCACTTGACAAGCAAACTACGTGCTGGATGTTGATCGGTCCGGGCTGTTATTGATTTATAGAATAATATAAATGTCGGTAAACCATGTCAGAAGTCCTCGGGTGGCCTGAAAAACTCTGACACCAGAGGCCAGCACTATTTCACACGACGAACAAACAATTTATGATAATTTAAATTGTGTATTTGTTAGGCAATGTTTTTTTTTTAGTTATATTGTGTGGTTGTATATTGCCATGTCAGAAACATTCGAACGGCCTGACAAACTCTTACCTCGTACGACAAACAAATAAACATAGGCAAAATAAATAAGTATATCACTAAAACATCATGGCAAGCATACCTTTAACAAATGATGAAGTTATCATTTTGTGAATGTTCATACGTAAATAATAATTAATATGTTTAATGTACTTATCTTTGATTTAGAAAGAGAGAAAACAGCAGTCATAGCTCTTAAAACTCACAATAACAGTTATGTTTTAACAAATAACTTATTTCATGCCTTGCTTTGATTTAGCAAGTTACTAGAGCAGCAGTCACAGCCGTAGAAACTGACAGTAATAATTATATTATGTTCTACCGTTTTTAGGAGGAAGTGAAAAATTAAAACCTCAGGGAGTCAGCAATCAATCTAGAATCAGTTGCTTTGCCTCGTAGTTTAGGGTATTGTTTTGTTCTTAGTGTGAAATGGGGTTTTCTTAGTGTCAGGGCATTTTCAAGCTAGTGCATGGCCAGCTACAGGTAACACGCAAACAGATTATCTACAGACACATTCATTTCAGAGCGTGCTGGCAGTACGCTCCAACCCAGGCCTATTCTAAGCTTAGAGTCTTTCTTCAACCTCGTCATCGCATGACAAGTGATACTGTGGTCAAACGCTCGCCAATCACTATCACATCACTACATCACACCAACATTATAAATGTGAAAACAACTCAGTCTCTGCATATCTCTCTGTAGTGCATTTCACGACTAAATGATTGAACCGATCTTGATAAAATTTGAAAAAGAAATAGTATGTATTTTGACGAAGGGGTCTACCCGGTGTTCTTCAGTAGAGACCGCGACTCGGCAAACGTACTTTAGTTTATCCTCCAGTTAGGTGGAGCGACGATATAGGTACGCAAAATAGCTGGCAGCAGTTGGAAAAGAAGAGCCAAAGATCGGGTTCAGTGGCGTGCCAAAGAACTTTGTCCAGCTCGGGACTGACACGGGCTGATAATGATGAGAAAGGATACAGTTTTTTTTAATCTTCTTTAGAGCACTTAAGAATCGAGAACCATCATTACCTGCCATGCTACGTACAACTCCCGTGGTGAACTTTATATTACGGTAGTTTGCAAGTTGTGGCGGCGCCTAAAAGTGTTTCTCGACAATCGGCACGAGATGCCGCGAGATTGAGCCGAGCTATAATTTTGATGCAAGTAGATGCTCAGCATGTCTGGAAGTATCTTCTGTACAGATTTAGGTACCCAAGTAGTGGAATGCAAACATTCTATTGTGTTCCATTTTACTGGGACCTTAGTTAGATATTATATCGGTAAAATCTTTATTGAAACACTACTGAAACAAAGAACCTATAACTAGCTTAAAAAGTGCAACAGTGGGCTGTTTTATCACTCAGAGCTATGTCTTGCAGACAACCGTGCACGGAGTGGAATAACGAGAGCTTTATTGAATTAACGCGACTAACAAGGTCGAGATATTGCTGCGACGTGGCGGCCGATCGGCATAGCATTGTGTAACTGTATGTGCGAGGCTTGTGCGTACGAGCGGATCGGCATATCTTGGGTGGTTCACTTTTGTACTGTCGATGTAGACTTCGTCTGTTAATTTAAACCTAAAGAAGGTTTTATTTATATTCTAGACTAGCTGCACCTGCGGCTTCGCACGCGTGTCCATTTCTCAAGGTTAAAAGAACTCTATTACTATTCCAAGACCTAAAATACCAACATACCAACATTTAAACAAAATTCCATCAGCTGCCAAAAAAAAATTATCGTTTGCTCGACTTCTAATCATCGGATTGAGATAATAACATCACCAGTTTTTAAGTCAAACCCTAAGCTATCCAACAAAACCACATCGCAATCGGTCCAGTAGTTTTTACGCGATGCGTGAACAAGCTAACAGATAAACAGACAGACACGAATTTTAAAAACGTTATATTATTTTTCAGTAGCTTATTTTTAGTACCCTAAGTCGTTTATTTTTTCATGATCCTCCTTTTACAGATTTTTTGGGACTTACTGTTTTATTTAAATACCATTCACTTTTAGGCAGACAAATAAAAATATGTGTTTTATTACATTATTTTAATCATACATATTAAACAGTACCGTTACATACCTATTGACTGACTGACTGACTGACTGACTGACTGACTGACAGACAACGCCCAGCCTAAACCGGTGGACCTAGGTATTTGAAATTTGGAGGAATATTCCGTGAGTATCCTAGAGGTGATCAACGGAAGTTATTATAAACTGTAAATAATGAATACCAACTCCAAATAAAGTGCCCCTATCCTGCGAGGACCCTTTTATTTACCGGTATGAAAAGTACCCAATGTCCCACCTCGTAGTATGAACTCAAATCATACCAAGTTTAATTTTAATTCATTCAGTAGTTTCGGTGTGATGCGAGTCCAGGATACATACAGACATACAACAGACAAAAATGAAGAATAATAACAGTTTTGACTTCAGTAAGAATAATAAAAAAAGCTTTTATCTCCAAAAAATGATTACTAAATATCTTCAACGTACAGAGTTTGGACCCATATCCCGCAGGAACCCTTTATTTATTCGGTAAAAAGTATCCTTAATTTTCACTCATCATATAAACTACGAATGTGCCAAGTTGCATCAAAATCCGTGCAGTAGTTTCAGCGTGATACGTATTCTTTTAAATAATTTTCAATCCCTACCCTGCGGGAACCCTTTAATTTATCAGGATGAAAAGTATCCAATGTCCTACCACGTAGTATGAAATCAAATCATGTCAAGTTTCATTTGAATTTATTCAGTAGTTTCGGATTGTTGCGTGGCCAGTATACAGACAGACAGAATGACAAAAATAAAAATAAAACAGTTTTGGCTTGAGTAATGAATACAAAACAGACACCAATTTTTTTTTAAATATCTTCAAAGTACAGAATTTGGACACCAATCCTGCAGGAACACTTTGTTTTTTCGGAATGAAAAGTATTCTCAATTTTCACCTATAATATAAGCTATGACATCAAAAATCTAAGATGCATCAATATCCGTTTAGTAGTTTCAGTGTGATAAGTATTCGTATAAATAACTTTCAACCCCTATCATACGGGAATTCTTTAAGTCCTACCTCGTAGTATGAACTCAAATCATACCATTTTTTTTTAATTCTTTCAGTAGTTAAGGCGTGATGCCTAGCCAAGATACAGATAGACAAAAATGAAAAAAAAAACAGTTTTGACTTTAGTACGGAATACAGAACAGCCTCCAAAAAATTTTTATAAAATATCTTCAATGTACAGAATTGGACCCGTTAAGTTTTATTATAAGTATAGATCTTAGTGTTTTTTTTGCCAGCTTCATTATCTCTCTGTCTCTCCCAAAGAACGCCACTGAGACCGGTTATGCCTCTTCCTTTCAATCCGCAGTAAGCCATCTTGCATCATCATGCATCTTGATTTTGCCCGCTTTCTTGCACTCTTTCTCAATAATTTAACAATATTATTATTTTACGGTTATTGTAGATTTGTTTGGTCATTTCTTTTTGGAGACAACTATCGGTTTGATTATTAGTAATAAAACAATCCTTTGGTCGATTAATCGTGCTCATTCAAAATTGCTATTCCACTGCACCAAATAACCCGTATAACTTACTCAAGCAAACAACTTTTTAGTCACACGAGGATCGTCCGGGCGTGAAATTGGATCTCTGGAATCGATGACCTAATTTGCGAAGGTTCAGTGATATATTGTTCTGGCATTCCTCTCGAAAATGGAAGGAAATTATTCAGTTTCAATAACTATGCAATAGGTACATACTTAAAACAGATCGAAGGAAGTTAACCAAATAGACTTAGACTAATCAGAGTAGTATACCTATATATGTGGTTGTTTGACGAGAATTTTCATTGTCCTTATCTGTTGAGTCAAAAATTTCGATTTATTTGTTGAAATAAATATTTAACGGAAAGTTAAGACTGCGGAAGGGTTTGAATGCACGATCAAATTTTTACTTGGAAAAACGCCTAAAGCCACTTGAATGTTTGTGATATAACCACTGAGCAACTGATACACACTCATACACACATTACCAAGTATTTTTTCATCTGTTCCTTTATTCCGATTTAAATCACCATTGTCGATAAATAACGTGCCAATCAATCAATACAAGTCTACTATCTAGCCATAATACATAACATTACCACTGAGAAAAATCGTAATAACTTAGATCATATTATGATTAAAAAATAACTTATCAGCATACGTAAGCCATCAGTGTCAATAGTTGTACAACATTAGGTTTAAAACTATGCTCTGAGCTACGCGTTTGACCGAAAAATTGTTTTAAAACATTATTTTGACACATAATGAAAATGTGTAGAGCATTTGTCTGGTCCTGGTGTCACTTTGCCATAATACATCAACTCGATGAGTCTCATTATCGATAGTGAGGAAGAGCGTGATTTTTACGAGTTCACTTGTTTTCTGACCAAGATACGAATCGGTACGACTTGTTTTGTATCGAGTCGGTTTTGGCTCAATCCCCAAATAAAATACGATAAAAAATGAGCCAGCCAACTCCAAAACAAAAACAGGATTTGATAATTACATGACAAACGTTGGTAGGGATGCCTACTGCGCCTTATGAATAAATATGTTAAGTACATACCTACCTAAGTGATTCTGATTTCACAATGTGCGCCCACCCATATATAAAATAATGCTGTTTTAAATTAGGAAACGATTGTTTACTCGGACTAACAAATTATACATTTTGCCGTAAAAATGATAATTTTTTGGCGCGAGACGGCGAGAGGTGGATACTTTCTCTTATATGCCGAAGTTTTTAAAAGGAGTTGGAGTGTTTGTTAGATGTAAAAACAAACTAAGTACAAAGGTACTTAGCTGGTCCATTGATGTGTATGAAAATGGAATGTATCTAGGTAGGTACTTTGTTGCTCATATGGAAACTCTGCCTGACCTCCCATGAAGTGAAGGAAGTCACTAACACGGTGAGGATGAAGAAGGATCATTTTGATTTTGTGTACAGTTTTTGTCCTGCAGTAGTGCGTTGTCGAACTTCTCAGTAGCTAGAGCTATTGGTTGAACAGCCCTGCCCTCCAAATAGCCCTTGAAAGGTTGGAGTTCGGGGTAGAAGTTACACGTGCGCAAAAGTAGAAAAGAGTAAATATATCTAACAATAAAACGCAGTTTAAGTAAAACATACAAACCTTTGAAAAAGTCAAGAAAATTTATTACTTTTCGTATCCTAAATAGTTGAAACCAAATTTATTAATGAAACGTAAAATCCTTCTAAGATGATTAATTTAGAACCTTTAAAAATATGTAGAACTAGCTTACCCGCCCGCGACTTCGTCCGCGCGGACTACAGTTTATCGCGAAAAAAAGATTCCTATGTTCTTCTAGGATATTAAAAACTAATGCACAAGTAGGTATAACACCAAAGCTCTCGTTTTTTTAACAGACTTGTTATTTCGTTTCCATGGTAACCGTTCCTTACAGCGAAGAATCAACATTTTCCAGTTTTCCCGAATAAAACTTACAATTTTCCTGGATTAAAAGTATTATGTGTTTTATTCTAGGTATGAGCTATCTTCATTCCAAATTTCACCAAGATCTGTCCAGCCATTATTGCGTGAAAGCTCCCCAAACAAACAACCAAACAAACAAACACATAAACAAACAAACAGACGTTTCACTTTTATATATTGGTATGGATTATTATGTTTTGTTTCCTATATAATGTTTATCTTTGTCCAATTTATCAGCTAAGGTTTTCTTATACCACACCCTCGCCGGGTTAAACAGACTATGGACACAGGTTGGCAGCCGCAGGAGTAACCAAGCAAAAGCATGTGCAAGTAGGGTTTCATCGCGGAGACGCACCGCAGTGTGATTGTGTGTCCCTTCACAGACCATGTCACACTTGATGACATTCCCTGATTGCCCTTTATCATGCGATTTCAATGATTTCATGGAAGCTACAGACTGGGCAGTTGAAGTTACAGTGCATTGGTCAAAGCATATTATGTCTACTCAACCATTGACTCGAAAATAAGAAGATTCCTTACATGATAATAATTATAGAAAGAGCTTTTTTAGAGATTTAATGTCGCAGACCTCATTAACTATTTAAATTCAAACAAGAGGTTTTCAAGATGTTTATTTACATTTATTATATTTTTAGGGTTCCGTAGTAAAAAAAACGAACTCTTATAGTTTCGATTTGTGCGGCTGTCCGTACGTCTGTACGCCACAGCCATTTAACTTAAATTCTATTAGTATTACAAGGTTGAAATTTGGCACAATCTTTATAAACGCTTCCTAAGATTTTTTTGTGATATTATTTCCATACAAGAAACGTGAAGAAATATTTTTTTTTTGTTCCCTGTTGAGTGAGGTCTCGTCGGATAGATCTTTAAAAATTATGATTAGGTTTCAAAGAAGTTCCAAAAAAAAACAACTTTACGTCATAATACCAATTTACTAACATAATTATCATATCTAAACTTAATTAGTATACAAGATATAGCTGACCAAGTTAGACTAACTTTGTTGCCATAAAACATAGAAACTACCTACTGGACCGATAGCAATGCGGTTTTGTAGTTTGTTAGCTTATGATCCTGGCTACGGTACCCTACTTCTATGTGTGTTTAATGCGCACTTGGCCCATTTTTTATTATATTATGTAACATTTTATTTATTCAAAACTCTCTCGTAGGTACTTTATATCACATGAAAGTCTAATTTGTTCATATTTCCTGCAAATTTGTTCATATTTCCTGCCTATCCTGCCTATTGGATTCCCACAGCTGGGACCAATCAGTACCAATGACTTTTCTAAATTAGTGCGGTTTTCCATCAGTCCGTGCTACGGAGGGCGCGACACAACTGGCTGGATTCCGCTTGAGATAGAGAAGAGACACATGGAAGACAATGGGGGAGACCAATCGGATGGCCTATGCCCAGCAGTGGGACATACAAATTTAACAAAAAAAAAACTACACAAACAATGTTGATGAAATCTAAATAGTACCAAATTGTAGATTTATTTTTTCAAGAAAAATAAGCATCTAATTCGGTTCATAAATTCCGAAATTACGAGAGAATACTTTTGTAATACCAAAATAAATTTTACTAATAAAAAAACTAAACCATTTTTGATTTAACTGATATGAGACTCCAATGAAAATCTATCCTTTTAAATGAAACAAAAATCATTAAAATCGGTTCAGAAATCCTGCGTCCTAATCCTCCTACGAGTAGAAAATAACAGAATCATTTTTTGTAATAAAAAGTGTGAAAATCGGAGTTCTACACTTTTAAACAAAAAATATATAACTATCCATATCGGTTCAGAAGTTTAGAGATAAGAAGTAACAAACATACAAAAAAAAACATAATAAAATCACAGATGACTTGATGAGAACCTCCTCTTTGTTTGTTGGGGAGCTTTCACGCAATAGCGACTGGACGGATGTTGATTAAATTTGGAATGGAGATATCTTATGCTCTAGAATAAAACAATGTATACTTTTAGACACTGTGATATGGACGAAGAGAAGACTTGACGAAGTTTACCAAATGCTGCCCATCCCAGCTGAATTCTCCTATCGGCTTCCCTCTCAAGATTGTTCTTACCCAATTCCACAGTTTCCCCGAGGTAGACATATTCCTGCACAACATCAAGAGTACACCGTTAATGACAACTGGTCCCGGGGTAATGAGGTAGTTAAACATTACCTTAGTTTTGTCTATATTCATGCCAAGCCCGACTCGTCGAGAGGCGTCAGCTAGATCGGTCAGCATTCGCTCAAGTTCCGGCAGCGATTCAGCCATAAGAACGATATCATAGGCGAATCGTAGATGTGAGATGTACTCGCCATTTATGTTTATGCCCATACTTTTCCAATCCAGCGTCTTAAACATGTCTTTAAGGGCGTTAGTGAACAGTTTCGGAGATATAACATTCCCTTGTCTCACTCCCCTGCGAAGCTGGATATGCTTAGTCGGCTGGTTCTGTAGTTGTACGAACATGATCGCAGCATCATACAAGCATCTCAACACCTCGAAGTATCGCCAGTCCACTTGGCATCGTTGCAGGGACTCCAGCACAGCCCATGTTTCGACGGAGTCAAAGGCTTTCTCATAGTCCACAAAAGCAAGAAATAGGGGCTAGTTATACTCTTCGGTCTTCTGTATAACCTGCCGCACTGTGTGAATGTGGTCTATGATCCCGTAACCCCCCCACCCACCCCCCCCCCGAAACCCAGCCTGCTCAGGAGGCTGAAATTCGTCAAGTCTTCTTGCTAGACGACTCGTGATAACCCTCAAAAACAGCTTATAGACGTGGCTCAGAAGCGAGATGGGCCTGTAGTTTTTTTGGGAGTCTTTTATCTCCTTTTTTGAAAAATACAACTACCACAGTGCCTAAAGTCTTCAATACGTGCTTCCTACCAGTCATGACCTACGGAGCCGAAACGTGGACACTCACGGTGAGATTGGTTCATAAGTTAAAGGTCGCTAAGCGAGCTATGGAAAGAGCTATGCTCGGTGTTTCTCGTAAAGACAAGATTCGTAGCGAAGTAATCCGACAGATAACCAAAGTTACCAAAATAGCTCAAAGAATTAGCAAGCTGAAGTGCCAATGGGCTGGTCATATCTTTTTTTTTTAATTACGGACTAGGCAATCGTTGGACCACGATCTCACCTGATAGAAAGCGATGATGTGGTCGAAGGTGTAGCACGCTTGCCTAGTAGATACCTATTGACTTTTGACTTGATATTGATATATCTCTCGAAGAACCGACAACCGTTGGGGTAAACGAGTTCTAGAGTGAAGACCGTGCTTAGGCAAACGTAGTGTAGGGCGCCCGCCAGCCAGGTGGAGTGACGACTTGAGAAAAACGGCTGGCAGGATTTGGATGAGAAAAGCCGAAGATCAGGCTCAGTGGCATTCACTAGGAGAGGCCTACGTCCAGCAGTGGATGAACATAGGCTGATGATGATGATGATGATGATGATGATGATATTTTTTATCCCGGATAATTGTAAGGTGCCACGGGAAAACTGTAAAATGTTGATTACTCGCTGTAAGGAATGGTTGCCATGGAAACAAAATAACAAGTCTGTCAAAAAACGTCACGAGCATTGGTGCTTTAACTACGTTTGCATTGGTTTTTAATATCCTAGAAGGGCAAAGGATGTTTTGTTTTTACGATAAACAGTAGTACGCGCGGACGAAGTCACGGGAGGGAAAGTTAGTGGCTAATATCGTTTAATGCTCTTTAACTTTTATTATTATGAACCGCTAGTTATACTTACAAACGTAAAGCAATGTAATGTGTGCTTAACTTTTCAATACGAAATTTTTAATATGAAAATGGGTAATTTGCATTTAACTTTGAAGCATAAAAGAAAAGAAAGAAAAAAAAAAGAAAAGAAAAATCGTTTATTCAACACTTATCAAAAAAAGTAACAAATTAACAAATAAATTAAACATATAAATCTAAATGTTGAAAGGGTCATGCCTCAGAAAAATGCCAAGCATCTTCGACACTTGACGCTGATTAGAGATGGAAATAAAAACTATGTTTATTAATATGTAACCTTTTATTAATATGCAAAATAAAGTTCTTCAATCTAAGTCATAACTATGACACTGGCCACTTATAAGATAAAATTATGATTAAATAGCGTAACTAGGATTTTTAATTTCTGAATGAAACAAATTGAATTTCAATAACGTTCATTACAGTTCAGCAATTGTGAAATCATCACTATCTTCATTTATTCGTCTCCTGTAAAACTTTCCATACATATAAAAATTTTCGATCTCTTGCAGCGTCCTTCCTTTAGTTTCTGGTACATATTTCCATATAAGTAAAGCACACAAAATTGCGTTTACGCTATATAGCAGAAACGTTCCAGATAAGTTGATATACAAGAACAAATATGGAGAAAGTTTTAAAGACGACGTGTGTAATATGCATGTGTATATAACATACAGAGCCCCACCTAAGCCTCGATGTTTTACAGGCATGAGCTCTGCAGCTACTGTGAAAACCACAGAGTTTATACCCAAACTACAACAAGTCATATACGCTACCAAAAAATACAGGCATAAAATGGAATCTTTCGCCAAAACACCTGCACTTTGCATATAAGTAACAACACAAGCGCCCAACAAACATATCGCCGTACCCAAAGCGCTTAGTAATACCACTGGCTTGTTATCAAAACGTCGAATTAAGCCAGCTGCTATAATATAACCTACGAATAAAATAGAACTCATTATAATACCTCCTGTAACAGCCGCGTTCTTGTTCAAAGTCACTTTTTCTATCATATCTGTTGAATATATCAGAATGACCATAACTCCGCTCCAATACATCAAGTTTAGAAGGACAAATATGTGTACGCTCGGTATATAGAAGTCTCTACTTGTTACGGTCTTCCAGAAAGTGTTTAAAGTATTTTTTCTACTGCATGTGTCACTTCGTAAGATTTCCTTCTGAGCGCTGATAAGTTCTTCCAACTCCTTCTTAGATATGTCGTCGTTGCCTCTCAACCACTGGAAAGCACGTTCACATTTGTCGAATTCTCCTTTACAGGCCAACCAAAACGGCGATTCAGGCCACATACACGCTACAGGCAAAGCAACTAAAATTGGTGCACACATTACTAAGCCAATTGTCTTCCAATGAAGATAACGTGACATTATTCCTACCAGTGCCATCCCTAAGACTTGTACTATGAAAAAAGATACCAAAAATACGTTTCTGTACTTGGGGGTAACCATTTCGCCAATGCTTAGCATGCTGACAGCCAGAATGCTGTTGGTTCCCAATCCGTGAAAAACTTCGCTTAGAAGTATGTGGACTATGCTGGTGGCGGCACAGACTAGAATCCATCCCATAATGATGAGTACACAGGCGGCGATGAAAGCAATCTTCCTGCCTCGCCATTGCATGATGACTGGCATCAAGACACTCGGTATACCGGCCAGTCCATGAAGTGAGCCTGAAAAGTCAATGATTCCTTTATCAGCAATATGTAAAATGAAAGTTAAGGATGAGAAGTAAAAATACCCGAAGCGGGAGGGACTACACCAAATGAACGTTAACTATTTACAAATCAAAGGACAAATTAATTTTCAGTTGCTCACTGACTAGTGATGGTATCACGCATTTCTTCTGAAAAACATAGGAGAAAACATAGACCTTCGTGAACAAGATGATTAGATGTGGAAAGGTGTGGATTTAGTAAAAATACCTCACAATTATATATGTCGCAAGTGTATAGTCGTACTATAGGTATCTATATGTTTATATTATTATATACAATTGAGACAAGACTAATGGGTGACTAATTTCGTGTCATTCTTTTTTGTGCAAGTGGCAACTCTGAAATTTGACAATTGTTACCTATGATTGTTCCAATTATTATAACTAGCTGTATTCGCACGCGTGGTAATTTATCTAGGTTAAACGTACTCTATGTGCTATACCAGGACCTAAAATACCAATATACCAATATGTAGTCAAAATTCCTTCTACCCTGACAAAAATGAACAGCAGCAGCACTGGTTACCCACAACTCTATTTTCCAAACGGAATGTAAGGGTAGAATCCAGGCAGCAACAGTGAAACTGCGCATCAAGGTAATAGACTCTAAAATCAGAATTATCTCTGACAGCGCCGCAGTCCTAAAAGCACTTCAAAGGTATAGGTAGCTTACTCCTCGGGGATAACTATCCAGTGTCACCATATTCTGGTGAAGGTTAGTTAACATAATTACCTTACCTTCCAATAGATAAAGGGACACAGTGGATCCAGAGGGAACGACACAGCTGACGAACTGGCATGGAGAGGTTCGGGCATGCGCCTTGTAGGGCCAGATCCAATTATTCCATTGCCTTTCAGTCATATTGTCAGAGCCTGGATCCCTCCAAAGACAAACAAACTACAACAAAGTACAAAAGATTGTAGACCGTCAAGGGTGTTCCCGGAGTTAAATTCGAGAAACTCCCGAAAACTTCTAAACCTTAAACGGGACAGTCTCCGACAAGTGGTAGGAACTGTAACTGATCGGCCTAGTTAGGGAAAAGAAGCCGGACCACCAAGTACGTACCAAGTAAGTAGGATGCAGCAGCACGCCAGGGTATCTCACCACACTCCTTATGGATAGATATCAACATATCCACGAGGCAGTGTCCAACTCCAAGTATATCGTACTGTAGTTAGCTCGGAGCTGATGCAACAGTACCAGGATATTCCACTAAACCTCTACAGATAAGTACCTACCTATCCACGAGGCAGTGTCCAAATGCAAGTATATCGATCTGTCGTTAGCCTGGAACTGATGCAGCAGCATGGAAGGGTATCCCACTACACCCCCTACTGATAAGTACCTACCAATCCACGAGGCAGTGTCCAAATCCAAGTGTATGGAGCTGTCGTTAGTTCGGAACTGATGCAGCAGCACGCCAGGGAATCCCACCACACCCCCCACAGATAGGGCCGCCAGCTGTGATGATCCCGCTACCAAGAACTGTGAACAATTTTATTTATTTACTAGCTGTGCCCGCGGCTTTGCTCGCGTGCTCTTTTATCTGTGTTAAAATTATCTCCTAGAATTTTAATGAGATCAAAATTCCTTCTAAAATGTTGCACTCAATAATATATTTAACGATCGATCTACTTCTGCTCATCTGATTGAGATAATTTTATGAATTACACCAGTTTTTTTTACGTAACGCGCTTACAAACATCGGGACAGACATAAATACGCCATTTAAAATTAACTATATTCTCGTTCAGTACTCGTATTTTAAGTCTCATAGATCTTTTAAGGGTTTCGAAGTCAAAATAGGAATCCTGATAGTTCTACAATGTCCGTCTGTTGGTATGCCTGTTTGTCGGTATCAGCCATTTTATTCAGAAACTAGTGACTCTCCCCGGCTTCACACCGGTAGCCAAGGATTTCTTTTAATTATACCCGTGTTATGATTGACTAATTTGAACAAAAAACGGCTATTGTGACGTAACTATAATAGTTACACATATATAAAGCCTCAAGGACTTTTAACCCGACTACGGGGAAGCAAGGGTAAGGTTATGAGTTTGACAGTCTATGTATGTATGTATGTATGTATGTATGTATGTATGTATGTATGTATCATCTGTCTTCATCAAAAGAGTGTCATAGGCTTTTGAACTTAGGTCTTGTTTGTGGGTAATGATGAAACATGTAGTACATTATTTGATATATCATCAATAGTTTTCGCAGCGCACGCCGAATAATGGCTATAGACAAATATTTGATACCATGGTACCATTATTGCAATTATCGCTTTGTTCCATAATTTTCTTTGTAGACATCTGTGCATTCATTTTGCCAGCTGTGTAAACATCTGTGCGACTCAACGACCTACACGCCAAGGCCGAAGTCCTGCACTAAATTATGCAAATATTAAAAACCAATGCAAACGTTTACGTAAACGTGCAGAGAAATTATAATTTCTCTGAGTATAGCAGCAATGCACTTGGTGCTTTTTGACAGACTTGTTATTATTTCCTTTCTACGGCTACATGTCATTCCGTTCCTTACAGCGAGTAATCGTCATTTTATAGGCAAAATTTTGATAAACAGCGTTACATTATTGCAATTTTCGTTTGGATCTCTTATTTATTTGACAAATACTCTTGTTACTAGCTCTCTAAGTGAAATGATTTTAAAAAACGGTAACTTTTTTTTAGTTTGTCCGCACCGCACTCCAACTGAGCAACCCAACTGTGGACGATAAACGAACTTATTCTATATATTCGCAATCCTTTGTTATGTCACTTAAACCCGACAGCCTGGTGGATACGAGTATTCATGTATTTGTGTATTTGTCTGGTTCGTGAAAAACAGGCAAAAATAGGCGAATAGAGTAACTTCACTTCATCGAATTTGGGCAAATACGACGAATACGCGAACACGAAATAGTGATGTGAAGTGCCACCATCAAAGTTCGTTAAGACGTAATTTATTTTTATCCATTGTTCGGCTTCTACTCATCAGACTGAAATACTAAGTACGCCAGGTGTAAAAACAAACCCTGAGCTATACAACAGTAAGAAGCGAATCGCAATCATTCCAGTAGTTTTCATGTGATGTGCTAACAAATAGAAACAATTTAAAAAAAAAACGACAGTAACAGACAAGACAGTCTTGTTCAGTAACTTAATTTAAGTCCCCTGGACCAATTTGTTTAAAGCTTTTATTTAATTAGCAATGTACGTTAGTTTGTTTAGGTGGCTGGAATCTTGCGAGCTGAATAAGAACCATTTCCTTTTATCCTACGGAGTAGAATTTTTACATGATGGTTCAGTTTCGATGACAATGCATTCTTATGGTAAGTATGACCAGAATCGACATACAGGATTATCCCCATATCAAGGAACTCTTTTACAAAAAATGTTGTGTACGTATTTTATAATGATAGCAGGTTCACCATGATATAGCGAAAGCATATTTTATAATCAAAAAATAAATTATATTTCACCTGTTTCACAAAAGGCGAGACACTCATATTGACACTGCTCTACCACTGAACGAGAACAAAACATTCGTGGTCACGACATTGAAACCACTCTGTCACCCGCCGTACAAAAACTGAGAAAAAATAAATTGTTTGGTGTAACACAGTAAATTTAACGCAACACAACTCTTCAAGGTTTGTAATGGTGCAACAATGTATTTATTGTCAAGTGTTTACTGTCAATTTAACAATATCCTTTGGAAACTTTTTAAATTATTGTTATTACAATACTCAAATGAAATCCTAGTATTGTCGTTGCAACTATAAATACATTCTATTTTTAGCAACATAATTTTGACTCTGAAGCAATGTTTTGGCCTGGGCTCCTGCTCTAAAATTATTAATTTTGCATTGTTTCTTTTTCCTGAACCTATACTGTCCCACTGCTGGGCAAAGGTCTTCCCAATTTTTTTTCCATGTATCTCAATCACCCGCCAGATCCGATCAACAGGCATGGTATGCATCAGTAGCTCATAAAACCTCTCCAGCTTGACGTTGATATTCAATGAGCCTCTTACTATGCCGTGATCACTGCCGGTCTTAACCCTGTTGATCACAGAGATATCATTGAATATGTGCTTATGAAAAAGGAGTTCATCATAAAGAGTCTTTCCTTCGGCAAATCGCTGATCCCTTTGGTACCGCTGTCCAAATCCAAACTTCCCCACTCTCAATTCCTCGCCATTTCTCATGCCCAGCCGTGCGTTGAAGTCCCCCATCACCACTGTGAAGTGTGTTTTCGGGGCATGTATGGCATTAGAAATGTCGTCATACATAGCCTCCATCCACTTCATCGTCCGAGTGTTTCGTGTGTGGGGCATACACTCGTATAACCTTCAACGAATACCGTTCGGTAATTCTGAGTATACGGAATGCCACCCTGCTCGAAACGCCATAGTCACCACGCTTGGCAGGCGGACTGGTGACCGCAGTGTAACAAATATTTACTCGGAGGACGCAGCTGCCCATCTTCTGGCGTGTATTCCCTTAGTGGCCTCTTACGACATCCACGGGAGGATTGGGAGAGGTATTTTTGTAAGTCGAGACTTCCACGGCTATATATAGTAGTCGTATATAGTAGTAGTACGACATTTTTATATACTGTGGTATTTAGATGTTATTTCATGAGAAAAAACTTAACGACACATTGTTTTAGCTTGTGATATTACAAATTGTTAGTGACTGTCTTTAAGAGTTTCAAGAAATGCGTATTTTCTTCAATAGGTACCTGTGAAGTTATTTTAATAATTTATAATACACCTTTCAGGAATATGACACCGCTGGTTTGCTATGATTTTTAAACAGGCGCTTGATTTATCATTAAATCCATACCAATATATATAAGTGAAACTTGGTCTGTTTGTTTGTTTGTTTGTTTGGGGAGCTTTCACGCGATAACGGCTGGACAGCTTTATATGAAATTTGTAATGAAGATAGCTTATACTTTGGAATAAAACAAAGGATACTTTTATCCCGGAAAATTGTTCAAAAAGTTTCCACGGGAAAACTGGAAACCTGGAAAAATGTAGGTTACTCGCTAGTTGCCATGGAAACGAAATAGCAGTTCTATCAAAAAACATCAAGAGCGTTGGTGCTATACGTGCTATACGTAATTTTCCATGGCTTTTTATATTCTAGAAGAACATACGATGCTTTGTTTTGCGATAAACAGTAGTCCGCGAGAACGAAGTCGCGGGCGGAAAAGCTAGTGATTTATAAATCTAGAGGTATTTTAGAATCTATTTGCTTATTATTGTAAAATGAACTACTGTTTTCCGTATTCATTTTTATTGAACATGATGAATACTTTTTTATTTTCTTTTTTCAGGTGAGAATTCGAACAATCCATCCATACCAATATATAAAAGTGAAACGTTGTCTGTTTGTTTGATTGTTTTTTAGGAGCTTTCACACGATTACGGCTGGACGGGTTTTGATGAAATTTGGAATAGAGACAGCTTATACCCTGTTATAAAATATAAAATAATTTCCACGGGAAAACTGGGAAATGTTGATTACTCGCTGTAAGGAACGGTTTCCATGGAAACGAAATAACAAGTTAATAAACATTCAAAGCGTTGGTGCTATACCTTCTTTTGCAATGGTTTTAATATCCTAGAAGAGCTGCTTTTTTGCGCGATAAACTGTAGCCCGCGTGGTTGAAGTCGCGGGCGGATAAGCTAGTACGAAATAAAAAGCAGAGATATAATTATATTTTAATAGGCAAAAATGTGAGTTACTCACGTATATTAGTTGAATAGTTCCAACTATAGTTTCGAGCACATCCGGTGCTCTTTCTCAAGGTGAGTGCGGCATGCTCGCGAGCGTGTCTAGCCTCGCACTGCGGGCCACTGCTAGCAGCGCGTGCAATGACAGCAACTGTAGCGGGGGGCGAGGGGTGGTCTGCTGCGCCGGCGCGTCCTAGAGTGAATCTTCTTCATCGCTCGAGTAATCTCAAGGAACACTCAAACACAGAACTCACTACATCTCCACCAGTCACATCCTTCACAATATCATATGCTCCACCAAGACTTGGTCTCCAAGCGGGTGGCAGAAACCAACTACCGTCTCTATTAAAGTTCTGTTCTGACGCCTACTAATTTCGATAGCCTCTCGGATATTACGAGGCACGAAAAACTTTTCACGTGACAATACCCGGGCTTTATTAAAATGGATATATAAGATATATTATGAGATATATTATGGTATTACTTACTTAATTTCTCATTGAAATAAATGTATATTACTTAATTTTGATAAACAAACTCATTATAATCACCTCAATTTTATGAGCACTACTTTAAATTGTATGACGGGGTCTCACTGGTCATTGTTTTGTTTAATAATAAAAATACTCACCCCAATTAAAATTCTTATCACTAACATACCATCATGTACGTAGGTATGGATATACCTCATTTTGCAAGCAGCGTGTAATTTCAGTTACATAGAATCAGTACGAAGTTGAGACTAGCCGAGTCCGGATCGCAGGTAGAATAAATTATTGCGGAGACACTGTGGGAACGCGGGGAGTAGGAATTAAGTGAAGGTTGGATGAGAAATAATAAATCGACTTCAAAAATAAGAAATTGACAAATTTGGCTGTATTTTTAATAGACCAGAAAGGAGGTACTTTGTTCTAGTGCATGTGATCTTGTTATGTTTGTAACACCGGCCACATACAATCACTTTGAGTTAAAACTGACGGCGATAACAGTTTTCATGCTACACAATTTTAGTTACTGACGGTTTAATCAACTCAGTTAAAACTGACAGTTTAACGTGATCGTATATGGCCCGTGTATATTTCCGAGATTTTCTACCCAAATTAGATATTTTTTTAAATTAAAAGCAAGTATCTTCCTTGGTCACATTAAAATAAAAATGTTGTACCCCATCGAGATTGGTCTCGTTGATTAGGTATTTTAAAATTATAACAAGGTTTCTTTGACAGTTTTTTTTTAGTTTAGTTCCGTTTACGGATTATTTGTCTCTAAAGTGATACCAATTTATTATTAAAATTATCTCAGCTTTATCTCTTAAACTCAGATGAGATATAGCGACCAAGATAACGCATTTATTGCCCGCGAGCGAGAGACATTATCTAAAAACAACTGCGGTCCCAGAGCTACGGTACGGTACGGTACAGTAGTCCATTCGTGTCAAATACAGCCGTTTTTTCGTCTTTAAACCACTAACATGTGATATTCATTTCATTGATTACTGTGATTATGATTTTAAAACTAATTTTCGAGAATGTCTATTACTTAAATTGGGTTGGAAAGTTACTATTTTATTAAGCTCCTCGAGAAGTGTTTGAAAACAGATAATTTAAAGTTTACCTCAGTATGTTCTTTTGATTTTAAACCAAGAATCTTAATTAACCCCACTACTATTATAGTATCCCCCCACCCTCTACTCCTGGCATATTGCGGCCTTAATCTGCATGTCTTTACGTATCCCGACTCATCCATAATGTGCATAATGAGGCGCCGAGAGCCGCAGACGAAACACAAAACCAACCGTTGCTAGGTATTATGGAATGAATTAATATGATAGACTGTAGATAAGAGAAAATCTTCATTATGCCTATTTCACACAAAAACTGCTTGCAGTGAGGCAGAACAGTGGACTATCCAGTCCACTGTAACACTCCAAACATGTACCCTGTCTATTGCAGGCCAATAGACAGGGTACATGTTTGGCGGGTGATGACATTTGACATTTGCAGAAAGTTTGTGTAATTGTGTGGAAAGTTAAATCAATATTCCACAGCAAATACGCATTGATATAAATTATTATGGTAAAAATCATGAGAAAAGAGGAAAAATAATAATAGTGTATTTACAAAAATAAACAACAGACGAAAATGCTGAAATAGAATGTACGAAAATTTTAAGGTTTTACCATTGAAATCAATTTAAGTGTAATATTAATTATTTCAATATACGGAGCGATTAAAGTATAAATACTTAGGTAAGAGTACATAAATTAACTGTTAAGTTATCTTTCTTTGAGAAAATTCGATGATTTTGGGTGGTTCCACCCATTTCAAGCGCCAATAGTTTCCAAAAGTCTGCTAATGGATCATCAAGTACACCGGAGTGTCCATGACTCATAACTGGGGTATGGGCATGATGATCCCAGAGGATTTTTATTCCGATAAGGGCCGAGTCAAGCAGGTAGCTCGCCTGATGGTAAGTACCACGCCTGCCCACAATAGTTGCAGTGCCACCCAGAACTTTGGTTACAAAATCTTGTGCGTCTCTGCACTGCGCTCGTCACCCTGAGACATTAGTTTTAAGTCTCATTGCCCTGTAATTTAGGTGAAAATATTTCCCTTTAAATCGAAACACACTAATGTTTACACACTACTGCTTGGCGGTTGAAAATCTGACAAAGGTGTAGTACTACCATAGGTAGACTCTAGCGTAAGAAGCCAATATAGCAAAACGAAAAGCGCGAAATGAAAACGAAGCAGAAGCGTATAGTTATGTCCAAAGTTTTTGTTTAAATTTAAAACATTTTTTTTCTTTTTTCTTATAATATTTGGTTTATCACCAGAGGGGGTTTTATACCAGTTTATCAAGTGGGACTTAAATTTTGAAATTACTTTATCCCACTGGTTGGGGGACAAAATGTTATAGTGAGTATATATGACATACCTACTTACTGACTGACTGATTAACAAACAACGAAACCTAAGCTGGTGAACCTAGAGCTTTGAAATTGGGAGGAGATATGCCTTGCATAATACTCAAGGGGTGCACTAAGTATTTATCAGGCGGCTGGGGGCCGAGGACTAAACTTAATCCAAATCAACAAATTTTCATTATTAGTTTCATAACAATAGTAAAGAATCATCATACATCTGTGCTGAATCTCTCGAGAACGGCTGCATTGATTTCTTACAAACTAAGCTAAAGGTCCTGATAAACCTGTGTATTCACTTGTAATAAAACATTGGACATTCGCTGTTTATACCAAACTTCGCAACGCAAAGGCCGGGTAATATGTTTATCAGCCCCATGTATGTATCTATGTATATGAAATATGAATATCTGTTCTTTTGTGGCACTAAGACCAAACGCGTAGACCGATTTTGATGCATCTCATGTCAATCAATTTGGCTTTATCTAGCGGGTGTCACAAAAGACATGACATATATCAAAATTCAATATGGCGTCAACCAGACACTATATTATTGCGAAAAATAAATATAAAATCAGAAGAACTATTTTAAGTGGGGCATAATTGAATAGGTATTTGAATATGATCTATATGTTTCTTTTATCATTTGTCATTTGAAATTTTTATTAAAAATCTTTAACGATTAAAATTTGGTTAGCAACCATTCTCGTTTAAATGTTTGCCTTTTTGTAGTTACGTTTGCTGTCTCGTTTTTTCATTGTGGTAATTTTTCTTGTTAATTTTGTCTAACTGAACAACAAACAGAAGCAATCGTCGATACAAACATTTCGTCGATCATTCTAGCTATCGATCAAATAAAAACTTGTCAAAAATCCTATCCTAATTCTTTGAAACGGAGGGACGGTGCCTGGCGGAATAATGTGAATTGCTCGGCTCGGCAAATAGATCGAAGCAAATATTTGATTGTTCACTAGAATGATCGTTAGAACTCTCATGTTTATTTCATCTGAGCTTGTAACCTATTATGTAACTGGTGTGTTAAAGTGTTTTTTCAAATTTATTAACCATCTAGCTAATTATAGCTTTTAAATAAATAATTAAAAAGAATTGAAATCAGCCCATCCGTTAAATAAACTTCAAACCTATATAACTTGTTTTTTTTTTTGCGTCTGTGGGTACCTCCGTCATGACTAACGCATCCGTAATGAATGCGCACGCCACCCCGTCAACTCTGGAACTGCTCCAGATTATACAGAATAAATTCCTTCGAAATGCAGTAGGTATCAGAGGAACGCCGACGTGCACCGCGATATCGAGCTTCCCTCAATCCGTCAATTCATGATATGCTATGCTTCTCGCCGCTACTTTGATGCGGCGAGAAGCCATCACCCCAACCCCCAAACAAACAAACAAACAAACAAACAAACAAACAAACAAACCCCAACCCCCTTGTAGTTGAAGCCGCGAACTACATGACAGATACGACAGCCCTCCGTAGACGCCCTCGCGATGTCTTGGACGATCCGGACAACACCTTTTGTAGCTGTAGAGGCCGGGTAAAGACCAACAGCACCTACCATTCCTAAAAACACTGTGGCTAATAATATCGGCAATGATTTATGAATACCTTATTTTTTTTTCCATTTGCCTAGGTTACATCGCAAAGATGGCCTCTATTAATAATACAATCTAGCCATGAGTTAGGCTAATAAGTAATTTAATATTAACTTAAACTTTTAAAATGTCTTAACTAAGAATGTCTCCATTAACACTTTTCTTATCGTCTCTAATAAGGCGAAGACACTTTGTTCATGTGTTCTTTATCGGTAGCACTTTCACTAGCACTACTTCACACTAAAATCACTGACACTAAATACTACACTAACTCGAACGGTTTAGTTCTTTTAAGTCTTCTAACTATGTCCGTATGGTCGAGGAGCTGGATCGCCTCGATATTTACATGCTGGTGAAGTCTACGTTCGTGAGCTTCTGCATATTTTTTAATAACTTTGTCGACAAACTCTACTTTGAGGTCCCGATGGAGATCGTCATTTCGTATGTACCAAGGAGCATTTACAATTTCCCTGAGTACCTTATTCTGGATTTTTTGTATAATTAATGTATTGCTCTGTTTGGTGCAGCCCCACAGCTGTATACCATAAGTCCAAACTGGCATTAGGACTTGCTTATATAACAACAGTTTCTTGTGAATTGACAGCTCAGAGTATCTAGCCAATACGTTATTTTATATCTTAACTCTAGTTCATTTTTCTTCTTTTTGACGTGAGCTTTCCAGCGGAGCTTAGCATCAAGCGTCATGCCGAGATACTTAGCTGTATTCTCGTACGGGATTTGTTTATTATTGATATAAACTGGAGAATACTGATGTTGTTTGTTGCTGAAGTAAATGTGTATAGATTTGGATTCATTTAGTTTAAACCTCCATTTTTTGGTCCAGCTGTAGACTTTATTGACAGCAATTTGAACCTTCTCCGTTGCTTCTGCATGGGGGCTTCCTACAGCCATTATAGCTGTGTCATCCGCAAAGGTTCCAATGGTGTTGTTTTCTTGTTCGGGAATATCACAGGTATATAGTAGGTACAGGACCGGACCTAAGACATTTCCTTGTGGTACTCCAGCTTTTATTTCCTTCAGTTCTGAAAATACATTTTCTTGTCTTATTCTAAATACTCTATTTGTAATATAAGATTCTAGTATATCCGCAAATTGTTTTAGTAGCATATTGTTCAGCTTAGATATAAGCCGTACCGTCATGCCATACTTTGTCAAAAGCTTGTGCTACATCTAGAAAAACCGTAGAGCACACTTCTTTATCTTCAAGAGTTTTTTCGATGATATTTGTGATTATGTGCACTTGATCTATGGTTGAGTGCTTTTCTCGAAACCCAAACTGGTAATCCGGTATTAGGTTCCTCTTATCTATGATTAATTTTAGTCTTTTGAGCAACAACTTTTCAAATAGTTTTGACAACTTCATATAGACTGATCAGTCTATATGAAGTTGTTTCATGAGGAGGTTTCCCATGTTTTGCTATCATAATCACTTCTGCAACTTTCCATAAGTCTGGTACATGCTTTAACAGAAGTGTGGCATTAATTAGTGTTGTTAACTTGACAATACCTTTTCTTGAAAGGTTATGAAGTAGTACCCCTGATATTAAATCATACCCTGGTGATTTCCGCTGACTGATACTTAATTTTATTTCTCTTAAGACTTCTCTCGGTGTGACTAGTTTTATATAATCATCATTACATGTGGCAACTTGTTAACCAAAGTAAGGACTTCATTAGTTTCACCCTCATTCGGTTTAAAGATAGTTTCTAGGTGCTCTGCAAACCTCTTAGCTTTTTGCTCATTGTTTACTGCCCATCTCCCATTGCCCATTTGCCATTTTAATCGGTGGGATTTGGGTGATTGGCCTTTTAAGATTTTTAGTTGCCTTCCATAGGGAGTAGTCTGTACTGAGGTCACTGGTTAGCTCCTGAAGATACTTATTGGTGAAGTCATCTTTAAAGCACTGTATCAGCCTCTTGACTTTTTTAGTTAAATTATTTAGCTTTCTTTTGTCTTCAGGGCACCTAGATTGATGCCACATTTTCCTTTCCTTTCTTTTCTCCATTATAAGGTGTTTAATACTTAGGGGGTACTTATTTCCTTTCGTTTTTTTATTAATGTCTGGCGTGTTTTCCCAAGCTGTTTGTTGGATTAGCACTGTAAAATGTTCTATATCTGAATTCAAATCTTCCGGTGTCTTAAGTGAAACAATGAGGTCAATATGACTATCTAAGTCTATCTTAAAGCTCTCCCAATCGGTAAACCTATTAACTAGTGTCAGTGCAGCTTCTTAAAGCAAGACTCTCTCACTTATTACTAACAGTATCGGAAAGTGGTCCGAATTCATATCATCGCTATGTTCTACTCTCAAGTAGCTAGATGATAAATTCTTGGTAATAAAAAAGTCTATGAGGTCAAGAATTTTATTGGGATCCGTTGGCCAGTAAGTTGGCTTTCCAGTAGAAAAAACGTCACATTTCGTCTCTTTTATGGCACATAATAATTCTTTTCCTTTAGTAGTGGTTAGTCTGGAGCCCCAATACGTGTTCTTGGCATTGAAATCACCTCCTAGGACAAATCTATTACCAAGGCGTTCTAGAAAGCTCATGTATCGAGGTGGGCAGTAGATAGCAGATACAGTAAGAGGTTTTTTTTTGGTTTGGAGACAAATCGCCACTGCTTGGATATCTTTTTTTTTCGTATTTTAGCTCTTCATAGTGCTGGAGATGTTCTTTAACAATGACAGCACTACCGCCTCTTGCAGTATTATCCTTTAAACTTAATAAGGAATTGCTTCGTGGAGTGCGTTTCCGATATTAGACACACATCCACGTTTTCTAAATCTAGGACTACTTGTAACTCGTTATGATGTTTTTCTAGCCCATTTGAGTTCCATGCAAAAATTTTGAGTGTGGTGTTCATTTTCTTGTCTTGGTAGCTATTTGGCACTATTTTCCATTTTTTTCAAACTTTCGTTGAATGAAGACATAAACTTCAAGATTTCATCTAACTTCTTATCATTGTTTAGAGCCTGAGGAGCCTCTGATACCGTTTCTTTCCCTCTCGATGCTACTTGTGCATAAGAAATATTTGTGGTTGAGAAATTACTTGTTAATTGGCTTTGCTTCTTTTGGCTATGGCCATCTTGTTTTTCGCTTATTACATTTCGTAGCCGTACTGCAGTATGTTTATTTAATGTTTTGTTCCGGATTTGCTGAATTTCTTTTGCTCTAGTGCATCCCCTGTAGTTGGCTGGTTGTGGAGCTTCACAATGAACGCACTTTGGTTTCTCCTCTCTAGGTTTTGTACAGTCCTTGGTAAGGTGTCTACCTGTGCATTTTACGCATCTCTGTTCTTTGGAGCAGTATTTTGAGTAGGCCTGACATCTTTTACACTGAGGAACCAATTTGGTGGTTTTTAATGGTTGTATTTCGACATTATAACCTTATACAGCTTTGATGCTGTAAATTTTATTTATCTCCGCGTCATTTGAAAAAGTTAGCATAAACATATTGAGTGGATCTTTAGTTTTCCAACTCAATTTATTAAGTGCTTCTACGACTTGTAGCCCTTGTTATGTAGCTCTCCAACAATTCTTTCTAGTGTGCATGTATAGTGCAATTTTGTAACCATCATTCTTATTGACCTCTCTTGCTTATTTTCATAAGAGTGCCAGAGGCAATTGTTATCAGTAAGGGCTTTTGTTATTGCTCTGTATGATTGTTCATTAGTGGCATTGACTTTAACAGTTTCCCCATTCATCATTTTTATGCTGAATGCGTCCGCTGATTGGTTTTCTGAGAGATTGTCAAAAAAGCTCTGGTAGTCTTTTATGCCATCTACTATAATAGGTGGTGGCAAAAGGCTTTTTCTGATTTTATCCTTGCTTTTTGGATCTTGATTGCTTGTTTCATCTATAGCGGGTGAGGTGTTCAATTTTCTTTTTTTTTTTGTTTTTGACCTTATCCACTCTGTTTCTCGAGCAAGATCTTCGTCATCCGTAGGCGGCTTGTTATGATAACATTGGCACTTTTTCACTGTTGGTACGCGCGGTCGCGAGCAACAAACAGTACTGTTCTCAGCGAAAACTGAACGCTCACTGAGACCTTCATCTGAGACTTTTTTAAGTCCGGATTTCTATGTAGGTTGTATGTTCAATTACCGCGCCGTTGATCATGGGTTTCAAAAAAAATTGCATGAGATTTGTATAAAGGGATTGGTTCCAAAATCTTGATTGATAGTAGGTGCTTTACTCTCAACATGGGGACTTTCCAACCCTCAATCAGAAAACCTGCCACCATACCCCTCAGTCAGTCCCATTTTAGGCTTTTGTAACAGAATTAATATTACAAGCTTGTACCAGCTTTTGTTCACTATACTCTGTTCCATAGACAGAGTTTTTTTGTGACTAGTAATCTTATCACCTTTGCACAAAGCGCAATTTCTTTTACAATTAGTATTAAGATAAGTCAATTTTTTATATTTTTTCTTATCTACTCTTATAATAAAACTGTAACAGGTCCAATTATGCACATTGAAGTTATTTTGTAAAAAAAAAATTGGAGGCTCTTTTTTATGCCGTACTGAATCCAAAACTGTTTTTTTTCATATTTTTTCTGTCTGTCTGTATCTTGGCTAGGCATCACGCCGAAACTACTAAATGAATTTAAATGAAACTTGGTATGATTTGAGTTCATACTACGAGGTAGGACATAGGATACTTTTCATCCCAAAAAATTAAACGAATCCCGCAGGATAGGGTAGAAAGTTATTTAAAAAAACACTTACGACTCTGAAACTACAAGACGGATTTTGGTGCACCTAGTTTTTATAATGGGTGAAAATTGAGGATACTATTTCTCCCGTAAAAATAAAGTGTTCCTGCTGGATAGTGGTCCAAATTCTGTAAACTGAAGGTATTTTGTAAATTTTTGGTGGCTGTTATAGAACAGCAAAAAAAAAACAGAAAAAATAGGTTTGGCTTTAGTACGAATATAGATTCGTACTAAAGCCAAACCTATTTTTTATTTAATTTTTTCTGTGTTCTGTCTGTCTGTCTATGTGTCTGTAACATAGACTCGCATCACGTCGAGACTACAAAATGAATTCAAATGGAACTTGGCACGATTTGAGTTTATACCACGAGGTAGAATATCGGATACTTTTCATCCCGAAAAATTTAAGGGTTCCCGCAGGATAGGGGTTGAAGGTTATTTCAACGAATACTTATCACGCTGAAACTACTGGACAAATGTTGATGCAACTTGGCACAGTCATAGTTTATATGATGGGTGAAAATTGAGGATACCTTTAACTCCTCGCCATCGCAAGCCCGACCATCGCAAGCAAGCGCCGTACGGCAGCGAAGCGGTAACCGTTGACAAGTATTGTTGTATAACCTTCCTGGAGGACATCGGGTGGCTGCAGTGACTAGCAGTACCACCCATCACGCAAAAAGGGCCGACATACGGCCTAATTGCGGAAAAGTGCCCGCGCATCAAGTATCAAGTAACCTAGAGAAATGGCCACGCGTGCGAATCCACGGGTACAGCTAGTTCTTAAATAATTCTTATCCTCAAAAGGCATCTCATAATTTGATATTTCTGTAATACACAATATGGTGAAAATATCTCTGCAATAAATATCTGTATAAATATCTGCATTGAAATTGTGTATAAAACACCAAACCACAAATTATCCACTCACGCACACAGACGCAGCCGCTATTTGCCATGCTTCACTTTTTTGTTTGGCGGTGTGGACTACGAATTTGTTAAACCATCTTGGGTGCATACCGCTAGACTACCATCACTCTAATGACGATGATTGTTTCGTACCAGCGGTATGCTGATCTGAAACTCCATGTGTCACAAAGCAATTCAGCGGTGCCGTACAGTTTATATTTGAGCCCGGCTTCGTGCTTACTCGTAGCTGTGCGTTTTTTATTGAAGGAAGACTTAGGTAAACGAAATTCTATTTCAAATTCTACATTTTTATTTATATTCAGTAGGATTGGATTGCTGCAGCGTTTAATGTTTCAGTAGGAGAGTGACGGGGTATTATTGTTACACCTATGAGGCTGTTTCTTGGAAAAATATCTATATTTTATGCTATTTTTATATGCCAAAAAGGCAAGCATTTTTCTGCAATCTAAACTGATGGTAAGTAATGACGTGGTCAACGGTGGAGAACACTTGCCTGAACGATAACTATTCATTTTTGACTGTAGAACTCCCAGATTATATGTAGTTATCGGGAAACAAGGATGCCGGTAAGGTGTCCCATTCCTTTCTATGTACGAATTAGAAAAATGGATGTTTGGTGAAATGTATATAACCTTCCTGTTGTTGTTGTTCCTTACCTTGTTCTAAAATTGTGAAAATTGTATAACAATTTAATATGTTTTGAAAATTTAAACATATTATTAAGATGTTTAAATTTTCAAAATCAGCAATCAATAACAACAACAATCTTTTCAGACAACTGCGGCTGGTACTTTCAACATTTAAATGGCCTTTGGACGCTTATATTCCAGCAGGTAATTTGATTCTTCAATTAGTACTTGTACATAAAAGTACAAAATGTATGCAAACATTTGCTGAAAAAGCACTCGTAACAATCTCTCTCAGGTGAAAACTGCAAAGTTATTTATGTATAATATTAAAAATTTCAAATATAAGCCTGACCAGGAACTCCTCGCCTCAGTCATCCAGGATTGGCTACCAGTAGCCATAATGTTTATGCCGAGTTTTATTTGCGTGAACTTTAGAGAAAATGTAACTGGCCTTGTATTCACGACGCAAAATTTGACGCACATAATTAGATGTAAGGCGTGACGTTGCTAGACACGTATCCTTGGTGGTTGGTGGCTAGCTAGTATAGCTGGGGACAGATGACGATACTGAACAAAATATTGTTTGTTGTTACAGTTGACTCATAGTGGATGCACCAGACTTTAGGATGACTTTAAAGTTGAAAAACTCTCTAATGATTATCAATAGTGACAAAAACTAGAAACATCGCACTGATGGAGAACATAACTTTTTCATACATATAGAGGGAGAGAGGGAGAGAGAGAAAGAGAGAGGGAGAGAGGATGGGACACAATCTTCTTCGATTGCAATTTATGCATGACCTTCAGTGAATCTCTTTCCTTGTACAAACCCAAATGTACTCGTACAAGCTAAACTAGAGTTTTCTTCGACTTACTTTTTTGATTAAACCTGAAATAAAAACTCAGACAAGACCCTTAAATTTACACCTCATAACACAAAGTAACCTTTTATGGATGACTAACTTTTTACAGGATGAAGTTGCCTATATTTCACTTGTGAGCTATGCTGATATTCCAAACACGACATGACTACGCATTAGTAGAATATTCAACTTTCACTTACTATTAGAATCAAATCCAATCCATAGCAATATAGGAAAGTGAAAAATTGACTGTTTGTTTGTTTGGGGAGGTTTTAGGCAATAACGGCTGGACGGATTTTGATGAAATTTGGAAAGCAGATAGCTTATACCTTAGAATAAAACAAAGGATACTTTTTATCCCGGAAAGTTGTAAGTTTCCACAGGAAAGCTGATAAATGTTGATTATTCGCTGTAAGGAACGGTTGCCATATAAATGAAATAACATGTCTGTTAAAAAATGCAATATCTACTTTTGCATTGGCATTTGATATCTAAGAAGAACTTAGGATGCTGTTTTTAGCTATTAATAGTAGTCCGCGCGGACGAAGTCGCGGGCGGGAAATCTAGTATAAAATAATAGCGAGAATGTAAACCTTCATAGTGAAGTAAGAACACAATGCTTAGTTATTCACATATTTATGCGATCTACCAGTCATGAGTTCATCATCATCGTGTCAGCCTTTAGAAGTTCACTGCTGAACATAGGCCTTCCCCAAAGAGCGCCATGACGAGCGATCTTGTGCCACCTCCATCCACCGACTTCCTGAGATGGCTACAATGTTGTCGGTCCATCATGTGGGGGGTCTCCCCACACTTCGCTTGCTTGAGTCATGAGTTAGTTGGATTCAAAACGTGGCCAATCATGGTGAGATTGGTCCATAAATTTAATACAAGTTTAGGCTAGGAGAGAGCTCTGCTCGGTGATTCTCTGAAACTCTTCATTGATGTGATCCGATGCAGATACAAAGTAACGACATATCTCAAATAATTAGAAAGCTGAAGTGGCAATGGGCTGGTCACATCTCTCTAAGAACCGAATTCCGATGGAGTAAACGAGTTCTAGTGTGGTGACCGCGTTCAGGCAAATATAGTGTAGGAAGCCTGCAGCCAGGTAGAGAGACTACTTGAAAAAAAATACGGTTGGAAGGACTGGATAAGAAGAGCCGAAGATTGGGCTCAGAGCCATTCACTAGGAGAGGCTTACGTCCAGCAGTGGACAGTGTACGATGAAGATGATAATGATATATCGATCTCAAGTTATTATAGTAGTAGTTTTCTAGCTTTACCTATAAACCAATATTGTACCTATTAATGACCAACTTACAGACAACGAACAGCACCGGTGGGCCTGAAATACCAAAATATTACATTTGATCAAAACTCCTTCAAACGTCAAAATTTCAAAGTTATTTCAATGTCGGCTTATACTCATCGGATCGAGATATGAAATAGGTAATCCAGATATTAAGTCAAAACCAACAGCTATCCAACAGTGAAAAACGCATTTCAAATGGTTCAATCGGCTCTTCTCATTCTTGCCTTCACAAAAGCAAGTTGAACCGAACAATACCCAACCAATCAGTTCTCAAGTGGAGCCCAGCAGGATACTCTCAATATGCATAAGGGCGCTGAAACATCTTGAAGAACACAGCTAAGCTCCTAATGCGAAGTTTAAATTCCATCGCCACGTTGATAACGGCAGCAATAAAGTTGGCACTGAGACGTCAAATGATATGGTAATGTAAAGCATTCGGCGCGCGCCGCCGATGTTTCACGGGGAGATCTGCTTTGATTCAGATACAGTGGCTGGGTAAGAGTGGAAAAGGAATGTTGTTAAACCTACTAGCTCAGTTTTCTGTTTTGCCTGCATGGAAAATGATAAAATGATTGGAAAATACGGTTATTCCAGGATCTTAAATAACTTTATACATAATATACTAAGTTTCATTAAAAACCGTCTTTAAGGACTTAGCAAAATTGCATAAGTTTTAATAAACTTATTGGTGCATAGGATACGAGTACATGTTGTCTATTTTTATGATATATTAAAACAAGTGCAAAACTCACAGTCGCTGAGGAATGAAAGTAATTAAAACGTTAATATTAATTTATAATTATAATTCATAGCTCGAATTAGGAACTAAAATAAATTACGTTTATCTCTAGATGATGCGGTATTCAGTGAATAAAGTAGATACAACATTTATAGTTTTAGCGTACTCAGTTTAATTTAAGTGTAATCAATCGAGACAGGGCTTTATTCATTTTAGTTTATGACGATGATAAAAACTATTAATCGAAATCTCATTATTCTAATACGTTCGTAAATGAATCGCAGTTTTACAAAACAATTGAGCGTAGGCTGGTGGTTGACAAAGTGACCATTTAAAATTCGATAGTATCGTAAATTGATCGTTATTGTTCTAATTTCGGCTACATCCCATTTAGCGAACTATGTAATATTTATACATTTATATATTCCTATCAGTTTCTTTGTGCTATTCTTATTTCTGTACGGTACAGTCAGGTTCAAAAATGACTAGATTATTAGTATTTTTATGATAGTCTTTGACCAAAAGACACATAAAAAAAAACACAAAACATGTGAAACTATTGATAAAACAAAAATCCCGTTCCACAACACTCTATCATTCATACCACCTGAGCACCGGCAGATTGCGGCTTACACTTACACCGAGCGTTCCGGTTATACCACGCCTCACTGCCTTCTAACCTAAACCTACCACAGGCTAATCTGTACCTTAGCCTTAACAAAATACGGTTCATTCTTCTCCCCACTCAAAGCTATCCTAATGGTATAAAAATCTTCATTTTTCAAACGAAAAAAAGCTGTATGATAACGCAGAAAGAACGGTGCAGAAATATGGCTTTAACCTCAGACGAATTGACATTAAAATGTGGATTTCATTGAAAACTAGCTTTCCCGCCCGCGACTTCATCCGCGTGGACTACAGTTTATCGCAAAAAAAACATCCCATGTTCTTCTAAGATATTGAAAACCAATTTAAAAGTAGGTATAGCACCAATGGTCTGAAAGTTTTTTTGACAGACATGTTATTTCGTTGCCATGGCAACCGTTCCTTACAGCGATTGGTCAATATTTTCCAGATTTCCCGTGAAAACTTTAAATTTTCCGGGATTAAAGTATCCTATGCTTTATTCTAGGGTATAAGCTATCTCCATTCCATATATAATCAAAATCCGTCCAGCCGTTATCGCGTGAAAGCTCTCCCAAACAAAAAATAAGCAAACAGACATCGTTTCACTTTTATATATTGGTATGGATATGATGTGAATAATTCTTGAATGGAATTTGATGTAAATGTTTTGATAGCCTTAAGCCGAGTGTAGCTGCTAGATACAGCTTAAATATCCCGCAAAGCCCAATACTAAACGTGGATGGATTTGGAATTCTGTTATGCTATAATATTGTAGTGCAGTACCTATATTATAATATGTTACATTTGGCTTTGCATGGTGTCATATAATGTATAAACATATTAATTATGCCAATGATGACCTTAGCTTGGTTAACAGTAGCTGCATTGAATTCATATTTATGACTAGCTGTGCCCAGCAATTTTAGCCGCTTAGACAATGATGATGGATGCTGAAGATGATAATTATCCTATGTGTTATTCCAGGACCTCAGGTACCTATATATAAAAAGTCAAGATCAGTTCAGTCATTTCAGTGTGGAGAAGTAACAAATATTAACATACACACATACACACACACACACACACACACACACACGCACGCACACACACACACACACACACACACACACACACACGCACGCATACATACACACCCTCTCACACTCTCACAAACACACGCGCACGCACCCAGACACACATTTTCACTCACTCACAAAAATATTGTGTTTCTTTTTTCTAGCGGTCAGTATTATTTTCTTAGTTTAAGTACATTTCTTATTACAAGCTGTACCCGCGGCTTCGCACCCGTGGTTATTTCTCCAGGTTAAAAGTACTCTATGTGCTATTCTAAGACCTAAAATACCAATATACCAAGATTTGATCAACATTTATTTAGGCAACAAAAAGATTTTTATCAATTGCTTGGCTTCTAGTCATTGGATTGAGATACTAATTATACCAGTTTTTAAGGTAATCCCTAAGCTATCCAAATCGCATTGCAATCAGTTTAGTAGTTTTTACTTGATATGCGAACAATAAAACAGACAGACACGTTTTAAATAAATGTTATATTCTCGTTCAGTAGCTTATTTTTGGTACCCTAGACCGTTTTTTTTATCTTCTTTGTGCATACTTTTTCGTACCTATTGCTAAAGTATAAGTATAGATTCTTATGATTTATTACTTCAAAAAAAACATAATTTTGGCCCCTATCCCGCAGGAACCCATTATTTTTTCTGGATAAAATGTATTCTCAATTTTAACTCATCATATAAACTATGACTGTGTCAAGTTGCATCAAAATTTGTGAACTAGTTCCAGTGTGATATGTGTTCTTTTAAATTACTTTCGACCAATATCGTGCGGGAACCCTTTAATATTTCGGGATGAAAAGTATCCAATATCTTACCTCGTAGTATGAACTCAAATCATACCAAGTTTCAAATGAATTCATTTTGTAGTTTCGAAGTGATGCGTGGTCAAGATACGGACAGACAGACAGACAGACAGACAGACAGACGGACAAAAAAAAATAGTTTTGGCTCAAAATAAATTTAAATAGTTCAAAAACATTACGAAATATCTTCAATGTACAGAATTAGGACCCCTATCCCGCAGAAACACTTTTTTTTTTCAAGATAAATGTATTGTCAATTTTTATGCATCATATAAACTATGACTATGCTAAGTTGCATCAAAATCCATCGAGTACTTACAGCGTGATACGTGTTAGTTTAAATAACTTTCAACGCCTGTCCTGCAGAAACCCTTTAATTTTTCGGGATGAAATATAAACTATGTCCTAACTTGTAGTATGAAATCAAATGAAGCCAAGTTTTATTTGAATTCATTCAGTAGTTTCGGTGGCCAAGATACAGATAAACAGACAGACAGACAAAAAAGAAAAAGAAAACAGTTTTTGCTTCAGTATGGAATATAGAACTAACCACTCTGAAACTACAGGACGGGTTTTGATGCACCTTGGCACAGTCATAGTTTATGATACTATGATGGGTGAAAATTAAGGATACTTTTTATCCCGAAAAAATAAAGGGATCCTGCGGGATAGGGGTCCAAATTCTGTACATTAAAGATATTTCGTATTTTTTTTGGAGGCATTCTATTTTTGTACTGAAGCCAATTTCGTGTTTTTTTCTGTTGTCTGTCTGTCTGTCTGTCTGTCTGTCTTTCTGTCTGTCGTGATTTGAGTTCATACTATGAGGTAGAACAAAGGATACTTTTCATCCCGAAAAATTAAAGGGTTCCCGTAGGATGGACAGTTATTTCAACGAATTCATATCACGCTGAAACTACTAGATGGATTTTGATGCAGCTTGGCACAGTCATAATTTATATAATGGGTAAAAATTGAGGATACTTTCATCCCAAAAAATATAAAGGGTTCCTGCAGGATATGGGTCCAAATTCTGTACATTGGAGCCATTTTGTTTTTTTTTTTGGAGGCTATTATTTATTCAATACTGAAGACAAAACTGTACTTTTTTATTTTTTGTTTTTCTTTCTGTCTGTCTGTATCCTGGCCGCGCATCACGCCGAAACTACTGAATGAATTTAAATTAAACTTAGCATGGCTTGAGTTCATACTACGAGGCTAGGACATTGCATACTTTTCATCCCGATAAATTAAAGGGTTCCCGCAGGATTGAAAGTTATTTAAAAGAACATTATAACCTGAAACTACTGCACGGCTTTTGATGCAACTTGGCAGACTCATAGTTTATGTGATGAGTGAAAATGGAGGATACTTTTTATAACGAAAAATAAAGGGTTTCTGCGGGACATGGGTATAAATTATCTAGATTTAAGATATTTTGTAGTTTTTTTTCATTATTGTTTGTTGTCTGTCTGTCTGTCTGTCGTTTGTCTTATCTTGGACGCGCATCACGCCGAAACTACTGAATGAATTCAAATGAAACTTTGCATGATTTGAGTTCATACTACGAGGTAGGACATTGGATACTTTTCATACTGGTAAATCTCCGCAAGATAAGGGTATTTTATTTGAGTTGGTAATTTATGTTTTACGGTTTAAAGTTACTTCCGTAGTTCACCTCTAGGATACTCAAGGAGTATTCCTGCAAATTTCAAACATATTGCACTGGTTTAGGCTGGGCATTGTATGTCAGTCAGTCAGTCAGTCAGTCAGTCAGCCAGTCAGTAGGTATGTCATCCTGTTTTATAGGCATGATTAAAATAATGTAATAAAACACATATTTTTATGATTCTGCCTAAAAGTGAAGGGCATCTATACCTTTATTATAGCAGTTAATACCAAAAAAACTGAGAAAGGAAGATTTAAAAAAAAGCTAGTTTTCTTTTTAAATCTTCCTTTTTAGGTAGGTACTAAAAAATAAGCTACTGAAAAAGAATAAAACATTTGTTAAATTCGTGTTTGACCGTTTGTCTGTTCACGCCTCACTAAAAACTACTAAACCGAATGCAATGCGGTTTTCACTATTGGATAGCTTAGGGTTTGATTTTAAACTGCTGTATTTATTATCTTAAACCGATGAGTAGAAGCCGAGCAACCGAAAAAATATTTTTGACGGCTGAAGGAATTTTGTTTAAATGTTGGTATATTGGTATTTTAGGTCTTGGAATAGTAATATAGTTCATTTAACCTAGAAAAATGCCCACGCGTGCCAAGCCGGGGTACAGCTAGTTATTAATATCAATGAGTTAGGGACACCCTATACAAAGATTGGGGCCCAGCCCATTGTCTGTTTCGCCTTTGTTAGATTTGTTAATGTAATTTTCTTTATTGATAAACTAAGTTTTGCCTGCAACCTTATCCCGCAGACTACGTTTATCGCGATAAAAGTATCCTTTGTCCTTCCTCAGAGTTCAAACTATCCCGCAACACCCAATTTCATTCTAGTTCTGCCGTTTAATCGTAAATTGGTATCAAATAGACATTTACTTTCACATTTATAACTTTAGTACTTTACGTTAGTTAGTGTAGTAGAATATGGATTTAACCATTATATCGAATTGCGTCATTGATGGTAAACGTAGTTAAAAGTCCAATTCTAGGGACTCTTAAAATCTTTGGCACTTTCCACTGTATGAATAAACCGCAGAAAAGAAGAACGGTGAACCACAAAAAGTCGTTGGCAAAAAACCTAATAAAATCAGTTCTGAAGCCGAGAACCACAGTGCGCCAAATTACTTCACTTCCCGGAGCAAACATGGCTGACTTCAATGAATTCTAAATGTGAAACAATTAACCTACTGCACGATATACTATCGCAAAAAAGAAACCGCTTGGTTGGTTTCAGTGCCTCACTGTATCTCCATACATTTCACTTAATGGGCGGCCATACAAACCTGTGCCTTGGTCGGTGTTTATATGACATTCCATACAAAGTCACCGTAAAAAAACATGGTGATATAAATAATAGTTGCCGTAGTTATATTTTTTGTTTTGTATATTTATTTATTTGTTTGGAGTATCTCATGCAAATTTCAACATAATTGATTCAGTACTTTTTCAGTAAATCTACTTGAAAACTATTTTTTTGGTTCAATGAATTATTGCCATATTAATTTTTTGGGCCCAGTGAATTTGTCTTTTTTGTACCGTCACCGCCACCGTGTTGGTATGGCCGTATCTTTATATTACAGATATAAGGAGAGTTTTTTAAAGTACGTGTGGTTAAACCTTTTTGGTATGTTGCTTATATGTTTGTAAGAAGCATACTTGAACACTACTGGATAGATTCCGATAATTCGTGAGGCACTTATCGCGCTCTAGATTGGTCACGCACAAGATTTTGTGACTCAAAGTTGAAGGTCACCCTGGCGCTTACCATCACGTGGATTGCCTGCGTGTAAACATTAAGTTACATAAACGACATAGCTTAGATAACAAATATCCCAAGAGCAAACATGCCCCACTTCAAAGAATCCTAAATGTGAAATAACTAATTATTCTGAGTGGTTTGTTTAGTTAACTAGTTTGTGTAGACTTACTGATAAGGTAGCTTAACAAGACAAAGTAGCCCTTGTGGGTGTGGTTGAAAGATCGTCACAAAGGAGATTGCTGTTTATTCAGACACACGCACGATGCGAGCGGAAAACACTAGTATTACTGGCTGGCACTTGTTTCTAGTGCCACCATACCCTCCGCACTGTGAGCTTACTCAGGAACCGTTCATTTAAGTGAAACAGTAACTACCTATACCTATTCATAGTACAACAAACACTCGTATTCATATTTAATCATATTGTATTAAAAATACTACCCGGAAAACGGGCAACGCTGAAAAAACGGTATAGTTTCAACGTACGGACACATGATGAAATATTAATGTTGCTATCAATTTTGAACGCTTTACCTCACGAACGAGTTAAAAAACACCAATGCCATTTGGCTCACAGCCAAACATTGCTATGAAAATGTGGGTAATAGGCCGAGAGTTTCCAGTTGATTTAAGTAAAGTACTTTACCAAGAGTTATATAAAAACAGTGTTTATATAGCAAGCACTTTTGAGAACTGTTTTTATAGATACTCCTTTTGGTTGCTGGATACTGAATGGATACTGAAGATTATTGCAGATGTTTCACTATCATTCAATGCTTCTTAGTAGAAGGTAAACTAGATTTGCCTTCTTCTAAGGAGCAGATTTGGAAAAGTGGTGTTTAAAACTGGTGGTAGTATGTAGTCGCTACAACCGTAGCGACTACATACTATTCATTAATGAGTTGCAGTGATGATTGAAATGATAATATTGGTATCCTGTGAACAACTATCTAATTATAGTTTGGTAAAATTAGTACTGTATTTTGAGTAGTTGGAGTACGTGTTAATTTTTTTTTCATAGTCTGATTTTCATAATTCTTTCTCTGATACATTTCCCTTGTGCACTATTTGTCAAATTAGATAAGATTAAATTTGCTTGGTCAACACCAGCGTTGTTATAATTTCTAGACATAGTGTAATCCACATTACTGTTATTACTTTTATAAATAATGTATTGTCTTGATCTCTCTATGACAATAAACATATTCTATTCTATTCTATTCTTCATTCACTGAGGACATTTTAACATCACTTCTAGTGATCGCACGATTTAAAACTCTATACGAGCGAGAGTGGAATGAGAACCGACCTTATGAATAATTTTGCGTTTTGTGTTGATATCTTGTATTTTTTTGACTTTGTGCTTTTTATCATCCACCGCAATTTGTAAATGCTCAAGTTTTCGTTCATTTTTTATTTAATAATTTTAATAACAAGAATAAGTTAACAATTTGTTTGATGCGCCGATAAACCTAGAAATGTTCGTCTTAGTACTACAGTACTCTTACAACAAATAAATATAATTAAAACTGTTTACAATAGTAATGGAGAAGAGCGAGCGCGGCACACGACCACCGGCAAGGCACGTACATACCACATTAGTAGGTAATGACAAAGCCAGTATGGTCAGGTTGGCAAACATAGTATGGCACTTATGAGCGAACTAACAGATGTAAAGAGTTACCAGCCTTGCAAAGTACCTTTATTTACTCCAACGGTTGCTCTTCGTCTATGCTTACAATGAAAATGCAAGAGTTCAAACATGAAACTCTGCGGTCTGGTAGGTACACGATTTGTTTAATCGTACATCTCTGTAATTAGGGCAGAGCGCTCAAAATGATACCGAAAACCAGACGCAATTTTATTTCTGAGTCAGTTCTGGAAAAAAATATAGGTTTACAGTTATTTTGTACTTTTTATTTAATTATAACAATTAAATATATAAAAATAAATAAACAATACGTAGAAGAAGGTACTTTTATTTATTCTGTGGTAGAAGGTCGTATTTAGATCTAGTTAAAGGGGGGAAGATGCGGCTTGTATTAATATTTCTTAAAATAAACTGGATTATAGCTTGTACAACATAGCTTAATCCGCAAGACTGCTGCCAGAGTAATATTTATAGGGTTGCAGTAAGGGAAAAAAACGATTATAGAACAATGTTGAAAAAAGAACTGATCAAATATTTTGCTTACTTATATACGTTCTATATTCTAATTGTGACTTTTCTAGTACATAAATTATCCACAACAATATAATTTAAGGTGCAACGTTTTATGTTTGTTTGTTTGCTTTCACGCCAAAAGGGCTGATCCGATTTTGATAAACTTTGTAAATAAGTACTGTACAGGAAAAAGACCAACATAGAATACTTTTTACCCTGGAAAATGTAAGTTATCACGGGAAAACTGGGAAAGATTGATTACTCGCTGTAAGGAACGGAATGACATTTCGCCTTGGAAACGACATAATAACAAATCTGTCAAAAATCATCAAGAGCATAAAGACCATCTAGACCAATTAAAACGTGACATTTTGCTAAAAAAAATAAGATTAGCGCGGAATTTATTTTACGCCAGTACGCGTAATTCATAATCTTTGCATTTTACCACAACCTATACATTATTACGCACTATGAAAGAATTACCTTTTTATGAATTTATTACGTACTAGCTATTATGTACTAGCGTACTAGCGTGGGCGGGAAGCCCACGACTTCGTCCGCGCGGACTACAGTTTATCGCGAAAAAAGCATACCATGTTCTTCGAGGATATTAAAAGCCAAAGCCAAAGTAAGTAAAATGTAAGTAACAGGCGTGTTTGTTTTCTACTAAAAAGAGTCCTCTAAACCGATCTTCGTCTTTCCAAAGTGTAACAATGGCGACCTTGTAGCCTTTTGGGTGTCGAACTCACATCAAACCTGAATTTTGGGTCTTATATTGAATCCAAAGACAAGGTAGCTGCAAAAAACTTGGTATTTTGTCTAAGGTTAGGCGGTACTGAAGTACCGCCCGGGACAGCTTTTGAATCTTTATCAAGCACAGGTCCGACCTTGTATGGAGTACTGCTGCCACCTCTGGGACGGTTCTGCCAAGTATCAGCTCGAGTCTTTGGATTCAATTGAGAGACGTGCTATCAGGCTCATTGGGGATGACACTCTGGTAAAGGGTAAGCTTCAAAGTCTGGCGCATTGACGTGAGGTAGCAAGCCTGGCGGTATTCTACAGATTACACTATGGAGAGTGTGCACATGAACTGCACAACCTGATTACCCCATCACCTTTCCATCACCGTACGACTAGACGATCAGCAAAGCGCCACCCTTTTATGGTTGAAATACCTCGCACAAGAACGAAGCGTTTCGCTTCTTCATTTATCATAAGAACTGCAAAGGAGTGGAATGCCCTACCCTCGTCAGTGTTTCCGGTAAATTATAACCCAGGTGTGTTCAAGTCAAGAGTGAATAGGTATCTACTAGGCAAGCGTGCTACACCTGCGACCACATCATCGCTTTCCATCAGGTGAGATCGTGGTCAAACGATTGTCTAGCACGTAATAAAAAATAAAAAAATAAAAATTGATAGTACCAGCACCATTGATGTTTATTGACAGACTTGTTATTTTATTTCCATAGAATTTTGTTTTGTTTCCTTACAGCGAGAAATTAACATTTCCCAGTTTTCTGGTGGAAACTTGCAATTTTCCGGGATAAAAAATTATATGTTTTATTCCAAGGTATAAGCTATCTCCATTCTAAATTTCATCAAATTCCGTCAAGCCGTTATCGCGTGAAATCTCACCAAACCATCAAACAAACAGACTACGTTTCACTTTTATTTATTGATACGGATTTGCACATCAAATTATTTTGATTTTCGTAATCAATTATTATTATATATTATATTCTATAGTCTGAGGTTATGATGTCGGAATGAAAATTGAACATCCCTATCCGTCACACCAATAAAGTACGACAATGTTTTGGGTACATTTTGACTGTAAAAAATACGAAACTTCATGCGCGTGATCTCGATGATATCTGTTCTTTGTATCAAGCTATAAAAATCAAAGTTAAGATGAGAGACACTGCTAACACGTGATAAACAAACTCCACTCTGATTGTGACAAAGCCAAGGAAATCCAATTGTGTGCGTTGCACCTTAGATCGATACAAAAGTACGTATTGCTTTGTACGATGGCTATTTACATAAAAGATAAAGTTTTACGTATATAGATTCAGGTCATCCGTTTTCAATTGTCGGACCATCACAACATCGGTGGTGCATGCAACGTTGGTTGCAACATCGAAACTGCTTTCGTTCTTCTTTAGACATATTTAGATGTTTAAGTGTTGACAATGATAGTAAATAATCCTACCTCAACGCTTTATTTTTAAAAATCTACTTCAAAGTGTATAATTTGGCATCAAAATTGAAATATTCGGTGCTAAATGACGACACCAATATTTTTGAGGATGACAACGCTAGGACTGTCTACCCTTATTGGCTTACACAGGATTCAAAGTATTTATTTAACATGTATATCTCATGGACGAAGTATTTATTGTAAGTATGTGCGACGTGAACAAAGAGTAGGTAGTTTATCTTTCCCTAGTTAAATATAAAAACGTATTTAACATTTTATGCTGTCGTCATTGTTATTCATACACCCAAACGTGAACGGACCGGGTTGCTTCCATGCAGAGGACAGCTGGACACAAAACCGCACGATAATTGGGAACTGCTGCGTCCAACGGACGGACACCACGCGTGACGCGCACTTCAGGACAACGGAATAGGAACTATGAAGTGACTAGTGAAATGTTGAGATACGTATCAGATAACAGAATGCCAAGAACTGCTGACCATTCTTAAGTTCTTCTGACACATGTCAAATTGTTTGTACATGACGAAAAAGCTTTTTAAGCTTCTTCATAAAACATTAGTCGCGTGATACCCGAAAACTGCTGCAGAACAAAGTGACAGGGCATTATCTAGTGTCGTATTGCTTTGTCTAGACTAACCGCTATGATAGCGGTAGTTGGAGTAAAAGTACCTCAAATATTGATGATTTTACTCTAAATAAGCGTTTCATAATTTTTGAAAGTAGGTAACTGCATTTATAGTGTTTTAAGAAAAATAAATAGACTGATAATTAATGCAATAGGGCTACAAATGCTAAATACAAGCACATTGCCTGCCGATTTATGTATATTAATTATCATATAAATAAAAAAAGGTTTAATTTAGTTAAATGACAATTAATATAATTGGGATCGAGTTTTGCCTACTGAATTCCGAACTTCAATTTGAAGATGGCGCCTGATGATGATGTTGATTTCATTTCATCTACCTACTCTAATATTAAAAAAGAGTAATGTTATGATTTTTTCTATGTTTGTTTGTTTGTTTGTAACGAATAAACTAAAAATTATTAACCAATTTAAAAAAATATTTCACTTTGAAGATACATTCAACTTCATCATCAGCCTATGTCTGTCCACTGCTGGACGTAGGCCTCTCGTACTGCACGCCACTGAGCTCGGTTTTCAGCTCTCCTCATCCATTCTCCTCCAGCCGCCTTTCGCAGGTCGTCACTCCAATTCTAAGCTACACACGTTTCAAAGCTACATTATCAGCGACTCACCTGGCCTAACCTTTATTTTTCAAAATATTAGAATATTATCCTCCTTTATCCTTACGAAAATTGCAATAATTTAACCCGAGGTATCAAACATTTATAGTCCTATAGCCTATAAAAGTAGGCGTGCGCGGCGAAAACTATTGATGATACTTACATAAAATAATGTAGGTTCTTCATGTTTACAGTACTCAGCATTACCCACAAACGCATTATACGAGTCTATATGTCTAACTATTTTATAATTATTTATGTCACAATAACCGATTTTTGTTAAAATTAATCAACCAATACACGGGTAGAATCGAAAGATGATAACATTCGTATGATGATATTAATCCTTATCTATTTAAATAGTTTCTTCAAGCTTGATCTGTACTTACATGTAGATTCCTCTTTAAAATATTTGGATCGGACCTTTCATTTAGAATTTACGACGAGTAAAAAAAAATGTAAATAAAATGCCGCGGTGTGAGCGCTAACCGTGCGAAGCCGGGGCGAGTCGCTAGTTGTATATATAGCTGGTTATACTATGTCAATAACCAATTCTTCGTCTGTACATATAATTCTATTGCGTATGCAGATTACAGAACTTTAGTTGGATATAGATTTCCAATGCACAAGTCAGCTGCGACTCTATCCTGCTTTAGAGAAAGTATGGTAGACCGTTTGAACTTAGCCTTGGAAGCCGTGTCCGATTGGGTTGACGTTAACCTGTTTAAGTTTAATGCTACTTTTCTGCAAAAAAAAACAATCTAACTATCTTTATCTCTCCGTAGGCGACCATCAGGAGCTTTAGAACGATCGGCAATGCTCTGTCCGCGGCAGTGTGTCGGGTCAATTATAATCCAGGTATGTTCAAATCTAGAGTGAAAGGTATCTTCTAGGCATGCGTGCTACACTTTCGGCCACGTCATCGCTTTCTATCAGGTGAGATCGTGTCCACAGATTGCCTAGTCCGTATTAAATAAAATCGTATAACTGAAATAAACTAATAATATAGTTACATTCACCTTATACTCGTATCTAGACATATCACAGAAAACACTGAAAAAATATCTCCGATATCACTTAGAACAAGACCGATGTGCAATTTTGCATCCACTATTGTATACAACTGACATAGGACGACCTAGTTTTTCGTTAATAAAGCGTCTTTATTTGCTACTGAATACTAGATTGTACGTCCCTAGCGAGTAGGCTTTATTCTGTTTTTAGGTTCCGAGTTTGAAGCTAGGTTTTATGGGCGTTTCCTCGTGGTCTAACTAGGTATGTAGCTCTGAAAATCTGATAATTTTGATGAGGTTCAACTCTTCGTTCCGGGAGTTATGTTTGAAGGTGTTTTCACTTAGATATTTATTTTTGAAGCTATCTCGTTGAAGTTATATGCGGATTTCCATCGATCCGTGCTCTGGAGGGCACGGTCCCGGCTGTTATTGATTAATATCAGTCGTTAAGCCATGTCAGAGGCCTGAAACACTTGTGGCCTAGCAGTTTGATTATATAAATATACCTATACAAACTAATATCACAAACTTATTGACTCAATAAGGGCGCGCGTGCATAAACCGGTATTTGAGCTGAGTTTTGGTAACAACAGAATATACCGCACGTATTTCGGGCCTCTAAATACTTAATACAAATGTATTACATGCATTAATATTATTGTATGTATGTAATATTAGTGTGTATATATTTATATGTATAATGGCGTTGCCTAAGCCACAAACTCTTACACCATGGGCCAGCACTGCCTCAGAGGATAAGCTGGAAAGCAAATCAAGTAATGGGGATAACGCCTATGAAGATAATTATTTATTGAACACTCTACTGAGTGACGAGATATGCAGGTCGTTCACCTGATGGTAAGCGCCACACCTGCCCAACAACTGTAGCACTACCCAGAACTGTATAGCAAAATATCGCGCTTCACTGCAATGTGCTCGTCACGCTGAGACATTGGTATAAGAGTCCCTTCCCACTAATTTTGCTGGAAACATAAAGATTGATATCTTATTTTATGATGACTTGTCCTTTTATCATCATCGTGGCTGAATATAGAATTATCTCAGTCCTAACGCAAACCATAATATTATGATGCTATTCATTTTCAACTGCTTCTTTTTATGTTTATAAGATATATGAATATGGTCTGCTCACACCTTACACCCGGCATTGTAATGGCATCGCCTCACCTCGTCTCGCGCTCGCCACGACTATGACTCGCAGGCGGGCGCCCGCTTGCCCCTCGTGGCCTGCTCACCAAGGTGTATTTCCAGTAGTCGTGCTATAGTTGCCCCGTGACGACGAGACTTCTGCAATTTGTCTTCTCAGAGGTTCAGTGGCACTAAGGCCTACCTACATTCCCGACATCTATTATCAGTATTTATCTTTGGACCTACATGATGAACTACAAAATGAAACATCTTGGAAGTGCGGTTTTTATTCTTCGATTTATCGTGGAACTAATAATTTGTTCTATTACTAGGACCTGGATAGAGACATATATAATGAGCTTGTTTGACATATTGTCAAACAAGCTCATTATTGTAAAGGAAACATCAGATGTGCATGCTAACATGACGCGCGGCACGGTAAATTTAATGTTACTAATTGTCGCGAGTCATGTTATCGTGGACTATCTATGTTTTTTTTGATTGTGTTGATTGTTTTTTGTTTGTTTGCAATAAATACATTTTATTATTATTATTATTATTATTATTATTATATTATCACCCGATCGCGGAGGAAAATGCGATTGGGTTGTATGTATGTTTGTTTGTATGTTTCATTGATACTTTCTACTTTTGGATTTTGATAAATAAGGTAAAATTGACGTTGTCTTAATCGTGAGATTGCAATAGAATAAATAAGGTGTCATGAAAACTAATATGGCGGCTAACAGTTGCCATATTGGATATCTGAATGAACAAAAAATGATCAAAACCTATCGAGTGAGGTATTAAAATGAAGGTATTTAAAAAAACAATCCAAAAATAAAGAAGGAAAACTAAAAAATAAAAATGACTGAAAAAAAAACAAAAAGAGGCAATCAAGCTTTGGATTCTTGATTTTAAAATATATAAAATCTTATATAATCTTATATATGTTTTAAAATATATATAAGATATAGTCTTAAGAGAGGCCCTTGCGGCGCCGTGGCTTGTTTGACACCTCGGCTATGTGGTGCCCTGGATTGGCACCACATCGCCGGAGGATTTCTGTCCTAATCTTGTGAGACGATCTAGGCAGAGTCCATAGTTTTCCAAAGGAAATAAAACAATGATGGTTATGCCTATACGTAGACAGAATATGCCAGAAGTCTACATGTACCTCTTTATTGGAGACTAGCTGTAACCGCAGCTTCGCACGCGTGGTAATTTCTCTATGTACTATTCCATGACCTAAAACACCAATTTTCCAAAGGTTTTTATAGATTGCTCAGCTTCTACTCATCAGATTGATACCAAGTACAACAGTTTTTAAGTCAAACCCCAAGCTATCCAACAATGAAAACCGCATCGCAATCAGTTCAGTAGTTTTTACTGGATGCAAGAACGAACTTACAGACAAACAGACTAACAAGCAGACAGACACGAATTTTAAAAATGTAATATTATTTTCCAGTAGATTACCTTGAGTACCCTACTTGATCATTTTATTTTTAATTATCTTCTTTGTACAGACTTTTTCGTTCATATTACTTTATTAAAAGTATAGATGCACCAAGAGTTATACCTAAACAACTCCTAAATTCATCAGATAGCGAATTTGCGCCAGCAGCTTAGCTCGCCTCCACTGGAAAATCATTCCAACGGTCGCCTGACCACGCTGCCAGATAACATGTTGTTACAGGCTGTGTCTCGTTTATACACAAGATACTATAATATAAAGATAGCTACTTGATTGATCAAGTAGCTGGTCATGGCCCATCACTTTTTTCTAATGGGTTTATAAGAGAGTGTACGCTCCAAAGGTAGTCAAAGTATAGGAAAATATATAGCACAAGTATAGAAACGAATATACAGGCAAATGGGGTCAGGGAAATTGTAAAAGCTTATCCAATGCACGACATCGACTGTTTAAAGAAACAAGATAACATTTAACTCAAAACAGAATCAGAATCAAATAGTCTTCTTTTACAGTCACACTTCCCAAAATGCAAAATCACCGACACCATTGCTTGGAATGACAGTGAGGTGGGAAATCTTTTTAGTATTAGTGTTGATTGACTAGACTGCTTATGAATGATGACAAGAAAGTAATGGATTCGTACAAAGGGACTTTATAAAAGTTGTATTCAAACTTATAAGTCACTCCCCGCATCCGCAAAATAAACTCATTAGTTTTATACTCGTTACTAGTTTGCTAACTAGACCCATTCAATCGCACCTCAGACCGTTTGCCATATCGTTTGGTATAACGGCTGTCCGCATCATCCGATATCGGGCACCGGTTCAGTTAGCGGAATTACTCGGAACGGCTCGACGTGCGCTTTATTGTTGTAACGCTATAGTATTCGTTTGGAAGGATAGGGGATGAAGACTGCATTTATTTTGAGTAGCTACGTCTTTGGCCATTTTCAATAATGTATTACTAGATAAAGAGGGAAAATACGCCCGTTTTAATATCACATACAGACAACTACAGATAAATAAACCCATACAGCTACATTCCCACCTATAAAGAGACAAACGCAGTCTGTAGCGCGAGCTAGAGTCACTGCTGACACGTGCTTAACAAACGCCACTCCGATTGTACCTTTAACCAAAATAAGACCAATTGTGTGTGTCGCACCTGATTTATGCGGTCCACGCCCAAGGATTTTCCATTTTTAATTAGATCTGTGAATTTATTGGGCGTTTTTACACCATTCGCCGGTGACGGCCGCACCGCTGAAGGCGCGGCAACCCGGAATATTTAAATGAAAACATAATAGTAATTTTACACTGGCCAGCGGATTTTCAATTGATGATCCGTCGCCATTGCCGTCCCCGGCTGATAGTGGAAAAATTATCTTCCCTCTTCCAATGTCCGCCTGAGGAAGTAAGCGCCTGTGCTAGATTCAACCGCCATGCGCCGCAGGATTGTCACACTACAGTGTTCTGGTGTAATTGGCCGCAGCCGCCGACATGACTGGACACAGTCATAGTAAAGTGACGAGTGCAGTGCGGCTTAGGTAAACGTAGTGTAGGGCGCCCTGTGGCTAGGTGGAGTGATAACATGCGGGCGGCGGCTGGCAGAAACTGGATGCGGAGAGCTGAAGACCGAGCTCAGTGGCGTGCATTAGGAGAGGCCTACGTCCAGCAGTGGACAAGTAAAGGCTGATAATGATTACCTTGAGCGCAGTGCTGTGCAAAACTACTTATATGTAATGTTTGTGTAGAATTTCACCGCCGCCGTCACCATCACCGCGTTAGTGTGTATAACATATTTTTACAAAATAGCATTTTATAACGAGTTGTGAACTTCTTTTCCCCCACTCTTCACTAATATTGTAAAATACGTAACACGACTTTAGCTTACTTAACATGCGTTACTTTAAGTAGAATTGTTGAGTCGTTACAATTTGCGTAATGGCCATGTTATTTGAAATACTAGTTTTCCCGTCCGCGACTTCGTCCGCGCGGACTACTATTTATCGCGAAATCAACATTTTTCCAGTTTTCCCGTGGAAACTTACAATTTTCCGAGTTTAAAAGTTTTTCAATGTTTTATTCCAGGGTATAAGCTATCTACATTCCAAGTTTCATCAAAATCCGTTCAGCCGTTATCGCGTGAAAGATCCTCAAACAAACAAATTTATAAACAAACAAACAGACAACGTTTCACTTGTATATATTGTTATGAATCTATACTATAATAATAATAATAATAATGTATTATTTTTTGTTTGTAATGGACTAACTCAAAAAATAAAAATTCTATACGTTTAAAAAGCTTGTTATTGATAAAATATTATTGACTGTTAAAAAAGTTTGTTATCCCTACGAATATTGCAATAATGTAACACAAGGTATCAAAAGTTTGCATATGAAAGGCATTATTTGGCGTACGCTGCGAAAACTATTAACGATACATAAAATATACTTCATGTACTTCATGTTTATTGACCGAGCGAGCGCGAAGTGCGAGCGAAGAGACTCTGTTTCAGCATCGGCAAATAAATACCGTATGTCTAGATGTCTGTCCAAATTTCTGGCTGTTCTGCTCTACAGGTCGCATTTTTCAACCGATCCAAACAAAACTTAGTATACAGGTCAAGCGAATTTTCAGAATTTTTAGGTCGTCGGGGATTTTTGATTGGGGGTACTTCCTCCAAAAAAGGGTAAAACTGAATATCTCGGCCATATTAAATCCGATTTCGATGATTCTATTTTCAACTCAAAGGTAGTTAAGTAAGTTTTATAAAAAATTGGTGAAGATCTGATGAGGATCTTTAGCATGACGAGCATAATAGCTCCTCAAAATGCAGTAAATTTCTCACTTTTTGGTTTCTACCAGTGGAATAGGCACTACCTACTAGGTACAATAAATTACAATAAGGTAACTAGATGGCGCTACTGTGCACCGCTAGATTGTTTGCAAAAAAAGTTTGAACGCGCGAGGTCTACAGCTCACAGAGCCGCTAGTTTAAAGTACTCATCATTACCCACAAAAAGTCCGAGAGGCTATATGCCTAACTATTATAGTTCGGTCACAATAATAGTTTTTTGTTCAAATTCGTCAATCAAAACACGAGTATCGTGTATAGATGAAGAGAAAACTTTAGCTATCTGTGCGAAGTCTGGATGAGTCGCTAGTCATCTTTATAATTATGGATTACTAGGGCTACGTCGGACAAAATAAGATGCACACAGAATTTTGTTCGGTCAATATTTTCTTACAACACAAACTAATTTGAACAAAGTTATAAAGTAGATACCAATACAAAGTAGGTCTCCCTCCAGCCAAGTGTTTGCCTCCAATACGGTCGGAATGACTCCTCTATTGCGTTATTAGAACTTGTATGGATGCAAATTGCGTTCAGCTGCGTCCGACCGCGCCCTGGCAAAGCTTCTAGCTTTCGTGGAACTGGCGCAAACTAGAAACGTTGTAGGAAGACGGGAGACATTCACAACACAATTCATAGCCAAAAGAAATAATTCATGATGGTCAATTTTAAAAGCTCCCGACCAAACATAGTTTGTAACCGTCTTGTCATGTTCATTACTCCTTTTCGAAACTTCTAACATGTCAGATCCCCTTAATTTTTTGTCTTCGTATGGTACTCATCAGAACCTCATACCTATATACAAGGAATGCCATTGTAACTGAACATTTAACCATAAATTCAAAGCAGCACTATTACCCAAAATCCCTTTACAAAGTGATCAGAGCTGAACATCTCTGGAACGGATGCACCGAATTCTTACAAACAAAGCTGAGAATCATCTCATTAACTCCAGCTTTCAAATAAAACACAGCATGGGGGCGATGGAGCGTCCCATGCTCAGAATTCCTCTTGTGGACCGAATCCTATGTCGAGAGCAGGCGAAGGATAAAGATCGTGGACGTAGGGAAACGGATCACAAAGCTGAAGTGGGGATGGGCAGGGCATTTAGCGAGACGAGAAGATGGCAGATGGACAAGGGCAGTGGCGGAATGGAGATCAAGAGCAGATCGTAAATTAAATGGCAGACCACCTGCAAGACGGTCAGACGACGTCACCAAGAATTCCATTCAAAAACTTCCACGTCTGTAATAAAGATGAATAAACAATTATTAACGCAGAAGTCACAAATTAATGTAGGTTCAATCGTGCTTTTAAATACTCTATTTCAATTCGTGTTACCATTCTGAATCACATGCAAATTGCGTGGCAGCTGCGAACCGCGCTTCCGCCTGCAGACGGAGATATGTAAATGTGTAGGGAACTAGCCGTAAATCTAGACGTACTCGTATATAGTACTGGGCGGTTATTCGCTATGCCACATGAAATTCCTTGTAGAAAACGTCAATTATTATAACGACAATTTACAAACAATTCCAAGTAGATATCGTAACGCAGCTCGTTACATGTCTGAATGGTCATAGCTAATAAGGGCCCAGGACATAATGGTACTACTCTTATTGATATGTACTATTTACCTACATAATATATATTTTTATTTACTTAAAAATAATATTTGCAGAACATATAAAAATATGGAGTATAGCGTCAAACAAACATACCATTTATACCATGACCTAATTGTCCAATGGTATAACTGGTATTAACTAGTACCACCTATACCATTACAGGTATAAGTGGGACAACATAGTAACATTTGTACCCTATTCAATGGTATAACTGGTCCGAAGCCAAACAAACGAGTGCAGCATAGATAATGGTTGCTGCATATGTGTGCGTGACTGGATAATTGGTGGTGTTTGGAGTTGATACACAAAAGACTGCATTGTTTTTGATTTTCCGTGAGAATTTGACAGAATTAACGCGACTAATAAGGTCGAGATCTTGCTGACATGTGGCAGCTGATCGGCATAACATGGTGTTAGTGTGTGCGTGAGGCTTGTGCGTACGAGTGAATCGGCAGTATCTTAGGTGCTTCACTTTCGGTTTGGCAGTGCACCTGCTGCGTCGAGTTCCTTGTACGCCGAATTCCCGCTGCTTCGATTCAGCTACCAAACTACGTAATGACTAACGCACACCACTTTAACCGCACAAAAAAAGCGGTTAAAGTGGTGGAAAAAAACAATGGAAATAGTAATAGTGGAATCATGCCAGCAAAAGCTGAAGTTGAAATTGGGCCGCCGACCCTGAGTTTTATTAATTAAATTAAAATTGAAATTTGTTAAATTAAAACTGTAATCCTGTTTTCTTAACTCTTTCTTTAACTTTTATTAGCTCTCGCTTCACGAGCGCTATAAGTGTCATGTTATTTTTACCCGACCCTAGATGGACTTAAATTTTTGAACATGTCTTGTTATTTAAATAGATTGAAGATATGGGTACCAAAGTGGTTAAGGTACCAATTAAAAGATTTAAAAAAAGATTGACTGGAAGAGAAAGAGGACTTTGTCAGTTTTAACGACAAAGTCCTCTCTTTAAACTTGCAATTTATTTTACTAATTGATCCTTTTGGTATATAATAAAGTTTGATTTCATGTTACTACCAACAAAAAGCGCGCGCTCTCCACCTAAGCTCACGCTATGTGGACTAAGCTGCGACAAGCACGTATAAGTTCAGCACGTATATATAGTAGCTTGCGGTTGAAACAAAAGCGTGGAAAAGCACCCTTTGATGAATGATATTCAAATTTTAATTTAGTTCTAAAATACAGACGCATAAACTTCCGACTTGAAATTAGTTCCTCAGTCCACGAGCTCCTTAATCAAATCCTTTTACGAAATCTCTTGCTCATTATTTCCACATTTTCTCGTACAAAAATAAACTTCCTCCCCCAATTAATTTGTCCCACAGACCGCTAAAGCCACGAAATAGTTGGATGCCGCTGAAAAACCTGTACTATCTGCCATCATCATCATGTCAGCCTTTAGTTAGCGACCACGTCTCAGTGCCGTATGTCATCACTGGCAACACGCACTGATTATTACTTTCGTCTTGAGGCTCTGCGGTATCTGCGACGAGAATATATGGCATAATTTCCCGAACGCTGCCCATCCGAGTTGGATTCGTCGGTTGACCTCTTTTTCGAAGTTTGATCTACCCAGTTGGATCGTCTGACCCAAATAGACATAGTAATCAACAGCTTCGATTATATCGTTCCCAACATAAACCGCCATGGGTACAACATGGACATTTGATATGATGTTCGTCTTGCCCATGTTCATTTTAAGACCCACCTGTTGGGAAACAATATTGAGGTCACTGAGTATTGTGGTTAGGTCTTCCAAGGTTTCAGCATATATAATCAGCAAATCGAAGGTGAGTGATGTATTCGCCATTGATGTTAACACCAAATCCGTTCCAGTTCAGAAGCTTGAATATATCTTTCAGTGCAGAGGTGAACAGTTTCGGAGAAATAACGTCTCCCTGTCTCACCCAATTTTGCAGCTAGATAGAATTCGTGCTCTGATCCTGAAGACGAACTGTCATGGTGGCCTTGCTGTACAAACACTTTAACACTTCGATGTACCGGTAATCAATCTGGCACCGTTGTAATGACTGTAGCACTGCCCAGGTCTCGACTGAATCAAAGGCTTTCTCGGAGTCCACAAAAGCTAGACATAGTGGCCGATTATACTCTTCGGTCTCCTGTATAATCTGCCGGAGCGTATGAAAGTGGTATGCGGTGCTAAAGCCTCTCCGGAATCCAGCTTGTTCATGAGGCTGAAAGTCGTCAAACCTACGAGCGAGACGGTTTGTACTACTCTCGAAAACAGCTTATCAAATCAAATCAAAATCAAATCAAATAATTTATTTATAAGAATATTGTAAATAAAGGTGTTTATAGTTCATTAGATCAATATTCAACCGTTCCCGGCGTACAAATATTCATAATTATTTTATAACAAAACACATGGAAATAAGATTAATCATTCAATTAAAAAAAAACAGCATGGCACAAATACAATTGAAAATAAAATAAAATAATGAATAAAATTGAATTAATAATGTTTGAATAAAATTGGGTAAAATGTCAAACAACTTAAAAAAACATTATAATTTATCATCTACGAATTCCCTAACTGAATATAAGCATTTCTGTTTCAAAAATTTTAAGAGTTGGCATATCTTCTTCTTCTATCGTGTCAATGATTCGATAGTTGTAACTTATATATAGTTGGACCAGAAAGTTGCCACCTCGATCGCGCTATCTGTGGCCTCCATTAGGTCCTTTCTAGTGCAAGAGTTCGGGCACGCGGGGCATTCGAGCAAATGCGGCATGGTTTGAGTTGGGGCACCGCAACCGCAATGCGCTTCGGATGGATCAATGATGCCCCATTTACTCATATTATATCTACACCGCCCCACACCAGCTCGGAGCCGATTTAAGCACCTCCACACAGGCCAAGACTGGTCATAACCGGGAGGAAGAGCTTCTTTTGGGGCTACGTAGTCAGGTGGAGTGGGATTAGTCTGCCACAGTTGGTCTTTGACTTTGAATGGGTGGAGTTTTGCTGGCTCTGTAAACCGCATGAAGCTTACGGCTTTTCAGTCTAGCTGGAGGTATGATATGACTGAAGAGGGGATGCCGGTTATCAGTCTCTTGCTTAAGCTTTTCTGTTGTGCACGCGACATTCCGTCTTACGTCAGGTGGTGCTATACCTGCCAAAGGATATAGCGTATCCAACGGGGTTGGTTTTAAGCAACCAGTAATTATCCGGCAGGTCTCGTTCAAGGCTGTATCGACGTGTTTGGCATAGGCGGATTGGTGCCACACGGGACACGCAAATTCACCTGCGGAATAGCACAACGACATGCCAGTTGTGCGAAGCACACGTCCTGTCCAACGTGACACCCAGGTATTTTTTTGTGGTGACAGTGCTCGATAGCAACTCCTTGCCAGGAAACGTTAAGAGAACGGTTTGCTTGTCGGTTACGCAGGTGAAAAGCGCAACTCTGGGTCTTGGCTGGTTTTGGTCTGAGAGCGTTAGTGGCGTAGTATTTGTCAAGTGCGCTTAGCGCTTCTGTCAGTCTTTCTTCTACTGCTTCGAAGGTACTAGCCTGGGCTGCTAAAGCTAAGTCATCCGCGTAGAGGAAGCGTTCAGTTTGAGGGGAGCTGGTTTGGTCATTTGTATAAATGTTAAAAAGAGCTGGAGCCAAGCTTCCCTGCGGAAGACCATTTTTTTGGCATCGCCATCTGCTTTTTTTTTTATACAGAAGCTCGCCTAGCATTCGAACACAGCCTTCATCTTTATAGTTATATGTCCGACTTTAAGAAGAAGTTTTTTGACGTTCACTGTGTCATACGCTGCCGACAGATCAACGAAGACAACTCCAGTAACTATTTTATCTTCGTAACCATCCTCAATATATTGTGTGAGCCTGAGGACTTTTTATTTTTTATTATTATTACGGACTAGGCACTCGTTTGACCACGATCTCACCTGATGGAAAGCGATGATGACTTGGTTGAACATGACTTTCCTGGTCTAAATCCAGCCTGTTCAGGTTTGAGCTCAGGCTCGATCACAGGTGTGAGGCGATTAAGTAAGAGTCTTTCGAACAGTTTGTACGTATGACACAGCAGAGAGATGGGTCTGTAGCTTTTCGGATCTTCTGGCGACTTTCCAGGTTCTAACAATGCTACGACTTTCGTTCTTCTCCAGATTTTAGGAATTATGGTCTTTTCTAAGCAGGAGTTAAAAAGGGCCAGTAGCCAAGAGACTGCTAAAGGGCTAAGGTTCTTAATTTACTCAGTGGTAATGTCGTCTAAGCCAGCAGCCTTACCATGTTTTAAAGACTTAATACTGCGAATTATATCTTCTAGTATGAATGGCTTACTTATGTCACTTGATGTGCTCTCAAAATTGGTAGACTTGGTAATTTTAGCTAATTTATATGGTGGTTTACCATTAAGCAACAGTTGGTGAGCAATTTGATTAGCAGTAACTTGACCTGGGTTGGTGGCTGCAGGTGGATCCCCCGTCAGCTTGCGAAGAGTAGACCATGCCTTCTTGCTATTGTGGGTCATGTCAACGTTATTGACCGTTGTCATCCATGTTTCTCTGCGGTTTTTGCTAATCAAGTGCATTAATTCTTCGCCAACCTTCAGGGTTTCTTCGGAAAATGGATCGTTGCTAAAAAGATTCTCATAATTATTTATGTGATCAGCGGATTTTGGGCCCAGACCTGGTATGTAGGATGTACGACAACCTCTAGGAATGCTTTGGCGAGACGCTTTCCAGACAACATTGTCAAATTTGTCATAAATTTCAGGTATAGGTTCTATATCAAGCAATTTTGCATCCACGCATTTAGAAAATTGCTCCCAGTTCGCCTTAGAAAAGTGCACTTCTATTGGTTTTAGGGCGGCTTGGATTATACAAGCAATAGGTCTGTGCTGCGTGTTGGGGATAGGTGTGTATACTGATTTAGTGCTTAAAGAGCTGATGTTTGAGCTTGTAAAAATTAGATCTGGATTATATCCTCTTTTCCATCGCCCGCTATTAAAAGAGGCAGATAGTTTCGGGTTATGTATAAGGGTTAGATCGAAGGCTTCTGCCCATTGCTCCACTGAGTATCCATCAAGGTTTGTTTCACGATAGCCCCATGACACACTATGGCTATTAAAGTCACCAATGACTGTTTTTGTGGAGTGATTATCAAAGTTTTGCGGCTTGTTAAATTCGAAAGTTTCGTTTGGTGGTTTATACACTGAAGTAACTGTACAAGATCCAGTGTCAACGGTGAGGATTTTGATAGAGTTATGTGTAGTAGAACAAGCAGAATAGATGTGTGTCTCAGATTTAACAAATATAGCACTACCATATTGTGCATTTGAGACATCCCGTCTCAGCAATAAGATTCAGTCCATGAATGTGTGGCCTTAGTTGTTCAGATCCACGATGTGTTTCCTGTATACACAAGATATCTATGTTATTCTTGAGGCAGAGCTCTGACAGTATATGGGATTTGTTTTTGGAGAATCCTTCTATATTGATGGAAACAACTGTCAGAGCTGCTTTCGAGAGCTTACTTTGGTTGTGGTTCTGAAAAGAACCTTGGATTTGGCTCCAACAGCGCCACTTGCAACGGCACTTTTCAGTGCCGTTGCAAGTGGCGCTGAAAAGTGCCGTTGGTTATGGCTCTGAAAAGAGCCGTTTTCGGTTCGAATCATTGAGTTAGAAGGATTGGTCAATTGGTGCAAGCACCGACTGGTCTAGGGTGCGCCGGGCTAAATAAGTTAGATCGTATTCGCGTCTTATTTGCCACTCGGGGAGGCTCCTTCACATGCACCCCATATTGTTGGCATATAAACATATTATAATTTAACTCTTTGTAACTGTTGGGCAATTTATTGTAAAGGCGTATTGCCATACAGTAAACATTGTCACTGTATACCCTTAATCTCTGATGAGATACATACAATTTAAATATATTCCTATTATTAACTCTAGTTACAACTTCATTATGTCTGCTAAAATACTTCTAATGTTTGTACACAAAAATGCAAATTTCATATATATAGAGACAGGGTAAGGGCAATATATTTTTATAGACGTGACTCAGCAGCGAGATGGGCCTTTAGTTCTTCAAGAGGGTTTTATCACCTTTCTTAAAGAACAAAACCACTACGCTCCTGTGCCACACTTCTGGCGTAGTACCCCCGAGGATGACGGAGTTAAACAGCTTCTGAAGGACTTTAAGTACCGGTGTTCCACCCGGTTTCAGTAGCTCTGTCGTTATTCCGTCCTCCCCTGGTGCCTTGTTGCTCTTAAGCTGTTTGAGAGCCATTCTGATCTCGTGTAGGCTGAGGTCCAGGATATTTTCGGTATAATGTCGGGTCAAACGGGCTCTAGCATCGCTAGTCGTGCTAGGAGGATGCTACGCGATAAGGTGTATAATTGTCCATAGAACTTTTCGAGCTCGCTCTAAATATCTGGCTTCGACGAAACGATGCTGTCACTGTCGGTTTTCAGATTCGTCAACAGGCTTTGCCCAATATACAGATATCTTGCAAACACTTTAGAGCCCTTGTTGCGCTGTATTGCGTTCTTAATACAAGTAGTATTATACGAACGCAAATCGTGTTGCATTGACTTGGAGATATGTTTATTAAGCAAGCTGTAACTCGACATATCCACTGAAGACTGCAGCCTCATCTCGCCCCGTTCTGCCATAAGTTTGAGTGTATGCTCAGAGAGTTTGTGTGTTCTATTTTTGCGGGGGGGTCTTCAAAAACTCCACACGACCGCGTGAACAATTTCCACGAGCCCGTTGTTTAGTTCGTCCACTGTATCGCTTTCGGTAAGGATTTGGGAGCGATTTTGGAGCTCCAACTGTAGCTCTCGGGGTTTGGATTTGGGCAGGACTTAGGCGAAGAGCAGATCCCATCAAACGAGACCTCTCCAGCTTTACGTTGATATTCAGTGAACCTCTTCCCATGCGGTGATCACTGCCGGTCTTAACCCTGTTGATCACAGAGACATCATTGAATATATGCCGATTTGTCGTCAAAATGAAATCTATCTCGTGTCTATGACCGCCGGGGTGCTGCCACGTCCATTTCCTGGAGAAGCGCTTCTTGAAAAAGGAGTTCATCATAAAGTGTCCGCGCGTACACCTGTATGACCTTCAACGAATACCGTCTGGTAATTCTGAGTATAAGGTATGCCACCCTGCTCGAAACGCTTTCGATCTTCACAATGTTATTGACGACGGACCTGTGGACCAGAAACCCGATACCATGTTGGGACTGCTGGTCGCCCTCCCGGTAATAGAGTAAGTTGCTGGAATTGAGGGTAATCGTATCCTCTCCCTCTCTTCGGACTTCTGATAACCCTATAATGCCCCAGCGCAACTTACTTACTACTCTTCTAGCTCTATCAACTTCTTATCGGTCCTCAAGGTGCGTGCGTTATAAGTTGCCAGGTCCATAGATTGTAGGGGTTGGTAGCTAGGTATCTGCTAGGGATTCTTAGCACCCCCTATCTGCCAAAAAACGTTAAAACCCCGTTGGATAAATATTGAAAAAGCACTGGAAAATGTTGGAAAAAGCATAACGTATTAATTCCTTAGCAATCATGAGCCAGCGGGCTCATGACAGCGCCAACAATGTGAGCGCTGCAAGCTACATATGAATTTCGGGTTGGGACCTGTGGAGCGTTTGGTTTCAGTCAGTTACTTGGTTCACATATAGCTATCTGTTATCTGTTTTTTATACTTTAACTAGCTCTGCCCGTGGCTTTGCCCGCGTGGACATTTTCTTGAGATAAAAGTATCTTTAAAGTGTTTGTACTTTAAAGATACTCGACTTCATCAAAATTCGTTTAGCTGTATCATTAATCAATTGCTCGGCTTCTACTCATCGCATCGAAAATCGCAACCTAATTCAATTTCAAAATGTGGCAATCAGGTAAAATGGGTGTTAAATTAAACTCTGTATATTTAATATAAGAGAAATGAAAAAACAGTTGCTTTTTCTGCCGCAATTTTATCTAATTATATATAACTGCACCCCGCGGTGTTGCCCGCGTGGACATTGATGGTGTTTTTTATCTATCTTGAAAATGATATCATTTAAATTTTACGCTTCTTTTTGTAAGCATTGACTCCTAAAACCCTAGATATAATTTTTTACTTGATTCTATTGACTTCAGTCACTTATTAAGATGGGCAAAAAAGACTGTAGACACCTGTCACTTTGACATCTGCTACTTTGAAATCTGTCATTATGGCAACTGTTATTTTGACAACTGTCTTTTTGACTCCTGTCACTTCTCCCATAATTAATTCTAGCTGCACCCTGCGGTGATGATAACGATGATAAAAAGTATCGTGTATTATTCCAGGACCTAAAGTATAAAAATCCGTTGAGACGTTTCACCGTGAAGAACACACGCACAAACACATTCACTCACAAACATAACTTTAGCATTTAAAATTAGTGTGAAAATAGATAGTTTTGGAGATAATTAATTATTTTTGGAACTCAATAAACCCCTTTAATTTGGTGGCCATCATTATATTTGATCCCTTTATCAACCTGAGCAAAACACAACACAAATGTAACGTAACACTTTGCTGCGTGGTTTATAACATAAAAAACATCATCTTATGAATACCGCGCGGCGACTAAGGGGAGGCCTCAAGTATCCGCATTATGTTGTAACACGATGCCAGTGTAACTGAGCCTTAACCTAGAACGGGAAGATCGCGCATTATTTTGTGTTCTGTTTCTTTTAAAAATAATTGAAGGTTAAGCTTAAAAATAACTAGCTGAAAACTAAAAAAACACGCCTGCCCTACCAAAAAAATAACTTATGTCAATAAACTACGTACTGTTGAAATGTGCTTATCAAGGTCTTCAATTTGATTCACATATTGTAAAATTCAAAGTTATTTTTTAACGCATTTGACAATGGAGCCAGTTTGCCGCCGTAATGTTTTTATTCGAAAAAATGAATATTTTTTGTTATTCTGGGGATGTAAGGATTTTAACGATACCCCATACGTCTAAATCTGTACATATGTACACTCCTATTTTAGGCAGTCATGTAAAATACGATTTTATAAATCAGGTTGTAACTTCGATGCTACTTTTATGTACCTAAACTGATTATTCATGGATTATTTAGCCCATAATATATGTGCTTATCTTTTTAACCCACCATTTGTGACGTATATGTCTGTAAGACCGGGTGGTTCGAAAAAGTCGAATAACATTTTTATCTGCCAGTGAATTGAGTTGGGATTTCATGTAATTTCTTCATTGTGTTTTCACACCGTTGGACTAGCCCACGCTGGTGATCTTGGAGTTTTGGCACTAACCCAAAGCGCGAGACCGGGGTCGCAGACTATGACAGGAGTATATACTTGTTTTTTTAATAATATTTTATTTTTTTGTAGATCCTAGCGTCAGAAAGACCGAAAAAGACTGATTTAGTTACTAGAAGCTTTGTGAGCTATAGACCTCGCGAGTACAAATTTTTGTTGCAAGCAATCTAGCGGTGCACAGTAGTGCCATTATTTCCCTTATTGTAACACTCACATTAATAACCAAGGTGCTCCATCAATCCTTAGCTAGTAGGTAAAGGGCTGATTCTACTGGTAGAAACCCAAAAGTGAGGAATTTTCTGCATTTTGAGGAGCTATTCTTCTTATCACGCTAAAGAGCCTCATAGTATCTGCACCACTTTTTTTATGAAACCATCTCTAAATTACTACAATTCAAATAAAAATAAAAAGCATCGAAATCGGATCTAAGAAGGCGGAGCTTTTTTTGGGAGAAGTACCCACCCCTCCATTCAAAAACCCCCTGACGACAAAAAGAAACCGTTTAACCTGTATACCAAGTTTCTTCTAAATAGATTGAAAAATGCGCCCTTTAGAGGAGAACAGTGGAGATCCGGACATACGAAAGTGTGTCCGTTGCCCAAGGTTGCAATTTTGCAATTTTACAATAAGCATTAGAAAATTTGGTAATTTCTGTTGTTCTGAGTACATAAAAGATAAGTAAGTACATAAGTGACCAGGTGCGTAGGACCGGCGTCACCAAAGATGTTAGTCAAATTCACGTCAAAAGTGATTGATTAAATGTTCTCCAGGTGACTCCATTTATAGTTCATAAAAATTGGTTTACTACAATTTTTGGTAAATTCATTTGAAGTCGTTTTTAAATGTTATTTTAGAGCTTGAGGTAATAACCACACTATATGGTTTACAATGGCAAAAAACACTACACACTTTATATATATATAAAAAATATTTACGTGGTACCTGCGCAAGATTAATAAAAATTTAATGCGTATAAGAACTGCAATGGAGTTGCTCTGCCCTCGTCAGTGTGTCTGGTAAATTAAAACCCAGGTGTGTTCAAGTCTAGAGTGAATATGTATCTATATCATATCTACTAGGCAAGCGTATGACACCTCCGACTACATCAATGCATCAGGTGAGATTGTGGTCAAAAGATTACCTAGCCCCTTTTAAAATAACTAACTTTTATAAAAAACAAAAGTGCCTTTGTATTGTAAGTAACCTTCAGATTATTTAAGCCGTAACTTAAATGCAACTTAAATTAAGCTACACCCCGCTAATCTTCCTAATGATGTACTATTTATTGTCAGTTGCAACGCAGACCGGCATTTTATATATATTTTTAACTTATATTTTATATTAAAAAAAATAAAAAAAAATATTGATACAAAAAAAAACGGCTTAGATTAGAACATCGTCAAATGTTGACCCTTCGGAATGGACAGAACCATTTTTAAAGACTCCAATATAACTAATATCTATTATAGAAAAGATAAAAATAATTGTCCAATTAATTATTCCAAACTTCTACCTCATTTGGCATACAATGTTTTCTTGAATATAACAAACCTGATAACACTAAACAGACATAACCGAAAGAATACATTGAAATCTCACACTATTGGTGCATTAGGTATACTTGTACAATTATCAGCATCTTCAAGCATTTACCCGTTACAGAACCTACAAACAATCACATCTAATTCTGTATCAAAACAATACGTTCCTGAAATATATGTAGCAATTTCCCAAAATCGTGCGAAAACCAGCGTCGTTTACAAGTGGGCGTGGATAGAATGAAAAGAGAGTAATCGCCATTCAGCTTGTTTTTTAAAAGCTTTTATTTAAATTGCTATGGTTTGTATGTAAGTATGCTTGCTTAGGTCAAATCTTGCAAGCTGAATTAGAACTTCTTTTTCTTATCCTACGCAGTTGAATTTTTGCATGCTTGTTAAGTTCCAATAACAGAGCATTTTTACGGTAAGCGTGACCTGAATCGACATTCAGGAACAGCTCCAGATAAAATAACTCTTCAACGGTCAATAGCACTATCACGAAATTTTGTGTGCACATTATATTATGATAGCCGGTATGAAGTTTTAACATGACATGGTTGCTGAACTTCAGGATGGCTCCTGACTAGGGAAGTCCTCAACAATTAACAGCACAGACATGAAATGTTGCATACGCATTTAACTATGAAAGCTCGTCCTTAGATTTATGACATGGCTACTGCATAAAAACTTTTTTAAATGTGTTTAAATTAACTTAATTAATTTTTATTTTAAGAAATAATGCAAGTTAAACATTCTCTTTCTAGAACCACGTTTTAATAAAAGAAAAAACCCTATCTTTTAAATGATAATGCTCTTGAAATTACTATTCGTGGCAATTTCACAATTTCTATGCATGCGATCGTGCCAGGTAGGTGGAACATAATTAATTATAAAAGGTCCTGTATACAACAAAAGCAAATAGAAATTATTTACGAAAACGAAAGATTATAAATTTTTAGGAATATATGTAGACCAACACTGCAACTGGAAGGCTCATATTGAGTTCGTTTGTTCCAATCTTAACCGTTTTGTTTTCGCACTAAAACGGTTAAGGCGCACAGTAAATGAGCGTGCTGCGCCCACAGCCTATCATGGCTACGTGGCATCAGTTCTGCGATATGTACTTTTACTTTGGGGAAATTCAACAGATATATTCAACATACACTTTTGGTACAAAAAACTGTATAAGAGTAGTATGTAGTGTTCATCGACTTGATTCGTGTAGACCACTTTTTAAATAACTGAAAAAAAAACTTTGACAGGTTTGTATGTCATGCAAGTTGGAATGTTCGTAATGGAACACCCTGATATGTTTGAAAAGTTGGAAACTTGTAAACATTTTCAATCCACTAGTAGGGACCCCACTAGGTTAAGAATGGTCAGTTGTAGAACAGCTCTATATCGACGGAATTGCAATATAATGGCCATAAAAGTATTAAATAAAATTCCAAAAGCTATCCCGCTCAAGTACTTTAAAGTCAAACTTCAGAATTGGTTTACTGAAAATTGCTTTTATGAAATGAAAGAATTTTGGAATTTAAAAAGTGAATGATAGTTATATGTAATATGACAGTGTATTTGAATTATAATATAATATTCGGGACTTTTCCACACCAATTACCTAGCCCCAAACTAAGATACCCTGTAATATGGGCACTAGATAACGGATAAACATATATAAATACGAATATCAACATCCATGACTCGGAAACAAACATTACTGCTAATCACACAAATGATTGCACCTTGCAGGATTCGAACCCGCGACCGTTTGATTTCGTTCCTAGGGTTACTAGCCACTAAACCAACCGGCCGTCAAAGTTATTCTTATTCTTTGTATTGACATGTGTATTGATTTATTAATTTTTTTCTTGACATTGTTGGTACTATTATGTTATATCTATTATTATTATTATTTTATAAATTTTAATCTGACCATAAACTGAAAGAATAATTTAATTTATCATGATTATTTGATAATGTAAATGTTTGTTATTTTAATTCTAATAGCGCTATTTGTTTTGAATTTGTAATAGTATATTTTTGTAATTTTTGTATGCCAGTTTCTGGTGGAACATGTAGGACTTATAAAATATCCATCAATATTTTATTGTGTTTCAAGCAAATAAATCATATTTCATTTTTCATTTTTTTCATTTTATAAAATAGTGGAGTAGACAATCGGAATGAGGCCTATCTTGAAAAAAAAGTCCAGTATATCCGATTTGTGGCCAAATGTGACGAAATAAGAGTATTTATGTAAACTTGCGGTCGTGCGTGAAACAGCACTAATTACAAATGGTCATGGATTGATTGGGAAGAAGAGAGAAGAAGATTATAAACACTCTGTCTTTTTTGAAGTGAAGCGGTGGGAGGACTTTCAGCAGACTCTTGAATAGACAAGTGCTGCAAAAGTTACCATGCTACAAAAAATCGACTTCAAATGGCTACTAATAGCTAAAAAAAAACTTCTTATCAAATTTTGATCCAATTATATGAGACCAACCTAGAAGGTCTACTCATTCAAATAAAAATATAATATTCAAACTCGGTCTACAATTGATGGAGAAATAGGTGAACATACACTAAAAAAACTGTAAAACATAAAACCTCATCTTTTTGTGAAGTCGATTAAAAATAGCAATGTAACTCAATACTTTGCGTCATGTAAGAAGCAAGAACAAAGAGCAATGTAACTCAATACTTTGCGTCATGTAAGAAGCAAGAACAAATAGCAATGTAACTCAATACTTTGCGTCATGTAAGAAGCAAGAACAAAGAGCAATGTAACTCAATACTTTGCGTCATGTAAGAAGCAAGAACAAATAGCGATGTAACTCAATACTTTGCGTCATGTAAGAAGCAAGAACAAAGAGATAACTGGATCATGGCCACTGATCTGCATTATACTAGTATTATGGACCATCATTTCTCTTTCTGGGAGTAGTTCTGTGATTCAACAGTGGAAACTTAACCAACTGATGAAGATGGATCGTCCTGTAAATTGCTTCACGCCCGCCCTGGCTTGACACGTTTAGAATATCTACAGTAAAGCTGATAAAGTTGTATATTGTTTCCGAAAGACCAAACTTAAGTGTCCAGCTAAATATCCACAAAGCACATCTCTAGCACAAAGACCGGGTTTTTTGATATAATACAGAAATATGTTTTCTTTCATCGGGCGGAAAATACGTGTCATACAGTTTGATAGTGCAGGTGCTCCGGTGGTTGGTTAGTCTACGGAAGCTTAGGATAACGGTGGATTTAATATGTTTGTGAGTGTTCAAATGGACTACAGGTATAACAGGTTTGGTGTTTTATAAAAAATATTTTGACGATAAAATCTAAGTAAAGTAGAATGTCTGTTCTGGCGGTACTTCCCGGCAGATTCTTGCCAAATAGTAATTAAGAACTAATTAAATAGAATATTGATATCACATCATTAGCTGCAAGAGGTCCACTGCTGGACATAGGCCTCCCCGTAGTAAGCCACAACGAGCGGTTGTGAGCTTTTTGATTAAAGGTTTTTTTTGCTAACATTTTCTATTATAAAGTGTTACTGTTATTAACTTTGGCACTATAATAATAGAATGTTATAAATGCTTTTTAATAAAAAAGTGGATAATTATTAGGTATTTTCCTATACAATTGAGAGGTAGGTAAATTCATTCTAAAATTTTATTAGCGATGGTGGCCTAATGGTGCAATTTAGAATCCAACGATACCGGGTTCAAAACCTAGGCTCCGCACCAATGACTTTTCGTATTTATGTGCGGTTTTCCATCGCTCCGTGCTTCGGAGGGCACGTTAAGCTGTCGGTCCCGGCTGTTAGTCCCAGCTGTTATTGATTAATAGCAGTCGTAAAGCCATGTCAGAGGCCCTCGGGCGGCTTGACAAACTCTGACATCAGAGGCCAGCACTACCTCATACGACAAACAAACATTACAAAGAACCACAAATTCTTCCTTATTTTCATAGAGATGAAGAATTCTCGAGTGTGCCTACCTACGATAAGTGCACCAAGTGGAGTCCTCCGTTGTGATATCGTCAGCAGGCCCGGGGTCAGCAGCGACAGCATCCGCATCCTGTAGACGTGTCGCATGTATAGTTCACCAAGCACTGGCCATGGTAGCGCAGGTGAGGGTTCTGTTCCAAATCGTAGACACCGTCCTCTTTCTTGTCATAGGTTTCGTTTGGCTTTCGGGTCTGAAAGAAGAGGTTCAAATCTTTAATCTGATATAGGTACACTAGTCACTTGGCAGGCATCGAGACGACCGCAGTAGCTGGAGAGGACACAAGAAGATGTTACTGTCCCTTTCCTGAATTCCCTTTGCTGGTTCTCCAGCACCCGCGGGTTAGAAGGGGTGGTCCTGTTGTCCGTGTACCACATGCTTAAATTGGCAAACAAAATAAAAAGTTATAATGAATTATTAATTTGGTCCTCCAACAGAGACTAAATAATGTAATATGCCAATTAATACTTTATTATACTTTCTAAAGCTTAAAAAGTATATACTCGTATATCCAATTATAGGACATCACGTCGTGCTATGACTGTTTTAGTAAACAAAATAATACAAAAAATAAAAAGTTTTTGTCTTACAATTATAATGACATCATTCGTTAGAAGGAGTAACAGAGAAAATAATAATACCTTACATTTTGCTGATGTTTCCTCGCTAACTATTTATTTTTCTCTGTTCTTAACCAAAGGTGCAGTAGCACCGGCCCATAAATGCATCAGAGGCTTATTACTGGTCCTCTACTATTCCGAATTAGTGTGGAAAGCACATAAGATTTTATTTTTCGTCTCTCTTAGGTAGCTCGTTAAGTCAGTACGTGGTAGAAGGATTTGTGGTTGAATTATAGTTTGTTATTAAAAACTACATAATGTATGGGTAAAAACAGTTTGAATATTATCAAGTAGGAAAAGATTTTGATGGACACAAAGATCTCCAGACAAATAGACATATATAAACGAACCAAGTAATCAAGGATGTTTATTTTTCCACTCACAGGTGATTTACGTGCAAGGACAAAGAAGTCATTTCATGAATGAAATAACAATTGATCGCGATAAACATGAGTGACTTTTGACTTATTTTTTACCGATTGAAGTTTTACAGTTAAGCTCAGCTTCTATGTACCAAAAAAAACTGAATGTAAATCGTTTTCAATGGCTTGGTTTGGTTTTCAGTCGCATTTATCAGTCACAAAGAAAATTCACATAGCAAGCAATCACGTCATCCTGAAAATGGTCAAAATCGAAACCATGTTAGTTTGTATGTACTAAAAAATCTTGTAAATCCCTAATCACCCCGCGTTTACACCAAAAAATCAGGCCCGCTTTCTATTCACACATCATTAAATCCAAATAATTATACGCAACGTTCCCTTAACAACGGCTTAAGGGCTCTCGATTACAATCGAATTAATCGGGAATCGATTACGACAATATTCGAATTGAGTGCAAATCAAATGAGTTTGGATAGGCAAGTAAGTATTGTTAAGAGCTCATTGAGATTTTTTGGAAAACAGTAATTCAATCAGCGGCGAGTACTAGGTGAAATCTGTACGAATTTATGTGGAATTCCAAAAGATTCCGTTCATATTTTTTCTCTTGAATTTCAGTTAAATTATGTTGCAAAAATTACAAATGGATGTGAATGTTTTATTTATTTGTAGCACAAACAACAAAAAACTCAATGCAATCCAGCGAGGCAATGACGCCTGCATGTAGAGTGCGCTGCTCACTGTTTAGTGCGCTAGAACATTTATTTTGGGCTACCTATAAACTTGTCGTAATTGCACTATCAGGAATCTGAAATATGAAATAAGTTAGGTATACTTTTAAAATCTACTCAATTTTTTATTAAAATTTGCGAAGAATCAGACAACTACCTATTCCACTTAAAAGCTAATTTTAGAATGATCCAAGTCCTGGCATTCCGTAAGATTTATATTAGTCGAACTATTCGAGAATTTGACAAGACACATATCAGAACGCTTGGAACTAACTTGGCCCCAACTTGGCCTAAATGTTTGGTGAATAATATTGGATTTGGTGTTGGAATGCTCCGTATGTATAATGATAATATCAGTAAAGCCTCCTTGAACGCACTCCTGTCCCGCGCACACATTTCATTCAATTCAATCCATTGATAAAGTTGCTTACAACATGTGAGGGACTAAGCAGAAGTGATGTACCATATGTGGATTACTGGTAGAAAATGCTTTAGGTTTAAGTCCTCCTTTTGTACTTTCTTAGTGCAATAAAGTATTAAATAAATAAACTTTAGGCAGTGGTGTGACAGTATGCAGCAAAATGTATACCCCTAACAGATTTTTTATACAATAAGTATTTTAGAAAGGCTCGGGTATCATGTTCGTATATTTGCATGTGATACTTCGCTCCATCTTCGTAGTTCTTGTTGGTTACTATTTATAACCCAGATTCTAGACAGAATGTATTTTAATCGAATCAGATACTTTAATAGAGAAATCGAAAACAAAAATTATCGACAGTTTCGAGGGTAGTTTGTATAAACTCTTATATAATATTTGTTGAATTACTTCTATCCTGTGAGGGTAGTTTATAGTTGTATTGCTGCTCGCTGGTTCGCCTACCAGTTCTCAACCTGTGAAGCATGCAAAAGACTTTCAAGATCTTCGCAACGACCTGATCTCGAAGGTCGCAGCCTCATCTGTTTAGAGCATCGTCAGTTGTGCTCTGCTACATCCAGAACAATTAAATTTGGACATTAGTTTTGTGTGGGATGTTCGAATTTTGTACATACAAGATGGACGGCACCGTCTACGCGAGAACCCAATCTGGAAATCTGTGAGTGGGCTTGCGACTTTATTAATTCCTCACTGAGCTATTGAATCTAATTTATTTGTTGGAAAATTGGGCAACAAATACAAACACAACAAACAATCATTTTTCTTTATTTGGGAAGTTTTTTGTAAGTCAGTTTTGTTAATGTTTGTGACGGCAGTTAAACAGAAGTCTTTTTAAATTTACCTTATGCACACCAGTTTTATGTATACTACACAAATGAAAATAATAATTGAAAACCAATCTCTTTACTTACGGCTCATTATAAAAATACCCTTACCTCATCTATAGGTATGTGTAGAACAAGATAGAGACAGCAAAGTTTGAGCAAACGCTTGTTTGAAGTGGACGACCAACGGTATTTGTTCACTGGAATAGCTTCCCCGTCGAGAATTTCAATAGTTTGTATTGTTCCCGTTTGGCGAGTTCTAAACTAATTGGGACATACAGGGCTCTACTGTTTGTTCCAGTAGACCGTAAATGACAAACGACATGTCAATGCGATAATGCGACCTATCAATTATCATCAGTCCACTGATGATAATTGATAGGTGTATTAGTCCACTGCTGGACATGGGTCTTTATTATTGCACACTACTGAGCCCGATCTTCAGCTCTTGTCATGTAATTGCTGCAAGCTGCTTTGCGCAGGTCATCGCTCCATATATCCGGAGGGCGCCCTACACTATGTTTGCCTATACGTGGTCCCCAGTCATAAACTTGCCTCCCCATCTGTTATTGGTTCTTCATGGCCGGACCATTGCTACTTCAGTCTACTAATTAATTGAGCTATGACGTTAGCTTTCGTTCTTTACCGGTACTTGAGCATAGGTCGTTCCATGGCACGCTGAAAATTTAAAATTTGTGGACCATCAAAATCAATCCAAATTCTCACGAAAACACAAAAATTTATTGTGTATCAACCACCAAACACCACAAATTATCTACTTATACACACGCAGCCGCAATTTGCTATGCTTCACTTGTTTGTTTGGCGGTGTGAAATTCGTCTCTGTATATATCAGTGAAATTGGTTGAAAAGGTTTGTCTTCAAGCATTATTAGATGGGCGACGAAAAGACTTGACGAAGTGACCCACTATAGTCAACAAGGTCACTATGCTATAATAGACGCGCTTGCCATCAGGCGAATGATCTTCTCATCACGTCATTCAGTTGTATGTATTTTTCTCCAAGTGAATGATTTGGCAATCATTTTCGACAAGAAACAAATAGCATATGTTCATTAAAAACGAATGTAAAAACTACATTTATATTTATAATGTTTTTTCTTTCTAATGCATTGCCATAAAATTGTGAGCTACCCTGAAAGTTTTAGCCGGATAGCTAAACGGGGAGTGCTCGAAATTTGACTTAATAAAACGTCACGTGACATTGTAATAAAATAACGTCACGTAACACGAGGGTACCCTTTGAATGCCGTAGAAAACCGGCGGCATCTTTACAAACTCTATATAGATTAGATCAGGAATACGCATAAAAGCCAAGAAATACTATTTAAGCTGAAAGCGAATACACGGTGTTATATGATTTGGATTAAAAAATGCAATAAGGACAATTCAGATCAAGATATTTCATCTATAATGACAGGGCATACGACTTAAACTTATCAATTTCAGTTCAAATTATACAGAATAAGTTTATTGAAAGGGATCTCTATGGCAGCTACCGTAGTATTTGTATACTCTATGGCAGCTACCATAACCGTTAAAGATAAGAAAGTGTTCTTAGAAGTACATCTAGAGATTTTCAAACGTATTACAACTGCACTTCTGAAAATGTTTTTTTCTCCTATAATCGATATAAGTAATTATATTAATTTCACGTTTCACATTAAAATCATATTCACTATGTTTTTAATTTGAAACGTAATATTAACATTATTCGCGAATTTAGATTCTGCTGATACAATTTCACGAAAATACAGTTTTTAAATTTCATACATATCGTCAGGAAAGAGAAAAATCCAGGTCTTGATTTTCATGTTTGTTTGTTTGTCGTATGAGGTAGTGCTGGCCTCTGATGTCAGAGTTTGTCAAGCCGCCCGAGGGCCTCTGACATGGCTTAACGACTGCTAATAATCAATAACAGCCGGGACCGACAGCTTAACGTGCCCTCCGTACCACGGAGCGATGGAAAACCGCACATAACTCAGAAAAAAACTTTTTGTTTATCATTGGAGACAGATACAGAATCAATGATTTAATCGATTTTATAACCGACATAAAAAAGGAAAATTCTCAAGTTGACGTGTAGGTAATATTGAAGAAAATGCGTAATAGGTATTCATATTTATATGTTAGTCTATATGGGTGATTAAGCATATAAGTACCAAATTTCATGTTTGTACGAGTATTTATGTAATATTGTCAAAAATGCTTAATATTTAAATATGTTTATCTATTTGAGTATCTGAACAAATATACCAAATTTTGCGAATGTATGTATGTATATTTTTACGTATTTCTCCTAAACTACAGCCTGATTGCATATTTTTTTAATAGTTACAGTATCGTTTTCAGTAGTTCAAAAGATATTAGACTACTATTCACTGTTTCCAGTATGGCTAGTTTCTTAGCGATCGGAATAAGTACTTCAATTTCATAGGCCTACTTTCATTAAAAAAAAAAACTCATATCGTGTAAAACGTAAAAGAAAGAAATATCAATTTTGTAGGTCTGTGCCTACTTACTTACTTCAGTCGGTTTGGGAGAATTTCAGATCTCAAAAAAATTGAATTATTTAATTCTTGTAAGTTTTATACGATATAAGTCAGTTTATTATTTTTATATTCGTTTTTATAGTCAGTGAAAAACATATTTGAAATTAACATGTTTACGTGATATTCGATTCTGCTGCTATGACGTGAGATCAGGTGAGGTTGTTGTGGTCAAATGCTTGCCTAGTCCGTTGTTAAAAAGTCATCATTGATTTTGTGATCCTGATCTCAATTCACAGTGTAGCTTCAACTAGTAGAGTTCGTGAGTAAGCAGCCCAGCGCTGGCTGATCGGCATTGTTTCACGACTCGCCCGAGATTGCTTCAATTTCTGCAAACTTCGTCACATTATTTGCATATTGAGGGCTATGCTATCCTGTTATTCAAGTCTGCTGTAGGTACAGAATGAGATGAGACATTATCTCTCAACTGACATTTCGATTTGTTCCCCTAAATCCTACTAGTTAATTATCGACAAACCGACTCCCTGTATTTTTTTTTTATGATTTTAGCAGTTTACGCATGCTTAGCGTAAACATATATAATAATTTGAAATATCAAATACCTCAATAATTTATGATATATTCCTTTATATTTTATCAAGCTCACTGAAAAAGTTACAGTAAGAGTAGAATGTAATTCAATTCGTATCAATGGAATAGAAAGTTTCAATTGGATTTCAGCAGCAATGTTGCCCGGATTCTCGAAAGGATTTTAGATGCCAGTGTTCTGTAAAATATAATTAAATTAAAATATAATAAAAATATATAATTATATTTAATTAAAATATATTTAATATATTGGTTAAAGTTTTAGAGCAAAGAAAAGAGATGATCTCTGCTCAAATAGTAGACAGAAAGTACATAATTGTGGGTTTAGAGTGTATGGCTGTTTTTGTTTTTTTTTTTGTTGTTGTTAATAATTTTAAGATTAAACGAACTAACCTATGTTAAGTTCTATCTTACAAATATGAAATTTTCTTTTCTAAAAAGATAGCGAGCAGATATTCAAAGCTGTGTGTGATTTATAATAAAAGTGAGTAATTAATTTAAAACAAATTCATGTAACATACAATAAAACAATTAACATATTTTTCACCTCACAAGCCCGGAAAGACTGTTTGTTATTCGAAATCTGAGCGCAAAAGTGTGTTTTACCCGCTAGCGTAGAAAGAGTTTTAAAAAAAAAAACTTTCTATTCAATAATTTTCTATACCACGAAAAATACATTAATACTTATTTTTAACCCCCGAACAAAGATACGGGTGTTAGAAGTTTAGGATGTGTATCAATGTGTGTGTGTGTGTGTGTGTGTGTGTGGGTCGTGTGTGCGTGTGTGTGTGTGGGTCGTGTGCGCGCGCGTGTGTGCGTGTGTGTGTGTGGGTCGTGTGCGCGCGCGCGCGCGTGTGTTTGTGCGTGTGTGTGTGTGTGTGTGTGTTTGTGTGTGTGTGTTTGTGTGTGTGTGTTTGTGTTTAGTGTGTGTGTGTGTGTGTGTGTGTGTGTGTGTGTGTGTGTGTGGCTCCCAAAGGAATAGATCGATTTTGATGCGGTTTTTTCTGTTTGTAAGCTGATGTGATCGTGATGGTTCTTTGCTATATAGGGGAGGGGTGGAAGGAGGGCGGAGGAGAGAAAAGGGTGGTGAGAATCGTAGCTTCCTAACGAATGAACCGATTTAGCTGCGGTTTTTATGTATCTAAGCTGAGGTAAACGAGATGGTCTTTAGCTATAATGAGGGGTGGGGGGGGGGGGGGAGGGGATGAGGATCTTAGCTCCCAAACGAATGGATTCTATTCGATTCTATTCGATTCTGTTCGATTCTATTCGATCTTTTCGATTCTATTCGATTCTATTCGATTCTATTCGATTCTATTCGATTCTATTCGATTCTATTCGATTCTATTCGATTCTATTCGATTCTATTCGATTCTATTCGATTCTATTCGATTCTATTCGATTCTATTCGATTCTATTCGATTCTATTCGATTCTATTCGATTCTATTCGATTCTATTCGATTCTATTCGATTCTATTCGATTCTATTCGATTCTATTCGATTATATTCGATTCTATTCGATTCTATTCGATTCTATTCGATTCTATTCGATTCTATTCGATTCTATTCGATTCTATTCGATTCTATTCGATTCTATTCGATTCTATTCGATTCTATTCGATTCTATTCGATTCTATTCGATTCTATTCGATTCTATTCGATTCTATTCGATTCTATTCGATTCTATTCGATTCTATTCGATTCTATTCGATTCTATTCGATTCTATTCGATTCTATTCGATTCTATTCGATTCTATTCGATTCTATTCGATTCTATTCGATTCTATTCGATTCTATTCGATTCTATTCGATTCTATTCGATTCTATTCGATTCTATTCGATTCTATTCGATTCTATTCAGTTTTATTAGATTTTGATCGATTCTGATCGACTCTATTCGATTCTGTTCGATTTTAATGTATTATATTCGATCCTAATTGATTCCATTCGATTCTATTGTATTTGATTCTATTCTGTTATGTTTACACATCTGCCAGGCGTCCCTAGACTACTCATTTTTAATATTATTTTTATAAACACTTATTTACCTAATATATTATTTAAGCTGTTTTTCTGACACCTAACATTTTCCTCGCTGTAGTGTGGTGAAAAGTTGTGTTTTTCGCACGGCAGCAAAGTTATTCGGAGTCTCGTACTTTTGAAATCCTTCGCTTGCTCTGGTTTCAATACAAGTACTCTTGCCAAAAAATCACTTTGCAGCCTTGCATAAAAAATAACTGTTGGACTAACTAACTAGATACTTTGTATGTCTTCGTGCAAGAGGGCCTAAGAAGTATATATTCTAATCTTATAAATTAAAAAATATGAGAGACTTTCATTAAAATCTCATTTCTTCCGCACCACCAAAATAAAACAACCAACGCTTCAAAGAAGATATAAAAATAAATCCCATCATCTTGCTTATTTCTCATAATATCTCCGTAAAGGCCTCAAGATATGCACTTATTTTGGGGTATGTGTAAAAACAGTAATGGTCTTCATTTAATAGCCAGATTGCACATACAGTGAGATTAAACTGGCAACTGGAGTGAATCTTCTGTACCTTGTTCTAAAAAAAACCTTGTGGTTTTGTACAGTTTATTTGAATCTAGGGAGTGCTGGAAGCCAAGCTTTATAGTGCGCAATAGATTCCAAAAAAGTCGGGTTCTGTCCCACACCACAAATGACTTCCCTAAGTTATGTGCTGATTTCCATCGCTTCGTGCTTTGGAGGGCACTTTAAAATGTCGCGGTCCCGGCTGTTATTGAGCCAGAGAGCCTCGGGTGGCTTGACTAACTCTGACATCAAAGGCCAGCACTAACTCATAAAACCAAGCTTGCAATGTCCGTGTCCATTGTCCATACTGCTTCCTCTCTGTATAGTTCCTGTCGACAATTCCTATATGCGAATAATCTCAGAACGTGCCGTTTATTTGCGAAATCTATATGGTTGGAGTTGGAACATATAGCGGCGCCACAATATATGTACGCTGTGGCTTTGCCCACGTGCAATCTTCAAATATGACAATAATTGTAATGTGTTTTTTTATGCATTTATTTTGGCTATAAACCCTCGTGGGCGTCTTCAGAAGTCCGTAGGGACTTCTTTGACAGAATCTACAAAAGTTCAAAGTTTTTAGTCAAATTTGATTCAAAAGCTTCAAGAGCTTCAAAGCTCAAAACCTTAGGATTTTTCGTCAAATTTGATTCAAAAGCTTTTTTTTTATCCTTCAAAATCTAAATAGAATAAACATTAAAAATATCGAATAATTCATTTTTTTATTTCTAAATTGTGTTTTTTTTTAGCAATAAACCATCCCGAGTGTCATCAGAAGACCCTGGCAAAGTTTTGTCACAATCCGTTCAAAGGTTAAGAAGTGCATCGCGCACAGACAAACAAACATACATACATTCATTTTTATATATATGGACTAGCAGCGCCCCGCGGCTTTACCCGCGCAATCTTAAAAGATGTCTTTTTTTATTATTAAAAAAATATATACGTTTTTTGCCCATAAACCCACGTGGGCTTCTACAGAAACAGTTCAGTTTCTCTTTGACTCCTTTCATTTTGACCAAAACCTTCAAAAGCTCAAATACCATAAGATTTTTGGTCAAATTTGATTCAAAAGCTTCAAAAGCTCAAAACCTTAGGATCATAATCATCATCATCATCATCATCATCTTCATCATCATGTCAGCCTTTAGAAGTCTACTGCTGAACATGGGCCTCCCCCAATGAGCGCCATGACGAGCGATCTTGTGCCACCTCCATCCACTGACTTCCTGCGATGGCTACAATGTCGTCGGTCCATCGTGTGGGGGGTCACCCCACACTTCGCTCGCTTGTTCGTGGTCGCCATTCGAGAACCTTTATTCCCCAACGATTGTCGGTTCTGCGAACTATATGGCCTGCCCTTTACCACTTCAACTTGCAAACTCTGAGAGCTATTTGTTTAACAAAAAATATATTTTTAGCCATAAACCATCCCGGGCGTCAGGAGACGCTACCATTGTTTCGTCACAATCCGTTCAAAGTCAAGTCAAGAATCCTAAAAACATTTCACTCCTTTTTTGGGCAGTCGTGTGAAAAACTGAATTTAAACCTTTTTTTTTCACACCCAACAATGTAAATAAATAAAACAGCTCCTCAACTTCACTTGAGTTTGCAAAATACTATATAACATTTTACGAAACCTACCTATAGCTACAAAACTTTTAAAGCCGAACCAACACTTAAACTTTTATCGAGTGAAACACTACACCACGACCGCGTGTAAACATGCCAGAAAGCGTACCTCCCTTATCTACGTACCACGTGGCACGTACTACGGGGTACTACGGCACGCATGCACTACACTAACATGACTGTAACGGACAAGAAAGTTTAAAAAAAAGGAACTCCTCACCGCCAAACTCTCGAGTGAAGCAATGCCGGTGGAGTAAGTATTGTGTGAGCAGATAGACGATGACCATTTGTTGTGTTTTGTGGTGATACACAGGTTCATCACTATAGACGGCATTGTTTTTTATTTTTAGTGAGAAATGTAACATAATTAACACGGACGAGGTCTTGCTATGATGTGGCACCGATCGGCATATCAAATGCTGTAAATGTGTACGTGAAGCTTTTAGCGTACGAGCGGATCGTCATAATAGCTTGATTGTTTCACTTTTGAATTTGGTGGTGATAAGTGCATATTATGTTTTTTAACGGTCTTGGTTATGATAGGCATTTCCACTACATTAGCAGAGTACAACATTAAAATTCAAAAGGCCTTCATCCAGGCTTACCTCAAAGGTCACATTCTCAAATTACTGTATGTCCATCGTCGCGAAACACAAAATCACTTTCACTCTCTGTAAACAACTGTCTTCCTCAACGCCTTTGCAACAAGATCACAACTCTGTTGTTTCACATTTTCCAGCAGCAGGATCTAACCAGAATTTATCTCACAGTGGTGTCCCTTTCAGTTTGCTTGTAGCCGACGAGGCGAGAGGATGTTTTCGCTCGACCTGGCAACTTTGGCGCGGTGTTCGTAATTTGTAAAGTTTGTGTAAAGCGGGTAGTATTGTTTTCTTATTGCGAGGATTGTGCAGATAACGATACTTTTGAAGTGAGAAGGATTGATGTGATGTCTGACTTGAATTCGTGTTAATTGTGAACAGGTAAGATCTTACGAATATAAGGGTAAAAAGTTGCGAATAAAATGGAATAAGAAAAACCCTTAGAAAAAATCAAAATTTAATGAAAAAACAAACAGATTGGCATAAAGTTAAAATTGACATAACATCCGAATTGACAGGTTCAATAAAGTACATAACTCGGTATTAATTACAACAGTGAAGTCTTCAAATTCAAGACATATATTAATTTGGGATACCAACAGCAGACGTCAAGTCATCTATATGTAAGATTATTGTTAGAATCAACAGGTGTTTCTTATAAATAAATTTGTTGAAGTTGTTATTCTAATACAGGGTCCTAAATTTTAAATCAAAATTACCTAAACTTGAAAATTAATTAAAAATAAGTTATTTTATCTACATTTTAGTTACGGTTCAAAAAGACACGAGACTCTATTTCCATAGTTACGACATAGTTGTATGTTTGTTTATCGTATGAAGTAGTCCTGGCCTCTGGTGACAGAGATTTTCAGGCCGCCCGAGGGTCTCTAACATGGCTTTACGAATGTAAAATGAAAAATGCTTTAATCGATAACTGACTGCTGTTTATCGATAGCTTAACGTGCCTTACGAAGACGGAGCAATGTAAAATTGAAAATAACTTAACTAGTAATCGGTGGGGACCCAGAACCGAACCCGGTATCGTTGGATTCTTCCTCGCACTAGTAGACGGCTAAGCTACTATCGTCACGACTTCACACAGACAGAAATCTCCATATCTTTTTCTGGATACTCATCTTCACTAATACCTTCATTGCCTTCAGAGCCAAAATGTTAGATGAACTGTTTGTTTGTTTGTTTGTCGTGCGAGGTAGTGCTGGCTTCTGGTGTCAGAGTTAATCATGCCGATTTTTTGGATTTCGATGTCATCGCTTAAAAAAGGTGCAGGAAAACATCGTGAAGAAACCGGTACATTCAAAGACATGTGACATCCAGCGCTGGGACAGCGTGGAAGATTATGACCCATCCTCTCTCTTTCTGTCTCTTAGTCTGAGAGAAGGCCTGAGTCCCAGCAGTGAGGACATCATAGGCTGATGATGATGATGCGTTTATATGTAAATGTGAGATATCACTACTCCATCTATTTAAAAAAGTTTCAAAACTATTTTTCTCCTAACAAACAGATTTCCACGATACATTTTCTTCTACCCCTATATAAAGGTAAGCGGAAACATTACATCACACCTATTCGGATATCAAGACGCCTTGTACTATTATCGAGAATAAGTGGGCACATTTTCCGTTATGAAGTCAATTTTAGAAGAGTTTATTTCAAACTTGAGATTAATTTCGGTAGACAGATACACTAAACGGGTTGGCTTATATTTGGGGCAGTGTTTCAGACTTTCGGGGTTGCTAAGGGTTTTATTAGTTAGGGGTTGAAACCTTGCCAAAAATACTACTCCTGTCAGAGGCTATTTTGTACCCGACCGTAGTCGGATTTTAGTTTTTAAACTTATAACTAGCTTCTGGGAAGAGTATCCCCCTTAATTATAAAAAGTTATGCAATGATTAAAAATTCCGCGCAGTACAATATTGTACTGCGCAGTATTTCTAATCACAACCTAATAATAGAATGCATATATTTAAAGATATACTAAAAACATAACAGTCATAACGGCTTCAACTAAAATGAGGAAGTTGATTTCAATTCGACGAGCACATTTAATTATTAGAAGACGAGCTTATTTTTCAATGCTCAGATAAACGAGCTAATAACTGTTAACTAACTAATTACTTTAACTGTTCGAGGAATAAATGTAATAGACTGTTTAACGCTCTAATCTTAAGTTACCTATTTTTCAATCGTTATTCATTTCATGGATATTCCAGTCTATTCTATCTGGCCAAATAAAGCAAATCAGGTGTCACTAAAGTCGGATAGGTGAAACAAATATATTGATATCAAGAATGTGGGAGCAGGATATAAATTGTCTACCAATCAAATGTTACTGTTTTGTTTGAAATTTCCTTCGAGGTTATGTTTAGTTGTTTGTACCAATTCAACCTCCTTGGTACTGTGGTGATATTTCACGTTTGTTTGTTGTGCTAGTAACATCAACGAATCAATGTGAAGTAAACGATCAAATAAACAGTTATCTGGCCGTCAAAGGGAAAGATAAAAACATGCTTTAATAAGCGAGTTGTTCGTCGAATAAAGCCTATTTGACGATTAAAAAGTTCAGTCATATGCTAGTAGTCGAATAAACCTATCAGATTGATTATCTGAGCATTGAAAAATACCGATACCTTAGCGTAGAACAAGAACGTAGAGGAGCTGACGTAGTAAATTGTACTAAAACGTAGCAGTAGTGCTCCAACGTAGCACATATCCAATAAAATCGTAGCTGTATCGTAGCGGTTGCAGCGCCAGCGTAGCAAATGACAGTGTAACAAACTAGGAGCTGTAGTACATCATTACTATCCTCTCATATTGCAAATACATTATTATAATATACTAGCGACCCGCCCTGGCTTCGCACGGGTAGATAGATAGAAAGATAAATTTGATTGACTAATTTGAACAAAAAACGTTATTGTGAATTAACTATAATAGTTACATATACGTACGAGTAGCCTCGCAATTCTTTTGTGTATAATGATGAGTTCTTATAAACACGTAGTACATTACTTTGTGTACCATCAATCGTTTTCGCATCGCACTCTAAATATTGTCTTTCATAGGCAATTTTTTGATACCTTAGGTTATATTATAGCAATTTTCATAGGAATCTCAATTTTTTTGTAAAATTAAGTTAAATCCATGTATTTCCTGATGATGTAGCTTTTGAAAGCAAAAGTTTTTTTTAAAATCTGTTCTTTATTTTTTGTGTTTCCATTACAAACAAACATACAAATAAACAAATCTTTTCTTATAATAATATTAGTGTAGACTATTGTACCGGCGTTGTTCCCCGGTGGCTCCGTTATTCCTGGCACCGGTAGCAGCCATGGTAATGGCGGAACAGCGTGTGCTAAGAATCTCCGGCAGAGACCCAGCTACCAACCCCCACGATCTCTGGACCTGGCAACTTATAACGCATGTACCTTGAGGACCAATGAGAAGTTGATAGAGCTGGAATAAGTAGTAAGTAAGTTGCGCTTGGGTATTATAGGGTTATCAGAAGTCCGAAGAGAGGGAGAGGATACGATGACCCTCAATTCCGGCAACTTACTCTATTACCGGGAGGGCGACCAGCAGTCCCAACATGGTGTCATGGTGAAGATCGAAAGCGTTTCGAGCAGGGTGGTAACTTATACTCAGAATTACCGTACGGTATTCGTTGAAGGTCGTTACAGGTGTACGCCCCACACTCGAAACGCCCGGACGATGAAGTGGAGGCTATATATGATGACATTTCTAATGCCATGCATGCCCCGAAAACACACTTCACAGTGGTGAAGTCCCCCAGACTTCAACGCACGGCTGGGCATGAGGAATTGCGATGAACTGAGAGTGGGGCAGTTTGGATTTGGACAGCGGAACCAAAGGAGTCAGCGATTGGCCGACTTCACGGAGAAGGAGGGACTCTTTATGATGAAGTCCTTTTTCAAGAAGCGCCCCTCCAGGTAATGGACGTGGCTGCACCCCGGCGGTCATAAGCACGAGATAGATTTCATTTTGACGACCAATCGGCATATATTCAATGATGTCTCTGTGATCAACAGTTTTAAGACCGGCAGTGATCACCGCATGGTAAGAGGCTCATTGAATATCAACGTGAAGCTAGAGAGGTCTCGTTTGATGAGATCTACTCTTTGCCCAAGTCCTGCCCAAATCCAAACCCCCGATAGCTTTCAGTTGGAGCTCCAAAATCGCTTCCAAATCCTTACCGAATGCGATACAGTGGACGAACTAAATAACGGGCTGGTGGAAATTGTCCACGCGGTCGGGTCGGAGTTCTTTAAGACTCCCCGCAAAAAAAAGAACACAGAAACTCTCTGACTTATGGCAAAACGAGGCGAGATGAGGCTGCAGTCTTTAGTTGATATATCGAGTTACAGCTTGCTTAATAATCAGATCTCCAAGTCGATGCGACACGATTTGCGTTCCTATATTACTACTTGTATTCATAACGCAATAGAGCGGAAAAAAGACTGCAAAGTGTTCGCAAGAGATCTGTCTATTGGGCAAAGCCTGTTGATGAAGCTGAAAACTGATATTGTCAGCATCGTTTCGTCGAAGCCTGAGATTTTGAGTGAGCTCAAGAAGTTCTATGTGAGCGTCCGATAGCTCAGTAGTTAAGTTAAATCACCAAAATGTTCCCCAAAAACGAAAAACCCATGGCCAGGGACTCACCCGCCTTCTGCAGACGATCTGTGCTCCACCACAGGCTGCAGACCCGGAATTTTGGGTTTCACGTGCGCGCACTAGTGTCACTTTGATTTTGGCACAGTATTTATTATGATATCGTCCGTATTTAATCGGTTTTTGCATTAATTTTGAATAACAGCGGAGGAAACGCAGCCGCTAATGTCCGCCCGAAAGTAGTTGTCGATAGTTCACACCGCGCGCGTTAGGTGGCGCGTGTTGTGCAAGATGGCGTTTTTGGCGGGTGATTTGAAATAATAGGCCAAGACCCTACACTATGGACCTCATCGCGTAGTCCTCCTAGCAGGACTAGCGATGCAAGAGCCTGTTTGACCCGATATTATACCGAAGATATCCCGGACGTCAGCCTATACGAGATCAGAAAAGCTCTCAAGCAGCTTAAGAGCAACAAAGCACCAGCGGAGGACGGAATAACGACAGAGCTACTGAAACCGGGTGGAACACCGGTACTTAATGTCCTTCAGAAGCTGTTTAACTCCATCATCCTCGAGGGTACTACGCCAGAGGCGTGGCACAGGAGCGTAGTGGTTTTGTTCTTTAAGAAAGGTAATAAAACCCTTTTGAAGAATTATAGCCCCATTTCGCTGCTGAGCCACGTCTATAAGCTGTTTTCGAAAGTAGTTACAAACCGTCTCGCTCGTAGGTTTGACTACTTTCAGCCTCCCGAACAAGCTGGATTCCGGAAAGGCTTTAGTACCATAGACCACATCCATACGCTCCGGCAGATTATACAGAAGACCGAAGAGTATAATCGGCCACAATGTCTAGCGTTTGTGGACTACGAGAAAGCCTTTGATTCAGTCGAGACCTGGGCAGTGCTACAGTCATTACAGCGGTGCCAGATTGATTACCAGTACATCGAATTGTTGAAGTGTTTGTACAGCAAGGCCACCATGACAGTTCGTCTTCAGGATCAGAGCACGAATTCTATCCAGCTGCAAAAAAGGGTGAGACAAGGAGACGTTATTTCTCCGAAACTGTTCACCTCTGCACTGGAAGATATATTCAAGTTTCTGAACTGGAATGGATTTGGTGTTAAAATCAATGGCGAATACATCACTCACCTTCGATTTGCTGATGATATAGTCATCATGTCTGAAACCCTGGAAGACCTAAGCACAATGCTCAGTGACCTCAACATTGTTTCCCAACAGGTGGGTCTTAAAATGAACATGGGCAAGACGAACATCATGTCAAATGCCTATGTCGTACCCATGCCGGTTTATGTTGGGAACGATATTATCGAAGCTGTTGATCACTATGTCTACTTGGGTCAGACGATCCAGCTGGGTAGATCCAACTTCGACAAAGAGGTCAACCGACGAATCCAACTCGGATGGGTTCAGCGTTCTCAACGAACCACAAATTCTTCCTTATTTTCATAGAGATGAAGAATTCTCGAGTGTGCCTACCTACGATAAGTGCACCAAGTGGAGTCCTCCGTTGTGATATCGTCAGCAGGCCCGGGGTCAGCAGCGACAGCATCCGCATCCTGTAGACGTGTCGCATGTATAGTTCACCAAGCACTGGCCATGGTAGCGCAGGTGAGGGTTCTGTTCCAAATCGTAGACACCGTCCTCTTTCTTGTCATAGGTTTCGTTTGGCTTTCGGGTCTGAAAGAAGAGGTTCAAATCTTTAATCTGATATAGGTACACTAGTCACTTGGCAGGCATCGAGACGACCGCAGTAGCTGGAGAGGACACAAGAAGATGTTACTGTCCCTTTCCTGAATTCCCTTTGCTGGTTCTCCAGCACCCGCGGGTTAGAAGGGGTGGTCCTGTTGTCCGTGTACCACATGCTTAAATTGGCAAACAAAATAAAAAGTTATAATGAATTATTAATTTGGTCCTCCAACAGAGACTAAATAATGTAATATGCCAATTAATACTTTATTATACTTTCTAAAGCTTAAAAAGTATATACTCGTATATCCAATTATAGGACATCACGTCGTGCTATGACTGTTTTAGTAAACAAAATAATACAAAAAATAAAAAGTTTTTGTCTTACAATTATAATGACATCATTCGTTAGAAGGAGTAACAGAGAAAATAATAATACCTTACATTTTGCTGATGTTTCCTCGCTAACTATTTATTTTTCTCTGTTCTTAACCAAAGGTGCAGTAGCACCGGCCCATAAATGCATCAGAGGCTTATTACTGGTCCTCTACTATTCCGAATTAGTGTGGAAAGCACATAAGATTTTATTTTTCGTCTCTCTTAGGTAGCTCGTTAAGTCAGTACGTGGTAGAAGGATTTGTGGTTGAATTATAGTTTGTTATTAAAAACTACATAATGTATGGGTAAAAACAGTTTGAATATTATCAAGTAGGAAAAGATTTTGATGGACACAAAGATCTCCAGACAAATAGACATATATAAACGAACCAAGTAATCAAGGATGTTTATTTTTCCACTCACAGGTGATTTACGTGCAAGGACAAAGAAGTCATTTCATGAATGAAATAACAATTGATCGCGATAAACATGAGTGACTTTTGACTTATTTTTTACCGATTGAAGTTTTACAGTTAAGCTCAGCTTCTATGTACCAAAAAAAACTGAATGTAAATCGTTTTCAATGGCTTGGTTTGGTTTTCAGTCGCATTTATCAGTCACAAAGAAAATTCACATAGCAAGCAATCACGTCATCCTGAAAATGGTCAAAATCGAAACCATGTTAGTTTGTATGTACTAAAAAATCTTGTAAATCCCTAATCACCCCGCGTTTACACCAAAAAATCAGGCCCGCTTTCTATTCACACATCATTAAATCCAAATAATTATACGCAACGTTCCCTTAACAACGGCTTAAGGGCTCTCGATTACAATCGAATTAATCGGGAATCGATTACGACAATATTCGAATTGAGTGCAAATCAAATGAGTTTGGATAGGCAAGTAAGTATTGTTAAGAGCTCATTGAGATTTTTTGGAAAACAGTAATTCAATCAGCGGCGAGTACTAGGTGAAATCTGTACGAATTTATGTGGAATTCCAAAAGATTCCGTTCATATTTTTTCTCTTGAATTTCAGTTAAATTATGTTGCAAAAATTACAAATGGATGTGAATGTTTTATTTATTTGTAGCACAAACAACAAAAAACTCAATGCAATCCAGCGAGGCAATGACGCCTGCATGTAGAGTGCGCTGCTCACTGTTTAGTGCGCTAGAACATTTATTTTGGGCTACCTATAAACTTGTCGTAATTGCACTATCAGGAATCTGAAATATGAAATAAGTTAGGTATACTTTTAAAATCTACTCAATTTTTTATTAAAATTTGCGAAGAATCAGACAACTACCTATTCCACTTAAAAGCTAATTTTAGAATGATCCAAGTCCTGGCATTCCGTAAGATTTATATTAGTCGAACTATTCGAGAATTTGACAAGACACATATCAGAACGCTTGGAACTAACTTGGCCCCAACTTGGCCTAAATGTTTGGTGAATAATATTGGATTTGGTGTTGGAATGCTCCGTATGTATAATGATAATATCAGTAAAGCCTCCTTGAACGCACTCCTGTCCCGCGCACACATTTCATTCAATTCAATCCATTGATAAAGTTGCTTACAACATGTGAGGGACTAAGCAGAAGTGATGTACCATATGTGGATTACTGGTAGAAAATGCTTTAGGTTTAAGTCCTCCTTTTGTACTTTCTTAGTGCAATAAAGTATTAAATAAATAAACTTTAGGCAGTGGTGTGACAGTATGCAGCAAAATGTATACCCCTAACAGATTTTTTATACAATAAGTATTTTAGAAAGGCTCGGGTATCATGTTCGTATATTTGCATGTGATACTTCGCTCCATCTTCGTAGTTCTTGTTGGTTACTATTTATAACCCAGATTCTAGACAGAATGTATTTTAATCGAATCAGATACTTTAATAGAGAAATCGAAAACAAAAATTATCGACAGTTTCGAGGGTAGTTTGTATAAACTCTTATATAATATTTGTTGAATTACTTCTATCCTGTGAGGGTAGTTTATAGTTGTATTGCTGCTCGCTGGTTCGCCTACCAGTTCTCAACCTGTGAAGCATGCAAAAGACTTTCAAGATCTTCGCAACGACCTGATCTCGAAGGTCGCAGCCTCATCTGTTTAGAGCATCGTCAGTTGTGCTCTGCTACATCCAGAACAATTAAATTTGGACATTAGTTTTGTGTGGGATGTTCGAATTTTGTACATACAAGATGGACGGCACCGTCTACGCGAGAACCCAATCTGGAAATCTGTGAGTGGGCTTGCGACTTTATTAATTCCTCACTGAGCTATTGAATCTAATTTATTTGTTGGAAAATTGGGCAACAAATACAAACACAACAAACAATCATTTTTCTTTATTTGGGAAGTTTTTTGTAAGTCAGTTTTGTTAATGTTTGTGACGGCAGTTAAACAGAAGTCTTTTTAAATTTACCTTATGCACACCAGTTTTATGTATACTACACAAATGAAAATAATAATTGAAAACCAATCTCTTTACTTACGGCTCATTATAAAAATACCCTTACCTCATCTATAGGTATGTGTAGAACAAGATAGAGACAGCAAAGTTTGAGCAAACGCTTGTTTGAAGTGGACGACCAACGGTATTTGTTCACTGGAATAGCTTCCCCGTCGAGAATTTCAATAGTTTGTATTGTTCCCGTTTGGCGAGTTCTAAACTAATTGGGACATACAGGGCTCTACTGTTTGTTCCAGTAGACCGTAAATGACAAACGACATGTCAATGCGATAATGCGACCTATCAATTATCATCAGTCCACTGATGATAATTGATAGGTGTATTAGTCCACTGCTGGACATGGGTCTTTATTATTGCACACTACTGAGCCCGATCTTCAGCTCTTGTCATGTAATTGCTGCAAGCTGCTTTGCGCAGGTCATCGCTCCATATATCCGGAGGGCGCCCTACACTATGTTTGCCTATACGTGGTCCCCAGTCATAAACTTGCCTCCCCATCTGTTATTGGTTCTTCATGGCCGGACCATTGCTACTTCAGTCTACTAGTCTATAGTCAACAAGGTCACTATGCTATAATAGACGCGCTTGCCATCAGGCGAATGATCTTCTCATCACGTCATTCAGTTGTATGTATTTTTCTCCAAGTGAATGATTTGGCAATCATTTTCGACAAGAAACAAATAGCATATGTTCATTAAAAACGAATGTAAAAACTACATTTATATTTATAATGTTTTTTCTTTCTAATGCATTGCCATAAAATTGTGAGCTACCCTGAAAGTTTTAGCCGGATAGCTAAACGGGGAGTGCTCGAAATTTGACTTAATAAAACGGTAACACGAGGGTACCCTTTGAATGCCGTAGAAAACCGGCGGCATCTTTACAAACTCTATATAGATTAGATCAGGAATACGCATAAAAGCCAAGAAATACTATTTAAGCTGAAAGCGAATACACGGTGTTATATGATTTGGATTAAAAAATGCAATAAGGACAATTCAGATCAAGATATTTCATCTATAATGACAGGGCATACGACTTAAACTTATCAATTTCAGTTCAAATTATACAGAATAAGTTTATTGAAAGGGATCTCTATGGCAGCTACCGTAGTATTTGTATACTCTATGGCAGCTACCATAACCGTTAAAGATAAGAAAGTGTTCTTAGAAGTACATCTAGAGATTTTCAAACGTATTACAACTGCACTTCTGAAAATGTTTTTTTCTCCTATAATCGATATAAGTAATTATATTAATTTCACGTTTCACATTAAAATCATATTCACTATGTTTTTAATTTGAAACGTAATATTAACATTATTCGCGAATTTAGATTCTGCTGATACAATTTCACGAAAATACAGTTTTTAAATTTCATACATATCGTCAGGAAAGAGAAAAATCCAGGTCTTGATTTTCATGTTTGTTTGTTTGTCGTATGAGGTAGTGCTGGCCTCTGATGTCAGAGTTTGTCAAGCCGCCCGAGGGCCTCTGACATGGCTTAACGACTGCTAATAATCAATAACAGCCGGGACCGACAGCTTAACGTGCCCTCCGTACCACGGAGCGATGGAAAACCGCACATAACTCAGAAAAAAACTTTTTGTTTATCATTGGAGACAGATACAGAATCAATGATTTAATCGATTTTATAACCGACATAAAAAAGGAAAATTCTCAAGTTGACGTGTAGGTAATATTGAAGAAAATGCGTAATAGGTATTCATATTTATATGTTAGTCTATATGGGTGATTAAGCATATAAGTACCAAATTTCATGTTTGTACGAGTATTTATGTAATATTGTCAAAAATGCTTAATATTTAAATATGTTTATCTATTTGAGTATCTGAACAAATATACCAAATTTTGCGAATGTATGTATGTATATTTTTACGTATTTCTCCTAAACTACAGCCTGATTGCATATTTTTTTAATAGTTACAGTATCGTTTTCAGTAGTTCAAAAGATATTAGACTACTATTCACTGTTTCCAGTATGGCTAGTTTCTTAGCGATCGGAATAAGTACTTCAATTTCATAGGCCTACTTTCATTAAAAAAAAAAACTCATATCGTGTAAAACGTAAAAGAAAGAAATATCAATTTTGTAGGTCTGTGCCTACTTACTTACTTCAGTCGGTTTGGGAGAATTTCAGATCTCAAAAAAATTGAATTATTTAATTCTTGTAAGTTTTATACGATATAAGTCAGTTTATTATTTTTATATTCGTTTTTATAGTCAGTGAAAAACATATTTGAAATTAACATGTTTACGTGATATTCGATTCTGCTGCTATGACGTGAGATCAGGTGAGGTTGTTGTGGTCAAATGCTTGCCTAGTCCGTTGTTAAAAAGTCATCATTGATTTTGTGATCCTGATCTCAATTCACAGTGTAGCTTCAACTAGTAGAGTTCGTGAGTAAGCAGCCCAGCGCTGGCTGATCGGCATTGTTTCACGACTCGCCCGAGATTGCTTCAATTTCTGCAAACTTCGTCACATTATTTGCATATTGAGGGCTATGCTATCCTGTTATTCAAGTCTGCTGTAGGTACAGAATGAGATGAGACATTATCTCTCAACTGACATTTCGATTTGTTCCCCTAAATCCTACTAGTTAATTATCGACAAACCGACTCCCTGTATTTTTTTTTTATGATTTTAGCAGTTTACGCATGCTTAGCGTAAACATATATAATAATTTGAAATATCAAATACCTCAATAATTTATGATATATTCCTTTATATTTTATCAAGCTCACTGAAAAAGTTACAGTAAGAGTAGAATGTAATTCAATTCGTATCAATGGAATAGAAAGTTTCAATTGGATTTCAGCAGCAATGTTGCCCGGATTCTCGAAAGGATTTTAGATGCCAGTGTTCTGTAAAATATAATTAAATTAAAATATAATAAAAATATATAATTATATTTAATTAAAATATATTTAATATATTGGTTAAAGTTTTAGAGCAAAGAAAAGAGATGATCTCTGCTCAAATAGTAGACAGAAAGTACATAATTGTGGGTTTAGAGTGTATGGCTGTTTTTGTTTTTTTTTTTGTTGTTGTTAATAATTTTAAGATTAAACGAACTAACCTATGTTAAGTTCTATCTTACAAATATGAAATTTTCTTTTCTAAAAAGATAGCGAGCAGATATTCAAAGCTGTGTGTGATTTATAATAAAAGTGAGTAATTAATTTAAAACAAATTCATGTAACATACAATAAAACAATTAACATATTTTTCACCTCACAAGCCCGGAAAGACTGTTTGTTATTCGAAATCTGAGCGCAAAAGTGTGTTTTACCCGCTAGCGTAGAAAGAGTTTTAAAAAAAAAACTTTCTATTCAATAATTTTCTATACCACGAAAAATACATTAATACTTATTTTTAACCCCCGAACAAAGATACGGGTGTTAGAAGTTTAGGATGTGTATCAATGTGTGTGTGTGTGTGTGTGTGTGTGGGTCGTGTGTGCGTGTGTGTGTGTGGGTCGTGTGCGCGCGCGTGTGTGCGTGTGTGTGTGTGGGTCGTGTGCGCGCGCGCGCGCGTGTGTTTGTGCGTGTGTGTGTGTGTGTGTGTGTTTGTGTGTGTGTGTTTGTGTGTGTGTGTTTGTGTTTAGTGTGTGTGTGTGTGTGTGTGTGTGTGTGTGTGTGTGTGTGGCTCCCAAAGGAATAGATCGATTTTGATGCGGTTTTTTCTGTTTGTAAGCTGATGTGATCGTGATGGTTCTTTGCTATATAGGGGAGGGGTGGAAGGAGGGCGGAGGAGAGAAAAGGGTGGTGAGAATCGTAGCTTCCTAACGAATGAACCGATTTAGCTGCGGTTTTTATGTATCTAAGCTGAGGTAAACGAGATGGTCTTTAGCTATAATGAGGGGTGGGGGGGGGGGGGGAGGGGATGAGGATCTTAGCTCCCAAACGAATGGATTCTATTCGATTCTATTCGATTCTGTTCGATTCTATTCGATCTTTTCGATTCTATTCGATTCTATTCGATTCTATTCGATTCTATTCGATTCTATTCGATTCTATTCGATTCTATTCGATTCTATTCGATTCTATTCGATTCTATTCGATTCTATTCGATTCTATTCGATTCTATTCGATTCTATTCGATTCTATTCGATTCTATTCGATTCTATTCGATTCTATTCGATTCTATTCGATTCTATTCGATTATATTCGATTCTATTCGATTCTATTCGATTCTATTCGATTCTATTCGATTCTATTCGATTCTATTCGATTCTATTCGATTCTATTCGATTCTATTCGATTCTATTCGATTCTATTCGATTCTATTCGATTCTATTCGATTCTATTCGATTCTATTCGATTCTATTCGATTCTATTCGATTCTATTCGATTCTATTCGATTCTATTCGATTCTATTCGATTCTATTCGATTCTATTCGATTCTATTCGATTCTATTCGATTCTATTCGATTCTATTCGATTCTATTCGATTCTATTCGATTCTATTCGATTCTATTCGATTCTATTCGATTCTATTCGATTCTATTCGATTCTATTCGATTCTATTCGATTCTATTCGATTCTATTCGATTCTATTCGATTCTATTCGATTCTATTCGATTCTATTCGATTCTATTCGATTCTATTCGATTCTATTCGATTCTATTCGATTCTATTCGATTCTATTCGATTCTATTCGATTCTATTCGATTCTATTCGATTCTATTCGATTCTATTCGATTCTATTCGATTCTATTCGATTCTATTCGATTCTATTCGATTCTATTCGATTCTATTCGATTCTATTCGATTCTATTCGATTCTATTCGATTCTATTCAGTTTTATTAGATTTTGATCGATTCTGATCGACTCTATTCGATTCTGTTCGATTTTAATGTATTATATTCGATCCTAATTGATTCCATTCGATTCTATTGTATTTGATTCTATTCTGTTATGTTTACACATCTGCCAGGCGTCCCTAGACTACTCATTTTTAATATTATTTTTATAAACACTTATTTACCTAATATATTATTTAAGCTGTTTTTCTGACACCTAACATTTTCCTCGCTGTAGTGTGGTGAAAAGTTGTGTTTTTCGCACGGCAGCAAAGTTATTCGGAGTCTCGTACTTTTGAAATCCTTCGCTTGCTCTGGTTTCAATACAAGTACTCTTGCCAAAAAATCACTTTGCAGCCTTGCATAAAAAATAACTGTTGGACTAACTAACTAGATACTTTGTATGTCTTCGTGCAAGAGGGCCTAAGAAGTATATATTCTAATCTTATAAATTAAAAAATATGAGAGACTTTCATTAAAATCTCATTTCTTCCGCACCACCAAAATAAAACAACCAACGCTTCAAAGAAGATATAAAAATAAATCCCATCATCTTGCTTATTTCTCATAATATCTCCGTAAAGGCCTCAAGATATGCACTTATTTTGGGGTATGTGTAAAAACAGTAATGGTCTTCATTTAATAGCCAGATTGCACATACAGTGAGATTAAACTGGCAACTGGAGTGAATCTTCTGTACCTTGTTCTAAAAAAAACCTTGTGGTTTTGTACAGTTTATTTGAATCTAGGGAGTGCTGGAAGCCAAGCTTTATAGTGCGCAATAGATTCCAAAAAAGTCGGGTTCTGTCCCACACCACAAATGACTTCCCTAAGTTATGTGCTGATTTCCATCGCTTCGTGCTTTGGAGGGCACTTTAAAATGTCGCGGTCCCGGCTGTTATTGAGCCAGAGAGCCTCGGGTGGCTTGACTAACTCTGACATCAAAGGCCAGCACTAACTCATAAAACCAAGCTTGCAATGTCCGTGTCCATTGTCCATACTGCTTCCTCTCTGTATAGTTCCTGTCGACAATTCCTATATGCGAATAATCTCAGAACGTGCCGTTTATTTGCGAAATCTATATGGTTGGAGTTGGAACATATAGCGGCGCCACAATATATGTACGCTGTGGCTTTGCCCACGTGCAATCTTCAAATATGACAATAATTGTAATGTGTTTTTTTATGCATTTATTTTGGCTATAAACCCTCGTGGGCGTCTTCAGAAGTCCGTAGGGACTTCTTTGACAGAATCTACAAAAGTTCAAAGTTTTTAGTCAAATTTGATTCAAAAGCTTCAAGAGCTTCAAAGCTCAAAACCTTAGGATTTTTCGTCAAATTTGATTCAAAAGCTTTTTTTTTATCCTTCAAAATCTAAATAGAATAAACATTAAAAATATCGAATAATTCATTTTTTTATTTCTAAATTGTGTTTTTTTTTAGCAATAAACCATCCCGAGTGTCATCAGAAGACCCTGGCAAAGTTTTGTCACAATCCGTTCAAAGGTTAAGAAGTGCATCGCGCACAGACAAACAAACATACATACATTCATTTTTATATATATGGACTAGCAGCGCCCCGCGGCTTTACCCGCGCAATCTTAAAAGATGTCTTTTTTTATTATTAAAAAAATATATACGTTTTTTGCCCATAAACCCACGTGGGCTTCTACAGAAACAGTTCAGTTTCTCTTTGACTCCTTTCATTTTGACCAAAACCTTCAAAAGCTCAAATACCATAAGATTTTTGGTCAAATTTGATTCAAAAGCTTCAAAAGCTCAAAACCTTAGGATCATAATCATCATCATCATCATCATCATCTTCATCATCATGTCAGCCTTTAGAAGTCTACTGCTGAACATGGGCCTCCCCCAATGAGCGCCATGACGAGCGATCTTGTGCCACCTCCATCCACTGACTTCCTGCGATGGCTACAATGTCGTCGGTCCATCGTGTGGGGGGTCACCCCACACTTCGCTCGCTTGTTCGTGGTCGCCATTCGAGAACCTTTATTCCCCAACGATTGTCGGTTCTGCGAACTATATGGCCTGCCCTTTACCACTTCAACTTGCAAACTCTGAGAGCTATTTGTTTAACAAAAAATATATTTTTAGCCATAAACCATCCCGGGCGTCAGGAGACGCTACCATTGTTTCGTCACAATCCGTTCAAAGTCAAGTCAAGAATCCTAAAAACATTTCACTCCTTTTTTGGGCAGTCGTGTGAAAAACTGAATTTAAACCTTTTTTTTTCACACCCAACAATGTAAATAAATAAAACAGCTCCTCAACTTCACTTGAGTTTGCAAAATACTATATAACATTTTACGAAACCTACCTATAGCTACAAAACTTTTAAAGCCGAACCAACACTTAAACTTTTATCGAGTGAAACACTACACCACGACCGCGTGTAAACATGCCAGAAAGCGTACCTCCCTTATCTACGTACCACGTGGCACGTACTACGGGGTACTACGGCACGCATGCACTACACTAACATGACTGTAACGGACAAGAAAGTTTAAAAAAAAGGAACTCCTCACCGCCAAACTCTCGAGTGAAGCAATGCCGGTGGAGTAAGTATTGTGTGAGCAGATAGACGATGACCATTTGTTGTGTTTTGTGGTGATACACAGGTTCATCACTATAGACGGCATTGTTTTTTATTTTTAGTGAGAAATGTAACATAATTAACACGGACGAGGTCTTGCTATGATGTGGCACCGATCGGCATATCAAATGCTGTAAATGTGTACGTGAAGCTTTTAGCGTACGAGCGGATCGTCATAATAGCTTGATTGTTTCACTTTTGAATTTGGTGGTGATAAGTGCATATTATGTTTTTTAACGGTCTTGGTTATGATAGGCATTTCCACTACATTAGCAGAGTACAACATTAAAATTCAAAAGGCCTTCATCCAGGCTTACCTCAAAGGTCACATTCTCAAATTACTGTATGTCCATCGTCGCGAAACACAAAATCACTTTCACTCTCTGTAAACAACTGTCTTCCTCAACGCCTTTGCAACAAGATCACAACTCTGTTGTTTCACATTTTCCAGCAGCAGGATCTAACCAGAATTTATCTCACAGTGGTGTCCCTTTCAGTTTGCTTGTAGCCGACGAGGCGAGAGGATGTTTTCGCTCGACCTGGCAACTTTGGCGCGGTGTTCGTAATTTGTAAAGTTTGTGTAAAGCGGGTAGTATTGTTTTCTTATTGCGAGGATTGTGCAGATAACGATACTTTTGAAGTGAGAAGGATTGATGTGATGTCTGACTTGAATTCGTGTTAATTGTGAACAGGTAAGATCTTACGAATATAAGGGTAAAAAGTTGCGAATAAAATGGAATAAGAAAAACCCTTAGAAAAAATCAAAATTTAATGAAAAAACAAACAGATTGGCATAAAGTTAAAATTGACATAACATCCGAATTGACAGGTTCAATAAAGTACATAACTCGGTATTAATTACAACAGTGAAGTCTTCAAATTCAAGACATATATTAATTTGGGATACCAACAGCAGACGTCAAGTCATCTATATGTAAGATTATTGTTAGAATCAACAGGTGTTTCTTATAAATAAATTTGTTGAAGTTGTTATTCTAATACAGGGTCCTAAATTTTAAATCAAAATTACCTAAACTTGAAAATTAATTAAAAATAAGTTATTTTATCTACATTTTAGTTACGGTTCAAAAAGACACGAGACTCTATTTCCATAGTTACGACATAGTTGTATGTTTGTTTATCGTATGAAGTAGTCCTGGCCTCTGGTGACAGAGATTTTCAGGCCGCCCGAGGGTCTCTAACATGGCTTTACGAATGTAAAATGAAAAATGCTTTAATCGATAACTGACTGCTGTTTATCGATAGCTTAACGTGCCTTACGAAGACGGAGCAATGTAAAATTGAAAATAACTTAACTAGTAATCGGTGGGGACCCAGAACCGAACCCGGTATCGTTGGATTCTTCCTCGCACTAGTAGACGGCTAAGCTACTATCGTCACGACTTCACACAGACAGAAATCTCCATATCTTTTTCTGGATACTCATCTTCACTAATACCTTCATTGCCTTCAGAGCCAAAATGTTAGATGAACTGTTTGTTTGTTTGTTTGTCGTGCGAGGTAGTGCTGGCTTCTGGTGTCAGAGTTAATCATGCCGATTTTTTGGATTTCGATGTCATCGCTTAAAAAAGGTGCAGGAAAACATCGTGAAGAAACCGGTACATTCAAAGACATGTGACATCCAGCGCTGGGACAGCGTGGAAGATTATGACCCATCCTCTCTCTTTCTGTCTCTTAGTCTGAGAGAAGGCCTGAGTCCCAGCAGTGAGGACATCATAGGCTGATGATGATGATGCGTTTATATGTAAATGTGAGATATCACTACTCCATCTATTTAAAAAAGTTTCAAAACTATTTTTCTCCTAACAAACAGATTTCCACGATACATTTTCTTCTACCCCTATATAAAGGTAAGCGGAAACATTACATCACACCTATTCGGATATCAAGACGCCTTGTACTATTATCGAGAATAAGTGGGCACATTTTCCGTTATGAAGTCAATTTTAGAAGAGTTTATTTCAAACTTGAGATTAATTTCGGTAGACAGATACACTAAACGGGTTGGCTTATATTTGGGGCAGTGTTTCAGACTTTCGGGGTTGCTAAGGGTTTTATTAGTTAGGGGTTGAAACCTTGCCAAAAATACTACTCCTGTCAGAGGCTATTTTGTACCCGACCGTAGTCGGATTTTAGTTTTTAAACTTATAACTAGCTTCTGGGAAGAGTATCCCCCTTAATTATAAAAAGTTATGCAATGATTAAAAATTCCGCGCAGTACAATATTGTACTGCGCAGTATTTCTAATCACAACCTAATAATAGAATGCATATATTTAAAGATATACTAAAAACATAACAGTCATAACGGCTTCAACTAAAATGAGGAAGTTGATTTCAATTCGACGAGCACATTTAATTATTAGAAGACGAGCTTATTTTTCAATGCTCAGATAAACGAGCTAATAACTGTTAACTAACTAATTACTTTAACTGTTCGAGGAATAAATGTAATAGACTGTTTAACGCTCTAATCTTAAGTTACCTATTTTTCAATCGTTATTCATTTCATGGATATTCCAGTCTATTCTATCTGGCCAAATAAAGCAAATCAGGTGTCACTAAAGTCGGATAGGTGAAACAAATATATTGATATCAAGAATGTGGGAGCAGGATATAAATTGTCTACCAATCAAATGTTACTGTTTTGTTTGAAATTTCCTTCGAGGTTATGTTTAGTTGTTTGTACCAATTCAACCTCCTTGGTACTGTGGTGATATTTCACGTTTGTTTGTTGTGCTAGTAACATCAACGAATCAATGTGAAGTAAACGATCAAATAAACAGTTATCTGGCCGTCAAAGGGAAAGATAAAAACATGCTTTAATAAGCGAGTTGTTCGTCGAATAAAGCCTATTTGACGATTAAAAAGTTCAGTCATATGCTAGTAGTCGAATAAACCTATCAGATTGATTATCTGAGCATTGAAAAATACCGATACCTTAGCGTAGAACAAGAACGTAGAGGAGCTGACGTAGTAAATTGTACTAAAACGTAGCAGTAGTGCTCCAACGTAGCACATATCCAATAAAATCGTAGCTGTATCGTAGCGGTTGCAGCGCCAGCGTAGCAAATGACAGTGTAACAAACTAGGAGCTGTAGTACATCATTACTATCCTCTCATATTGCAAATACATTATTATAATATACTAGCGACCCGCCCTGGCTTCGCACGGGTAGATAGATAGAAAGATAAATTTGATTGACTAATTTGAACAAAAAACGTTATTGTGAATTAACTATAATAGTTACATATACGTACGAGTAGCCTCGCAATTCTTTTGTGTATAATGATGAGTTCTTATAAACACGTAGTACATTACTTTGTGTACCATCAATCGTTTTCGCATCGCACTCTAAATATTGTCTTTCATAGGCAATTTTTTGATACCTTAGGTTATATTATAGCAATTTTCATAGGAATCTCAATTTTTTTGTAAAATTAAGTTAAATCCATGTATTTCCTGATGATGTAGCTTTTGAAAGCAAAAGTTTTTTTTAAAATCTGTTCTTTATTTTTTGTGTTTCCATTACAAACAAACATACAAATAAACAAATCTTTTCTTATAATAATATTAGTGTAGACTATTGTACCGGCGTTGTTCCCCGGTGGCTCCGTTATTCCTGGCACCGGTAGCAGCCATGGTAATGGCGGAACAGCGTGTGCTAAGAATCTCCGGCAGAGACCCAGCTACCAACCCCCACGATCTCTGGACCTGGCAACTTATAACGCATGTACCTTGAGGACCAATGAGAAGTTGATAGAGCTGGAATAAGTAGTAAGTAAGTTGCGCTTGGGTATTATAGGGTTATCAGAAGTCCGAAGAGAGGGAGAGGATACGATGACCCTCAATTCCGGCAACTTACTCTATTACCGGGAGGGCGACCAGCAGTCCCAACATGGTGTCATGGTGAAGATCGAAAGCGTTTCGAGCAGGGTGGTAACTTATACTCAGAATTACCGTACGGTATTCGTTGAAGGTCGTTACAGGTGTACGCCCCACACTCGAAACGCCCGGACGATGAAGTGGAGGCTATATATGATGACATTTCTAATGCCATGCATGCCCCGAAAACACACTTCACAGTGGTGAAGTCCCCCAGACTTCAACGCACGGCTGGGCATGAGGAATTGCGATGAACTGAGAGTGGGGCAGTTTGGATTTGGACAGCGGAACCAAAGGAGTCAGCGATTGGCCGACTTCACGGAGAAGGAGGGACTCTTTATGATGAAGTCCTTTTTCAAGAAGCGCCCCTCCAGGTAATGGACGTGGCTGCACCCCGGCGGTCATAAGCACGAGATAGATTTCATTTTGACGACCAATCGGCATATATTCAATGATGTCTCTGTGATCAACAGTTTTAAGACCGGCAGTGATCACCGCATGGTAAGAGGCTCATTGAATATCAACGTGAAGCTAGAGAGGTCTCGTTTGATGAGATCTACTCTTTGCCCAAGTCCTGCCCAAATCCAAACCCCCGATAGCTTTCAGTTGGAGCTCCAAAATCGCTTCCAAATCCTTACCGAATGCGATACAGTGGACGAACTAAATAACGGGCTGGTGGAAATTGTCCACGCGGTCGGGTCGGAGTTCTTTAAGACTCCCCGCAAAAAAAAGAACACAGAAACTCTCTGACTTATGGCAAAACGAGGCGAGATGAGGCTGCAGTCTTTAGTTGATATATCGAGTTACAGCTTGCTTAATAATCAGATCTCCAAGTCGATGCGACACGATTTGCGTTCCTATATTACTACTTGTATTCATAACGCAATAGAGCGGAAAAAAGACTGCAAAGTGTTCGCAAGAGATCTGTCTATTGGGCAAAGCCTGTTGATGAAGCTGAAAACTGATATTGTCAGCATCGTTTCGTCGAAGCCTGAGATTTTGAGTGAGCTCAAGAAGTTCTATGTGAGCGTCCGATAGCTCAGTAGTTAAGTTAAATCACCAAAATGTTCCCCAAAAACGAAAAACCCATGGCCAGGGACTCACCCGCCTTCTGCAGACGATCTGTGCTCCACCACAGGCTGCAGACCCGGAATTTTGGGTTTCACGTGCGCGCACTAGTGTCACTTTGATTTTGGCACAGTATTTATTATGATATCGTCCGTATTTAATCGGTTTTTGCATTAATTTTGAATAACAGCGGAGGAAACGCAGCCGCTAATGTCCGCCCGAAAGTAGTTGTCGATAGTTCACACCGCGCGCGTTAGGTGGCGCGTGTTGTGCAAGATGGCGTTTTTGGCGGGTGATTTGAAATAATAGGCCAAGACCCTACACTATGGACCTCATCGCGTAGTCCTCCTAGCAGGACTAGCGATGCAAGAGCCTGTTTGACCCGATATTATACCGAAGATATCCCGGACGTCAGCCTATACGAGATCAGAAAAGCTCTCAAGCAGCTTAAGAGCAACAAAGCACCAGCGGAGGACGGAATAACGACAGAGCTACTGAAACCGGGTGGAACACCGGTACTTAATGTCCTTCAGAAGCTGTTTAACTCCATCATCCTCGAGGGTACTACGCCAGAGGCGTGGCACAGGAGCGTAGTGGTTTTGTTCTTTAAGAAAGGTAATAAAACCCTTTTGAAGAATTATAGCCCCATTTCGCTGCTGAGCCACGTCTATAAGCTGTTTTCGAAAGTAGTTACAAACCGTCTCGCTCGTAGGTTTGACTACTTTCAGCCTCCCGAACAAGCTGGATTCCGGAAAGGCTTTAGTACCATAGACCACATCCATACGCTCCGGCAGATTATACAGAAGACCGAAGAGTATAATCGGCCACAATGTCTAGCGTTTGTGGACTACGAGAAAGCCTTTGATTCAGTCGAGACCTGGGCAGTGCTACAGTCATTACAGCGGTGCCAGATTGATTACCAGTACATCGAATTGTTGAAGTGTTTGTACAGCAAGGCCACCATGACAGTTCGTCTTCAGGATCAGAGCACGAATTCTATCCAGCTGCAAAAAAGGGTGAGACAAGGAGACGTTATTTCTCCGAAACTGTTCACCTCTGCACTGGAAGATATATTCAAGTTTCTGAACTGGAATGGATTTGGTGTTAAAATCAATGGCGAATACATCACTCACCTTCGATTTGCTGATGATATAGTCATCATGTCTGAAACCCTGGAAGACCTAAGCACAATGCTCAGTGACCTCAACATTGTTTCCCAACAGGTGGGTCTTAAAATGAACATGGGCAAGACGAACATCATGTCAAATGCCTATGTCGTACCCATGCCGGTTTATGTTGGGAACGATATTATCGAAGCTGTTGATCACTATGTCTACTTGGGTCAGACGATCCAGCTGGGTAGATCCAACTTCGACAAAGAGGTCAACCGACGAATCCAACTCGGATGGGTTCAGCGTTCTCAAAACTCAAAGCGTTCGGGAAATTACGCCATATCTTCACGTCGCAGATACCGCAGAGCCTCAAGACGAAAGTTTATAATCAGTGCGTGTTGCCAGTGATGACATACGGCACTGAGACGTGGTCGCTAACTATTGGTCTCATACAAAAGCTCAGAGTTGCGCAGCGTGCAATGGAGAGAGCTATGCTCAGTGTTTCACTACGTGATAGAATCAGAAATGAGGAAATCCGTAGAAGAACGAAGGCTACCGATATAGCTCTCAGAGTTTGCAAGTTGAAGTGGCAATGGGCAGGCCATATAGTTCGCAGAACCGACAACCACTGGGGAATAAAGGTTCTCGAATGGCGACCACGAACAAGCAAGCGAAGTGTGGGGAGACCCCCCACACGATGGACCGACGACATTGTAGCCATCGCAGGAAGTCGGTGGATGGAGGAGCACAGGATCGCTCGTCATGGCGCTCTTTGGGGGAGGCCTATGTTCAGCAGTGGACTTCTAAAGGCTGACATGATGATGATGAGACTATTGTAGATATAGCATCCTCAACCTCTATTATTCCTCTCAACCTCTATTATCTCTACTATTATTTTTTGAGTTTCCATTACAAGAAAACATACAAAATATATAATAGTTAAAAACTAAAAAACACGCTTTATATAGAAAACTAAACTAAAAAGTAGAAAATAAATTTTAATAATTTTGAATTAAGAATAGTGTAAAAAATTCTTATAAATATAAATGAATAATAGCGTTAATAAGAAAAAAAAAGTTTTATTTCAAACAAATCGTGGGGTGCATGGGTCAATAGTTATAAATATTTCATTGACAGATATGAGAAGAAGGATTATCATTTCGATAATATCTTAAAAAGCACCCCACGCTTTTTTTAAATAAAACTTTTTTTCTTATTTACACTATTATTCTTTTATATTTATTAGAATTTTTTACACTATTCTTAATTCAAAATTATTAAAATTTATTTTCTATTTTTAGTTTGGTTTTCTATATAAAGCGTGTGTTTTAGTTTTTTAAACTATTATTTATTTCCTACTTTTTAGTTTGGTTTATTTATAAGAGCGTTTTTATTTATTTTTTATTTTTTCAAATTATTGCATTCTCGTCGGTCTTTGACAGGTGTGCAAAATTTGAATACAATCTGACCGTTTAAAGTGAGTCAAAATAGCGTCCAAAGGAGTTAGTTACAAACATACAAACAAGCATACAAGTGAAGCTAATATAAAGCGTATAAAAAACAAATCTTTTCTTATAATTTCATTAGTGCAGACTATTGTAGATATAGCATCCTCATCGGCAACCTCTTACGGCCGCAAGAGGTTGCGGCCGATTCTATAGCTACTATAGTCTGCGTATTTCGTTTCCTAGTCTGACTGTCTGGCTGTATTTTTGTTTGAGCTGCACGTAAAAACGATTGAACCGATTGAAATGCAGTTTGCATTCTTGGATAGCTTAGATCTGATAAAATCTGGTGTATTTTATTTCTCATAAGACTAGAAACCGGGAAATCAAAAAATAAATTATTCCTGAATGAAATTTGGTACTTATATTGTACTTTATTCCTTCTTTTGGTCCTGGTATACACATAGGACACCTATCCCCAAAAAAATGACCATGCAGGCATTGGTGAGGGCACATTTAGTTTGAAATAAACGCGTCCAAGCAGGATTCATCAACAGATTTCCAGCTTGAGGGTGGAATGAAAGCTAGTCAGGGGAACTGTCTCATTAAGGAGTTTGTTTAAAGGACAGAGCCGAAAGTTGAATCTTGAGTTAATTTTAAATATATAAAGATCGTTCTTATACTGTAAATTTATGAAAGAGAGACCTACAAAGACCAAAGACCGTTTTAGCTGTGGTTTTTTATGTTTAAAATCTGGGGTAAACGAGATAGTTCATACCTATAATGGGGGGATGAAGGGGGGGGGGTGTGAATAGGGGTAACGATCGTGGCTCTCAAATGGATGAAACGATTTTTATGTTTGAAAACTGATGTCATCGAGCTATAATGAGGGGGCGGGGGTGAGGGGGGGGAAGTCAGGGGGTTATATATTTTTGTAATTTTTGCTTGTATTTTAATAGTTTGTAACAACTCTATGCTTTTAAAAGTCTCTTAATGAAATTGGAATGACTTACAGGTGGACAGATGGAAGGACCGACATGACATGACGAAACCATAACAGTTCTTTGTTTAACTACGAGACCCTAAAACCTACGCGCCATATTGGAGACCTCTAACTCATTTTGAAGACAGATAAAAAAAAGCATGAGTGCTTCTGGACGCCCCAACAGCGTCCTTTCCTACGGCCCTGTACTGATACATCTGTGCCTACCAGCCCCATAATTAGCGGATGAAGGCACACGTTCGCGGCATCATCCATCGTCGGCTTTAGATTGTAAAATCTACAATTCAAATAGAGCGACGGAATTTAAACGAACCTGTGGTGCTACTAAGGGTTCGCATTTTTATTACTTTTCGATGGGATAACTCTATATTATTGTTTGACTCAAACTTTGGTCAAGCTTGAAACAGCACTTATTTTGTGGCTTTTTGAATACGATAAATACCAGCATGTTTAAAACACTTCGTTTTTATCGTAATTCTTATTGGTTACCTTGAAGATCCTTGAAGATAGGGAAAATGTGACTTTTTTTATGACGAACATAGGTTATTCAAAGCCGCATGGATTTTTATGTGAATGTTTGTGATAAGAAAACTTACTGTTAAATAAACGGTCTGCCCATCTTAAAACAAAATCTTTTACCCCTATTGTTTGAAAACGAAACAGTTCTTTTTTTGCCCCAGATGGAATTAGAATTGCACCTCTTTTGGAAACTAAATAAAAACACGACGACCAATTACAAAAGTCACTCAAAATTCACAGAACAACTTAAACAGAACAAGGAGTAGCACCTCAGATTCGCTCCGAATTACGCTGCGGACTAGAATTTTAAATGAGAAACTCTCAGAATCGGTCTGACGTCTCCGTTCAAGATTTATTTCGGTTTTTGCATTTTCAAGCACTCGTTTGTACGTCTGTTTGTTCAAGAACGATTCGTCTGAGGGCGATTATCTCAATAAAAACCCAATTTAAATGCGAGTTGAGAGAAAATTGAGAAAACAACTTGCTCGGCATGTCTGGTTTCTGAGGTACTTTTATCGATGGTTTATCTATTCAATAGCACTATTGATTTCATACATTTACCAAGTGCGTTTCTGTACATTGATAACTTGGTTTATACTTCAGATAATTTATCTGGTCCAAACATCCTGTTTATCTATTTGATAAGTATGTTTGTTTAGGTCTGATCTTGCAAGCTGAATTAAAACCACTTTCATTTATCTTACGGAGCTGAATTTTTGCATGTTTACTTACGACGATAATGCTTTATTATGGTAAGCATGCTCTAAATCAACATCCAGGATCAGCTATATCAGCCAGATATAGTTGCGAAATTTTGTGTACGCATTTTATTATGCTAGCCGGTTTGAAGTTTTGCCATGACAAGGCTGCTGCACTCCGGGTTGCCTACTGCCTACTAACTCCACAACGGTTAACAGCATGGACACGAAATGTTGTATATGCACTTAAATGTGATTGTCCGTTATTAGTTTCATCATCACATGGCTACTGCACATATATTTTTTCAAATTTACTTATTTATTTATAATATCAATACCAGCTATGACTCACGTGTATATTGTTGAAAAGATCGACCTATGTTTCGAGCGTATCCGACGCTCTTCCTCAGGACAGGAGTTCACGCCGCAAGATCCCGACGCGCACTGCGGGCTGCGCCCCGCTGCAAGTGGCGCGTGAGATGCGGTGGCGACTGGGTACGGGGACGCTCGGTGCTCGAATGCTCTGCACAGGAGATTGAACTCCTGCTGGCGGTGGCAATGGAACTCCATCGCTATCCATTGCATCATCGCCAAACGTGCTGCAACACACAATGCTGACTGTGTCACACGCTAGACTGCCTACCACTTGCTACGTCGAGGAAACATTAAGCATGGTTCACGTACACACAGTTCACGTACGTAGGTACGACACGCAAAATAGGTTTTATTGCTAGCGCGGGGTCCGTTCCATACAAGGTCCCACAGACGACTCCTGTCGCGCGGGCGCTGATGCGTTCTCGATGCGCCCGAGTACAACAGTTCATCCCCAAACAGAGGCAAGTATCTCTCCTTTGTATGGCACACGGAATTTCAACTAAACAACGCCAAAATATAATAACATTATGGACATTATGTGAGATTAGAAATATGAGCGTAACCAAACTGTTGTCACTTCAATCAAACATTAAAGTTTTTTATGCAATGTTGATGTTTAGTATACCTACATCTCTTCATATTATATGCCTGATTATTATAGGATGCAGATGGCGCTGCACGGTAAACATCGGCTCCGGAATAAAAAAAATATTTTTAAATTGTTTAGTGAATTTTCCAAGTTAATATTCCCCTTAATAGTGATTGTGGTACTGTAATACTCAAGTGATATCGTCATAAGCTAAAACGGACCAGTGAAATTCATTTAAACACAATTCCAAAAACCGAGAAGTATACCAACTAAATACCGAACAGAATACTATTACAAGTGTATAATAACGTTCCTTATAACTAATACCCAAAAAAGTTTCGGTTAGCTCAACTCGTCACTATTCAAACGTAATTGACCTTTGGACCTAGACGTGGTTCGAATCTGGTCAGAAGTGATATCGCAAGTTTGACTTTTTTGCATTTTTTTTTTTGTTTTTTTGCTACAATTTTGTTTGGGTTTTTGTTTTTGTTCAAATTTGCAAAATGTCATCTTCAAAAACAAAAAAGAATGTGTTAAGTGTAACAAAGATTTACCGAGACGAGATTTTTTTGTTGTTCGGATTGTCACTATAAATACCACATTGATTGTGCTAATGTATCATTGACGCGATTTAGAATTATGGAGAGACGCGATAAATGGATGTGCACTAATTGCATTACAAAACCAAAAATAAGTATTGTGCCAACGAAACCCAAACCTATACCAACGGTTTCTACACCGTCAAAGGAAATATATCCTGCGCCGCCAAAATACAAGCCCATACAAACGGTTGCTACACATTCAGAGGATATTCAAGAACCTCGGAATGAGAACCTCACTCTGAAAAAGGGGGTTCAGCTTCATAGATGCAAATCAATCTGCGATTTACCTGCTGAAGATTCACATTTGACTCTAGTAGACATGAGCTCCATTAGCTTACCCGAAAATTGCTCAAACACTAGCGAGACGGAAGAGAATAAAAATGAAATTGAAGAATAAAAACTGAAACTTATTATAGCTACTGAAGAAATAGATAGATTAAATATGGAAAATACGAAGTTATAAAAAGTAATCACAAACCGTGACAACACAATAAAAAAATTAAAATCTATAGGGTCCAGTGACAGAAGTACGACAAAATCATCTACACCAAACAAGCCAAAAATAGCCTCTTGTCAGTTCGAGAATGCAACAGCGCTCGTATCACCAGTGGGTGATTTACTAAAAATGACAACCAGGGTACCTGAGACTACAAAAGCCACGGCAATCTGTGAATCCACGGTCCAACCATTTCAGAAAGATACTGATGATGTAAATACTTCAATCAAGTCGAAAGCTGGAAAAAGAAAGAAGACCATTTTCATCGTGGGAGACCAACAGGCTTCAGGACTTTCTGAATTAATTATCAAAGAAAAAAAGTCAAGCATGTGGAACGATATGTATGAGGTAAGAGCCGTCGTAAAGCCAGGTGCTCCATGCTCAGAAGCATTAAGCTATTGCAAAGATGTTAACGTCACTCTTGATGAAAGCGATAGAGTTGTACTACTTATTAGTTTGAATGACAAAAACCCGTTTAAATTATTAAATGATCTCAGCATTGCCTTAAATCTACTGAAAAACAAGCGGGTATATGTTTTCAGCGTAAGAGAAACCCACTTTTTACAGGAGAGTACGTTGAATAACCACATTGCAGCTCTTGTTAGGACTTATAAAAATAGTAAATTAGTTCAAATAAATATAGATACACATCATAACAAATCATTTTTATTAGTTGTGAGAAGAGATATTAATTTAAAAGTAGACTGTGAAGATAAATACTGACTTAAAAGATCAAACGCGAAACAAAATTAATGCAAATGCTAAGAACAACACTGGTGGAAAAAAGGGTACAATGCCTTTTTATTTTGATTCGAAATTGAAGTATGAAAGTTCAAATAAAGAAGCAGGGCCGGGAAGGTATTCAAACCTTCATGATCTTAAGCCTCAAAGTAATAATAGGAATCAGTTTTTTCGTGAATAATTCAAGTCATAATTTTACATTACTACACCAAAACATTGCTGGAGCTATTAATAAAGCAGAATATATAGAAGCAGCTATAGAAGAGTTATCACAAAAAGAAAATTTTGATGTAAACGTAATATGTCTGAGCGAAACATTTATAAAGAAAGGTACTGAATCCCTACTAAAAATACCTAAATTTAATATAGGTTGTTCTTATTCCCGAAGCTGTAAAAGAGGAGGTACATGTATATTAATTAAAGATAAACTACAATACAAGGAAATTACACATATTAAGTCTTTAGCGATAAATTCGGTATTTGAAGGTTGTGGAATAGAAATTTAAAAACAAAAAAGTAATTCTGTGTGGAGATTGGAATATTAATTTGCTTAAAGTAAATAACACGAATAAAGAGCTAATAACTGTACTTAAAAATTATAATTATGATTCTCTAATCAAGGTGCCAACGAGGAAGCTTGCGTGCATTAATCAAATTGCAACCAACATTAAAAAAACGTACTTTAGGGAATCCATTATTTGGCATTATCGGACCATAAAACAGCACAAAGAGTTACCGTTGAATTAAAAACAAAAATGGCTTGCCCCGAGTACCTAGACGATAAAAGAGACTTCTCCAGCGAAAATATCAGGAAGTTTTGTGAATGTATTGCTTCTATTAAATTTACTGAAGTATATGAACAAAATACACTGAACAAAGCATTTGATGCATTTCACATTATTCTTTAATTATTAATGTTTTTTGGGCTATGTATTCCAAGAGTCAGAATGAAAATAAAACGTAAAAATATCTTTAAATGTAAATGGATTTCAAAAGGAATAAAAAAGTCATGCGTACAAAAAAGATTACAGTATTTAAAATATATCCATTATAAAGATAACAAACGTGAAGACGTATAAATTATATAGTAAAATTCTTCAAAAATTTATAAATATATAACAGCAAATACAGAATACTAAATATATAAATCATAATAAAAACAAAGGAAAAGCCGTTTGGAACGTCATACGCAATAACATAGAAAATGATAACGTACAATCTAATGAAATAGAGGCAATTAAAATTTATAATTTGACATTTAATGATTCAAGTAAAATATGCAATATGTTTAATAATTATTTTATTCAATGTATCAACAAATGACAAAAACCTTACAGCACAATCTACAGATATATACAATTCTTTAAAAAATAATCCAATTCATTCAATATTTTTAAATCCAACTAACGAATCAGAAATATTATATATTATTAAATTACTAAATAATACTAATTCTGAAGGATATGATAATATTAATACTAAAATTATAAAAATGAGTGCCCCTTACTTGTGTCAACATCTTTGCCATATTATTAATTTGTCTTTTTCAGAAGGTTCATTTCCCGATAAGTTAAAGATATCTAAAACCTCTGCAAAAAAGGTGAAAAAGACGATATGAACAATTACAGACCGGTAACTCTCATCCCAGTCTTGTCTAAAATTTTTGAAAAGGCCATGCTTTTAAGACTGAATGAGTTCATGACCAAAAATAAGATACTCAGTCCTGATCAGTACAGTTTTACGAAAAACAGTTCCACCACTTTAGCGTGCTTTAATTTAATTAAGTCAGTAACAGACGGTCTTAACAATAAACTAAAAGTAGCAGCCATATTCCTAGATTTGACTAAAGCATTTGATTTAGTTAATCATAACACAGCGCTAAATAAACTTAATTTCTATAGAATCAGAGGAAACGCTCAAAAATGGCTAAAAAGCTATCTGGAAAACCGAACACAATCTACAGAAGTCAATGAAATAATTGATGGTCACAAAAGAGTTCATAGGTCGGAGCTGCAAACAAATCAAACCGGTGTTCCTCAGGGGAGCATACTGGGACCTTTCATTTTCCTAACTACATACTAACTAAACTACTACTAACATAAATGATATTCCCAATGTGACAAAACATCAGTGTGTTTTATATGCTGATGATACTACAGTAGTCGTTAAGTCGAGGAGTAATGAACAACTCAAAGTCACTATTAACAATGCATTAAATGACATAACGATGTGGTTAAATAAAAATAATCTGAAAATCAATATCAGTAAAAGTAATGTTATCCAGTTCCAAATATATCAATCTGAACCAGATGCGCTGAACATCAACTACCAAAATTCACAATTAATGGAAGTGTCCACTTCCATTAATTCTTAGGTATAACCATTGACAAGAACTGCAATTGGAAGTGCCACGTAGAAAATGTCAGTGACAGACTCGATCGCTTCGTCTGCGCTATAAGACAATTGCGACTCTCAGTTTCCAAAGATGCTGCGTACCATGGCTACGTGTCTTCAATTTTGTCATACGGACTACTTTCGTGGGGCAACTCTGTTGACATTAATAGGGCGTTCTGTTACACCCCAACCTTGTTAGCCCTAGTGCTATCTTGCAGTTTCATTTAGCCTGATCAGCAATCTTGCTGGTTAATGCTTCTATTAATTATAATTAAATTCAGTCTGACTCGACCCATCATCCAGAGCGGTTGCCAATAGAAACTATAAAAGAAATATTGTATTATATATATATTTCTTCAAATCTATTAAATAGTTTAAGTTTAAAACAGTTAACTTTTTTTAAAAAGACGTTTTTGAAAATCCATATAACTGTTCGTAGTACAAAAAAATGCGTTTGGGCAATTGGTGGTGCCTGGTCTACCGACAGTTGTCGACCACTTTTTAAAGAGTTTCAAATTCTCCCATTTCCCTGCATCTATATTAGGGAAGTCTGCGTGTTTGTAAATTAACACCCCGAGATATTCGACGAACACTTAAAAAATTGTACAAAGAAGCACTAGGAATTGTAACAGACTTTATTTTCCAAATTGTCGATTAGACATATTTAAGAGAAACGCTTATTTGATGGCCATCAAAATTTATAATAAATTGCCAAAAGATAAATTGCGTAAAAACCATAAGCAAACATCAATTTAAACAAAAACTAAAAGCCTGGTTGTTGGACAAATGTTTCGATAGACTCAAGGATTATTTACAAACAAAATTATAATTAATAATGAAAAATCCCTATGTTTTTAAAATTGTCAGATTATTAAAAGTTCATTTTTTTATTTTTGTTCATTTAAACTTAGACATATTTTATAATTATTAATATGACGACTTAACTTTCTTTAATATTGCAACTATTTGACATTTGATTCTGATATAACTTTGATTTGTGTAAATTGTGTAACTAACATATTTGTACGAATTACAATAACATAGGTAAATTATACTATAACATGCATGCTAGACATGTAATTATTGCACACCTCTTTTGAGGTAGATTGTACGGGTCTCATATCACTGTAACAACTGCATCAAATTACCTACATCTATTGGCAATAAATGAATTTGATTATATATAGTACATTACTGCCGCGGTCTGTAATGACTGCGTTGCTGGCAGCGATGATGATGGTCGAGAGCGTAGCTAAGTTAAGTTCGAGGCCATCACAGCGCAGTCAGCATTGCAGCCCTTGATGGCCAAGCTGGAATGCCGAGAACTTAACTAAGCAAAGCTCGAGCCCATCATAGCGTGGCCAGCAGGGCAGTCATTGCGGACCAAGGCTTGTATAGTGCTTTACTCAAACAATGCGAGGAATTTAAATAAAACCAGCTTAGTATAATATGAATTTACTCAAACAATGCAACAACAACGAAAACAACAACGACAACGACAAAGACAAAGACAACAACAACGACCACAACAACAGAAAAAGAAACAGTAAAAAAAAACAGAAACAGAAACAGAAACAGAAACAGAAAACAACAACAACAACAATCACGATCACATCAGCTTTCAAAAAGAAAAGAAACCATTAAAATCGGACCATTCGTCTGGGAGCTACAACGCCTCTCTTCTCGAGTTCGGTGGTTAACAAAACCACAGAATAAATAATAGTACTAAAAAACACGACAATAATGGATTTTCAAAGGAAATTGCTGGCCGCAAAACACGACAGTAATGAAATTCCATACAACTTTGCTGGCGCCTATTCAAGCAGCGCGGCAAAGTCGACTTTGCCTAAAGAAGGTTATCGAAATAATGACCACATTACAAGCTTGTTTGAGTAATAAATATTTAATCATATTTTGCTGGATGACTAAAATAAATTCTAAAAAAGTTTAAACTATAAAAAAGATAATGCTAAGGAATTAAGACGAAATAACGTTATTTAGCAAAGAATTTTTGAAAAGATCTTTCGGCGGTATTATGAACTACTTATTGGTTTAATAGTTATCGAACCAAAAATTTTGTCCGCAGAAACACAGTGACAGATATGCAAGGTTTACCCTCGCGCGTCCACGCCTCCTATTGGGAGGCACAAACAGGTACTCGTTGAATAATTAATAAGCTAATTCATAAGTTGTCTATAGGGCTCCGAAACCGGGCAAAGTCTGTTCGGTAAGAAATACGTGGTGAGCTTTGTGGCGCTTTTTACTATCCTACCAGAGTAGAGTTTTTTTTGTTTTGTTTTTGAGAGGAGAGGATGACATATACATGTACATCGTATTGTGCAGTTGTGTGTGTTACTAAATAAAGTCATTTAACCACTGACAATTCGTCATCGCGACAATCTTATAGCAATCATATTATTATGTCGGCCTTCGAAGGTCGCGTGAACAGACCACTGTTGCTATCAATTACCATGAACAATAGAGCTGATAGCATTGATGGCTTTGACTTAGAGATCTTAGAATGCGTTTGTCTGTCATGAATGAATTGTCGTTCAGTTCCTTGCTCTCCACGTCCGCCTCACACTGAATACTTTCTATGGGCGTAATACATTTTACCGTCCGCGCGGACGTCCGTGTAAGTCGTCCACGTTGCACTGTAAGCGGCAACAAAACGAACCGGCTAACATATTAACACATCATCACATAACCAGCTGGAAGATGTCTACAGCTGAACTTGGGGCTCTCTATAACGGGGGGTTTTGTCAATATAATTTTGACAGGTAGTTTGATCAATTTAGTTATACAGACAGTACAGTAGGTAAATCTACCTACTTTGCTGTATTACTAACTGTGCCCGTTATAGACTGATAAAATCGATTGATTCTACTCTCCAGATTGAGATAAAAAGAACATCAGATTTTCAAACCTATCTAACAGTAAAACCGCATTTCAATCGGTCCAGTTTTTACGTGATGTGTGAATTTGCTTCTCGATAATAAGGAGAATTTTCCATTATCACCTTGGCAGGCAGCTCGGTGATCGCAGTATATGAATGCTTAAACAGGGAAATGTTGCTGCCATAATCCTGAATTCCTCACTCGTGCTCACATGGGAACTGGTAATCACAATATTAACGATCTATGCACATCAAGCTATTGTTTTTCTCTAATTTTTATAGATCGCCACCACTCATCTGTTTGTCAGAACAACAGTTTATCATTTGTCCGTGCTGTTTCCTGATTGAGACATATCATTATATTACAGCCGCAGTACGCTTCCGGAATGATACTTTTTGCCGGTATTCAATCGAATGTTTGCGAAAATTTTCGTTCGAAAACATGTATTGTAGCAAACTAGACGCCACTTAAATATGTAATCACAATGTGGCATTGAAAATTAAAGTTTCTCTCAGGGAATTTATGAGTTTATGATTTTGAGTCACTGTTGAATTTAATTTAATTTTAATTTGAACTCAACGAAACTTGATAAATAGACATTAAAAAAAAAACGCGAGTTTTTGATTGCTTCCACCAAAATAGGCAAAAAGGGGGTTACTGAATATATCCGCCTTAATTGATCCGATTTCAATGTTTCTTTTTATTTGAAAGGTAATAACTTTAACTTTGTCGCCTAAATATTTGGTGAAGATATGATGAGGATCTTCGGCGTGATGAGCAGAATAGCTCTTCCAAATGCAGTAAATTGCTCATTTTTAGGTTTCTACCAGTGGAATCAGCCCTGCACCTGCTAGGTAGGGATTGATGGAGCACCTTGAATATTAATGTTAGTTTGACAATAAGGTCACTAGATGGCGCTACTGTGTACAGCTAGATTGTTTGACAAAAAAGATTGTGCTCGCAAGGTCTGCTGTTCAAATAACTTTACATAAGGGTGCTCTAGTCACAATATGGCATTGAAAACTAAAGTCTCTCTTAGGGAATTTATGAGTTCTTGATTTTGAGTCACTGTTGTTTTCTCTGAGACAACTTTTGTGGTATTTATATGTGGATGGTGAAAAGAAAAAAACATAATTCTCCGTAAAATACAGTAAATGTCGTACGATGAAATGGTACATAAAGTGAATCCTATGTTTTACATATTATTTAAGGTAATTAAAAGTTTATTTTTAACAAAAAAAAAACGAAATGCTTAGACTAGAACGCCACACTCAAGGAGTTCTAGTTAGTCACTTATTGTGTATTTCCTCGAGTGTTGTGTTTACACAACACTCGAGGAATAATATTAATATTTAGCAACAATGTCAGAGTGAGTCACGTGAGTGGAGTGACGACCTGTGAAAAGCGGCTGGAAGGAAACGGATGAGGAGAGCTGAAGACCGAGCGCAGTGGCGTGCATTAGGAGAAGCTTACGTACAACAGTGGACAGATATAGGCTGATGATGATGAGTGAGTCTTACATATTATACATATATTACATATTGTACATATTATAAAGTCCGTAATTACTATAAAGTCTGGAATTTTTTAACCACACTCGGAGAGAAAGTACTCTAAATACTGGAGATAGCAAATTTTACTCAAAGGAACCATTCTCTTATTTTTAAAAAGAAACAAATCTGCATTCAAAGATTTTCGAGAACTCGTTTGCCACAGTCGGGAATTTAACCGGCTAAAACCTAAAAAATAACCATCCTGTACTCTTATGGCATTAATCGATAGCTAATTAATAAGTTGTCTATAGGGCTCCAAAACCGGGCAAAGTCTGGTCCATAGTTTAGATATTACAAATTGAATACGTACTATATACGTAATACTTATATACGTTTACGTAAGTACTTTCATGAGTATCTTTATCTTCTATCGTTTTTATATGTGTGAAGTGACCTACAAATAATAATAAGTAGTTGTGACGGAATAAACTGTGCTGTATGAAATATCTTTTTAATATCATATTTCTGATCTGATTAGAAACGATAAACATCAGTATAAAGTGATAATTTTATATAACTTGGTGTTTATTCACAAAAACTGGATACAGTGTTTATGGTGTATTATATTTTTCAACAAAACAGACAGTATTATAGTGTATTATCAAAACATTATGAAAGTAAACAGTTGTGAACTTTGACCTCCTACGTCAAGCTCCAGCAGGAACGCGTAACTGCCGCGTATTTGTATGCGAATCGAAGTTACCTATGACGTAATGTGTGACGTATCGGTAAAATGTTTTAATGAATGAGTCTAAACTGTAAGCGTGATTTCATAATAAAAATGGCACATTCACAAATAAAAAAGCCAGTGATATCATTGGATTGTGGCGGATGCCCTCATAAAACAACCAACAGGGAGTATTCGATATGTTCCTCATGCAATGTCACATATGACCTAATTTGTGGAAATGTATCGTCAACTAGATTTTATATAATGCAACCAGAAAAGAAAGCATCCTGGAAATGACATGTTATTGCAACAAAAAGACAAGAGAAGACAACTCTAATACTCCTGTGGGCAGTCACTTCCATTCCAATCAGTTCAACATAGACGAAAATGTAACACTAAGGAAAGCTAAAGTTACTAGACAAATATCTATGAAAGATATTTCATTATTAAATGACTCTAATGATCAGATCAGATCAGCTTTTTAAATGAAACAATATGTTTTAACAATCAACACATCACTCCAGAAAATAAAAGCAATGAAATGCAGCAACTTAAACTTGAAGTTGAAGAATTAACAAAATAGCTTATAAAAGCAAAAGAAGAGAATAATAAATTACATACTGAAATTTCAAAATTTAATAGAATTCATTTCACCATTAGACTAGAAGACACCAAAAATAGTACCAGCCAAAAGAATGATTCTAATACTGAGAGAGAAGTAAAATCTACAGTTCGTCGTTCTATGATAACTCTACACACTAAAGAAGCAAATCAACTAAAATATAATGAAGAACAATCAAATACGAAAAACAAAAAACAAAGAGACAAGAATATAAAAAATATTAAGGAAAGAAATAATCAGAGTGAATGTAATACTGAATCATCGACGCCACAAAAACAACATGAGGAAGTAAAAAATCAACATCACCTTCGACCAAATGGCATGTCTCTTCTTAGGGAAACCACAAAATGCAGTATGGAGATACCTAGTAAAAAAACAGAAACTCCTAGAACGGCTAAAGAAAGCCCAAAAATCATAATAATCGGTGACCAAACCTATAAAGGTTTATCAGCACTACTTTTAGAATAAAGACAAAAGTACAGAAATGCTAAGAAGTATGAAATTATAAATTTCACACATCCAGGAGCTCCAGGAGAATACATTCTTCAAAACACGACACATAAAATGCTGAATATGCGAGAAAATGATTGGATAGTTTTAAGCTTAGGATCTAATGATTCAAATCCTACAAATTTCCTTGTTGAAATTTCAGAAGCCTTAAAAAAACTATATGGAAAAGAAAGTGATTGTAGTAGGAGTAATGGAAAATCCGTCCTTGAATGAGGATAAACTAAACTGGAATTTAAAAAACATGACCTGTAAGTTTAACAACTGTAAATATCTACAGATTCCTAAGATACCTAAACACTATAAAGCCTCCACCATACCAAATGTTCAGCGTTTAGGAAAAATAATAAATGATATGATAAATACAGATGATCATACACCATCATTTCTAGGAAAGAATATCACACGAACAAACAAAACCAAAACTGAATCTAGACTTAAACCTGGTACTATACCGTATTTTTTCGACAAAATGAATAAAACTGCACAGAGTAAAATTACCCAAAATAATACAATGACAATAAAAGCCAAAAAAACAATGACTTTCTAAAACCAAGTACAATACCTAACTATTTCAAAGAACAATAAAAAAAAGAGGTAAATAATCATTCCATAAACGATTCCCTTGAAAATCCAACCCAGCTTTTTCGTAACTAATGCTAAATAGACACTAAACATTTTGCATTCAAATGTACAGGGTATCAAGTCAAAAGCCGACCAACTAGAACTACTATCACAAGATTATAAAGTTGACACATTACGTTATTTCACTGAAACGTTCTTAAATAACAGTGAAGCTGATGTATTACAGATGGATGGTTTTCAAAAGGCAGCTCACTTTTCTAAAAAGATTCAGTCACGAGGTGGAGTTAGTATCTATGTTAAAAATTCCATAAATTTCAGAAAATTAGATTGGGTTAGCGAAATGTCAATTGAACGCCACTTCGAGTGTTGTGGGATAACTCTGCCGGAACTAAATAGCATTATTATGTAATTATTGAACTCCAAAAAGTAATTTTGATTTATATATACAGACATTATTTCATAAATTAACCATTAGAACTAGAGAAAATAAGAAAAAAAAAACATACTGGGTGATTTTAACATTAACTTACTGGAAAATAATAACAAAAGTGTCACATTTATAAACACGTTGGACATACTTAATATGCATCCTACAATATCGGAACGCACAAGAATAACATCTCATTCTAAGACATGCATCGATAACATTTTAATTGAAAAGCAGAAGTTCTAGACTTCGAAATGTCAGATCATACTGCTTAAATAATCAAAGTACAATCAAATCTTAGCTTTAATGAAAAGTATTGGTTCATAGAAAAAAGGAACATTGACGTTTATCAAGACGTATTTTTACTTTACATATCTAAAATTAGTTCTTTAGTTTAGTCTTTTTTTTCTCTAGTGTTTACATCCAAACTGATGCCAATATAGCTTATGCAGAGTTTATGGAACTAATTACATTGTTTTTTTTTATTTATGCATACCACTGGAAAACATACAATTAACTCATAAAAAGAAGCCAAACTGGAAAACAGTAGGCATTTAAATTTCTAGCAAGAAAAAAGAGAACATTACTTAAAAGCACGGACGAATAGATCTCTAGAAGCTATCAGTGAGTACAAAAAGTATTCAGGAACACAAAAAAAAGTTATAAAATACTCTATAAAAGCGACAAATATAAGAACTTGGGATATCATAAAACAATATACCAGCGCGGTCAATAATATACAAACAACGATAGAAAGTATTAAAATAGAAAAACAAGAAATAACTGATCAACAACACATATCTGAGAAATTAAACAATAATTTTATAAACTTAAATAAATCAGCAATGAGCAACTTATCTCTAAATAAAAATAACAAGAAGTTAACACAGCAGAACCACAAGTCCATATTCTTAACTCCAGTGGACAGTACTGAAATAAGAAATATTGTTAAAAAACTAAAAAAATAAAAATCTTTTTAGCATGATAACGTACCTATACAGTTAATAAAAAGTAGCATTGATTTCATTGTTTACCCACTTGTGTACTTAATAAATTTGTCCACGAGTTGTTTTCCCGATGTACTGAAACGAGCACTAATAAAACCTATCCACAAAAAAGGTTCCAAAACTGATATAAACAATTATAGGCCCATAGCACATTTACCATGCTTTTTAAAAATATTCGAAAAAGTTATTTATAATAGATTAACCTCATTTTTCATGACAAACCAAATTCTCAGCAATAATCAATTCGGGTTCCAAAAAGGAAAAAGTAACAAGTTTATGAAAGAATAAATTTAAAGAGACAAGTGACGGCTTTATTCTTAGATTAATCTAAAGCTTTTGACTGTGTAGTGCATCAAACATTATTAGATAAAATGGAACACGTTGGTATAAGAGGCCAAGCTCTAAAACTGATTGAATCTTATTTAAAAAATAGAACACAAGCAACTATTCTTCAGGTGTATAATAAGATTTCAAAGACAGTCGAACAAGTCCAATCAAAATTTGAGAACATTTCACTAGGTGTGCCACAAGGAAGTATCCTTGGGCCACTCTTATTTTTAATATATGTTAAAGAATTGCCTCTAATAACAGATCATCTGTGTGCTATGTTCGCTGACGATGCAACCATCTATATTCCAAATAATAGCTCTTGTGACAAAGAATATGAAGATAAAGTAAATAGCACTCTTGAAAAGGTTGTACCTTGGCTGGAAAATATAAACCTAAATGTTAACGTCGATAAAACTAAATTACTTCATTTTAAAAACTATAAGCAGAGTTCATTACATCTCAACATCGAGAATAAGGGCAGTAAAGTTTATTTAGTAAATGAAACAATTTTTTTAGGGGTGACAATTGATTCAAATTTAAACTGGAAATGTGTCATTAATAAAATACATAAAAAACTATCACAATACTGTTTTTCTCTATCTGTACTAAAAAATGCTATTTCCAAAAATATTACAACGGAACAAATATTACAGAATCATTTTCTGGGGAAACTCAGTTGAAATAGAGTCCACTTTCCTTCTTCAAAAGAAATGTCTCAGAATTATTTATAACTTAGATAAAACTAATACCTTGCGTCATATATTTAAGGAGAACAATTCTTTAACATTAACGGGTATATATATTTATGAAATATGTTTGTTTGTAAAAAATAATCGAAACTTCTTTGATGTACATTCTAGTCGCGCTGATAAATTACGTTCCAAATATAAACATAACATATGCATACCACAGGTCAATAATCCCATGTATCATAAAAGTTCATTTTATACAGCCATTAGAATATACAATCATTTACCCCTAGGATTGAAGATAATGACAGAGTCTCAGTTTATATATAAATTGAAAGGCTGTCTTATTTCCAAAGTGTTTTATAATTTAATAGAATACTTTGAATGATTATTTCTCAAATTAAGTTTATTTAAAAATGAGTACATTACAGATATAAGCTAAAAATGTAATAAAATGTAAACTTGCTGATTCTCATTTAAATAATTATTAGTTACTTATGAGACTTGTTATAAATAAGTTATATTTATTGTACGTCCGAAAAGGGCAAAACTGTTGTTCCTCTAATATTAACTCTACCACCTTTTGTACACAGTTTTATGCAATAAAAACATTCTAATTCTGATTCTGATTCTGATAGGCACCCAAGAATAGAACCAAAAAAAGAAGGCACGAGTTTTCAGTCCCGTAATATACTATAATGAGAACATAAAACAGTGACAAACAGGAAGTATTACAAACTCACTCAATTATTTTCATAGAGTTCGTCCCAGGCCTACCTCATACAGAATTAAAATTCATTCTAAAAGAAGTATTTCATAAAAATTTCATGTTATTTAAATCAGTCACGCATAGTCGCATACTCAGAGCAAAAAAAGGATTTAGGTTAAAATAATGTTCAACGCTGGGGTGCGTTCACTAACTACGCCCGAATCACCCGTGCGAATATCGCTCGATATCCGGAGTTAGTGAACGGTTTTGGAGGGTGATTCTCACGAAGTGATATAAATATCACAGTAGATAAATGTCGAAAAACCCATACATTTTTCGATTTATATCTATTGTGATATTTATATCACTTCGTGAGAATTGTCCACCTGGACGTCTACATAGAACTGACAAACAACTGTTAAGTGTCAGTTTCATACGTAGACAGACTATCAAGATAGAGAAGCTCCACGCGTACACTGAAAAAAGACGGGTATAAAGTACCAACAATTTTAGGGTTACCCGCTTTGCAAAAAAAAATACCCTGGTGAGAAAGAATATTAAACTGCAAATTTATATTCAGCCCTTATTATAAAGTTATCGATTTATGAGGTTCTGATTGATAGGACTAAATAATTTGCCTGGTAAAAATACTCGTTAGTACGTTAATTAAATAAAATATATTAAATATTTGGTACAATTCCGCACCAATTACCTAGCCCCAAACTAGGATTCCCTGTACTATGGGCACAAGATAATGGATAAACATATATAGATACGAATATTAACATCCATAACTCAGAAACAAACATTTCTGCTCATCACACAAATGATTTCATCTTGCAGGGTTCTAACCCGCGACCGTTTGATTTCGTATCTAAGGTCTCTAGCCACTAGACCAAAAATGGAATGGTGCAAAGTACACAAAAAATATAGATCAAAACAATATTATAAATGAGAAAGTTTGTCGGTGTGTGTGTGTGTGTGTGAGAGAGAGAGAGAGAGAGAGAGGGAGATAGAGTTATAGTATGTTTGATACTCCTTCACGCTGAAAGGATTTGGATGAAATTTGGTATGAAAGTAGCTCATACACTGGTTTAACACATATGCTATTTTGTATCCCAACAAAAAAACACAGTTCATGTAGGAAATGAGAAACTGCGGGGCGCTGCTAGGGTTAATCATGAAGGGCTGACTACACAATATAGAATCATTTTACTCAATTGTAGGTACAGAACCGATTCGAAAGAACATCTTCTTTTATGTTTTTCTGAAATAAATTGATTCAAAAATGTTTTGAGTATATACATGAGGAATTTCTTGGAAGTCCATAACTTTTTTATGGTCCGATGTTTAGGAAATTTGGTAAAACTTAGGGGATAAAGTTAGAAAATTGAAAGAAATAATTAATTTTCTACAATTTAATTCCATTTTGTTAAGTAAAATTTTATATTTTGTTGGATTTTTCACACAAATCGCCATTTAGCCCAGACTAAGCAATGCCTTTACTATGGGTACTAGATAACCGCAATCAGTGATCTATACTTTTTATTTTGTAAATACATACTAATTACACATCCAAATATCCACACACAGAACAAACAACAATTATTATTTTAAGTTAGATATTTAAAATTACCCTAAAATAAAATTTACCCTACGAAATGTGGTAGATCCATCGTTTATGTCCTTATTCGTTCCAGCTTACTCAAACCACATCAAGATAGAGTGAGATGGACACAAATGTCAAAATAAAACAAGCCACGCCATTTGTGAGAATAATACTTCGAAATAAATAACCTTTAGGCATCGAAAAATACTAAAATATCGACTAAAGTTACTAAATCTTACTTTACCTAAAGCAGATGAGAATTTAATAGCAATAATTTATGCAAGACTATTAAATAATGTACTCGAAAATCAAGTCTTACTTGTGGAAGGTTTTTTTCATGTTTTTGTTCTGTACGGCTTTTGCAGCCTACAATGCAACAATTTACCTTTATTGTAGGTCAGATTTAAATTATTCACTATAAAAGAGTAGTAAGAAACGTTCAAATGCACAATATAGCACAAGTCACTAAAATATCGACGACAAAAGTCTCTTGAACGGTTTATTTGGCTGAAATGAGCTTTCAGCCAAACAACCAAAACAGCATTAAGACTATGGGACAAAAAATATTATCATCTTCTCTTTTACTATCAGGTAACGGTGTATAAGTTTATCCCGCTTGCATTATTATTATTATTACAGGAGCTTCCCTATTTTTGATACTCTCTCTACGGTTTCATACTATTCCTCCAAACCCCCCCCCCCCCCCCCCCTCCTACTATTTTCGGGTGATCTGTACGCACGCCCGACGACGCCATGAACGATTTCTAGAGATCGTACGGGTGATCTGTGCGTCGTCGAGCATAGTGAACGCACCCCAGGGGGTTAGGCTTATTTAATTTTTTGCCACTTTCTACCATTCAGGATTCCTAAAACCTGCGATTTTTCTATTCCTTACCGCTACTACGACATTACGCAACCACAAAATAATGGTATCAAAACAATTAAGCTACTGCCATAAAGAAATATACCTTAATACCATATTTTAATTATAGAGAAAAAGGGGAATACATTCCCTAGCAGTAGCAGCAGTAAATACAAACTGTCGAAAAGTTTCACGAAAATTTGTCTAATGTCATGGCTTGAATTTGTAATACGAACTTCCCGAAATTTGCATGTTTTTGAAGGTAATCTCACATCTCTGACTTTTAGTACACATCTGTGTTGAGGAAATTTGCTTCTTTGGGAAACTTTGCGGAACATCAAAAGTCAGATTAATTGAAGTAATATTTATTTTAAGGGTTTTTTCTAATTTTATTTAGGTACTTGGAGTTAACGACTTTTTCAGGCCTGTAGTAATTTAATAAATATATATACACTCCCCATAGTGCCAGTACAACACAATAATCTTATTGTTCTTTAAGCAAATAAAGTGTACAAGGCGCCCGCTGGCCAGGTGGAGAGACGACTTGCGAAAGGCCGCTGGCAGTGATTTCATGAGGAGAGCCGGAGATCGGGCTCAGTGGCGTTCACAAGGAGAGACCTACGTCCAGCAGTGGACGAATAAGGGCTGATAATGATGATGATCTGCCTACCTTGAAGTGGCGGTAGGTTAAAAGAAAATGAAGACTAAAATAGTAAACTACCAGTGTATTCAGAGAAAGTAGGTAACAGATTTAGTCTCAGGGAGTGTGTACGAGGAGGTGGCGATGTTTGTGTTATTGTCCGTTTCAGCTTGAGACTTAGCTTTGGAGGCGCGCACGGAAAGGCGTTCCGCGGTAGGGTGCAGCCGTGATATAGCCGTGAGATGCAGCGAAGGTAAAGGTGATGCTGCAGACGTAGAGGTGCAGCAGTCGTGGAGCAGCAGTAAAGAAGCAGCAGTAGAGGAGCAGCAAGTGGCTCCCGGGTGACAGACGTCCGCAGACCCGTAGACGTGCTCAGGCGAGGGCGGCTTAGTCCAGGTTCAGTAGTCAGTAGTTCTGGCTGCCGTACATCACCAGGTTTTTGTTCCTTGGGGGTCCACCATGCTGGACTAGGCCTCTTTCAGTTAAGCACCAAGGAAGTAGATGTGGTAGCCAGTGTTGTACAAAGATTGACAATAACAGTTAAAATACAAGTATAAAAGACCATTCGGTTCGGACATAAGTTTAGAAATATAAAATTACAGCACGTAAAAAGCATAGTTTTAATGGTATTTCACCAGTTGGTTGTAAATTATAACGAAATCATGGGAATACAAAAGCAGTATAAAACCGGTACTAACTGAAAAGTCAAGTCATTGAGAAAGTGTTTGCTGAAATGATTAAATGCAAACAATACGCATAGTTTGACCTTATTAACCTTCGCAATGACTTGCTAAATGAATTTACTAAAAGGAAAGTAATAAATGAACAAAATCAGGAAAAAATAACCGTTACTAAATTTAAAATTTATACTGAGCAATATTGCATTGGTCTGCCATATCAAAAGCCTGGCACGTTAGAGGCACAGTAAGACAAGATTAGAGATAAATATAAAACAAAGATTCGTGGATTCACAAGAGTAACTTATATTTTTTTCCCCCCAAAATATTACGGCCAGCAAGAAGCAATTTAGAAGTCACACGATATACTTACCCAATATTGGGGGTTTTTTCACTACATAGGTTAATATTTAAAGATAAAATTTACTCATACAATGGTTTGTCCAAAATTACTAGACAAACAATTACTAGCACAGCAAGCACGAAAATCATCCAAAATCAAATATATGACTCATCACCACAGACTCATTCGTCTCCTTTCTTGGTGTTATTTGTGATGGTTGCATTCGGAATCCTTGTGCGACCACCCATCCTGTTTTAATCAAAACTTGTTATTACAGTTATTCGAACAGTGCGTTGGAGTCGGTATTGCCATGAAAACAGGTGATGTTGGCTTAGTAAAATATATTTTGAGTATGTTTTGTTAAACTGAACTCCAGAACTCATACCACCGAATTAGCTGTCAAAGCTATCACCAGGCTGAAGTGAGACCAGGCTGGCCACGTCCGCCACATGCCCGAGTAGGTCTGGGCAAAAAGTATCCACCAAACGATGTTCCAGTACGGTAAGATGTCGTTGAGGCAGAAAATGCAAGAGATTGCGGGATTGGAGGGATTGAAACCATTGAAAGAAACTCGATAACATCAACATAGGATCGCGATCAGTTGAACAGTCATGGGAGGGGCTTAATGTCCCACTGCTGAGCAAAAGGCAAATACGGACTAACAACAAAAAGAAAACTGAGTGGCGAGACCAGCAGGTCATTCAAGCGGTAGTAAACGTCATAAATGCAATTTAATCCATAACATTCTGCATGAGAAATTGTCTTTTTAATCTTTTACCACCAAAAACCGTAAAAGCCAGAATCTGAGAATAGTTTAGAAAAAATACATCTAAATACATCACATGTTTCGTTTTTTTTTAAATATATGTAGAAAGCTTACTAGACTAGCTGCGCCCTGTGGTTTCAACTACATGAGTGATTATGATGAAGATGAAACTATCCTATATGTTATTCCAGGGCATAAGCTATCTCCATTCCAAATTTCATCAAAATTCAGCCATTTGAGCGTGAAGTTGTAAGAAACATACACACATACAAACTTTAGGATATATCAGATGTCATGCTCAATATGTATGTTACTCCAAATCTTGCAAGCTAACAATAGGTAATTGACGATTTTCTGTTGACTTATCAATTTTATATTTTGAACAAATACAGTGGCCCGATGACAATGCAATATTTTGCACAGGACCTGAGGATGCTAACAGGATTATATATATTGTCATATCTGTATATGTTTCTTACTAATTCTTATGCATTCTTCTCGTTTTTCCTATTATTGTGAAATATCTATTTGATAGTCTCTATCTTCGTTCTACCATTTTGTCATTAAATACATTTATCGTGCTACGTATGTCACTTAACTCTGTAATCTAACTGCTCCATCGGCATCAGAGAGCGGCCGCTAAATAACTTCAATATCATCAAGTTAAGGAACACCAGTAAAGCTTGTTGATGCATCCTGTATGAAGTTACAAACTCATTAGTTACTCTATAGAGGGCGTCGGTGACACTGATTACGACATAGTTATTACGTAATTTACACAGATTACGGCAGAGTGGGTAGCTACTTCACACATATTGTGGAATAGTTCGTCCGACACTGCTAGTTAATTGAGATGCTTCAAGTTTTATAGAGCAGGGAGACGCTAAGGTTATTATTTTATCACATCTAGATTTTCAGCTAATTTCTACATATCAGGTTGGGGCATAATTTTATATTTATACTAAATATATCCCAAGGCGTCACCCACGTATGTGACATGTTATTACAGGACTTAAAAATCTAAATAACTACCCATCCGTTCAAATGCCGTTACGTTAAATGTAGCTGACTGGTAACAAAAATACTTAATTGTTTTTGCATTAATAATATTAGTACAGATACACACACACACACACACACACACACACACACACACACACACACACACATACCCTCACAAAAAGATATAACTACTCATGCATAGTGTAGATACCTAAATCATTTTGTAATGCTTATTTAAATCCTCGTTACCTTAATTATCATTATATTATTATTATTTTCGATACCTGGACGCAGATCGAAAGAGAGCTTAAGTAACTGAATAACTACTATTAACACAACAAGCGTAATTTAAAAATTGTTCCCCGGCCCCCCACCTCCCATTATAGCTAAGAAGTATCTCGATCACATCAGTTTTCAAACATAAAAACCGCATCAAAATGGGTCCATTCGTTTGAGAGCTACGATTCTCACCCCATTCACCCCCCCCCCCCCCCATTCACACCCCCCCTCCCTATTTATCCCCCCCCTAAAGTACAGTTATACTATGTATACTATGTTTAATATAATCTATTGAAATTATTAAATTTAATCAAACTTAGCTCACCCCACTAATATTGTAAATGCAAAAGCGAGTCTCTCTACCTGTCTGTTTTTCATGACTAAATGGCTAAATAGATTTTGATGAAATTTGGTATGGGAAAAGTTTGAATCCTGGGGAAATATATGCGACACATTTAATCGACGGCCGAAGCTGCTGACAACTACGAGCAGTCTGTATGCCGTACAATGTTGTGCGGGCCACTGCCTTAGCTGCAATAGAAGCTCCATCTAGCCATACATATGTACTAACCACTATAAAAGTATTTACAATGCCTGTGTTTCTTTCAGTGTAAATAATTACCTAGTTACTTAAATAGTAAGAAGTCTCATAATATATTAAGGTATATATCAGATAACTGTACTAACTCTGGCCCAAATTAAGCACCATGTTTATTGCCGAGAATTTCAGACGCGTCTAAACTTTTGAGCCGTTTCAAATAAGATTTTTATTTGTGCTTCCTTTTAAATCGGGAATGAAACAATTTTTACGATATACTTTGTTACTTTTTGCTGGTCATTCTGCTCACTTTTGATTTATGTACAAACATGGGATGATATCTACTCGAATAAGGCAATGAAATATAGACTTCAGTAATTATTATTGCATACAATATACTTATTAATAATCACACTTATATTATAAATGCGACAGTATGAAAGTTATAATGTTTGTCTCTCTGTTTGTGTATGTATCTGTGTGTTTGTAAGTTCTTCAAGCTGAAACATCTCAACGGATTTTGATGAAATTAGGTACATAAATAATGGAAAAACACATAGGATACTTTCATTATCATCATATTAACCGCGGGGACAGCTACTAAAAATTTTGGGCAAAATGACGAATGTCAAAGTGACAGATGTCAAAGTGACAGGTGTCAAAGTGATAGGTATCAAAATGATAGATGGTTTGATGGATTGGTTGGATTAAGTCAGACTATCCATCATGATAGTAATGATGAGGATGAAAGTATCCGATCCATCTTGAAAATGGTATCCTGTAAATTTGGCTTAATCCAACCAATCATTTCACACGCAAGTAATACCGAGGGATGCAGTTAGTTTTGTACAAAAGGGCGAATTTTCTCAAAGAAGTAAATGACCGAAAAAAAACACTTCGTCTCTGTAGTATCTCTATTGCGTACTCTGCGACAATTACCGCTTTATGAAAGTAATGTATTACAGGACAATTTTTCTCGCAAATAAAAACAACATAAAATGGCCGTGGCACCATAATTTATAGTTCAATTTTTTTTTTACCATGCCTTTACGTACTTACTTTAGGGGGTAAAATAAAAAAGATTGTATAGCCATATATAGGAATAACTTTCTTATTTTTTATATGTGCTTGACCATAATGAATAATATTTCATAATATAATATTTATAATAATGTTCATTTTAAGACCCACCTGCTGGGAAACAATATTGAGGTCACTGAGCATTGTGCTTAGGTCTTCCAGAGTTTCTGCCATGATGACTATATTATCAGCAGCGACTCCTAAGCAGTACCTGCCAGCAGCGCGCGCAGCCTTCAGCGAACATGGCGCTGGTGGCATGGGAATGCATTCGCCTTTGATGTTAACACCATATCTGTTCCAGTTCAGAAGCTTGAATATATAATATCTTCCAATGCAGAGGTGAACAGTTTCGGAAAAATAACGTCTTCCTGTTTCACCCCTTTTTGAAATTCGATAGAACTCGTGCTCCAATCTTGAAGACAGACAGTCATGGTGGCTGTACAAACACTTCAACACTTCGATATACCGGTAATAAATCTGACACCGCTGTAATACCTGTATAACTGCCCAAGTCTCAACTGAATCAAAGGCTTTTTCATAGTCCACAAACGTTAAACATAGTGGGCGATTATATTCTACAGTCTTTTCTATAATTTATCGGAGCGTATAAATGTGGTCTACGGTGCTACTATAGCCTTTCCAGAATCTAGCTTGTTCAGGAGGCTGAAAGTCGTCAAACCTACGAGTGAAACGTTTTATACCTACTCTCGAATACAGCTTTAAAACGTGACTCAGCAGCAAAATGGGTCTATAATTCTTCAAGGGGGTGTTATCACCTTTCTAAAAGAACTAAACTACTACGCTCCTTTGCCACGCCTCTAGCGTAATACCGTCGAGGATGACGGAGTTCAACAGCTTTTGAAAGACTTTAAATACCGGTGTTCACACGCTTTCAGTAGCTCAATTGTTATTCCGTCCTTTCCTGGTGCATTGTGTTGCTTTTAAGCTGTTTGAGAGCATTTCTAATCTCGTATAGGCTGACTTCCTGAATATTTTCGATGTAAAGTCGAGTCAAACGCACTCTTGCATTGCTAGTCGTTCTAGAAGAACTCGAAGTGAGTTTTTCGAGAGAAGTCAACCAATCGCTGACCTCTTTGATTCCACTGTCAAAACCCAAATTGCACCACTCTCAGTTGATCGTTATTCCTCATGCCCAGCTGTGCGTTGAAGTCCCCCATCACTACTGTGAAGTGTGTTTTTGAGGCATTTATGGCATTAGAAATGTCATCACATATATCCACTTCATCGTCCGGGCGTTTCGAGTGTGGGGCGTACACCTGTATGACCTTCAACGAATACCGTTCGGTAATTCTGAGTATAAGGTATTCTAGGTATGCCACCCTTTTCGAAACGCTTTCGACCTTCACAATGTTGTTGACGAGGGACTTCTGGACGAGAAACTCGATACCTACCGTGTTAGGACTGCTGGTAGCCTTCCCGGTAATAGGGTAAGTTGCCGGAATTGAGGGTCATCGTATCCTCTCCCTCTCTTCGGACTTCTGATAATCCAATAATATCCCAGCGCAACTTACTTACTAATTCTAGCTCTATCAACTTCTCATCGGTCCACAAGGTGCGTGCGTTATAGGTTAGTGTTGGTGACTCATAATAATGATAGGAAATGGTGGATATGAGGTTTTAATTTGTTTGTCGTATGAGGTAGTGCTGGCCTCTAGTGTCAGAGTTTGTCAGGCTGCCCAAGGGCCTCTGACATGACTAAACGACTGCTATTTATCAATAACAACCGGGACCGACAGCTTAACGTGCCCTACAAAGCACGGAGCAATGGTGAACCGCAAATAACTCGGAAAAGTCATTGGTGTGGAGCCTAGAACCGAACCCGGTATCGTTGGATTCTAAGTTGCACCATTAAAACTTTAGGTTACCACCGGTATATTTAATATAGTATGAGCTCCACACAATCCAAAAACACCGGGTTCGATCCTTTGTGCTGGCACGTGAAGCCATCGCTTCCATTGCTAACAACTGATAACAATCGGTAAGCCACTTCAGAAGGCCTAACTGACACCAGAAGTCAGCACTACCTCATTCGATTAAATTAAATACTTTTATCATCACGATCAAATTCTTCCACCTTCATAAGTAGATTCGGGTGTAGGTAAAGGTAAGGCCATAATTCAGTATGCAAAAGCATGTGCAGTGGCACATGCTTTTTCAATATATTTCGTTCGAAACAGTATCACAAACATTTGCGCAAATAAAAATACGAGCGCTTCCTGAACACGGTATTAATGTCGGAATATATTTGCTTTCGAAGGCACGTTCTGTGCGGGATGCGGGACATGTTCGCGCATCGATGGATTTGTTAACATAATGGTGCATGGAAATAACTCTTATAGAAGTAACTAAGTATTATAGTTCATGTTGAGGCGAGTCTAACTGAAGCGCCTGCAGTGTGCACTACTGCATTGTGTATATATATATATACTCGTAAATATATATGTGTTATTCCTGGCCTCGAGGCCTTGTCTTTCATTTCATTTATATTTTACAATAGTTCAATTTGGGTAGGGTTTGTTTAGCGTGGGGTTTTACTTTTATTGTAAAATTTTAATTTGACCATTTATCATTTCTCTGACTTACAGTTTTGGCGGAAGTAAGTAAGCTACATATTTTTATTTTGTTCATCCATACCAATATATAATAGTGAAACGTTGTCTGTTTTGTTTCTTTGTTTGGGGAGCTTTCACGCAATAACGGCTGGACGGATTGTGATGAAATTTTGAATGGAGATAGCTTATACCTTGGAATAAAACATAGGATACTTTTTATCTGTACTTTTATCTGTACTTTTACTGTATAAATTTAATCATAATTGGTTTAGAGGCTCAATGCCCCGCGCCTGCTGTGGCAGCTAAAACTCAGAACAAAAATCGGCTTACCCACGTGCGTGGGGTGGGGCACCTACTGCTTTAATAAGTTTTAATTTAATCCAATGGGTTATTATGCTTGGGACTAGTTTGCAAGTCAATTTTGAACCATTTAACGACGTCCAAAGATGTTGAAGTTTTGCAATTGAACTGACCTGGTGATGGAGCCGGAACGTAGTCAAAGAAACTCAACAATCGGGTGATGGAATCGGTTCAAATTTGGTCTCATTTGGTTTGTCTTGATGAGTTCTCTGGTCTGATGTGGTATCCAAGGTCTTTTGATGAAACTGGAAGGTATTCAAGGGAACTCAATAATCGGATGATGGAATCCCTTAAAATTCGGGCTCATTTAGTTTTTCTTGATGAGATTTCTGGTCTTATGTGGCACCCAAGGTCTGTTAATGACATCACTGCGTTATGAGGCAAAATGGCGCGAAAATATTGTTGCCGAGTAAAACTTATTTTCCGTTCCTTGTAACAGCCTATTCTTGTTACAGATAGTTATTGAGTTGGATATCAAGATTGTTCACCTAAACAGTTAAATTTACATAGAATCTTTTTTATCTGTTTTGAAATTGATTGCATCCCTAGTAATTCTTGTCTCTGTCCAGAGTTGGGTCATTCGATTTCAATTTTTTTCTTGCAATAGCAACTTTTTTAGAGATATAAAAAAGATAATTTTGGTTGTGTCACTTTTGCGGCCGACATTGAAGATAATAGATGGATAATTGTAATCCGCCAACATCTATTGGTGATTGCATGTAATCATTGCATAAAATGATGCACTTTTAAACCCTAAGGCCCTAGAGCCTAAGTGAAATCTATTTTTGGACATGGTGAGTTATTTTCGTGAAAAAGTCTGACTTCGTTTTGTTTATTATAAAATGGCGATCCTTACCGAATTTCTCGTTGTTCGAATTTATAAGCAGGATCTAACGGGACAACAAACCTCTTTATGATGTTCCCGACTTTACCAGGAGGGATTGGTATATATGTTTTACTAGGTTTTTAGGTTAGCTAACGCCATGCGTTTATTTTGAGTTCGGTTTATAATGACGTGTTTTTCGTTCATTTGCAGCATACGCCACAGCGTAGCATCCCTCTTTTCTCTTTTCTCTTTCTTTTTGTTTTCCCTTTTTCTTACTTTCTTTTTAAACTATTTTTCCCTCGGAAAGTAAATGCACTGCCTGCGATGGAAAAATTTAGACTTCTTTTTGGAACGAGGCCCCTTCGGCTTAGAATCCTAACTTTTCTAATTTAATTTGACTTTAACATTAAACCCCCCACGTGGCGGAGCCTGTGCAACCACCCCTTCGTGTGAGAACAGGAATCTACTTCAATTAAACCTATTAAGAACTTTAAGGTTGGATTATTCTAATTTACTTTCATATGTTTTAGTAAGATGCAATAATGACAAATATTTTAGGAACAAGCCACTGAAATTATTACTTATTTTTTAGTATTATTGGACAAAGTTTTAAAATGACCTCACCCCAAATAAAAGATTGACCACAAGAGCTTCAACTTTTATTTGCCTGCCCTTATGATTAAAAGTCTTACTTCATATTCGGACAACCCCATTTACATATTAGATCTCTTTATCAGGTAAGTCTCCAGGCGCCCGAAACCTTATTTTTTACTTTTTCTCTTTTTACTTGGATTGAAAAATAGGAGAACGCCCTGAGATTCTAATATTTTTTTTTTTGTTTTCTTTTATTCATTTTTATTCCTCCTAAATAATACCATCACATATTTAACTTTTATATTACAATTGGCACCCGTAAGAGGGTTTTTTTTTTTTTATATTACATCCTTCCTCAACGGTTTGGCGGATCGTACAAAACTCGACCTGTGATTGGCTGAATATATGTAGCCACTGACAAGCCGAACCAAAGTGTTATGAAGTTATTATGTAAGGAAAGGGCACCGCGGAAAAATCATGAAGCCAAAAATAGAAGTAGTTTCAGAAAAAAAACCGTATTTTGGAAACTAAAGCAATGACATACGATTTATTTAAATACTAGATGAATCTACCTATCCGTTTACATTAAAACATCAACACAGTTTAGTACAAAAAGTGACCAAAATATTTTTGTGAAAACCAACAAAAATTTCAAAAATTTATGGCTCACGGTAAAAAGCAGTTTTTTTTTTTTTTTTTTTTTTTTTTTTAAATTTATACCTTTTTGGTGTTTTAACGTATAAAATATGTATCTTTTTGAAGAGAGAAACACACATATTTGATAATAAATGCGAGATTACATTTAAATCAGTCAAAAGGTAAAACTTAACTTCCATGTTTTTTTTTGTTTGCTGCAGCGACTAAGGGGGATTTGGCAACGGGGGAGTTGGTCGCTACAGTACCAAAGGGGATTCAGCGGATAAAATATAAATAAAAATATTAACTTTTTACACAAAACTATCTAAAAGTCCTTCGGAGGAAGGAAAAGTACGTAGAATGCTGGCGCATTGCCACGCTGTATGGCAGAAACTGGATGAGAGGAGGCGAAGATCGGGCTCTGTGGCGTTGATTGGGAGAGGCCTATGTCCAGCAGTGGACGAGTACGGTCTGATGATGATGATATTATTTTTCAGGTTCAATTGTAATTATTTTATTATTTTTAGTGTTTGTTTTAAATTTTAAATATAAAGACATATTTTTAATAAAAAAAAAGATACTGCGTTCGAAACCTCAAACTATATATGAGCGCTTTCACTGCAAACAAAGATATTAATATCAGTGTGAACGCTACAAATACATGTCCTTTGCAGGATGCCAGGGTGAACATCGATGGTTTTGTATAAATATTTCGAGTGATACGGGAGAAAGGGATTATGTATATCGATAGTTGATAAGTATCGTCACTTGTTACGCGTGCGCACGTGCAGTATGCGCGTGGTACTGCGCTTGGTAGCTTTTTCACGCGCGAGCAAGGTAGTAGTTAATAAATCAATAGCAAGTAAATGTTACATTCAGATTCGCATCACAACTGAAACTACTAAAATTAGATATGTAAAAATGCTAAACGTAGCCCACTTCAAAGAATTTTCATAGGGTTCAAATGCTTAGAACAATGTTGTTAACTTTTTAATACTGCTCAAAAGATTCAAGTTTTACATTTTAATCATATCGCACCCTCTAGAGTTATGCACAGTGTAAGCAACTATTAGTGACGCTGCTTAAAATACCGCTTAACCGCTTAGTGGCTTCGGACCCTTGGTCCGAAGCCCTTGGCCGCCCTTACACCTGTAAGTTTTACTCACGTAAGAAACCTTACGTAATTAACTTATGATAAATTTGCAAATGTGCAAAATTATCGTAAGTTAATTATGTAAGTAAAACTTACAAGTAAAAGGGCAGCCTTAGACTGTGGCTTCTTTGTATCGATATCATTAATATTTGATGAGTCGCATCACTATTGAAGAGCTTACTTTAGAACGCGATGTAATTTGTTAGAGAGCTCCTTCTGTCAGAGTGGGTTAGGGATAAGCTGTGGAAATATGTCGTTGTTGTGAGGTTGCTCTTTGCATAATTATTTGTGTTGAGATTTATACACTTATTATAATTATTATTTTCTTTAGAAAATATACAGAATATGGAAGGTCATCAATGTTGAAATTATGAGTTCTGCAATAATTTATCTCATGGGTCAGGTGGTTTACCTGTCACGTGTTTTGTTAAAGTTTATCTTTTGTCTTTTATTGCTATATTATTCTATTGATTTCACCATTATCAAACCTTAGTCACTATAATATACGTATATTGCAAAAAAATAATGAACAAGGGGTTTTTAAAAACTACAACCCAACTACGGTCGGGTTAAAAATTGCCTATAACACTCTTGCGGTGAAGTCAAATCGATTGATATCTGGCTTGTCAAAATCAGACTAAGTTATTAATTTGAATACATAATCCTTCCTTTGCTTCACCGAAGTCGGGTAAAATATAGCCTATGACACTATAAATAAAGATGAATCGAATGACACCTTGCTTGTCAAAATCGGACCAAGTTTTTAGTTTGAACACATAACCCTTCATTTGTTTCGCCGTTGTCGGTTAAAAAAGTTGCCTATGATACTTTATACCTGAAGACAAATCGATTGACCCCTCTTTTGTCAATATCGGACCAATAGGGGCGGCACTATCGTGGAAAATCCACATGCATATATACAAACCTACCTAGACTGTTAAGCTCATTACCCTTCCCTTGCTTCGCCGTTGTCGGATAAAAAACACAAAATACTTCGAAACATTTTTTATATTGTTTGTTTTTTTAAATTATTTGAACTTCAAACTCATTAGGCGATTCTTAAAATTATTCTTACTGTTATTAAAATAAGGTCTAAATAACAGAAACCTAAACACGCGATGCACGCCCGTCACTTTGCCTAATATATTGATACCAAAATGTGCATGATTCAAAATTATTAGCATATCACTTTACAGTGATTTAAAGTAATCAGTCAAAATATTGACATGGTTATTTATTGAGTTAAGACTATCTATCTCTGAAAACTACAAGTAATACTCATATTTCTGTGTAATCTTCAAAGCTAACGTCATTTTATCTCGTAAATTGATATTAGCGCTCACAAAAAAACCCCAAAAGGGGCTCAATTTCAATTATATCATATAGAAAAACAAATGGTCGCTACTTGATTAAGATTAATTGCCATCATCAATAACTCGCTCGGCGTTTAGACGATTAGCGATGGGAGGGTTGCAGAGATGTAGAGTTTTGGTGTACGTCGGCTAAATACGTTTTGGCCTACGTTGGCCCAGTACTATTCGTCCAATGTAAACCCAAGGGTCCAAATATTTGTCCCAGCGCTGGAGCCAGCGTTGGCAGTAGATACGAGTATAAAGACCTGTGTCAGTTTCATCAAAGGAATTATGTCCCAATGATGACAATACAAACACTTTGGCTTGATAATAGGCGTTCAATTTCAATTTATTTATTGCAAAACATAATTCGCGGGCTTCATATCAAAGGAGCGAATGAATAAAACATAGATTTCTCGTTTTGAGTGCCATTCAATGGACAAGGTTTAAATTAAATTAAGATTAGTTTAATTTAAAATTTATGTTTACACCAAACAACGTTAAGTTTTTGTCTCTCCTGCTAGAGAGTAAGGGTTTTGCTTATACGCCCCTTTAGTATGGAGCCCGCGAACGTACATTAAGGTATCACAGGCGTTTGATAGCTATGTTCCGTTGTTAGACATTTCCACCTTTGAATATGTTAATTTACTCACGACGCATATGGTCTCCACGTGGTCAAAATGAGGAATTACATTAGCTCCCCGCTATTGAAATACAATATTTTATTATAAAAAATCATTTTTTTTTCTCAACTTGAGTGGCAAGGCGAGAATGTTACTAGCGTGATGGTAAGCGTCACGCCTGCCGATAACAGTTGCAGTTCCACCCAGAACTTTGGTTCCAAAATCTTGCGCGTCACTGCACTGCGCTCGTCATACTAAGATATTGGTTTTTAAGTCTCATTACCCAGTAACTTCGCTGAAAACATTGCCCTTCAAACCAAAAACACAGGAAAAGTTTACACACTACTGCTTGACGGTTGAATATCTGAGACGGGAATGGTACTCCCCCAGTGGACTCTTGCGTAAGCGGCCTAACACTACAAATTACAAACAAAACAGCTGATGTAGTACGGCTTTGTGCATGCGTGTTTTTTTGTTAGTTCGTTGCCACATAAACATAGCTCTAGGGTCATCCGATACTGATGCGGTTTTTTGTTTCATAGTATGTACTGAGATGGTTAAATTCACAAAACCGAGAAGGTTAAATTACTAGTATCAATAAGGATTTGAAGTTATTGTGATCCAGAAATTACTTTTAAGAAAATTTTATTTGCACTCTGAACAGGCACTTACACTAAACAGATCGAGATCCACCTTTTTCCGTCACTCGCAGTTGGTTCCTAGATAATACTATGTCATCTCATATATACTACTTATAATAAAGCAGTAAGTACCGAAAAATCTGTACAATGAAAATAATAAAAAAAATGGTCTAGGGTACTTAAAATAGGCTACAGAACACTTTTTTTTAATCTTTTTTGTCTGTTTTTCTGTATGTTTTTCTGCGCATCACGTAAAAACAACTGGACCGATTGCGATGCAGTTATCACTGTTGGATAGCTTAGGGGCGTGACTTAATAACTGGGATACTTTGTAACTTAATCCGATGATGAAATTCCGAGCAATCAATAAAAAACCATTTGACGGCTGAATGAATTTTGAAGATATTTAGTATATTGTACTTTATAGGTACTGTTGGTCCTAGAATAACACATGAACATTTAATTGAAATGACCACACGGGGAAAGCCGTGGGCACAGCTAGTAGTAATACATAAAACGGGTTATAAGGCGTCCCGGGTCGTGAGGCGATTTTATGGAGAGCTCTCATATTCCCATGCGGTGTTTCCTTTCTCATATCGTGTTATGGCCTTATTATTGCGCTTGGTTTTGATATAAATCTTGAAATTTGGCACCGAGGAGAACCAAAGTGGGACGAGAAAGGGTATCAACATATACTAATGTAGGTGCTATAGCGAAAGAAAACTGAAATTTCATGCTTGCTTGCTTGTCGTATTAGATAGTGCTGGTTGCCCAAGGCCCTGTTACATGGCGTTCAGCCATTCAGACTGTTATTAAATAATAACAACCGGGACCGACAGCTTAACGTGCCCTCCGAAGTATGGAGCGATGGAAAACCGCACATAACATAGAAAAGTGATTTGTGCGGTAAGTACACAATTTTCTGCCTAAAGTTTCACATAAAACTAAACAAGACATGATCGAAAGTGCTAAAAAACCTGACTGCGAACAAAACTAACCAACATTAAATGGTTATAGATCCTAAATGTTCAGAGAATGAACCTAAAGAAAATCTCTAGAGAAACCTAAAGATGATTTTTAAATGCCTATTCAACGATACCTCACTTAAGATAGTTCTACAACTTTCATTTGCACAATAAGGCATCTGGTTGTCGTTATATTGAATTTTGATTACTGTAATTTCTTTATGATTACTCGATTAAGACAAATCGATCGACGTAAGAATCATCGAAATCAGCACACGCGTTTGGTCTCTAGAACGCCACAAAGGAACAAACATACATATCGTTACCATTGTGACCGTTTATACTCCTATCCAAGTTGGCAAGGCATGTTAGAACAACGAAAGATGTCATTCCTTTTCAAATTCCTGTCGTATATAAGATAGATTGCAGCTGCGGTAGTTCCTACATTTGGCAAACCAAGCGTACTATAGCGAAAAGGGTCAAAGAACACATTGCAGCTGTAAAGAACCGCCGGATAAATAAATCTGCAATCGCTGAGCATTTGCTCGAATCGGGCCCTAATCACTGGATTGAACTCCACGACCCGAAGATCCTCACCACGGAACGTCACTACTACTCCAGGATTGTACTGACATTCCGTGAAGCGGTTGAAATTAAAAGTATCCCAATTTCAACCGAGAGAATGGTTTCAAGTTGGCTGCGTCCTGGAATCCCGTGATAAGCAAGTGTTCGCGTCGCGGGTTATGTCAGAAGAAATCTGCAGATGTCGTTAGTGTTGTGTGTCGTGACAATTCTGAATTTTTACAAAACCAAATGCTCAACGCTCGCCCTTCTCGACACTGACACCCGCTACTTCATCTTCTCGTGACCACGATCAGTGCAACTTGATCGAAACGTCGAAGTAAATAAAATAAAAAATTCAGCGCGATTAAGTCCCGTTTAAATATATAACTATACACATACTGACAAACACAATACATTACCCTCCGCGCAGTCGGGTAAAAATAATAGACCCAAATATATATTTATATATACACCACTAGCGACCCACCCCGGCTCTGCACGGGTAGATATATAAAATGATAAACTTAGTAGGTACTTTATTTGGACAAATAGAACATAAAATTTCTTACACAACATTTTTATTTGCACAAATTATAATAAAAGAACAATTTCTTACACTAAATACTTTATTTACACAAATATAGCTTCAACCATTCAGTACGACCGTAGTATTATTTATAAGTTATTCTGTGTTACTACTTCCTATCCCTTATTCAGAGAGATACAACAAAGAATATAGTTACTCTCTACCGAGAGATATTGAATAACGGGGCCCGTATCTCCTTTTTAGTTTGTGTTTCCTCCATTAACCAACCATAAACTATAAAGTATTGTATACTCTTTGCTAGGTATAATGGTTTGTTTTTTTTTCTAATACGTCAATACGTACCATTTTATCTATAGTATTATTCTGTTTAACGCAAGGAGGTTGAATTACGATTACTGTTAGAAACTTTAGAGCCAGTAAGGATAATTTAACCTCCTGTGGTTTAAAAAACTGAGTGGGAAGTATGCGTGATTCAACCATCTTGGGTTTAAATCAGATGGGGCTGTGTCGAGGCGCACGGCCGTTTATTTGTCGTGAAACGTCTATGCCACGTACAAATCGCGAGTTATACCGAATTAAAGATCACAACAACATTAATTTTGCTGATTTTCCTCTGTGCGTCCTGTTACCACTGTTACTACAAAGAAATAAATCCTTTCTCATTATAATAGTTAAGGTTTAACGCCAGTAAGCGTATTCAACCTTATTTAGTTTTAAAAAACTGATTGAGGCTGTGTCGGGGCGCATGGCCGTTTGTTTGTCGTGAAACGTCTACGCCACGTCTAGAATTTTTAAAATAGATTAAGTTTTTTTTGAGTTTTTTGAGTTTACCGGTAGAGCTCAATCCGCGGCAATTTTCTTAATTTCAGCATTTTTTAACCGTCGTAACTTCTAAAAAAAACGCCAGTAAGCATAATTCAAAATCATTTGGAGGGATTGTGCTTTTGACCATAGACAACTGCATTATTACTTACGTAGTTGACAGACTTGTTATTATTTCGTGTATCTGTTCTGTGATTTCGTTGCCATGGCAACGTTCTATAAACAAAGTAATCGAGATTTTTGCAAATGTTTAATACCTCGGGTTACATTATTGCAATTTTCGAAAATAACTCTAATTTTTTGAAATATAAAATTCTGCTCATGTTACTCGCTGATAATTCAGCTCTCTATAGGTAAAAGAATTTATTAAATCGGGTCTGTATTTTTTAAGTTTATCCATTACCAACAAACAAACAAACAAAAAATGAAATCTTTTCCTCTTTATAATATTAGTGTAGAAAAGCAATCATCATCATCATCATCAGCCCGTGTCAGTCCACTGTTGGACATAGGCCTCTCTCAAAGCATGCCCCGATCTTCGGCTCTTCTCTTCCAATTGCTGCCAGCCACTTTGAGTATATCGTCGCTCCACCTAGCTGGAGGGCGCCCTGCACTACGTTTACCGAGCCGCGGTCTCCACTCAAGAACACGTCTACCCCAACGGTTATCAGTCCTTCGACAGATATGAAATATGAGATGAAAGCTATGAACAGTGGTAAACAACTTCATACTCAGAAAACTATGAAAGTTCTAGCGAAATACAATAGACATATATATTAATTTCTATGTGAAATACTGACACATCCAAGCATCATCCAGAGGAGGCAGACAGGTTGGCAAAATTGGCGAATACAGATGGAGAAAATTTTAACATTACACCTTATTATACGGAACAATTATATCTCGGAAAAAAACTTTGTTTTGATAATTTTAAAGAATATTTTGACGAAAGAAGCAGAGAAAAAGGAATTTGGTATAAAACCATTCAATGTCAGCCTCCTCGTGTACCTTGGTTTATGAATAAAAAAATAAGTAGAAGTTATATAATTTTGGCACACAGATTGCGGCCCGGACATTATCCATGTAACAAGTTTGGTTATTTGATGAAAAAGGTAAACTCACCGAATTGCGAAGCATGTGGTGTTATTGAGGATGTTTATCACTTGTTGATGGAATGTGTCAGGAACAGGACGGAAAGGGAGTCTCTGATGGAAAAATATGATTGGAAAAAATACGACATTGGATCATACATTAAAATATTAGCGGAACCAACAACAGATGCTGCAACATCATTGTACAAGTTATTTTTGCATCAGTGATTTTCCGCTTTCGTAATTATAGGTTGAATGGGTATGGACATGTTTAGGATACGATGGGGCTGACATGCCAATAATTGTAAAAGCCCCAAATTAAAACTAGAATAAAAAAAAAAACATCATCCAAGTCTAGTGTAAGTTGATCTATACTTAAACTCAAATCAAAAATACTGAATTCTAGGGGGAGTTCCGGATGCGCACTTGAAAACTTATATAGCTTTAGCATTAAACGAAGGGACGAAACAGCGTTGTAAAATTTGGCTTTTGGTCCTAAAAGTGCATATAAAATGTTTTGGCGAAGTTTCGATTTAGAATGAGAAGTTCTGATACAAAATGTTAATACTTTTTGCTATTATAATACGGATCCGTTTTTTGCTATAAAAATACTTCTTAGAAGAAGCAGTTTAATTTAAATTTGAGTGTAAATTAACTCAAATTTTAATTAGCCTGTGGACGAGTGAGTTTTTGGAGTTCTTGGGTTATTTTTTTTATAAAAAATGAATAAAAGATTTTTAAATATATATTTCCTGTTTTATTTTTTTGCAAAATTTGCAAAAATAACCTCAAATATCCCGTACGTGATACCAATAGCCGACAGGTTAAACTGCTTTTTTCTCAAACGTATTTTTAAGGTTATGCTAAATAGTGTTGGAGGTCGCGGTGCGGTGGTGAAGTGTGGATGGTTCTTCCGATTTATGCATTACAAAAAGAAGATTTTATATTATTATTATTTTTTCATAATTAACCTACCTTAAAAAAAGAAGAAGGTTTTCAATACATATTCATTTTATTTATGTGTAATGTGTACGTCACCTCTTACCTCCGGGATCAGAACCGAAATTGTATGCTTATTTTTTTAATTTGAAAAGGTTGACTGGTGGAGATCGCTTTTAGTGATAAATGGAGCCAAGTGGACGGAAGTGATAATTCCGCACTTTGCAGGTACTCTAGTTTTAATTACTAATCTATGATTCTTAATTATTTTGTGAAATTGTGTGTAATGAATCATTATAATAATAAATTCATTTTATTTCAGATAAGGATCCATAATATGTTAATAACAAACTTATTATACTATGTTAGTAGGTACATGTTATAATTTAGGCAAAACCATAACTAAAAATAAAAAATGAAAATTGGACAGAACACTAAAGTTAAGTGCATCCATGCATCACTTTGACACTTGACACTAATTGCACCAACGGCTTGACCCGCGTCCACTAGTGTCTCATGATACACGAGTTAATGTGCTCAGCTACTACAGTCAGAAGACTGTTACGCTACCACGTAAGTGGCTCATCAGGGATGCAGTTTGTTTTCGCATTATCGGGAAAAAAACATCGGTGCGCGCGTCCGCAAACATCCCAGAAGCGCTACAAAAACGTGGCAGCCCCAGCAGCATCCTGAAACCGTCGTTGTACTGAATACGTAAGACGTTGTAAGCTTTTTGTGTATATTTGACCCACAGACTGCACGTGTAAAACGACTGGCAATACGCCTTGAATAAGGTCACTTTTACTGGTATAGTGCAGCGTGCAAATCTACGAGCCAACATATTGCACCTCACTGCCAACGCCCTACCCTCCCTCTCGATATCCATATCATCAGACATGTCCTCTGTAACCCAGTGGCCCAGGTACTTAAACTGCTTTACCCACTTAACCACTTGAGTGTTAAAAAGCGGTTATAACCGGTATTTCAGTACAAGTTACGTTGCTTTGGTTCCGTCGAGCTTAACTGGCAGAGTAGAGTAAGTTTTGGTACCAGACTTGAACAGCATCAACTCACTATTTTTAGCGTTATACCTGAGCCCATGGGCCGCAGCATAGGACTCACATACGCCCATTAAACATCTGAGGGCATTTATCGATGGGCTGATCAGCGTAACTTATATTATTAACACTAGTACCACTGATTGAACATCCGACATTAGTGCTGTTAAGCTCAGCGATCAACCCATTCAAATACAGATTAAAAAGCTTTGGTGATGTAATACCTTCCTGTCTCATCCCACACTTTAATCTGTATTCGTCTGAGTACGAACCCGCCCATCTTACAACATTTTCCTGATTTGCATACCAGACTTTGAAAACATTTACCATGTCCCTGCAAACTGGTATCGGTCATGAGCTTCCGCCACAAAAGGTCGTAAGAAACAAGATCAAATGCCTTTGACAAGTCCAAGAAGCAAGCATAAACTGGAATTTTTCTGCTAGTGTAGTATTCAACAGTATGCTTCAGACTCAAGATTGCGGATTCAGTAGAGAGGCCGGGCTGAAACCCAAACTGTGCATCATTTATATTTAAGTGATTTCTTAAGTGTCCGTCAAGCAAGCCGACAAATACCTTAGCAATAACCGTAGCTAATGAGATAGGCCTGTAATTGGACTTCTCAGAAGCATCACCAGTTCTATTTTTGATAATGGGTACCACAACAGTTTTCATCAATTCTTGTGGCAGGTAGGAATGCCCGACACAGAAGCTAAACAACATTGCCAACACTCTAGGCAAATGAGTCCCAGCATGCTGCAGGTGCTCTATGCTGAGTCCATCATGCCCGGGTGATTTACCCCTCTTCATATTATTAATAACCTCAGCAACATCTTTCACGCTAAAGTTGTGATGTTTGTAATTGGGATCATGAACTACAGCACAAGGGCACCAGCTGCTCAGAAGCAAGCAGAGGTTCCACCTGAAAATGTTCCCTAAATATATTTGCAATCTCTTGGGAGTCACATACGTTTCATGCTCACGGGTAAATTACTTGAAGGGCTAAGTTTTTTTGTGTGTTTCCAAAAACTACCAAAATCTTTAACGGTATGGTGCGAGGCCAAGATGTCCATTTGTATTTGCTGCTGATTATTCTGGCACCATTTTAACTTCACTTTAAAAGTTTTACGTGTTTCACACATATGACTATAGAATGGCCCACATGTGGTAAGCCCACAAGTGGGCCATTCTATAGTCATATGTATAACATCCACATCTGGAAAGCAAGACGTAAGGCCTACCTGTGAGCATACTTGACATGCCTGTTCCAGCCTATAACACGATCTCGTCTCTTGTCGTCTCTCACCATAGCTTAATAATGATGCGTGCCTTAATATACCAACAACATTATTGTACACTAGCTGCGCCCCGCGGCTTTGCCTGCGTGCAATCTTCTCCATCATCCTATTTAAAAATTCTACAGTTAGCGTTACAATCATGTCACATAATATATAAGAATTTTTGGTTGTGTATATTCTTTATATTGAAGTTCTGTTTTTTTTTCCGTCTTGTGAGTAGGTACACGAATAAGTCTGACGGTATCCCAACACGTGAGCACGGCACACAACAATTGTCCATGTGAGGAGCATGTATTTTCCGAATTTAATCCATATACTTGTAGTGATTATCCCTGCGCCTTGTTTAGTAATTGCAAATGGGAGTCACTCCCATAAGGCTGTAATTTCAATAAAACCTTCCTAAGTGCACCTCTTGGATACTCTAGGAATCATTAATTTTGAATGAAAACACTTTATTTAAGAGAAATAATAATAGAATCTCATTTATCTATTTTGTTTATTTAAACACACAAAAGCTCTGCTAAATACAAATACATTGCCAATTGCAAGACGTTATCAATTAAAGAAAAAGTTTTGATAAACTAATAGTGTTTATTTATATTTGTATTTCTATTAAAAACATTCTATTATAAACACAGCGTCAAAGTGCATACTTTTTTAAAAATATTATCTCACCATTTAATGTTCATAATCTAATAACTTTATTTGTCAATTTTGTATATCTAACTTAAGCTATCCTGGTACCAAATTTAATCAAATCCGTTCAACTGTTCGAGCGTGAAGAAGCAACAAACACACACACAATCGCGGTCAATCTTTGCCACTCCAACTACATTAGAAAAGACATTTTGAAAATCCATCCTTTTTGCATCCTTTTTGGTGTCACTTTGTCACCTGCAACTTTGACACCTGTCAATTTGACACTTATCATTTTGAAAATTCCTTTAAAGCTTCCATTTTCTCCCTTATTTTGGTCCCATCCTCCTCCCCCTGGCCCCGTCCCCTTTAAAACCTCTACCAACAACCCTCAACCATCACCCCTCACCCCCGCCATGTCACTTTGACATAGAATTTGCAAAAATATATTAATGATGATAAAACTTCTTAAGTGTTACATTGAAATACTTTTTTTTTAAATATAATCACACTATTTAACGTTCATGGGGAGGTATCATCATCATCGTCATCATCAGCCCGTGTCAGTCCACTGCTGGACATACGCATTTTCCAAAGCACGCCACTGAGCCCGATCTTCGGTTGCTACACTCTCGAGGAGGTATACTCACTTTTAATATCTTTATTTGTCAACTTTATCTCTAACTTCTTAAATCTTTCTGCTCTCCTGGTACTTTGTTTTTTTTTTTTTTAATGTAATCTCTCCATTTAATACTCACTTTTAATAACTTTATTTGTCAATATAATAAATATCTTCAACTTGTTAAGTATTTCTGCTCTCCTGGTATTTTGAAATTATTTTTTTAAAATAATCGCTCCATTTTTTGGACCAAGTGGCGACTTTTACCTCTAAATATTTCGGGAAAGTGACACTTTATGGTATATTACTGTCATTTTTGGTTCTAAAAGTGTCCCCTACCCATATATACTACTTTCGCCATGCGCAGAATCTTTGTAAAAATTTCAAAATGGCGGCCGGTGGATATGCCACAAAGGTTCTATCTATCACCTTTACTTTGTGTTTGAGCATTCTGTTTCATGATAATATAAATACTTTTGAGCAATTGTTTCTGTAAATTGTGAAATTTTTACTCAAATTGCAGAATTGTATATTGAAAGTAGTAAAAAGTTATGTGTTCCCTTATAATGTCCAGTAAAAATCAATCTCTATTGATTTTTTTAAGCTGCAATGTTTCCATAATCTATCTATTTCTATTTATACTGATAATACCGAAAAAACTGTACAAACAAGATAATGTAAAACGTAGGTTAAACGTATCCTACGATTAACCTACGTTTTACATTATCTTACGTAGGTTAAACGTAGGATCATTTAAATTTGTCTGTATGTTTGTTCGCGCATCATGTAAAACTACTGGAAAAAATTTGCATTGCTTATATACGAGTTGACTTAAAAACTGGAGTAGATACTTGGTATCTTAATCCGATGATTAGATGCCAAGCAAAGGATAAAAACTATTTGACAGCTGAACGAATTTTGAAGATATATTGTAATTTATGGTACTTTTGGCCTTGAATAACACGTATGGGCTACTTTTAAATGAAATGACCACGTGGGCAAAGCCACGGGAACAGCTTTAATAAAGGCTTTAATTTTTTGAAGCGAAGTGAAGCGAAGAGATGAATTTAAAAAAAGGTTCAACTCATATTTTCGCTAACTGGCTTTTGTTCCAACACACCTGAGCGACGATCGCGATCGCGAGTATTTAAGCTTGCCATTCAGGGTACTTGACTGCGCGCTTTTTTCTGAGATATTAAATTTAATTTAAAAAAAATGGCCATCCAGGCTTTGGCATAGCTCCAAGTAAAAAAAAACTGAAAAGTCGGGGCCACTGATCTAACCTCAATAAATCAACAGAAGACTTCAATGCAAACAAATAAATATTAGAACACTGGCATTGTAAAGTGTCGCGTTTTTGAGATATGGGACCTCACAGTTAGCGTATTAGTAATTAATTCTATATATGAGCTCCAATATATCAGAAAAGTAAACTTTAGGATACTAGTGTACAGATATTTTTTGTTTGCATTGATGTTCTCCATTGTTTTTTTTATAGCGGCCGCGAATAAAATTTAAGTTCCCCAGTTAAAGTTGGAAATTACAAAAACAAATAAAACTTGCTAATAACTTGAGATAATATATAATATAATAGCTAATAACTTTCCTCCCGCGCGGTAAACTCGAACGCACGTATAGACTCTTGCTCCCGATATATAAATCATTTTATGTGGTAAAAGTGAACAATTGAACAAAAGCATAGACTTACTAACCTGAACAAAGTGCAGTGATTATTTCTGTGTTTTATTACATAATATAAAAGATTCCAACCAAAACATTTCACTTGATTTAAAAAAACGGTTACGAACTTTGACCAATATTTTACCAAAAATCACGATGCATTCCCAGGAATGCATCGTGATTTGCTTTTTGGTAAAATAAGCGCTTGAAGCGCTTGAGCCGCTGCAATACAAGTGAACTATTTTATCAGCCGTACAGTGGCCCGCTTCTACTAACAGAACTTGTTAGTGACACAACAAATGTAGTGGTGAATCTTCATTGTTACAAAGAGTTTACCAAAACATTGACGAAAAAGGTCGATGAAAATATTATTGAAATTTTGTGCTGCTCTAGAACCAGGCCGGCCACCACGCTCACAAATCCAGGAACTTTCTCGCACGGCCAGAACTACAAAGTTTGTAAAAAAAAGTGAAACTTAAAGAAAAATAACTAAGAGAAAGCGTTCGATGGTGTTCGCTAACTAGTGATCAAAATGAGGAATTGTGTTGCATGCTCCAAGCATATTAAAATAGCCGAACTTCTGGACTGTACAAAATGCAACGGGGATTTTCATTATTCCTGTGTAAATATATCAAAAGATTACTACAAAGCTCAGTTACATGACCTGGAACGAATCTGGATACGCCCAGAATGCAAAACCCTCACGCATCGCATCAAAAATACCGATACCCCACACTAAATCACCACCGAAGCCACACAAGGACAGCCGCCAGCTTTCAATACTAAGACAAGGCAAAAACCCATCAACAAACCGAGCTTAGTAAGAAAAAAAAAGAACACCAAGGAGCTGGAACTCAGCTGCCATGAAAATAATTTATCTATAGATGAGATAACAGGCCTGACCTTGTTAAAAGACACCAGCACTGAACAGACTACTACTTCAAAAAAATATTAAAATAAATATAAAGACATTGAACTGACCTCATCTCAATGCGGTTCCGAAAACGAAACTATAACCCTGGATAGGTTCAGTTTATTACTAGACACAAAATTAGAAAAGATGAAAACATCCATACTTCTAGACGTCAAAAATACTATACAAGCTGAATTCAATGCAGCGATTAAGAAGATTCAAAATGACGTAGAAGAAAAAACATGTACCCTTTCTAACACACAAAACGGCTTCAAAAATGAAATCGATACTATGGACAAAAAAAAAGAAAACATTCAACAAGAACTCCATAAACTTCATAACCTCGAAAGCGCTAAGAAAATAGTACTCTACGGACTAAGTGAAGGACATCGCAAAACAGAAAATGGTCTTCTCCATCGAGTAACTAGAGCTTTTCATGAGATCATGAATATAAATATTAACCCCTATATCGAAGAAGTAAAGCGTATAGGAAATCGAGGAAACAAAAACCTTTAGAAATTGAATTAAAAAGTAAAAGCATGATAAAATATATAATGGAAAAAACAGGGAATTTCAAAAATAGTGGATTAGCTGTTGGAATGTATCTCGATGGAATAACACTACAAAAGAGAAACGAATTAAGGAAAAACCTACTGATTGCTCGAAAGAACGGACACCATGCTATTATCAAAAATAATGAATTGTTAGTAAACGGAAAGAAGATAACAGATGAACTTTCCAACGGAGGAACTTTCATCTCAAGACATAGAAGAAAAGGACATTTTAGACGCGAGCACATCACAACACACAAGTACTTTGACAACGACTCAAAGACAAAATGATGAAGAAAACATATTTTTTCGTTAACACATTCACTGCGACTTTTCAAAATATCCAAAGCATGGGAAATAAGCTAGACCTCATTGAGCAATTGTTATTAGATATAAAAACCGATATATTATCACTATCTGAGCTATGAAAAAGCGAGGATTTTTGCCAGTCAATTATAATTCCTGGATATCAAATAGCGTCAATTTTCTGCAGGAAAAAACGTTTGTTTCTTTATAAAAGACACGTTAGATTATATCGAAAGAACCGATATTGTCAAATATTCCAAAGAATTTGTAATCGAAATAAGTGCAATAGAAGTTCCTTAACTAAATTGTATTTTTATAGAATTGTATAGAGCAGATCGTTCTATTAATATATTTTACGAACAAATTAGATAAATAATAAATAAAGTAAATAAATATATAATAATAGGAGGAGATTTTAACATCGACGTGTTCAAAGAAAACTCAAGAACTCTTAAATTTCATTGAGTCCTATAATCTAAAACAGTCAATTAGGGAGCCTACACGTGTAACAAAAATGTCATCCACATGCATAGATCTACTTTTTACAAATTACACTACCCTTATTGACAAAAAATATGTTTTAGACCACAAATCTAACAAAAAAAACACTTGGTACAAGAAAAAAAGACTGTTCACAAAATATGAAATACAGTGCTTTAAAAATTCTTTAAAAGATGCTCACTGGGATAAAATTCTGATAGAAAATCGAAATGTTAATGATAATTACGGCTCATTTATTAACCTGACTACACAACTGTTAAACAAATATATACCAGTACAAAAAATAAAATTAAAAAATACCGCCAAAAAGGGATGGCTAACCATAGGTCTAAAGAAAGCATGCAAACATAAAAGAGCACTACGGATTATATTAAATGAAACTAAAAGCACTATCATAAATAAATATTATAAGAATTACAGTAAAACGCTAAAACGCAGTGTACAAATTTAAAAAAAAAAATAGAATACATAAGACAAATGAAAAAATCAGACAACAAAATTTAAACAATGTGGAATATTATTAATACTAAAACTGGTAAAAAAAAGAAAATACTAAATGAAAATGTTACCCTAAAAATAGACACAAAGGATATTACATGTTCAACTACTGTATCCAATACTTTCAACGAATACTTTGCCACAGAAGGCGAAAATACAAACGGCAATAATAAAAATAATAGCAATGGAACAGTGGGAACTCTTGCAGTAAATTCACCGACAAATTCTATGTACTTACGAAAGATTGATAAAAAAGCAACAATAAAAATTATACAAATGTTAAAAAATAAACAGAGTTGTGGTATAGACGACATACCACCTATGTTACTCACACAATGCGCAGGAGAACTCTCAACCCCTTTAACATTTCTAATAAATCAAAGCTTCCAAGATAGCCTTTTCCCAGACTTATTAAAAATTTCTCTAGTCAAGCCGATTCATAAAAAAGGGGACACAATAACCCCTAGCAATTATAGGCCCATAGCCCTGTTAACAACTTTTTCAAAAGTATTTGAAAAAGCTATGTACAATGATTGTACACATATTTAGAAAACCACAACATCTTAGACGACAATCAAAATGGTTTCAGGAAAACAAGATCTACGACATCTGTCGTTTATAAATACGTTCAAAGTGCCCTTCAACATATTAACGATAACAAATATGTACTTGGCCTTCTATTAAACATGAGCAAAGCGTGCGATAAAGTCTCATACAGTATCCTGTTGTCAAAACTATATGGCTCATATCATATACGTGGTCCCGATTATCACTGGTTCAAATTCTACATAACCAATAGAAAACAAATTACAACTTGAAAACTTTAACAGCCAAAAAAATGATATAGAAATAGTACGACACAAACAAAATACCTTACATGTTCAATACCACAGGGAAGCGTATTAGGATGCATTTTATTTCTGATATATATTAATGACTTACCAAAAGCTTTAGATAAAGAAATAACGTTGCCAATATTATTCGCTGATGATGTTTCTATCCTAATAAAAAGTGAAAAAACTGACAACCCAAACATGTTACTGCACAACACCCTTCAAACCGTAACGCTTTGGCTCCAAGAACACAACCTCGAAATAAACTATAGTAAAACAAAAATTATGCAATTTTGATCCTATAATAATCCCTCACTGAAAATAAATATGAACTGTCAAAACACCCCCTTTAGAAATCGTATAATCATTTAGCCTTCTAGGAATAAACATAGATACACATATAAACTGGAAAACCCATATAGAACATATTAAAACTAAGTTATCCAAATTCACATACGCTCTGTTTGAAATCAAATGTAGTACAAATATGGAAACAGCAATATCAGCCTACTACTCATACGCGCACTCATGGTTGCGATACGGGGTAATGTTGTGGGGAAATAGAGTAAATGCAAACGATGTATTCATTATCCAGAAAAAATGTTCAAGAATTATAGCCCAAATAGACAACACCCAAAGCTGTAGGCCATATTTTATAAAACACAATATCTTAACATTAAAATCATTATATATCCAAGACTTAAGCACATTTGTTTTCAAAAATGCCAATAAATTCACCACAGTAAAAGAAACTCATAACATTAATACTCGCTATAAAAACCAACTCTACTTACCACCCTCCAGAATAAATATGTTTTTAACAGCCCATATTACATGGCGGTTAAAATCTTTAATAAATTACCTACACAAATTAAAAATGAACAAAATTTCCCCTCTTTTAATAATAAACTTAAAAATTACCTGGCTCGAAATTGTTTCTACTCATTAGATGAATATTTTGAATCTAGCCAAAAAATATTGTGACTGTGATGATCTCTATACTTTTAGATATATTTGTTCCTTAAATTTAATACCTAGTATTAATTGTAGATACTTCAATAATGTTAATTAGCATAGTCAAGAAACATATACAGCACCCTAAACTTTTGCGATGTCTGAAAAGGGCTACTAAGTTGAAAGCACTAAACTAGAATATGACCTTTTGTATGTTGTACACTTAGTTATGCAAATAAAGATTCTGAATACTGAATACTGAGATATAGATACTTTAAAATATTTGGGTACGGCTGTCACGGGTATAAAAAAACATGAAAAATGTATGGTTTTATTTTTATCAAGACTTCCTTAGTTTGTTGTAGGAATGATAAAAAAATATGTTGTTCATTTGTGTTTGGTCGGTTTTGCGTTGTGAACGCTCCCTTAGAACAGGCGCGTAGGTAGCTTTTCCCTTCTACTTAAAGCCTCGTCTATTTCACTTCCTTATTATAAAAAATAATGAAACACCAAGGCAGGGTGGTAATTCGCCAGACTTTTGCCTATTTCCTTATTAAAATTTAAATTTCTCAGCAGATTTTCTCATCTATGTAAGTCTGCAGAAAAAAACTCGTCCGACTTTAAGTCAAGTTTACTCTGGGAATCTTTGTAACTAGGGTTGTCAAGCAGCACTATCCATGGACATCCTGTCAGGTACATTTTGAATTTGAAAAATATTATTTAACACAAGGATATAATATCTTACGAGCAGATCATCCATGAAACAGTAAGTGCAATGCCACCAACAATTTATATTAAAAAATCTTGTGCAACACTTAACTTCGATAATCACTATGTCATAACTGAAAAAAAAACCAGTAATAATAAGAACGGTTCGATAGTGCAACTTAGAATCCATCGATACCGGGTTTGGTCCTAGGGCTCCGCACCAATGACTTTTCTCAGTTATGTGCGGTTTTCCATCGCTCCGTGCTTTGGAGGGCGCTTTAAGCTGTCGGTTCCGGCTGTTATTGATTAATAGCAGTCGTTAAGCCATTTCAGATGCCTTCGGGTGGTTTGACAAACTCTGACACCAGAGGCCAGCACTACCTCATACGACAAACAAACAAACAGTGCTTGGAAAATAAAATCTAGTAATGTAATAGTATTTTCTACAGTTTTACCAGTCTAAAAACAAAATATTAATGCGAGAGAAGAGGAGGTAAAGTATAGCAGTTGCAGTTAAAGATACAAAAAAAATATGATATAATAATATATTAATTCACAATATTTTTTCTAACGAGCATCAACCCTAATAACCTCTTAGTATCGCCCGGCGAAGCGGACCTTTAAGTGCGTGATAAGTGCAATTTAAGTCGGCGAGATCCATACTTAAACTTTTTTAACTCTACAATTTCTGAAGATGTTTGTTTACTTTGATGCTCAGGGCGAAAGGAGAGTTTTTTCATATTCTGATAGAGGGAGGGGGTAAAATTTGAGGAGGGATTATGTAAAGCTCTGAATGACTCACACTTGAATGCTTTCGAAAAAGTTCGCGTTGGAAATTGTGTAACGAAATGTGAAATTGTCTTTAAATGGTTGAAAGGGCTTAAAATGTGTAAAATATATAAGTTATCAGTTGCCAGCTTTACACGACTTCCACGTAAAGAATAAGTATTTCAAAATGTACAAAGTGCTGTACAAGTACAAAAGTTCCAAACACCTTGTTATTACTTGTGCAAAATCAAAAACAGGTAATATAAATTTGTAATAAAAAAAAAGTTATAATAATGTACAAGTTTTTATAGTATTTGTAGTATAAAAAATGAATAATAATTATCAAAAATCAGACACAACTTACGAATTAAAACCTGTTTATGAGATAGAGCTTATCCTGACAGGTGCTCGTGTGTAAGAATAAACAAAAAACAAAGCTTTTTAAAGAAAACATAGGAAAAAAAATAAAAAAAATTGGTCCCTCTTCAATGTACCTGTAAGTATCTGTAAGTATCAGATACAATATCAGATATACTTTAATAAAATAATTTCGGTTTTTTTACCATAGAACTATATAATTAGAGTGAGTACATTTTATCATCTCCCTGGGCCTGCAGTCTTGATATCGATAGAGATTGCTTTACAACCGAAATCGGTCGCAAAGTCTGATAATAACTATAATTGGTAGTCTCTACCGATAATGTCAATCATGATCAAAGTCAGTGTCAGTGTCGATAGCTTTTGACAATAACTGTCAAAGCTAACGATTTTCATCCGTATATGTACCGATTTCAGTTTTAAAGCTATCACTATCTATGTCGAGACAGCAGGCCCAGCTACTACTTACTTTTCTTCCATTTCTCTCTGTCAGCCATCATCTCAGTATTCACTCCCTTTTTATACATGTCATCTCTCTGACGATCAATCCACACTCTTTTGGTCTTCCTCTTCGCTTGTTACTATTTACTTTCATTTCTAATACTCTCTTCGTTACATGACATTCCTCTCTCCGCATTACATGCCCATATGTCTAATATAACCTGTAACTTGTCAAATTTCAGTCACTACTGCGCTACTTTGAAACTTCCTCTGACATACTTAATCGTTTCTAATTAAATCTAGTATTGTCACTCCACAATCCATCTCTACATTCGCATATCAGCTGCATGCCATGTTCATTCATTTAAATCTTTGGTGGCCCAACACTCAGACCCATCATCCAAAACGACAGGTCTTATGATGGTTTTATAGATTTTGCCCCTAAGATGTTTGTGAGTACAGTTAAGTTGTGAGTGCATTTAAAGATTCTAATATAATTTTGGAGCTACAAGACCATCATAGACGGACATACAGATAGAACTACAGAACACAGCTATTAGGGTTCCGTTTGGATCCTTTGTGTACGGTACTCTAAAAGCATAGGATTGACACCTTGAATATTTTGTGTCAATTGCCACCCTCAACTCCACTACATCGGGGATTTTTGTATCATCACTGTTAACCATTGCTTATATATATATTAATATAAGTTTTTTTTTAAATATATATTAGTATCTAATTACTTTCAATTTCTTGTTTCAGAGTCAAACAAAATGGTAGTGTGGGCGTTGATTTTATTCGCGTCCATTTCAGCGTTGAATATGGGTACGTATGAATATAACAATAATGATTTTAAATTGACATAACTTTTCTCAGCCGCCATGTGGAATTCAGATGTTTCGAACAGTGTAGGTGGTTTTTATATAAACTAGTACATTTACGAACTGGAAATCTGGGTAATCGCTGATTTGCAATATTGTTTGTAGTGATTGGATAGCTAAAATATTACTAACACAAACTTATTAATTACAATTACATCAAAATCATAATTAAACACTACAATTATATAAAATACAGAAAACACGACTGTGAACAAAATTATTGAATACGAGCTGATCGCCCGTAAAAATAATCACACTAATATTATAAAGGCGAAAGTTTGTATGTACGACTGTGTAAGGGTGTGTGTGCGTGTGTGTGTATGTTTGTTACTTCTTCACGCTTAAACGGCTAAACGGATTTGGATAAAATTTAGTGCAATTGTAGCTTGTAACCTTGACTAACACATAGGCTACTTTTTATCCCGGAAAATGTATCGTTTCTGAGGGACGCGGGTGGAACCGTTGGGTGCAAATAGTAATTATATAAAAGTAAGTTTATTTCTTTACTGACATATTTCACTTTACTTTTATAGTTGCTATTGCAACATTAGACTACATCAGTACTTAGTACAGATGTAGTAGTCAGTTACTTTAGTATTTACATCAACTTAATTAATCTAATAAAGAAAATTTTGTTTAGTTGTGTATAATTATATATTTTTGAAATGGTCTTTTAAAGACCTGCATTTTGATACCTGATCCGGTTTTGGTCATTTTGCATGGCAGCTGTTAGCGGCCATATTAGTTTTCTTGATATTATATATATTCTTTAGCACTCTTGTGATCAAGACGAATCCAATGATACTTCATTTATCAAAATCCATCAAGCCGGTAGACTGTAAGACGCGCCACAAACAAACAAACAAACATACATGCAACCCAAACACATAACCCTCCTCAGTCAGGTACAAACTATAGACAATGTTTACTGTAAACGCGCGTGCGTGATTGAGTGCAGCTGGTGCAGCGGAAATAAAATGGTAATTGACCGAGCGACCGCGAAGCGCGAACGAAGCGTCTCCGTTTCAGCTTGGGCAAAAAATATTTCGTATGTGTTTCTGGATGTCCGGCTGTTCTTCTCTACAGGTCGCATTTTTCAACAGATCTAGATGAAACTTGGTATACAATTATTTAACGAGTTTTTAGAATTTTTTAATCTGCGTCGGGGCTACTGAATATCTCCGCCTTATTAGATCCGATTTCAATGGTTATTCTTTTATTTCATCATCATCAGCCTATGTACGTTCACTGCTGGATGAAGACCTCTCCTAGTGAACGCCACTGAGCTCGATCTTTGGCTCTCCTCGTCCAGTTCCTGCCAGCAGTATTTCGCAAGTCGTCACTCTACCTGGATGGAGGGCGCCCTACACTACGTTTGACCAAGCGCAGTCTCCACTCAGAATACGTTTACCCGAACGATTGACGGTTCATCGAGAGATGTGACCAGCCCATTGCCACTTAAGCTTGCTAATTCTTTGAGCTAACTGGGTAACTTTGGTTCTCTGACGAATTACTTCGTTACGAATCTGTCATTCAGAGAAACACCGAGCATAGCTCTTTCCATAGCTCGTTGATAAATCAATCTCACCGTGATCGTCCACATTTCGGCTCCGTAGGTCATGACTGGTAAGACGCACGCATTGAAGACTCGTCTTTAGGCACTGTGGTATGGACTACGAGAAGACTTGATGAAGTTTACCAAATGCAAACATTAATCGTTAACATTATAACATTTAAATGTATATATTCGGGACAATTCCACACCAATTACCTAGCCCCAAACTAGGATACCCTGTACTATGGGTACTAGATAACGGATAAACATACATAGATACAAATACAACACAATACACAATTTATATATTTTTACCTAAATTTACCAAATTAAACGTTTGTGCTTCTGTGCATCATTTATGAGATACACGGGACTTTAGAGAATTAAAATCCCAGTAGTCCAGTTAATGGATCCTCTGGGAAAAAAAACTACTATAAAAACAAACTGAACAAACGGGACTACTGGGAATACACCAAGTCTAGACGTCAATCAGGCCGCCTTGCCGTAAAGGAGGCGTAGCCCCGCCGTCGCCGGGTGGACGCCTAGCCATCAACCAGCTGTAAGCGAGGCGTTTCGTTGCCGATTCGTTGCCGGGGCATTAAGTCTGCTCTGACTCTTTCTCACCTCCCTCCCCATCCCCTATATATCTCAGAACCATCTCGATCACATCAGCTTAAACAGAAAAAAAACGCATCAAAATCGGTCTTCTCACCCCCTTTTTCTCACCTATCTCCTCTCCTCTCTTATACGAATATTACGCTATTACAGCATCAATTACTAAAATAATTAATAGCGTACGACGTAAAGGGCTCAGTCGACTTGAAAGCGTCCCTTTGACGATGCTCGAGGAACCTATATGTGCACTATTATATTTAATAACTATATGACGGTCCGGAGACAGGAGGGGGTGGGTGGGGGCGAGTCAGTCCCGTAATAATAATATACAGCATATAATTAACATCCCACAGTTCATGTTCATTTTCTTTGAAAGAGCAAATTCATCCAATGATCTAAAGATCTAATCTATATAAATACTAGCTGTGCCCGTGACTTTGCCAATTTCCCTGGGTTAAAGTAACCTACGTGCTATTCCAGGACCAAAAGCACCTAATATACAATTTACTACATATTATCGAAATTCGTAAAAACCGAAGCTATAATACAACAGTAAAAACCAAGTCATGGCGCTCTTTGGGGGAGGCCTATGTTCAGCAGTGGACTTCTAAAGGCTGACATGATGATGATGATGATGAAAAACCAAGTTTAAATTAGTCCAGTAGTTTTACACAAAGTTTTTTTTTAAGTTTTGTTCTTGTTCCGTAGCTTAATTTAGTTTAGATATTATAGATAATTAATGCAAAACTTTGTATGTAATGTATGTTTGTACCACTCAGCGCATGCTTTCTTGTCGTATGAGGCAGTGCTGGCCTCTGTGTCAGAGTTTGGGAGGCCGCCCGACGGCCTGCGACATGGCTTAAGGTCTGCTATTAACCACTCAGCGCTGAAACGGCAGAACGTCCTTTGATGATATTTAGATTATCCCCAATCATGTTACATCCTACTTACATACATTGGTCATCCATATCTATTTATACCTATAATTAAACTGTGACAGATCCAATTTTCGGAGGCTTTTCTGTATTCCAGTTGTAACGTCTCACTTCATCTCACGTTGTTTTTATTCCGTTTAGTCGAGTTTTCACGTAGTACCAACAAAATAAGTCCACCTTCACAATAAAATAAACAGTCGATATTAAACAAAGAAATACGTAACCTTAAAATGTCTATGTGTTGTCAAGATTTTAAGTAATTCTTGTCTTTGAGTTAGTATGACCATTCTACTAGTTATGTAATCAACAATCGTAAACAGAGGTTTAACTAAGCCAATACGACATGTTGCAAACACATTTTCACCGCAATATCTACTCCAACACACCGTATTGAATGACCGTAATACAGGTTCTGATTGAAACAGAATGGGTGGTTGCTACGCTAAAATTTCGAACGCGACCATAACAGATAACACCAATAAAAGTGACTAACTAACCTGTGGTGTCGAATGGTTATTTTTTAGCCTCGTCAATTCGTGCTAGCTTGGAGAAAGTTATTCTAAATCATTTTGCAAATAATATTGGACAAACCTTTGTCATTAATTACCTGTTTACCTAGTGAAAAAACCCCAATATTGGGTAAATGTTTCATATATCGTGTGACCTCTAAATTGCTTCTTGCTCTAAACTACGGGCTATCAGGCCGTAACATTTTGGTTAAAAAATTATATGTAACGCTTGTGAATCCACGAACTGATTGTTGTATGTTTATCTATAATCTTGTGTATATCTTGTGTTTACTGTGCATCTTACGTGCCAGGCGTTTGATATTACAGACCTGGATTGCAATATCGCAAGGTACAAATTTTAAATTTAGTAACGGTTTTTTTTTAATGATTTTGTTTATAATTTTTTTACTTTCCTTTTAGTTTATTCAGTTAGCAAGTCATTGCAAAAGTTAATACGGTCAAACTATGCTTGTTGGTTGCATTTAGTCATACCAGCAAACGCTTTCGCAATGACTTGACTTTTTAGTATGTACCGGTTTTAAACCGCTTTTGTATTCCCTGCATTTAGTGATAATTTACTCCCATCTGGTGAAATTCTTTTAAAACTATGCTTCTTTCTTGCTGTATTTCTATAATTATGAACTAATGTCCGACCCTTCTGGTCTTTCACACTTGTACTTTACTTTTAACTTTTTATTTATTACTTTAATGTCAATCTTATGTATCATATTGGCTGCCACATCTACTTCCTTGGGGCTTAACTGAAAGAGGCCTCGTCCGTCATGGTGGACCCCAAGGAACGAAGACCTGGTGATGTACGGCAACCAGACCTCCTGAAGTCCCAAGCCGAAGGACAATATCATACCCACGCCACCTCCTGTAACTCACTCCCTTATTTTTTTTTATCTTTCTGATTACACTGGCAGTTTACTATTTTATTCCTTCTTTTTTTAAATACCTGCCGCCACTTCACGAGTAGGTAGGCTTCTTAAATATTCTAATTTTTTCCTTCTATAACTAAACTGCCAGGTGACACAGTCTGAAGCCAAAACTATATATTTTTTTATATATGTCTGTTTGTCTGTCTGTATCTTGGCTAGGCATCACGCTGAAACTACTGAATGAATTTACGTGAAACTTAATATGATTTGAGTTCATACTACGAGGTGTGGCACAGGATACTTTTCATCCTGAAAAATTAAGCGATTCCCGCAGGATAGGGGTTGAAAGTTATTTAAAAAAACACTTCCCACTCTGAAACTACTATACGGATTTTGATTCACCTTGGCACAGTCTTAGTTTATATGATGGGTGAAAATTGAGGATACCTTTTATCCCGAAAAAAATAAACGGTTCCTGCGTGATAGGGGTCCAAATTCTGTACATTGAAAATATTTTGTAATTTTTTTGGAGGCTGTTTTTTATGCGTTCTGAAGCCAATACTGTTATTTTTTCTGTTGTCTGTCTGTCTGTCTGTCTGTGTCTATGTGAATTAATTCTTTAATTCTAATGAAAATTAGCATGATTTGAGTTCATACTACGAGGTGTGACACAGGATACTTTTCATCCCGAAAAATTAAACGGTTCCCATAGGATAGCGGTTGAAAGTTATTTACTTATATGACTACCCGCCACCACCTTCCATAAATTATTTTATATTATTAGGCGGATAAATTGTGAGTAGATTATCACTCAAAGAGCTCATCAGAACCTAAAATGTTCTCTAAGGAACTCGGTGTGTACCTTCCCCCAATTAGTCGTCAAAGGAATTTGCGGCAAAGATTGTTTCATCTTGACTCGCAAATATTGCTTGTGTGTGCGCGCGTAATCACCAAATTACATTCTTACTAACGAAGTAACTGATTGATGAGTTGATTTCAAGGGCGAAGATTAAAAGGGCGAAAGAGGGGTCAAAGCCAATTTCGAAGGCATCCTCCTTTAAACGGTCGAATTTGTCGTTAACTCTATCTTTTGTGTTTTTTTATTAAAGTGTTCGCGCGACAGGCGAGGTTCTACGATTTTGCATACAACAGGAAAACCAAATTTAAATATTATAACAACCATCAAATAAATACGTCGGATAGATAATCTAAACTGCTAATTCTAATTTTTACAACTTGTGAGAAAGGTGAAAATAACGGAATTTAAAAAAAATACACTGAATAGCAAAAAAACCCGTTACATAATAGATCCCATTGGAAACTTATATGTGATTAAAATATATTTCATGGGTACAGGATAATAAATATGGATGCTCTTTTTTTTAGTTTTGTCAACTTTTGAAAGTCCATCGAAAATCTTTATCTTTATCAGAATAGTATAGCTATAATACAACTAGAGAAGGAACTGAAGAACGTAACCAGTGCGGCCTCCCTGTTATGACTTACGGAGCTGAGATGTGGGCTCTCGCGGTACAAATAGTTCATGAATTCGATGCCGCTCAGCGTGCTATGGAAAGGGCTACGCTCGGAGGTTCCTGAGAGATCGAATCTGGAAAGACGTGATCCGAGAAAGAGCCAAAGGATTTTTAAGCTGAAGTGGTAGTGGGCTGGTCATATTTGCTGAACGGACGATTGGGGTAGACGTGTTCTTGAGTGAAGACCACAACTTGGCGAATGCGCTTTCCAGCTAGCTAGGTGGAGCCACGACGCACGCAAAATGGCTGGCGGCGATTGGAAAGGAAGAGCCGAAGATTGGGCTTTGTGGCGTGCCTATGTACAGCAGTGGACTGATACGGGCTTATAATTATGATTAGCTTAAGAAATCAAGTGTTTTAGACTAAAACTTCCGAGAAATCCGTCTAAGGTGCCGCCATGCCTAAATGCCGTCAAGTGGTGGGATATAAGTTAACCAATTGAAATTTATGGAGCACAGAGCACGCATGTATGGAGGTAGCATGAATGATTGCGGCGCGAATTTTATATTCCGGGTTTATTTTTATTAGTTAGCATAAATATTTTACGCTAGAGCATTTTCTTCTCATTGTTTTGATACCCAAATGTAATTTTAACCGAAAATAGAGTTAAGAAGTTAGATTAACGTTAGAAGCAACGGATTGTTATATTACAATTTGAGCCTTACAAACTACGCACCATCCATTATTATTACAAATGTGATTCTAAAAATACATTTTATCCTCATGATATATATGCGGTATTTTTTGTATCAATGCGTCCACGTATTTCTTGAGAATACGCTTTGACAGTGACATATGGGAACATATATATTTTGATAACACTCTGTACATCTCGCTTAGCGAATATAAAGCCTGTTATTGATGTGCGATACTTTGCTCAAAAATATTTATCGTTTCGCACGGTCCGCCACGTGGAATTGAGAATGTAGACTGAATGTTTGTTGCTTAAAAGGATACACAGGATAAAGGATTTCGCAGGATACACACTAAGTTTATGGTGAGTTGAAATAAGTTGAAGTTGATTAAATAATGAGTGCATCCCGTATTGTCTCAGCTCTATAATGACTTAAAGAGGTGTCCACAAACAAGCTTGCTCAGCGGGCTATAGAAGTTTCATTATTATCGGTCAAGAAGAAGTAATTGAAACATCTGCAAAGTTTAAAGCACGAACAAACATATTTTACGTAACTCGTGTTGTAGAAACTTAAACATAAAAATACTAATTATAAAATCAGAAGATACTCATTAGAAGCAAGTAGAAACATTCGGAATGTTGCGAGTTATTTTATACCAAAGCATATTATTTTTCAACTTTTTTGCAGTGTCAGTGTAAAAACTTCTGTCCAGAAATAGTCCTGAAAGAACCAATAATGAGGTTAGTCATCGTGATAATACAAGGCTTGTTCAGAGTGTGATGGAATTAGGTGTAAGCAGGGCGGGCGTGTTTGGCTTACTTACTTATAATCCAAGTGAAAAACATACTTTTGTAAAAATATTGAATTTAAAAAAAGCTTTAATTAAAAATGTATGTTCAGTAGGTTTTTATTATTACCATATTAAGGTCAAAGACATTGCTCAGTCAAAAAACTTGATTTTATATTGTTTTTTTTATTTTATATCACTTACTTGGTACTTGGTGGTCGGGCTTCTTTTCCGCAACTAGTCCGATCATCGGCCCCTTTTGCGTTTTTTTGTATCACTTATAACAAACACTTTTTTACGTTCTAAATTAACTATAGTTATTGTCGAAATAATTGTCAAAAATTCGCAATCTGAGAAGTTTGTAACGATGCAAAGAATGAGTTCTTTTGTTCTTTGTATTAGACCCGGCCTGGCTTCGCACAGGTAGCTAAAGGTTTCTCTCTGAGAGTAGGAACCAATCTTTATGGCGGCTGTGAAATTAGGCGCAAGGCGCTGCGCAATAGCTAATTTCAGGTGTCAGCGGGCTTTGGACAGGTGAGAGGCCAGGGCACTACCTGCCGCTAGCCCGCCACACCCCGCGTTTGTCCGCCGCGGTTGTGCTTGTGTGCACGCTACATCCGTACGCTGCACACATGCGTGCGATTTTGTTCAAGTACAGTCTAGTCAGTTATTTTATTAAAGCTGTTTGTTACTAATCAATACAATTCACCAACACAATATCAGCATATTCCGATATTAATATTATTTTGTGTTGACATATGTTAACATAATTTCGTGATTGGTTAAAAAATACGTCGACGCGAATTTAGCTGCTAAAAACATAACATTTAACATAATAACACAAAACAACACATAACACTTTTTTTATCTTTTCATTATTTGTATGTAGGTACTTACCAAAAATATTTTTTCTATCATTACATTATTTTCATGTGACATGTAAGTAAGTATGGTTTTTGTAGTTTATTAAATATCTATGTACTTATAGTCATTTTTACTTTGCATGATTTATTGTATTGTTTTGCACCACCGTCCTTTTTTAATTCGTAATTTTTGTCCATCCTAAGGTTGTCTGGAAGAGATCGCTGTTAGCAATAAGACAATTCGTTGTGCCTATTTTTAAAATAAATTCTTGTATATATATATGTGTCATAATTCTGGTGTAATAAGGTGTTTATTATTATTATTTTCTACAGTAAAAAAATTACTCTAATAATTGCGAACTTTACTGTACCAGCGCGAAATCGCACTCGCAGCGCGGTTCACAGCCGCCATTAAGATTGGTTCCTACTATACAAGACGTCACGCTCGCGCGGCATTACGCGCGCCAAGTCTGCACTTTAAAGTACGAGTAATAGTAGGAACTTCGCTCATCAAAAACATCGTCATAACTCTCAAACAATACGTCAAAAATGTATGGTGTAATAAGTAAAGTTGGTTTACATGAAAAGAGGTAAATTACTGTGATATTGATTTTGTTAAGGAGTACAGTTTAGCACAAATAGCTTTATAAACAACACTCAATTTTTTTTTCTCTCTGAAAACGTTCATTTTACGCTTTCTGTAACAGGTATACACATTTATATTATCGTGGACTTTTTTGTAGATCTTTTTGAGAAGAACAATCATTTGACACATTATTTTTACATAGCACTTATGGTATATGCAGCGTACCTACGCAAAAGACCGCTACCGGGTCGGCTGATTTTCTGATGATGTTGAAATTATTTGCCTTACATCGACTTAATTTATATAAAATACTTATATATTATACTTTAAAACCTTCTCGAATAAACCTAAGCTTATGTGAAAACCAGAAGAAAATTGGTTAAGTATGTTCTGAGATATTTGTGGACAGACAGACAGACGCGTTTGGTGACTTTCTTTTATAATATGTAGGGATGAGTAGTGATAATAGTGATAAAAGACATTAAAATAATTACACATTCACTCACTCACGTCTACATGTGTGAATGCATAATTATTTTATTATGATACTAGCTATACCCGTGGTTTCGCACGCGTGGCCATTTTCTAGGTTAAAATAACTCTTTTACTATACCAAAACCTAAAAACAAATATACCAACATCTAAACAAAATTCCTTTAGCCGTCAAAAAGTTTTTGTCGATTGCTTGGCTTCTACTTATCTTTAACTATATATATATTAGTTTTTAAGTCAAAACCTAAGCTATCCAACAGTGAGCATTGCAATCGGTTCAGTAGTTTTTACGTGATGTGTGAACAGACTAACAGATTCTTTTTCAGTAGCTTATTTTTAGTACCTTTGTTTTTTAAATGTCTTCCTTTTACCGATTTTTGGTACTGCTTTATTATAAGCATAGATGCCCATCACTTTTGGTCAGAATAATAAAAATATGTGTTTTATTACATTATTTTAATCATGCCTATCAATCAGTACCATGACATACCTACTGACTGACTGACTGACTGACTGACTGACAGACAACGCCCAGCCTAAGCCGGTGGACCTATGTATTTGAAATTTGGAGGAATATTCCTTGAGTATCCTAGTGGTGAACTATTAAAGTAACTATGAGCCGTAAAACGTTAATACGGACTCCAAATAAAATACCCCTATCCCCCCTTTAATTTACCGGTATAAAATTATTCTCAATTTTTACTCAACATAAAACTATGACTGTGTCAAGTTACATCAAAATCCGTGCAGTAGTTTCAGCGTGATAAGTATTCGTTGTAATCATTTTCAACCCCTATCCTGCAGGAATCCTTTAATTATTCGGGATGAAAAGTATCCCATGTGCTACCTCGTAGTATGAACTCAAATCATGCCAAGTTTAATTTGAATTCATTAAGGCGTTTTGGCGTGATGCGCGTTCAAGATACAGACAGACAGATAGACAGACAGACCGACAAAAGAATAAAAGAAATAAACCAGTTTTGGCTTCAGTACGAATATAGAAAAGACTCCAAAAAAAATACGATTACCGCCATCCTCTCTCACTCCATTATTTCTTTCCATCCAAAGGTTGACTGGAAGAGATAGGTTTTAGCGATAAGTCCGCCCGTTGAACTTTAGTTATAAGATTGTTCCTATTTATTGTATTGTTTTGGAAACTGGTGTACAATAAAGTATTATCAATCTAACTATCTATCTACAAAATATCTTCAATGTACAGAATTGGACCTGTTTTATTATCAGTATAGATTCTGTTGTTTATGAATGTGTAATTTTTTAGGGGTGAAGCGGAGCAGCTCTTTGTGAGTATTCCTATTCACAACTGTCCTCTCCGAAGTACCCCTAAAACAAGCAATAAGCATGCTGTCCCACTTTCTACCTTTCTGTATCTAACTCGTTGTTCCTCTTACGTAACTTCATGCATTTTAATGAACACAGAGAATCGTCCATATGAAAACATGAAGCTCAATGTGTGCTCTGGTTGTAATTTTTTATATTTGTTTTTGATGAATAAACTCTTTGTGTATCAACGTGAAAGAAGCGGAGAAAAGGCAATTCAATAGGGTTTTTCATTTGAGCTGGTAGTATTGAAGAGTCGTTGATTCGGATGACATTTTGCTCCGGGAAGCAAAATGTGTCGCACTCTCCATAATCATTCTGATAAAACAAATTTCAACATCTGTCCATATCTTTACTTATTATAAAGCAGTAAGTAAGAAAAAGTCTGTGCTTTGATATTATTAAAAATATTGGTCTCGGGACTTGTTCACTAATGTTCGCATAATTAGTGAGCCACAATTTATGAACGCAACATTTCTTGATTTAAAATGAAACCTATCAACATTTTTCTCTATCTACCTTCAACCTTCCCTTATTTTCCATTGCTGGCCTGTGGAAGTAGTTGGGTAAAAGAGTATCGAGTCGAGAGCTACGTAGTTCTCCTCGAAATTATAGCAAAACCGACAGAATCGCATCAGCCGCGGTCTTCGTGCATGACTATCATCGTTTATCATCCATTAAGAAAATCACCTCTTAGTGAAAAAAAAAGGAGAAACGTGAGACGCATCAGCCAACATCTAGCACGTGGGGCGAGTTGAACCAGTTAGTATTTCAAATTGTTCCTTTTCCCAACCAGGACTATACATAAGCTAATTAACATTAATATAACATTTTTTTAATGGTGCCTGTCTGTCTGTCTGTTAGTTCGCACACACTTAATAAATATCCGACGCGCTAAATTTTGGAGGCTAAAAAAACACCAAAACAAAGGCTCGCTACGCTTCGCTCTCCCGCCTTCGTCTTCTAACCTATCATGGCCATGTCAGTGCGCCACTTAAGGTTGTTAATACACATAGATTCCCTAGACATCACGCATAAAGGGCCTCAAACGGGTATATTTTGGAATCCTTGTCACGGGAGTAAGTATTTCTATTGTATACCCGAATTCAACACTATGCAGCGTTGTGTAGATGTATATTTTGGAAATACGCGCCACCGATTGCACAATCGGACGGACGCGCAGTCAGTGCAAATGCAAAAATGATGCATCCAATTCTACATGCGTCCGAATCTACTAGACATTCAGTTTGTATGAACCCCCAAACTAACAGGTTGTCTTTTGTTGTGGCCGCGTATGACGATTGTGGTACGTCTGTACTATAAATATTTTGTGCAGCTCTATGTGGCGTGTGTATTAATGACATCTGCTTATAATGTGAGAGTAGTATGTATTTTAATCAACGAGGTTATATGGAGTGTCCGGGGTGTGATGGGGGTTAAAATCTCCTGTCAATAAAGGATAAGCCTTCGAAGAAAGTCTTTAGAGCCCATCTCCATAAGAAACATAACAGAATTCTGTTTGTTTGCAGATACTCTGCTTGTTTACGCCACACGGTTTCCATCTGATGTTGACACACACTCTGGGAGCTTCAGCACCACGTAAGTTTACCACCTTATTGATCCACATTGAGGTTAGTTTTGGAATGGCAGGTATTCTTTTCTTATTTCCTTGTTTGATAGTCTGTAATAGAGTTTGGACTCTAAATCAACGAGGTAGGATTGAATGTGGCATGCCACGATGTAATCATAACTTGTTCGAGCTTTTATACGCTCTAACCTCGATAGTTTTGAAGCTGAAGTCGCTAGTATTAGGGTAAATTTTGGTTTGATGGAGGATTTTAAGGTAGTTTTAATATTATTATGAGGTTGTGAAGTGAAATAAAGGATGCCGCTGCACGTGATAGATCTGTTTGTAATTCAAAATAGTTTCTTTTTCCATCATCCATACTCACAGAAATTAGAATATAATATAGACTTGGTGTATACCACCTCAAACTATCGGGAACGCATGTCACCAACTCGCCACTAAATACAATAACTACGCAATCACGCCCACGCACGTTCCGAGAATGCTGTGCAAACTAAATTGAGCCGTAAGTGTAGTCAATTGACATTGCAAATACGTAACGTAGCATTGGTTCGCTTACACACAAATGGATATCAATTGTTTTATTTGTGTTAGTGTAAAATTCGTTCAACCGTGGAACAGTAAGGGAAGGGTCATGAGTTAAATAGTCTGTATGTATGTGTGTATGGTATGTGGATGTTCCACCAAAGCGTCACCGCTATAGGTCTGATTTTGACCAGCGAAGCCTGACTACGGCGAAGCAAAGGAAGGGTTATATGATCAAACTATTTTTTTTGTATGATTTTGACAAGAGAGGTTTCAATAAATTTGTCTTCATTTTATATCATAGACTATTTTTTTATCCGACTACGGCGAAGCACCTTTGCTTATATAGGGTAATGTGTTCAAACTAAAAACTTGGTCTGATTTTGACGAGCGAGGTATCAAACGATTCGTCTTCATCACAAGAGTGTCATAGGCTATTTTTCACCCGGTCGTAGTCGGGTTTTAGTTTTTGATCTTATGTCTTGTTATCGATTGCTCGACATAAGATGCAAAGTACGCCATTTATTAATTGCTAGTGACCCGCCCCGGCTTCGCATTCATGGATAATACAGAAAGATGAAAAAAATAATAATTAGGTACATACTTTATTTGGACAAATAGAACCTATCAACAATTTCTTACACAATGTTTTTATTTGCACTATTATAACATGATAACGATTCCTTACACTAGATACCATATTTTAACAAATGGAAAACACAACAACAATTTCTGACCCTAAATACTTAATTTGCACAAATATAATATAGGTAACAACAATTCCTTACACTAAATTGTACTATATTTACACAAACATCATCATCATCATCATCATCATCATCATCATCATCATGTCAGCCTTTAGAAGTCCACTGCTGAACATAGGCCTCCCCCAAAGAGCGCCATGACGAGCGATCTTGTGCCACCTCCATCCACCGACTTCCTGCAATGGCTACAAACACAAGCATAACATAGCAAAAATCCCTTACACATAAGTACTTCCTCCATAAACTATTGTATTCTCTTTGCTATAATTTTTTGTCCGCTGAATACCCTTTGGCGCTGTAGCGACCAAAATCCAAAACGGCAAATCCCCCCTGGTCGCTAGAGCAACCAAAAATAACATGGAAGTTAACTTTAACCGTTTGATAGATTTAAATGTAATCTCGCATTTATTATCGAATTTGTGTGTTTATCTCTTCAAATGGATACATATATTATACGTAAAAACACCAAAAAAGTATATTTTTTTATAAAATAAAACCACGGCCTTTCTCCGCGAGCCGTAAATTTTTGCAATTTTTGTTGGTTTTCGTAAAATTATTTTGGTCACTTTTTGTACTAAACTGTGGTGATGTTTTAATTTTAACGGATAGCTTGGTTCATCTAGTATTTAAATAAAACAAAAAAACAGTATGTAACGCTTTCGTTTTCAAAATACGTTTTTTTTCTGAAACTTTTTCCATTTTTGGCTTCATTTCTCCGCGGTGACCTCTCCTTACATAATAATTTCATAAAACTTTGGTTCGGTTTGTCAGTGGCTACATATAGTCAGCCAATCACAGGCCGAGTTTTGTACGGATCCGCCGAACCGTTGAGGAAGGAACGGAAAATAAGTTTTACTTGGCAACAATATTTTCGCGCCATTTTGTCGCAATGATGTCATGGTCACGTGGTCGGAGTTCTTTCACAAGGTTGGTGTTTTTGTAGCGGGGGCACTGAGTGGAAAGTTTTGTAAGTATTGTCGTGCCATTTGGTCTTTATTATTATTCATTTTAATGCAAGGAGCTTGAAGTACGCTGGCAGTAAGCGTACCTCCTTTGGTTTAAAACTACGGGTAGGTCTGTGTCAGGACGCACGGCCGTTTGTTTGTATTATTTGAGTTTATCCATTACAAACAAAAAAACAACAAACAAACAATCAAATCTTTTTTCTTTATAATATTACTGTAGCTAATCTTTAGCTATCCAATAATAAAACAGCATTTATATCGGTCCAGTAGTTTTTAATGCAAGAACATTCAGAACATAATTATCATGAATATAATCATGGATCACATAAAGATACTATTAAATAAAATGTAATATTATTGTCTTTTCTGTCTCTCTCTACTTTTATAATTATTTAGTTACTTATTGGTTGAAAGCATTGTACTCTGCGCCGAAGCATCTGTGGCTGGGGGTTCGAACCCCTTCCGTAATCCAAATTTTTCGAAACATACTCGTATCAAGGCGCACGCAGGAAATAAAAAATAGGGCGCTGTTGTCGGATACGACAAGGAGGCCCCATCTTCATCATCTTTACTCGACCGTACTCGGGTTTTAGTTTTTGAACTTATGCTTTGTTAGTATAAGGCCCGATTTTCAAATTCTTTGGAAATTGGTTTGCATAAAACTTGTTACGGCACCTTCATCACCTTCGTCGTGTTTACGTTGGTTTTGTTTTGCAACAAGCTGCAAAAGCAGCAGTAAGCTGGACCCAACTCAGGCGAGTAGCTGCAGGCTGTCCGTCTGATTGTGACTGTAACATCGTTGACAGAACTGTTACATTAAGTTAACTTACTAGCCGATGCTTTGGCCATGTGCTGTTTGCGTTTAGGATTTATATTTCATTAGCTTTCCCGTCCGTGACTTCTTCCGCGCGGACTGCAGTTTAGCGGGAAAAAAGCAACCTATATTTTTCTAGAATATTAAAAAACAATGCAAAAAAAGTTATACACCAACGCTGTTGATGTTTTTTAACATACTTGTTATATTGTTTCCATGGAAACCATTCCTTACAGCGAGTAATCAACATTATCCAGTTTTGGAAACTTACAATTTTCCGTGATAAAAAGTATCCTATATTTTATTCCAGGGAAAGCTCCCAAAAAAAAAACAAACAAACAAATAAACAGACAGTGTTTCTCTGTTATATATTGGAACGGATTAATTTGTACCTGCAGCTTCTTTCGCAATTTAATCATCTATTTGTGTGAACTTTGACTGCGTCACATCGAACCAAACAACTAAATGAAGTATATTGATTAAAAAACTACTTAGCCAATTTTCATGACATTTGTTTGGAACTATCCAAAGGCATATATTATTTTCGATGTAAAAAAACAATAGAACAAATTACTTGTGCACCTATTGTTAAATTAGTTGGTACGTACAACATGATATAAGTAGATATATAAACCTCTTTTTGAGCATAAATCGATTGAATTTGATAATCTTCTTAAAATACTTCAATCGGAAACTACTACGAAGCCCGCTCCACACATTCGCCGTGACATATCGAGAGATGTTGAACACGACCGCGTCAAGGACATTCTCGCCTCGTCTCAAGCAAACCTTCTGGAGTCTCAGATCTGGCGGTTTTTATTGACACGTGTGGCGATGAGTGAAATGAGAATATAATATGGTTCTCATCCGAGACTTTCAGAGAGAGTTCTCGGCGAATGTGTGGGGTGGGCTTAATACGAATGCCAAACACTACAAAATATTCCATTTTATATTTTCGAAGCATTTCTGCTCGCGACTATCCTATAAGCCGATTGGAAAAAGTTGCAAACTCAACTGTTCTATAATAGGATTTAGTTGGCACAAAGATTCTTATTTCCCTCACTGTATTTGTTTAGACAGGTCTTACGTTTGATAAGCTGGCTTGTACCTTGTTTGAGGAACTGGAAATTTTTCAAATACTTACTTATATTTAAGACAAACAAAGCAAGTACCTAAGTTTAAATTTTATTGAAAGTCGAATTTTGGTCTCTTACAAGATCACTGTATTTGATAAACAGGTATTAAGTTTGATAGCGCTACTTTGCTACTGCTTTGTTACAGGAACTGGAAAGTCTGTGTTTATTATTTGGGATAATAAAGATAACTTTATAATTGTTTTGGTTTTAGAAGTAAGTAGATTTATTTTGGCTCATTCAAATATATTAACTGACTAGAAGGCAATGTTTTTCCGAGAATATTGTGCTCTTTGCCTCGATAGTCTCGATATAGTCGATGACCTCTTCCGATACTCACCAAATTATCCGATACCTGAGAACAGCAAGCCTTGAGGTTGAATTAATAATGAACTGGTCAAAGTCACAGATTATGACAAGCACGAAACGTAGGTCAAGAATAAATAATACTGTGTCATAGGGTCGAGGTTTACGGGCAATAATACATAAAGTCAATGAATACTTACATCTACTTGGGCCAGGTAGTCTGCTTCGAAAACAGACAAGACAAGGAAATCAGACGTTTCGTCAATAACGCCTGGAATGGCTACTGGTGTTGAATGAAGGAGCTGATGAAGGGCGACCTTTATATACCACTTATGTGCAAACTCATCAAAATGTATATCCTACCAATCCTGACAGAATCGCAAAAATCCAAGCGGAAAGTGTTCCTTAGAGCAAACGAGCGCAGTATTCTCGGTATTAATATAACAGACCGCGTCTGCAACACTATATTACACTCAAATACAGGTATAGTCGATGACTGAGACAACAAGATTGAAGTGGAACTGGGCTGGGCACGTGATTCGCTTGCACCCTGCGTGGTGGAAGCAGATCATCACTCAGTGGGAGCCTACAGACAGTGGGCGACGTCGTGATGTGTGATGTGGCAGTGGCGTGATGATTTATTCGCATTCCAAGTTGTCTTTTTTATGGCTCTATGTTTCGATGACATCGAAAAATTGGTAGAAAAGACCTGGCCAAGATTGGCTCAAAACCGGGATGAATGGCGTAAGAGGGAGGAGGCTTATGCCTTGCAGTGGGCGGAAATGAGCTGTATATGATGATGATGATGATGATGAACCTGATTGGCCCCAAGTAGCCGAACGACGTGTGGAAAAAAATAAGGGAGATTTGTCCAGCTGTGGGACATATAAAGTTGATAAAAAAATAACAGATTCAAATTTTATTAAACAGGTTTAATATAACAACTCAGTACAAACTCCTTCAGTTTTACAGATGTATACAAGGTGTTTCTTGACTCAAGGAGTTCTGTAGAGATTAATAATATTCTTTTCTTAGCGCTAAAGAAATAATAAATAATAGTTTAAAAAAACTAAAAAACACGCTTTATATACAAAACCAAACTAAAAATAAGAAAATAAGTTTTAATAGTGTAAATAAGTAAAAAATGATTTATTTTAAAAAAAAGCGTGGGGTGCTTTAGATATTATCGAAATGATAATCCTTCTTCTCATATCTGTCAATGAAATATTTATTTATATTTATTCAAAGACCGATGACAATGCAATAATTCGAAAAAAAAAGAAAAAAGTACAAAATAAATAATAGTTTAAAAAAACTAAAAAACACGCTTCATATAGAAAACCAAACTAAAAAATAGAAAATAAATTTTAATAGTGTGAATAAGAAAAAAAAATATTTCAAAAAAATCGTATGGTGCATGGGTCAATAGTTATAAATATTTCATTGACAGATATGAGAAGCACCCCACGCTTTTTTTAAATAAAACATTTTATCTTATGTACACTATTAAAATTTATTTTCTATTTTTTAGTTTGGTTTTCTATATAAAGCGTGTTTTTTAGTTTTTTTAAACTATTATTTATTTTCTACTTGTATTTTTTTTTTCGATTTATTGCATTGTCATCGGTTTTTGACAGGTGTGCAAAATTTTAATGAAATCTGACCGTTTAAAGTGGGTCAAAATAGCGTCCAAAGGAGTCGGTTACAAACATACAAACATACAAGTGAAGCTAATATAAAGCGTATAAAAAGAGTTGCTTGTTGCGGGTGCGTCGTATCAGGCGCTGTATAAAATTATATCGATTTTTTCTGATCTGTGAAATTGACATTGAAACAAATAGTGTTTTTTTTTCTTTTATCAGTAAAACAGTAGTTCATGAAGACGTATTTTATTTCTTGATAAAAAAACCCATTAGTTACAATATTAATGTACTAGTTTTGTCCATGGCAGTACCCGCGAGGTCGTTTTAAAAGGTTATAAATACAGTAAGTAAGTAGTAAGGTACAATATACCAAATTTCGTTCAGCCGTCAAATACTTTTTGATCGATAGCTCGGCTTCTACACATTCGATTGAGATACCAATTAGTGAATCGCAATCGGTTGAGTAGTTTTAACGTGATGCGCGAACAGACAGACAAACAGACAAATAGACAGACAGACACCATAGAAAAATGTTATATTTTTGTTCAGTAGGTTATTTTAAGTCCCCTGGACCATATTTTTTAATTATCTTCATTGTACAGACATGTTATTACTTACTGCTTAAGTATAAAATAGAAATTGTAGGAAAATACCCTATCCATTTAATCCTTCTATTTGTAAAAAATGCATTATTTATTTACAAAACCCAATAGCAGTTTGCTGAATTTATGTTTCGACGTTAACCGGTTCAGAGCGGTTTGCGCCAACCTAGCGGCGCGCGGTGAGCCCAGTTAGTTAAGGACGATCTTACTAGTTATATCTGTGTTTCAGGATTTGAGCTTTTTGCTTATTTCCCGGCACAAGCAAACCAAGGCAAGTTGGCAATTAATATAAACTAAGCTGCTGTAATTATTTTGTTTCATTTGATGGTTCCGTACCCAGAGGTCCAAACAGAACCCTTCTTTTTGTATGATTGTGTGCTGCAAATAACTTTTTAAATAGAGCACCCATTAATGTTTTCTTTTACAACGTAAGGTACATAGGGTTAGATGTAGGGTGCATTACAAACACGTGCGGCTGTTTTTTCATGTCTGAATATCTCTTTTACATGTAGAAACTAGAAATATATCATCGAAAATTTATCACCTGTACTTTTAATAAAGCAGTAGGTCTGTCTGTTTGTATGTTTGTTCGTGCATCACTTAAAACCTATTGGACTGATTTAAATGCGGTTTTTAGCTTAGAATTTGACTTAAAATCTAGTGTATTCTGCATCTGCAACGAGTAGAAGCAGAGCATTCGATAAAAAATATTTACGGCTGAAAGAAATTTGGTATTTAAAAGCCTTTATAACATGCAATGTATGGATATTTGTTAAGGTGGAATCTTGCAAGCTGAATTAGAACCGCTTCCTCTTATCCTACGGAGTATAACTTTTATATGTTGGTTCAGTTCCGATGACAATGCATTTTTATGGTAAGCATGTCCTCCAGATAACGGAACTCTTCAATGGTCAAAATATTTCGTGTCTGTGCTAGAAACGAAATATTTTGTACGCATTTGATTGTGATAGTCCTTTTTAAGTTTCATCATGAAATGGGTACTGCTTATTAGACTTTTTTTTATTAATTACATAACGCCCGCAAAAATATTCATACTAATAGAGTATGAATATTTTTGCGGGCGGTCAGCTCGTATTCAGTAATATTAATCGCAGTCTGTTTTTTTGTATTTTTAATAATTTTACTTGTTTCTATTTCGTGAGAAGACCCTACCAAGGTTTCATCACAATTTGATCAATGGTTTAGGAACTTTTAAAAAACATACCAACATCCAAACGTTATTTTTTATAACTAGAGAAGATGAGAAAACTAGAATAAATCATACACGAATGCAATGTTTTTCGAATTATGATATTCATAGTCTAAACGCTCAATCTGAATTCTCTGAACCGAATTCTACCCTCATATTTTTTTTAAGGTCTTATTATTGTGTACAAAATCCCTCCACCTTCCCAAATCAATGTCTCAGTGTACAGGAAATCAGACATTTCGCCTCCGCGATATGTCAGTTTATTTATAGACAGTATTTCAACTCTAGTGGTGAGTGGAAAGAGTTTGAGGGCGATAAACATGAGCGATATTAGCTAATTGTAACTTTACCTTTTACAATCTGACGGCAACGGTTTAAACCTCAGCCCTGCACCAATTGTTAAAAACGATGAAAGTTAGAAATGGAAATGGAATGCAAATGGGCATGTGCAAGAAATTTTATATATACTCTGTGATCGATATTCATGGAGGACGATTATTTTTACAAGACTGCCCAAAAAAGGAGTGTTATGTTTTTAGCATTCATGTATGTTTGTATGTGAGTTTCTTTATTCCACCATAATTTTGAAATGCCTGAACATATTTAGATGTATAGGGTATCGTTAGAATCTTTACATCCTCCCGAGTAACATAAGATAGATATTTTTTTGAAAAATTAAATGTAGCGGCAGTATGGCTCCATTTTCAATTGCAAAAAATTTTTTTTTCATCGTATTTTACAATATGGGTATCAAATTGAACGCCTTAATAAGCACATTCCAATAGTATATAATTTATTGGCATAAGTTATTTTTTGGCAGGGCAGGCGTGTTTTTTTAGCTTTTAAACTAGTTATTATGCCTTCTATAAAACGTTCATTTTGTGCTTAATGTAACATTAAAGTAAAATAGTCATAGTTTTATCGTAAATACTTTATTAAAATGAAGAAATAAACAGTTAAAGCCGCAATCAGCTGTTCTCGATATTATTAGTCACACAGACACGTGACGGAGTCATTTTTACAGCTATAACGCTAAAATCCATCTCTTCCAGACAACTTTTAAAGAAATAGTGTAGGTAATGTATAAGCAGAGAGGGAAGGTTATTTGTGTCAAAATTAATAGGTAACTGTCTCTCTCCATACTGCGTTAAGATATCTGGTCCAATGTGCAGAGAAACAGGACGTCACAAGTCATAACTTCTCGGGCGGTTGCACCCGTCCGTATCCACTCGTTTGTAAATATTTTCTATTCGGAATATTATGTGTTATGCCTACGGAGATATAATATTATTTAAAGAAATAGCGAAGTAGGGAAACCTATTCCGGGTATAGAAACTGAAAATATTCAGACATGACAGGCGACGAGATCCAATAAGTAGAAAAACCTTTTTGCTGCTTTGAGATGTATTTTTTTTTTTCGTTTTGACCGAAATCAGTTAAATGCTCAAAGATCTCAAACTAATTTAAAAGTTGCCATTTTTATTTATTTAGCTTCATTGTTTATTATATTGTTTGCTTCAAATCTTGAGATAGTTATTTTAACTACTTCTGCAACCGATTCTCATACGATTCAATTGCATTCGAATTCCGGTTGATCATGTTTTTTAAATAAGATCAATGGTAGCCTAGCGGTTTATCTAGTGCGACTTAGAATCCAATGATACAGGGTTCGTTCCTAGGCTCCGCAGTCCGCACCAATGACTTTTCTAAGTAATGTGCGGTTTTCCAACGTGCCGTGCTTTGGAAGGTACGTTAAGCTGTCGGTCCTGGTTGTTATTGATTAATAACAGGTGTTAAGCCATGTCATAGGGCCTCTGGTAGCATGACAAACTCTCACACTAGAGGCCAGCATTCTAAATTGAATTATAGACGTTGAATTTTTCAAACGTCAATTATTCTTCTCATAATTTCTTTATGTGTTTATGTTCACAGTTGACCGAACACTTAGCTTACGCCACAGAAAATGACAGTTATAGTTATGCCTATGATTGTATTTGCAAAACATACAATACCTTCTTTCTTATGGATTTTGGATCGGCCAACAGTTCAATAAGGATATGGAGAACTTCAAACCATAAAATTATTCCTATTTCGTCCAAAGTTCTAATTGGCACTGCAATTTTATAGGTAGGCGTAGCGCATCATCGTCATCATCGTCATCATCATCAGCCAAACACAGGATATTAAAAATTCCCATAGATCACCAGCGAGCTATGGAACGAGCTATGCTCGGAATTTCTTTGAGATCTCGGATCCTAAATGAGGTGATTCGGTAGAAAACGAAGATAACCGACATAGCTCAGAGAATAAGCAAGCTGAAGTGGCATTAGGCTGGTCACATTTGTTGTAGAACCGATGAACGTTGGGGTTAGGACGTCCTCCGCTAGATGGAGCGATGAAGCGTGAAGAAGTAGAAAACATACACATACATACAAACTTTCGTCTTTCTTGCGGGCGGTCAACTCGTAGTCAACAATTTTATTCGCAGTCCGGTTTTTGTATTTTTTAAATAATTTTACTTGTTAATCATACTTTTGACGTGAAACGCCTTTAATTTTAAAGCCACTTTTAGTCATGGTAGGCTTTCAGGGTACCTACCATGACTAAAAGTGGACATGTAATGGAAACAGTTGAAACAGTTATGACGTACTGTAACGGAAACTGTTGAAACGGTTATGACGTACAATTTAATATATAGATAAAATAAAATTGCCATGCCAACCAAAGAGATATCTTCCTCGTAGGTCATTCATTTTGAAGCAAATGGCGAATAACAAAACATAACACAGCCCCACCCGCCTTTTTAACCCACGTAGAAAGAGACGGGTGTTATAAGCTTAGGGTGTGTATCACTATGTGTATGTCAGTGTGTGTGTTGTGTGGGTGTGTCTGCCTGTGGCATCGTAGCTCCCAAATGAATGGACCGATGTTGATGCTTTTTTTCTGTTTGAATATGATCTGATCGAGATGGTTCTTAGATATATGGAAAGGGGAAAAAGGAGGTTGGAGGTAAGAAAAGGGGGTGAGAATCAAAGAAACGAATAGTCCGATTTAGCTGCGGTTTTTTATGTTTCAAAGCTGAGGTAAACAAGATTTGTCTTAGCTATAATCAATGGGGGTGATGTTCGTAGCTCCCAAACGTATGGACCGATTTAGCTGTGGTTTTTATTGTTTGAAAGCTGTGGTAAACGAAATGGTTCATAGCTATAGTGGGGAGATAGGGAGGTAGTGGGGGGGGGGGGGGGGGTGATTCGTAACTTTCGAACGAATGGACCGATTTTATGGTTTTTATGATTGAAAACTGATGTGATCGAGATGGTTCTTAGCTATATGGGGGAGGGGAAGGAGTTGAGAATAGGGAGGTGAGACTCATATTTCTCAAACGAATGGACCAATTTACCTGCAGCTTTTCATGTTTTAAAGTTGAGGTAAACGAGATGGTTCTTAGCTATAATGGGGGGGGGGGGAATGGGAGTGACGATCGTAGCTCTCAAACGGATGGATTTTTTATGTTTGATAACTGATGTGATCGTGATGCTTCTTAGCTAAAATGGGGGGAGGGGGGGCGGGAGTTCCGGGGTTATATATATATTTTTAATATGTGCTTACTTGTTTGCTTATATAGTCAGCTCAGTGACGTAATATTTAATTTTTGTCTTTGATTCGTCCAAATCATGAGCTATACCGAATTAATCTTTAATTCGGTATAGCTCATGATTTGGAGAGCAGCGTATTGATTTAGGTGTTGTTGTAAAGATCTCGTTGACAACATTCGATTAAATGTGAAAATTTTACAAAAAGTTTACTAAAGACTAAGTGGATTTAAAAAACGGGGTGGAAAAAAATTTAAAGTCACAAAAGTGGCTGCAAAGCCCGAAAAGTCCATACTAAATTAAAGCTTAGGCACAATGGAATGTTTTTTTTTAGAAAGGATATGTGCTGTTGGTCTATAACTGACCTTTACAGCGTCACCGGACGGTTCGGCGGGCGCAAAAACGCTCCGCCGTAATGCGCACGCAGAAGGCGCACGCCAAACTTAAGTTTTAACCACTTGCTCAAGGGCATCCAGGGGGTACAAACCTCGGCTTGGACAGTTGCCATTGATTACGGGGAGTATCAAACTAAACACCCCTGGATCTCTACTGTTAGGTAGTGATCGAGGGGGCCCTGATAAAATGGCTGGAGCTCTTTGAATGAATTGCATAACTGACCACCGATTCGGAATACACCTTCGCGAAGAATCGGCAAGAAACTCGAAGGCGAATAAAATCGAGATTAATTACGGGACCTTCGACCTTGCCAGCGAGGTCTGTGTCTCATTGTGTTGAAAGATGGTGAAGACGGATTGAACAAATCTATCGTTGCCTGCAATGCGGCAGCGATATCATCGTCCGAAACAATGGAATGTAAAATATGAATAACACCTGATGGAAGTAATAGGTTACAAAGAGAATATAATTTACTACGTAAGATAAGTCCCGCGTAGTTGAAGAATGTGATTGTAAATGGCACTCCACTCTCATGCTGTCCCGCTCAGAATCAGCAAAAATTTATGTTTTTGTGATCTTTAATTAGGTATAACTTGCGATTTGTACGTGGAGTAGACGTATCACGACAATTATGTCGTATGATGGATGGACTATCCATCATACGACCTTACCCTAAAACAAATCTAAATACGCCCTTCAAAGGGTCCGGAACATAATTACAAAACCTCGTATCTAATCGTCATTATTAGTTAGTATTCACAGTCCAATTGAGACGGATCCAACTATTTGCAATAAGTACTCATGTTGTAAAATTCGAAGATCATAAAGTTTTTTTCGCACTTGAAAATGGAGTTATACTGCCACCAAATTGACTAAATTGACTTTAAAACAAAGCTAATAATCGGCCGAGTAATCGGGGGGATGTTAGGATTCTGACAATACCCCAAACGTCTAAATCGGTTCAAGCCACATTCCGATTTCTGTGGGACAGAAATTTAAAAAAAGTGGTGGGTTAAAGAAACTCACATACAAACAAACTTACAGGAATCCTAAAAACATTACACTCCTTTTTTGGACAGTCGTGTAAAAAACAAGTAAATACAAAAAACCACATTGGAAGAAAATCAATTCATTTAAATGAGAAATTCTAGAAAACACCAATGATTTTAAATAAAATCATGGAGTGCGTGACATTCTTTGATCTCTCACGATTTCAACTTCGGAAAATCTGAGAAAACAGGAAAACTAGTGATACAGGCACGAAAAGCCTGCACTAAGTATATAGTACTTAGCTCTCCAAACTGGGATAAAATACCTTTCAGGGGATTGTCCGAGTTCCCGTTACATATTTTACGACGTCATCAGCACAAACGGAATACTGAATGTGTGCACAGCTGTGAACAGCTTTCAAATGTGTTTCAGTCGAGTTTCCTGAAATTGCATGTCGGAATACATAAATGTTGATTATAAATGGCGGAATAGTAAGAGTTCGAGCAAAAATCGACTGATTTAATTCTGTGTTTATTGTTTTATGAGGTAGTGCCGGCCTCTGGTGTCAGTTTATCAGGCTGCCGGAGAGCCTATGATATGGCTTAACGACTGCTATTAATCAATAGCAACTAGTACCGACAGTCGAACGTGCCCTTTGAACCACGAAGTGATTGAAATCCGCACATAAGAAAAGTCATTGGGCAGAGCCGAGGATCAAACCCGGTATTGTTAGATTCTAATACGCACTAGTATACCGCTCGGCTACCATCGCTCTAGAATAGGTTATAGGTCAAGTGTTAGCTAGGAACGCACTAATTAAACCTGTGCTTATTTAAACAGCGCAGCGTCCGGTATTTGCACGATTCTAACTACGGACATAGTTCTAGGAACATTAGCAAAATTCGATTCAGAATACTGGACTGATATTTGGATGTAAACTTCATAAAACAAGCCATTCATGTAATGAAAGCGTGAAATAGCTCCTAAATTACAAAACTAGCTGGTGCCCGCAGCTTCACACACGTGGTCATTTCTCTAGGTTAAATTAAAAGTACTCTTTGTTCTATTTCAGGAACTAAAATATCAATAAATCAACAATTTGAACATAAATCCTTCCACCGTCAAAAGTATTTTATCGATTGCTCGGCTTCTACTCATCGGATTGAGATACCAAGTACCTCAGTTTTAAGTCAAAATCTAAGCTATTTAAAAGTGAAAACCGTATCGCAATAGTTCCAGTAGTTTTTACATGATACATGAACAAACACACATACAAACAAACAAACAAACAAACAAACAGACATGATTTAAAAAAATGATATATTATTGTTCAGTAGCTTAGTATAAGTACGGTAGACAATTATTTTTACCGTCTTTGTACAGACTATTTTGTTCCTATTGCTTTATTAAAAGAGTAAGTATAGATACAGATAGGATGTTTGTACAAAACATGTCAGTAAGGACAATTCTACAGCTTAAACTTTCTGCATCTATGGGTTTTCCAATAACAATGTTGACAGGTTGTGGCGGCCATGTTGTGTTGGCGGCGTTTATCAAAGTTGTGTATTATTCAGTCACTGATATTAAGTCACTGGAATACATAATAATACTACGTATACATAATAATACTACGTAATATTGAGCAGCACATCTAAATGATAAAACTTTATTATGAAAATGAGTGTTCGTTAATGCAAACGTTGCGCGCATTTCGTCCATTTTACGACAGACGCGGTGGCCCTTCAAAGTAGACTCTCAAACGTTTGGTCAACTATTATTTATTCTGTGTTTTGTATAGCCCGGGTCAGTAAACAATCATCCAACAGCCGCACGTCAAAGGAACGCCAGATCGGCCGAGAACATCGCCGCTGTCCGTGAAAGTGTGCAGACGAGCCCGAGACAGTCAATTCCTCGCGAATTTTGCGTCGGGACTTGAGCCTGCACCCGTACAAGATCCAACTGACCCAGGAACCAAAGAGAATATAATCACTACGTTTTAAGAGGCGGGACCTCCCTACTAGCCAATGAAAGCATTTGGCAGAAATTTATTGGCATCAATGCATCCAACATTACTAACATTAAAGGTCAGACGTTAGCCTATCTTGACAATGCTACCAACCTAACGGATAGAGTAGTGCTTTCTTGCACATATTCTTGGTTTTATCGATATCGATAAAACATGCATGCCCTCGTCAAGGTTTCATATTAATGCAAGAAAGTTCCAATAAGCACAACGTTTTCTCACAATGCAACAACGTAGGGCTTATTGGATACCCATTGCAATAGGTAACTGTGGAGCCATGTAATAAAAAACTTAGAAATAAAACACTTTTGAACAACGGATCATTTATTTATAATACTTTTTTTACAAAGTAAATACGAAAATGAATTTTGCAAGCATAGGTAAGCTTACCTACTAGTGCTTCACTCTGAATTGAGATCTTGCGATTTACCTACTCTACCTTTATCTTACGCACGCACACTCATAAGTGTATGTAACGACTGGTCTCTATAGGAATATATGCTAGATCCTCATTTTCTGCATCTGGAAATAAGCATGTTGATTAATGTTATGGAAATAAGTTATAGGCAGGCTGCCTATAACTTATTTAGACTACGATCGCTGTATCGATAGTTAATAGTTCTTTGACCTTGCGCATCCCTAGTGTTAAAACAATATGAAAATACAAAATGAAAATCAAGCAATTTAACATTTATGGTCACGTTGATGGGAGGTGGCACTAAGCAATATCATATTAATGCTTACCGGGGCTGATCAATAGGAAATAATGCCATAAATTTCCTTTTTGTTCTGGTTTTCGCGATTGGCGCGAACTCCACATAAAACACATCTGCTGTAGCTTTCTAAAGTTGGTGGCATTATAAAATTATCATTTAAACTGGTTTAACACTATAAACTGATGATTCTTCAAAGAAAACACAAAGCAGTACGTTATTAACAATAATATGAATAAAATCAAAAATTCGCAGAACCTTAGCTTTGGATTTTTCTTGACAAATTTCAATGGACCATAGAGTATAGTAATATTATCTTGTTTGGACTCTATAGTTCGTTCTATTTGGTCCGTTCATTGGGATCTAAAAAACAAATGAACTTCACTGTTCTGCCAAAGTCCATACATTTGAGACAAATTTGAGAAATTCTTTGTGGTTGCGCCGGACTGCCAGGAACTCAAAGTTTATAACCATAGACAACGTAATTTTTTCGCTGACTAGGCTTAGAAGCTTTTGAAATTGGCCAAAAAAACATATTTAGCGACAAGGCGCTTTGTTGGATGAATGGCTACGTTAAGAAGCAATTTGGCCGTATATGAGTCGACGACAACCCACACGATGTTCAAATAGTAACTGTTTTGTGTAAGTTACGTATATATGCGGCAGAGTCATTGAAAATTGGACCTCGATTCGTCTTCATCGCAACAGTGCCATAAGCTATTTTTTACCCGACCGGTAGTCAAGTTTTAGTTTTTGAACTTATGTCTTGTTAAGACATGACATTATTTACTTATTTATGTCGGATCTTATCGAAAATTGTTCGTGGCAAGGGTGAGGACGTGGAGCGAGCGGGAAGCGAGAGGTAAGTACAAAGAACAGCGGGTTTGTTTTTCAACTACTTGTTTGATGATTTGACTTGGTATAAAAGTAGAGTTTTTATCATTTGGTGACAATGTCGTTGTGAAATTCATACGATATATTCATAATATTGTTATTGTAATGTATTACGATATATTCATAATGTTTTATGGTAATGTATTACAATAACAACATTATGAATATATCGTATGAATTTCACAACGACATTGTCACCAAATGATAAAAACTCTACTCCCACGATACATCGTGGGAGTGTTGGTTAAAGTGTCAGTGCCCAACTTAGAATAAAAAAATGCCTCTGTTTTATGTATATATACAAATATCTGTGTTTGTGCATATACAATACTAGCTTACCCGCCCGCGACTTCGTCCACGCGGACTACAGTTTATCGCGAAAAAAGCATCTTACCTACGTTCTTCTAGGATATTAAAAACCAATGCAAAAGTAGACTTGGACTTCTTGGTTATGGCCTCCGTAGCTTGTTGACTTAATCTGTGCTGTGGCACCAACGCTCTTGATGATTTTTGACGGACTTGTTATTTCGTTTCCATGGCAACCGTTCCTTACAGCGAGTATTCAATATGTTCTAGTTTTGCCGTGTAAACATGCACGGAATTCGTGGAATTTCCGGAATAAAAAGTATCCTATGTTTTATTATGGGGTATAAGTTATCTCCATTCCAAATTAATTTCATCGAAATCCGTCCAGCGGTTATCGCGTGAAAGCTTCCCAAACAAACAAACAAACAAACAAACAAACAAACAAACAAACAAACAAACAAAACAAACAAACAAATAGACAACGTTTCACTTTTATATATTGGTCTGGATGGATGCATATATGTTATATAGTATAGTACTCGGCTCCAACATCGGAACGAATTTCTTTGGGTTCTGGGATAACGCAAGGAAAAATATATTTTTATATTGAAAAATGCAATTGCAGCAACTGGGTGCAGCGAGGTAAAGCATTTTTAAATAATCTATGATCTTCTTAAAAACAAGGTGAAACTTGCGTGCCGTCAACAAAATTCCAAAAATGTTGACCAAAACTGTTTTTTTACTTTCGCAAAGAACATAATAGTTCAGACGCAGTTGGAATTAAAATTGCCATAACTCAAAATTACAAAGAGACCATTTACGAAAGATCATGCCCATGCGGCATGCAGTGATGCAAACAGTACGCTAAAATTGATTATTTTACAAAAATCAATACTATGACTTGATGTGCGTTTTAGTACAGCCATGTATGTATGCATGTACGCATATCAAATCTTAATAGGAGATATTAAGATGTATGTAGGAAATGTTCAACCCGCTATCACTGTGGCCACACCCTGTTGTTGGGAGCTAACTGAGTTTTGTTTGCAAATAATCTTTCGGTTTAATATGGCCTCTGGAAGGCTGAATGAAATTGTGTTGTGTAGCCTACTTGATGTTTTTTGATGAGGCTCAATTTGTGATCTAAGATTTATAATAAAAGAGTTATTTCAGGTGAGTGTAATTTTGGGTTGTCATGAGCAAAAATATGTGTTTCAGTAAAATTGTTGAATAATGGTCGACGATCGGGTGGCGATATATCACCAGCACGCCTCATCGCGCGCATACTGCGCGTGCGCACGCGGCAAGGTAATGGTTATTTTAGGACCTATAGTTACGTCAAGTTTTTTAAAAAGTGGCATTGTCTTACTATTACAGTGACGTATCTATTACGTCTCTAGTGCTGGGACACAAGCCTTCTCTCTCAGAGGGAGAGAGAAGCGATAGAGAGATTAAAAAGTGTATGTAATTTAAACAGCCCTTCACATCATCGCATCATCCTTATTAGTGTATTTTTGTCTACTGCTTGATGTAGGTCTCTCCTAATGCACGCCAGTGAGCTCGGTCATCAGCATCGAACTCAGACTTCAGCTCTCCAACGTCACTCAAACTAAAACTCTCGCCTTTTACATGGAATATTGGTTACAATGTCACCAATATAACTTCAGAGTCGAACGCGGGGCCTCTTTCCATAATATACTGCACTAGCTGTGCCCGCGGCTTTGCCCGCGTGGTCATTTCTCTCGGTTAAAAGTAAACTTTGTGTTATTCCAAGACCAAAAGTACCGATAAAGGACATTATACTACACTATCTGTGCCCGTGGCTTTACCCGCGTGGTCATTTCTCTCGGTTAAAAGTAAACTATGTGTTATTCCAGGACCAAAAGTACCGATAAAACACATTATACTACACTATCTGTGCCCGCGGCTTTACCCGCGTGGACATTTCATTTAAAAGTAGCCCATACGTGTTATTCCAGGACGAAAACTACCTATAAATTACAATATACTACATTTCTTCAAAATTCGTTCAATGCGCGAACAAACACACCGACAAAAAATAAACTTTAAAAAAAGTAAAAATCGACTTCAAAATGAATAAATTAATCTTATATGGGAAACAGTTAAGGAAGTCTGTGCCGTTGATTTGGTTAGATTTAAGGAAATTGGGTATCGATTTCCTTTACTGTTTCCCACATAAGATTATTTTATTCATTTTGAAGTCGGTTTTAACTTTTTTAAAGTTTAATTTATTTTCCTATTTTGAGTGGCGTGAACAATACATGAACATGGGATTACATCAATCGCAAGTGACTTACTGTTATCCATTGAGGAGTTCCTTTGTATCTCCGAAGGTCTTCATCAGATCTTCACCAAATTATATACATGTGACTGTCGACATGTCGTATTCTATAAAAAAATAACTTCAAAATCGACCCATATTTGACAGAGATATCGCGTCATAAAGTGGGTGAAAGTTAATAAAATTGAGTCATCCCCTAATTTTCCACCCTTAGAGGTGGAATATTTTCATGAAATTTATATGGGACTACACCTTGAGGCATATTTAATTAAAAAAAGTTTTTTGAAATCTATCCACAACTGCCGGAAACATAATGAAACTATTTTAATTTTGTGTGGTTCCCATAAATAAAATGTGAAGATTATAAAAATTGTTTTGTACATTTGACATATTTTATCCGACTGTGGGTTACGAGGACCCCTCAGTTTCACCCGCGTCCCTCAGGAGCCACGCACTTTCCCGGGATAAAAATTAGCCTATGTGTTAATCCAGGGTATAAGCTACATTTCATACTAAATTTCATCTAAATCCGTTCAGCCGTTTAAGCGTGATGAAGTAACAAACATACACTCACACACACCCTTTTCCCTTACATACATATAAACTTTCGTCTTTATAATATTAGTGTGATTATTTTTGCTCACACTAATATTCAGTCAGCTCGTATTCAATAATTTTGTTTGCAGACGGGTTTTTGTATTTCTATAATAATTTTACTAGTTTCTATTTTGTTCTTTTTACGAATAATTTGGCTCTAATTTAACCTTTATGCTTGAGTCACATGCCCCTCCTTGTACTCATAAAGAAAATATACAAAAATAAACTAGAGTTGTAGTTCTACACGCACTTAGTATTTTTTTTTAATTCATTACCATCTTCATGATACAATGTTTAATCGATTGAATTAAAATTTTACAGCTTCCATAAGTAGTACATCAAACAGGACCTATAAGGCCCACTTGCACAGCTTTCTTAGCCCCGGTCTAGTGTCTAGTCTGGGATAAAAATTTAAGACAAGTAGGATAGAGATATACGAAGAGAGTAGCGCAAAAGTAAAAACAATATTTTTTGGACTAAGTATTTACTTTGTTTTGTTCATGCAAGTGGGCCTTAATGTAGTAGACACGCGCAAAAACTAAATAAACCATGTCTAAAATTCAAATCACCTACTTCTCCAAGATGAACGGCCTGCCTCTGTTGTCTCCTTTTAAATTCTGGTTTAAAATTTTCAATAGCCACTTACGGCTTTGAATTTTTCAACACCTACTTAGAGAGATGTACCGACGGACACCTGTCGTAAATAGGGAGAATGGGAGGAGGATAACGATTCGCTAGATGGGGTATTACTAAGAAGGAAACAAAACTAATTGCACCTGTTTTAATAACTACTACAGAATGAAACATTTATTTTTAGAAAAATGAAATACATAAAAGCCATCCATAGAAACAAATAATTATGATGCTAACCTAAACCTTGCTTAAAGGAAACCTAGTCGAACAAGCCGCTACTAGAAGGTAATTTTCTGAAAATACTGGCTGCATTGGCACGTTGTGTGGCATTGCTCAGTCTTTATAAGGGCAGTTATTTGTACATGTGTTGCTTCGACCAGAATAATCTACTACAAGAGTCAACTCTTGTAATAATACAACAGCTTCTAATAATGACGTTATTGTATTTTTCGCGCGTCTACGCTCGTTAATATGCGCCAGCTGTACGTGACACTACGTGCGATTAGTAACGAGCTTGTAAGCTCTTATACGTGCGAGCCACAAAGAATGCCTCGCTCGACTCAATAGGTACAAGTTCACGCGAACATGCTGATATACGCGCGTGCGCACGTTTTCTTTTGTATTGTTTGCGCATGTATGTGAGTATCACACGAGCGTTAAATTATGAGCTTATACCCGACGTAAATACGCCCCATCGTGACGGCCCTGATAGGTAATACAAGTACTAAAACCACACTAAAGCCCACTGTTTTTTACGTTTAAAAAAACACAAACTGGAAACCTTTTGTAGTCGATTAAAAATAAATAAATCAAAATGACGAATGCTGTATATTGCAGTTTTTTTTGCACTATATCAATCGTCTATTTTGTCTAGATTGAAAGTCGAATGGTGTCTATGAGGCGGAAACATGTCTAATTTCTTCCATACTAATAATATAAATATGAAAGTAACTATATATGTTTGTTAACTTTTCACAACTAAACAGCTGAACCGATCTTGATGAAATTTAGTATTGAGATGGTTTGAACCCTGGATAAGGACTTAGATTACTTCTGTCGCGATAAACTGTAGTCCGAGTGGACGAAGTCATGGGAAAAAGCTAATAGTTGTTTATGAAACAAGATGGAGCAGATTGGTAGTACTACAAAAACAAATATTTTACGTGGCAGCATTTATGTCGCCACAACACGAGTCGGGTGAGAACGCGCAGGACCCTTCCAGTAACAGTGTATCCTTAAAGACAGCGGGGTCGAGCCAGCAATCATCTAAAGTGTCTTCCCGCAGAGGTGGCGTTACTACGTTGCACGTGGCGTATGGTGGCATCCATACTTGAAGCCGGAATAAATTTAGAATGCCTACTTTTGTGTCGAAAAGCCAAAATAGGCTTCTATCTCAATAATTATCGGTCTTTTGGTGAACTAGCCCACTGCCATTTCAGATTTATAATTCTAAAGGCTATTTCGATAGCTTTGGTTCTCTGTTGGATCATCTCGTACCAGATTTGCGCTCTCAGAGAAACTCCGAGCCCTTTCCAAAGCAGGCTGAGCGACTTTGAATTGGTGAACTAGGCGTACCGTGAGAGTCCACGTCTCAACTCCGTATGTCATAACAGCTAAGACTGGGTCTGGTTCAAGACTTTCATCTTCAGGCATTGGGGAATTGACGACAAAAGACTCGACTATCTTTACTATCATTCAAACACCATTGATGTTAAATTATTCACCGTTATGTCTGTCTTAAAACAAGCTGGACTGTGCCTTGAATGTCAAACAATATGTAAGTTATGATATTGTTTTATAGGTACATATGGATAACAAAATATAATAAACAACTTAACAAATCTCACAAGAGTAACTGATTTGTCACTTTGGCAAATCCATACCAATATATAAAACTGAAACGTTGTCTGTTTGTTTGTTTGTTTGTTTATTTGTTTGGGGAGCTTTCACGCGATAACGGCTGGATGGATTTCGATAAAATTTGGAATGGAGAAAAACAATAAAACATTTAAAAAAAAAACAAAGCAAAAACATAGAATAAAACATAGAATTCTTTTTATCCCGGAAAATTGTAACTTTTTGTTTTTTTATTGTTGAAAACTAGAAAATGTTGATTACTCGCTGTAAGGAACGCTTGCCAAGGAAACTAAATAACAAGTCCATTAAAAAACATCAAGAGCTTTGATGCTATACCTTCTTTTGCATTGGTTTTTAATATCCTAGAAGAACATAGGATGTTTTTTTTCGCGATAAACTATAGTCCGCGCGGATGAAATCGCGAGCGGGAAAGCTAGTTATCTATATAATTAAACTAACACTGTTCTTACCAATGTTATAAAAATCTCAGCCCTTCGCCTAAACTACTACCTGTTATTACCACCTACCGGCCACTGATTAGCTGCAATTGTCACTGCACCATCGGTGGATATTCTGGAAGTGAGGTTGAATGAAACAACCTCAAGCCTCGTAGCGTGGTTTTCCACCAATGGTCTCGCGCTCAACCTGAGTTGAGTCATTAGGCCGAGTGACGAGGCCACTGGCTGTTTCAGTAGACAATACCACAATAGCACAAGTTAAGAATTCAACATTTCTAGGTTTTGAAATTGACAGGGCGCTGACCTGGGAGTTTCACGTTAATAAACTATGCGGGAAAGTAGGAAGTGCATGTTACGCGCTCAGCCGAGTGTCCCGGGTGGTGACCGTGGAGGTGGCGCGCGCTTGTTACTTTGCGACGATGCACTCGTTACTGCAGTACGGCGCTGAGCCCTAGGGGAGATGCTCAGAGTGGAATCGCGTCTTCCGCATGCAGAAGCGCGCTGTCAGAGCGATAGTAAAAGTACCGCAAGACATTTCCGTGAGACCCTATTTCAACTTGGAATCCTGACCCTACCTGTCATTGTGATCCTTCAGGTGGTAGTGTACGCAAGCACCAATATTGCTTCTTATAGGAGCCACTGTGACATGCATTCTTACAATACGCGTAACGCGAACAAGCTCGCAGCAGTACTGCGCTCCCTTGTCAAGTCTAGTAAGCTTAAACAAAAAATAACAATGTTTTTTTTGTATAATATGTTTATATATTAAATTAATTCATTGAAATATGAAAAAGGTTTTTAAGTATATGACTTAAAAGCCTTTTTCACATGAAGTCACTTTTGAGTTCTGGCATGGTTATAAAGTTGTTACTGGAACTGGTATAAAGGTAAGTAATAACTACGCCTAAAAACCCAAGAATGTACGGCAAACATAGTTATGAGACCTTTACAATCGTAAGTTAGTCGATCTCGGCCGGGACAAATATTTCTGCACATAAATAATGTTCTTGAGTGTACTCCTTACACTAACTACGACCCACGGCTTTGGCCGCGTGCTCATTTTTTCTAGGGAAAAGTATCCTGTGTGTCCAGTACCAAAAGTAATAGAGTATAATACTATACCAAATTTCTTTCAGATATTAAATATATTTTTCTCGATTGCTCCGCTTCTACTTCTTGGAATAGGATAGAAAGTACACCAGATTTTAAATCAAAACCCAAACAGTCCAAAAATTAAAACACTATTGCAATCGGTCCAGTAGTTTTCACTTGGTGCTCATTCGTGGTGGTTGTCTGCCTATGTATACTGACACATACATAGGCAGACAACCAGACAAACATCATTTTCAAAAATGGTATATTCTTGATCTGTAACTTATTTGAATTACCCTAAAGCATTTTTAAATCATTTTTTTCTGCAAACTTTTTTACATACTGCATTAGATGTGGATTGATTCCGTTTGAATCCTTTGGGTAAGAAAACGAAATGTACGTCGTAATTCTTTCTTTTCTTTCTATTAAACACTGACACAAATAATTTTCTAAGGGTCACATCCAGCAATACTTTACCTCAACCTTTTCAAGTCGAATATTGAAACTTCCGGCGCTTGTGACAGCACTTAAAAATGATTTTCAAAAGACATTTATTGAGAACCACAGTTCAGAATACGTTGAGAGATGAAAAGGGAGTTAACAATTAAAACGGAAAAACATTTTGTAAGGAGAAGTTAAAATGTCTTGAGAGGGGAAGCGATGTCTGGCATTGTGAACGTGAATGTGAATTGACATTTAGAAAAAGCGTCATTTTTTATATGGTTGATACATTGCGTAACTCAACTATTTACAAACATGGTCTGTACGGTGACAGTTTAAGCACAGAATACGTAATAACAGTTTAAGTTAAATTCTCTGTCAAGAGCATGTCAAACGAAAGACGATTCAAATTTTGATGCTTTCAAGCAGTTTTTTATTCAGTTTTATAATCGTTATTTAGGGTCCTGAAGCCTTAAAAACTTGGTCGCGGAGATGATCGCGAATTCAAATTGTGATGGTAAATGTCTGCATCAGACTTGTTATTAGTATGAGCTAAATGATAAATTGAATATATTTATTACGATGTGTACTGACGTTTAATATAGAGCAGGACGTGATTTCTTAAACTTGTGCGTGTGAAGAGTGTAAGGGTGTGGTGGTGTGTGTTACTTAGAGTGTGTCCGTGTGCTGTACTAAATAAAGTTTTGACAAACGTTAGCTGAATCTAGCCGCTCCATACGAGGTTAGTGACAGCTTGTTTGGCTACTCAACATTTCTTCACCAAGTTTTGGAAGCCAGTACTATTTAGAAAAGAGTTGGAATAAACATTCCTCCTAAAGTTTTGATTAAAATCCGAAATCTTGGAAATTTTGGGAGTGAACTAGAATCGATACTCGGTTCTAGAATTAAAATAAAACTGGAAAGCATAACTCCTTTACTTTGAATTGCTATTTACTATCGGGCACGAGACACTAAGTCCAAGCATTCTTAATTTAACAGATTAATATTATAAATGCCTCTTTCTTTCTGTTTGTTACATAACGCACGACTAAATGGCCGAACCGATTTAGATGAAATTTAAGAAGGAAATAGTTCCCATGAGAAAGATTTTGTTTTACTTTTTATTCAGGAAAAATGACAACGAAGCTAATAAGTAAAAAATAACTTTCTTGTCGACACTATTCCCTTTATGGGGTACTACGAGTAGCTTTCCCGCCCGCGACTACGTCCGCGCGGGCTACTGTTTATCGCGAAAAAAAACATCTTATATTCTTCTAGGATATTAAAAACCAATGCAAAAGTAGGTATAGCACCAATGCTCTTGAAGTTTTTTGACAGACTTGTTTTTTCGTTTCCATGGCAACCGTTCCTAACAGCGAGTAATCAACTATTTTACTTGGAAACTTTTGCCGTGCAAACTTAAAATAAAAAGTATTCAATGTTTTATTCAAGGGTATAAGCTATCTTCATTCCAAATTTCATCAAAATCCATCCAGCCGTTATCACGTGAAAGCTCCCCAAACAAACAAACAAACAAACAACGGTTCACTTTTATATATTGGTATGGATTGTCATCTTTATTAAACAGTTAGGAGTCCTAGTCGTCACTTTCGTTAATTCGACGCTATTATTAGTCACAATCCACTTTTAAAAACGAGTGCTCGTTTGACAAAGTATTATATAAAGACTGTACTAAAAACCAAATTCCAAAAAACCAACAAGAAAACCTACATCCTCAAATCCTACATTTTAAAAACACACACACATATGTGTATACCGAAAAAGCGTAGATAGATAGATAGATAGATAGATAATACTTTATTGTACACTAGTTTTCAAAAATGTACAACACATAGAAACAATCTTATAACTAAAGTACAACGGGCGGACTTATCGCGAAAAGCGATCTCTTCCAGTCAACATTTGGATGGAAATAAATAATGGAGCGAGAGAGGATGGCGGTGTAAACAATTAAAGCTAATATATATATATTGAAATAGTAATAATTATGAAATAAGTAATTAGCGTATTGCTATCAATAAAGTAAGAGTACCCTCATAAAATAAAATATAGCACTTTGACAGGTTAAAATTTAAAAATTACAATTCACCTGGGGCTTGATTGTAATTACCGCAGACGGCAGTGAATTGGCTTCTTTTAAATTTAAGTTGGCGAGACTTTTTGAATATTTTAATTTGGATTTTATTGAAGTGAGAGAGTAAATTATTACAGACATTATTTGGGTAAGCTACGACTACGGCGATGAAAAGCAAGGTTTATGTGTTTTAAAGTATATTAAGTAAAGTTTTCACATTTTTTAAGCAAGTTTGCTTGTTTGCCGTATGAGGTAGTGTGGCTTTTGGTGTCAGAGGGTGTCAGGCCACCTAAGGGCCTTTTACACATCTTAGCGAATAATGTTAATCAACAGCAGCCGGGACCGACAGCGACAGCGAGCCTTCCGAAGAACTAAGCATTTTTAAATTTTTCTTTTGATAGATTTGTAGAACCCGCAGCTTCCAGACACCGGGAATAAGTCAATTAAAACTAGTGAGACCGTGCGCGTACAAACTTTTTTGCAAACAATCTAGCGGTGCACAGTAGCGCCATCTAGTTACCTTATTATACAACTAACATTAATAACCATAGTTTTCCAATCCCTACCTAGTAGGTAAAGGGCTGATTCCACTGGTAGAAACCTGAAGTGAGAAACATACTGCATTATGAGGAGCTATTCTGCTCATCACGCCGAAGATCTTCATCTGATCTTCACCGATTTTTAAAATACCAATTTCAAGTTACTACATTTCAAATAAAAATCCATCGATATTGGATTTAATAAGGCGGAGATATTCAGTAGCCCATTTTTTAACCTTTTTTGGGGGGAGTACCCCTCTAATCAAAAATCCCTGACGATATTTTTTTTCTAAAAATTCGCTTAACTTGTATATCAAGTTTCGTCTAGATCGGTTAAGAAATGCGACCTGTAGAGGAGAACAGATATGCGGACATCCGAAAACATTTTTTCCCAAGCTGAAACGGAGACGCTTCGCTTGCACTTCGCGCTCGCTCGGTATATTTATGCAGTAATGAATGCCATGGTGAAACTTAGAGAGGTGTCTCACAACTAAACGCGTATACTTGTTTCGTATCAAGTCGTTAATCGTTCGTTAATCGTTCGTTAATAGTTCGTTTCATTAACGTTCGAAGAGATTCTAGTCAAGACCCAACTCTGAGTGCAGCAACCGTGTCATGGTAAGACTTAAAATCGGCTGTCATAATAAAATGCGTACACATTATTTCGTATCTGTGCTGTTAACCATTGAAGAGTTCCTTTATCTGGAGCTAATCGTTGATGTCAATTCAGATCAAGCTGACCACAAAAATGCATTGTCATTGGAACTGAACCAACATGCGAAAATTCAATTCCGTAGGATAAGAGGAAGTGGTTTTCATTCAGATGGCAAGGGTTTTAATTAAGATTGCAAGGGTTTTAATTCAGATTGCAAGATTTGACCTAATTACATACAAACATTGCAAGTTAAATAATAGATATTAAAAACATTGCAAGTTAAATAAAAGCTTTAAAACGAAAAATTACCTCCCAGACAGAAAACTTCCACAAAATATGAAGTAGATAGCATTATAGGCCCTCCGATGTGATCGCACCTGGCGAACCGTTAGGTCATTTCACTTACGCCATTGTATCGGCATTTTACTCGAACTTAACTAATAGCAACGTAGAAATACAGTGCAGTAGGTATATGGCGTTGTGAACCTTCATACAAAATGGTAAACAATTTCTGCAAAATGAATAATCTCTGGTGAGAATCAAACGTAGATCTTTTATTATGACACCTTCATATTCCTCGTTGTTCTGCTGTTAGTGAAAAGCATACGTTTATTTTTTAAAACAATCTTTTAAGAAAGGTGGCTAAAAATGAGCCGAAAAATGTGCTCATCAAATACTAGAACTTTTAATAGCGCGGGAAGACTGTGCTATCAGTGAACTAAATACGAATAGCAACTTTTTTTAACACTGGAACGTACTGTATATAACTGAGCAGGGACAGACGCTCGCGACGGTACTTTAGTTCATGACGTGCTGACGGCACATTAGTTCGCAACGGCACTTTCGCGAAAGTTTTTTCACAAATGTTCGAGTCGAGTAAGCATTGTCTTGCGTACTGTTACACTGCGCATATTGCTGACCTAAGGGATAACCCCCAATAACCATTCAATTCACTGTCAGCAATATGCAAAGGTATATAATCCGCGGTTGGTATTCGAGGCTTTTTTCCTTAATCGCTCTCTGAAGCCACCTGACTATGGACCCGGTCTTAGGCCTGCCGGTCAGCTTGGACTAAGTATAGTCAGGTGGAACCTCTGCCCAAATAGACAGAAGTGCAGCAACAATTACAGTATCGTAATTGTTGTGTTAGTTGTTAAGACTTGTTGAAGTAAAATAAAAATAAATGTTAGTGTGTGCCCGAAAAGTTGTTTTTTTTTAAGATCAACTAATAGGCCCACACAATATTTGGTGTCAGAATCATCGGCCAAGGGATCTAGTCCCTTGGCCGCCCTTCCCTGACGAGGTCGTCCTTCTTCAAACAAGTCACTGCTGCCCCTGCCGCCTGCTGTCTACTGCCACCCTGTCCTTCTGGAGGACCTGGTGCTGTTCAGCTGCCTGTCACCGCTGCTGCATGAGCTCCGCTGTGCTTGAAGCTTTCTGCCCGAGTGCCGAGCCAGCTCAGCCCCACCACCACCAGCTCCACTGTTTCTGGTCTTCGACCAGACGCCGAGCATACCCGCCTGCTGCCCGAGCTCCATCTGCCCTTGGTCACGACGGACCGAGAGCCGAGCCATCATCAGCCAAGCAGAATCCAAGACGAGTCGACCCGGTGGACAACAAAGTTCATCGCTCCGTGCCAGACCCGCCGCACGCTACCCGAAAACGCTGACGCGCAACTACGTGTCTGATGCCGACCTACTTAATCGCATTCTTGTGAGTGACTTTTGTACATTTTATAATCGTTATATTGCTATTTCTTGTGTCAGTAATTATCATTGCAAACAATAATGTCTGTAGATAAAACTAAAGTAGAGAGGCTCTCTCTACCTAACCAGGCAATAATGGAAAACATTCAATTCAATGTCCTGATGAAGTTTATCAAATCTTTCGATGGAGAAAGACAAAAACTGCGATAATGCGATAAACCAAAAACTATCTCCTTTCATTAAAAACTGCGATAATGCGATAAACCTAGCTTCAATTTCCCAAACAGACTTACTGTTTAAATTCATATTGTCGCAATTAGAAGGCAAAGCCGAATTGGCTTGTTCCCTTAAGGTTTTTGATAACTGGCAAGACCTGAAATTATTTCTGAAGGCTACATTTGGTGAAACAAAACATAGAGATCACCTCTTGTTAGACCTTCAAAATTGTAAAATTATATCATCAGAGTCGGTTTCACAGTACAGCCTTCGATTAGAAACTTGCCTAACTCGCCTACAAACTGACAATGCCCATTCCACACGCGAACAAGACGAACTGAAAGGTCGTACAGCCAGTACTGAAGACTTAGCCTTACATACCTTCCTACTAGGTCTCCCAAGCCATATCTCCACTTACGACATATCAGAATGTCGTAAGCGCCAATATAACAATAATGCACGTCAAAGACTACAACCGAACTCTACTCAGTCTCAAAATAAAGTCCATTATTATAACGAAGTTTCCGACGACTATAAATCAGATAGTGATTTAAACTAGAGAAGATTCCGGTTGCACGTCGTCCGGAATCATCTACACAAACCGACGTGACATACAACAGATCAATTAATGAATTTATTTCCATGTCCTCTGTATCCGCTAACCCTAATCTTCTTTTCAGAAATTCTATCTCGACACAACCTAAACCAGACTTGACTCAATCTCGTACTTATTCGACTCAATCTCTTACTAACTCGACTCAATCTCATACTAACTCGACTCGAAAAATCCGTCTCTATCGTCTCAGTCGTTTAAATTGACTCAATCTCATAAGAAACTGTCTCCATCGCCTCAATCGTCTCAATCGTCTCAATCGCCTCAATCGTCTCTATCGCCTCAATCGTCTCAATCGCGTCAATTGCCTCAATCGTCTCAATTGTCTCAAGCGCCTCAATCGTCTCAATCGTCTCTATCGTCTCAATCGTCTCAATCGTCTCAATCCTGTCAATTGTCTCAATCGTCTCAATCGTCTCAATCCTGTCAATTGTCTCAATCGTCTCAATCGTCTCAATCCTGTCAATTGTCTCAATCGTCTCAATCGTCTCAAACGTCTCAATCGTCTCAATCGCCTCAGTCGCCTCAATCGTCTGTATCGCTTCAATCGTCTCAATCGCCTCAATCGTCTCAATCGCTTCAATCACCTCAATCGCCTCGATCGTTTCAATCGTCTCAATTGCCTCAATCGTCTCAATTGCCCCAATCGCATCAATCGTCTCAATCGTCTCAATTGACTCAATCGTCTCAATCGCCTCAATCGAAAATTATAAACTCTTCTAAATCCCCGAACCGTAAACAAACTCTACACACAAGTCTACCAAGTCCACTGAATCTTCTAAGTCAAATAAATCTATCAAGTATTCTAAGTTTACCAAACCCACTGAATCTTCTAAATACAAGCATTCAAACTTGCATTCAAAGCCTAACATCCAGTCTCATCACCCTATCCAGATCATATCAAGCTGTTTACGAAATCAAATATAACAAGAAGGTCCATCTACCTCATGTATATGTCAGATCTCAGTACTCCGATAAGCCACTGGTGCTCTTAGTGGACTCTAGTGCTGCTATATCTCTTATAAAAAAGTCTTCCTTGCAAGCCGAACCAGAATTGATACCAAAGGTGATCAAATTCAAAGGCATTGATAAAAAGGCTGACTATATTGAAAGTTTTGAACAGTTCAAATTTGATATCAATTTCTCAGATCACACCATCCTCGGTGTTTTTAATTTGATACCAGACTCCATCGACATAAACTTTGATGGAATCATTGGTAGCGACTTTATGAAATCTGTAAATGCAAAAATTTACTATGAGAGTAACGTTCTAAGTATTGGCAATCACTCCTTACTCCTACATTTCACAAATCCTGAATATACTATTTCTGCTCGATCTGAAACCATTATCGAATGCAATGTTTCTAATCCCAAAGTGTCCATTGGTTTCGTTGAAAAACTTGAAATCCAAGAAGGTGTTTTCATATCAAACTACCTTGTCTCAGTCAAGCCAAATAATCATGTTAATGTCTCAGTTCTCAATACCACTGAGTCTGACGTCATAATAAAATCTCTTAGTGTCGAGCTCAATCCTTGTGATCTCCCTGATGTGACTCAAATTGGCCATATTGGTCCTGTTTCTCAATCTCCCAATAGAATCAGTAGAGTTAAAGAACAAATCAGATCTGTCCATCTCAATGCTGAAGAGTCCCGAGTATTACACAATCTATGCACGGAATACTCTGACCTTTTTCACCTTGATTCTTTAACATGTACCAAGCCATATCGATATCCTGAAGTTCACAAATTTAAAAAATGCTTGATCAGAAGATTATTAAGCCATCCAATTCTCCATGGTCCTCCCCCATCTGGGTAGTTCCCAAAAAACAAGACGCTTCCGGCCAAAAGAAATGGCGTATCGTAATCGATTATAGGAAGCTCAACGACGTTACGATAGGTGATGCATATCCTATTCCTAATATCAACGAAATCCTTGACCAGCTAGGACACAGCAAGTACTTTTCCACTCTTGATTTAGCCTCTGGCTTCCACCAGATTAAGATGAATGAAGCTGACGCAGCGAAAACGGCTTTCTCTGTCCCTAATGGCCATTTTGAATACACCAGAATGCCATTTGGTCTGAAAAATGCGCCTGCAACCTTTCAAAGACTGATGAATACAGTCCTCTCAGGTCTCCAGGGCTTACTCTGTTTTATATATCTTGAAAACGTCATCATATAAAGTCACAATCTGTCCTCCCACGTCGAAAAGCTGGAGCTTGTTTTCAAAGCCCTAAGACAACATAACCTCAAACTCCAACCAGATAAATGCGAATTTCTCCGTCGTCAGGTCGCTTATCTTGGTCATACTAATACTGACAAAGGCGTCTCTCCCAATCCGGATAAATTTAAAGCTGTTGCCTCCTACCCTGTCCCCAAAAATCTGAAACACATCAAAGCGTTTTTTGGCCTTGTAGGCTATTATCGGAAATTCATAAAAGACTTCCAAAATTACCAAACCTCTGATTTCTCTCCTAAAGAAAGACTCTAAATTCATCTGGTCCAAAGATCAAATTCAAGCATTTGATACTCTTAAATCCTTATTGACTAGTGCTCCTATACTCCAATACCCTGATTTCTCCAAAGAATTCATCCTCACCACCGATGCATCCAATCATGCCATAGGCGCTGTCCTTTCACAAGGTGAAATAGGTAAAGACCTTCCCATTGTCTATGCCTCGCGAATCTTAAATAGTGCTGAAGGAAACTACAGTACTACAGAGAAAGAACTCTTAGGTATAATTTATGGTGTTAAAACATTCAGACCCTATATCTACGGTAGGAAGTTCAAAATTGTCACGGACCATCGTCTTCTTGTTTGGTTGTTCAATTGCAAAGACCCAAGTAGTAAACTTGTTCGCTGGAGACTAAAACTCGAAGAGTTCGACTACGAAATCTTATACAAACCAGGTCGAATAAACTCAAACGCTGACGGTTTGTTTCGTCCTCCAATCAACGCCATCGACGACATTGACGTTAATTTAACTATTAACCTGACCTATGAATCTTTCCTAAAGTCCCGTTCCAGTCCTATTGCATCTGATATTCAAATCGTTGAACATAATCAAAGTCTCTTAAAAACTTCATGTTCTGCTATTGCCTATCCAACTTCCATAGATCTCGATAGTTCAAATCTTTATTGTGAAGACATTCTTGAACTTCTAGAAGACAAAGAAGACTTCATAATGTCTGAATAGGAACTAAACCGTGTTAAAGTTTCCAAAGTCAACAATAAAACTTTCTTGCATCTCTTTACGAAAGTACATCATTTCGACTCTGCATCTTACAAAGATGTTTTTACTGTTCTCAAAGAACTACGTAATCAACTGATAATTTTCTATCCCAATGTCAAAGAAGTTTCTATATCAGATTTTACCAATCCCTTCGATAAACTGAAATTCATCCTCATTTACGAAATAATTACTTACCTCTTTAACAAGACTAATATCAAGATCAACCTTTACCATAATAAGGTCATATATCCTTCTCCAAACGAAATCCCTACCCTAGACAATCACGACTCTCTTATCGGTGGTCATGTAGGTACAGCCCGTATATACAATAAACTTAAAGATTTGTACTACTGGAAGAACATGAGATCCAAAGTTGAGTCCTATGTTAAACATTGTTCTCAGTGTCAACAAAATAAAGCTTTAAGTAGTAGCTACTAATAGAGCTCCCATGGAAATAACTTCCACATCTCAAGAACCCCTTCAAAGAATTGCTACTGATATCGTTGGTCCATTACCAGAATCTGGCTCTGAAAAGTACAGGTACATCGTTACTTTTCAAGATGACCTAACTAAGTACTCAATGGCCTATCCTATTGTTCATTCTACCGCCAAACAAACTTCCAACTGTCTCATCAAATTCATTTCCCATTTTGGTATTCCAAAAATTCTCCTGTCTGATCAAGGTGTCCACTTCATTGCAGAAGTTTACAAGCAGATCACGTCTCTCTCTCTAAGATAAAACATCTTTTTTTATCTCCCTACCATCCTCAAACGAATGGTGCTCTTGAAAGGAGCCATGCTACTCTCAAGGAATACCTAAAATCCAACGTCAACGAGAACCAAAACGATTGGCACAAGTTCCTTCCTACTGCTCTTATATCCTACAATTCAAACGTCCATTTTTCGACTCACTTTACTCCCCACGAACTATTATTTGGTTGCAAACCTCATATCACAAGTTCAATATACAACATTTCCCCTGACGTCACTTACCCCGATTTCATCAAGAACTTGAAACACAAACTCACTATATCCCGAAACTTAGCTCGAGAAAACATTCTTAGAAGTAAAGAAAAGTCAAAATCATACTACGACAAACATACCCGCAAAGTATCATACGATGTTGGAGAAATGGTTTAAGTGAAATGGCATCATAGGCTGCGTAAAGCATTATCACCAGTCTGGAAAGGCCCGTACAGAATCGTCAAAGTTCACAATAATCATAACGTCACGATCCTCATTAACCGTAAACACATGCGCTACCATTTCGATGAGATCAAGCTTGCTCATGAACATTCTCATGCAGGGCCCTCGCGCCAGGAATAATGACCTATCCATTAAACCTGACGACTCCGATCACCAATAGCCCTGGTCTCTACTTCGACCTCATCGGAACAGTAAAATATCATAACGATTTCTACAATGTCATAACCTTCTCCGATGTTTCATATTTCAAACCACACCTCGACATTCTCAAATCCAATCTAGATACTTCTAAATTAATTTGCTCAACTTATCCTTCATACCAAATGCGTTCAGACTGCAATAACATTTTAAGTCCCTTAGAAACCATGCTTAATACTGTGACTAACAATTTCTTCTCTCTGTCTCATTTAACGACTACTAATTCTACCAGATTTATAAGAGCCACATGGTTTGGTTTCGGTGGTCCAATCCTAAAACAGTTGTTTGGTTCTCTTGATGTCTTCATCAAGAGAACCAAACAACTGTTTTAGGATAAATGTTTGATGCCAAATCATTCACTGATGCCATTAATAGTGTCCAAGATGATCAAGAACACTTGGTTTGTCTTATGAAAGATAACATTCACGTCATCTCATCAACCATTACCACATTTAATCAAACTGTGACGAGGTCCAAACCTCTTTCATAATAATACTCTTTTGATATCTAAATTCTTTCATAATCCATTTCTTTTCATTTTGATAGTTGATTATTGATTCTATAGACAAATAACCTGTCATTACAGTATATGGATTTTTAGCAAACCCGAAATTATTATAAAATACCAATAATAAGATTATTACAACTGGACTCTTTTAAAATACATAAAATAATACCTTCGTAAGTGGTCGTTTTCATCCATATTGTAGCACCACGAAAAAGTCTATGCACCTGTTGTTCCTGTAATTCTGTTGTCCTCTGAGGCTTGGTCCCTGGGCTGGTGGAGCAAGCCCAAACCCTGGGACCGCCTCGTGACAAAACCATAAATAAACTCAACGATAACGAGTTAACTCTTAACAACAATATGGAAAAGCTCAATAAAATCTTAGAAACGATATCTGAAAATACTAATAAATTAGAAATTAATACTCATCTTGCAATGAAGTTTAGTGCTCTTGAAAGCTCACATGTGATCCTAAACTCTAATCTTAAGGATCTAATCGATGCTATTCTATTTGGTAAAATAAATATTGTCCATCCATCGATTCTAAGTCCCATTCAGCTATTCCATGAATTGTCTTCTAATTCCAACAATATGAATCGTAACTTTCCTGTCTCAGTTTCCATTGACAACATTCACCCTTATCTTGATATCGCAGATGTCGCATCTTTTGCTGTTGATAATAAAATCGTATTTGTTATAAAAAATCCCTTAGTTTCACTAACCGAATATAATCTATTTCATGTCTATGCTCTTCCAACTCCACATGATGTTCTAAATCCAAATACCTTTGCAATGATAAGTCCAAACACAAAGTTTTTAGCAATAACTGACGATAAATTAACGTATTCTATGTCCAGTGACTTAAGTGAGTGTAAAGTGATCCTTAATAATTACTATGTGTGTAAACTGAACAATATTGAATCTAGCGTCTCTAACCCTACTTGTGAAGTGTCTATCATAACAGAACACATACGTGAAATTCCCAGTTCTTGTAATTATAAACTAATTTTAGGTAGCATAGATATATGGCAAAAGATAACCAATAATAGATGGTTATATGTACAGTCTGATATAACTAAACTAACTGTTAAATGTAAAGAGTATATCCACGACTACGATATAGTTGGTTCAGGTATTCTTACAGTTCCTAAAAATTGCAAGGCGTATCATAAACTACTATAATTTCTTCCTTCAAATGAATTTACGTTAAGTATACATTTACCTTCTCCTAACTTCAATATAATCGAGGATGACTGCTGCTCTAGACAAAAATTGAATAAAAGCATTCCATTTCTTACTCCAGTAAAATTATCGCATATCAATCTGGATTCACTGCAGTACGCCTCCCATAAACTTGATCAAAGTGTTGACGAATTAGATAAAATTCAGAACCAACCATATCATATAACTTATGGATATTACTTTAGTTTCTTTACAACTCTCCTTTCCATTTCTGTATTTTCCTATATTATGTACAAATTATATCGTTGCTTTTGTACAAGTAACGACGCGAAAGCTAACTGTTGCATTCAAATATTCAACAGTTGCAATACTAAGTCGAATACAAGAGTCAAAAGTAAAACTAGTATTGAAATGACAGATGTTGAACTCAGTTCTGAAGATTCATCACCATATCCTAAATCTTTCAGAAGAAATCTAAACTTGTAAATTTAATTAACTAATTCCTAATCTTAATTTCTATTACTTAGTTCTAGATCGTAAACTTATTTCCTAATCCTTAATCCTAATTACTAAATCTTAATCCTAAATCCTTATTCAAGATTTATTTACTAAGTTCTATTTCTTTTTACACATTTTATACAATGTCCTAATATTAATTATTTTCTAAGTCAAATAAATTGTCTAACCTGTTTTACATGTTTCAGTAATTAATGTAAAATGTTCATGTTGGTTGTTATGTTTAACTGTGTACTCCACTGCTATTGTGTTTTGTCTAATTTTATCCTTGTGTTTATTGTAACCATTACTGCTACTTCTGTATATTGTATTCTATTTTGTTTTCTATATTGTACTACGTTCTGGTTTCTGCACTTCAGTCGTCTTTATATTTTGTTTTCCATTTCAAGTCAATTACACCTTCTTTTCAATTTCTACCTAGCTCCTCCATTTCTACTCACATCCTTATTTTATTTTGGATGTTCCGTTTTAAAGGAGGAAGGTGTTACACTGCGCATATTGCTGACCTAAGGGATAACCCCCAATAACCATTCAATTCACTGTCAGCAATATGCAAAGGTATATAATCCGCGGTTTATAGTATTCAACAACAATTACAGTATCGTAATTGTTGTGTTAGTTGTTAAGACTTGTTGAAGTAAAATAAAAATAAATGTTAGTGTGTGCCCGAAAAGTTGTTTTTTTTTTAAGATCAACTAATAGGCCCACACAACAGTACGTACTGAGTTCCCGGGCGCGCTTCCTGGCGAGGTACTCCGGGCTGATCTTGTCGACGCGCGGGCAGCCGCGCTTGCGCTTCGCCCCTCCCTCCGGCGCCGGCCCGCGCGCCTCCGCCGCTGCCGTCATACACATGCTACAGCCATGTGACCTACTAACGCTGAGCTGACCGTACTACAGTTCCTGAACCTTGTACTATTATTTATTCTGTGGCAGGGATCAATATCAAGTACATAACTCCGTTCTGTATCAAGTTCTTGTACTGCACTACACTGTACCCTTATTGAGCTATCATCTTAAGAGGCCTGCTCTGTAGGGCGAAACAAAAATTACTTAAATTGGGACTCAATGAAGCAAAACACGGGCCTTGTTTGCTAGACCCTTGGCTGGTAACGAGGCAGTTACACTTAGGGACAAGATGTAGGAAAAATAAGTACAGTGCGTGGCTAATAATATGGTATGCGGGGAACTTCTACTGCTTCTGGAACTTATAAACTGGCTTACTAGCTTTACTTTGCTTCCTTATTAGTTTTTATTTTGGTGCTCGCTCAGAGTAAATATTACTAAAGTGCTTGAGATTATTCTCCTTGGATAAACCAATATTAATTCAGTAGGTACATTGATATCGCACATATACATAAAGTACATTACATTACATTGGTACACGTTAATATTGATATTGCACGCTGATAACTTCGGCTTCTTCTGGTGCTGAGAACTTATGTTCTCTTTGTGCTAAGAACTTGTTTTTCTTTGTTTAGGATAAATTAAGTGCGAGTGGCTTTTAGATGTGGCATGTAGAACTTTTTCTAGTTGTAAGATTAATTAAGAAGGTACTTTACGTGACTGTTTTTTCTATTGAGATAGATGCATATAGATATTATGTATTAGTTTCACCATTGTCCAACGCATTTTTTTATTCTATTAAAATTTTATTTGTGTCACAGAAACATTTTAGTGCTTTGCAAGTGGCAAAATTAATACTTTGCAAAGAGAATAGTTATAGATAGATACACAACTTTTTTAACCTTAAAATAGTACAATCGGCGGCCTTATCAATAAGTAGCGATTTCTTCCTCTGTGTTGTTATCATTATCTTCTAATGTCATCTTCTCGTTTTGTTGTGTACTCGCAGTGAAAATACGAGATTCTCTAGACTGACAGCTCTTCTAACTGAGTCTCAAATCTTTTTTTCGTCCCGGTGTGTGTATCTGTTAATGCTGGGAACTGCAGGTTCCTTACACGGGTCCAGAGATGACTGAACGAATGGACACCCCATTTCACTAACTACGCGACTGTAGCATGCCTAGACGAACAAAATTATGCTTATCAATACCTATAATTATGTATGTCAAAATAAGACGCTGATACAACGCTCCAACACTTGAGCGGATCTATAAATACCTAGATTCTGATATCAACCATTTAAATCAAAATGTTTGTTGATATATTATGCTCCTGTTACTTCCAAGTCTCGTCATCAGTATCATCATCATCATCATCATCAGCTGGTACACACAGCTACACCCAGGCCTTCCCACAGAACGCTACAACGACGAGCGATACGAGCGGTTTTCCGCTGTGCGCCACCAGCGGCTCCCCGCCACCAGTCGGCGGCCCCACTCGCGGAGGGCCGAACTTCACTCCGTCTTCCAATCTATCGGGAATCTTTCTGTCGCAACTGTTATGAGTTCAACTACCTATAAAGCGTGCCCATTGCCACTTCGATTACTAGACGTTTGGGTTGTTTATAAAGAGGTGGATCGCTGTATCGTTGAAAAAATCCTTTGTTACAAAATCACCCGTTCAAACATAATCTAAATAAATTCGTCAAACCGGAAGCCATTCCAACTCCAATTTCAAAGATGCAGCCATCCGGAAAGGAATACCGTACTTCCGCGTTTTTCTTACAAAGGTGACGTCACAGAAAGAATAATATTTCGTTGCTCCTTAGAATCTTGCCAACGTTTTCTAAGGACACTTTGTATTCTCTTCGTCTTGGAAAAAAAAAGTGTCCTATTTACTTTAGGTTGTGGTTTTCTTTGGGATTTTTGTTTCTTTATTTAAGATTTCCTTTAAGTCAAAAATAAATGTATCAAAGAGTGATTTTGGTGGAACAGTACCCTGCCCATTCCACATCTCGTCTACTTTGCGAATAATAAATACTAGTAAATATAACATTTACCCGCTACACGGAGAGTTATAATGCAGGGGTGAGCCCTGCATTAGAATGTATTAGAACTCCTCGTGTCGTGCGAGGCACTGACACACACCACCACACCACAAACATTCCAGACCTGAGAACAAACATTTATGCTCATCACACAAATGTATCCGCCGGCCAGGATTTGAACCCGGGACAAGAAGGCAGGTGAACGGACAACTGCGCCAAAGAGTCGTCAATAGCCTATTTATTACGTAGGTTTGGATTTGCTATCGCACAAAACTGTGATACACTTCACATGGTGTGTTCGCATTATCTGTGTATTTTGATTAACAAAAAAGGATAAAGTGAACAAAGCTTCAAGGAAGACATCTTCTGTAATAATGTAAACAGCCTAGTCCTCATACATTCAAGCACATGAGGCATTTATCAACTCACTAAGTAATTTTGTTGAAAATTTGACATTTTCTCTCTCTCTCTCTCTCTCTCTCTCTCTCTCTCTCTCTCTCTCTCTCTCTCTCTATAAGTATCTATCAATCTATGTACGTCTTTGATTAACTAAATACATGTTCATTAATTTTATTCGCACTGTGCACTGTGGGTATAATACCAGTATCACCATCGCTCTAACACACTAGTACTTTGTGTAAAATCCTTACAAAAGTCACAGTAGATATAAAGACTATGTATGAACTTGTATCACGATGGTTCGTATCTTAGTATATTTTAGTTACAACCAAATGTACTAGATGGCGCTGTTATCGCCAGCCGTAATCCTGCATCGCGGTTACGATATTTTCCGTTAGCTCAGCTAAGCAAGTTGGCGGGACTTTTGAATGTACATTTTGAATAACTGTGACACAAAGTTGTTTGATTGAATCACACCTCAGTGAATCATCCTTGGGACCGTTTTGGAACACCGGAAGAGGTTGTTCAGACTATATCTGGAAAGACTATGGGTGCATTCCGAGACGCGCAAAAGTCGATATTATCATGCTAAAACGCGTACCGAGTCATCGCGAGCGCAACAACGTCTCAATTGACACTTACTCCGAGCCCTCGACGTCAGGCGAGGGGTGATAATCCGATAATTTGACATATTTCTGTAGAATTCTGAACGCTTATTACATTTTGGATTAGACAAGTATTAATCTATAGTGAAAACACGAAATATTATGTAAATAAAATGTCGGATTATAGGTTTTTATACAGTACTAGTTTTTTTTCTGGTCTAATACGAGTATAAGGATCTTATGTGTTATTCTAGAACATAAGTACCTATACCAATATCATCAAACTTTGTTCGGATGTTTTTTTTATCAATTGCTCGACTTCTACTCATCCGATTGAGATACCATGTACACAGTGGCGGATTTGCCCTAAGGCCCAGTAGGCCCGGGCCTAGGGCAGCCAAATATTAGGGGCGGCCAATCGTGCCGAAAAATTCACTGATGTGAACAAGAAATAACTCAAAGTACCTAAATAATCAAAAGGCTCGCGCACATTGTGGCGGGCCGCACTGCACCGCATCGTATAACAATAATCTTCCTAAATCACTTTCGTACATATATTTATAAAATATAGATATCTTACATATGTACAATTTAATGTATAATAAAATATGAAGTGAAGTAATTATTTCGTATAGTAGGAACCAATCTTAGTGGCGGCTGTGAACCGCGCTGCGAGTGTGACTTCGCGCTGGTACAGTAAGGTTCGCAATTATTAACGTATTTTTTTACTACCTACTTGTAGAACAAGCTAATAATAAGAAACAATTTATTACACCAGAATTATGGAACAAATATACAAGAATTTAATATAAAAATAGGCAAAACGGGTGGTCTTATCGCTAAAAGCGATCTTTTCCAGACAACCTTAGGATGGACAGAAATTACGAATTAAAAAAGGACGGTGGTGCAAAACAATACAATGAATCATGCAAAATAAAAATGAATATACCTACATACATATTTAATAAACTACATAAACCATACTTACTTACATGTCACATGCAAATACTGTAATGATTGAAAAAATATATACCTACCACATATATTTTTTCAATCATTACATTGGAACATGCAAATAATGGAATGATAAAAAAAAATTATACCTATAGCTATGTTTCTAGTAGCTAAATTAGAGTCGACACTTTAACCTATTCATTATTTTTTAACCAATCATGAAATTATGTTAACATACGTCAACACAATAATATGAATATCGGAATATATGCTGATATCGTGTTGGTGGATTGTATTGGTTGGTAACAAACAACTTTAAAATAACTAACGAGACTGTACTTGAACAGAATCGCATGCATGTATGCAGCGTACGGATGTAGCTTGCACACAAGCACAACCGCGGCGGGCGCGCGTGGGATGCGGTGGGCTAGCGGGAGGGTGTGCCCCGGCCTCTCACCTCTCTAAAGCCCGCTTACACCTAAAATTTGGTTTTGCGCAGCGCCTTGCGCCTAATTTCTCAGCCGCCATAAAGATTGGTTCCTACTCTACATCTAACCGCTCGGTTGTCCACGCACTGAAGACCGCAGGACCAAACTGATAACCCAAAAAAAAAAAATGGCCGACGCGACACATCTAACCTCAAACTGGTAATTGATTGTATATGCGTTGAGACTATAGGTACTTGATGGTCAACCCACAAAAAAAAGAAGTTCGACGCGATACATCTGGCCGCAAACTGGGGATTAATTGTGTACGTGCCGAGATCAAAGGTATTTGATTGTCAACCCACAAAAAAAAGAAGGTCTACGCGACACATCTGGCCGCGCCGACTTTACGTAAACAAACAGTTTTTAAGACCACTTCATTGAGGGCTTAGATAAACAAACTGGTGATTTATGGAGCTAAATAGGTACGGCACATATTTCAAGTGTTTATGTTGTGGGTTTCGAAGCAAAATAATTATATAAACACGCTTAGATTTGAATGATTATTGAGGTCAATAATGTTCAAAATCGAGTGGCAAAATTTAAGTCGCTATCGAGTGGTCCGATGATCGATGAAAACAAAAAATGTGACTGTAGCGTTAGTTGCGATGATCAATGAAAACAAAAAAAGTGACTGTAGCGCATAGAATCAATCGAGCGGATAAGTGATTTAGGAGTGATTTATACGCGCGAGCCTTAAAACACTCGCTCGTGCATTGGTTGGTTATACGGACGTATGCGAACGTCATTGCTCGCCGCAAGGGTCTCGCGCTCGTGTTCGGGAGGTTCGTGAACACTCAGACCAAATATTACAAAAGTATAGACCACGTCTATGGCTGCGCCCGCCTTTGTGCAAATCGTAGGCAAATGTGTTATAGCTAGGTACATCGATGTAGTATCATATCATATCACGAGTATGGAAACCTGTTTAAAAAAAATAAAACCTATAACAATTTTAAATGTTTTATTTAAACTAAAATATTACAAACTAGCAGGTATTTTAGATACTAAATTTCGATAAAAGTTGGCAATAAAGTAAATTAATTATGTAGTCTATATGATGGGTGCTGAGAAAGAGGCGGCTGGTATGGCCTGAGGCCTAGAGCGTCCTAGACTGCAAATCCGCCACTGCATGTACAACAGTTTTAGTCAGTTCCTAAGCTATCCAACAGTGACGAGACCAGTGAAAGGCACTGGTCTTTCACTGATCTCGTGAAGTGAACTGCTCGCAAACTGGCCTCGTGTTCTGAGTGCATGAGTGTTATTTAAAACGTAATTCAAAGAGGTTCCTGTTTGTACCCAAAAATATGCTTGCTGGCTTGTCGTATGAGGTAGTGCTGCCCTCTGGTGTCCAAGTTTGTCAGGTGCCAATATCCATAGGTACTATTTAATCTTCAAATCTTAATATTGTTAAAGCAAAAGGTACTCTGTCTCTGTCTGTCTGTGTTACCTTTTCAAGACTAAATCTAAGACTAATCGCTGAACCGATCTTATTGAAATTTGGGATGGACACTGAATATTTTTATCACGATAAAGTATTGTACGTACGGACGAAGTCGCTTCAAATCCTAGTGGTCAATTTATTTTATATCGTAAAAGAAATGGATTTCCTTCCTTGAAATTCGATTAAAAATCCTTTTAATCGTTTTTTTTACACGTGAAACTTTACCTTCCTCATAGCCTCAGCAACAAGCCAAAATTACGGAGATTGTTCCAATTAGAAACTTCATAATCTTCAACCACTTAACAAACATACTTAGTTATACGAGTAGGTATACATAGTAAAGGATACAGCCTTAATTAGAAAAGTTGAGAGGCTGCGGTCGCGCCCTGCGAGGGTCAAACGGAGTTGTGTACTTATCAGGAGTATATGGGCCGCGTTTAGTGATCAATTTCTTTGACGCCTGTTCAAGAAGTGTAAAGCCTTAGTATCTAGTTAAATTGTAAAATGTCTACAATCTGATTATTTGATATTCCCTACAATAATATTATTATTGACAATAATATTATTATTGATAATAATATTATTGTTGATTATTATTTAATAATAATCAACGACAAATTTCATACCGCCACTATTCAGATCAGCCTTTAGAGTTTAGACCCAATGTATCTATATTTACATCTGCTACAGTAATATGACTCACTACTCCAATAAAATTACTTAGATCTCCTCTCCCTACTCCTCACTAGGATTCCGTGTACTGGAATAAATAACCATGAGTACCAAGGACGCACAAACATCCAGACTCCAGACCACAAATGAGGCGGTCAGTGCAAGAGTGATTTATCATTTACTCACAGCTTCAAAAACCTGTGCTTCATACAATTGTTTGCCCTCAGCGGGAATTGAGTCCACAACCTCACGCTTTTCAGTTGGCTTATCACCAACTACGCCACTTACGCATTTTTGTTGTTGTTGTTGAACGAATGATATTTCTCTCTTTCTTTTTGCCAAGTCTTTTTCTTGTTTGTCGTTCCGGGTGGAATTTTGCAACACAAATATTGAGCACTTCCCGATTAGATATCTGGCTGAAACATTCAGGGTAGATCCCAACTCGATGACAATGCATTATGAAAAAAAAAATGTAATATAAGATTAGTTTTTTTAATCTATATTTGCTGCTTGTTTTTCTTTTATAATACACTAGCTTTCCCGCCCGCGACTTCGTCCGCGCGGAGTACTGTTTATCGCGAAAATAGCATCCTATGTTCATCTAGGATATTAAAAATCAATGCAAAACTAGATATACCACCAATGCTCTTGAAGTTTTGAGACATGTTATTTCGTTTCCATGGCAATCGTTCTTTACAGCGAGTTATCAACATTTTCCAGTTTTCTCGTAGAAACTTACAATTTTCCGGGATATAAAGTATCCTATGTTTTATTCTATGGTATAAGCTTCCTCCATTCTAAATTTCATCAAAATTCGTCCAGCCGTTATAGCGTGAAAGCTCCCCAAACAAACAGACAAACAAACAAACCAACTGACACCGTTTCACTTTTATATATTGATATAAAAGAAACAATAAAATATATAAAAGTGAAACGTTGTCTGTTTTATTTTTTCTATATAGATAGTATAACTTTGATGATCATCCGCCATCATTGTCCACGCGGGTATTACCGCGGGTACAGCTAGTATGGTAATAATATATCACTTGTCTAATTTCACGCAGAACAAAAGGCACAATCTTTCTAAAAACAGTAATTAAAATCTTATTTAACGACTTCCTCAAACATTATTATACGCACTGCTATTAGATACTGCACGCTTTAATATCTCGTTAACAAAAACTGGACTATACAACTACAGGCAAACACCCACACAGCTACATTCCCACTCGTGGTCATGAACAACAAAGATAGGAACACATACTGAGACTGTAGCGGGAATTGAGAGTCATTGCTAACACGTGCTATACTAACGCCACACCGATTGTTACTAAGGCCTAGGAAGGCCATCTGTACGCGTTGCACCTAATTTATGTGGTTCATTCCCGAGGATCTGGTACATAATCTTCCCAATTTTAATTAAACCTCACACCGACTATTGAAGATGTATCTAACCATTTTAGAAACAACTGTGTCAGGTCTCCAAAAATCCCGTCACATAATCATATATCCGAACGCCCCGATAATCACACGTCCGCTGGAAACTCCTAAATTTCAAAGCCTTTGACGTGAGCATTAAAAAACTGCTAAAAAGCTGAAAGGATGCCATGCACGGCCTCATTAGAGGCGTGGAACAATCGGAGTCCTTTGTCATTAGTGGACCGCGCATTTTATGTTATAATGACGTACAGAATGGATCAAAATATATATTATCACCAAAATCGGGATATTTATCATGGAAATCAATTTGTAGCAAGTTTCCAATATTTCGATGTATTTGTATATTACTATGATAACGGATAGGCTAAAGTACGAGTACTTGCGGGTGGGTGTTATTTACTACTTATAGCAAACGAAGTTGTCTATCCTCTTTTTCACTCGATAAAACTATTATCTTTTGTTTTTGTGATAATATTAACGTTTGTTCGAAACATAAACATAATATATCGCATATAAAACCTTTAAAAGGCATACTTTATTGCTGTTGTAAGCTGTTTTGTGATAGGTTACACATGTGTGTGGAATGTCAATGTTAACTTTAGCATTAAACTTTACCTAATTCAGAAAGGGTTAGGCGTATGGGTTATCCAACTGCATGGGGTGGTGTAAGTTAGGTTAGTTTCTGTTGTAGTTAGTTCCTTAGGCACATGGTTGATAGATCACACTTTACTTTGCGGAAATATAGATTCTGATTTAAAAACAACAAGACATATTTTTTTAATGTAATTTTTAATTTTAAATCCGGAATAGGGGGATTTGTTAAGATCTATCTATACTTATAATAAAACTGTAACGGGTCCAATTCTGTACATTGAAGATATTTTGGAATTTTTTTTTGGACCTTGCTCTACATTGCGATACTGAAGCCAAAACTGTTTTTTTTTTTTCATTTTTGTATGTCTGTCTGTCTGTCTGTATCTTGGCTAGGCATCACGCTGAAACTACTGAATGAATTTAAATGAAACTTGGTATGATTTGAGTTCATAATACGAGATAGGACATATGCTACTTTTCATCCCGAAAAATGAAAGGGTTCCTGCAGGATAGGCGTTGAAAGTTATTTAAAAGAACACCTATCACCCTGAAACTACTAGACGGATTTTGTTGAAACTTGGCTCAGTCATAGTTTATATAATGAGTAAAAATTGTAGATACTTTTTATCCCGAAAAATAAAGTGTTCCTTCGGGATAATGTACAAAATTCTGTAAATTGAAGATATTATGTTTTTTTTTTGGATGCTGTTCTATATTCAATACTAAACCCAACACTGTTTTTTTTTATTTTTGTCTGTCTGTCTGTCCATCTGTTTGTCTGTACCTTGGCAGCGCACCACGCCGAAAATACTTAATGAATTCAAATTAAATTTGGAATGATTTGAGTTCACACTTCGAGGTAGGGCATTGGATACTTTCATCCCGAAAAAATTAAGTGTTCCTGCAGGATAGGGGTGGAAAATTATTTAAAAGAACACCTAGCACGCTGAAATTATTGGACGGATGTTGATGCAACTTGGCACAGACATTGTTTATCAGATAGGTGAAAATTATGGATACATTTTGTCCTGAAAAATAAAGGTACCAAATTCTGTACATTAAATATATGGTGTTTTTTTTTTGAAGTTACTCTATATTCGATTACGAAGCCTAAACTGTATCTTTTTTCATTTTTGTCTGTGTGTCTGTCAGTCTGTATCTTAGCCGCGCATCACACCGCCGGAACTACTGGATGAATTCAAAAAACTTGGTATAATTTGAGTTTGTACTACGAGGTAGGACATAGGATACTTTACATATCGAAAAATTTATGGGTTATTATTTAGGGGTTGAAACTTATTTAAAAGAACACGTACTACGCTGAAAGTAACGGACGGGTTTTGATGCAACTTGGCACTGTCTTAAGTTATATGATGGGTTAAAATTGAGGACACGTTTAATCCCGAAAAAGTAAAGGGTTTCTGCGGGATATGGGTCCAAAGTTATGTTAATATTTAAGTAATAAAAAATATTATTTGGATGGTTCTCTATATTCGATACTGAATCCAAACTGTTTTACTTTTTAATTTTGCCTGTCTGTTTATCCGTATCTTGACCGCGCATTGCACCCAAACTACTAAATGAATTCAAGTGAAAAAAATGCTCTTGGGTGCTTAAAAAAGGTATTGAACAATTTTTTTTGTTAATTGTGTCTTTCTTTCTTTTTGTCTGTAGGTATGTTTGTTTGTTCACGCTGAACCGATTGCAATGCGGTTTTCATTGTTAGATAGCTTAGGGTTTGATTTAAATCTGGTGTAATTGGTATCTCAATACGGTGAGTTGAAGCTGAGCAATTAATAAAGTATTTTTGACGGCTGAAGAAATTTTGTTCAAATGTTGGTATATTGGTCCTGGAATGGCACATTATGGTACTTTGAACCTAAAGAAAAGAAAACGCGTGCGAAGCCGCGGGTACAGCTAGTGTATAATAAAACTTTTTCTTTTCTATCTACCCTTCATACCAAAGTACGGCAAGGCGAGGGAAGGGTAATGAGTTTATCAGTCTGTGTATGTATAGCATCGCCTCTATTTGTCCGATGTCGACAAATAGGGCGAGGTAAGCGAGGTATGATTGAATCGATTCGTTTTCCGGTAAAGGGAGCTATTTTTCCCGACTACGGCGAAGCAAAGGAAGGTTTGTGTTAAAACTAAAAACTTGGTCTGATTTTGACAAGCGAGGTATCAATCGTTTCGTCTTCATCGCAAGAGTGTCATTGGCTATTTTATACCCTACCGTAGTCGGGTTTTAATAATAATAATATATTGTGAAGGACGGTACGGTCGACATTTGTCGGTCATGGCGCCGTCCTGGGGAGGACTCCCCGGGACGGCGGCATGACCAGGCATATAATTTCAGGTTGTTCTCATCTTGCTAACGGAGAGTACTTGCACAGACACAACCAAGTAGCCAGGATCATCCATCAGCAAATTGCTCTTCGGTACGACCTTGTCGAGTCTGAGGTGCCGTACTATAAGTACGTACCGGTGCCAGTTCTCTAAAATGGTCGTACGTGCTCTATTGGGACCGCTCTATCATCACAGACAGGACTATTGTTGCCAATAAGCCTGATATCAGAGATATACCGGTCCCATCGCCGGGCAGTGCTCGTTGACATCACCATCCCACATGATGAGAACCTCGTGAAAGCCGAGAAGGACAAGTTCAGCAAGTACCTTGACTTGACGCACGAGGTGACCGCCATGTGGCATGTTGAATCGACGATCATTGTGCCGATAGTTGTTTCGGCGAACGGCCTTTAGCGAAGAGACTCGACCAACATCTTAAGAGGCTCTCGCTAGATGTTTGGATTAAGGGTCAGATTCAGAAGGCAGTACTCCTTGACACGGTACGTATAATCAGGAGGTTCCTCCCTCTGCAGCCCTAGCCACCAGTAGTTTGGGCCCAGCTCCACTGCCGGTGGTACCCTAGGTTTAGGCATTTATAGTATTTTTGTTTATATTGTTTTTATAAATAACTAAATTGTAAAAAAACTTAAATCTAAGATAAAAAAATAAAGAAAGTGAATAAATAAACACTTTATTGCACCAGAATTAAGGGGAAAAGTAAATACATGAATTTATTTTAAATACAGACATAGTGGGCGGTCTTATCGCTAAAAGCAATCTCTTCCAGACAACCTCTGCATTTTAGTTTTTTAACTTGTCTTGTTTTCGAGAGGCTTGGAGTTACCGAGGAAACAACAAGTCCGTGACAAACAGACTGACAGACAAACAGCAATAGGGTTCCGTTCGGACCTCTTGAATAGAACTCTACAGAAATATTTAATTACCACCTATTTGGAGATGGATCCAGACATTAATTAACAAGTTAGTTAAACACCATCAACAGTAATCCAGCGGTCCCAAGCTGAAAGTTCGTAATTGACTAAGTTTATATTACTAGGCTGTACGCGAAAGCTTTAATTACGTGCTTACATAGTTTTTAGAAGCTGTGATTTAACTTCACTGTGGCGTAAATAATTTCTGTGTAACTTAGACCATAATTAATAAATTTTATCACTGCTCTGATACACTGCCCTGCCCTTGTGTGAAATGGGCATTATACCCATAAATCTCATTTAAAAATGGTTAAATTTGGTAGCAGCTTCTCAAGTTTAAACCTTATATATTAGGTGCAACGCATAAATTGGTCTTCTTTGGCCTTAGTCACAATCGGAGTGGCGTTGGTGTAGCACGTGTTATGGTAACTGTATTGTAAAAAAACTTGGATGGTAGTGGAGCTGTGTGTGTGTGTTCGCCTGACTTTGCCTGTAGTTTTATCTGGTCCAGTTTTTATTTACGTGAAATAAAGCGTTCCGTATCTTTGCCCCCTTTAACTAAATATATGATTATGCCCCGTTATTTATCTAAGTACATGATCTAAAGTTTGCAAAGCAACATCTATCAAACTTCATCCAACGCCACAATAGTACCAACAGTAATAAAACAAATCATCAGCGGTAATTCTTCAGCACAGCTCCAAGTTGAGACTCATTAAGTGCCAAAGTTTAATGCGAAATTACCTCACTCGAACGCTAACGTGATGCGTTATGGGAGGCTTAGATTATACCAGCTTGTGCCCGTGACTTTGTCTGCGTGGACTACAATTTAAGTCTAGTGGTCGCAATTTCCTTGTAGTAGTAGTCGCCTTACCAATAGCATTGCAATTCATTTTATATCGAGACGGAGTAAACTGTCAGATCGTAATGTCACGTTTGGGCCCTTTACACTCTTCTTAGTTTAAGGCAAACTTATGCCCCAACCAGTGGACTCAAACTTAAGCTGTGGTTGGTAGAATGATCAATATTTATAGAGGCTGTTTATGTTTAGTGTATGCGAACAGTAATCGTTGCGTTCCGTACCCTGACCACAGTAGGGCACATGCGTCATTAAGCTTGTTGTTGTATGGTATTAAGTAAAAATAAGTTTCAAGCCGAACCACAACAAAACAAATTCAACAAGAAACTACTCCACCACAGAGTATATAATAGTACAAGTATGTACACAACAAGTAAAACTAAACCAGCATCAGGTAACTGCTACATTCGAACATGATCACTTACAATCTGTCCTGTCCTGAAACTTAACTATAATCCAACAGAACTGAAGTGGCACTTAGTTCTGTCAGTCACACAGTTTGTAACGCAGTAACTGAACTGCTGCCTATCTTCCGGTGTGTGTATACCTTTTATATTAATATATATTATTTTTGTTTTTAATTGTTTACACTGCCATCCTCTCTCACACTATTATTTCGTTCCATCCAAAGGTTGACTGGAAGAGATCGCTTTTAGCGATAAGTCCATCCGTTATACTTAAGTCATAAGATTGTTCCTATGTCCTGTATATTTTTCTTAACTGTTGTACAATAAAGTATTATCTATCTATATATCTGTCTATCTATCTAGTTATGGTAGGTAGGGCTACAAATTAATGCAACAGGTGTATTAGGAGAGAACCTTGTTTGCTGGAATTATAACAACAGTTTCTTATCTTGAAATTTGCAGATAAACAAAATGGAAGCAAGAATCGCAGTGTTAAGTAGACCATCGATATTTTCTAAGCTTCGCAGTTTCATGCTATAATCTATCTATCTACACTTATAATAAAGCAATAACAATGAAAAAGTCTGTACAAAGCAGATAAATTAAAAAAACATGGTCTAGCGTACTTATTATAAGCTACTGAACAAGATTTTTTTTTTTTTAGTATCGTGTATGTCTGTTTTTCTGTTTGTTTGTCTGTATGTTTGTTCGAGCATCACGAAAAAAGTACTGGACTGATTGCGATGCGGTTTTCACTTTTGGATATCCTAGGCTTTGATTTAAAAACTGGGCTGCTTGGTATTTCATTCCGATCAGTAGAAGCCGAGCAAACAATAAAAATATTTTGGACGGCTGAAGAAATTTTGTTTTTTTTTTGTATTTTGGTATTTTAGGTCCTATAATAGCACTTATAGTACTTTTAACCTAGAGAAATGAGCACGCGTGCGAAGCCGCGGGCGCAGCTAGTCTTCCTATGTTTATGATAAAGCAGTAAGTAAGAAAAAGTCTGTACAATGAAGATAATAAACAAATGGTCTAGCCTAGGGGACCTAATATAAGCTCGTACTAAACATGAATGTTTTTTTTAAATGGTGTCTTGTTGTCTGTTTGTTCGCGTATCACTTGTAAAATATGGCCCTAAAGCGATGCGGGTTTTACTGTTTGATAGCTTTGATTTAGGCTTAAAAGCTTGTGTACTTGGTATCTCAATCCGATGAGTAGAAGCTGAGCAATTTATAAAAAAACTATAGAACGGCTGAACGAAATTTGGTATTTTGTACTTTGAATATACTTTTGGTGCTGGAATAACACGGAAGTAACTTTTAACAAACAGAAATGATCACGTGGGCAAAACTAATATAGATCTATCTACACATCTAAATTTATCTATTCTTATAATAAAGCAATATATACGAAAAAAACTGTACAGAGAAGATAAAAAAAAGTATAGGGTACTTAAAATAGTCTACTGAACTAGAAAATATATATATTTAAATCGTGTCTATCTGTTTTTTTGTCCGTTTGTCTGTATGTTTGCTCACGTGAGTGCGGTTTTCACATTTGCTTAGGGTTTGACTTAAAATTTGGGGTACTTGGTATGTATCTTAATCCAATGATTAGATGCCGAGCAATCGATAAAAATATTTTTGACGGCAGAAGGAATTTTAATCAAATGTTGGTGTAATCGGTATTTTAGGTCCTGGAATAGCACAATGAGTACTTTTAATCTACCTACAGAAATGTCCACGCATGCAAAACAAAACAAACAAACAGAAAGACACGATTTAAAATATGATATTTTATTATTCAGTAGCATTATTTTAATTACTCTAGACATTTTTTTTTTATTATCTTCTTTGTACTGTTTTTTCGTTCTTATTGCTTTATTATGAGTATAAACTATCCGTACCCGCGGCTTCGCACGCTTGGTCATTTCTCTGGGTTAAAAGTACTCATTGTGCTATATACCAACATTTGATCAAAATTCTTTTAGCTGTTTAAAAATATTTTTATCGATTGCTCGGCTTCTACTAGCTTAGCTTATCTTAGAATATAATTAAAAAAATAATGGTATAGAGTACTTAACTCTAGACCATTATTTTTTAAATTATCTTCTTTGTTTTCCAATTTTTTTATCTTCTTTATACTGTTTTTTTCGTTCTCATTGCTTTATTATAAGTATATATAGAAGATATAGATAGATAGAACTTATAGTAAAGGAACATTTTTAGTAAAGACTAGCTGTACCCACGGCTTCGCACGCGTGATCATTTCTTTAGATTAAAAGTACCATAATGTGCTATTGCAGGACCTAAAATACCAATGTACCAACAATTGATCAAAATTACTTCAGCCGCCATCAAAAATATTTTTATCAGAGTAGTCTCTAAGAGTATACTCTTATAAAAATGAAACAAGTAGTTTTTCTAAAGTCTCGTTACTTTTTGTCGTTATTTTGTATGACGTTTATGTCAAGAGCTGACTGACGGACAGTAAGAGAAAACGGTGCGTTTTAAGATATAGGAACCGGCCGTAAGTCAACGCAGTCAAACCTTCTGAATAGTTTGCAGAATTATCCGACACCATCAAATTTATTTAGTTCTACAAAACTATAACTAATTCCATGAACTAAATAAGTAAAGTCCAAGTAGGAGCTTCCAGAACATTCCCGTTTCGTCCAATTCCCGCGCTATTTGTTCCACTCGAGAGTCAATTCGGTGGAGTTCAAACTTTGCTTATTTCCCTCAGGATACCCTCGACAGGCGGAGAAACATCGGACGAAGGGAACTAGGGTACAAGCCGCGCGTTGTTTATTTTGGTAAAAATTGCCAATGAAGACGCAATGAAGACGAATCGATTAATAGCTTTTTTGTCAAAATCGAATCAACTTTATAGTTTGAACACATCCTTTTCCCGCCGAAGTTTGGTAAGAAACTAAGGCCAATGACTCGTACTCCATGAAAGAAGACGAATCGATTGGTACCTTGCTTGTCAATATTGGACCAATAGGGACGACGCTATGGTGTAACATCCACGTACATACATACCCTCCCGCTTCGCTGTAGTTGATGGGTAAAAAATTGTGGTCTAGGTGACTTATAACAATCTAGGTACTTGTTTGTCGTGTGAGGTAGTGCTGGCCGGTGTTAGAATTTTACTGGAATAATATATTTTCTGAAATAACTTTAAACCTATTAAAACTTAAAATTATAGCAAAATGAGACCCTAACAGCAAGCTCTCTTATTTGATTTGTCAAACGGTTAACTTTGCAAAACTTTTATTATTATTTTCTGATTGGTCCCTCAAAATATTCTCAATTTATTTATTTACTTAACGTACGTGTACACATGGTACACATATGAATTTATGTGACCCTATCACAGAAATTCATATGTGTACCATCAAGTTAATCGGATCCAGTAGATTCGGAGAAAATTGTCTGTGGCTGATGGACAGACAGACAGACAGACACACGAGTGATCCTATTAGGGTTTCGTTTTTTATTCAGACTTACGGAACCCTTAAAATTGTATATACTCGTACTAATTTAAACTTATTTTCACAACAAGCACAAATTAAAAAAATATATAACCCCCGATCTCCCACCCCCCATTATAGCTAGGAAGCATCTCAATCACATTAGTTATCAAACATAAAAATCGTTCCATCCGTTTGAGAGCTGCGGTCGTCACCCCAATTCCCCCCCCCCCCTCCCCCCCCATTATAGCTAAGAACCAGCTCGTTTACCTCAGCTTTGAAACATGAAAAACCGCAGCTAAATTGGTCCATTCGTTTAAAAACCACACCACTCCCCTTTTTTAAACCCCCCCCCCCCCCATGTAGCTAAGAACCATCTTGATCTCATCGTTTTAAAACATAAAAAACCGCATCAAAATGGGTCCATTCATTTGGGAGCTACGATGCCACATACACACACACACAAACACCCACCCTCGAACCCTCTCTCTCTCTCTCTCTCTCTCTCACACACACAAACACACACACACACACACAAACACACACACACACACACACCCCCTAAACTTATAACACCCGTCTCTTTGTTCGGAGGTTAAAAATATAACAAAACCTCCGCCTAAGTAATCGTACTGAGGATCGAAATAATTTATCACAAAATCTGTAAACAATTTATACTACCAAGGGAATGCTTAGGTAAGTATTTCGAGAATCCATCCCATTTGTCTTTTGATATCAAGGTGGATTCTATCCTCATTATCAGGATAGGGGCCGAATATCGTGATAGGCTGTGAAATCTTACAGTTTCGGGGTAGCCCTAGAATAGATTGTTTCAATGGATTGGGGTTAGAACAAAGCTGGTTGTAGCAGAATAAACAATAGTACGTTGTAGTTCGTATTGCAAGGACGATCGGAGGATTTAATTTTGTGCTTCGTGGTTGAATTCTGAAACTTTCGGGTGAATTGTGTAACTGTGTTGATGTCGGCGTCTGGACAGTTATGTATTGTTTTAGTTACTGCTTTATTATAAGTAAAGATAGTATATAAGAAAAATGTATGACGTTATACAAATAAAGCTTTCAATTGGGTTGTAAACACAACACCCACGGGTGGGCGCTCGGCTTTCAACGGGCCAAGCTGTGGGTGGTCAATGAACAAGATTTTCATTACAAGAAGTCGTTCGGTATTGTGACTTACAAATTTTAGCTTGCTGACGCATTCTAAGACCGATTTTCATTCATTATCTTTTCCAACTTCAATCTTGTATTCAATCTCACATCCATTAAAAACTTCGCCGCCTTCCCTCTTCCCTGTCGAGTGAGACTCCCAAACTTTGCTACTGTAAAGACAATCTCTGGTTATCAAAACTCTTGTTTACAGCAACTTTGTTGACAAGTTGTTTTAAAATTTGCAACTCGTTACACAGACACGTTTGTGCTCAACGTCTGTTGTAGTGTTGGTGTAAATGAACGATTGGTTGTTATTTGTTAAACAAAATGTTTTTAAAAATAAATAGTATTTAATATATTTTTTTATTCGTAGCAAATCATACGAGTATTATGTGGTGTCGGTACAAAATGTACTTTTCTCCAATTGCTCTCTTTCAGCCGTCATCTCAGTATTCCCATTCTTAACTTCTCATCACTCACCAATAAATCCACACTTTTATTGGTCTTCCTGTACGCTTGTTACCATTAAACTCATTTTTAAAACTCTCCTTATTACATGACATTCCTCTGTCCTCATTACATGCCCATACCAAGATAACCTTTTGCTTCTCAGCTTTTCAGTCACTGGTAGTTTCAAACTTCCTCGGATATACTTGTTTCCAACTCCACTATTTAAAAATAGAATTTGATTTTAGTAGTGGAAAAAATAACAGAAAAAGAACAGCTACTTGTGGCCTTGGGGCCACGCTGGTTCCCCACGTACAGAAACCTAGCTAAGTGACTGTAGTATAAGTGATCCATACTCGCTATTATTATTGTATCCTAGCTGCGCTCCGCGGTGTCATGGTGTTTGAAGATGATGATGATGAGCCTACGTCACTCTGCAGTCCTTGAAGTATACCTCTGCAAAAAATCCCGCTTAGTTGCTGCGTGAAAGAGTAACCATCGAACCAGAGAAGAGTAATTAATCTACAAATTAATCCTGTATTACCAGGTATAATCTTTTATTAACAGATTCCAGAGCATCAGGATACTTATAATCTGAAAATAATTGCTACAAATAAAAACGTAACAATTTACATATTGGCAATAAATCTGTCAGTACCTCTATCATTCCGAGAGCAGCTGTACTCTGTGCGCTCTAATTTCACTTTGAAACTAGATTTCACATAAATTCTCACGAAGTTGCTGCCGAATAAAGCACTGTAATGGTGCCTACCCACCGCAGCTGATCAACGTTGAACAACACGATACACGATATCTTTTGTTTGTCCAATGAAATTATGAGAGAAACAAACTTAAAAATAAAATGCTTCCTAAACTTTTTTGTTATAACTTAAATTACAATTATAATTTAATTATCACTTAAGCAATTAACACTTAAGCAAGGCCAATTTTCATTACAATAATTTTCTTCTTCTGCTTGTAGTGCCTCTCCACTACTGGAGGTTGGCCGCCAGCTCAGCGAATTTATCTCTGTCCTGCGCCAAGCGAAACAGCTGTTCTACGCTGGCGATATTGGTCCATTCGTGGATGTTGCGTAACCAGGATTTCTTTCTCCTTCCCACGCACCGTTTTTCCTCTACTTTGTCCATCATAATGAGACGGAGTAGTTAGTATCTCTCATGTCTTAAGACGTGTCCAAGATACCCAACTTTTCTTTTCTTGGTGGTTTTCAATAGATCCCGGCTCTTACCGACGCGTTGGAGAACCTTCACATTAGAAACTTTCTGGGTCCAGTTTATGTGGAGCATTCTACGATAGCACCATATCTCGAAGGCTTCGAGACGTTTCTGAGTGTTAGCTTTGAGAGTCCAAGCTTTGCTACCGTATAACACTACAGGCCAGAAGTAACAATGGAGCATCCTCACTCTGAGCTTCGTACAAAGTTTGCGGCTACAGTAAATTTTCTCAATTTTCTTAAATGTTGCGGGCGATTTCAATCCGGGTTCGGATTTTTTGATCGCTGTCCCATTCTTCATTCACCCAAGCCCAGAGATACTTGTATTGCCGAACTCGCTCAAGAACTGAATCTGCCACTTTCGGTCTAGGATTTTTTAATTTACAATATATTTATATATTTTATTAAGTACTGTACTGTAGTAATAAATGTTATTATTTCCTATGTTTCATAAAACGAGTATGAAGTGTAGGTACAACATAACTTTATATACTCATCTTGGATACTTTAGTAGGTAACCAACAATAATTTTTGTTTCAACAATTACTAAATAAAATTATATGAGAAAATGTTAATTATATTTGAGCAACTGCAGTGTGTAGACACCTTAAGAGCGAAAAAGTTTATTTTTCTCAGAGATACCAAAAAGTGGAGTACCCGAAGCCAAATTGAAGATCACGACGCTTGCTCGATAAAACTTATAAAGTTCAGACATTCAATTATAATTTTGAAATATTAATAAAAGGTTATAAGTACCTAATGCTATTTTTCACTTGTTAATATTACAGCTTGAAATAATCAGTTACCTACCTACTAACACTTTGTTAAATTATCGCGAATAATCCACAACAATATAAAAAAGTGAAACGTTGTCTGTTTGTTTATTTGTTTGGGGAGCTTTCACGACAAAACGGATGATCTGATTTTTATGAAACTTTGTAAATAGGTACTCTACAATATAGAAACCAATATAGGATACTATATATTCGCGCATGACGTTAAAACTACTGGACCGATTAAAATGTGGTTTTCACTGTTGGATGTTGGAACGCTAAGGTTTTGACTTTAAAACTAATGTAACTAATTGCGCCTCACAGCTTTGCCCACGTGCAAACTTTGCCACTCTCGTTCAACCTTTTAGTTACTTCTTTATTCTGTGGATTTAGGGATAAAATTTCAAAAATCCCTCCTTGTGCACCTATAAGATATACCCCAATGGTTTTTGGATCTGTGTTTTATGACCTGCCCATTGGCACTTGAACTATCTATTACCACAGAATAAAGAAGTAACTATTACTGAGAGCTATGCCGTGACTCGTGAATATATCTCTGCGAGTTTCGCTATGGAGGAATAGTATCCTCGCATATTTCGCGGATATTGACTCTTTTCCAGTTTAAGTACTGATAGAAGTCAAAAGTAATAAAAGAGTTCCTCGCAGCCGCCGTTCAATCACTATTACCTTGTACTATTATTTATTCTGTGCTATTACTTCGGCTGGTTTTATTTACTGTCAAATAACGCCGTATATTATTCGTCGTATGTAAAATTCAGTCGTAGAAAGGGGTTTGGTATAAGTTTTAAACGTAAGGCAAGACTTGCAAGCAAGAGCTGCGAGAGAGTTATTAAATTAAATAACAATAAACAAGACAAGTCTCATCAAACTCATTATTTCACAAAATTAATATTTTTGTTTAATTGTCTGAAATTGAATAACATTGGCGTATGGATGTCACAATATCTAATAAGGTTAAGGCTTAAGGTTGAAATATGTCAAATATTATTTTTGGGAACAGATCTGGTCTAATGTCACACTATAAACCTATAACGTCTATAAGCGCTTCAGCGTGACCATAAACATTACTAAAATTACTTTGGACTTATTAAAATTAGTTATACGCATAGATATTTCGTGCACGGATAGGCCATTGTTTTACGTATTATTAAGTCAGTTTTTTTTCTATATACTACGAGTATGGTGTTCAATTTGGTGTCTTTTCTATCTACTTCACCTACCTACTGTGTAGCGTGTACTGTATGTGTACCTACCGCTGTCGTGCACCGCATTTGGCTGGCGGTCCCATGTGAGTTAAGTAGCGAGTACCGAGTGTTTACCGCTGTCGTGCACCGCGTTTGGCTGGCGGTCCCATGTGAGTTACGTAGCGTGTACCGAGTGTTTACCGCTGTCGTGCAACGCGTTTGGCTGGCGGTCCCATGTGAGTTACGTAGCGTGTACCGAGTGTTTACTGCTGTCGTGCATCGCGTTTGTCTGGCGGTCCTATGTGAGTTACGTAGCGTGTACCGAGTGTTTACCGCTGTCGTGCACCGAGTTCAGCTGGCGGTCCCATGTGAGCTACATAGCGTGTACCGAGTGTTTACCGCTGTCGTGCATCGCGTTCGGCTGGCGGTCCCATGTGAGTTAAGTAGCGTGTACCGAGTGTTTACCGCTGTCGTGCACTGCGTTCGGCTGGTGGTCCCATGTGAGTTACGTAGCGGGTACCGCGTGTGTACCGAGTTTCGCGCTATATATTCCTCTTTTGCCTTGTACCAAACCTCATACATAATTCACGCCGCGTCTGCCGCCTAATGTATTAGAGCCGTCCCTAAATAATGTATGTGTGATCTCCAATCTACTAATGAATTTTAGCGGCCGGTAATTGTGCAGACCAAACGGGAACGAGTGAATAAATGATTTATTCAAGCTAAACATGGGCTATAGCTTGTTTTTGCATGTGAATAATATGTTGAAAACAGGTCAAACCCTAGTTGACATTATCCTAACCAAAAACCAAAAATCTTAACGCTTGAGCTTTCAAATTGGAAGCCTGCCTTAAATCCTGACATCATCCTGACATACAATACAATACAATAACACAGTTAAACAAATTACAAAATAGATATAACATAAACAATAGGTACAATGGACGGTCTTATCGCTCATAGCGATCTCTTCCAGACAACCTTAGGATGGAAAGAAGTTAATTGCTAATAAGGGTCGGTGTGGCAATATTAAATTTATATACAAATTTAATGTAAATAATAAGAAATAAATAATATATAAAATAAACTACATAGTAATAGTTACTTAAATACTATACTATGTTATAAATATATAGCTACATAAGTAATTATAATCTTACATACATATAAGTGTATAGTTATACATACATAAATACATATCAAGTCAGTGCTATGCAGTCAAGTTAAAGCCTGTGAGGAGCTGGAGAGGTAAAAAAAAAACACTAGGGTCTTAAAGCTAATAAATAAATAATAATAAAAAAAAAATGATTGTGCACGTTTGATGGCGACTGGAAGGGCATTCCAGAGGCAGCTTGGACATATTAAAATCTTTATTCAGTGTTGCGCTTAAGTGAATAAAAGCCATACTTTACAACATACCGAACCTTAGTAGACAGTATACATCGTAACGTAACGTGCTCAAGTTTGAGGCAGGCTGCCTTTAGCCCTGACGTCCTTTGTTTAGTGATACGGTAATGTGAGTATGTCTTCACGATTGTGTGAGAGATGACATGTGTAAGATTGGAGTAAATACTGAGATGACGGCTGATAGAGAAAAATGGAAGACAAAAACACGTAGTATTGACCCGGATAAGGGTAGTGAGATGATGCTATTGTGAATTAACATATTTTCTTCTTCTTCAATTTCAGTTACACCTACAGCTTTGAATTGCAAAATCTTGCATTATTGCGTTTGGTCATAGTTTTTCTTTTAACCAGATACAATGCTAATAACTATGTACCTATATATATATATATATTTCCTGAAATTTCTCATTAAAGCAATTGAAGCAAGTCTGCAATACTTCAGTTTGACAGACGCGGTAAGTCTCTCGAGGGTCGACTCGACCCGACGTGGGTCCGACTGACAGTTTGTACGTAATCACTAAATTATTGAGATCATTAGCTTTAGCAGAAATAAAGTGATTTTCCAAAATAAATAATTAATTAATGTGAGTTAGTGCACTGTTGACTTGAACACATCTGGGTTATAATTTACCGCAAACACTGATGAGGGCAGAAAATTCCACTCCTTTGCATTTCTAAACTATTAAACGACTAAATATACGTTGAAATTTATGCTCGGTCTTGTCATTTCGAAATGAAACCTGTATGTTGTTTCTGAAATTCCAGATAAATATATATAAAAATATTATATATTTTATAACATTTTCTATAGAGTTCTTCTATAACATTTTCTTTTTAGAGAGTTGTTCCCCGAAATAACAAGACCTTTTAACGTAATCATGATAATCCCTTCAAGTTGCACAGCACGACGTACGTCAGGCCGTTTCGACTGACAAACGTAAAGCTGCAGTCATACGTAGCAAATTTATTTCTAGCACCTAGTTACTATGCTCCTATTTTAATGACCTCTATCAATTACCGTAAAACCTCACAAGATTGCCCAACTGATTTGAGTTTGCCCAGCAAGGTATATTTTGCAAATATTACGGCAGCCCCATGTCAAAAATGGAAGTAAAAATATTAGTTTATAAAGTAGTTTAATATTAAGCGTACTTTAAAATGCAGCAATTTTTAAATTATTTTTATTTTTATATATTAATATCAGAATTTGATATTCGTGATCGTGAGTACCACCTTAAACCGATTAAAAAGTGTTTATTTTTATTGTTGGTACTCATACCTCATTGTTCAATTTGTATGAAAAATTCCAATAAAAATGTTGCAACTTTGCCCACTTAATTTTGACAGATAATTTGAACGTTTTAACGTTAATTAATAAGATCCTATGTTAGATTAACTATTTATCTAGAATAACGTCTAAATCTCATGATTTTAAGGTATAAAACTGCGAAAATATTAGTGTTTCTGCAAAATGGGCAAACTTGTAAAAAGATCTTAATATTTGGCCCACTTTCTCATTGAGGTTTTTATAACTAAGGTATATAATAAATTTTTGGTATCAATATATATTCTATATGAAGAACAGTTCATTTAATAATGGCGTAAGTACATTAACGAAAGAAAAATAATATTTATAAGAATTTAATATATTCAACATTGAAAAAAAAAACGCTAGAAATTTGGGCAAAGTTGTACGGTTTTAAGGTAATCTGGCCTTTCTTTCTTGGAGTAACAAGCTACTCGCTACATCAAAAATAATTCATCATCAGCCATCGATATACAAGCTGAAGTTTTCCATCCCCGCCATATTCGCAGAGTCGATTGTAATAGGTATACCTTAATCAACTAACAATACTATTTAATTCCTACTTTAACTGGAGGTGGATAGTTTAATTAAATATTTTATTGATAAATCGTAGGCCCAACTTTAAATTAAATTAAAATTGGAAACAGCTTATTTACAGGTCGATTGGAATGAAAAAAAATATACTTATATAGTTTACAATTTACGTTACCTTGATACTGTTCAGTATCCTCCTTAATTTTCAATGCACAATTGAGTACGATGTCTTTATGTTTAATGCACAATTGAGCACGATGTCTTTATGTTTCACCAGTGTTGCCATGTCTAAAATCAGTTCGATTATCAGTTCGATTATCAGTTCGATTATCAGTTCGATTATCAGTTCGATTATCAGTTCGATTATCAGTTCGATTATCAGTTCCACGGAAGTCTAGATTACATTTCCACGCATGTAGTTCAAACCTAGTTGTAGGCAACGCAATATTATTTTGCCCAGTTGTTAGGCGCATCATGTAGAAGTTTGTATAACGCGAGCCGCGCGTGCAATGGACGGAAGCGGGGCGAGGAAAAGAGTGCGGGGGTGCGTGGGTGCTTGGCCGCGCGGGCTTCGACCAAGCTCCGGTAGCAGACCGCCGCGCCACGCACCAGTGTTGCTATAGCGCACTCCTAATTCATTAAAAGTATGTATTTACGTGTATACCAAAACCAATTTATTTAATTTGAATTCATACAATTGTTAACGTACTTGAGCTTTAATAAACGCATAACAATTCATTTTCTTTTATTCTTCTACTAAAATAAATTTTCATTTATTTATCTGTTAATAAATTTTGAAATAGAGTATGAACTGTAATGAAGTTTTGTAGGTACAAAAGCTGTGTCACTTCTGTGGTGTAAAATTGTAACACTATGTGGTGTAAAATTGTAACACTATGTTGACCGAAACACGTAAGCTCCACGTATTTCATGGCGCTTACAACGTTTTGGTCGCAAGTAAACTAAACTATAAGAGATCTAGCGCTGCGTGTTTTAATAGTTTGGTTAAAACGTTCATATTGAGTTAACACCTGGAATTGCTCTGTGTGGCACCCAGCATCACGTCATATGTGTAATAAATCCTATACACATATGATCACGTCGCCTGGGCTTGGGCAAAAAAAAAACAAATTAACCATCAAAACAAATAAACCATCTAAGGTTTGACATTAGAAAATTGCTCCATTTTAGCATCGAGCGTATCGCGGCGTGCGTATGCCGCTGCCGACTGATTGACTGTGAGTGATCGAAGTTCGAACAGCTGATTGCTCGGTCAACTTCCGCGGCAATGACCCGCGCGTCTTTGTCTTACGCTTATATTATTATTATTAACTAACAATACTATTTAATTCCTACATTTAACTGGAGGTGGATTTATTTAATTAAATATTTTATTGATAAATCGTAGTAGGCCCAACTTTATTTTGGAGTAGAACGATACCACAGAATAAATAATAGTACAAGTACAGAAGGCTAACTGAGTAAAGTCATTTAAATAAATAGCGACTCTCGCTACAACGCTATAAAGTGCAATTTAACTCGCACGGCGCTGCAAGCTTTCAGTTATATTTACCAAGAAGGCGCTCGCCCACCGCGTGCAGGCTAGAATGCACCGTATCACAACGCGCGAGAACTTCCATTGCTCTAACCGTTTCAGAATCGCTCTGTCCCTTTTTCGCTCCGTAGGGTTGTATTAAGATATGACTTCTGTGATATGTTATGACTTAGATATTGTAACAGAATAAATAAGTAATAATGTATTAAGTTATTACTTATTATTATAAATTAAAATAGTTCTATTACATACCATGTCATTATTATCAGAATAGACCTACTACCTCATTTTTACTACCTACCTATCCCGTTTTCAGAGCGCCGATAACTTTAGTGAGATACCTACCTACGTGTCGTTGGTTGATTATGATTATATCCTATAGGTATTGCACTTTGATGAATAAAGGTGCCTGTCTGAATTCCATGCTATTTAATGAGTGAAAAATAAATTGCTACCTACGTAATAAAAGGTATTAAAAGTAGGTAGGTATTATACGAGACATATATTATATAAATTCCTAATTAGTTGTAGGCTGCTTACTAAGTCAGCACAGTAATTCATTTTCCGATCAACAATACCTACTATAATCAATTATAAAATTGCGTTGATTGATTTAATAACCGACTTTATTTCTGCGCGGAAAAACCTTAAATATGCGTAGCTTCGGTATGGAACACAAATGAAATAACATAAAACTATAGGAACTTACGTAATAAAAAAATATCAATATCTAACTACATAACTAGGACCTATTATAGGTATTACAATTTATTACCTTTCAATATCCTTTGGAAACGTAAAGAATGACAATTCTTCATTTCTATCACTATTCAAACAGCCGAATGCTATGCAGTACTTTCTAGCTTTCTTCTTGGTACTCATAATTAAAACACGAATAAAGTTTGTCAATAACTTTACGTAAGTAGGTGCTCTATCGCTAAGTACAAGGCGCGCGACTCATCGAGCGCACGCTTGACACTCGACTGAACGGACCCGAATATTGGGTCCTCGAATTTAATTGTACTTGTTTCGGAGTGCGACCGCCCTTACCATACATAGAACAATGAGAGTTTATATATAACATCATTAACGTAGAACCCCACGTCACACACACATGTATGGTAGGCATGTGTGCACGCTCCTAAAGACGCGCTGCGCGCCGCCGCCCGCGCCACAAAATAAATAGCGAACCTTTAATTATCAGTTGGTATAAATAAACTTATTGCAAGTGAGAATGTATTATCAAAGTTTACATAACATTAATTAGAAATTTCCGGCGTAGTAAAAAAATGGACAAAAGTGATCTAGCGCTGCGTGTTTTAATAGTCTGGTTAGACGAAATAAATAATGTTTTAGCACTGCAGCGAAATTTAGTTCTAACTCACCAGCATTTGAACAAATAGTTTTCATGAATGTTCTTGTCTATCGGTAGAATAGGTACCTATGTGTCAATAATAATTAATAATTTTATTGATTTGAATCTATTTATAATTTCTTATGTTTTAGCCTTTTTTTAATATATCTTTGTGTCTAAACTCTAAAGTTTCCGGCCCGGCCCGTATGCTTTCGGCTTGTCCCGTGTCATGCGATTATTTGCTTCTGTTTAAACGCTTTCTAACCGTGGAAGATTCATCTCGAGACCCAAGTTTATAGTTCAAACCTAGTTGTAGGCAACGCAATATTATTTTGCCCAGTTGTTAGGCGCATCATGTAGAAGTTTGTATAACGCGAGCCGCGCGCGCGATAGACGGAAGCGGGGTGAGTAAAAGAGTGCGGGGATGCGCGGGCGCTCGGCCGCCCGGGCTTCGGCCAAGCTCCGGCAGCCGACCGCCGCTACGCGCCAGTGTTGCCATGTCAAAAATCAGTTCAACGGTGAATTCATTTTAAAAAAATGGGTAAAATTTAAGAAATTATGGTAACTGCACCAGAAAAAAACGGTGTAAAATACGGTGTACTAATTTTTAACAGCTCAACTATTTTGTTCAAAATACAAAATCACTGTTTATTGGAAAAACTAGAACATTTATTTCATTTCAAAGAAAATTAGTTCATATTGTAATGCAATGTAACAAGAAGGCTATAAAAATAGGGAGTCTACACTGCCAAATAAACGAGTGAAGCATAGCAAATGGCAGCTGCGTGAGTTGATAATGTATGCTGCTTTGTGGTTAATACACAATTTCATTACTTATGAATGCATTGATTTTGATTTTCCCTGAGAACTTGAAAGAATTAATAGGGCTAACAAGGGTAAGATCTTGCTGCAATGTGGCGGCAGATTAGCCTATCATGGCGTAATTGCGTGCGTGAGGCTTGTGCATACGAGCGGATTGACATATCTTGGGTGCTTCACTTTCGATTTGACGATGTGGGATCTATATTTTTTTTAACATTCTTGCAAAGTAACTAAATGTAATTCGTGTAAAATTACTTGAAATTATAACGTATACCTACCTACCCACTCAATTGGTCGCATTATATTGCCTAGTGTTGAGTAGTACATGAAAGAGGCAGTACATTATCCCGATCACAACAGAAAATTGTCATGCTGGCTCAAATTTAAAATTTGAACCGCTTCAAAATATTGTAATGGTACTCCTCAACGCCCTCAATGTAAGAGCACGTACTGCGTCTACTCATTGTAAGAGCAGGCAACAGATGGGTGGGAATGAAAGGGAAAGAGTAACGACGCCAGCGCGCGCTTCGGCGATGTGAGACGCGCACGACACGTCACGAGTTTATACGATATGAACTGGGGAATGAATGAAGTGCGCGAGTGAGAGCCTGCCGAGTCATTGCTAATGTTTGCTCCGCAAAATACGTAAAAAAAAAAATATATTTTTTTTTTTATAGAATATAGTGAGTATTTATTGGTAAAAATTTAAAAGATCTTTGAAATATAGTTGCATCATACATTCTAATTATAATATAACACTACCAACCATTTGTTGGTAGATACTGTTGTAAGGCAGTGAATAAAAATGTCAATAAGTTGGTTGTCCAGTATTTTACAAACAACACTCACTTTCTCAAAACATCTTGAGATAAAAAGACACTTTATTATATTAATACATATATAAAAGTTTAATTCTACAACCTGTAGAACTTTTCGTCAACTATCTATGAGTCGCTTCATGAGCAAGCGGCATGAAAACATGCGAACGGGAGCCGGGAGGTGTTGCTAAGGCCCGCGCGGCGCGTCGTTTGGTGTCACCCAACACTGCGCGCCTCGCCTCTTTTGAAGCGGCTCACGGAAGCACCTCAAAAGTAAAATTAAGCGGCTCTTACAAACTCATTGTGAAGACGTGTCCTACTCAACACTAATATTGCCCCGATCATCAACTCTTCCGTAAAGTTAAGTTAAGTATGCGTTCTAAACATAATTTATGCGGTTTGTTTTTGTTTACAGTAAAATGCATCTATTAATAATATTTTTTTATAATTTTAACGGATTATGGTTTCGAAGCATATGAGTTATCATTTTCAAATAAATAAGCAATCGTAGTACAAAATAGTTATGGAGGTGACTCACTTTTTTTTTCTACAAATTTTCTTACCTCTGCAAATTACGGTAGATTTTGTCACCGTTGTCATGGTTCGAAGGTAGGTGGTAAATTAGTGCTGATTACGGTGCATTTACCGTAATTACGGCGCACATGGCAACACTGCCACGCACCCACGCAGTCCACGCCACGCGCGCCGCAGTCGCACGCGACAACGATTAGTGTTTGATCAGTGTGGAAATAACAACGGGAGAGCACACACGTCATCCGTTGCACGGCGTCACGCGCCACCCGCGACTCGCGATTTCATTTTTGTACATCAATTTAATATCTCAATGTTTCTGTGCTAATTTAATAAAAGTGGAACTCTGTTTTTGATGGAACCCTGCACCTAAATAGTTTATACTAGTTGAAGCGTACGTATAAAATGAGCTATAGTGTAAGAATACGTGAGAATATGATTGTAATGTGTCTCTTGAATTGAAGTAATTTGAGTCATATCTACGCTGTGGCGATATTTAACTAGACCTTAAAAAAACATGTTAATACTTATGGAATACGGAAGAATACATTTGATGTAAGTATTATTAGCTGACATAGCGAATTTATAGTCGATAGCGATCTCCAAAGATTTGTAGAAGATTCTATCAAAGAACTGAAATATATTATTGACACTTTATAAATATTCCTATGTTAATCTTGAATCTATTTATCTATCTATACTTATAATAAAGCAATAAGGACGAAAAAGTCTGTACAAAGATAATTAAAAAAAGGTCTAGGATACATAAAATTAGCTACTGAACAAGAGTATAACATTTTTTTAAATCGTGTCTTTCTGTTTATTTGTTTGTCGTATGTTTATTCACGCATCACGAAAAAACTACTAGACCTATTGCGATACTGTTTCATTGTTAGAAAGCTCAGAGTTTAACTTAAAACTGGAGTACCTACCTACTTGGTATCTTAATCCGATGATTAGATGCCGAGCAATCGATAAAAATCTATTTGACGGCTGAACGAATTTTGAAGAAATGTAGTAGGTATTTATGTTGTACTTTATAGATACTTTTAGTCCTGTAATAACTCGTATGGGCTATTTTTAGATGAAATGACCACGCGGGCAAATCCGCCGTCACAGCTGTTTTATAAAAATCTTAAGCCTTCTTGATGTTAGGCATAGTTACTGCATCGCAATCCGTCCAGTAGTTTTTACGTGATGCGCGAACAAACCTACAGACAGACACGAATTTTTACTAAATGTTATATTCTTATTCAGTAGCTCATTTTATGTACCCTAGCCCTAGACCATTTATTTTTTATGTATTTTCTTTGTACAGACTTGTTCGTTCCTATTGCTTTATTATAAGTATAGATAAGCTAATTTCCAAAATGCTTTGAGATGGCTTTTTCACATATGTTTTTTTATACCATAGGTATGTCAGCCGCTCTTTTGAGGTTCTTTTGGTCACTTTCTTTTGGTTCATTTTTTTTCTTTCTCATTCAAACCTGCATTCAAATATTTTGAAAACTAAACATTAAATATGAATCATATCCGTCATTTCCCTTGTGTGCTTTATTGTGAAAAAATATAGTACATATTAAAATATATATAGAATTGAGGCTATTCTCTGTTAAATATCTTTATTATACTGTTACGCCGGTCGATTCTTAGAAAAACAGTAGGTACTAAAATGACGCAATACCTACAATTAAAGGAACATTCTGGAACACACTAGTAGAGCGTAGGTACCTACAAAGAAGTTTCCAGAGCGCACGGTAGGTAGCTACGGGCGCGGCGACATCAAAGGTGCCGCCGGCCTCAAGTACCTACAGGCGCGGCGCAGCGCGGCAACTCAAAGGCACCGCCGACCTTGAAAGTTCAAAGACCTACCGACTACCACTAGTACATACGAGTAGTTATGAGTACATTCTGGAAACTTACGTCGCGGTATAAATAGGGCGCACATCGACTGCCTGGGACAGTATTGACTTGGCTTTCGGAACGAAACTATCCAAGTGATTCGAAGCGAGTATTCAGTGATAATTGATAAGAGTGTACAGTCAAGTTAAAGAATGTTTGAGCGTTATTCGTTGGATTAATTCTTTTTTGTGGTTTTCCGAATAAAGGTGTTTATTTTTGGTGTAATTAGCGTACATTAATTTTATCCGAACCCCAGCTCGTAACAATTTGGTGTCAGAAGCGAGGATAAAATAATGCCGGCTACACCAAAGCAGGAGACAGAACGCATGAGAACGAGAAGCCAACGAGAGAAGGAGGTGGACGAAAGACGGTTTGGTTCGCCATTACGAGCGCCTGGTGGTGGTGACAATCAAGAAACCACCGAGTTGGACGCCGCCGCGGCCACCGGTCCATCCGATGGTCCATCTACAGGTTAATTAGCGTACATTCTTTTTTTTTTTTAACCCCAGCTCGTAACAATACCTATAAATCAGTACCGTGACATAGCTTCTGACTGACTGACAGACAACGCACAGCTTAAACTGTTGGACCTAGAGATTTTAAATTGAAATTAATTAAAAATAATAATGAAATTAATTTATTTTTTTAAAGATTCCTTGAGTATTTGAGGAACAAAGGTGGCATTTTTTGTAATTCCTTTCTTAAGGTGGTGAGCGTTGCAAAGCTTGCTCGCGGGCACAGCTGCGGGGCACTGCTAGTTGTACCATAAAGTACAATATAAAAGACGAACACGACTACGAAACAGGAGGGTTCCTGTTTCGTAGTCGTGTAATTAGGACATCAAAATAAAATCGAAAAAATATCAAGTCCAAGAACGTGAATCCGTCCTGTTCCATGTGTGACGATCGTCACACAAATAATGCTCAGTACTCCGCGCGCGGTTTTTGTACTGAGTTTTGGTTACCACAGCGACCGTGGTGTATTGAAACTAAGTGTTTATCTATCGTTTAAAAAAATAGTGGAATCTTAAAAACATAATCCTACTAATATTATAAATGCGAAAGTTTGTATGTGTATGTATGTCCGGTCTTCACGCTGAAACGGCTCCACGGATTTTGATGTTTTGTTTGGAACATCATATCAAATCTAGAATAACACATATGATACATTTCATCATCATCACCGTGGGTGAAACCGCAGGTGTAACAGATTTGGTAACAAAGTATGATGTAGAAAGATATTTTTATAAAACATGAAGTCTGGCTTTGTTTATTTATTTTCCTATTAAAAAATAAAAACTTGTGAAGTTGTAAAAGTTAATAAATCATAAAATATTTTAACTTACGACGCTATGATTATGACTCCTTGCATCAGTTGTACAAGAGAGTTTACTCAGAAATGCATTATTATATGAGAATTTCAAGCTTGCATACGAGCTCTGAAGAATATTTATGACTAGCTGTACCCGCGGTTTCTCACGCGTGGTTTTTTCTTTAGGTTCAAAGTACCATAATGTGCTATTCCAAGACCAATATACCAACATTTGATCAACATTTCTTTAGCCATCACAAAAACTTATATCTATTGCTCTGCTTCTAACTTACCAGATTGAGATACCAATTACACCAGTTTTTAAATCAAACCCTAAGCTGACAATGAAAACCGTATTGCAATCGGTCCAATAGTTTTTACGTGATGCGTGAACAAACATATATACAGACAAACAGACAAAGCGACACGATTAAAAAATAATATATATTCGTGTTCAGTACCCTTTTAAAGCACCTAAGAACATTTTTTTATTTATCTTCTTTTTACAGCCTTTTTCGTACCTATTGCTTTATTATAAGTATAGATATATGACTGTCAATTTGCATCAAAAAATCCGTCTAGTAGTTTCAGCGCTATACATTTTTTTTTTGAATATCTTTCAACCCCTATATTGCGGAAACCCTTTAATTTTTCGGGCAGAAAAGTATCCAATGTCCTACGAGTACCTCTTAGTATGAAATCATACCAAGTTTCATTTGAATTCATTCAGTAGTTTCTGTGCGATGCGTGGTTAAGATAAGGACAAACAGACAGACAGACAGGTTTGGCAGTTTTCAGTATCGAATATAGAGAACCATCCAAAAAATATTATTTATTACTTAAATATTAATATAACTTTGGACCTATATCTCGCAAAAGCCCTTCAATTTTGCGGGATAAAACGTGTCCTCAATTTTAACCCATCATATAAATTAAGACGGTGCCAAGTTGCATCAAAACTCGTCCATTAGTTTCAGCGTGGTACGTGTTCTTTTAAATAACTTTCAACGCCTATCCTGCAGGATTTTTTTAATTTTTTGGGATGTAAAGTATCCAGTGTCCTACCTCGAAGAATGAACTCAAATCATACCAAATTTCATTTGAATTCAGTGAGTATTTTCGGCGTGATGCGCTGCCAAGATACAGACAGACAGACGGACAGACAGACAGACAAAAATTACAAAAATACAGTTTATGCTTTGATATTGAATACAGAACGGCCTCAAAAAAAAAAAAAAATCTTCAATTTACAGAATTTAAGACATTATCGTGCAGGAACTCGTTTATTTTTTCGGGATAAAAATTATTCCTAATTTTTAATCATTATATAAACTATGACTGTGCCAAGTTGCAACAAAATCTGTCCAGTAGTTTCAGCGTGATACGTGTTCTTTTAAATAACTTTCAACGCCTATCCTGCGGGAACCTTTTAATTTTTCGGGATTAAAAGTATCATATGTCCTACCTCGTAGTATGAACTCAAATCATATGAAGTTTCATTTAAATTCATTTAGTAATTTTAGCGTGATGCCTAGCCAAGATACAGAGAGACAGAAAGACAGGTAAAAATGAAAAAAAAAAACAGTTTTGGCTTCAGTATCGAATAAAGAGTACCCTCCAAAAGAAAATGTCAAAATATCTGCAATGTACAGAATTGGACCCGTTACAGTTTTATTATAAGTAATATATATAGATAGTTCCAAAGTTAATTTTGATGTTACAGGTAACATTATTATAAATATATGTAAGTAGCTGCACCAGTGGCTTAGGCTGAGTCCCCCCCCCCCCTTTCTCCCTTCTAAAACCCCTACCTTCAACCCCTAACATATTATTATTGTGTTCCTTGAAACAACATGATTTAACATTATTTATCTAGTTAATTCTTAAATACCACAACTCCGCCCTCCCCTCTCCCTCCCCCCAATGAATCCGAATATTGATAATTGTGACGCTCGATATACTTTAGAACTATGCAAAGTAAAGTAGGTAGATATCTAATTCCCGTTTTTTTTATATTTAGAAATACAGCTGTAGACATAAGACGAACCAGACAGACGGGCAGATGCACACGCGAGTGAGTTTATAAGGTGTACTTACATTTTTACTTTCACTATACCTATATAATGTAATACGTAACACTAATGAACACCACGTGTCGGACACACGTAACTTAGGGTTCAGTAGCCAGGACCTAAATTACCCAACTGAGAAAACCGCATTGCTATCAGTCATACTTTTACCATTCCGGGTGGAATCTTCCCAATTGCTATGCGGCTGCAACTTTCAGGGTAGCTCACAACACAATGACAATGAAGCCTAAAAAAAACCTTATATAATAAAAACCGATGTTTTTATATTAGTGTTTTAAACTACATTTGCTGCTGATTACATAATACGCCAACAAAATTGTATATACGGTTGGATTTCGTAACTCTCACTAGGAAATAAGAATAGTTCAGTTGACGCGGCATGCAATGCATTATCTTGGTCAGCTATATCTTTTAAACTAGTAAACCCCAGATGGCCAATTTTGTTACTAAAGTCTTATTATGTTATTTTTCAATAGTTTTGTGCAAGCAAAAGGTCACTCTAGAGCCAAATATTTCGTATTTGATCCCGAAATAGAAAAAATAAACTGTCAAAGAAACCACAATATTATTTCAAAGTACTTACCTAAAACTTTTACGTGATGCGCAAAGAAACATACATACATAAAGCAAGCGCGGACCCAGCAGCACGGGCCTATGTCAGTCATTATTTTTTAATTTCCCTTTATTATTTTCGTATGTTTTGTTATTATTTTTATTTTGTACAGTGATAGAAATAACTAAAAAATTGCGCGCTCGCTGCGCTCGGGCTTTTGATGGTCTGTTTTCGTGTTTGTGCAATTTCAAATTATGTATTTGTTTTACACTGTAGAAATGCTTCGGAGGGCCATTAAGCTGTCGGCCCCGGCTGGCTGTCGTTAAGCCATGTCGGAGGCCCTCGGTCGGCCTGACAAACTCTGACACAGGAATCAGAGTTTTTCAGTTTGGCCTCTGAAGGCCAGCACTACGAGTACCTCATACGACAAACAAAAAAACGAAAGAAATAGCCAAGAACTTTCGCGCTCGCTTCCGTCGCACTCATAAACTTGCCCAGGGGCTTCCACCTTTAACTGTTAAGTTTCTTCTAGAGAAAACCTTACAATTTTAGGCTTCGCTTCGGTCTCGCTTATTTGAAAAATGTGCAGTTATAACGTAACGTTATAGTAATCATGACGTATTCTTTATTTACATATTATTTGGAAAAAAGATTAAAATTTTCGCGCTCGCTTCGCTCGCGCTTCTATGAATTTAGACAAGGTATGTAAATTGGTTAATTTCGTATGATTTAGAATTATTCAATGTTTACACTGAAAGAAATAGCGCAATAGTATGCACGCTGCATTTGGTGTTATGTTTTTTAGCACTATTTAACAGGCAGAAGTGTTAATTTGCTCTTCGCTCGATTCATTATTTTCATGTGATTTGTTTGGTATTATGTTTTGTTCTAAAATCTATATTAAATTAACATAAATAGTTCGCTATTTATTGCGCTCGCTTCGCTCGCGCTTTGTGTTTATTTCAATGTTTGTTTTTATGATTTGGAAATGTGATTTTACTTCTACACCGATCGAAATAGCTCAAAATTTCTGTGCTTGCTTCGTTCGCTCTTATTTTAGCTTTTTCATAAATATTTAATAGATTTGTTTTTTTTTTCGTTTACTACATTGTTAGATATAGCTGAATATTCTTACAATCTCTACTCTCGAAAGTTAAAATTATGTCAGTGCATATTTTTACATGGCTTGGAATGATATTTTATTTTAAAACCGCAAATTATTTGAATTATTAGTGTTATCAATCGATAATTTAAAAAAAATTGCGCTCGCTGCGCTCGCGCTTTTGATATTACACTTAATACATACTTTGTACGAATCGGAGTTTCGTTCTAATAACCACACTGACAGAAATTACTCAAACTTTTCCCGTTTACTACTCTTGCGCTTATTTTGTCCTGAAATTTTATGATATAAATTTCTCTATAAATAAATGGATAGGGCGCAGTTTCACTACCCTACGCCCTAAGCCCTACGCGAGTGAAACCGCGGGGAACATCTAGTATTGTATGATTTTAGAACCCATCCAGGCTGGATATTAGTGCGTGACCCCCCCCCCCCCCCTGACTCGAAGGCTGGATCTTATCATTAATTATAGATAGAAAGATGTTAAATTTTAAAAAATTGTGTGACGTGCGAGTGTTTTGAATGAGACCCTAATTTATAGAAGGCAAAATTGTTTATTTTCTTTTTCCCTTGTCTGACACATTTATAACAAAATATTTTTAAACTACTATGTAGCAGTTATAAATATCTATATTATATGCCTAATTTTAGCTTTGTAATATTAATGGTTTGAATAAAATGGTTGTGACAATGGTTGACTGACGGACAGACGGACATGATGGAACTATACGGGTCCTTGTTTGACTACGTAACCCTAAAAATGCGCACTAAGTTAAAATATTTTGCGCCATGTATAAGCGCCCTAAGAACAACCAAACTTTTCCAATACGTAAGCGGATTTTATGACCCTTGGTACCTAAGTCAGCTTAAATAGTGTTTTCAAAACTAAGTTAGTTCCTAGCTTGGAAGTTTATGTTGTGGAAACTTTACGGACTGTTGGCTACAATGTGTGTTATATTAGCAGTAACTCAATTAACAGCCTTAGCACAGGTAACAGGTAGCTAGTCGGTTGGAATTTTGTGCACGTAACTACGAGTGTGGAATTAGGAACAAATACAGATCTTCTTGGTAGAAGAAATTCTTGCAGACTCTTGAGTTGTCGTATTGTTAATCATTTCTTGACGTGTTGTGAACATGACTCGCTAGAACCTGTAATAACTTGGAAAGAGCGAACAACAGTTGGAGTTGGTTTTATGTATTGTTCAGAATCTGGATTGTACCATCAAATGTATGCTTAGGGCTTGTAGTTTATAAATATTGTCACAGATATGTTGATAAATTAAACTTGTTTGTATTGGGATTACACAACTTGTCCTGCCCCACTTTCATACCGTTTCATTCTATAACAGATACAAATTAAAATTGTCACTTACCGATTAAAAAAGTATATAAGTACAACCTCATAGCAATCCTCGACTTCAAATAGCAACCAGACTTGCGTGATCGCAATGCTGGTGTACAAGTTAACGTCATATCTTCTCTCCAGAAAAGGCAATCATCAATGTTGTGTTTTGTGTATACAATCTGCGCTGTCTTGTGAAAGAACCTTCCTAAGGTCAATATTGTTTACTGCATTAAAAACCAATATCAAATAAAAAACCAATATAAAGCCAATATCGCTGTTTATGGGCATTTCCATTTTGCCATAATAGCCCTTCGTGTTTCAGAGGGCACGTTAGGCCATAGTTTTTCCCGGTTGCTATAAATTGAATTGAATTTAAGCAATCGTTAAACCTCCTCGTAGATCCTTGGGTGACTGATAAATTCAAACACCACAGGTAGGCAATAAATACACACATACATACATTATAATACTTTGATAGGTGCATTTATTTTCTGAAGCGCATTTTATTTAATATAGGATGAACTACCACCATTTTGACAGATAATTTAACCCGATCCATACAAACAAATAAATTACTTACCCTAAAAATACTTAAATTTCTTATAAATACCCGCCACCTACGCGTCAGAACTTGTTTTTATTTTTTAATATATTGAGGACAATTCACACCAATTACCTAGACCCAAATAAGGATACCCCGTACTAGGTCATAGACAACGGATACATACATAGATACGAATGTTGCCATACATACATACATGCCATACATAGATACGAATGTTATACATCCATGACATGGAAACGAAATTTTGTGCTCATCACACAAATGTTTGCACCTTGCGGGTTTTAACCATTGACTTCACAGTCAGGCTCACTAGATTGATAGATAGATAGATAGATAAACTCTCCTTAATGAACAGTGCTCGCAGATTAAACACCATAGTATAAATCAAAATCTTAAACTTTACTAAAAATCTGAATAATCAGCGTCACAATCGGCGGTATTATCGCTCAGAGCGATCTATTTCAGAAAGCTGTGCACGGAAAGGAAAAAGTAACCCCCCCCCCCTCCCTTCGCCTTAATTTGAGCTACTGCTATCTTTTTGTATTGTGCTATTATACCTTCAAGTTTGAAGATACAACTTAGATGGAATACTGCAAACAACTGAATCTTGCAGGTGCGATAAGGTTCGAATTTAAGTTTATATTATTGAGTCTTGTCAATGAGCGGTTTTCCAAGTGTCATTTTAGCATTATTTATTTCTCGCTAGATGGCGTTGGTGACAGTTTTGGTACCAGTACTGTTATTTGGTATAACCAAGGAAGTTCTATAAGTACATAGAACTTCCTTGGGTATGACCAAAGATTTTGAATTACGCTTACTGGTGGATATGATATTCTGCGTTCTCTTGATTATGGCAAGTTGTGCGTAAGTTTTGTAACAAATTCCTTACTCTTAGTATTTATTGGTAGTATTTTCTACCTTCTTGATATTCTATAATATAAATTACAGCTAATGCTACACAGAAAATGGACCATTTTATTTAGATTTAATTTATCAGCTTTAATAAAGGGGTAAATAAAACATATGAAACGTCACTACACAAACAACTTGTCATTCGTTTGATTCGCTCGTGGTTTGCGTATTTTTACGGTAAAACGCTGTTTTTACCTGCTTTCGATTACTACTTTCAGTTGAGTAAATACCAAAAGTTACGCGAGCGCCATCTCTTGACGATGAAAGAACTAAGCTGACGATTCGCCTAATGGAAAACTGCTCATTGTCTCTCAACAAACGCATGGTCATGGAATTACATGATAAGGGGTCATGCAGGTTTTATTATTTCAAAATTTGTTTGAAACTTTAAAAGAAAAATTAAAAAACATAAATAAATAAAGACGCCTAGCTACCAAATTTAAGAGTAAAGCAGTCCTCAAGATGTGCCGTTTATACGCACAGGTCTCACGCACACATTTACATCATGTTGTGCCGTTTGGCCGCCACATCGCAGACAGACCTCATTCGTTTTATTCGCATTGATTCTGTCACAGGTCTCATGAAATAATAAAACCAATGCCGTCTTGTGTTAAAAAACACTTTCATATGGCCACCCACACACACACCGACGCTGGCTAAGGTACCTACTGTTTGACTGTGAGGGGCTCTATCTTGCGTGATTCCAAAACCAAAAGTACCAATATACCTAAGACTTCGTTTAGACGTCAAATAGTTATTATCGATTGTTAGGCTTTACTATTTATTCGTAGGCTTTACTCAACGGATTGATACCAAGTACCCCAGGTTTTACGTCAAAACCTAAGCTATCCAACAGTGAAAACCGAATCGCTATCTGTCCAGTAGTTTTTACGTGATTCGCGAACAGACAATATAATTTAATATAGTAACATATATATATGTTACTATATATTGCTCTATTATAAGTATAGAATAGATAACTATAAAACGATACCTGCAAAATGGTTTGTTATTCCTCAATACCAAAATATAGGTTCATCATCATCATCATCATCATCATCATCATCATCTCACCCGAAAGAGTTCCTCTGCTTAACATAGGCCGGTCCACAGTCTCCATTCGAGAATTCTTTTTTTCCCAAGGGCTATCAGTTAAAATATAGGTTAGTACCAAAAAGGTTCAAAAAAAAAAACGAAAACCGCCAAATAAACGACGGAAGCTTAGCAAATGGCGGCTGTGTATGTAAAATAAAAAATGTTGCGGATCATTTATGATTTTTTGTAGTTAATACACAAATTCATCACAAAAGACTGCATTGTTTTTAATTTTCGTGAGTAACAAGGTCTAGGTCTTGCTGCGATGTGGCGGCCGATTGACTAAACATGGTGTACTTAGGTAGGTACTTACCTAAGTTGAGCTACGAGCGGATCTACATAATATCTTGGGTGCTTCACTTGCGATTTGTTGGTGTGGTCTCCGGCTGTTTACAAGTTTTTATTAACTTGCAATGTATTTCTATATGTATGTATGTTTAGATCAAATCTTGCAAGCTGAATTAGAACCACTTCCTTTTATCCTACGGAGTTGATTTTTTACATGTTGGTTCAGTTCCGATGACAATGCATTTTATGACCTGAATTGTCATTTAGGATTATCTCCAGATGAAAGAGTTAGCACACACAAATGGGTTGTATAACTACCACTCCTACTCTAGGCTAATCCGTCCCTGTACAGCTGCGCTCCCAATCCGACTGCATTTGCCTAATTCCGGCGCGCTGTGGCCGGATTAAAATAATATATATGACCCGATGTTCGTGCTACAGAATGACGGATATTTTGCAGAAGGTAAATAAGTGAGTCCTCGAGTGGAGACCGCGTCTTGGCAAACGTAGTGTAGGATGCAAACCGGCCAGGTGGAGTGACGACCTGCGAAAGGCGGCCGGCAGAAACTGGATGAGAAGAGCTGATGGCCGATGTCCAGCAGAGGACGGATACGGGCTGCTGATGCTAATGATGATGAGATAAGTGACAGGAATCCTGTGACAGTTCCGCCTCGAGATACCACTGCTTTGATAGTTATCGACCGCCAAGCAGAGACATCTGGTTTTAAAAGCACTTGTTTGTCGTATGAGGTAGTTATATATTTAAAATGGGACTTAATTGCGCTGAAAACTTAATATTGACTTACCTCGACGTTTCGTTGATCGTGGTCACGAGAAGATTGAAGTAGCGGGTGTCAGCGTCGAGAAGGGCGAGCGTTGTCTACTACCCGCATTTGGTTTTGTAAAAATTCAGAAGTGTCCCGACACGCTACACTAACGACATCTGCAGATTTCTTCCGACATAAACCGCGACGCGAACACTTGCTTATCACGGGATTCCAGGACACAGCCAACTTGAAACCATCCTCTCGGTTGAAATTGGGATACTTTTTAATTTCAACCGCTTCACGTACAATCTTGGAGTAGTAGTGACGTTCCGTGGAGAGGATCTTCGGGTCATGGAGTTATATCCAGTCATAGAAGTATTAGGAATAGAAGGTAAGTACCGACAAGCGCTCGTCCAAAAAGTAAGGAACAAACTCGATTTATGTACGCGTAAGGACCGCTTATTGACGCTCGGCGACACACACACAAGTAAAGAAATAATATTGCTAGAGGAATCACATTGATCTATTTTAGCATATTTTTTATTAATTAATATTTTTTATGATACCGTATATTAAAGATTGGACGGTTACTAAATACAATAGAACGTAATAAGGAAATTACAAAATGGGTAGGTAGGTAAGATAAAGTTGATGGATGAGTTATTGATTTGCGGACAATAAAATGAGCTTTGATATTATTGGATGACGGGTTGCTTGGTGGAGCCATTTGAGAGTAAAGTATGATGATGGTTGTCACGAGGCGATCCTAGGGTTTGGGTTTGTCCCACTAGCCCAAGACCCAAACCTCAGTGACACAGAGTTGAGAGAGTGCAGAGTTGCGATTGCAGATTTATTTATCTGACGGTTCTTTACAGTTGCAATGTGTTCTTTGACCCTTTTCGCTATAGTACGCTTGGTTTGTCCAATGTAGGAACTACCGCAGCTGCAATCTATCTTATATACGCCAGGAGTTCGAAAAGGAATGACATCTTTCGGTGTTCTAACATGCCTTGCTAACTTGGATAAAGGAGTATAAACGGTCTTGATAGAAAAGCCCTTTAATAAAGCACCGACTTTATCCGTCACTCCTTTTACATAAGGCATGAAAGCTGGCTGTCTATCGACATTAGTCCTACTCTTTTTATATCTGCGTCTAGGACGCCAAAGTCGGGTCACCACATATCGCTTGAGTACTCGTACCTCCTGAACATGCGACACTTCGGCATCCAAATATGAGGATAGTAGTAGTTTTATGAGGTAGTGTTGGCCACTGTTGTCAGAGTCTGGCAGGTCGCCCGAGGGTCTCTGACATGGCATTACGACTGCTGTTAATCAATAACAGCTAAGTACAGACTGCTTAGCCCTCTGAAGCACAGAGCGATGGAAAACCACACTTCACAGAATGAATTGACATAATTACCTAATTTAGAAAAGACATTAATACGGAGCCGAGAATCAAACCCGGTAATTTTGGATTCTAATTCGCACTACTATATATTTCGGTTACCACCGCTCAAAGCACAGCAACTTTCCAGCGAAATTCAATCCGACTGCATTTTTTTGGTATGTGACGATTTGAAGTTGATCTTTTTTGTGTATAAAATATTTCGTGCCTTGCTTGTCTGTATGTCGTATGAGTAAGTGCTGACCTCTGTCGTCAGAGTTTTGGCCTCTGACATAGCTTAACGACTGCTATTGCTGCTATCTTCTGCGACTCTATGTCTCAACCATTCTGCCTCAAAATAGCCTGTTTGAATTGAAACCACATTTGGGAGTCCTGTGACTCATAGAGAACATAAATATGATGACAATGATGATATCAATCTTTGTAGATTATTATTTCCAAAAAACTTCACAAATACCCATTACACAGCTGGCCGACATAAATACAAAGCTCTGAGCGCGAAGCCCGTAATCCCTCTGTTTCGGATAATGGCCCGCAGTGTAAGCTCTACGTCTACTCCTAATTGCATTGGAGCTGAATAATTGTATTTGTAATTGCAGTGCTTTAAGAAATGTGGAAGAAGCGAAGTTAAACAATTATGTCGTGGTAAAGGCAATTATATATGAAGACAATGGGAAGCCACTACGACATAATAGTACATTACTGCCGCGGTCTGTAATGACTGCGTTGCTGGCAGCGATGATGATAGTCGAGAGCGCAGCTAAGTTGAGTTCGAGGCCATCACAGCGCGGTCAGCAAGGGCTGCAATGATGGCCAAGCTTGAAGGCCGAAAACTTAACTAAGCAAAGTTCGAGGCCATCATAGCGTGGCCAGCAGGGCAGTCATTGCGGACCAAGGCTTGTATAGTGCTTTACTCAATCAATGCGAGGAATTTAAATAAAACTAGCAAACTGATGAAAAAATTATATAACCCACTAAATCAACAACAACAACAAAAACCAAAACAACACCAACAACAACGTCAAAAACAACAAGAAAAATTAAAAAGAACAACAACAACAACAACAACAACAAAAAAGAACAACAACAACAAAAATAACAAGAACTACAAAAACAACAAGAACAACCAGGACAACAACAAAAATAGCAATAACATTAAAAACAACAAGGATAACAACAAAAACAACAAAAACGCCAAAAACAACGATAACGACAAAAACAACGATAACAGCAAAAACAACACGAACAACAACAACAAAAACAACAAGAACATTAACAAAATCTACAAGAACAACAAAAACAACAAGAACAACGAAAACAACAACAAAAACAACAGGATCAACAACAATAACGACAAAAATAACAAGAACAACGAAAACAACAAGAACAACAATAAAAACAAAAAAACAACAAGAACGTCGAAAACATTAAGAACAACTAAAACAACAAGAAAAAAAAAACAAAAACAACAAGAACAACAACAAAAGCAACAAGAACAGGAACAGAAACCACAACAACAATAACAAAAAAAACACAATAATAAACAACAACAACAACACAATAATAAACAACAACAACAACAACAACAACAAAACATACTACAACATAACAATAACAGCAACCAAAATAAATAACAACAACAACAAAACAATGAAAACTAAAACAACAAAAATACAACAACAAAAACTACAACAACAACAACAATAATAGCTAAGAACCATCTCGATCACATCAGTATTCAATCAGAAAAAAAAACATCAATATAGGTCCATACGTTTGGGAACTACGACGCCTCTCTTTTCGCGTTCGGTGGTTAACAAAACCACAGAATAAATAATAGTACTAAAAAAAACCACGACAATAATGGATTTTCAAAGGAAATTGCTGGCCGCAAAACACGACAGTAATGTAATTCCATACAACTTTGCTGCCGCCTATTCAAGAAGCGCGGCAAGGTCGACTTTGCCCAAAGAAGGTTGTCGAAATAATGACCACATTACAAGCTTGTTTGAGTAATAAAACAAACTAGTACACTTTATTGCACACAATAAAATAATGATAAAGACAAGGATACTATCTATCTATACTTATAATAAAGCACTAAGTACCAAAAAATCTGTACAATTAAGATAATTTAAATAAAATAGTCTAGGGAATAACATTTTTTTAAATGTATGTCTGTATGTTTGTTCGCGCATAACATAAAAACTACTGGACCGATTGCGATGCAGTTTTGGATACCTTATACGTCACTGTTGGATACCTTAGAGTTTGACTTAAAAACTGGGGTACTTGGTATCTTAATCCGATGATTATATGCCGAGCAATCGATAAAAACTATTAGACAGAAGAACGAATATTGAAGAAATATAGTAATTGTACATTATATGTACTTTTGGTCCTGGAATAACACGTATGGTCTATTTTTAAATAAAATAACAACGCGGGCAATGCCGGGGTGACCACGCGGGCAAAGCCGCGAGCTCAGCTAGTACTTATAATAAAGCAGTAAGTAAGAAAAAGTCTCTATAATTAAGACAATAAAAAAATATTTACACTTAAAACAAGGACTTAAAATAAGGTACTGAACAAGGATATAAAATTTTTTTTAATGGTGTCGTTCTCGTCTGTTTGTAAGTTTATTCACGCATCACGTTAAAACTACTGGACTGCTTGCGATGCTGTTTTCAGTGTTGGATAGCTTAGGGTTGGAATTAAAAATATATCAATATATCTCGCACATGAGCGTCCGAGTGAATCCGTCCGTTGTCAGCTGAATTTATGTCTCGCGAAAATACTGACAGTCACTAAATTAGACAGTTCACCGTGTCAAGCGATAACTGCGACTTTGATTAATTAATGGCAACTGCAGCACTGTACAGTGTGCATGCTGACCTATTTATGTGCTTCCATATTTGCGTATAGGAGCATTCGTGGTGTTCGTTTCTAGTTGTTTATGAAACGGTTGCATAATGAGGGGAATTAAATATGAGAGTGAGTTTAAAAAACGAGAGAGCCGTTTTGACAGTAACTATCAAAGCTAACGATTGTCATCGGTATATGTATCGATTTAAGTTATAAAGCAATCATCTATGTCAAGACTGCTGGCTAAGAAATCCTTAACATTTCTTAGCTCACGAATAGGTGACCACCGAAGTCTTGCTCTATATTCAGAAATGTGGTCGTACTTCCGTAGACCAAAGATAAATCTTATGAACGTGTTCAAAAGACGATCTAACTTGTTCATTAGTTAGTATGAAACTATTGAAGCTATTTTGACAGCAACTGCTATGTAATAGTTGCAGTTGCTAATTAGCTAATAAGCGCCGAACAAAATCTGTTAAGTTTCTGTATTACTACTACACAGACAGAAGCGTTTGGTGACTTTCTACAGTGAAAGATGGTGACAGTGATAAAATATGGTGTGCCTTAGTAACAGGCTTTACTCGTAAAAACATTAACATTCTATTTCTTTGACTAGTCCCAGTCAGTTCGCTAGACTTCTGTAGCTCTAGCTAAAGCTACCTATAGCTTTGCTAGGGTTTGCTCAAGGTACTTATTCTATACTTTTAAAGATTTGGAAATTTACATACTTTGATTTTTGTTTCAGGTACAGTAATTTCAGTCCTGAACTATTCTCACTCCACCAGCTGAACTCCAGAGGTAAAATAAACTAGACAAATAAAATTATAAAATATCCAACAAGCTCCAGGCAGCAACGGAAGATCAACGATTTTCTGAGATATTTCAGGATTGCAATGTATTTTTATTCAACTTTCAAAAGGAAGGTTCGACTGTTTTTTGATGTATGTTACATTTTATGTATCTCCGGTATTTCTAAACCCACTTGTTTTTTTTTTATTTGAATGGATGCACTATGAACATAATGTAAATAATGCAATGCATAATGTTAGGTAGGTACCTAATCTGTTTTGGGAGTATGTGGTTTAGTTATCTGGCAAACAGTCATGAAAAGATTTGTTTTTGGAAATTCCGCTGTCTTTAAAGTATCAAAAAGGGTAACAGACAAAAAGTTTTTGCTTAAAATTGGCATAATACAAAAAATAAAATTTAAATGAGTCGCCATTAGACTTTGCTGCTTCTAACGAACAAACAGTTATATGCACACATTGTTATAGAGGAGGATGTGCAGAAATATAAGGGATCTGGGACCGCTCCACCAATTGCATTGATATGAGAAAAGAAAGTCATTTTATGTAGAACAATAGTTGCTTTGACACTTAATAGGGTCGATGTTTGACACCTTATTGTTTTACATAAAATTATAGCGCTCCGCCGCAATGGGACCTGTGGCGTTAGTGTATATATTCTGTGCCTGTGGTTAGACATCTCACCTTTTATATTCCACTAGCTGTACCCGCGGCTTTGCATGTGTGGTCATTTCTGTAGGTTAAAAGTACTCTATGAACTATTCCAAGACCTAAAAGACAACAAAAAATACCAACATTTGATCAAAATTCCTTCAGCTGTCAAAAAGTTTTTGTCGATTGCTCGGCTTCTTCTGATCGGATTTAGATACCAAATACATCAGTTTTTAAGTCAAACCCTAAGCTATCTAAAAGTGTAAACCGCATCACAATCGGTTTAGTAGTTATTCCGAGATGCGTGGACAAACATACAGACAAACTAACAAACAAACAGACAAACTAACAAACAAACTGACACGAATATTATAAATGTTCTATTCTTGTTCTATAGACTACATTTTTCTAAATTATCTTCATTGTACAGACTTTTTCGTCCATAATGCTTTATTATATCTACGAGTACATCTACTTACACTAATATTATAAACAGGAAAGATTTGATAGTTTGTTTGTTTGTAATGGATAAACTCAAAAAATACAGACACGATTTTAAAAATTCTTACACATAAAGAAAACTAAATTATCAGCGAGTAACACTAGCAGGATTTTATTTGTTTAAAAATTTGAGTTCCCTTCGAAAATTGCAATAATGAAACCGGAGGTATTAAATTTTGCAAAAAAACTCGTTTACTTTGTATCACAAACCAAAGAGTATATAAATACTACGTAAGCTCACAAACTAAGAAGGAAATACAGGTCTTTGTATATGGAACGTTGCCATGGAAACGAAATCACAGAACATCTCATAATCATTGACGTAGGAAATGCTCTATGCTAATAATACACGAAATAGTAACCGTAATTCAACCTCCTTGCATTAAACAGAATAATACTATAGACGAAATGGTACGTGAGTATAAAACCTATAAACATTTTGTGTAAGAAATTGTTGTTTGTCTATTTGTCCAAATAAAGTACCTACTAATTTTATCTTTCTGTATATCTACCCGTGCGAAGCCGGGGCGGGTCGCTAGTGTATTATATACTCGCACCATGAATTATTAAGATTAGCCGTACCGTGAAAACAGATAGATTGACTGTTTGCGTTTCCAAAGCGAAGGAACCATTATAATGTCACGGATAATCCCTAATCCACACCAATATATAAATGTAAAACATTGTCTGTTTGCTTGTTTATGAAGCTTTCACGCCAAAAAAGCTGATCCGATCTTGATAATACTTTTTAAATAGTACAGTACGTACAATATAGAGACCAACATAGGATAAAAAAAACCCCGGAAAATGGTAAGTTGCCACGGGAAAACTGGAAAATGACGCTTAATCGTTGTAAGGAATGGTTGCCGTGGAAACAAAATAGCAACAAGTCTGTCAAAACGCAACATGAGCGTTGGTGCTATACTTTTGCATCAACAGAGTAACATAGGGCACTTTCTATCACGGAAAAGGGAAAATTCTACGGGAAACTACGCAAATACACCCTTTTGGTACACTCGCATAGCTTGTAATGCTTATGTTAATTTGTATTACTAGGTATTAATTATATTTTTGTATATTTTATTTGTTGTGCCAATAACAACTTTTTTCTTTCTTTCTTTCTTTCTCTCTTCCTAAATGACGATTACTCGCTTTCACACCAAAACAGCTATGATGAAGTTTTAGATATTGTTAGGTACTCTATTACGTACTGTTTGTACTATTATTTATTCTGTGGTACTGTTCAATACAGAGATCAACATATAAGTTTTAGATATTGGTAGGTACTCTATTACCTACTGTTTGTACTATTATTTATTCTGTGGCACTGTTCAATACAGAGATCAACATATAAGTTTTAGATATTGGTAGGTACTCTATTACCTACTGTTTGTACTATTATTTATTCTGTGGTACTGTTCAATACAGAGATCAACATATACGTTTTAGATATTGGTAGGTACTCTATTACCTACTGTATGTACTATTATTTATTCTGTGGTACTGTTCAATACAGAGATCAACATATAAGTTTTAGATATTGGTAGGTACTCTATTACCTACTGTTTGTACTATTATTTATTCTGTGGTACTGTTCAATACAGAGATCAACATATAAGTTTTAGATATTGGTAGGTACTCTATTACCTACTGTTTGTACTATTATTTATTCTGTGGTACTGTTCAATACAGAGATCAACATATAAGTTTTAGATATTGGTAGGTACTCTATTACCTACGTTTTATACTATTATTTATTCTGTGGCACTGTTCAATACAGAGATCAAAATATAAGTTTTAGATATTGGTAGGTACTCTATTACCTACTGTTTGTACTATTATTTATTCTGTGGTACTGTTCAATACAGAGATCAACATATACGTTTTAGATATTGGTAGGTACTCTATTACGTACTGTATGTACTATTATTTATTCTGTGGTACTGTTCAATACAGAGATCAACATATAAGTTTTAGATATTGGTAGGTACTCTATTACCTACTGTTTGTACTATTATTTATTCTGTGGTACTGTTCAATACAGAGATCAACATATAAGTTTTAGATATTGGTAGGTACTCTATTACCTACTGTTTATACTATTATTTATTCTGTGGTACTGTTCAATACAGAGATCAAAATATAAGTTTTAGATATTGGTAGGTACTCTATTACGTACTGTTTGTACTATTATTTATTCTGTGGTACTGTTCAATACAGAGATCAACATATAAGATACATTTAACCAAGAAAATTGAAATTTTGGTAGATTGGTTTTACTCGCTTTCACACAAAAACAGACCGATTAATATGAAATTCTATACACAATATAATATTTGATTATGAAAACTAACGCGAGTGATATTCATATTAAATATAAATAAAACAGCTAAAAACTCGCGAAAAAAATATCGGAAATACTCCGACCAGTTTCAGACTATTTTGAAGTCCTTCATCTGGGAAGTGTTATGCCGACAAGCCGCGACGAGCGCTACGAACGTCAGCACGCAACTGACGACGCGTGCGTGGCGCGGGCGGCCCAGTGGGCGGCGATTGCGGCGCTCGACTATGTTCGGCCTGCACAGTCACTTCGTTGTCTGTCAAGGAGTTATCACTGTTCACACTCTTACACTCACTTCCGTTAACTTTGTTCTTTACCGTGGAAGAAGAGAAGGATGGGAGTTTGCCTTTTTTGGATGTTCGTGTCATAAGAAAGCCAAATGGCACGTTGGCTCATACCGTTTATCGGAAGTCGACACACGCGGATAAGTACCTGCAGGCGGATTCTCACCATCATCCGTCACATGCATGCATTTTTAGTTTTCATCAAAATCGGGCCCGAGACTCCTTTGAGTACTTTTCGCTATTCCTCATAGTTTCTGATTTAGCCATCCACGCCCACTTGAAAAATTCACCTGTATACTCCGTACTCGCGCCAGGAATCATAAGCACCGGTCGTGCCGCGAAAACAAAACAATCATAATCCGCGCTTTCTACAACAAAGAGCATTCCAATAAAACAGGGCACTCTGTCACACCAATACGTATCTAAACACACAGTCTCATACTTCTGAAAACTGTTATATTATTCTGTTCTTCGAGCATTTGAAGTTGAAACGATGTTAGCGACATCAAAGTCATTTCTTGTCCACACACCCCCTTACACACACTGTAGTCAACAAAAATAACTTCTGGTCCCATTTGTATCTAATGCTGTTTTGTTCTTTTTATGTGCATATTTTTTTGTTTCGCTTCTGTTTCTATATTTTTTCGTGCTTGAGTAACATCTCAGTTCAAGCAATGGGGTATGCTGAAAACCAGCCCTGTGTAGACTAAACTTAGTCTGCGCAGTACAGTGCTGAGCTTACCCCAATTGCCAAACATGCAAAGTATATACCACAATATACTAAGATAACATGACACGTGGCATAACATGCATCACACACACACACGGCCCTATTGAGCACTAATAGATTTGTTATCGCGGTTCATGTGATTTTTGTATTCTTTAAGTTGTTTATGTTTGTTGGCAATAAATTATTTTTATTATTATTCTTTATTATATGGAAATAGGCATTACGATAGCACTTTTACAAGTCAACAACTTTATGTCTCGTAAAGTCATGAACAAGGAGAAGAAATAAAATATTATAAACTAGCTGTTCTCGCGGTTTTGCCCGCGTGGTCATTTGATTTATAAGTAGTCCTTTCGTGTTATTCCAGGACCAAAAGTACCTATAAAGTAAAATAGACTACATTTTATCAAAATTGAATCAGCGGTCAAATTGATTTTTATCGATTTCTCGGCATCTAATCATCGGATTAAGATACCAAGTATCCCAGTTCTTAGGTCGAAACCTAAGCTATCCAACAGTGAAAACCAAATTGCAATTAGTCTAGTAGTTTTTACAAACAGGCAGAAACAATTAAAAAAATATTATATTCTTTTTCAGTAGCCTATTTTATGTACCTACCTACCCTAGACCATTTTGTTTTATATTATTTTTATTGTACAGATTTTTTGGCTCTTACTGCTTTATTATAAGTTACCACCAGATATATCCAAAACCCAAAAACAAACATTAACGCTCATCGCACAAAAATTTAATGTTGTCCAGCAAAACGTAACGTAACGTAGCAGCACTTTTTTATGAAGTGTTCATACATGTTGTCGATCCTGACTGCATAATCAGGTCATAAGTAATGCTTTAGCATTAAGTCCTCCTTTGTATTCTCTTAGTGAAATGCAGTACTAAATAAATAAACAAGTATCAAAATAGTGCACGGGCTCTCCTCTGTATGTGTACAAAACTTAGTGCAATTCAGTACTAAATAAATAAACAAGTATCAAAATAGTACACGGGCTCTCCTCTGTATGTGTACAAAACTTAGTGCAATACAGTACTAAATAAATAAACAAGTATCAAAATAGTGCACGGGCTCTCCTCTGTATGTGTACAAAACTTAGTGCAATACAGTACTAAATAAATAAACAAGTATCAAAATAGTGCACGGGCTCTCCTCTGTATGTGTACAAAACTTAGTGCAATACAGTACTAAATAAATAAACAAGTATCAAAATAGTGCACGGGCTCTCCTCTGTATGTGTACAAAACTTAGTGCAATACAGTACTAAATAAATAAACAAGTATCAAAATAGTACACGGGCTCTCCTCTGTATGTGTACAAAACTTAGTGCAATACAGTACTAAATAAATAAACAAGTATCAAAATAGTGCACGGGCTCTCCTCTGTATGTGTACAAAACTGTACTTGATTGATCAGAAGAAAATTGTCCGTTAGCTGTCAAGATTTGTACTAAACAAACAGTACATCTCAAATCATCAGCCCAAAAAAGTCCACAGCAGAATATGGGCCTCACAATAGGAGGGGTTTTGCCATAATGAGCACGATGGGCAGGGGGTGATAGCTGAAGTTGTTGATACATACACAGGACAATGCAGCTGCCCATTCTCTGAAAGGAGGTGAGAGGAGGTGGACCTAGTATTAAACCGGATCCACACGTCCAAGGGTTGAAGGTACCACATTTTCGTCTTATTATGCATTATTAGGTACTAAAAATGGCGACCACGAACAATCAAGTGAAGTGTAGGGAGACCCCCCACACGTTGGACCGACGACATTGTAGCCATCGCAGCGAGTCGGTGGATGGAAGCGGCACAAGACCGTTCGTCGCAGCGCTCTTCGGGGGAGGCATATGTTCAGCAGTGGCAAGTCCACTAAAAAATAATAATGTAATGCTGTAATGATGATGATGAAGCATTATTAGCCATATTTTGAGTTCCTGGAAGATGAAAAGGGTGCAAAGCAAGTAGCGTCCCACACCAAAGTTGGCCCAGCCTATCTTTCATGGAATAAGAGTCATCCCGTCAGGACTTTTACCTTCGTCACTTACCTTGGTAGTTAAATACATAAGCTAATAATAATAAACCATCGCATTGTCCAGTAACTTCATTGTGACTGCAGTCCACTATCGCCAACATAAGGACCCTCCACACGGCCCGTGTCACACGCAGATTATTAATCGCGGTTATTTATCTGCCCTCTGGATTGCTTCGCTTGTGTGGCCTGCACTGTACGGGCAGTTTGTGAATGGAGTTTTATAGGCTCTGTGATCTTTACAATTGTTGTGTGGTGTGTAAGTGATTTTGTTTTGTGAAATAGTTCTGTTGATTGATTTTACTAGATACAAAAATTACGTGAAATAAAGTTTTTAATTTTTATCAGAAGGGGATAAAAGACGTACTGTGACTCCTTTCTCGAAGTAGTACAGCTACATGAAACTAAAAAAAAAACAGTAAACCTGAGAACCTCCTTCTTTTTGGATCGTTATATTCTCATTCAAATTATGTAATAATAAAACATTGTCTCGATTCAATCACCATTTAGTCTTCCAGAGGTTCCAGTTTGCATCATCCCCCTCCCCGAGTAATCTATGGCGACATTGAAACTGCCAACGGCTAGCATGTTGTTACAGTTTCCGGTGCAATTTGCTGCGAGAAAGTTGTTGACAACCTGATATCGTAATGATTTACCATTACTAGAACTTGGTACAGGAAAACACAAAGTCCACAAAAAAACATACACATTTGTGACATCCATCAACTCGCACTTGGAAGAACTGTGAAGATAATAAAAAAATATAGGAACAACATTTTTAACAAGCTATAATCAAAGTGCTAAAATACCTGACTGCGAACAAAACTAAAAGGAGGCAAAATTATGTGAGAATGGTTGTTAACCAACTTTAAATCGTTAGATCCTAAATGGTCATTCGAAATAAAAATATTAGGAGAAACCTTTTCAAATTTTCAAATACCTTTTCAAAATATTAATATCAATATATTTCATATTGTTTTCACAATATATTGATGTTGAATTTTGATTACTGTCATATCTATTTTAGCACTCGCAAGATTAAGAAAACTGGTACACGTGTTGGTCTATATTGACACAAAGGAACAAACATACATAGGCTGATTAAACACAATACCCTCCGCACAATCGGGTAAAAATGGTGGCAGCGCGCATCAGGTAAAAACTACTATACCGTTTGAAATGCGGTTTTCAATGTTGGTAATTGGTGAAACCTCAATCCGATGATCAATAACAAAATATTACAGCTATTTTTTACGATTAGGGTACTTTTGGTCCTGAAATAACACATAGGTTACGTTTCTACACTAATATTATAATGAAGAAAGATTTGATTTTTGTACATAGGTATGTTTGTTTGTTTGTAAAGGATAAACAAAAAAAAACAAAAAACGATTTTAAAAATCTTTCACCTGTAGAAAGCTACATTATTAAGCTGTATTTTATTTTTACTACAAAAATTGCTAGAATGTAACCTAAGGTATCAAACATTTGCCTATAAATGGTACGGAATGGCATGTTGCTGTGGAAACAAAATAATAACCAATCATTCAAAAAGCACCACGAGCGTTGCTGGCAAAATTTTGAATTACGCTTACTGGCGTTTTCTGTTTTTTAGAAAAATTAAGAAAAAAGGCACGATGCGAGCTGTACCCGTGCGAAGCCGGGGCGAGTCAAAAGTAACTCATGTAAATGACCACAAAAAAAAAAAGATAAATCTTTCGTTTATTTGTGCGCCTATGAAAATTACAACAACTAGAATAATGTGTTTTTTAGAATACAATTATCACACTGATTTCAATAATAATTGCACGTTTTATGTAGTGTGCTCATCATGTCCAGCTACTTGCAGCACGCGCTGATGTGAACGTTATTTAAATAATAACACGGTCGATATTTGTAATGAGAATTCAGAAACATCAAACTGCTAATCAGTCAGGCAAAAAACCGGCTTTTAATCACAGAATAAATAATAGTACAATACTTTAATGTAGGTATGTAAGTATGAAAGTCCCTAATACCAAAAGCAAAGGTAATTAATTCACAGCATCGTTCCACTGTGTCTCATCACCAATTCCTCGTAATCGATCGGACTCCGGAAAACGCATTTGCTGCCAAATTAACATTCATCGTAGTACATGTACAGTGCAGGCCGGAGAAAGTGTAGATTGTCGTTTAGTTAAATTGTGTTCAGAGCTGTAATAGTAAAAATAATGTACCAGCATTAAATTTTAAGCTTGTCTTCGTATAGTTTCCTATGTCCCTTAGTTGGGGGCAGAGATCCTCCAGCTCGTTTTCCCACTTGATTACAGATCTAGAATTGTCGTTGTCCTTTTTCTCCGCCAATAAGCTCCTCCTACAACACGTATTCTCCTCCACGTATGCTTCAGACGCGCCAGACGGTCCCGATTCCTTTTTCCAGACAAGCTCTGCAATGGAAACCCCCCATTCGAGAACTTGTCTGGATAAGTGACATGGTGCACTTTGCAACATGCCGACCCAGTTCCATTTCCGCTACATAAGATCCACGATCCCAGTATCATGGTATTTCCAACCAGAAAACGCTTTCTTTTTTTTTTGGTCGTATCGTTTTATGAATACTTGAATCCTCCGTGTGCTGGGTATTTGGGTCATCTCTACACACTTATTTCTCCAACCTTGCTTGTACTTATATCAAACTGTTTAACTCTCGCTTGTAGAGAGGTGCGCCATGATCCTTACTCAAACATTTGTTTTGTTTTTAATTCGTTTAATGTTTGTGTATGGACACAGATTGTGTACAATACAAAAGTAAGTATGGTTTCAGAGAGAATAGATCTTTAATTCAGGATCTTTGAGTGATATAAAAAAAAATGGTCCTTCACAGGAAACAGTGTTTTAAAAATCTTTACGCACAACAAGACTCGTAAAGTCTGGGCGAAATTGAAAATGTTCAGCAAACAACAAAGACTTATTTGTGATCACAATACAACGAAGACTTTACAAAACTGAAAGACTTAAAAAAACTTGTACTTTTGAACAATGACAATTGATTTTCATCAACATGTGAAATCATGTCAATCCACTGCTGAACATAGTGTCACCTGGCAGTTTAGTTTTAGATAGAAATAGAATAATTAAGAAGCCTACCTACTTGTGAAGTGGCGGTAGGTATTAAAAAAAGAAAGAATAAAATAGTAAACTACCAGTGTAATCAGATATAAAGTAAAAGTATCTCAGGTAGTGAGTTACAGGAGGTGGTGATGTTCGTGTTATTGTCCCTTACGGATTGGAACTTAGCTGAGAGGACTTGAAAGACGTTCCACGGAGAGATGGTGCAGAAGTAGTGGTGCAGCAGTGCACAGAGAAGCTCCCGGGGGACAAGTGTCCACAGACCCGTGCGTTCTAGTACTAGTTCCCCCACAGCGTTCTAGTAGAGGGGTATACCTCTAGGTATCAAGAAAAAAAAAACAATATTGGGGTTTTTTCACTAGGTAAACAGGTAAACAAAGACAAAGGTTTGTCCAATATTATTCGCAAAATGATTTAGAAAACGTTATCCAAGCCTGCATGAAATGACGAGGCTAAAAGAACTCTTCATCACCACAGGTTAAATAGTCGCTTTTATTGGTGTCATCTGTGATGGTTGTGTTTAGAATTTTAGCGCAGCAACCACCTATTCTGTTTCAATCAGAACTTGTATTACAGTCATTCATCGCAATATCGACTCCAACGCACCTTGCGTTGGAGTCGATGTTGCGATGAAACTTTGTTTGCATCAAGTCATATTGGCTTAGTAAAATTTCTGTTTACGGTTGTAGATTACATAACGTGTAGAATGGTCATACTAATTCAAAGACAAGAAATACTTTAAATCTTGCCAACACATACACATTTTAAGGTTAAGTATTTCTTTGTTTATTATCGACTGTTTATTTTATTGTGAAAGTGAACTTATTTTGTTGATACTACGTGAAAACTCAACTAAACGGAATAAAAACAAACGTGAGATGAAGTGAGACGTTACAATAGGCCTCTCCCAAAACATGCCATTAACCACGGTCCTTTGGCTCCACTCATTGAATTATACTTGTTTTCAATTTTTGAAGTAAATAAGCACAACTTTTTGTTAGAAATTACTTGAAATAAGAAAAATCTTTCTCAAAATGTTTTGGTGTGTGATCAACTATAGTTATGCGCGTTTTAAATTCTTGTGGGTAATTTCATCCATGTTTATTTAATGGGAAAAATAAATCTGAGCGATAGCGGACGCGGTGAAGACGACGATCCATGGAAACCCAAAACAGGTGTCATATATAACAAAAAGCTTAGAATAATGGGACGATTCCGTCTATCCTTTCTGTCTGGTGGAAAGCGAAAAAAAAAAAAAAAAACGGGACAATTCCACACCAATTACCTAGCCCCAAACTAGGATATCCTGTACTGTAGATACAAAACACTTAATCTGTCTTCCCCGACTCTAGAAAAGAGGACAGATATTACGTAACTATTATTATTACGAGCCCCCGTATCCCACAGTGTCTCACTGCAAGGCAAAGGCCTACCTACCCATTTTTCATTTTTCTCTGTCTATGAAACGGAGTACCAGTCCTTCTCGTGGGAGCCAAGCTCAACCCGCCATATCTTTCTTGGTTTGCCGCGATGACGTTTGCAATCTTAGTGGATACATCGTGTGGTAATATGTGCTCAGAGATTATCCGATATGCAGCTGATATGTCCAGCCAGTCGCACTTTAGTTTTGCAGCTTTTTGTATTGCATCTGCAAGTTTAATTACTTTATTATTGGAGTAAAACATCACAAGGATTTTTTAATCTTAAATGCTTGCCTATTTCGTATATTCTGTAAATCCATGTATTAACATATAAAAAATACTGTCGTTGTTTTAAATTCATCAATTTCTTGCAGTGAATTGTACGTTGAAGCGCTGCGAGTGCTTCAATTTGTGGCTTCAATCAACGCTTAATTTTATGGTCTACTACCTTGCTGGATTAACTGTGCGGCATGTTGGTGACGTCACCCGTTGCGTAGCAACGTATTAGTTACGTATTATAGTCCACTTCCGCGTATCTCCTATAATTATTATGGTATGTTGTCCTCCTAGGGAGTAATTATTCATTACTCTTGCTACTATCGCCGACCGGTGAACAAATATATCCAACGACCGTCAAATTGATCACGATATTCATTTGAGGTTCACATTGTAGATTAAATCAGTGTACTTTAATTTCGTTTAAATTCAATTATTTAGTGAAGATGAATGAGCTTCTTTTTTTTAAATTGCCTTTTTAATTTGCTTTGTTTTTTTCGGAGTTAGTTTGCTCGATGATTTGCTCAAATGGCAGTTCAGAACAGCTGTTTGTATCAGCCTGCCTCTGCATAATTGTGTAGAGTTTAGTGACATAATCTCTCGTAAGTGTTACACGCATTAGGATAGAAAATAATTATGTTTGTTGGTCGGATGAGGTAGTGCTGGCCTCTGATGTCAGAGTTTGTCAGGCCGCCCGAGGGCCTCTGACATGGCTGAACGACTGCTATTAATCAATAACAGCCGGGACCGACAGCTTAACGTGCCCTCCGAAGCATGGAGCGATGGAAAACCGCACATAACTTAGAAAGTCATTGTTGCGGAGCCTAGATTTTGAACCCGGTATCGAAAATAATTATAAAACAGTAAATCCAACCATTATTTATATTTTCGACAGTTTGCACAAATAACTTCATCTCATTTAATTATCATTAAAATTTAGCAACTTTTTATTATTTCACTTCAAAAGAACCAAATAGCATAATCTAAAACACACTTAGTTCCACATTAAATACTTAAATAGCTTTACACAATTCAATAGAATAGAAGCCACACTTATTACCATTCCTAAACATATGCCGATCTGGCTGATTCTAAATCTTAAGAACAATTGAGCTAAAAATGCTGATGCAGCAGGTTGCCTTTCTGACGCCATTAGTAAGGCGGCAAAATGCTTCACGCTGATTGGCTGGTACTCCCAAGGGTGCCAACTTCTTCGACGGAAATACCGTTTTTGCAAGGCATACCAACTACCGTTTTTTGACGGAAGTAGATGGATGATTTGACGCTCTTCCGCTTAACACTTCGACCATAGATAGCACTGAGGCGCCATCTGTACGAAAAGCCATATGTTGTCAATTAATTTGCTTTGATGGCGACGTTTGACGATGACGTTTGAAGTCTCGCAAGGAGTGGATTGATCTATCAAGTTATGTTTTAGCTAATTGTCACAAAAGAGAGAATTGAAGTATTAAAGGGCGCTGGATTAGGGACTAACTACTCGGCGTGAACGACGTCTTTTAGGTGCAACGCACCTAATTGGCCTTAGTCGTAATTGGATTGGCGTTGGTGTAACACGTGCATGTACTTACCACATATTATTCGAAATACGCAGCAAAAATGCTTTGCTATGCTTTTATAAGGTGCACAAATAGCTCAAGAACCAAAAACAAGTTCCACGGTATTACTTTCACTCTTAAGTACTTTAAATCTTAACTTTCTTTTAAATTCTACTGATTGATATTATTTGTAAATCACCATTTACAGAAAGGAACAGAAATATACGATTCATAAGAGTGCGACAAGACAAGCGGCGTATAAGTACTGCCGAATATTTTGTTTGAGAACGGTTGTGCAATAATTATTGTTATCTCTTTCGCGTTATTGTCTGCATGTCTCTCTATCTTTGTTGTTGATGCATATTAAGTACTACATTGCAAATGTATCTGTGTGGGTGTATTTGGCTGTAGTTGTATCTAGTCCGGGTGTAGTTTATGTGATGTTCTAGGTTCCCTTATCTCCCCTTTTTCATACATCAATGTAAGAGAGTATTTATGTTCCTTGGACTGAATAAAGTAAAACATTTTATAATAGAAATAAGTTTAAAACAAAACGGTTAAGAATTTTTATTTCTCAAAATAATTTACAAATTCGTCTATAGAGAAAATACAGGTTATTTATGTATAAATGTAATGCGCCATTTAGCTTAGTAAATGCAACTCATATAACGGAATTTAATCAGTGCAAGTGGGTAATCTAAAAAGAAGAGCAAGTGAACACAAACGGCAACATGGCGTACGGCGCTGGCGCTCGGTGCCTGCGTAGTTTGGTGAATATAATAAACCGATAATTTATGATTTGTTCAATCAACCACAATGTTACCGCTTACACTTACGAACACTCTTAGCGGAGTTTTATTGATATAACCTCCATTGTAGGCTTGAAAATAGAGGCCACCCATTTATATTCTGGTGATAGCAATCCATAAAAACTCGTAATCGCTATCATTATTGTTAAATCTTTCTGAAATTCAAAAGCATCTTCTGACACCAACAAAATAACATAAATGGAAACAAGGTATGATTTATCAAAGTTTTCCTTTTTCAGGTTTGGACAGAAGAAAAAGACTATCAGACGGTCGAGTGGTTATCACGCAGCATTTCACTGAGAGAACGGTCACTCCTGGTGGTGATGTAAGTACCATCATACTTTACCTTTGATTCAGGTTAATAATCAAAGCACTTTACTAAACAAGTTAGGTACCTGGTTGTCCATGTTTCAAGTTAGGTACACTTGTTGTCAACAGATCTGCATGCAGTGTGCCGCCACCGGCGACAGACCGCCACAGTTCGTATGGGAGAGGGACGGCATCGTTGTGTCCAGCAACACTGATGTCAGGTACACTTATTTGATGAGACCTTCTGGCGAGGTGGAGAGACTATAAGTACTACCAAGATATCTGAATGGAAGGAGCCTAAGATTTGCTCATTGACGTACAATTGAAGGAATAATGGACTGCTACAATGCTGATGATAAAAAAAGGGAGTTATTTAGATCTTCACAGGATATCTACCAAAAGTTAGGTGAAAGTAGTAGCCGGAAGCTCAGTGGCATGCAAGAGGAGAGGCCAATGCCCAGGAATGGACTCTACTTGGGGTCAGTGGCTGCATCTAATCTAGTTGTATCCAGGGCGCAGTCATGCTGAAAAGCTTGTATAGATGTAATAACGAAACATTTGTCAGAATAATAAACTTTAAATTAAATTATAATTATTTTATATACGAGTACATAATTTATTGATACGTATTGTTTATTAATAACTTTAATATCCCAAACTGTATAAAGTCTGTGGGCCACTGCTACGTTTATAGAATAGTCATGCCCTCGACCTCGCGTAGTACAGAGCTCTCTGGTACTGAAAAAATGTAACTTTCAGAAAATGTTAACTCATCATAATTTTATCGACTTTCTGAATTCAGTACTTACTATCAAATTTGAAGCTTCTCTATGCGTGATTTTAGTATTGCTGCTCTTGTTTGTAAAACTTAGCTTACATGTGTATAATGTTTTTATATGGTTTTTTATTAACAGGTACGCCTTGGGACAAGTGATGACCTCGGACAACTCAGTAGTGGCCCAGCTGAACATCACTCGAGTAAGAGTCGAGGACGGAGGACTGTACTCCTGCACGGCGAGAGAGGGGGCGCACGCGGCCAGTCACGAGAACAGACTTGATGTGTACGGTACGACACATTTTATAATCTATACAAACTGATAATTAAGCAGCAAGTAACAAAAAGTGTTATCCAACAGCGAAAACCTTATTATAAAGCTATCCAGCTTAGGTTTTGACTTAGAAACTGGTGTAATTGGTATATCAATCCGATAAGTAGAAGTCAAGCAATCGACAAAAAACGGTTCAAACCGTTTTTTGTCCCCGTTCAGCTGTCAACAGCTGAACAAAATTCGGTATTTTGTACTCTAAATGTAGGTACTTTTGATCTTGGAATAAAACTTTAACTCAGAGAATTGACCACGGGCACAGCTAGTTATTTATAAACCGTATATATTTTTCCCGCATTCGGGAAATTGCGCCATACCTATCTTCTCGTCGCAGATACCGCAGAGCCTCAAGACAAAAGTTTATAATCAGTGCGTGTTGCCAGTGATGACATACGGCACTGACGTGGTCGCTAACTATTGGTCTCGTACATAAGCTCAAAGTAGCTCAGCGAGCAATGGAGTGAACTATGCTCGGTGTTTCACTACGTGATAGAATCCGAAATGAGGAAATCCGTAGAAGAACCAAGGTTACCGACATAGCTCTCAGAGTTTGCAAGTTGAAGTAGCAATGGGCAGGCCATATAGTTTGCAAAACCAACAACCGCTGGGGAATAAAGGTTCTCGAATGGCAACCACGAACAAGCAAGCGAAGTGTAGGGAGACCCCCACACGATGGACCGACGACATTGTAGCCATCGAAGAAAGTCGATAAAAATTCTCCAAAATCATTAATTTTCCTGTTGTGTATATTGTTTTTACAATTTAGACAGGTTAATAAGCATAATTAATAATAATAATAATAATATTTAGCAGCTAAATTAAACTTAAAACTAGGAACTTATACTAGTTTTACAATTGTTACTGCTATGATATTTGAGCTTTCTAGTTCCCACACTAGGATACCCTGTGTTGTGGGAACTAGTCTCTTCCATGTGCACATAATAGATAAAACGAACAAAATAAAAAATAATAAGATTTTTTTTTCTTATAAAGAGGAAGGAACAAAATATTTTAAAAATATGATGTAGTTACTACTTAGTAGAGTGCGTGCGTACAGTGACTGTAGATGAGGAGTAAGTGTATATGCATGAGCTTTGGAAATAATGTGGTGTGTGTAGGAACAGATAAGGTACGAATTAGGCTAGTGGCACACATGTTGATGACATTTTTTATTTAAATTTTATCTTGAAGTATTTTATAGTATCGTGTTAGTGATAAGTATAGTATTTTCCTTCCCATAGTATTTAACATTTTATCACTTGTTCCACTTTTAAAATCCAATTTTGTTAATAAATTTTATAATATATTATGATTAAATTCCTTGTATTTATCTTACATATAAAATTGAATTTAATTAACAATCGCTTTGATGCTTATAGCTTGTTTTATTTATTAATTTGGAACTATGGATGCTAAAATAATAATAATAATAATAAAAATAAAATACATGACTACGTTTCCTTTATAATATCTTATTTCTAACAACATGAGTATGAGGAGGTACGACTACCTCTAATAGTCACTGGAACGTAAAACAAATAGGTTGTATGTGTGTTATCATTATCTCTGTCAGTGTTAAGGTGTGGTATACATATAAGGTATGTAATGTGGGTGTGATGCGTTCCACTTAAATAATCTTGTGCATGAGTTTTTCTGTATCAGCGTAGTCAAGGTTAACAAGCCACTTCCTAACAATTCTTTTGCACGATGCTTTGAGAAGACCTACAATAATTAGTTCTTTATTAATTTTCGAATAAAGATACGGACCCATATATGTAGGAGATCGCTGAACAAAACAGGTTTTAATTTTAGGGGTATCCCAGCGTAGAGGATGGCTTGATCTTTCTGATGATTTCTTGAGAGGCAGCGCAAGCTTATGAAAACGTTGTAATATGTTGATATATATTTTTCGCACTCTCAAGATAAAGAGTTCTTTGTACAGGGTGTCCGTCGGTTAACGGTATGGTTTTCTAAAAGCTATCTTTAAAAGCCCTCTCTAGTTTAAGTAAGTAGGACGCATATGTTGAGCCCCACACTACAATACAGTATGTTAATATTGAGTGGCATAAAGATGAGTATGTAAGGCGTATCACGCTGCTATCTGCTGCTGAACTCAGACGTTTAAAAAAAAAATTATGTTCTAACCTGCCCATTCAATACTTCGATTTGTTTCGTCCATGAAAGTCTGTCGTCAACGACCACACCGAGATATTTGATAGACGAAACTTGGTCTAAAGCTTGGCAGTTACAAGAAGAGTTAGTGGGTTTATTGCAATTGTGAATTTTTAAAGTTAATGGGAGTTCAGGTGCAGTCCTGTCAGATATGCTAAAGGTTAAGAATTTTGTTTTCGAGGTATTAAGAGTAAGGAGGTTGCTATTGAGCCATTTAAACACCCTATGCAATCCTGATTGAGCAATTTCATTAACAGAGGCCCAAGAATCTGAGTGAAATATGAATGCTGTGTCATCAGCAAAGGCCTCCGTTTGGGAATGATTTAAGTTAATTTGGCATAAGTCATTTATATAAACCAAAAATAAGGTTGGTCCGAGCACGCTACCCTGTGGTATGCCAAAATATACGTACGCATAGTCACTGCAATGATCGCCAACACGTATTCCCTGTTTACGGTTTTGTAAGTAGGATTCGTAGAATTAACTGTATTATTCTCAGTTTTATTCCTGACGGTCAGTAGGTACGTAGGAGGATACTTAATATATGGTCTGAGGTAGATACAATTTGTTATATTGATGAAAATTAACTACTAGCTGTACCCGTCGCTTCGCACGTATGGTCATTACTCTAGGTTATAAGGAAATGTGCTATTTCAGGACCTAAAATACCAATGTACAAACATTTGATCAAAATTTCTTCCTCTCTGTCAAAAATATTTTAAATTGCTCGGCTTCTACACATTCGATTGTAATACCAGGTACCCCAGTTTTTAAGTCGAACTCTCAGGTATCCAACAGTGAAAGCCGCGTCGCATTCGGTTTAGTAGTTTTTACATCATGCGTGAACAAACAAACATACAGACAAACAGACATGTTTTTTTTTAATGTTATGTTCTTATTCAGTAGCTTGTTTTAAGTACGCCAGTTATTTTTTTAATCTTCTTTATACAGACTTTTTCGTCCTTTTTTTACTCTAAAATTAACATCACTTTAGACTTCTACCCCACCCCGCAGGAACCCTTTAATTTTCCGGGATAAAAAGGTCCTACCTCGTAGTATGAACTCAAATCATACCAAGTTTCAGTTGAATTCATTCAGTAGTTTCGGCGTGATGCGCGGCAGACATAAATACAAAACGAAAAAATCAATTTGACTTCAGTATCAAATATAAAGTACCCTCCAAAAAATATATGTTAAAATTAACTTAAATTTAGACCCCAATCCCGCAGAAACACTTTATTTTTTCGAGATTGAAAGTATCTTCAATTTTATCGCATCATATATACATTGCCTGTGCCAAGTTGCATAAAAATCCATCCAGTAGTGTCAGCGTGGTAGGTGTTCTTTTAAATAACTATCAATCCCTATCCTGCGGGAACTCTTTAACTTTTAGGGATAAAAGGTATTCTATGTCCTACCTCGTAGTATGAACTCAAATCGTGCCAAGTTTCATTCGAATACATTGAGTAGTTTTAGCGTGATGAGCAGCCAAGATACAGACAGATTAGATTATAGATGACAATTTTATTCAACAAATGCCTGACAACTGACACACAGGCAGTGACTTAAAGTATTCTTCTACGTATTCATTGAACAGATGTTTAACGTTTCAGGTCCACCGTACATCCGGTCGTTGCCTCCAATAAAGGTGCAACGTGGTGAATCTGTCAACTTGAGATGCCCTTTCTATGGGTATCCTATTAGGTAACTACTTTTTTGGTTATATCTGTATACTAGCGTTGGTTAAAGGCGTAGAAATACTAATACTCGCGTCTATGGTTAAAGGTATTTTATTTTATTTCTTCGCTTACCTAATATTTTGTGCAAAAAAAGGGCGCAAGCATTTAATATGTGGGTGTTGTGTGACTAGGGTCCTCATAGATCTGATCTGATTTCCTAGTAACCGGTTGAATCGATGAGCTTCATTGGTATTTCTTAATATTATTATCACATTTCTTTAACTTTAAATTTCGTTGCAGCAAAATAGACTGGGAATATCAAGGTAAAACTATTAACACAAACAGTATTTTCTCCGCCCGAAACAAGAGAAACATTTATGTAAATCGCAAGAGCAGACGAAACGTCCCAAGTATCAATATAAACGGTGTTTTATCCATCACAGAAGTCAGCAAAGAGCTCAATGATGCCATATACACCTGCATAGTTACGAGCCCAAGTGGTGAGATGGCTAGAATAGCTTTCGAGATTCAGGTGATAGAGGCACCTGTGTTAGATGACCTGCTACTGGGCAGTAACCTGCAAGAAGGACAAGTAGCAAATATCTATTGTAATGTCAGAAGTGGAGACTTGCCGATACATTTTGAGTGGTTGAAGGATGGGAAGAGGATTCCTAGTAATTTAAAGGTGAGTAGAAAAACAAACAGTGATTCAAAATATTTGCCTAAGTACACCAAAGCAGTGATAGGTTGAAATTCTGGCACTCATTAAAACTCGTATTTTTTTTATAAACTTTTTACTTGAATATTTTTAAGGTTCCGTACCTCAAACGGAAAAAAAAACTGTCTGTCTGTCAATATTATTTTTCTCAGAAGGAAGGTATAAAGTTTAAATTAATATTAAATTAATATCATATTGCGACACTCGCAAGGGCATCAAAACCTATAAGGTACTTCCCGTTAACCTAGAATCATGAAATTTGGCAAGAAGCAATGTAAAACACAAGTAAAAGGAAAATCCAAAAACGTAAATTTGTAGTTACATCACATATTTTTTCCTTTGTGAAGCTGACCGCGATCTATGTCAATGTATGCGCTAACAGTTTTCCAACGGCAAAGTCATGTTAGTAGGGAACCCTCGGTGCACGAGTCCGACCCGCACTTGGCTGTTTCATTTCCCTGTAAGCACTAGAAGTCTGCTACTAATACTGTCTTCCCGGCCAGTCCTGTATTGCGGTAGATCAATGCGCCTTCTCAATCGAGAAAAATAATTTTACATCATTATTTTTTCAATGTTCAGGTAAACTTGATAAACCGTACATACAATTTTCAATCGAACATTTGCTTTCGTGTGAAAAGTATTACACTAATTTAATAACGCTTTTTGGACCAAGCGTTTGTCGTTAGAGCACAGAGTAAATAATAGTACAAAGTAAGAGCCACGTTGAAGTTCACACTGTTACGTTTTTGGACCAAGATATTGTCGTAAGAGCCACTTTGCAGCGCACACTGATACGTTTTCGGGCCAAGCGGTAGTCGTAAAAATCACGTTGCAGCGCACTCTGATACGTTTTTGGACCAAGTGGTTATCGTAAGAGACACTTTACAGCGCACACTGATACGTTTTTGGACCAAGTGGTTGTCGTAAGAACCACGTTGTAGCGCATACTGACACCTTTATTTTCAAAGGATTTTTGTTCATTCGCTACTTGTAGCGAACATTTAACTATTAATTTTGTAGTCGCCTTAATGCTTGTTTTAACAAGGTTTGGTATACCTATCATGGTAGCCTAAAGGTCTAAAAGCGCAACTTTGAATCCAACGATACTGTGTTCGGACCTAGGCTCCACACCGTCTTGTAAGTTATGTCACATTATGAATAATAACAAGCAAGCGAAGTGTAGAGAGTCCACACCCCCACACGTCGGGCTAGTTCAGCGACTCGTCCCACAACAAAGTCGTCCCAATTGGCCGAGTTACTGAATTTAAAAAATATAATTTTATCTGTTTAGTAACTCATCCCATTGATTTTATCCCTCCTTTTTTTTAACAAAATCTATACTAAGTAATTTCAGCAGCAAAAATGTTTGAACTTTATTTATTAAAAGGTTATTAGTTCGGTTTCGTTTATTTGATTTCATTAGGAACATGACTTATTCAATGGAAATAGAATATTATTACAAAAAGAAAGAGACGAAACTACTTTTCCTCGCATTTTAAGACAAAGGATTTAAGGACAAGCTAGTTAGAGCTTTACGATAAAGATCTCATTGTATTGCAGGTAGAGTAGTGTGTAGTTGTTATTATCTGAATATTTGAGAAAAATCTGTGCTACCGTTTAACAAACAATGCAGCGTTGTAAGATTTAATTGTTATAACATTGTAATTATAACACCTACGTGTTGATCTTATTTCTAACGAGTGCTCGTATACATCAACTTGAGATTGTGAAGGTAAGCCAAAAAAAGTTAAATTCAGTTTAAATGCTAAAGACTCTTGTTATTACAAGGCCACTATGAAATATATTTAAACTAGTCCGCTAATTAATGTTCCATAAATGATAAGTTAATTGTAGCAGTTATTTTATTTTCATATCATGTTCATTCATATAACGGATATAACATATTTGTTTTGTCTTGCTAGGAGAGAAGGGTTGGTTTAAACTATATAAAATTGTAGTTGTTTACATTTACACTAATATTATAAAGAGGTAAAGTTTGTTATAAATTTGTTTGTTAAAGCTAATCTCTGAAACTGCTGACCTGAATCTGAAATCTCTTTCACTGATAGAAATTTACACTATTCCAGATGGACATAGATTACTTTTGTCATTGCAAAGTTTCAGTAGGATAACAGAAACACTATGGGCAGAGACGAAAGGCAAGGCAACTAGTATTTAATAAATGTGAATGAATTACTTGTGAAGAAATGTCACAACCAGAACCCTTGACTTCACATAAGCAAGATAAATTAAATTATATTGCATCACAAAGAAGCAGATCTCTTCTTCTTCACAGAGGCTACCAGTATGGCGAAATATAAGAACCAAACGACGATTCAATAGTTTGGCAATAATTATTATTGTTATCCTGGATTTATTCTTGTTTTAAGACTAATTTCAAAATAATTGTATTATAATGTTGATTTTGTGATGATATATATGGAATTCGTGTGTCAAATAAAGTATATAATATGATTTTGTTTTAACAGGTACACATATGTAATACAAAACTTTATTCAGACTTTTATTTTTACTACTTACTTTTACTTTTAACTCTGCGCCCCGCGGTTTCACTCGAATATGTATTTTTCCAGGACCTAAAGTATTAAATTTCATCCAAATATGTTAATGTTTCTTCATAAAAGAACCACCTCCCATACTCCATTAAACCCTAAGATTCATTTTGCCGCAACTTTATAAAATGTATCTTGATAAACTTTACTAACCTTAAACCTTTAAATTACTTAATATATCCTCTCAATTTCAAATCTCTAGGTTAATTAGCATAGGCTGTGTGTTATATGCCAGTCAGTCAGCCAGTGTGTAACGGTTCTGTTTATAGGCATAGAAGATTAATCATTTAAAGATTATGTTGTTGATGTACTAAATCCATTTGGATTTTTAGGACGAGTTTCTGAACCGAAAAAAGTTTTTTTTTTAAATTCAGTAACTCGTCCTATTGGAACGAGTGCCTTGTGGGACGAGTCGCTGAACTAGCCACACGTCGGATGGACGACATTGTAGCATCGCAGGGAGTCGGTGGATGGAGGCGGCACAAGACCGTTTGTCGTGGCGCTCTTTGGGGGAGGCCTATGTTCAGCATTGGACTTCTAAAGGCTGAAATGATGATGATGATGATGATGATGATGAAAATAAAGAAAAATCGTTTATTCAACACTTAAAAAAAAGGAGCAAATTAACATATAAATTAAACATATAAATCTAAGTGTTGAAAGGGTCATGCCTCGCATGTGCGGTTTCCATCACTCCGTACTTCGGAGGGCACGTTAAGTTGCGGTTCTGGCTGTTATTGATTGATAGCAGTCGTTAAGCTATGTCAGACGAGAGTCTGACATGGCTTAACGTCTGCTATCAAGCTGCGCGAGCTATTGACAAACTCTGATAACAGCACTACCTCATACAACAAACAAATAAATGTAAATTTACAGGTCGTCGAGAGAAATTTGGAACTGTTCAGCGCTTTGGTGATCAAGACAGTATCACTAGAACACTGCGGGACTTACACCTGCGCGGCTTCTAACCACGTGGCGAAGGTTACTCGCTCCACGGAACTTTACATCAAAGGTACTGAACTAGTATATGAAGACATTTGAATGTTTTTTCCCATTCAGTAATAAAGTTACTATCGTATAGAACGTGATATAATACGTTAGCTCATTTTCCTCTCAGCGGAACAGTCTTCATGAACAGTGATGGAAGCTGCTTACCAGCGCGAATATGTACCTATCAAAAGATATCAATTGATTGTATTCGTGCCGCTTGGTGTTGAAATATTTGGTCCATGGATGCCCAGTACCAAAAAGTGTTTCAGGAAATAGTCATTTGTTATCCGAGGCTTCGAGAAAGCAACCAACTCTGTTTAAAATTGGTTGCGGCTCGAAGACTCGTGCCAGTTTCTGACGACAAAGAGCTAAAAATAAAAAAATAAAAATTCTATGACAAAACATGCACTGTAGGTAAAACTAACAAAAGAGGAAAAAATAAGAAAACCAAGCGTTGACATGCACCAACCGGAAACATGAATAGTAAATTTAAAATTGTGGCACGAAAAAATCTCATAAAAGGACCTTCTACCGGTTGGTAACATTCCTCAAAACACAATAAATACAGTTTTTTAAACATTTTTGACATAATATGACTGTTGTTACAGTTACAGTCAATGGCCAGTAGTTAAAATTCGTTGTAAACACTAGTCCTCATACTAGGATTCCCTGTGTTATGGGGACTAGTTTCTCCAGTTGATCAGATGATGTTGATGATGTTGTGTTTGTAGTTTGCATTTCACAATCAGACAATACTGAAAATAGGATTTAGGTTTTTTTTTTTTTCTGGCTCATATTTATTAAATCTAGGAAATATTTTATGCACCATGCCTCATGGATTCGTAATGCGGTTGAAATCCTAATTACCGTAATTTCTATCGTGAAGATGCATCTAAGTGGTCTGCTTCGTAGAATCTGCAGCCCGATTCCATAACTTGGCTTCAATCGAATTCTCAGTATCGCAGCCACTAATGCCTTGCGATAGAGTCGAATTTGCTATGAAAAAAGTGATAATCCGATTGTAGCCAAGTTATGGAATTGGGTCACTGGTAATTAGGAAGTGTTCGCGACGCAACTCATATTCAAACGTGTCTGATCCTGTTCGTCGTGTGTGTCGCGGTCGGGACAGGTAACAGAGCACACGCGGGTAGTTGGAAACAACGGCCGCGGTGCACGGCGCTGGTACCTACCCGCGTTCTCCAGTCTTCTCGTGCCCGCGGTCAGTGTTACTTTATAGAAACTTTGTGGCTAGTCAAAATTATATTTAAATATTATTTTGTAAGTAAGTAGACCTGGTTTAGTCTTATGAACACGAATTCAATTCGCCAGCTTAAAAGCAAGAAGTTTTAAAAAAGTCAGAGGCCACATCGCCAAATCGAAAGTGACTCACCCAAGATATGCCGATCTATTCATACGCACAAGCCTGCACATACTTTCACCATGTTATGCCGATCAGCCGCCACTTTGCAGCAAAATGGCAACCTGTGTAAATTCTATCAAGTTCTCACGGAAAATCAAAAACAAAGCAGTCTTTTGTGATGAAATTGTGTATTAACTACAAAACATCACAAATCATCCACTCACCACACATTCACAGTCGGCGTTTGCTATGCTTTACTCGTTTGTTTTGTAGACTCGGACATTTTTTAATTCTTCTTGTTCATAAGTTCAAAGGTACTGAAGCTTAGTATCTGAAGCCCAGTCACAACTTGGGTCAGTGCAACTTGGTTAATTATTGTTCTCATTCAGTAGCCACTCCTACTTTGTTTTTTTTTAAATTACTCTCTTCTCACGTTGCAGTTGCCCCGCGATGGCTGGCGGAGCCGTCCAACTCCTCCCTCCTGCTGGGGAGGAGAGGGGCCGTCTCCTGCAGTGCTGGTGGATACCCGCCGCCGCAGGTGCACTGGATGAAGAAGGACGGTATGTACACCATTACTGTTGATTATCAATAGTAGGTACATAGCACATCGATGGTCTTGACATGTACCGGTTGTTTTTTTTATATATATTTTTTATCACTATCACTTAATATATTGTAATACTGTGCCCCTACTATATCTATATAAAAGATGAGTATAGACATCTATTATATAGATATACTAGCTGAGCCCCGCAGATTCAATGATAAAAGGTATCCTAGATGTTACTCTAATGTTTTAATTTCCCGTTTTCACCCTATTACGTGATAAATATATTTTATGTATATCTCTGTGTACGTACGTAAGTACGTACAGTACCTATAATACCTGTATATTAAAAATTTCATCAACATTAATGTAAAGCCGTTTCGGAATTATGATTATGCCGATGAATTTTTATTTTTTCCGTGAGGTAAAGTATTCTATTATTACACTACTTATAAAAATTCATGGTATAATCGGATTACCTGTTTATATGTAACAGCAAGTAAAACCAATCTACCAATAAAAATTCATGGTATAATCGGATTACCTGTTTATATGTAACAGCAAGTAAAACCAATCTACCAATAAAAATTCATGGTATAATCGGATTATCTGTTTATATGTAACAGCAAGTAAAACCAATCTACCAATAAAAATTCATGGTATAATCGGATTACCTGTTTATATGTAACAGCAAGTAAAACCAATCTACCAATAAAAATTCATGGTATAATCGGATTACCTGTTTATATGTAACAGCAAGTAAAACCAATCTACCAACATTTTACCGAATTCCCCTGTGAACATTTGAAATGTCTGAACAGATTTAGACGTATGGGGTATCGTTAGAATCCTTATTTTTGAAAAAAAAAACAGTATTACGGCAGTATGGCTCCATTTTCAATTGCAAAAAAATATTTTTTATATGGGTATCAAATTGAAGGCCTTGATAAGCACATTGCAATGGTATATAATTTATTGCCATAAGATCATTTTTGGCAGGGCAAGCGTGTTTTTTAGCTTTTAAGCTAGTTATTTTAGATTGTTACCTACCTTTATTAAAAACTTCATCTATACTGTTTTGTTGTGAAAGCGAGTAATCGTAATTTTCCTGTTTTCTCATAGCAATTTTCCTTTTTCTGGTATAAAAAGTACCTTATGTTAAAAATCCTGTATAATCAGTATCTACATACAAATTTTAATAAAAATCAGTCTAGCCGTTTTGGCGTGAAAACGCCCCAAACAAACATACAGATAACCACTTTTAATACAGAAGTGTTTTTTTGTGTCTCGTCTCAAAAACACACCCGAAATATATAATTCTTCTTCATTTATTATAAGAAATTCTAAGGAGTGGAATGCCCTGCCCTCGTCAGTGTTTCCGGTAAATTATAACCCACGTGTGTTCATGTCGAGAGTGAATAGGTATCTACAAGGCAAGCGTGCTACTCCTTCAGCCACATCATCGCTTTCCATCAGGTGAGATCGTGCTTAAACAATTGCCTAGACAGTAATAAAAATTATAACCCAATATATATAATAATAACCCAAGTTATTGTTGTAGGCAGTTCTCGAACGATTTGTAAAGTAGATTGGGACTCACTTCCGCGAGTAGTGTTTGACGGAGTTGTCATTCCTTTTAGTGACACTGTTAAGAATATTGGCATAACAATTGACAAAACTTTATCTTGGAATGCTCAAATTGCTGCTACTAGCAGTAAAATGATCGCGTCCGCTGGTTCCTTACGTCGGCTATGCAATTTTTTACCTACTACTACTAAAGTTGCGCTCGCACAATCACTCTTACTCCCTATTCTCGATTACGCTGATGCCTATTATCTTGACCTTACCGAGGACCAGCTAAACAAACTTGAGGGTCTCCAAAATTTTTGCATCAGATTCATATTTGGCCTACGCAAGTATGACCATTTCTCCGAATTTCGCACTAAGCTCAATTGGCTTCCCATTCGTCGTCGCCGGAATGCTCATATATTTTCCCTTCTCTACAGTATTTTGTTCAACCTCTCTTCTCCACGCTATCTTCAGGATCGTTTCCATTTCCTCCACACTTCCAGCAGTAGACTAAGGTCATCAGATAACCTCATGTTAGAGACCCCTGTCCACAGAACGACTTTCTACTATTGGTCATATTTTGGTCGAAGCTGTTCGATTGTGGAATGCCTTACCTGTTGATATTAGACTTACAACTTCGCTCAACGTTTTTAAACATCGTGTTAAAATGCTCTATTTATCACTCTAGCTGAGCTGCTACATCTTAATCCTGTTATTATTATGTATGTAGGTATGTTTTTATGTATATGTATATGTATTGTAGTAGTATGTATGTATGTATGTATGTTTATTATTTTATATAATTGTATGTATTCACTAGGTTTATATCTTTTATTCCAATATTCTATTGTATTTTCCCAATTAATTTCATTATTATTATGTAATTTTTAAGTGCTTATTTATGGTTTATGTATTTATTTATTGGTTGAAACCACAGGTATTCCTTTCCATGCACGGTTGTCTGGAAGAGATCGCTCTGAGAGATAAGACCGCCCAATGTGACAATTATTAATTTTGTTTTTTTAGTTGTAAGATTTTTATTTAAGTGTTTCAATAAAGAGTTATCTATCTATCTATCTAAGTGCGGACTATGGATACGTGTCTGCTGTGCTCTCTTACGGTCTTTTGGTGTGGGGAAACTCGGTTGAGATTGAGAAAGCATTTCGGGTACAGAAAAAAGGCGTGAGAGCAATTTGTGGTACCTGGTCTACAGATACTTGCAAACAATTGTTTAAAAAATTCTGCATATACCATTGGTTTGCATTAACATTAAGGAGCTTTGTGTTTTTGTAAAACAGCATCCACATTATTTCAAAGTGCATTCGGATGTAATATGACACTAAGCATTTTAAAAAAAAACAGACTTAGTGGCTTGCAGAACATTGTTTTTATAATTTAAAGGAATATATGATACATAAGGAAAATAATCAAAATGTACTTAGTTAATGTTAAAAGGTTTTATACAATTCTAAAATTAATGCTTAATAATACTTAATTTTTATCAGCAATTAACTTTTGATATATACATTAATTTGACATTTGAAAGTTTTTACATTAATTAAGTTAATTCCTATAATCAATCCATTATATTTTTCTGTTGTTTTAATGTTGTCTTTTGTATAGTTATATTCGTGTACTAGCTGTACCCGCGGCTTCGCACGCTTGTTCTTTTCTTTAGGTTCAAAGTACCATAATGTGCTATTACCAGGACCAATATACCAACATTTGAACAAAATTTCTTCAGCCATCAAAAATACTTTATCAGTTGCTCGTCTTCTAACTCACCGGATTGAGATACCAATTACACCGGATTTAAATCAAACCCTAAGTTATCTAACAATGAAAACCTCATTGCAATCAGTCGCGTAGTTTTTACGTGATGCGTGAACAAACAGAAAAAAATAAACGATTAACATAAAAATAAGTTGTTCAATACCTTTTTTTAAGCACCCAAGAGCATTTTTTTCATTTGAATTCATTTAGTAGTTTGAGTGCGATGCACGGTCAAGATACGGACAAACAGACAGACAAAATTAAAAAGTAAAACAGTTTGGCTTCAGTATCGAATATAGAGAACCATCCAAATACTTTTTATTAAGTTATATTTTTTTATTTTTTTATGTAAATATTAACAGTACTTTGGACCCATATCCCGCAGAAACCCTTTACTTATTCGGTGTAAAACGTGTCCTCAATTTTAACCCATCGTATAACTTAAGACAGTGCCAAGTTGCATCAAAACCCGTCCATTACTTTCAGCGTGGTACGTGTTCTTTTAAATAAATTTCAACCCCTAAATAATAACCCATAAATTTTTCGATATGTAAAGTATCCTATGTCCTACCTCGTAGTACAAACTCAAATCATACCAAGTTTCTTTTGAATTCATCCAGTAGTTCCGGCGGCGTGATGCGCGGCTAAGATACAGACTGACGGACATACAGACAAAAATAAAAAAAAACAGTTTAGGCTTCATAATAGAATATAGAGTAACATCCAAAAAAAAACACTATCTTTAATGTACAGAATTTGGACCGATATCCCAAACGAACCCTTTATTTTTACGGGACAAAATGTATAAGCATGCTAAGTGTTGTAGTGTATGTAGCAGCATGCTAAGTGTTCTTTTAAATAATTTTCCACCCCTATCCTGTAGGAACTCATTTTTTTCGGGATGAAAAGTATCCAATGTCCTACCTCGAAGTGTGAACTCAAATCAAACCAAATTTCATTTCAATTCATTAAGTGTTTTCGGCGTGGTGCGCTGCCAAGGTACAGACAGTCAGACGGACGACAGATAGACAGACGGACAAAACTAAAAAAAAATACAGTGTTTGCTTTAGTACTAAACATAGAACGTCCTCCAAAAAATTTACATAATATCTTCAATTTACAGAATTTTGGACATTATCCCGAAAAATAAAGTATTCCACTTTATTTTTCGGGATAAAAAGTATCCTCCACTTTTACCCATTATATAAACTATGACTGTGCCAAGTTTCAACAAAATCCGTCAAGTAGTTTCAGCGTGATACGTGTTCTTTTAAATAACTTTCAACGCCTATCCTGCAGGAACCCTTTAATTTTCCGGGGTGAAAAGTATCCCATGTCCTACCTCAAAGTATGAACTCAAATCATACCAAATTTCATTTGAATTCATTGAGTATTTTCGGCTTGATGCAATTCCAAGATGCATACAGACAGACAGAAAGACAAAAACTAAAAAAAAACAGTTTTGGCTTTAGTATTGAATATAGAACGGCCCCAAAAAAAAAATAAAAAAAATCTTTAATTTACAGAATTTGGGTCCCTATCCCGCAGGAACTTATTTTTTCGGGATAAAAAGTATCCTCAATTTTAACCCATCATATAAACTATGACTGTGCCAAGTTGCATCAAAATCTGTCTAGTAGTTTCAGAGTAAGTGTTTTTTGAAATAACTTTCAACCCCAATCCTGCGGGAACCCTTTCATTTTTCTGGATGAAAAGTAGCCTATGTCCTACCTCGTAGTATGAACTCAAATCATACCAAGTTTCATTTAAATGCATTCAGTAGTTTCGGCGTGATGCCTGGCCAAGATACAGATAGACAGACAGACAGACAGACAGACAGACAGACAAAAAAAAAACACTTTTGGCTTCAGTATCGAATACAGAGTAAAACCAAAAAAAAATATTCAAAATATCTTTAATGTACAGAATTGGACCCGTTACAGTTTTATTATAAGTATGTATAGATATATAGATAAATATTTTTGCATTGTAATGGATGTTATGGACATTTTTATATTTATTACTATCTGATATTACTACATTCTTGTAAATAAATAATTCTGATTCTGATTCTGAAAAGTTTGCGATTATTATGCCCAACTATTATAGTTAAGTCACAATAACTGTTTTTTTTACTAAAATGAGTCAATCAAAACAAGGGAGAATCGTGAACAAATAAAGAGAAACCCTTAGTGACCCATGCGAAGCCTGTTCGTATCGCTAAGCGAGCATTAATAGGTATAATGTTAGTTTAGGGTTAATTTGTACCACATAAGGTATATCTTTATTTCTCATGTTCTTTCTTATGTATAAAACATATAAAAATGTTATTTGTCCAGCACTACTCGGCACCTGGCAGCCAGTCCTGGAACTAGGAGGCGGTGGCGTCCTGAGCCTGCCCAACGGCACCCTCGTCATCGAACAGGTGTCCCTCGGTGACGAGGGCCTGTACTCCTGCAACGTGGAGAATGGAGTCGGGCAGCCGCTTAGCAAGAACGTGTGGATGACTGTTAACAGTAGGTACCTATACTACTTCTTATATGTCTGTGTGTTTGTTCGTTTGGCTTACACTCCCAAATGGCTGAACAGATTTTGTTGAACTTTTTGAGAAAAAAAACAACAAGTAGATCTAGAAAGCAATATTACAAATGAAGCCTAGGTATTTACAATCTATATATATGTTCTAAATCAAGTAGATTATGTCTCTCCTTTTTAATTTTAGAAAAATATGCACAACATTTTTTTTGAAAATTATGCTTTTATTTCAAACAAGATCAAAAAAAAAGAAGAAATTATCTTATTTTTATAGAAAAATTTATTTTAAAAACAATCAGCAAATAACCGCCTCTTGTAATTGTATGCGCTCCGCACACGTGGCCAGTTTGTATTTTAGTTCAGTTGACAGTTACTTGCCTCAGATTTACTAATTGAACTGTCTTAAAATGTATTCATACATGAGGGGACTGGTCTAGCCTGATTAGAAATCTGATAATTATGACAATATGACCTGATTTGGTCATATTGTCATAATTTTCTAATGGAAAAATTTGGATCACGGACGAGATTCGAACTCACATTCTATGCCTCAGCGCGGCACATGCCTTTACCAATTCGGCTACCGAGACCTATGCGTCATCATTCAAATCTTTCCACTAGCTTCTTTAAAACCGTCTTATGGTGACGGTAACGCTATCTATAACTACCAACCAAACACGACTAATATTGAAGACGCATAGGTCTCGGTGGCTGAATTGGTAAAGGCATGTGCCGTGCTGAGGCACAGTATGCGAGTTCGTATCTCGTCCGTGACCCAAATTTTTCCATTAGGAAATTATTATATATATTAACGCTAAGCAGGCGTTAACTGCTATAAAAAATCATAAAAATATAGTCATATTGTCACTTGTCATTTTATATTTGTCATCTGAATGAGTATTGTTATAATTTTTTCTTTTTACATATATTTCATATGTAAAAAGTTGATATAAATGGAAAAAATTACATCATCGTAGATTGCCTTGGTGCTTTCTTCTCTAATGGGCGTACTTCCGAAGAAAAGGTAGTCGGAAGTTTATTTTCTTTTCCTTTTGAGATTTAACTCTGTCGGCATAAGAAAAGGAAATATCCTTTTGGAACTAAGAGCATACTTGTTTACCTAATTTTAATTATTCGATCTATATGTATATAATATTTTAATTTTCTCCTCGTTTCTGAGATGTTAATTTTGATTTGTAAATGAGCTATTATTTTGCCTATCTTTACATTTAATATAGATTGCTACGAACGAAAAAGTCAAAGAAGATAATTAAACTAGTGGCTTTGTGAGCTGTAGACCTGGCGCGTACAAACTTTTTTTGCAAACACTAGCTGTGCACAGTAGCGCCATCAAGTTGTAACACTAACATTAATAACCAAGGTGCTCCATCAACCTCTACCTAATAGATAAAGGGCTGATTCCACTTGTAATTTGATTCACCTAAAAGTGAGAAATTAACTGCATTTTGAGAGCTATTCTGCTCATCACGCCAAAGATCCTCATGAAATCTTCACCAAATTTTTATGAGACTATCTTTAAATTACTACCTTTCAAATGAAAAAAGAACCATCGAAGTCATATTTAATGAGTTTTGCTGGTATCTGGTGTCAAAGTTTGTCAGGCCGATCACTACTGCTAATAATCAATAACAGCCGGGACCGACAGCTTAACGTGCCCTCAGAAGCATGGAGCGATGGAAAACTGCACGTACATCAGAAAAGTAGTTGTAGCGGAGCCTATAACTCGCACTAGTGCACCACTTGGCTACGATCGCTCGTACTTTGAGGCCACTGAAGGAAGCACCCTGGCTCTCAGTGAACACTCACTCTACTTCACGCTTGTCAAAATATTTGTTCCAATGGCATTTTGTTTGAGTTTACCTTTTACTTAAGCCCACAACGTCTGAGACATTCGTCTATCACATTTAAGTTTTCCGAACTAAGATCTTTCAGAACCGCCATCATTACAAGCTCCATGGCTCTTTGTATTGTATTGTTGTATTGATTGCACAGCCAAATAAAAAAACTTCGATTTTCCAGAGCCGGTCTATTTCGAGACTTCATCGGCCAACGTGACGTCCCGGCTCGGACACCCAGTCAAGCTGGAGTGTCGTCCGCTCGGTGATGACCCGGTTAGAGTGACATGGACTCATCGTGGAGTTCTAGTGGACGCGCATACTCAAAGGTAAATCAGTACAAAATAAGGGTTGACCTTATAGCTAAAAGTGATTTGAAATCCGATCAAATTTAAATGGATAGCTTGATATTTATTACCATTATATTTTTTACTATGATCTGGTATTGAACCTCCAAACTTGAGCTTTCAAATATTTAAAACGAATAAAGCCACTCTGTGACTAAAACCAAGTTAAAGATACATTAAACAAAAAAATACATTAAAAGTTAAACTGTTCTAGATGTACTATACATTAGCTAATCCTCAAGTCTAAATGTTAAGGCGGATAGTATTCCTGCAGCATCAGGACTAAGGAGTTGGAACCCAGACAAAGACAAAATCAAAAGAAATAGACAAAGTTTACTGTAAACTAATCCGCACCTGTCGCCACGACTTTCGGATACAGGAAGCCGAGATTGGCGAGACCAAAATAGGTTGAGGTTACATGCTGCAAAGAAACTCTTATGCCCCTAATCGTGTATTGCATGGGTCCGGTAATCTATCTATATACTTAAAATAAAGCAACAGGTACGAAAAAGTCTGCACAAAGCAGATAATTAAAAAATAATCTACTTAACAAGTTTTTTTTTTAATCTTGTCTTACTGTTTGTTTGTCTGTATGTTTATCTGCACATCACTTAAAAACTACTAGACCGATTGCGATGCGATTTTTAATGTTTGATAGTTTAGGTACTTGGTATCATCCGATGATAAGATGCCGAGAAATCGATAAAAAACCATTTGACGTCTGAACGAAGTTTGATGATTTTGATACTTTTGGTTCTGGAATACCACAGGATCCTTATATCCCACAAAAAATGACAACGCGAGCAAAGCCGCGGGCAAAGCTAGTAAATAAATAATGTTATAAAGTCATGGATCTGAATTCGTGTGCGAAGTCCCCCAACAACTGCGTTGAAGAAACCGGTTTTGGCGATGATGTTTGTTGCCAAAATACTTAATACTTTTTTTCTTTCTCCTTGTCACAATCATTATTATCATTATTTCTGTGTGTTTCTTTTTGTTATAAAAAATATAAATACTATTTATAAGATGAAGCAGTAACAAATAGTCTAAAAATAATAGCCTACTGAACAAGAATATAACAATTTCATTGTGCCTGCTGTCTGTCTACGTGTTCGTGAGTCATGTCAAACTACTGGATTAATTTCATTACGGTTTCGATAGCTTAGGTTTTGACTTAAAGTCTGGTGTACTTCATACCTCGTTCCGACAGGAAGATGCTGAGCAATAGATAATACAAATTAATTTTAAAAACATTTAAAATATAGATAGATAGATAGATAGATAACTCTTTATTGTACACCACATAGAACAAAAAATACAATAATAACTAAAACATTTATACGAAATAAATGGGACAATGGGCGGTCTTATCGCTAAAAAGCGATCTCTTCCAGACAACCTTATAGTTTCATGCAGTAGCCATGTCATGGTGAAAGTGAGACTTAGAACGGGCTAATAAATGTGTATACAACATTTCGAGTCTGTGTTGTTAATCGTTGAGGAGTTCTCTAGTCAGGACCCAATCCTGAGTGCAGCAACCATCATTGTTGCATGGTAAAACTTAAAACCGTCTTACATAATGAAATGCTTTCACAAATTTCGTGGCTGTGCTGTTGTTTGTTCTTACTTTGTATTTTTATTGCATGAAATGTATTGTTTCTACATCATGTTAATAAATTAGTCCCTTGTAATTTTAAAATATTTTCACGACAAACTAATCGAATATGAGATCCCTGAACTATATTTACAACTAAAATGTACCTGTATTCATGCATTTTTTATTTTTATTTTCATTTCAACCGTTGAGGATTTCCTTCATCTGGAACTAAACCTGGATGTACATTCAAGGCCCTAATTCCGTAGAGTTAAAGTGCGGTTCGGTTAATGCCACTTGGACCATTCAATGCCACCGATCACTCGTTTTGAATTCACTAAGCTCCAGTGAGCATGTGAAATGACGTCATCAAGGCGATGACCACTCAACCGCACGGAAACTGTCATTTTACTAGGAAATACAAAACCGGTAATTCAAAATCAGAATTCACAAGGAATTCAGTAGCAATGAGTTTTTGTCAACCGAAGAGCACCCGGTGCGCTCATTGCATATACTATCTAGTAGTGTTTGTTTCGTGAAGATCATTGATAATGCATAGTTACTATGAAACTTTTAGTTCTAACACCGGGTACACTTTGTTTCATGTTTTATCGTGCCATGAAATTGTGTTGTTTTTTGGAAAGTTAGGTTTAATGACAGTATGTATGTGGTATTTCATAGAACCTACCTAACTATTTCATAGCTACAATAGGTATTTTTCTATTTTAGGTTTTTAACCCTAAAATAGAAAAATACCTACTGGTTTTGAAATCTAGTAGTTTTCTTAAAAAGCCTAACTATGTGAAGTTCTACTAACAACGAGGGGTCAATGCAAATATAAGCAAAACAACATCAAGTGTAAGTATTAAATATCATGTAATAATGTTATAATTTTCACATAAGTTGAGATTTACACTATACTATGAGCTCGGAAAGCGGAGAACTATACATTTCTATGAACTGCAGTTCTGTGTGCATCCACCTGAAACAAATGTATCATATTATTAGTATAATCAAGTAGAATCAACATAGTTAGGTACTCGTCTATCAAGTCCTAGGCTATAATTATCAACTGTCGAGCTCCCATTTGTCCTTGATCATTTTTGTGAATCTACAACGATACATAAGACTTAGGTAGATACAATACACTTCTATATAGGTACAAAGCAAGAGATTTCATCTAGAAATACATTTCTAAATCGCATATATATTTCTTTCTTCAGTTTTTGGCGTTTTAATTCACAGCATTTTTACTCGACGGCAAAGATAATTTTCAGTTGAAGTTTAACTTTACCTGAGAAGCACTATAGTCACTATACCTTTATGAACATGGTATTTTTAAATAGGAGGAAGTCGTAATAATTATTTGAAGTAGCTAAGTACATTATTGCTGAGAAATAATATCAATGTTTAGATTTTTTTTCAGAGACGTACAATCTACAAAAAGGTTATTGGCATATTATTAGATCACTACAAAATTTACGATGATGATAATTATTTTTTAAATATACTTAATATCTACACGGGAATAAAATTTTAGATAGATTAAAAGCGAGAGAGAAAAAACAGAAAATAAATTCAGACGATGATTGTTGGAGGGTGATTGTCGCCATTGGTTGGCTGGCGCGACACCCACATATAATCACTCGAACATAAAACCCGACAAATTTGAAAGGTCTTATTTCTGGTACAAGTATGCTAAGTGGTACTTGTAAGTGGTGGTGTAGGCTAGGTTTAGCTTAATTCTGCCGCATAGTTACCTGTTTCCCGGTATTAGTGTTGATTGCGTGTTTTTGACGGGTGCGCGTTAACTGTTTAATGAATTCCAAAACCTTCACGACCTTCAAGCGCACCCGCAATGGGTGCTCGGTGGCAATCACTCAACCTCACTCCATAGGGAATCAGCCTGGTGGTCATGCTTACTATAAAAATGAATTGTCATCGGAGCTGAACCAAAATGTAAAAATTCAACTCCGTAGGATAAAAGGAAGTGGTTATAATTAAACTTGCAAGATTTGACCTAAACAAACATACATTGATGGCTGAAAGAATTTTGATAAAATGAAGTATTAATGTACGTTTTAGGTAGGTATTTTTGGTTCTGCAATAACACGTAGGTAACTCGTAACCCCAAGTTGTATGTATGTTACGCGATATCTCCGGCAATTGCGGATGGATTTAAAAAAAACTTATTATCCTATATGGATAGCGTATGCCTCAGAGGTAATTCCATTTAAATTACATGAAAATCCACCTCTAAGAGTGGAAAATTGGGGGATTACTTAGGTTTATTAACTTTCATCCACTTTATGACGCGATATCTACGTCACATGTAGGTCGATTTTGAAGATCTGATGAAGACCTTCAGAGATACAAAGGAACTCCTCAATGGATAATAGTAAGTCACTTGCAATTGCTGTAATCGCATTTTCATGTATTGTTCATGCCACTCAAAATAGGGAAATAAAATAAACTTTAAAGAAAATAAAACTGACTTCAAAATGAATACAATAATCTTATGTGGGAAACAGTTAAGGCATAATTTTCTTAAATCTAACAAACAGATTTCCTTAATTGTTTCCCACAAGAGATTATTTTATTCATTTTCAATTCAATTTTTAATTTTTTTGATAGTTTATTTTATCTAGTCATAATATTGAACTAAGTTTTACGGATTAACAAACTCCAATGGAGATGGGCGCGAAGACGACGACCTACGTCCAAAACGAAACAACGTTCTCAATTACTTCACTTCCCGAAACCACTGTTTCAGAGTAAAGCTATCAGAAACAAAGACATCCCTCGGGCTGGCGAGTACAATCAGCCTGCAGTACTCGGAGACCAGCGACGCCGGAGTCTACCAGTGCGGAGCCAGCAACCCCTTCGGGGCGGCCAGTTTCAATGTGCATCTTACTATTGTAGGTCAGTAAATCGATCAGAAACATAACTGAAATGGGCCCCCATGCAACTTCTACGTTTCTGGCTTTTATTGGCTAGCTATTCGGGCTCCAGATCATCTTTTCTAAATATTTTTTACAGTTTGGGCCATGGATCTGATCGTAGATTCTGGCACCATAACAATTGCAGAGAAACCTAGAACTTTGAATTTCCTAAATCTAGATATTCCGGTTTCCTCAGGATGTTTTCACAATTGATTTAACACACACAAGGTAACCTTCCCAACCTTTCAGAATAACAAAAAAACTCCGTCTTTCCCAGAACCGCCTACGCCACCATTAGATCTCCGCATAGACTCAGTCCGCTCTCAGACAGCAAGTGTCTCCTGGCGCGACACTGTCCGAGCGCATGCTAGACTCTACTCTCTGCAGTTTTCTCAGACGCACTACACTGAAACTTGGGAGCATGCTACAACGATAAATGTAACTAGGTAATACGTTGACAAAGGCGCAGGCCTCTTTCACTTTGATTTGCTCCTGATTGCTGTTAGGGATGAACTGATTTTTGTCTTTTCCAGAAAAGACAACGACCTCAGACAGTCGATAGACCTCCAGAGCCTCCGGCCGGCCACCTCGTACGCGGTGCGCGTCGCTACTGGGAACCAGGTTGGCGTCAGCGTTTACACTTCGCCTGTACATTTTACTACTCATGAGGAAGGTAATCGACATAACATAATAGATTAGCTAACCGATATGGCTGTAGGCTGGTCATATGTCTAGAATAACCTGCCCGCTATGCCTGCCAGTTGATGTGACGACATGCGAAAAACGGCTGGCAGGAACTGAATGAGGGGAGGCTTAAGATTGGGCTCAGTGCGTTCTATAGGAGAGGCCTATAACAAACATGATAAGCCAATCCTTTAGAGGCTTCCCATCAGCCTTTACTAGGACGTGTAACTCTTTTTAATACCAGTTGAAATTGTCCCATATGGTCGCTTCAACTTTCATTGCTGCATTAATACAATGTAAATACGTAAAAGAACACATGTTTTAAAATGGGTTTTGAAAAAACAGTGAAAAGCAGCTAATGAACGCTCGGGTGAGAACCCAAGATAAAACTTTAGTTCTTATGCCTACGTCCACATATCTGCAAAAATAAACAGCACAGATAAAAAAATAATAATTAAATGACAATCTGCTGGCCACAGCTTGCACAACTGATAATAGTTGTAGAAGAAAGGTTCTCAAATGGTGGCCACGGAGCGTAGAACGGCCCCCACGATGTGGACTGACGTCATGTCTTCCTCAGGCAGTTTTTCACAAGACATAAAGTCTGCTACATAGTGTCATGTATACTGTACCATCCTGTACAATCCAATATTATGAGTTACGCCATTTAAGATCTAGAAATATATCAAAATCATGTCCCAATTGCTGATCAAGTTTTCCCACTTCCAGCTCCTTCATCCCCCCCAATAAACGTGCGCGTGCAGCAGACTGACTCCCCTGGCGAGCTGCATGTGTCGTGGCTACCCCCTCTAAAGGAGACCCACAATGGGGTCATCATAGGGCACCGAGTGAGGGCTGTACCACAGAGTATAAGAACTGGTAACCTTAAAGTTATTTATTTCCGGAATATTAAAATAGTCTTCCATTCTTATAACATTATTATCTTTAGGAACATTACGTTTTAACATTTACATATATACCAATAATAAAGCAGGAACTAACAAAATGTCTGTAAAATAAAGATAATTATATTAATTAATAAGCTACTGGATAGATTGAAATGCGGCTTTCACTGTTGGTTGGTTTTGATTTAAAATCTGTTTTACTTTATATCAAGATAGTATGAGTAGGCTAAGCAATCGATAAAAGACTATTATGGAGTTGATATAGAAAGCGACTAGGGCGAGCGCCCGGACTTGCCCAATGTAACTATTTAGTAATCTGTGTCAATGCGCCATACATATTAGCCCGGCCGCGCGCCCGGGGCGCTTGCTAAATCATAGCCCTTAGACGGCTAAACGAAATTTGGTTTTTATATAACTTTTGTTCCTGAAATAATAAACACATCCAGTATACTTTCTCTCCAATGACCATGCGAGCGAAGCCACGGGCGCAGCTAGTTAATATTAACATACTTATGAACATTAAGTAATACCAATAAGTTGAGGATTAACTCTCAATCGAAATTGAGTAACCTGGAGATTTGAATAATAGCACAGAACACCTTATAAAACTATAGGTAGTTCTGAAATAATGTGCTCAATAGAGAAGTAGTTTAGGAAACAAATAAAAAATTATGGGATAAAAGTATAAGCCAGCTAGTGAGCTATATTTTGGATCGGAAGCCAAGAGTTTTCTTTTAAAACAAAACTTACATTCCACTCGTAATAAAATTAGTATAAAGTCAATTTAATTTCTGTCCATTCAAATGTTTAATGATTGAGAAATAAAATAAAAATATATATATTAAAAAACATTTATTGTTTAATGATTATTAGGGGTTAGCATTAACCCTTGCTTAGCGAGAATATCCATACCAATATATATATATATATATATATATAATATATATATATATATATATATAAGTGAAACGTTGTTTGTTTGTTTGGGGAGCTTTCACGCGATAACGGCCGGACGTATATTAGATTTGAAATAGCCTATATACCTATACCCTAAAATAAAACATAGGATACATTTTATCCCGGAAAAATTATAATTATTCACGAGAAAACTGGAAAATGTTTATAACTCGCTGTATGGAACGGTTTCTATGGAAACGAAGTAACAAGTCTGTCAAAAAACTTCAAGAGCATTGGTGCTATATCTACTTTTGCATTGGTTTTTAATATTTTATAAGAACATAGGAAGCTTTTTTCGCGATAATCAGTAGTCCGCGCGGACGAAGTCGTGCGCGGAAAGATGTAATCATGGACGGGATTTTAACCCGCATCTTTCCGTGCCTCTGCACGACACAACACGAAGTTAATTGCAATATTGGCAGTTTTCGGTTGGTCAGTGCAGAATATTACCAATAGATAGCGTTACCGTCCCCGTAAGGCAGGTTTAGAGACTAAAAGAGAAATTTGGATCATGTGTCAGTGTCACGGTAGCTGAATTGGTTAAAGGAATGTGCGATGCAGAGGCACGGACTGATCTTCTTTTCGTGTCGGTGTTTCAGCCTTTTAAAACTAAAACTAAATTAGTTTGGCCCAGAAGGTGGCCACATTTACCGCACTGTCTGTGGCTTCCATTTATTCTACTGGCGTGCAGGTGTAGGGGCTCAAAGGGCAAGATATTACTTGTGTGACATTGTTTGTGTGGTTTCTCCACTGTTGCACATGTTACTCCTGCAGCGACCAACCGGGAAGCGTAACCGGTTAAGAGATTTCCATACTGGCCATGGGAGTTCATGGCCAGCAGCTTTTCTGGGCTTTTCAGCTAGCTTTTTAGGGCCACACCTGCTAGTGGATAGACCTTTTTTTTTCTTTTTTTTTTAATTATTGCTGACTAGGCAATCGTTTGACCACGATCTCACCTGATGGAAAGCGATGATGTGGTCGAAGGTGTAGCACGCTTGCCTAGTAAATACCTATTCACTCTTGACTTGAACACACCGGGATTATAATTTACCGGAAACACTGACGAGGGCAGGGCATTCCACTCCTTTGCAGTTCTTATAATAAATGAAGAAGCGTAACGCTTCGTTCTTTTGCGAGGTATTTCAACCATGAATGGGTGGCACTTTGCTGATCGTCTAGTCGTACTAGCTTGTTAATAGGAGTGGGTTTTAGAAATCCAGTAATGACCTGAAGGTCTCAATTAGGGCAATGTCAACCTGTTTCACATCTGCAGAGCGATGCCACACAGGGCATGCATACTCTCCAGCAGAGAAACAGCTGGTACGAGAACAGAACACAAGCCCGTGGTACGGAGAACCTCAGGAGAGGCACCCCAAGCGGTAGATGTTAACCTACGGAGCAAGTTGTTGTGAGCAGTTACTTTTACTGCTGATGCGGACTTACGGACTGATGCGGGTTCAATTCCGAAAATTATTAGATAATTATATACATTCAGTTTCAGATGACGCCGACTTGAGCTCCGTCGAAGTTTCACAGCTTTTAGGCAAGCAGGAAACTTTGTTGAGTGGACTTTTGAAGAACACCAGGTTTGTTAATGGCCACATTTCTATGTATTTTGAAATATCGTAAAGTTTTTACCCTGGAGAGAGCATCGCGTCTCTTTGCAAGATAAGCGAGGCGGGGTAAAGAAATCCGTAAACGAACTAAAGTTACCGATTTAGCTCAAGTTGGAGTGGCAATGGGCAGGCCACATATCGTAAAATCAATAACCGTTAGAAAGAAAGGTTCCCGAATGGCGACCAAGTATCATACTAAGTAGCGTAGGACAACATAGTTAGAAATGAATGGTTAGAGAAACAATGTTTTTATTTAATTTTCCCAGTTTGATGGTTTAATATTGTGGGGCATCTCATTGGCACTTTTGTCATTTACGTGTGTTGTGTGTATTATTATAATTTCTGACATTTGAAAAAATAAACGCCCGTGGAGTTTCGTGCTCTTTTCTCTAATGGGCGTATTTCCGAAGCACCGGTAGAGTCAGAAGGGCGTTTCCTTTTCCTGTGTGAGATTCAACTTTGAGTCACCAGATGAAAGGAGATTTCTTTTTCATACTCATACATTGTATACTTAGTTTACCTACCTAATTTTATTGATTTGATCTGTTTATAATTATTTATGTTCTTTGTTCATGATATGTTAATTTTGACTTGTAAAAGTGCTATTATTTTGCCTTTTTACAACAAATACTTTGACTTTGACTTCAGATACGCAGTTTCGGTATCAGCCTACACTAACGCGGGTCCCGGGCCGTACTCCCTGCCAGTGTTTCAAGACACGAGAGAAGGAGGTGATTGATTCCAAACATCCTTAACTTTTACATTATATTATATGTCCTGACACTTGAACTATTATGGCACTTTCTTAATGCCATGATAGCCGAACGGTATACTAGTGTGAGTTAGAATCTAATGTCACCAGTTGCGGTGCTTGGCTCCACACCAACGACTTTCTAAGTTTTGTGCGCACTTGCATCGCTCCGTGCTTCGGAGGGTACGTTAGGTTTTCGGTCCCGGCTGTTATTGATTGATAGCAGTCGTTAAGCTATGTCAGAGGCCCTCGGGCTGCCTGCCATCCGTCAAGCAAGCAAGCAAATAGGTTTTCCTCGCTAGCTCAGATAATATATACCCCATACACGAACTACCTTCAGTTTGGCCTACGCGTACAAAATTCGTATCGTGTGTGGTGTGGGTGTTTTGGCCTGAAGACCGAATCACCGAATGCCGGACTGAAAAGATTCAACTAAGATCCGCCTGACCGTATGTACTGACCGGATCGTCACCTCACCTGGCGCTTGAGTAACAGCCGTGCGCAAGTATACATTTATTATCTTGCCTTCGTAGTATTGGGCCGCTCAATGGTGTCGTGACCCAAACTTATTTAACCCCCGAACAAAGAGACGGGTGTTATAAGTTTAGGGTGTGTATCACTTTGTGTGTGCGTGTGTGTGCGTGTGTGTCTGTTTGCGGCATCGTAGCTCCCAAAGGAATGAAGTGATTTTGATGCGGTTTTTTCGTTTTGTAAGCTGATGTGATCGAGATGTTTTTTAGCTATATGGGAGAGGGGGAGGAGAGGGGAGGTGAGAAAAGGGGGTGAGAATCGTAGCTTCCAAACGAATGGACCGATGTAGCTGCGGTTTTTTGTTTCAAAGCTGAGGTAACCGAGATGTTTTTACTGTCATGAGGTGAAGGAGGGAAGGGAGGGGGCGGAGGGATGGGGGAGGGGGTGAGAATAGTAGCTTCCAAATGAATGGATCGATTTTGATACGGTTTTTTATGTTTTAAATGTGAGGTTAACGAGATGGTTCTTATTTATATGAGCCCCCCCCCCCCCCCTCACATAAATAAGAATGAGGGGGGGGCATAAATAAGTACCATCTCAACACGAGATGGTTCTTATTTATATGAGTTGAGAAAAGAGGGGTGCGAATCGTAGCTTACAAATGAATGGACGAATTTAAACGAGGTTTTTAATGTTTCAAAGCTGAGGTAAACGAGACGGTTCTTAACTATAATGGGGGTAATGGTGGTGAAGATCATAGCGGTTTTTATGTTTGAAAACTGATGTGATCGAGATACTTTTCAGCTATAATAGGGGGTGGGGGGGGCGGGGATTATATGCATTTTTTATTTGTGCTTGTTATTAGAATATATTGTATCATTTAGAGCGAAACAAATAAAAAATATACTGCGTGTATTAATAGTATAAGGCATAACATTATAGTTCACTTTCTTCTATAATTCGCGACCGCTACTTGCAGCTAATCGAAAGGAACTGTTGAGATTGTTCCGTGTACGTGCACGCTCCGGTGAGGGCGAACTGGCGCAGTTTTGCCGTTCAGTCTTCATGGGCTTTAGCGTACTTATAATCGTCGACCACACCAGGGGCCTGATTCCGTAGAGTTAAAGTGCGGTTCGGTTAATGCCACTTGGACCATTCAATGCCACCGATCACTCGTTTTGAATTTACTTAGCTCCAGTGAGCATGTGAAATGACGTCATCAAGGCGATGAGCACTCAACCGCACGGAAACTGTCACTTTACTAGGAAATACAAAACCGGTAATTTAAAATCAGAATTCACAAGGAATTCAGTAGCAATGAGTTTTTGTCAACCGAAGAGCACCCGGTGCGCTCATTGCATTTACTATCTAGCAGTGTTTGGTTAGTGAAGATCATTGATAATGCATAGTTACTATGAAACTTTTAATTCTAACACCGGGTACACTTTGTTTCATGTTTTATCGTGCCATGAAATTGTGTTGTTTTTTGGAAAGTTAGGTTTAATGACAGTATGTACCTATGTGGTATTTCATAGAACCTACCTAACTATTTCATAGCTAGAGTAGGTTTTTAACCCTAAAATAGAAAAATACCTACTGGTTTTGAAATTAGTAGTTTTCTTAAAAAGCCTAACTATGATATTTAATACTTACACTTGATGTTGTTTGACCCCTGACCCCTCGTTGTTAGTAGAACTTCACTCTACTAACAACGAGGGGTCAATGCAAATATAAGCAAAACAACATCAAGTGTAAGTATTAAATATCATGTAATAATGTTATAATTTTCACATAAGTTGAGATTTACACTATACTATGAGCTCGGAAAGCGGAGAACTATACATTTCTATGAACTGCAGTTCTGTGTGCATCCACCTGAAACAGATGTATCATATTATTAGTATAATCAAGTAAAATCAACATAGTTAGGTACTCGTCTATCAAGTCCTAGGCTATAATTATCAACTGTCGAGCTCCCATTTGTCCTTGATAATTTTTGTGAATCTACAACGGTACATAAGACTTAGGTAGATACAATACACTTCTATATAGGTACAAAGCAAGAGATTTCATCTAGAAATACATTTCTAAATCGCAAATATATATTTTTCTTCGTTTTTTGGCGTTATAATTATTTATTGATTTAATTGTTTTGCACAAAAGTAGTGTACAAGGAATGACATGTTTTCATTCACAGCATTTTTACTCGACGGCAAAGATAATTTTCAGTTGAAGTTTAACTTTACCTGAGAAGCACTATAGTCACTATACCTTTATGAACATGGTATTTTTAAATAGGAGGAAGTCGTAATAATTATTTGAAGTAGCTAAGTACATTATTGCTGAGAAATAATATCAATGTTTAGATTTATTTTCAGAGACGTACAATCTACAAAAAGGTTATTGGCATATTATTAGATCACTACAAAACTTACGATGATGATAATTATTTATTAAATATACTTAATATCTACAGGGAAATAAAATTTTAGATAGATTAAAAGCGAGAGAGAAAAAACAGAAAATAAATTCAGACGATGATTGTTGGAGGGTGATTGCCGCCATTGGTTGGCTGGCGGGACACCCACATAATCACTCGAACATAAAACCCGGCAAAATTTGAAAGGTCCTATTTCGGGTAGAAGTATTTGTAGGCTAGGTTTAGCTTAATTCTGCCGCATAGTTACCGGTTTCCCGGTATTAGTGTTGATTGCGGGTGTTTGACGGGTGTGCGTTAACTGTTTAGTGAATTCCAAAACCTTCACGACCTTCAAGCGCACCCGCAATGCGTGCTCGGTGGCAATCACTCAACCTCACTCCATAGGGAATCAGCCTACAGATCAGATAGAGATTAAACGCTATCTTGTAAATATAAACCTTAAATGTTTCAACTTCTCTATACACAACACTTTCCAGTCCTGCCTCTATATTATCTTGATTAATTTTAACATATATCTTCTCGTTGTAGCTCCAGAACAAGCTCCATCATCAGTAGAATGCACCGCCGTCTCCTCGACGTCTCTGAGGGTTGGTTGGCAGCCGCTAGTGCTTCCTGGGCAGGACAGCTCTCTGGTTGGTTACACTGCGCTGTACGCTACTGAAGGTGAGAGGACACGCATGTACAGAGTCCGTCACTCGAAGTGGTACCAAAAACTACACACACTGGAACATTTATATTAGTTTATGAAACGGTTGCATAACAAGAGTAATTAAATAGTATCACTCGAGTGTTTTAATACCAAGTTATGTGCCGTTTCATACAGTACTTTTTTTACACTCATGCAATAGGATCCTTACTTTAATTTTTTTTAAACATTGACGTCAAATGATTTTCTTGATTTTGCTGGTAATCGATCGTTCATTATTTTCATTGCCGTTTTCATAACTTTATGTGGAGTCAAACTCTCCCCAATATCACTGCTGTCAGCATTAAAATAAGACTTGATCAACAATAACACAGTAAATAATAAAATGATAATAAATGAATAATGCAAAGTAAAATAAGGCGCCGAAATCTATCCAGCACTCCACCTGCACATTTGCGCACGCATGCGTTCCAGCACCCGCCGGCTATAATAGATACTAAACCCTCCTTGTTTGGGTCAAACTATACTAAAAGGGAATAAAATAAAATTATAACATTATTTTCTTAAGAGAACAGTGCTGTATTATATAACAATGTATATGTAATATGTCCATATCGCATTTTTTTTGAATTCATCATATGTATTTTACGCAGAACGGACGATTGCTTCCTTGTTTGTAACCTGTAAATTTTTCTTTATCCATTTTTTTAGTAATTATATTTCGCGCCTAGGCCTCTAGATTGATATATAAACGCATGTAGTATCGCCACCCGGTTCCACCATTTTATGCACAAGTTGAGAGTAAAAAGTTGAAGAAAACCTCCTTGCTCCATTAAAACCTTCCCGTATTTTCCTATTTCTAGTTATGTCATTCGCATAATCTGTGCTCATATTTGCACACGAAATAAAAATATTTTATAAATTTTTGTTGTTTTTAGGGTGTTTCTACTAAGTTAAATAGGCAAATATAACTAAATGTGTAAAATAAACATTCAAACATATATATATATATATATAATAAGTTATATATATATATATATTGGGATATCAAGACAGCAGGCGGAGTGCGCCTGTAGATATGATGACTATTTCCTTCTGCAATACAATAACCAGGTATTTTTCATTGGATGAAGTTCCAATTTTTTGATGTTTTCACATCTTGAAAAAGCGTATGTACACTACGATGAGAATGCAATCTGACCTGTCCGGACTGACCAGTCTGGGATTTGTTCGCTGCATCGATGAAAGATTGGCGTTACTTCCGCTCCGGGAAGAAGACCTAATCTGATATTATTATCTTGGCTTGCGTTCTTTTAACTTAAAATTAATCTTTCCATAGAAGTATCACAAGCGGTTCTTGCTCTGTAGTTACAATTGTTTACTTTTACCTATTTAGGTAAATTACATGTTAAACTTAAGTCATAGAACATAACATATGAAGTACTTACGTGACACTGGTTAACGACTTACCGAAATATGTTGTATTACATTGAATTGTCATCATGATAATATTTGTAAATAGTGACGATTTTATTTCATGTTTGACTATTAAGTCATAGAATAACACATGCAGTATTTACGTGGCTCTGAGTTCAAACGAGATTACCGAGATAACCGAGGATAAAGTCAAGGATCCTCACCGAGGACCTTTTGTTTTTTAACAGATCTAGATCCAGCAGTCACTTCCAGTCGGTCCAGTTGTCACTTTAAGATGTATATCCGATAAGCTGCAAAGTTGATCTTTCCAGCATCTAGGCCACGCAAAGTTCTTGTAGACCGCTTGTACAGTACATAGCCTTAGAAAATGCCTAGAAGGAAATACGTTCAAATATTATACTTGAAGATACCTGCCTGGAGCCAGGGACCAGTATACAAGAATATATTCAGAACTGAGAAAGAAACTTATAACTATACAATGGACAGACTTATCGCTAAAAGCTATGTTTTCCAGTTAATATTTTGGATGTAAAGAAATATTACTAATATTATAATGATACGTGATTTATAATAAGAATTCAGCGCAATAGCTTGGAGATCTCGTTAACATGCTGTTAAATTGAAAGATAAATTGTCTTAAGTAAATGATAATTATGTTGCAAACTAGAAAACTATTTGATGCATCATCTAAAACAGTTCTAACATTAACTCCAATATATATAGGAGCTTACTCCGAAGTCTTTAGACTTTATACTGAAGTCTGCTAAAACAGTAGACAGATCGGGCGGCCGGAAACCGATTTAAACAAATGGGGTTATAATTGACAACGAGTGTACCAAAACCTTCGAGCTTCGCCCCAGGTGTGTAGTTGGATGGTGCATTCTGGAGCCGCCAGCAAGTAGCAGCGCGCACGAGGTTTCCTCTTGCAATATCTCCGGCTCGGAGTCAAAGACACAGCTAAGTACTCTGGTCGTTAATCTTTTTTTATTTTGCATTTATGGGTCTAAGATCCAGTTTGCAGCTTCAATAACTGAACACCGTAATTTGATGTAAAAACTTTCTAACTCAGCTGATGAGCTTTGATTTATTATGACAATTCTAAGAAGTCCTTAATAACCTATACAAGTGGGTGCTATATAGGAGTATACGAGTAATGCATTGTGAATATGTATGATAAGCAACTTATTTCACATATTTTTCTTGGGCTGAAAAGTATCTGCAGTAAACTTCGACTCCTTTTAATTAAATATAATTATAACCATCTCGTCCGTGACCTAAATTTTTCTTTTAGAAAATTATTATATATATTTACGCTAAGCAGGCGCTAACTGCTATAAAAATAATTAAAATAATCATGTTTATCAAAAATAATCTATCATTTGAATTTAAATAATAATAATAATAAATATTCGGGACAATTCCACAATTACCTAGCCCCAAACTAGGATACCCTGTACTATGGGTACTAGATAACGGATAAACATACATAGATACGAATATTTAACATCCATGACTCGGAAACAAACATTTCTGCTCATAACACAAATAATTGCACCTTGCAGGATTCGAACCCGCGACCGTTTTGATTACGTACCTAGGATCACAAGCCACGAGACCAACCGGTCGTCACATCACTAGAATTTGTGAATTGTAAAACTGTTTCGACTTGAAAGATATCTTACGACTGTCACTCACGAGTGTGTGTGTGTGTATGTGTGTGTGTGTATGGCATCGTAGCTCCCAAACGAATGGACCGATTTTGATGCGGTTTTTTCTGTTTGAAAGCTGATATGATCGAGATGGTTCTTAGATATATGGGGAGAGAAGGGGGGGGAGGTGAGAAAAAAGGGGGGTGAAAATTGTAGCCTTCAAACAAATTGACCTATTTAGCTGTTTTTTTATGTTTGAAAGCTGGGGTAAACAAGATGATTCATAGCTCTAATTTGAGGATGGAGGGGAAGGGGGGAGGGGAGTGATGCAAATCGTAGCTTTCGAACGAATGGTCCAATTTAGCTGCGGTTTTTCATGTTTGAAAGCTGAGGCAAACGATATGGTTCTTAGCATACTGCAAGTCGTTGTTCTGTACAAATACTCTCGCGCATGTTCGTATATTGTTTCTCTAAATTTTCCTTAAACAAATTATGAATTTCGACAAAAAAATCCTTCGACTTATTAAAATAAGTTTGTTTTTTTTGTGCAAACATCTGCGTAAAGATTAAATTCACCGCGGCTTTTTTCTAAATTTAATGTGATTTTCTATTCATATTGATCACCTTTTACAGTGATCAATATGAATAGAAAAAAGTTTTATTTTCATATCAAATTCAAAATCAGAATCGTCGTCTGATGAGCTATCTAATAAATCTAATAGTGAAACCGTACTACTCATATTTTATTATTCTGTTTATAGAAAGCGGTGAAGAAATACGTGTGGCACCTAGGACGGCCTGCGAGCGAATGAATAATTTCAATATATTATCGTATCTTAGCCGTGTGTGATATCCTAAGATGCTATAATATTTTATATGCAGATATCGTAACATCAAATATTATAGTATCTTAATCGTCTGTGACGCCCTTTATAGACCAAATCATACAAGATGGCGTTTCAAATTCGATCACGCTGCAGTCCGTTGCCTGAATTGAAGATCTCATGGGAGCTTGTACTCTGTGCCGCGCGCGATTTCTTGCGGATGGCGTATGACGTCATTGCGGCAATTGCCGAACGGTTTCACGAAAATATAGTACCGTGACGTTAGATTGCCTTGTGCTGACTGAGTGTTTAAACAAGTAAAACATCTTTGGAGTAATTTTTTACGGGCACATTAGAGCGCGTTTAGGGCAAACCTAAACTTCTACCTCTTAACCTCTTCATTATATTATCTACTTCCTCTTTAATATAATTGCCTATATCTGTTAATGTACCACGAAGAGATACGGAATCTATAAAATAGCTTCAACAACTCAGTCTCAATTTTGATCTTATTTTTTATTTATGTTGATGTTACCTAATTGCTAATTTAGTATGACCTGCGGACCTGATTTATTTATACCATATTATGGTGCCTGGTTTTTGTTCATTTAAACAATATTACGTCGCAGCTGGTAGCTTTTGTGTAACACTAAGTACTGCGAAACCGGTTTTATAACAGTAAATTTCAAGCGAGCGACTTTATAATGGTAAATTTAAATCGATCAAGTTCCTTCAATTTGTTCTATTATCAGTAGATATGGAACCATAAAAAATATATTTGAAAAACTGTGTATATTATATGTTTGTTTTTTTGTTTTGGGAATATTCATGGAGTTAATATTCATCTTACCGCCAGACAGAGATCACGAATTAGATCCGTGATGTAAGCCGGGCTTTGATGCTTACACGTGGGCGGCTTTGAGAGAGTGGTCTCTTCTGCACTGCACTGGGGTAACAGTGCGATTTGGCAGCACCCACTGTGACGAAGCAGCTCTATTTAGAGAGGCACTGCTTCTCCCGCTCAGCCGGGGAGGGGACTAGAAAAGGTGTCCCAAAAAAATGCTTACTCCAAAACTATACGGGAGGTAGTAACCGCGGCTGCCAACGCATCCGTTTCCTCGTGGTCGAAAATACAATAAAAACTTTAATAAAACCAACAAATACAAGAAGATGACATGCGGCGCCTGGAATGTGCGCACTCTACTAGACAGTGCCGGGAATGCGTGCTCTGAACGGAAAACTGCCGTCGTAGCTCGAGAGGTCGGCCGCTACGATATTGATATCGCGGCCCTGAGCGAAACGCATCTAGCGGACGAAGGCGAGCTGGTAGAAAGAGGTGGTGGATACACGTTCTTTTGGAAAGGGACTGCCAGCACAGAACCAAGAAGATCTGGTGTAGGATTTGCCATTAAAAATAGTATAGTTACAAAGCTGACTGACCATCCTGTCGGTGTTTCTGATCGCATCATGACTACGTCTACCACTGAATAATGCGAATTTTGTACACATTATCAGAATATACGCGCCAACGTTGGATAAGAGCGATGATGTTAAAGATAAGTTCTACGAAGAACTTCCTCTAACGTTGACAAAAGTTCCACGCAATGAACAGATCCAGCTTCTCGGCGACTTTAATGCTCGCGTGGGGAGAAACTTTGTAACATGAACAATAAATGAATAATGGACAGCTACTGCTAAGCCTATGCTCACAATTTGAGCTGACCGTTACCATGTTTAGACTCCCCATGATACACAAAACCACCTGGATGCACCCGCGGTCCAAGCACTGGCATTTAATCGATTATGCGATCGTGCGTCAGCGTGATATCTCTCAGGTGATGGTTACACGAGTAATGCGTGGTGCCAATTGCTGGACCGATCATCTGCTTGTCATAAAAAAGCTGCATCTTTGTTTTCATCAACCTCATAGACGAAATAGAGTAAAACCGCCACATATCAACCTCCAAAAAATTGAAAGCCACGAAACACAAACTCAATATGTAGAAGCAGTTAACAAAGCACTATCCGAATGCTCTGAGAGCAATTGGCACCACGCAAAAACAAGCAAAACAGGTACAGAGCGCTATGTTCTCATATTATTGGTGCCGCAACAGAGACGCTTGGTCTGCAGGCCAGAGTCAATGAAGACTGGTACGATGAAAACGCCAAAGTGCTTACTGAAGCAATTTCGAAACACCGAAATCTTTTACGACAATCAAATTCCAAAAATCAGAAGAGTTCATCGTTGACTGATAAGGTCAAGCAAAGTACATCTTACATAAGAAAGCTTGCTCGTGCTGCCAAGGACAAGTGGTGGCAAGACAAAGTACATCAAATTCAGCTGCTTGCCGATACGAACCAGCTGGGAGCTTTTTTCAGTGAGGTCCGGAAACTGATAGGGAGTACGACCCGCAGAAGGTGTGTACCCTTGAAGTCATCTGACGGCTCGCTCGTAACGAACAAAGAGGATGTGTTAAAACATTGGGCTGAGCATTTTAACTGTTTTCTAAACGTGGATCAAACAGCAGATCTAGGTTTTATTCAATCTTTACCTGACCATCCCCAGGCGTACGGAGTGAAGAGCTACATACCACCTTATGGCAGTTATTTACGAAAATGTGGTCCGACGAACAGGTACCGTATAGCTTCCAAATATCTGTCATATGTTCCCTTTACAAGAACAAAGGAGATCGCGCAGATTGTAATTGATACCGCGGAATCTCTCAACCACCGGAAAAATCTTTGCTAGGGTACTGCTGAATCGTCTGCTAAAGTTTTCTGAAGCACTTCTGCCTGAGACACAATTCGGATTTAGGCCTAATAGAGGCACAAGCGAAGCTATATTTTCCATACGCCAGCTACAGAAAAAGAGCAAGGAACAAAATAAACCAATGTTCCAATGCTTTGTAGATCTAGAAAAGGCCTTTGATAGTGTTCCTCGGGAGGCTCTTTGGACAATTTTATCTAAATTCGGCTGCACTGATAAATTTATTCGATTAGTAAGTCTCCTACACGACCATATGACTTGCTGTGTAACATCAAATGGCGTTCAATCACAGTATTTCTTCGTCAGCTGTGGAGTTGAACAGGGATGTGTGCTAGCGCCGACACTTTTTGCCATCTATTTTGCAGCGGTCGTGAAGGAAACATTAAGGGACAATGCAGAGGGAATTCGGAGCCGTTATCGAACGGATGGTAGTGTATTTAACGTAGCTAGGTTGAAGGCACACAGGAAGGTCTCTCTTAATGTGATTACAGAAATAATGTACGCGGACGATTTATGTTTTGTGACGGAAACTCCTGAAGGTTTACAAGAGCTTATGTCCAAATTTGACTCAGTATGCTGTAAATTTGGGCTAAAAATCAGTGTGACAAAGACTGAAGTCATGATGACCGACACCGCTCAGCAGGTGCCCCTGAATATGCAGCTGAACGGGACGAATTTAAAGAATCTAGAAAAGTTTAAATATCTGGGAAGCACCGTAGCAGCCAAAGGTGACATTGACTCCGAAATTAACAGCAGAATCGGTTCCGCCTCAGCAGCTTTTGGAAAACTGCGAGTCAAGGTGTTCCGCTCACACAACATCAAGCTTGAGACAAAAATCAAACTGCACATGGCGATTGTCTTGCCTAACATCCTATACGCGGCAGAGACGTGGTGCCTGTACCGTCGCCACATACGTACGCTTGACAGATTTCACCTGAAATGGTTTCGCGACATTCTGAACATTAAATGGTCTGACCGTGTCAGGAACACCGATGTTCTCAGGCGTGCAAATGTGTACGGAATTGAAGCCTACCTCATGCGAAGGCAGCTGTGATGGTGTGGGCACGTATCAAGAGCATCTTTTACTCAGAACTTGAAGAAGGCAAGCGTAAAAGCGGAGGCCAGTTTCTGAGATATAAAGATGTGCTGAAGAGGCATATGAAGGGGTGCGGGATCGAGCCCACGACATGGGAATCGCAAGCTGCCAGTCGATCTGAATGGAGATAAAAAGTTAAAATAAAAATTTACGACTTTGAAAATAAACGAAGGCGCGAGCTTGATCTACGACGGGAACATCTAAAAAAAAGCGCCTTCGCACATTTTCTACAATTATGCAAATGGAGTTCTCACATGTGGCACCTGTCTTCGGACGTTTACGGCTAAAATTGGTTACATTAGTCATGTGAGGACGCACAAGTAACATAAAACAGAAATGGTCGCCGTTGTCGAAATCGGCATGGAAGACATCATCATCATCATCATCATTGCCTTACCATATCACGATGAAATCTCAGATATGTATTATGGTAGATATAATATTTCACACATGGATAAGCGTGTGTTATAGTTAGATATTTTATTATTATTATTATTTTTCGTCAATACGCTCAGCTGAAAAGCTCTTACTTTGCTGTATTGTACATCGTTTTTTAATGGAAGTCTGAAGTTATATGTATTAATAAGCCTCGCAAACTGGTAGTTGTGCAAACATTTAATTGCTTAATTAAAAGCAATCTGGATGAGAGCGGGATATAAATAAAAAATGAAATAAAGAAGTAAATTTCAGAATTAAAACGATAATGTTGACACAATCTCAACAATATCGGTTATTGGTCACAATATATTATATTAGTAGACAGAGTTCTAAGGTTAATGGTTCATTAACGTTATCACAAATTAATTAGTGATAAAAATGTACTGTGAAGGTACAAACTTCTGCATTGATGATATTACCGTTATCTCTCGAGGTCTACATGTGTTTATATATCAATCTAGAGGACTAGGCGTGAAATATAATTACTGATTAAACTAACTTACCTGTAAGTGAAGTTCTATCATAATTATAGGAGCGCCTAGTCCGAAGAGATTGATAGCCCAACCTCCCTTTATTTCATATTACCAGTCTAAAGACTCTAGCGGTAATATTATCAATGACAGTAGGTTTTCCAGCTCTAAACAAAATTACATAACTAGAAATAGGAAAATACGGGAAGGTTTTAATGGAGCAAGGAGGTTTTCTTCAACTTTTTACTCTCAACTTGTGCATAAAATGGTGGGACCGGGTGGCGATACTACATGTGTTTATAAATCAATCTCTTCGGACTAGGCGCTCCTATAATTATGATAGAACTTCACTTACAGGTAAGTTCGTTTAATCAGTAATTATATTAAACGTTGGTTAAATGCAATAGTGTGATTGCCTTACATTTGGCTCGAAAATCAAAAGCAACCACTGTTTGAGAGCTCCAACGCTTGCAGGTGAACATTATGAAAATTTGCATATGCTGAAAGTAGCGCTATGTTGGGAATGAGACCGAATCCCACAATAACCTGTCTTCGTACGATGCCATTGTAAAAAAACTTTGACATTACCCATATAAAAGAAGGTCATTTTGAATGATAACTTTTGGTTTTCCCTGAAATGTACTTTTTTCTAGCATTATCTGTTTTTTTTTTAATTAATTGCATGCCAATTGATCAAATAAAAACATTTTCCAATTTTTCAGAAAGTGTCTGGTTGAACCAGAGCTCTCTCCACACAGAACTGTACCTACAAGGGCTGCTCAAGTATTCTAACTACACGGTCAAAGTGGCCGGCTTCTCAAATTTTGGGGTTGGACCCTATTCCTACCCCATCGTGTGCGCCACCTTACAGGACGGTAAGTCAAAGAGTACTTTGCTAGGTGCTTACTCGTCCAATATACTTCTATTCAACAAATGCCTGACTGCCCATGAAGCGATCTGAGCGATGGTGGCCAATGAGTAGAAAGTCAAAGACAAAGAATTTATTGTAAATAGACAAAAATAATAGCACTTTTACAAGTCAAAATTTACATCTCATGGACGAAGAGAAATACTTACATAAAATATTATAAAAAGATCACATCAATAAAAAATAGGTAAACTAAGTATGCATAAAGTTTGAAAAGGAAATTTCCCTTTCATGTGCCAACAGAGTTTAATCTCACACTGGAAAAGGAAACACCCTTCTGATTCTACCGGTGCTTACTACACGGAATAGAACAGAAAGCGTAGAAATAAAGAGACCTTTGTTAACTATCATCCATAGAGCAGACTATAGGCGGAGCACTTGGCTCAGACATCGCCCGCGACGCTACAAGGATGCGGGACGGGCTGACGTTGCAGTGCGATGCACACGAGGTGAAAATATTTACCGGACAGTTTCTATTTTCATTTAATCTTTTCATGTTTGTTTCTACCAAGTTTGTGTCTGAAGATAGATCTCTGCAGTGTAATATCGTGTGAATTTCTCTTATGACGACCGCAACCTATCTATATGTTTGAACGCTTACCTCGTGGCTAGCGAACTGAAGTCTGGATGAGCTAATGCATAATGACGCCTGCTGCCCGCTCCCCGCAAGATCCCCTCTGTCGTTTGGCTCCGCACCCCTGTAGCATCGCAGGCGATATCTGAGATATAGGTCTGCTTATAGGTGTTACAACCTCAGAGGTCCCTTTTACCCGATATCGGCCAAGCTAGAGTTTAACAGCCTATGTATGTATGTATGTATGTATGTATGTATGTATGTATGTATGTATGTATGTATGTATGTATGTATGTATGTATGTATGTATGTATGTATGTATGTGGATGTTCCACCATAGATTTGCCCCTACTGGTCCGATTGAGACCATCGAGGTATCAGCCGATTCGTTTTCATAACAAGAGTGTAATAGGCAATTTTTAACCCTGTTTTAATTTTAGAACGTATGCGTTGTTACTTTTCAGTGCCAGGTCCACCAGTGGATATCAAAGTCCTAGTACTATCGTCGACATCGCTCCTCGTCAGCTGGAAGAGACCAGAGCATCCGAATGGCGAAATCCTGCATTACACTGTCCACGTGAAACCAACATCCAGGTACATAGTACTTACTATTATTTATTCTATGATCCTGGTAAGAAGTTGTGAATTGTATTGTAACTAGCTGTAAATTACATCTTATAAAATAATACTTTTGATTGTTCTAAGTATAGGTGACACAACTGATTCTACTCCTCCCAGCGCAGGCACATCTCGAATATCTCTACTATCTCTGTCGCCATCTCAAGCTTAATTTATATTATTACTTATTCTGTGGCTTAGTTGACAGAGCGATAAAACCCTTTTCCACGCAGGTTTATATCCTGCTTCGTCTCTTCACAGAAATAACCTTATAAGTTATATAAGGTATATAAAGAAAAAATGCTAAGCTCTTTATTCTTTATATACCTGTATACATTTCAGTGCAGGTCTAGCCCAGTCCTACCGCGCCGTTTCCACGCGCACCTCGACTGAGCTGAACGGCCTCACCTCTGGGGTCACATACGAGTGTTGGGTCATAGCCAGCACGGCAGCCGGTGAAGGGTCTGCTAGCAGGCGGGTCACACACACTCCTAGCTCTAGAGGTACGTGACTACCCTGGTCTTACCTGATCCCACCGCGCCGAACGGCCTCATTTCTGGGATCATATACGAGGAGACTACTTTATGTCGAGTCACACTCAATTCTAGAAATAACTAATTTGCGTAAACTAACCGGTAGACTGAATTATTTATGCCACCATTATTATGAAGAAATAAAACGAAAATAATTAAATATATGAACTTACAATAGTTGTTAAATTGAATCGCGCCTAACGATAGCTGGCATGGCGACCGTATGACGTCAATAGTTCTCAAAGGTGTACAAAAACGTAGCCACAAAACAAGGAACCAGGAACAAAACAACCGGGAATTAGGAAGCAGTGACGTCACGCCACAGACTTCTGTATATTAGGAGACTGTGCGTCATGCGCACTGCGCTGTTTTGAGTCATATGACTGATAGTTTTATTTTATAATTTTTGTTTATGATAAATTTAATGTTTTTAATTGTTAATAAAGTAGTTGTGCCCGCGGCCTTGCACGCGTGTTATGTTTTCTAGGATAGAAGGATCCCATGAGTTATTCCTGAACCAGAGAACCCATTTACCAAACGTCAAAAGTCGTTCAGACGTCAAATCATTTCTTATCCATTGCTCGGCTTCTACTCATTGGATTGAGATACCAAGTACACCTGTTTTAACTCAAAACCTAAGCTATCCAACAGTTAATCAGTGGCATCGCAATGGGTCCAGTAGTTTTCAGTGATGCGCAAAAAACACACAAACTTTCTTTTTATACTGTCAATAAATATTATTATTATTAAACAAACAGGCAAACACCATTTTTCAAAATGTTATATATTTGATCAGTACCTACCTTATTTTAAGTCCCCTATATAATTATTTTCTTAATTCTCTTTATCGTACAGATTTTTTGTTACTTATTGTTTTATTATTTTGTATAGATTAAGTTATTCACATTTCTGTTTCTCTTTTCCAGTGGTAGCTGGAGTGGCATCTCTAGGAGGACCAGTGTCAGTGGGGGAGGGCAGCTCGCTGCTGCTAGTGTGTCAGTGTGTGGGAGTCCCGCCGCCTAGGACCGTGTGGTACCACAAGCACAACATCATCACGCACCACCCGAGGTTCACGAGGAACCATGATGATAGCTTGCTTATCAATAGTAAGTATATTTCTAGGAGCAATAGTGTCAGTGGAGTCGAGCAGCTCCGTGCTGCTAGTGTATCAGTGTATGGGAGTCCCGCCGCCTAGGACCATGTAGTACCACAAGCACAACATCATCACGCACCACCCGAGGTTCACGAGGAACCATGATGACAGCTTGCTTGAACGTAAGTACATTTCTAGGAGGAACAGTGTTGTGAATTATATTAACATACAGTGTGGCAACCTTTTTACTTTATGGTTAATATATCTAGAATGTCTATGGTACGTTGTGGTTATCGTTGTAGTAAAGTTCAATAAAATAAAGTGAAAATTATAAGTTTTTATTATTTAAAACATGGCGCAGCCATGCAGCAGCAGCATTCCTTCGGCGTGGAGACCAGTTCTTGATGTGACTGACACTGGGTCCACAATGAGGGGACACAACGAGTGCAGTGTGCCAACAATCAAAGTTAACGGAAGTGAGTGACAGTGATAACTCCTCGACACAATGAAGTGACTGTGCAGGCCGAACATAGTCGAGCGCCGCAATTGCCGCCCACTGGGCCGCCCGCGCCACGCACGCGTCGTCAGTTGCGTGCTGACGTTCGTAGCGCTCGTCGCGGCTTATCGGCATAACACTCCCAGATGAAGGACTTCAAAATAGTCTGAAACTGGTCGGAGTATTTCCGATCTTCTTTTTCGTGAGTTTTTAGCCGTTTTATTTATATTTAATATGAATATCACTCGCGTTAGTTTTCAAAATCAAATGGCGCAGCCGTCAAAAACTTAAAATAAGTCACGATTAATGTTGACAGTATTAATGATTGTTGTTTCCACGCAAACTATTGGTCGCAAACATTGTACTTACGAAGTGACAAAGCGTCGCCCTTCGCCCCGGCAAACATAGCGAAAAGATGGCGTCGGTGAAATTGCCACCAAATCTGAAATTGGAAAGCGAGTGCGCAGCAAGTGAATTTAAGTTCTGGTTCCAACAATTTGAAGACTATATAGTTGCGGTTGGAAAAGAAGAGGCAGAAGACAAAACCAAATTGTCACTCCTAAGAAATATAATGGGGCCTGAGGCAGCACGTGTTCTACAAACCTATAAAAACAGAGGATTTAAATGTTTTTAAAAATGTGGCCGATGCAATTAAAATGTTTGTGTCACCTAGAATAAACTCAAGTTTTGAAAGATTCAAGTTCAATGAAAGGAGGCAGCGACAAGGTGAACCTTTCGAAGTATTTCTTACTGATTGTCGAGAGTTGATAAAGACGTGCGACGTGTCAATTGCATGTCAAAATTATTATAAGTCATTTAACCACAAGCACTCCGCATTACCCAAAGAGCAATGGTATGGCTGAAAAAGCTGTTCATATTTCTAAGCAAATCTTAAGATATTGTACTGAGGTTAGGACAGATTTTAGAGAAGGAGTGATGCAGTATAACAATACTCCACTTTCTGGGTTAAACATTACCCCTTCTCAGATACTAAATAGTAGAAATGTTAGAACACAGGTACCTACCTTGTACTATGCAGTGGTTAATACCCAAAATACACAATGTATAGAATCAATTATTGTTAAAACAGTCTATAACTAAGAAACATTATGATAAAACTGCAAAGAGAAATGTATCATTTAAACTCGGTGATCATGTAGTCTATAGAGAGGGAGGAAAGTGGCTGAAGGCTAAAGTAATAAAATATTGTACGCAACCTCTTATATAATTTGTTGTACTGAGAAAGGATCAACTCCAAGGCGTAATAATTTTCAGCTAAAATTATCATGCAGTAATACTGAAACATTTTCTTTTGTGTCTAATCCGCTGATCGCGTAATGATAGGACAGATAATGTGCATAGCATTCCGAGAAGCCACACACCTCATAAGATTTCATCTGAAGAGAGTAGAAAGCCCATTGATGTTAATGTTTTAAGAGATACTCCGTTAACTCCACAACATGTATGTAACCCGGAGTGGTCGAATGGTTAGGCCACTGCAGAGATTCAATCTTTAGGAGGGAGATGTTGTGAATTATATTAATATACAATGTGGCAACCTTTTTACTCAATGGTTAATATATCTAGAATGTCTATGGTTGTTGTAAAGTTCAATAAAATAAAGTGGAAATATAAGTTTATATAAATTATAAGTTTTTATTATTTAAAACAAACAGTGTCAGTGGAGGCGGGCAGCTCCCTGCTGCTAGTGTGTCAGTGTGTGGAAGTCCCGCCGCTTAGGACCGTGTGGTACCACAAGCACAACATCATCACGCACCACCCCAGCTTAACTAGGAACCATGATGACAGCTTGCTTATCAATAGTAAGTACATCTCTAGGAGGAAAAGTGTAAGCAGGGCTGAGCAGCTTGCTGCTGCTAGTGTGTCAGTGTGTGGGAGTCCCGCCGCCTAGGACCGTTTGGTACTACACGCACAACATCATCATGCACCATCCGAGGTTCTCGAGGAACCATGATGACAGCTTGCTTATCAATAGTAAGTACATCTCTAGGAGGAACAGTGTCAGCGGGGTGGGCAGCTCGCTGCTGCTAGTGTATCAGTGTATGGGAGTCCCGCCGCCTAGGGCCGTGTGGTACCACAAGCACAATATCATCACGCACCACCTGAGGTTCACGAGGAACCATGATGACAGCTTGCTTATCAATAGTAAGTACATCTCTAGGAGAAACAGTGTCAGCGGAGATGGGCAGCTCGCTGATGCTAGTGGTTCAATGTGTTTGAGTCCCACCGGCTCCAGCTCTGCGGTATCATAAGATTCCAATGCGCACGTATGGCGTGGCCACCATCGCTTAATCGCGCAATCCCAAGTGCTCAGACTACAATCCTACCAATAATAATAATACTACTACTTTATTGACACCAAAATTATGGGACAAATATACAAGATAATATTTAAAAAATAAAATTAATATGTGAGTATGTAACGATTTCATGTCTTAACTGCTCAACCGATCATCATGAAATTTTACATACACATTGACAGGGGTTATATATTCTGTGTCAGGGGTATATCATACTTCGATCGATCAAACCGTAAGAACCTAAAGATCCTCGTGGTTCGATTGATCGAACTACGCAATTAAATCTCGCGGCCACAGCGTAGAAAATGCCATAGAAGTAAAAAACATATAATGATACACACACACATACCCACAATTTTTTGCATTTATACTATAACTTCGACATTTTGTTGCTTTGACACCTGTCAATTTACATCTGTCATTTTGACACCTGTTACTTTGACACCTGTAACTTTGACACCTGTCACTTTGACACATTATTTTCTTTTCCTTTGTATTTTACTTCTTTACTCTGAAACAGCTCAATGGACTTTGATGAAATTTGGTATGGAGAAAGCTTATACCATGGAATAACAGATAGAATAACCTCTGAAACCACGGGGCGCAGCTAGTATGTCTGTAAACTGTTACCCTATATTTCTTTCGCAGACATCGACCACTCCCTGAGCGGTAACTACATGTGTCTGGCCAAGAACCTGTACGGTTCAGACTCGGTAGAGTACACGGTGACAGTCCTGCCGCTACCAGAAGCGCCCGTGCTTCGAACTACGCCGTACAAGGACTCTATATTGGTAGAGTGGGAGCAACCGTACTACTCTATCGGCAATAGGAGCTCCAGTCAGAAGATCAGTAAGAATTTTTTGAACGAAACATGTGTTTTGATACTAAAAGGGGTCTGGCTGTAATATGTAAGTTACATTGGAAGTAATTTGTTGCGTTGTTGCAACGCTTGGTTACTCAATTTATTAGACGTCAAAGGCGAAAGACGTGTCGATTTTCAAGTATATTTTCTGTCTTCAAGTACCCCTATATTGTCTCTCCCAGTTTTCAAGTATATTTTCTGGCAGAAAACGGTACTTGACTAAATTTCGTTACTCGAAGCCTCTATTTTAGAAATAATACAATATTTAATTAAACCAATATTTGAAGAAATTCAGAAAACTTTTGCAATTTTGATAGATGATAAATTGAATCGCGCCAAAATGATCATAGCTGTCATGGCAACGTACTATAACGTTAATTTTAAACTCAAAGGTGTTCAAAAACGCAGCCACCAAGGAACAAAACAACCATGAAGTAGGAAGAATGACGTCACGCGTACTGTGTTTTTTTTAGTCAAATGGCAAAAAGTTACTTTTTATGATTTTCGTTCATTAAATCTATTAAGACTCACAGTCATATTTTCGTTAACTGTCAAGTACTCTATTTTGCACACTAAGTAGTTAATTATGCTCCTACAGAGCTACAATTGTTTTCCAGAGTTTTCTTAAAGATGAGACCTTGGCAAGTGGATTCTTAGACCCCTAAAATCGTTAGAGCGGTTTTCTAAATAGCAGTTACAAATATTTATTAGCATTGTTGTTATTTATTTATTGCAAGTACAAACAGGCTTATTACAGGAATTGTAAACATTTCCGTTAATTATGCATCAACCTCCCTTAGTTTTTTCGCACATCCAAAGGTTAACTGAGATCTTTCCCAGTCAGCCATTTTGTTTATTCAACGAACGATATAAAATACAATATAGAAAAAAAATTTTTTTTTTGGTATGTTTGTTTTCTATAAATAAACTCAAAAAATAATTAAGCGATTTAAAAAATCTTTTACTAATATAGCAAACCAAATTTTCAGCAAGTAACATGGGCTGCATTTAGGTAATAAGAAATAAAAAAAAACTACGAAAATTGCAATAATGTAGCTTATGGTATCAAAAATATGCCAATAACAGTTATTATGTGGCGCGCGCCGTAGGAAGTATTGATGACTCATAAAATAATATACTACACGTTAATAGTCCTCATCATTACCCACAAAAAAAGTACGAAGAAGAGAAGTTATACGTCTAACAGTTACAGTTAAGTCACAATAACCGTTTTTTGTTCAGATTAGTCAATCACAACACTAGTAGAATCGAATTTTTGTGTAAAGAAATATTTAGAGAAACCCTGAGCAACCCGTGCAAACACATTATATGACATTATATGAAAGACCAAAGTCCAAACAATAACATAACATCCTTTCCACTTCCAGGCTACAGCCTGTCCTGGAAGGAGTCGAGCGGGCCGTGGCACGAAGCGTGGCTGGCGCACAAGCTGCCCAACATGTCTGGCGCACAGAAGCACGCCCTGACCGGCCTCAAGTGCGGCACCAAGTACTCGCTGAGGATCACGGCGACTAATCGAGTGGGGACGTCGCAGCCGGCCTATATGGATGTTAGCACTTTAGGAGGAGGTAATACGAATAAAATTATCATTTCAAGTTTAAAATAAGTTACACTAACGACTCAAGCAGCTTCGCACAGGTCAGCGTTTGTTTGTGTTTTGTATGAGGTAGTGCTGACCTCTGGTGTCAGGCTTTGTCAGGTCACCCGAAGACCTCTGACATGACTTAACGACTGTTTAACAGCCGGGACCGACAGCTTAACGTGCCCTTCGAAGCACGCGATGGAAACCGCATATAACTGCGAAAAGTCATTTCTTGATTCTATGTTGCACTTTTGAAACATTAGGCTATCATGGCTTCAGTCATTTACATTTACAGGTCAACAAAATAATTATGTATAACTAAACCATTTTATGAAATCAATTGTCAAAAACCGGAATGGATTGGTTCAGTAGCTTCTGAGATTAATCTGAACAGACAAACTTCAGTAAAAATTCTCCGGATCATTATCTCGATGATGTCAGCTTGATGATGACATTTCGATGATGGCAGCTTGATGATGATAGTTCAATGCGTATGTCCACTTCAAATGAATCATGCCTGTACTGCGCCTAAGTAAACTCAATATTCTGTAATATCTGCCTTACTCTTTAGGCGAAGGCCACACTTGATTTTAATCAGTATTCAAAAATAAAGTATAGCCACTGCCTCCTACGACGAAAGACCTTAAATAATTTCTAGAATGTATGATGTTAAGGGTCCATGTTTACGTGCTCATGGATTAGTGATAGCATGTCATCATCATAACCTCTCTTTATTCTTCACGCGCGTCATGCCGTTATTTTTTATTCATTTGAGTGTCGAGTCAGGCAGGTCGCTCGCCTGATGGTAAGCGCCACGCATGCTCAAAACAATTGCAGTGCAATCCAGAACTTTGGTTGCAAAATCTTGCGTGGCACTACATTGAGCTCGTCACACTGAAACATTTGTTTTTAAGGCTCATTGCCCAGTGATTTTGCTGGAAACATTGCCCTTCAAACCGGAACACAGCAAAGTTGCACACTACTGCTTGGCGGTTGGACATCTGAAAAAGGTACTTCCTCAGGCGGAATCTTGCAGAAGAGGCCTATATTTACCAAAACTTAGTTTATTTTTTAAAGCCCGACGAAAGAGAGGGTGTTTATAAGTGTAGAATGTGTTTGTATCTTTGTGTCGGTCTGTGGCATCGTGGCTCCCAAAAGAAATAATCAATTTTGATGCAGTTTTTCTGTTTGAAAACTGATGTTATCGAGATGTTTCTTAGCCAATAATGGGTGGTCGGGGGTCAGAATCGTAGCTTCCAAACGAATGGACTGCTTTTGATGCAGTTCTGTTCGAAAGCTGAAGTGATCGAGACGGTAATATTTATTCGGTCACCTTTTTATTCCTATTTCAGTTCCAATAGCCCCGTCCACAAGCGAGTGGTTATGGAGCAACAGCTCGCACGTGCTGGTACAATTAGCCGGCTGGGACGACGCCGGCTGCGACCTGCGAAGGTGGGAGGTGCAGTACCGACCGCGTGGGGCCGGGAAGTGGGTGAGAGCTCGTAACTCTGTGGTAAGTGGTTCCGGAGCAACAAATTGCACGTGCTCGTACAACTGGCTGGCTGGGACGTTGCCGGCTGCGAGCTTTGGCGGTAGGAGGTGCAGCACCGACCGCGCGGGGCCGGGAAGTTGGTGAGAGCTCATAACTCTGTGGTAAGTGGTTTCGGAGCAACAGTTCGCACGTGCTCGTACAACTGGCTGGCTAAGACTACGCTGGCTGAGAGCTGCGGGGGTGGGGGCTGCACTACACAGCGCGCGGGGCTGGGGGGTGGGGGAGAGCTCGTTACACTGTGGTAAGAGGTTCTGGAGCAAAAGTTCACACGTGCTCGTACTACTGGCTGGCTGGGACGACGCTGGGTGCGACCTGCGGGGGTGGGAGCTGACTGGTGAGAGCTCTTTACACTGTGGTAAGTGGTTCTGGAGCACAAAATTGCACGTGGGAGATGCAGTACTAAAACCTGGGGACCAGGAAGTGGATGAGAGCTCATAATACTGTGGTAAGTGTTTCGAGGTTTCAGAAAACCTAGACATAGACCAAAAACTCAAATATCCCATGCTTGCTTTCATATCATATGAGGCAGTGCTGGCCTCTGATGTCGCAGTTTGTCAGGCCGCCCGAGGGCCTCTTGCATGGTTCAATGCTTTTTTATTATTTTTTATTTTCTGCGTTTAAGGGCCAATAAAAAGCAATTAAAAATACAATAAAAGATAATGGTAGCGATTTGGACAGACACTAAACTAAATTTTATTTCTTCAAATGTAATTTAGATCTTGTTGACTTCGTAACAACACTAAACTATCACTAAAACTTACACTTTTCACTTTTACTTAAAATTAAAATTCATACACACAACACACTAAACTAAACACAAACGCACACACTAAACTAAATTTTATTTCTTCAAATGTAATTTAAATCTAGTTGGATTCGTAACAACACTAAACTATCACTAAAACTTACACTTTTCACTTTAACTTAAAATTAAAATTCTCTAAAATTATGTTTAGACGTATCAAACTGGACGACCTATTCTGAAGATGCACGCCTAAATCTAATTTTGAATATAGAAGACTTCATTTACTCAATTTAGTTTTAGTGGGCTTTTTCGTATTCTGGATGACTTTCTAAACGTCACTTGTCGCTTAATTTCAGGGACGTCAAACTAATTTTAGGAAGCATCTCTCAAGGACATTCTTTAAATTTTCTTAGGCTCTCAAGCCACAGAATAACTAATACTCAGTACAAGATCAAGCATTTTTTTCTTCTTTTGTTCACAAATCTCTCTACGAGCGATGTAGTGTTCCGTATAGATACTTTTACTACAGATTACTAAATATCTTTTAGTCATCTAGGGATGTAGTGATTACGAGGAATGCGCGCCTTATTTCTAAAGGGGTTTTGTTCTTCGAAGTCGCGAAGTCGCAAACTTGGCGCGTAAGTTTAACTGAACTGAGACGGTAGGTTCGTGTTAGTTGTTTTGTTTCCGCCTACAAAAATCTTTAATTATACTTTTCACGTTTAGTTACGATTATGATGGAAGATGAAATCCATAATATTGTGGCGTTTATAGAGTCCGCAGAGAAGTATGTGTTTAATTTGTTTCTGGTACCTACATATAAGTGTAAAAACTTGATGTTTGAAAAACAGCATGAATTTCTGATTCTTTACGCACCTACAATTTAAAGTTATTGAACTACATTTTTAAACAGGATAAACAAAAAAAAATGCATCGTGGCAGCAACGAGATAGGTAAGACGGACCCATTTCGGCTTCAAGAAAAAAATATGAAAAATAACTTTTGCCTCCACACAAATTACCTAGCCTGTACTATGGGTACTAGGCAACGGATAAACTTACATTGATGAATGAATATTACATCCATGTCTCGGAAAAAACATTTCTGCTCATCACACAAATGATTGCACCTTGTAGGATTCAAACCCGCGACCGTTGATTGACTTCGCAGTCAGGGTAACTAACCTGTCGGCGAATATATCTCACAGAACAATAACTGGACTGCGATGTACTCCGATCTAGATCTTTGCCCAAGCATACTAGGGTATAATAATAATTATACCAACATAATGGGAATTGTTCAAGAGTTTACACATTATACAACAAGCACAATTTAAAAAATTATATAACCCCCGAACCCCCACCCCCCATTATAGCTAAAAAGCATCTCGATCACATCAGATTTCAAATATTAAAACCGCATCAAAATCGGTCCTTTCTTTTGGGCACCTCACTCCCATTCCCCCCACCCCATTATGGTTAAAAATTATCTCGTTTAGCTTAGCTTTGAAATATTAAAAACTGCAGCTAAATCGGTCCATTCATATTCTCACCTCCCTTTTCTCAACCTCACCCCCATTTTACTAAGAACCATCTCGATCAGATCAGTTTTCAAACATAGAAACCGCAAGTAAATAGGGCCATTCGTTTAGAAGCTACGATTCTCACCCCCCTTTTCTCAACTCCCTCCTCCGGATATTCCATGAAAGTAAAGCCACTGATGGAGGCTGCCCCAGTTCTTGTGCAGCCCAAAAATTAAATCTATCCATAATCGTTTGGCTTTCTCACAGGCAATATACATTGGAATAGAGGAAAATAAACAATATTAGGAACCTAATTTTGACAAAATGCAAGTAATCAAATTTAGATTAATTGATTAGGATTTACTTTAATTTAGCGTAAAATAAAACCTTAGGTACTTACCTCTAGCCAAGTCTATATTTGCTTGTAGAATTGCAACAAGCAGCCCTTGCTGCCGCTTGTTGCATCACTTCCTCATATTTAGTGGCTCCGTTACCAAATAATTAAATTATTGATTGTAACAAATAAACCTTGAAAAGCGCGATGATTTTCGTCAATAAATTTGTAAGAACCCGCGCTTTTCAAAATTTAGAATGAAAACCGTGATGATGTTGTCATAGGAATAAATGATAATTGGAATATTAATCCATCATTCTAGAAAATTAATTAACAGTACAAAGTTGTCGAACCGTACTTTTAAATTTAGTTCTAGTTATACCACAAAATAGGAATTCTCTAAACCTAACTCAAAATTAGATATTTAAAATTAGATTTAGGTTTAGAAAATGTTGACACAGAATCAACACCAATGAACAAGTATATAACATTTGTAAAAATTCGTGTCTGTATGTATGTTTGTTTGTTTGTCTGTATGTTTATTCTCGCATCACGAAATCATCACGAAAAAATCCTTCAGCCGTCTCATCGGATTGAAATACCATGTACACCAGTTTGCAAGTTGAACCTTAAGCTAACCAACAGTGAAAATCGCATCGTTATTGATATTGTATTTAATGTTGGTATATTGGTATTTTAAGTCTTGGAATAGTTCATAGAGTACTTTTAACCTAGAGAAATGAGCACGCATGCGAAGCCGCGGCTACAGCTAGTAAAAAAATATTAATGGATGTTTTACACAATGTCAATTTTCCAAGGGTAGGTGGCGCAATTCTTGCGGCTATCAATGAAGCGTGGAATCATCAATTCTAAACAGTGTAACAAATAAAATATTCTATTACAAGTATAACTCTTATCTCAGTCCAAACCGAGATAATGAAGCACATCTAATCTTCGTGCGGCAATCAATTAAACGTGAAATTATCAATTTTTAACAGTTCAACAAATAAAACAAATAATAACAAGTCTCTCTCTGAGCTCAGTCCGAATCGAGATAAAGAGGTTAACATATCTGTAGGGCAGGTGACGCAATTTTATTTTCAAGGCTATCAATGAAACATGGAATTATTAATCTTAGACAGTGCAACAAACAAAACATACCATGACAAGTATACCTCTTAACTCAATTCCAATCAAGATAATGAGGTTTACTCATTTGTTTTTCGCGCGGTCATCAATGAAACATGGAATTATCAATTATATACAGTGTAACCAACAAAAAATATTACTAAAGTATAACTCTTAACTCAGTCCGAACCGAGTTAAAGAGGTTTACGTATCTGAAATTGATAATACAAAGAATCATTGTAGGCGAGCGAAAAAATAAACGAGAAATTGCGCCAATGTTGGTCATGGTATTTTCTTGAAGGCGTTTACTTGCTATATCGTCCTTATTTTTTTCTTATTGACATAATTTTATTTTGTCATTGGATCCGGACAACCGGTAAACACATTCACTATAGTTGGTGAAAAAATGTGTTATACGTATGTTTTTATTTTACCACTATCTGTACCCGCGGCTTCTCACGCGTGGTCATTTTTCTAGCTTAAAAATACTCTATGTACTACTCCAAGACCTAAAATACCATTATACCAACATTTGATTAAAATTCAGCCATCAAAAATACTTTTATCAATTGCTCGGCTTCTAACTCACCGGATTGAGATACCAATTACACCAGTTTTTTAAACCAAACCCTAAGCTATCTAACAATGAATACGGCATTGCAATCGGTCCAATAGTTTTTACGTGATGCGTGAACAAACAAACATACAGACAAACAGACAGAGCAACACGATTAAAAAAAGTTATCAATACCCTTTTTAAGCACACAAGAGTATTTTTTTATTTATCTTCTTTTTACAGCCTTTTTCGTACCTATTGCTTTATTATAAGTATAAATAAATGACGGCGTCAATTTGCATCAAAAATCCGTCTAGTAGTTTCAGCGTTATACGTTCTTTTTAATAACTTTCAACCCATATATTATGGAAACCCTATAATTTTTCGGGATGAAAAGTATCCAATGTACGGATAGTATGAACTCTAATCGTACCAAGTTTCATTTGAATTCATTCAGTAGTTTCTGTGCGATGCGCGTTCAAGATACGGACAAACAGACAGACAGACAGACAAAAATAAAAAGTAACAGTTTTGGCTTCAGTATCGAATATAGAGAACCATCCAAAAAATATTATTTATTACTTAAATATTAACATAGCTTTGGACGCATATCCCGCAGAAGTCCTTTAATTTTTCGGGATAAAACTTGTCCTCAATTTTAACCCATCATATAACTTAAGACGGTGCAAAGTTGCATCAAAACCCGTTTATTATATTCAGCATGGTACGTGTTCTTTTAAATAATTTTCAACCCCTATCCTGCGAGAACCCATTAATTTTTCGGGATATAAAGTATCCTAGGTCCTACCTAGTAGTATGAACTCAAATCATACCAAGTTTCATTGAAATTCATTCAGTAGTTCTGGCGGCGTGATGTGCGGCCGAGATACAGATAATTAATACTTACAAATTAATACTTAATTTGTAAGTATTAATTTGTAAGTATTTGAAGGACAGACATACATACAGAAATGAAAAAACATACAGTTTAGACTTCATTATCAAATATAGAGTAACCTCCAAGAAAAAATTCACAATATCTTTAATGTACAGAATTTGGACCCATATCCCGCAAGAATCCTTTATTTTTTCGGGTCAAAAAGTATCCATAATTTTCACCCATCTTATAAACTATGTCTGTGCCAAGTTGCATCAACATCCGTCCAATAGTTTCGTATGCTACGTGTTCTTTTAAATAATTTTCCACCCCTATCCTGCAGGAACTCGTTAATTTTTCGAGATGAAAAGTATCCCATCTCCTACCTCGTAGAATGAACTCAAATCATACCAAGTTTCATTTAAATTCATTCAGCAGTTTCGGCGTGATGCCTAGCTAAGATACAGATAGACAGACAGACAAAAATGAAAAAAAAAAACAGTTTTGGCTTCAGTATCGAATATAGAGAACCATCCAAAAAATATTATTTATTACTTAAATATTAACATAGCTTTGGACGCATATCCCGCAGAAGTCCTTTAATTTTTCGGGATAAAACTTGTCCTCAATTTTAACCCATCATATAACTTAAGACGGTGCAAAGTTGCATCAAAACCCGTTTATTATATTCAGCATGGTACGTGTTCTTTTAAATAATTTTCAACCCCTATCCTGCGAGAACCCATTAATTTTTCGGGATATAAAGTATCCTAGGTCCTACCTAGTAGTATGAACTCAAATCATACCAAGTTTCATTGAAATTCATTCAGTAGTTCTGGCGGCGTGATGTGCGGCCGAGATACAGACAGACAGACAGACATACATACAGAAATGAAAAAACATACAGTTTAGACTTCATTATCAAATATAGAGTAACCTCCAAGAAAAAATCACAATATCTTTAATGTACAGAATTTGGACCCATATCCCGCAGGAACCCTTTATTTTTTCGGGACAAAAAGTATCCATAATTTTCACCCATCTTATAAACTATGTCTGTGCCAAGTTGCATCAACATCTGTCCAATAGTTTCGTATGCTACGTGTTCTTTTAAATAATTTTCAACCCCTATCCTGCGAGAACCCATTAATTTTTCGAAATGAAAAGTATCCCATGTCCTACCTCGTAGAATGAACTCAAATCATACCAAGTTTCATTTAAATTCATTCAGCAGTTTCGGCGTGATGCCTAGCTAAGATACAGATAAACAGACAGACAAAAATGAAAAAAAAAACAGTTTTGGCTTCAGTATCGAATATAGAGTACCCTCAAAAAGAAAATTTCAAAATATCTTCAATGTACAGAATTGGACCCGTTACAGTTTTATTATAAGTATAGATTACCACTTCAAATAGGGCATTATATTGAAGTGAAATGAAATGAAATAATTAATTTGTAAGTATAGTAATTATATTGTTTATGTATTAATAGTAATTGAATTAATTAAAGATAATAAAATATGTCAAAGGAAAATAAAAATGACACGTAAAAAACATTTTTTTCTTTAATCAAATTAGATAGTTTCAATAGAATTAGCCCCATTCAGCCAGCCAGTTGGTACGTTTAGCACATTTTATTTATTTTTGTACATAATTCATAATAATAATCCATACCCATATATAAAAGTGAAATGTTGTCTGTTCGTTTATTTGTTTGTGTGTTTCTTTCACGTGATAACGGCTGGACGTATTTTGATGAAATTTGAAATGGAGATAGCTTATACCCTGAAATAAAACATAGAGTACTTTTATCCCGGAAATTTTTAAGTTTCCATAGGAAAACTGGAAAATGTTGATTACCTGCTGTAAGAAACGGTTGCTATGGAAACGAAATACCAAGAATGGCAAAAAACACCAAGAGCTTCGGTGCTATACCTAATTTTGCATTGTTTTTTAATATCGTAGAAGAACAAGATGCTTTTTTTCGCGATAAACAGTAGTCCGCGCGGACGAAGTCGCGGGCGGGAAAGCTAGTTCATAATATGATTCGTGCTTGTTTCTAATTTTAAATGTTTTGACCGCTGATACATTTAATCATAATGGTGAACGGTAGTAAAACGTTAGTAAGCCCCATGTTAAAAATATAAAAAGGGGAGCTTCGATGTTTTATGCTTAATTAAATCTCTTTTAGTTTCAGCAATCCTATACAGAGCACCCGTCATGGTTGCTGTCTTATCAAACCAAGCCGTACCGCACGAAGTCGTTCTCCATCGCTGACCTGGCGGCTGGCACCTGGTACCAGGTCCGAGTGACGGCCACCAACGAAGCTGGCAGCGTCACCACTGCTTATAGTTTTGCTACAAAGAACGAAGATGGCAGTAAGTTTTTCGTATATAAAACTATGAAACTAGTTCGCTCCGAACTCCGAACTGAGTCTGTAGTACTATTATTTATTCTGTGCTGAAACCTCGCGACGTGATATAACTGTTCTTTACAACAAAATGGCGCATCAAAAATCATAATTGCATATCAAAATATGATTTTAACCCCGCTGCGCGGAGGGTTTTGTGTTTATCAGCCTATGTATGTATGTATGTATGTATGTATGTATGTATGACTGTTCCTTTGTGGTACTATACAGACCAAACACGTGGACCGATTTTGACGTTTCTTACATGAATCGATTCGTCTTAATCTTGCGAGTGTCATTAATGACATGACATAATTCAAAATTCAATATGGCAGACTCCATATTGTGAAAGAGAAACAAAATAAAAATCGACGAACTATGTTAAGTGTAAAGTATTGAAGAGGCAGTTAGAAATAATCTAATTTTTTATTTTTATTTTTCACTTCAGATGATCATTTAGGATCTATAACTATTTAAAGTTCGCATTCGGGGTTTTTTCATTGTGCGCAAATTTTCTTGTTGTATGTACAATAGACATACCTCATATTCGCCGATCCCACCCAATCGAGGTGCTCTAGTAATAGACATAGGTACCTAATATTCGCCGTACCCTACCCTATGGGGGGGTGCTCTAGGGGCTTTGTCCTGATAATTTTATTATCATTATCATGTCAGCCTTTAGAAGTCCACTGCTGAACATAGGCCTCCCCCAAAGAGCGCCATGACGAGCGATCTTGTGCCACCTCCATCCACCGACTTCCTGCGATGGCTACAATGTCGTCGGTCCATCGTGAGGCCCCCCTACACACCCCACGTTTTTTAATGAAACGTTTTTTAAATATAAATCAGCGATTACCATATTTTCGGTTCGTATGTATACTATTTTCTCTGATAAATGCCCAAACTGTTCGAAAATTTGATTTCAACATGGCGGTTTGCTGAAACTTATCAAAGATGAAAAGGTCTACTATAGATGCTTACTTTTGGTGTTCATATTATAATTTGCAATTTCTATTTTTTATAGGTATATTTGGAGTGCGTTTTTTTGTGCAGTTCAAGTTTTTTTTTATAATATTTGTTTTGTGAACAAAAACGGCGTAAACACCTACGATAATGTAATAACTACAAATAAAATGTTGTTTGATTCCAGGTGAAGTTGGACCTCCTTCAGTGTTGTTCGACCTCAACATGCTGGTCATCGTCTGCAGCTCCGTTCTTCTTACGGTGTGCTTATTGAGCTGTATCTACATACTCGTCAAACGGCACAGGTAAATAACATAAAAATGCCTAAGCCAGGAAAAAACATTAACTTTTTACTAACACCAATTATTTAAAGTCACTCAGCGGACCATGAAAACGGCTATGCTCGGAGTTTCTCTGAAATATTGTATCCAGAATGAGGTGATCTGGCAGAGAACCAAAGTTGTCAATCATCGGGTGGTGATATATCTAACATTGCACACTACCGCGCGCATACTGCGCACGAGCGTCGCGGCAAGCAACTGGATACGATAAGTTGAAGTAGCAGTGGGCTGGTCATATCTGTCAAAGGACTGATAACCGTAGGGTAGACGTGTTCTTCAGTAGAGACCGTGACTCAGCAGACGTACCGAAAATTGGGCTAAGTGGCGTGCTTTGGGGAGGCCTATGTCATTGTCCATGTCTGATACGGGCTGATGGTGATGATCAATTCTTAAGCTTATTTGGAGGCGGGTAGTGCCAAGTACCCGGCCAGTCTAGCAGCTCGATCTGTCTCGATACAAATATCCATCGTAACTTTGATATCAGGGTGTGACAGAGCGCGGCTATTAGATACCTACAATAATTTCGGTTCACGTAGATTACGATGTAATGAGCGAGGCGCGTGAGCGAGAGAAACAAAGGCTCGTACGTGATTATAATATTGTAATACATCTTTCTTTAAAATTTTTGAACTAATTGGTATCTAGTGCATTATATCTACTTACCAATGAAAGCAAAAAATAAAAATTTCGAGAAACAAATTCAGTATAAGCCTCTAAAATGTACTTTTTCGCACGAATTCTTATTTCCAGGCATGACTATCTTAGTATATGTAAATAATTAGTACTATTATAAGTATATCTAAAAATATGTATAGTTATTGTATCTATTTATAATAATACTATATTTGTACAATTGCTACACCACCGTCTTTGTTATTCGATATTTTCTGTCAATCCAAAGGTTGTCTGGAAGAGATTGCTTTTAGCGATAAGACCACCCATTGTACCTATTATCTTTGTGTTTTCCTATGTCTGTATCTTATTATTTTCTTGGTCTCAATAAAGAGTTAATCTATCTATCTATCTATCTATCTAGGTTACAATCGGAGTTTCTTAATCACGCTGCGGTATGCGTATCTTTGTTGTTGATGCGCATAAAGCACGACACGACAGTGGGACTATATCAGTGTATGTGTTTATTGTAGCCTGTAGTTATCTAGTCCAGTTTTTTTACGTGATATTTTATCGTGCCGTATCTGTCGTAATCTTTACAATAGAGATCCAGTTAAGGAGGATCCACAGAAAAAAATATATGTAATAATCTCGACATTATTATCTGGTATACAATGTTTTTTATAGCAGTTAACGCCTGCTTAGCGTATATATAAATATATATATAATATTTTTTCTAATGGAAAAATTTGGGTAACGGACGAGATACTCGAGATACTCGGTCGTCTTGTATCAATGTGTCTGGATACAAGACTCAGAGACTTAAACAAAATAAAACCATTCATTTTACCGATGAAAAAATAAAAGAGCACACTTCCTTTATTAATGTATAGTGTCTGTTCAAAAAGGTGGACTTGGCCAAAAGGATAACTAACATTACGAATTTTAAATAGCAATCTGCCTCTGCCATCTGAAAAAAAACAAACTCAGCTATCAAGAGCTTTCATATCATCGTGTTGTTTTTTTGAGTGAATTTGCGTGTTATTAATTGAGTTGTTTGATAAAAATGCTAAAATCTGGGAAAACTTTACACAGTTCCACAAAACAAATAATATATTATTAATAATATTCAGTTTTGTCTAAGTGCGAAAGCAGCGAAAAACCCCATTATCGGTCTGCAGATCTGCTGATGACAGAGCGTGTAGCTGCTATGACTGGTATTTATCAGTATACTAGTTTTCCCGCCCGCGACTTCGTCCGCGCGGACTACTGTTTAACGCAAAAAAGGCATCCTATGTTCTTCTAGGATAAAACCAATGCAAAGTAGGTATAGCAACACAGACTACAGAGAGATGCTAACGCATTATAGCACCAATGCTCTTGATGTTTTTTGACATACTTTCGTTTCCATGGCAACCGTTTCAGCTAATTTTTCCAGAATGAGGTGATCTGGCATCTTTTTCCTGTGGTAACTTACAATTTCTTTGTCTACAAAATAGATACATTGCTTGCGGCGCATGGTCACACTGTAGTCAGATTGTCTCCATATCACTGTGACCTAAATCCAATAGAACTGATTTGGAGTATGGTAAAAAGGCAAATGGCAACAAAAAATGTTAGTGTGTCAGCCAATGAATTGATGCCTAAGTATAATAAATGAGAGCTTTGACAAAATCACTGCAGAATATTGGCGAAAAGAATGTGACCATGTTATAAATTTAGAAAAAAAAACTGATAACATAATCGCATAATTGTCGATATTATTTAGGAATTCATTATAAATGTAACAGATTCTGATATATCTAGTTCCGACAAAGATACGTATATTCAGATGATGCTGAACTCTTGTAAATTGACAATTTAGAATCAGATTTTGATTACTACAAAGACTTAGGTGGCAAATTATAATTATGCTTAAGTGTTTGAATACACGTGAATAATTTTTGATACATTTTGAATATGTAATTATAGCAAAAAATACCATTTTTTAATTTTGCTATACCTAATTAAAACCTGAAAAGGATTTAATATTAGTATACACTATTATTGGAACTATAATCGGGAGTTGGTTTTTTCTGTCAGAGTCTTGACCATGATTTAATAAATATTGTAAAAGGATCAAAATGGATCAAGCCTGCTATTGTGTTGCTCGCTACATAAAAAAGGTAATTTAGTACAGTTACGCCCTCAAATCCCAAGTCTACTCTGTTTTTGAACTGACTCTAGCTGTTTCTAATTATTCAAGTGTAAACATTATTTGATTGTCTTTAATAATTAAAATATTCGGAAGTAGGGGCTTCCTAGACACAAAAGCAGCTTTTCGGAGACAAGCCGCCCCTTGTGACACTCATTGTTATACTTTATTTTTAGATATAATTGCTCGTTGTACTTGTGGTGTCCAATAAAGAGTTTATCTATCTACATTTACACATCATTACCAATATAATGGCTTGTGAAAATTTATTCAAAAATGAATTGCTATTTTCATTGTTAGTAAGCATCGATAAAAAAAAAATTTGACAGCTGAACAAATTTTGGACAAATGTGGTCCTGGAATAACACATAGGTACTTGGTACTTGATGGTCGGGCTTTTTTTCCGCAACTAGGCCAATCATCGGCCCCTTTTGCATGAAACGGGTAGCGACAGTTAGTTCAGCCACCCGATGTCCCTCAGGAAGGCCAGCAGCTCGTGAATTCCGGCGCAGACTTCCCTCAGGGTGGAAGTTGTTCCCAGGAACTGTTCCCTTTGTATTGCCACGCTTTCGCACTCGAGGAGTACATGCGTGGCCGTTTCTTGTGCCCCTTGCATCCTCTGCACAAGGGGCTGTCTGTGACACCTAAACTGTGAAGGTGTTTGTTAAGAGGGTAATGAGCAGTTACAATTCCCACCACTTGTCGGACACTGTCCCGTTTAAGGTTCAGAAGTTTTCGGGAGTATCTCGGATTCAACTCCGGGGAAGCCTCCCTTGACTGTCTACAATCCTTTATACTTGCCCATAGTTCTTGATGTAGTTTATGTGTCATTTGACGGATCCAAGCTCGAATTTGACTGAAAGGCAATGGAATCATTGGCTCTGGCCCTACAAGGCACATGCCCGAACCTCTCCTTGTCAGTTCATCAGCTGCATCGTTTCCTCTGGATCCGTTGTGTCCCTTTATCCATTGGAGAGTAAGATGATTATGTCTACTGACCTCCTCCAGAAGATGGTGACACTAGATAGTTAGGCCCGAGGAATTGGAAGCGCTGCCGGAGAGTATTCTGATTTTAGAGTCAGTTACCATCCTGCGCAGTATCGATGTTGCTGCCTGGATTATACCCACACATTCCGCTTGGAAAATAGAGTTGTGAGTACCCAGTGCTGCTGCTATATGCATGTTCAAATCGTCCAAGAACGTACTCGCTCCCGTCCTAGCTTCCATTTTGGAACCATCTGTGTAGATTCTAACTTCGTGAGTATTTGACCTATCACTTGATTCCTCATGTAGTTGTATCTTGTAGTGTTTATTGAAAAGATATTGAATTGGTACCCTACGAGTATCATAAATAGAGAGTATGTTCGGGTTACCTTCCGCATAATCCCGTATGATGTTAGTGTGGAATGTTTGACTATTTTGATCCCAGAGATTGAGTGCTTTGAGTCTGTAAGCAGACGCAGCAACCTCCTCGCTGGATGTGTAACTGCAACGGTGGCATACCCAGCAGTGCCTCTGGTGCAGCAGTAGGTGCTGTTCTCATGCAACCAGTCAGTGTTTTACAGGCCAACCTCTGGAAGGATTGTAGTTTATTTATGGTAGATACCTGTTTAGTCCTTGGCCACCAAACAAGTGAACCATATGTTAAAAACGGTGTGACCACGAGTCCGTCGCCTAAATAAGGCCTAATCACAGTTTTGTATAACCAAAGTGTTATTTTTGGACTCAGACCCCATGTTTTACCTATCATTTTCCGACATTGCCAGAAACATGTGGTTGCTTTCTTTATTTTGTTTTATAAGTGTCTAGCCCAGTTCAATTTGCTATCTAAGATGATATCAAATTGAACTGGGGTACTAGGTACTTTACCTCATCAGTTAAAGTCAACTGTGTGTCGAAAAAGTGGGGTAGTGTGTATCGTCCTAAGTTTCTTTTGTTAGTAAACATAACCAGTTGTGTTTTTGTTGAATTCACAGTTAATCCATAGTTTAAGCACCAGGTTTCTACGATCTTTAAGGCGTTACTCATGATGTCACACGATACGCTAGCAAAGTGTACTGATACAAGGATAGTCAGATCGTCCGCATAGCCAACTGTGAAGAAACGTCTGTTGTTAAGCTTTGTAATTAGATCATTAACCACCATATTCCATAGTAGGGGTGACAGTACTCCCCTTTGAGGGCACCCCCTTGCCACCACCCCTCTATTGGTTCTACCTAGGTCGACTCTAACCGCCCTAAGCTTTAACATGTTTAGGACCCAATCAACCAATATCGACTCAACACCATGCTTCCTTAGCACTGCTTATATGCTTTTAAAGTTAGTTCCGTTAAAAGCACCTTCAATATCAATGAAAGCGTCCAGGCACAACGTTTTGTTTTTTAAATAACACATAGGTTACTTTAAACCCATAGAAAAGACCACGCGGGCAAAACCACGTGCACAGCTAATATAAAATATAATTATTTTTGTCAGAAGCGGCAACCTCACAGAGTATAGAGACTCCATAACGGTAGACAACAAGTCTGAGAGCGGCAACCTGACTGCGAACACATCTCACACGAACCTGGCGAGCGTGAAAGAGAACGCAGTAAACGCACAGAACAGGATTTACAGCGCACCTGTACATATGAGGAACAATAGCAAACATGGTGAGGAGCTAGGGTTTAGGATGCGTTTTTTTAAATAAGGACTAGAATAGATAATCGATTGACCGCGAAATACGAGGAAACGGAGGTTAATTCGCAAAGTCGAAGAAGGTCTTAGTCATAGTGACGCCAGGTTTCGACGATCTACGAGTGCTTTTTTGAGTGTCTCTCATGCAATGATATTTCATAATATAAATAATTTAATTAAAAAAACATATAAAAAAGGCTTTTATGCAGTAGCATGGTGAAACTAGTGAAACGTATTGGCAAACTAAGTGTAGGACGCCCACCGGCTAGATGGAGCGACGACCTGCGCAACTTGCTTGCAGAAAGTGGATGCGAAGAGCCGAAGATCGGGCCAAATCACGTATCTTGGGAGAGGCCTATGTCCAGCAGATGGCGAACATAGGCTGATGATGATGATGATGATGATGATAAAATTAAAACTGGCAAATAAATATAATGGGGCCTCATTGAATATTATGTATTTTTTAAATTATAATGAGGTTTCTTTTACAAAATTTTTGGCTCAAAATTGTCAAATTTCCTATATTTGACGTGAGTGAGTGTTTTGAGATTAGGCTGGACGTGGGCTTCTTTTAATGCACGCCACTGAGCTCGGTCTTCTCGCCTCTGCTCCAGTTCATCTCATCCATTTTCTGCTAGCCACAACGGCAAAAAAAACATTGTTAACTAGAACTTAATAAGGTAGAAGAACTTTGTTGGCTTAGCACGTAAAACACAGTAAAATACAGAACTGATTTCAATGCGGTTTTCGTAGTTGAGTACCTTAGGATCCTGGCTGAGAAACATAAGTCTATACGTGTCCAATAAGCAGTTGGTCGGTATTTTATTCTATCTATATTAAAAGATATTTATATTTTCATTTTAATTATACTTTTAATTCATTATTTTCAGAACTATACGAAATAAATCCATACGCCCAGTTCGCTGTTGGATTTCGGACTTTCGGTCAAGTTGAGAACCAAGGCGTGCCTCCTACACGGCTACATAAGCAAAGATGTCATACAGGTCAGTAAGATAAAAACAAAAATCAGACTAAATGACAGTAGAAGTAGGATCAGTAATCATTGTCCCAATAATTACAACCTGGTCCCATAGTCTAAAATGAACAGGCTGGTGTACAATTACATTATATTTTTGGTACAATTAATTACATATTTCCCGTGGCTTTGCGTTACGTCCTGCGTAAGCGAACTCGATGCGGCCCAGTTTGGGGCGAAACAAACGCAATTAGTTAGTTTGATAATTTCACGCGATCTACACGCGATTTGCAATATATGATGTTTTTTTTTAGCACAGGCTGTATAGCAACCACGTTATAGAAATGTTGTACATAACTTTGAGCATATTTTGTGAATAGCAAGGTGAGTCTTAAATTCTTCTTACAAGTGTTTTAATTTTCCATGAATATACCTTTCTAAATACACAATATTAGTGTAATTTCTTTGTCGTAGACATTTCTACAATATATGATATTTTATGTACGGGTCTTCTATTTAAAATTCCTTTCGTCCGTTCATGGAAAATGTAATATGCTCGTGCAGATTCGTGCGGCGGTCCCCGCAGGTCAGCGTTTCACCACTTCACCGCTTCGCTTTCAATCGCGCGGTATTCGCGTCTCACCGCGCCGCACCACTTTTTACGCCACGTAGAATTTGAATATTCAAAATTCCTTTCTTGAAAATATCGCATCTCTATCATCTCTGGTCTGGCCGTCAGTCAGACCGACACGACGGCTTTACGAGTATATGTTTAGATTATTCAGCATCTGCCTATATTTGTCCGTTGCTGGACGTAGGCCTCTACTAATGCACGCCACTGAGCTCATCGGTCGGTCAGTCTACTCTTCGCAGGTCGTCACTCCACCTGGCCACAGGGCCTCCTACACTACATTTGCCTAAACGTGGTCTCCACTCGAAAACTTTCGTAATCCAACGGTAGATTATTAGATTTATTAGGTTGTTTCTATTACTGATTTATAAATGTTATGGTTTTCAGAGACAAGTTTCCAAGTGTGTTCTGAATCAGAAGATAGTGACAGCATATCAAAAGCTACCCTCAAAAGTGTTCCAAGAAGTAAGTAGGTACTCATTGCTATTAACAGAAACCAAACTTGAGAAATAATACGCGAAGTGATAGCTGTAGTAAAAGAAACAGCTGTATATATTCAGTAATGGCGAAAAAGAAATATGGAACCAGCTCAGCTGTATCTTGTCCAATGTTGAAGAAAGAAACTTTTGAGACTTTTTCTTGGATTTTCCATCCAAGTTCATAGATTAAGTTTCGAAACACATAATTGACATTTTTCGACTTAAATGATCAACAAATTTAAAGGACGTCTCTTTTAAATTCTTTGATCATTCAGAAATGTACGGCAGTTAGGTTTAATTATGTACAATAAACTTAGTAAAAAATAGGTAAGTACAATACACTTTAACATGTTTATACACGGCAGCAGAGGATTATTTTTATGGGATGTATGTATGTTTGTATGATTAAATGTTCTTTTGGCGCATCTTTCAGCCTAAACGGCTTGATGGTTCTGATAAATGAGGTATCATTGGATTTTTCTTAATCACAAAAGTGACATAGGAAGTGTCAAGAAAACTAAGAGGGTGACTTACAGCTGTCATATTGTATTTCTGACGAAGAGCATTCCAAAAATATACACAATTGAAACTAAACAGTATAAAATAATATAATATATTTAAAAAATAGTTTTTTTTTTGTCACGAATCTAAAGCTTGTTTGCATCTAATTTGTTTTGCTCGCTGTGGGGTTTTTTTGATATATTTTTTATAATAATTTATGTTTTTTACTGTCCTTTATAATTTTTTATTTAATTGGAATTACTCTTTTTGTTGGACGTTGTCATTAAATTGGATTGCCACACGATTTAAACGAAAACCATAAAACAAATAAATAGCCTTCACACCACCCAAATTTGAAATAAATCGAAAAGTTTGCAAATTCAGTAAAAACGCATCTCCAGTAGCGTGCCACACGTTAGCATTTCCAAACTCGCAACAGGTGTAGCGCGCCACACGTGAGCGGATAAGATGGCTTAGTTTTGTTGTTCAAAGGGCATGAAGAAAATGTAGCTTAAGTAAAAACCTTGCAAGCTTATCTTAACTTTCAAACTAATTAAAATATTTAATGTATTATTTTCAGAAGTTTACAGAACTCCACACCACAGCTGACCAAATATGGACAGTGGACTACAACCTAAGGAATATACGGTTTAAGAATTTGAGAGAAATGAATATGGTATACTTATCTATTTGTTCCCATGGACCAAACCCTTTTATAAATATGTTTACTTTAAAAAAAGCTTCTAAAAGACAACTCAGTAACGATGGCGGTATATTTGTTTTTTTTTATATGCCACCAAGATATATTTAAATTGTACGTTATAATATTTATTGATATTTTAGCGAGTTAATCACTTAGTAAGTTTTCAGTGGACTGATTATTCTAATCATTTAATTAAATGTTATTGGGTAATTATTTTATTATAATAAAACAAAATCCTGTAGTAAAACTTACTTTGTAGGAAATTTTAATTGATGTTTCCGTGTGTTAGTAGATTTTATACCAAAATTGTTCTAACGTGGAAAGTTTATTATAGTCGTTTTAATAAATTTATGATATTATTGTAATAAAACAACTTCTCCTAAGTCCTTCTAAGTCTTCTCCGATTACCTACATTGTAATATTAATTGTTAATATAGAGTTTTATATAAAAAAAAAATTCTTAGTTGGTTTGTTTATTAGAAAATGTATTGGGTAATTGTATTGTTTAAAAAATGAACGAATAAATAATACGCAGCTTACTACCGCCAAACTGTAAGTCCAGTTACAGGTTGTTGCAATTGTAAGTCACATATATATTTTCTTCGTTCATTTCGTGACACTGCAGAGATTAAAAAGATTTCCGCAAAGTAACGCCTGATAGTTGATAGATATCAACTATCTCTTTATTTTATGATAATAAAATCATGATAATTTGTCATCATTTTCATTTATGCTGTGTAATTGTTTTATGATCTATTATTTAATTAAGTGGAAACAATAGATAGATTAACTTTTTATTGGACACCACAAGTACGAGAACTTATATCTAAAAATAAAGTATAACTGAACAATGAGTGCCACAAGGGGCGGTCTTAAACAATTTATTTAGTGTGTAAACATATTATATAAAGACCATATCTTGTTAAAGCAACACGTGACCAGAATGCTAGCTTCTATTTTGGACTATAACAATGCAGTCAGCGTTTTCGTTTGTTTTGTAGTTAATATCAATATAAGCTTTAGTTTCCTTCCAAAAACAGGAATTGAAACAAAATGTTTCAGATATGTACAAAGTGTAATTTATACTTATAATAAAACTGTAACAGGTCCAATTCTGTACATTGAAGATATTTTATAAATTTGTTTTGGAGGCTGTTCTGTATTCCATACTGAAGCCAAAACTGTTTTTTTTTTTCATTTTTGTCTGTCTGTCTGTCTGTATCTTGGCTAGGCATCACGCCAAAAGTACTGAATGAATTTAAATGAAACTTGGTATGATTTGAGTTCATACAACAACGTAGGACATAGCATACTTTTTATCCTGGAAAATTAAATGGTTCCCGCAGGATAGGGGTTTAAAGTTATTTTAAAAAAAAACACTTACCACTCTGAAACTACTGGACGGATTTTGATGCACCTTGCCACAGTCATAGTTTATATGACGGGTAAAAATTGAGGATACCTCTTATCTCGAAAAAATAAAGAGTTCTTGCGGGATAGGTATACAAATTCTGTACATTGAAAATATTTTGTAATTTTTTTTGGAGGCTGCGCTATATTCATTCTGAAGCCAAAACTCTTTCTTTTGGGTTTATTTTTTCTCTTGTCTGTCTGTCTTTCTGTATCTTGGATACATAGATCCAAGATACAGACAGATATTTGGATGGATACTTTTTTTCATGTTTTACGGTTTACTTCCGTAGTTCACCTCTAGGATACTCAAGGAATACTCCTCCAAATTTCAAATACCTAGGTCCACCGGTTTAGGCTGGGAGTTGTCTGTCAGTCAGTCAGTCAGTCAGTAGGTATGTCACGGTACTGTTTTATACTGTACTGATTAAAATAATGTAATAAAACACATATTTTTAATTATTCTGCCCAAAATTAAAGGGTATATATACTTATAATAAAGCAGTAAGTACCAAAAAATCTGTACAAGAAAGATATTTTAAAATTCGTGTTTGTCTGTTAGTGTTCACGCATCAGGTAAAAACTACTAGACTGATTGCGATGCGGTGATTATGATGTTAATGATGATATTATAGATATTATTATAGTTAATTTCACTGGTATTATAGTAATTATTATATGATTAATTCTGTGCATGAGTTTATAAATAATCTAAATAAAGATTATTTTTTCAAATACCAGTTTTAGTATTCCTTAGTATTATAATAGTATCAATTTTGTTGGTCTCAACCAGGACTTGATACAGGGTCCGACAATATCTGTTTCATAGCGGTAATTACCGGCATTTCCCATAAATTTAGATAACTAACCACTTCAGCTTAAAAAGTGGTATTAACTGGTATCCCAGTAGTAGCTACGTTGCTTTTGTGTAGTTTTATTTACCCTCAAAAAAACCGGTTCACAACATTTAATTCTGTGTGTAGTATGATAATGGTATCAATGCTGTTGTCTCAGCCAGGACTTGATACCGGTTCCGACAAAATCTGTACCACGGCGATAAATACCGGTATTTTCCATTTAAATTTAGATCCCTAAGAAACAGTTTTTACCATTAAAGTAAGGGTTCTTAGTATAGGTTCCCGAGCGACATTGCTATCATACCACCATACAACCATGCTCGCACTGTGGATGGCTGCGGATTGCAACTTTGTTCTTTCACACAAACTTTTTGATTGAATGTCATAACGATAAAACTCATTATACAACGTAATTTGCAGTCTTCACAGCCTCAAATTTGACAATTACTACACGCACTTTTATAGTTATTATTAATTAACTCTGTGTGTAAGTATATAAATAAATTAAATCAATAGTATTTTTTTCAATAGCCAGTTTAAAGGTTCCAATAGTGAATAGATAATAATAGTATCAATCCAGTTGTTCCAACCAGGGCTTTATACCGTTACTTGAATCATAGCGGTAAATATAGGTATTTTGCATTTTGGGACTTATCGTTACCTAAGAACCGGTATTTATCCTCAAGGTTCCGAAATCTGATTAGCAACCAGAAATCCTTCAGAACGACGACTTCTTCCGCTACAGTTTTCGCGCTATTAAGGAACTCCTCAAAAGCCGATTCATTAGGGAATTCAGACAAAATTATTTTTGCATGATCAATAATTTTCACCTCTTCTGACAATACGACGTCTGACTTTTGAAGAGCCTTGCTAACTATATTTATCTTGCTTAAAATTTTAAACCAAATAAGCAGAGAGCAAATGAATTTAAACGACTCATTTTTTGCCAGTAATGAATATATGCCAGTATGCCATATTTCTTGACTCCGCATCTTTGCTCCTATCGGAATATATGGTAAACAAGGCATCATACACTTTTCCCAAATTCAAACGTAGAGCTCTGACTGCTTCAAGCCTGCTCTCCTATCGAGTATTTGAGAGTGGTTTTAGACTTAAAGTTGGCACTTCTTTGGCAAGTATTTGCCAACGTGCTGTAGACGCAGAAAACTAAACAAATTTCTTGCACAATTGAAAAGATATTGACAATTTCTAATGAACTTTTAGCAGCATCATTCACTACCAAATTTAGGCTATGTGCCGCACACGGTACATAATGAGCGCGCGGGTTTAAGTATAAAATTCGTTTTTGTAGACCTATATTTTTCCCTTTCATGTTCGCGTCATTATCGTAACCTTGACCACGCATATCTTGTATGTCAACTTCGTTTGAGATTAAATAATCTAACAAAAATTTAGTTAAGCCCTGACCAGTAGCACAGTACATATATAGTCTTTCATATATAATCTTTACAGAGAGTAAGTAGTGTATCGAGGAGTAAACGACCGATTTGACGCACGCGGTGCGGGGGCCGGGAGGCAGGGGTCTCAGCGTGATTTTGAAAAAACGCTACGAGCGAGTTTCGCGCTCGAAGTGCCTATCTTCATGTATAAATACGAGAATGAGAGATTGTTTTCTGCAAGTAGGATGCCAGTACCACAAATAGATTGGACCAAAGAGTATAGTAATATGACTATATATCAAGATTGGACTCGTTAGTCCAATCTTTTCGACCCACTATTGGGATCCGAAAACATATTAACTTCATTTATCACCCGACTGCGGAGGGTTAAGTGTTTGGGTTGTATGTATGTATGTTTGTTTGTTTTTACGTTTTTTTTGGCACGTACTACAGACTAAATTGCTAAATGGATTTTATTAAATGAGGTATCATTGGATTCGTTTTAATGTTTGTTGACGAGCGAAAGTGTTTGTCGACGAGCGTGATAGATTGTTGAACATAGTTATCTTGGAATCATTATTACTGTATATAAATCAAACCTAAGTTTGGTTATGTTATCCTTAGGTTAGGATAGGTTTGACAAGCCTACGGTTAGGCTAAACCTTTTTTAGCATATTAAATAAAGTTTTAACACTATAGTGTTGTTATTTATTTACCTTTTAACCATATAGCAAGTGAAACTAATTCATACCTGACAATACACAAGCAAGTTTCTATCTCATAAAAGCTTGAAATTTACTCAGAAATTAAGTACCTATCTAAAATATGCTGAATAGAATAGCTTAACCTAAGGAGTATTCATAGAAACAGAAATGTAATTGTTATCTTTTTATTGACTCTACCACCAGATTCGGAATACACTACATAGAAGAACTGGCAAGAAACTATGTAGCTAATATATTTTTTATCATCATTAAGTATTTACAATTATAATAAACACATTATTATTATCATCATACTAACAACCTATATGTGATACTTGGTCATAGTGATATTTAATTATCATGTCACAATCACCATAGTTACACCTGGCACAATAATAGCATTTAAACAAAGTGATCCTGACCTAATCATTTCGAACACAATCACATTGACCATATTGGTTATAATAACATCACATTGAACCGACAGTACCTATGTAGTATTTGTATACTCTTTGGTACATATTTGCAAAATACTCATTTACACACAGTTAATATGAGACAAGGAAACAGTAGCAGAACAATAAAGTAATAGCAATAGTACTTAACTTGCCAGGGTCTGGTTCGTGCGACGGCCACAGTAAAAGTGAACATTGCTAAGCCACCTTCAAAAATTGCAGAAAAATATCATGCCACCTCACAATATTTTTCCACCAGATCGACCAATCAGGAACCATCAATGGCGTCAGGCGTGACGGAAATGTACAATTCACTTCTATTTACATTTGGATATCCATAATAATCGTATTTTAAGTATTGTAAGACAATTTTAAATCATTATAATTTTTATGGAATTACACTTACAGATATTTCAGAGTTATAACAATCTGCCATCATTAATTAGTAAATACAAAACTTTTCACAAAAGACTCCATAATCATAAATTCGAAGCTTTTGCATAATAAGTTGTTTTATAGAATCAACCACATTATCTTCGTTCAGAAACATATTTTTTATTACCACAGATTACAAACTCACCATAGATCTAAGAAAAGACATATTTACAAATAGATTCTATCGTTTGTCACTTTTGGCTTAACAAGCAATATGTTATGATACCGTAAGTGGTAAAGTTATTCAGTTGCTTGCTTGTCGTGTGAGGTAGTGCTGGCCTCTGATGTCAGAGTTTTTCAAGCCGACCGAGGGTCTCTGACATGGCTTAACGACTGCTATTAATCAATAACAGCCGGGACTGACAGCTTAACGTGCCCTCCGAAGCACGGAGCGATGGAAAAACGCACATAACTTAAAATAGTCATTGGTGCGGAGCCTAGGTTTTGAACCCGGTATCGTTGGATTCTAAATTGCACTATAGAACCGTTAGGCCACCATCTGTCTCCGTTATTCAGTGAGAATATTAATTACATTGTTAAATAATATGTTATAATCTAACAAGCGCAACAATTACGTTAGCGTTAGCAACCTAGATAGCTATAATTATAACTAGCAATGATGTTATATATAAACTGAGGCTCATTGATAACTAGACATAGGAATAGCTATAAGATAAACTAAACTGTGAATAAGTTCGTTTCCGTTTCGTCCTCCTATCCTGAGGTCATTGAAGTCTCATTTCTCTGCAACTGGGACCCCGCACCTACGTGAGAGTCTGCAACAGTGCTATTGGAAATATGAAGTGTCAAGCGGCTTTCAACTGCCATATTTTATTTCCGACGGAAAGAAAAATCTGTGAATAACTCTTAAAACTCACAAAATATAATCGTTTACAAATATATGTATATACTTCCATCTGGCAAAAAAATATTTTGTTATGTCGTCAAATATTATTTCATCGATTGACGGGTTTCTCTACTCATTGTATTGAGATACAAAGTAGGAAATTGAAATGGAGATACAAAGTAGTAACATTCGTGTAGATACCTACCCATATAGACTTATATGAATACTACTAATGAGTACCAGCAATTTTTAACAATATTATATACTAGTGATTTGCCCCGGTTTCGCACGGGTAGCGGTCACACCGCGGCATTATTCTTACTTTTAGAACTTTATACGCATCGTAACTTCTAAAAAAAATACGCCAGTAAGCGTAATTCAAAATCTTTTGCAGCAACGATCATTGTGTATTTTTACCCACAATAATTGCATGCTGTTCTGTACTCCCACTTTTGCGTTAAAATCCCCCATGACGACGTTGTAGTGCGTCTTTGTGGTCTTGTGAAGAGCTGAAGAGATATCTTCATACATCTCTTCTACTGCGTCATCCGGGTGTGCCGATGTCGATGCGCAACCTGCACGACCTTAAGGCTATACCTCTCAGTCAGCTTAATTATGAGGTACGCTACCCTGGTCGACACTCTAGAGATTTCTACAACGTTTCCAGCGAGGAAACCCTGGATTTACTGGTCGCCTTCCCGGTAGTAATTAAGGTGGCCCGATTCTAGAGTTATGGTGTCCTCGCCCTCTCTTCGGACTTCGCATAACCCCAGAATGTGCCACCTTATCCTTGCCAGTTCCGTCTCGAGCTGTGCCATACGATCGTCCAGCCTGAGCGTTCGTCCGTTGTAAGTTGCCAAAGTCAGTTTTTGTTGGTGGTGGCCTACCGTAGCCCGGGGATTCTTCGCACCCCCCACCCTTCCTTCACCATGACCGCCACCTTGGCCAGGAATAGCAGGGCTGCCGGGTAATTATTTGTGTTCATCATTTTCGGAGGTGTTTGCCCATAGTCGACACGCTGGGCATGCGGGTTGGCGACCGCAGGGCGTAGTTTCTTCCACCAGTGACGCTGCAAAGGTCTTTGGGATTTAACTACGCCGTTATCCTGATGGTTATACCGCCATCCTCGTTTACTGTTCGGCAGGATGCACCACGGGCAGGTGAGGTTGAAACATTATGATGGTATTCGCTTCCTTGCATTCCGCCGCCCTAGTATCAGAATATAAAAAAAATACTGTTATTCATTTTAGACGTTCGTCTCAGCCGGGAACAGCATCAAACTGTCAAAAATCGTACGACATTTTATTCGCAGTGAGTAATATATGTAATTCCGATCACGGAATAATACGCGTGAATAAAAATCGCGCGGGTAAATATCGCATTGCGGACAGGGCCCTAGAGTTTATGGAGGAAGAGTAAGGAATTGCTGTTAGGTTAAGTTTATTTATATATTTTATTGTTTGCACAAAAATAGTGTAAAAAAGGACTTAATGCTAAATAGCATTATCTACTACTAACTCAGATTGTGAAAAAAATATTACATAGGGCGTGCGGCTTAAAGTATTGAACAATAAATACAAAAGAAACAAACATTAATTGTGTAAATAAAGTATTTAGTAAGGAATTATTGCAAAATATTTGTGCTAATATTGGACAACTGTTTCCCTGCACAGTGAAACAGCAGCAACATATCTAAACATATTGTTTTGTAATCTCACTAGTGTAGGCAACGCGACAAATTTCGCGCCATAATTTTATATTGTAAAAGTGGTGGCGGGAATCGAAAGGTGGCGCCTCACGTTATTTTGAATGCGCAGCAGTCGAATGCGGCGGGGTGAGGTGCGGGCGCGGGGCGCGAGTATTGCTAGCCGCGCGCGCCGCACGGTCTAGCTAGTTGCCACGCAGAAATCGACCGAAAATCAATGAGGCTAGGCCACCACGCGTCGCGACTCGGGCTCCGTTACCGCCCCTCGATTCGCGCCTAGATTTGAGATATGTATCAATCACGGTATAAATCTCTAAGGCCGTCTAAAACTCTTCTTCATTACTATTCAATACTTTTTTTTTGTATATCTTTAATTTTTTCGTACATTGATACCGTAGAATTTAAACAGTAGGCAACCCACATATTCTGATATTCTACCCTCCCTGGCTGAAAACTTATTGATTGACATCGGGTAATGCTCTCCAATTGATCGTCAATTAATTAATTGCAATTGTCATTCATTACTATTATTCGTTCCGATGTACTGCGGAAGAAACTTTCGAATACACGAGCAATCAAGGTGCGGAATTAGTGTGGTTGGATACATGCAGTTAGAAAATATGAACTATTCAAGAACATGATTACGGTAACATTTTAGCTAAAAGCCGTAGAATTTGCTACGGCCATGGGGTCCCAGCCGTAGGCCGTGGATTTTGCACTTTCTTGGCCTGAAAGCCGTAGAACACGGTAATTGCCGTAGCATTGGCAACACTGCTACCGAGTCGTACCCCGCTCCACCCCCGCCCTCGGAATTACGAGCCGGTGGCGGAGCCCCGTTCGTGTCGTCGCTACGGCCGCTCGCTGTCCGCGACGCTTGCGTCGCACCATCATCGTCAGACATCGTCTTTCTCGCACATGTCATTATCAACAACATGTCGAAACAAAAAACAAAACTAACTTATGATTTACCGGCGTTTGATGGCAATGCAGCAGATTGGCTAATGTATAAAAGAGCCTACAAAACTACCGCGTCGTGTTACAATGAGTACTAAAACACTGTCCGGTTACAAACATCGCTACATGGCGTGGCCAAGTATGCCGTAGAGGACCTACTCCGTACGGGCTCGGACCCCAATGACGTCATAATCACCCTCGAAGAGGAGTTCGGACATCCAACTCTTTTACTTGAGACCGCAATACGAAAAATTAAAAGTTTACCGCGGGTGTCCGAAAGCGGCGTCGAATTGAGACAGATGACCTCCGTAGTACGTAATTGTATTTATTTATTAAAAAACATAAGGGCGTAAGGGTACCTAAATAACCCACAGTTAACACAGGAAGTGCTGGGTAAACTCACTCCCGTTACAACGAGCGCAGTATGGTGAATTTGTCATGAAACTGGATACGAGTGATAAACAGGATCTTCGAATATCGCCGAATTTGAACATAGTCCTCGAATTTATAAATCATCTAGCGAAAGCTGCGGTATACTATATACCCATAAAAATCAATAACTTCGTCACCGTGAACGCAAGCAGTGTGGAGCGACACCGTCAAGGAGTACATGCTTGCGTAGATGTACCTACCGTCGTCGTCAAGTTCATCGAACTCGAAGTCAAGTTATCAGCAATCGTCGGATCTATGTGCGGTTTTATGTGCTATGTGCGGTAAAGACTATGATTTACCCAAGTGTAAAGCGTTTGCGGTTAAAAGTGAACAAGAAAAGTGGGACTTTGTCAAAATAAATAAACTCTTGTTTTAAGTGTTTAGTGAAAAACCACTCTCGTTACAAGTGCCAACCGAAGCGTTGCGTAAAATGTCACGCCCTGCATCATGTTCTCTTACACTACGTGAAGACGACCGCGCGCCAGTCACAGCACTGGGGAGGCCGACACCAGTACATCCACCGCGGCACTGACGCCCAACTCAGCGAGTCCTTACGTACATACCGAGTCAGTGACGAACCTCGGTGAGCAATATTCCAAAACACTATTCAAAATGATGCCAGTAACTGTTGTAATTAATGATGTCGAACGTGAATTTTTTGCGTTGCTTGATGATGGGGCTACAACATATTTAATAGACAGTAAGTTGTATGCCGACGTTTGTGGCCCCACATCCCCGTTAAAATTTTGAGCACGAGAGGTGTAATATTAAATGATAGTCAATCATGTAGGGTGACTGCACTAATTCGTGGCCCTAATGGTGTTTGTCATGAAATCGCTTTGCGCACCATTAGCAATATTGACTTGCCGTCTCAGACCGTGCCCGCCAGAGTTTTAGCCCAGAATGCTCATTTATGTGACTTAGGCTATTGTGAGATGATAACCGATTAACATCATTGGCGCCAAGCTAATGATTTTAATCGGTCAGGACAATTGGGAATTAATTGTAAATCGAGAGATACGGCAGGGTAATTCCGGTCAACCCATGGCGTCGTGTACGAAATTGGGTTAGGATGTACATGGGCCGTTAGATGTTTCAGATTACGTCCGTGCTGATTGTAGCGTGCGCAGCGAGTCTGTCAATTTAGTGTGCAAAAAGACAGATGACTTGAATGAGTTAGTTAAGCAGCAATTCGAAATAGAGTCTACAAGTATAGCAGAAGTGTCACGTAAAAATGACGAGACTGAGCGCGTGAATAAAATCTTAGAGAACACTAGTCGCCGAGTCGACGGCGGCTGGGAGGTAGGATTGTACTGCTCTGTGTGTTCACGTGATGAAGTGAACTTACCTGACAATCACGATTATGCGTTCAAACATTTACGGAGCGTAGAGAGTAAAATGGATAAAAATCCTGACTTCGCTGCCACGTATATGTACCAAATCGAGCGGCTGATAAAAGAAAGGTATGCTGAGGTTGTGAATGGTCCGTTAAGCGTTAACCCTGTATGGTGGTTACCCCATTTTGGGGTAACTAACCCGAATAAACCAAACAAGCTGAGATTAGTCTCCGATGCAGCAACCATGCACCACGGCGTGTGCTTAAATGATAATTTGCTTTCCGAGTCGGACTTGCTAAGTTCTTTGTTAGGCGTTTTATTCAGGTTTCGTGCCGGTCGGATAGCGTGTTCCCGGGACATAGCCGATATGTTCCTACGTGTTAAAATTCGTAAGGAAGACCAGGGCGCGCAGTTGTTTTTGTCCCTGATAGGGAGCGCGACCCTGACACTTTAGTGATAGACTCCATGATCTTTGGAGCCAAGTCATCGCCGATTTCTGCGATTTATATTTTGAATAAAAATGCTAGTGAGTTCCAGGAATTTCATCCAGAGACCGTGAAAGCGATTTTTGATAGACATTATATGGATGACTATTTGGATAGTGTACAGTCGGTCCAAATTGTACGTCAGCTCCTCAAAGATGTGACCATGATTCACGCTGCAGCTGGATTTGCGATACGGGGGTGGGTGACGAACTCACCCGAACTACGTCAGGAGCTGCCTGCTGTCGTAGGTGTGCCTGGTGAGGTGAATCTCGATAACTCCCCGAATAGCGGTGAACGAACTCCAGGAATGATATGGGTGCCCGAAACCGATCAGCTTGCTTTCGATCTATCATTTAAAAGGCTGTCACAGGAAATTGTTCAAGGAAAAGTTATACCTACAAAACGGGAATTTTTGAAGTTTATCATGAGTATTTATGGCCCGATGGAAGTTACCAAAGGTAGGCGCGAGAAAAGATGGAGCGTCGTTTTAACTTGTCTAGTGACTCGCAGCATACACCTCGAGCCGGCAACTTCCCTTTCAGCAGATTCGGCAATAATGGCAATCTGGCGTTTGATTGCCCGTCAGGATCAGCTAGCGATATTTTTCAGCGACCAAGGCTCCAACTTTGTTCGTGCGGATTCTGAATTGATAGCCGCTTTGCGCGGAGTAGAGCACAACCAGATGCGTAATTTTACGTTGAACAGCAGACCATTAACATACATAGGTGCGGATCCAGGGTCAGTCGCGTTGACCCCTAATCATCTGATATTAGGTGCTGCTTCCGGAACATCTACTTTAGGCTCGTCTGAGGCTTCATACCTAAATGGTAGGAAAGCCTGGAGGAAAAGCTCAGGCTCTGGTGGACATGTTCTGGTGGCTTAAGGAATATGTCCCGATATTACAAAGACGGCAAAAGTGGTTTGATGGCGTACCACCAGTCAAAGTAGGGGATGTGGTGCTAATTTTTGAGGAAAACCAGCCGCAAAACATGTGGCCTGGGGGCGTAATTAGTGCAGTACACCCAGGTTGCGATGGCCAAGTCAGAATTGTAACTGTAAAAACTTGTAAAGGATTTCTGAAAAGACCTGTTGTGAAGATTGTAGTGTGGCCTACTGACGAAGGTGTTCAATAACACGGGGGTGGGAAATGTAGGCAACGCGACATGTTTAGCGCCATAATTTAAGTTGTAAAAGTAGGGGCAAGAATCGAGATGTGGCGCCTCATGTTGTTTTGAATGCGCAGCAGTCGAAAGCGGCGGGGTGAGGTGCGGGCGCAGAGCGCGAGTATTGCTAGCCGCGCGCGCCGCGCGGTCTAGCTAGTTGTCACGCGGAAATCGACCGAAAATCAATGCGGCTAGGCCGCCACGCGTCGCGACTCGGGCTCCGTTACCGCCCCTCGATTCGCGCCAAGATTTTATATGTGTGTGCTGTTTGTGAGACCTATTGCGTATCATTAAACTCTGTTTTGAACTTTAACTGTGTTTTCCGTGTCTCCACTAAACGAACCCTGCGCCGTTTACTTTAACTAGGCAGTAACAAATTGAAAATAATTATTATTCAAAAGCCTAGTCTGTTACAGTACAGGTAGGTAATTGAATAGGTACAATATCTTTAAGCATTATATTTATCACGCATAAGTATTTATTTGCCTACCTTATTAGTCAGATAAAATCTCTAAGACTTGTTTCAAAAGTCGTTAACAGTAACATTACCTACAAAACTTTGAAGCCTTATTACAATTATTCCTGGCCTCTCCATTAAAAAAAAATCTTAGACTTACAATCTCAGGACATGATGTTGAATTACTAGAGATATTTTTTGTCTAAACGCCTTGAATTTTACTAACATAAAAATATGTATGGGAGTTCGCCATTGTTCTTTAACACGGGCGATATTTTTCATAACAGTAAAGTTGTATTTAAGAAAGAGATTCTAAGTATTTTGAATGAGGATGACAAAAAGCAACAAACAAACACTCTTAGTAACATAAATTTGCACCTACTTAGATATTCGTACGCATTTAAACATACACACAAACACACACACACACACATGCACACATCCACACAGACTCACACATAAATATAGATCATATCTTATTTACCACTTTTACATAAAAGTAACATATTTGACTGTCTATACGAGTACATTAATAGTCTAAGTAGCTATAAAATGTAAAACCATATTAGGCTGTTGGATTAATTTAATATGATTCACTATAATATCTAGATTTCAAGCAATATGGAATTTGGAAAAAAAATGCTTTTGCGGGACGCCTAGCAGATGTGTAAACATAAAAAAAAAAAACTAAAAAAGTAACAACCGTTTTGCACCGCGCGCTCTCATTGGTGTACTGTGAATCAGCAAGTCTTCATTTGATCTATACCTACTAACTTTTCAACCTAATACCATAAGTCTGGTTGGCATGACGAGACATCTTTCGACTAGTAGTCTTTAGTACCGGAGTTCAATTCCCAACTGGAGTGTTTACATTTTGCACATAATAAAAAAAATGCGTAGCGGAACGCTCTAGATATTTACACATCAAAAAGAAGACTTTTTATTATGTTATTGATTTTAAAATTATTAAGTTTGGTGTAACTTCTTCTTACGGAGTTTTTTCTGTCGGCTTTTCTCGTTAGATAAAGTAATCTTATATCGATGTATTTTTCCATGACGCTCGTAGCTAAATCAATTACGTGATTACAGCTTTCGTGATCAAACTGGTGACTGTTTATTTGTGGAAGAATGTCTTCATTAACAAAACTGCCCAATGTTTTCGTCACAAAACGGAATTTGTCTTTATTATATATTAAAAAAAAACTGTCTCTATTGAGCTTCAGATAACTTTTTCACATCGTCTGCAAATTTTTGTAATCATATTGGACGGATATAGCAGTCCACCTGCATCTCTTGCGTAAATCATACTTGTTTATTTTTCCTCCAGAGATACCAAAGCTTTGACACAAGTATTACATTTGATATAATTAATTAAGTAATGCACAACAGCTCCAGCTATATATTCTATTATACTATCTGAAAAATGAGACAGCGAGATTTGCTGCAACGATTCAGAAAAGCTGTCATTTACGGGTTCCTCAGTCTCGCAAGTTTCGCCCCTTTCAGTCGTCAAATTTATACGTTTTATAGCTGAAGAACAGTTTAAAATGGCGATTGGTTCTAATGCCATGCAGTTGCCTGTATTGAGTTCTTGTAGTTCCATGTGTACAAGCATTTTTCTGTAAATTCCATAAAACTGTTTTGGCATTGGATTATGGTTGGACCCACCGTGAGATCTCATATTGCAAAAAAACAGTTCAACGTGATCCTGGCTGATTCGGTGAAATGATATGTAAGGACGGCACTGGTTCTTTATCAAGTCATTACATCAAAAATTTAACCTATTATTTATATATATTATTATTTTATTTTTTATTTTTTGCATACACAAAGTCCTAAAAATCCGGTATATCTCGGTGAATCTATTAATCTTGTTTGCTTATTTTTGAAAGTAGTCTTCAAATTCATCAACATGCTTTTGCACATTTCAATTTTGGATAGTATGTGTTCAGCGTTTTCAGCATTTAAGGCCCTTTTGAATCCATGTCCATGCACCTTTGAATCTAAAATATCAAACAAGTCGTTTAGAGCTAACAACATGTTAGCTGTCCCTTCTATTCCTTGAAATGTACCTATTTTCAATGCCACACTCCTGCCAAAGATTATAGATCGGAAAGATAGCTAACGTCACACATTAGTAAATACAAAGCTCACGTAAAACTTATTATCGTCGCCGGTACCTAGTAGTTTGCCTTAATATGTTAGATGGCGTTACTATACTAGCTGAAGTATGATACACCTAGTGCCATCTATCAAATAATTGGAAACTAAAACTTCGTTGTAAGTGTGTGTAAAGGTATGTATAGCGTGACATATCAGTGGGTGTGATAAATTAAGGTAAAGGGTAAGGAGAAAACACAAAAACGAGGCGTTTTTCGTTCCATTTCCAGGTGAAAATATAGCATGTGGAGCTTTGAAATTAAGATATCGTATTACACATATCTTCAAATTATGTCTGTAGGTTGCAGATACTTGCTATTGGTTATAGTTAACAGTCAGAAATATTTTGAAGTACCAAGATCCTAAAATCTTAGAAGTAATTTTTTATCGGTGTGTCAAATTCGTTAAGTACCAAACTCGGCCTAGTTATTCTTATAGTTCTGAGGAGGGTGACGGTGAATAAAACGTCCGTATCACCTTTATCTGTTATATTTCTTGATAATACAATAAAATGCATGAGACTACATTAGCACGCGTCTCTGTCGGGCGGCGAACTAGTGTTGCCCGTTGTGTACGATAGTGATGTGGCAACGAGTAGCGTTTAGTTGTTCCCCCCCCCCCCCCGGTGTAAAAGACCCCACCATACAAAAAATACATCAATTCAGAGAAAGAATGGACAGAAGTAAAAGAAAATAAACTTTATACGTCGCTAACGTCTTGAAGCGGACATGGCGTCCTGAACGAGATACATAGTTCTTTTTCTGATCGTCAGACTTTGATACAATAGCGGGAGGTGTAGATGACACACTTGGAGGAGTCGTACAGGATGGTGATTCAGAGGTAGAGCCAGTTAGTCCTGACTGTGGTGCCTGTTCAATAAACGCCGGCTTTACACGGTCTAGACTCACTTGTGACTCTCTATTACCCAATGAAATACTACTGGTATTACTGTAGATTCAAAATTACAGTGGCGTCCTCACATATCGTTGTTAGCTGGTAGATTGAGCTCTGCAGCCTATGCAGTACGTAAAATTAGACAGTTTACCGATATAGCTACTGCAAGATTAGTATATTTTAGTTACTTTCACAGTATTATGTCATATGGCATTTTGCTGTGGGGTAAGGCCGCGGAAATTCAATCAATATTTGTGCTACAGAAGAGAGCAATTCGTTCCATTTACAATATGAAATCCCGAGATTCTCTTAGCGAACGTTTTAAAGAGATCAATATTCTTACAGTGGCTTGTCAATATATATATGAAAATATAATGTATGTTCGGAAGAATATCAATACCTTTGTTAAAAATAGGGATGTTCATAATTTTAATACTAGAAATAAAAATAAACTAAAAGTGTCAGGATTTCGGTTAAAGAAAGTTAGTGGTTCATATATGGGGAACTGTATACGATTTTTTAATAAGTTACCTGACGGCATTGATCAATTACCAATGCATAGGTTTAAAACTTTTGTTAAAGTAAATCTCATAAAGAAAGCGTATTACAATGTAAATGATTATATTAATGACAGAAATGCATGGCCTGATGTCTCCAAGCTCCATGATAATAATCGTTCCTTAAAAACGAACACGTGACGCTCCGATTGAAGTGATGCTGGCACTGGCTTCAATTCAGCCATGTGGTTTTGCAATGTCGTCTTATTCGTCGTTGCAGGAGTTACAAATTCCCCGGGTAGGCGAAGAGGTTCGCCGTAAACTAGCTCAGCGCATGAAGCTTCTAAGTCTTCTTTTAAGGTTGCCCGCATACCCAAGAGCACCAAAGGTAGAGCAGTGCACCAACTACCCCCGTGGCACATAAGAGCAGCTTTTAACTGCCGGTGCAGTCTTTCCACCATGCCATTGGCGCATGGGTGGTAGCTGGTAGTGTGAGTGCGCTGGACAGAAACAGACTTTAAAAGGGACATGAATAAAGTAGATTCAAGCTGCCGGCCCTGGTCAGTGGTAACAATAGAGGGTACACCAAAACGTGCTATCCAGCCTATCGTGAACGTTTCAGCCACTTCTTCGGCTATGATACCGACCATAGGCCAAACCTCCGGCCATCGAGTAAATCAATCAACTACAGTAAGGCAATACTGGTAACCTTTACTCGAAGGCAAAGGACCGATTATGTCGATATGCACATGGCGAAACCGATTTGTTGGGACTGCAAAATTGCCTAAGGGCGTGGAAGTGTGTCTGGTCACCTTACTACGCTGACATGGTTCACATTCACGAGCCCTTTGGCGACAGTCTTTGTTAATTGAAGGCCAAACGTATCGCTCAGACACCAATCGTGCAGAGGCTTGCGCACCAGGGTGGCTGAGGTTGTGTAGCTTATTATAGTAACGACGACGGAAAGAAGGCGTAACGTAGGGTCGCGGCTTTTCAGTAGAAGTGTCACATATAATGGTAAGGTCGGTGCCTGGGATGTTAATGTTCTCCAGTTTAAGAGAAGTATTGGCCTTGACATTCTGGAGCTCTTCATCTGTAGCTTGCTCGTCTGCCAAAGCAGAGTAGCTTTCCTCGAGGGAGATAGCTTCTATCCTCGACATCGTGTCAGCTACTACATTTTCCAGCCCATTCATGGCTGATGGTAGCAGAATATTTTATAAAAAATAAAGATTGGGAAATGAAAGAGAGCTGGTTGAGCTGGACTGGAGGAAGTTTTTCTCGACGTTGAGTAAATGCGTAGATGAGCGGTTTATGGTCCGTGTATATCGTGACATGTTGAACCTCGAGCACATGACGAAACTGTTGAACGCTTTCATACACGGCGAGGAGTTCACGATAGTACGCGGACCAATGAGCCTGTTTATCCGTGAGTTTTTTTGCTGAAGAATGCCAAAGGTTGCCATCGCTCGTCCCTTTTTTGTTGTAGGCATGATCAGACTTGAAGTGATGAGGCATCCGTAAAAAGTCCTAAAGGTGCATCACTAACCGGATGAGCAAGGAGAGTTGAATTCGCAAGACTGTCCTTGCACTTTTGGAACGCCAGCTCTAACTCAGGCGTCCAGGGCACTGGTTTGGCACCCCTTAGATTAGCTGAAGTCAGGACATTGATGAGTGGAGCTTGTAGTTCGGCTGCATTAGGAAGGAATCGTCGATAAAAAAATATCATACTGAGGAACCTGCGAAGACCTTGCACGGTTTTTGGCAATGGGAAACTCCACAGGGCTTCAATTCTCTCCATAGGAGGGCGCGTGCCGTCCTTGTTGATTCGGTACCCTAAAAAGGTCATCTCATCAACACCGAAAACGCACTTGGATACGTTTACGACGACTACGTTTGTTGACAACAAGTTTACCTGGCATCAGTGTTGCTGGACACGACGATGCCGTCTCTCTCCCACACGAAGTGTGGCGGTCTGTTGCCAATGGCGGCACATTGCATGCAGACCTGTTGACCACAAGTTTACCTGGCATCAGTGTTGCTGGACACGACGACGCCGTCTTTCTCCCACACGAACTGTGGCGGTCTGTCGCTAATGGCGGCACATTGCATGCAGATCTGTTGACCACAAGTTTACCTGGCATAAGTGTTGCTGGTCACGACGACGCCGACTTTCTCCCACAAGAACTGTGGCGGTCTGTTGCTAATGGCGGCACATTGCATGCAGATCTGTTGACCACAAGTTTACCTGGCATCAGTGTTGCTGGACATGACGATGCCGTCTCTCTCCCACACGAACTGTGGCCTTCTGTCGCCGGTGGCAACACATTGCATGCAGATCTGTTGATAACAAGTTTACCTGGCATCAGTGTTGCTGGACACGACGATGCTGTCTCTCTCCCACACGAACTGTGGCGTTCTGTCATCGGTGGCGGTACATTGCATGCAAATCTTTTGTCAACAAGTTTACCTGGCATCAGTGTTGCTGGACACGACTATGCCATCTCTCTCCCACTTGAACTGTGGTGGTCTGTCGCCGGTGGCGGCACATTGCATGCAGATCTGTTGCCAACAAGTTTACCTGGCATCACTGTTGCTGGACACCACGATGCCGTCTCTCTCCCACACGAACTGTGGCGGTCTGTCACCGGTGGCGATAGATTTCATGCAGACCTATTGACAAAATTCTATCTTTTAAACCGTCTCCAAATAATGATAGGAATCGAAAACATGACTAGAAATAGATCTATCAAAACAAGATTACACCATTATGTATGTAATTTTTGTGGGCGACCCTATAAGAAAGTACTTACTTTTACTAATAAACACATGATAATTAATATAAGCTGTGTAAGCTCGGAGTAATCGGTGTAATACATGGAAATAAAAGACCAGCCAAGTGCGAGGCGGACTCGCGCACCGAGGATTCCATACAAACTTGTTTAATTCATCCACCAAGGGAATCGAATAGGAAAATAAAAATGTTTTGATGTGTATCATCTTTCCGCTTGCTTTGTGTAATCTATGCGAGTGATTTCTTGAAAAGTGTAACCAATGCGTAACCAGAAGTGTGTAACAGGAAGCAAGCGCTATATGATTTGAAAAAAAAAAACACGCGTGGTTCTATCAAGCTAGAAGCCATCACATAAAGTGCAAAATGCACTTCATTCGGGAAAGTAATCCAGTACTTCAGATTAGTAGCCGAGCATTTGCAAGCTGATACGGTTTTCAGATTAGAAGTAAGATCTGTAGATCAGATGAAGTACGAGTAGTTGCTGGTTCACAGTTTACCAATGAGCGCGCGCGGATCTAGAATATGTTAATGTTGCTTATTACCAAAATGAGATGTCAGATGTAACACATCATAATTATGCGACTACTGTAAGGATACTGAGTAACTGGAATAAAGCGGTTACAAGCAAGGTAAAACTAGATCAGAAATTGCCACTGGTTCTTGGTTATACTAGTTTGTCATAACAGTTTGCTTCTTAGCAAATTTCACGATTCTAGTTCAACGGGAAGTACATTATAAGTTTTGATTCCCTTGAGAGTATCAAATCTTTTGATTGTTCGAAGTTTTATTTTTTCACAGCGAGGGCCCTGACTATTTAACTTTCATTTCAACTTAATACCTCAACGCATTCCAAAGGGAAAGGGTCTTGACAGACAGACAGACGGACGTACGGTTGATCAACCTGGGACCCGACTTTAGTTGGTAACGTATGATGATACTTACATCACCACCAAGAGTGACCTTCCTCTCAGTAAAATGATACGTGATGACTACTCGATACCGTCGACTCGACCGTCTGATAGTCTTTTTCTTCTGTCACAACCTGAAAAAGGAAAACTTTGAGAAATCATACCTGTGTGTTTTTGTTGGTGTCAGAGGACGGTTTTGAATTTCGGAAAAAATTAATGATAAATGATAGCTATTTTATGTTCAGGAGATAAAGAATTACGCTTACTAGAGTAAAATAGCTAATCGCGCGTTTTGTTTGGTCTCGATGGTCCATAAGCACCCAAGGAAAAAAGTTACCCTAATGCAAGAAAAACACAAATTTGTCAAGTAAGTATGACAAGCAGAATTCAATAGTACGTTTTTTAATAGTACGACAGTGATGTACAATAGTATGAAATTATTATGTGGATCGGGAAAATATTAAAATAAATCATATTTAATAGCAATATCAATATTTAATATCATTTTTGCTAAAGCAGAACTTGTTTTCTACTGATGTGCAAATCACATACACCAACGAAGCAAATTAATGCAGCGTTCTTAAGCTTTCACCTGTCCTTTAATACATTTACGATATTTTTATGCGAAATGTTCCTATTATTATTTACCTACTCGTACTAGCTGCGCCCAGCGAGCATGCCCGTGTGGATATTTTTATGGGATAAAAGGATAAAAGAATCCTATAAAGTATTCCAAGACCAAAAGTAGTACCTATAAAGTCCAATATAAGTAGTACCAATTTTAGTTTAGCCGTCAAATATTTTTTTATCGATTGCTCAGCTTTTACTCATCGGATTAAAATACAAGTACCTACATCAGTTCTAAGTAAAAACCTAAGCTATTTAATAATGAAAAGCGCATTTCAATTATTTTATTTTATTTTACGTGATGAGCAAACAGACAGATACCATTTTTAAAATGTGTTAATTATTCGTATCTTACAGAGCATTATCATTGTACATATTTTTTGTTACTAACTGCATTATTAGAACTATAGATGCGTCGCAAAGCCTCTTTCAATGTTTTTTTACTTTCAATCTTTTCTATGTCGGAAACCTTCACACAAGTACAAACTACAAGTGTACAAAGTATCAACTTAATCGGATGCGTGCAGTGATGCAAGCAACCGTTTAAGCGATTTCGTCCTACCGGTTAAGACCTATGGAGCCAAATCGTGTGGACACTCACAGTGAGTGTAGGCGATTGTCGGGAATGCAAAATAAGGATATTTTGCGTGCGGCAACGACACCGCCCCTAGCACCGACAGTCGCCTCCCAGCCGCCACATATTGCACACTTGTAATAGTCGTTGATAATATGTGTTTCGTATAAACCTAATAAAAGGTATTAGAGCATTACCCTAAGTGTTTCATTGGAAACACTTAGGGTAATGCTCTAATACCTTAAGACTACAACATAACATATGTAACAAACACAACACGTATCCTCAACATATCCTCACAAGTAGACTTCATCTTCCAACAACAGTTGGTCCTAAAGTTTAAAGTTGCTCAGCGAGCAATGGAAAAAGCTATGCTCTGAGTTTCTTTGAATCTGAAATGAGATGATCCACTAGAGAACCAAGGTGACCAAATATAAAAGTCCAAGTAGCAAGCTGAAGGGCAATGGGCTGGTTACATAACTCGAAGAACCGACAACCGTTTTGGTAAGCGAGTCTTATAGTAGGACCTTGTTAAGGCAAACGTAGTGAGACCGCCAGCCAGGTGGAGTGAGGAGTTGCGAATGGTGAGGAGAACCGAAGATCGAGCTCAGTGGCGTTCACCAGGAGAGACCTCTGTCCAGCATTGGATGAATATAGGCTGATGATTATGTTGATGATGATTATTAATATTGAAGAAATTTTTATCACATCGAAGTTAAGATAAATATCATACCTAATATATTATGATATTCGTCGGTCCATCACTAGGATTGCAAAAAAAGTGTACAACCTTTCAAATGGATGGTTGACAATCGTCTGTCTTGTTTTGTCAAACTGCAGGGTTCTAGGAAGAAATGTAATGAAAAACCTTTCTGTTTTAGGTACGAACTAAATATATATGTCTATGGTTTTAGGGCATCTTCTAGTGGGAGATACACGGAAGAGGACTATTCCGTAATTAATGCGTTGCCTGGCAAAAGGCAACTAACATGCCTGCACAGTTAATCCAGCAACGTAGTAGACCGTAAATTAAACTTTGATTGAAGCACTCACAGCGCTAACTAGGTCTTCGGAGGATGTACAATTCACTGCAAAAAAATATCAATTTAAAAGACACTATTTTTATTATTTTAACACATAGATTTAGAGTAAATATGAACTAGGCAACTTTTTAGGATTAGAAAATCCTTATGTCTGCCGCATATCAAAGGATCTCAGAGCACAATTTACCACGCGATGTATCCCGGAGATTGCAAAGAGTCATCGTGGCAGACCAAGAAATATATGGTGGGTTGACCTTGAACACAGGAATGACTGGTATACCGTTGCAATAGACCTAGAAAAGTGGAAAATGGGTAGTTAGACCTTTGCCTTACAGTGGGACACTGTGTCCCAAATATATAAAATATATATAATAATAATAATAACGTAATATCTGTTATTATTTTTTTAGAGCAAGGGAAGACAGATGATGTTTTTTGTTCCGCTTTTCACCAGCCAGAAAGGATAGACGGAATCGTCCTATCATTCTAAGTTTTTAGTAAAAATTACAGCTATTTTGGGTTTCTACGGATCATTGCCTTCACTGCGCCCGCTGTTGCTTATATTTTGTTAATGGGAGTAACATTAACAAAATATGGGTGAAATTACCATCAAGAATTTAAAACGCGCACAACAAATTTGATCAAACACAAAAACATATTGAGAATGTTTTTTCTCCATTCATGTAATTTCTAAGAAAAAGCTTTGCTTATTGTATCCTTCAGAAGTTGAAAACAAATATAATTCATTGTCATTGTTCAGGAGTTCAAGATTATTGAGAGTCTTCGTTGTGTTGTGATCACAAGTCTTTGATGTTTGCTGAATATTTTACATTTTCGCATGATTTTCGCCCAGAGTTTACAACTCTTGTTGTGTGTATCCATTTTAAGCCAGTTTCCTGTGAAGGGCTATTTTATTTAAAAATATCTTGTAGATATTTTAATCAATACATCGATTTCTTAACGCCCTTCACGTATACCTCTGTCTTTCAACCTCTTTGTTGCTGATATGGTTGGTAAAAACGCATACATACCCGCCAATTTTATTACCTTATTTAAGTTTTGATATTGTTTGTTTTTTGTTTTGGTATACAATAAAGTATTTCGTATCGTATCGTATCGTATACCCATTACGTTGGTAATAAACATTTTCTGTGCCCATACGAGTACACCATTAAACGAAAATAAAATAGACAATAATATTTGAGTAAAGATTATGGCGCACCTGTTTATAAATGAGGGTTAAACAGTTTTCCTTATGTACGAGTAAAGTTGGATCTACCAATAATATAATAATGCGTAGGGTTGGAGAAAGAAGTGTGTAGAGATGATCAAGTACCAACACGGCAGATTCAAGTTTTCATAAACCGGCACGTCCAACAAATCTTAAGAACTTTCTGGTTAGAAATACTATGAAATTGCGATCATTGATCAGGTTATGCAGCTGAAATGGAACTGGGTCGGCCACAAGTTGCAATGGTACCAGATCACTTATCCAGACAAGTTCTCGAATGGGGTTCCAATCCAGAGCTTGTCAGGAAAAATGAATCTGGACCATCTGGCACGTCTGAAGCATACGAAGAGGCGTTCCATATTGGCGGAGATTAAGGACAACGGCAAGACTTGATCTACAGTCAGGACATAGGCAACTAAACGACGACAAGCTTAAAATTTACTGTTGGTCAATTATTTTTACAAGCTCTGAATATAATTTAATTAAATCATCTACACTTTTTTCGGCCTGCACTGAACATATACTAGGACAAATAATAATTTGGCAGCAAATGCGCCTCAGGGCGTCCGATCACTTACTATAAATTCGTGATGAGATGCACTGGAACGATCCCGTGACTTAAACTTTTTAACCTTTGCTTTTTGCTTTGAATTGACATTAGGGGTTTTCATACCTACATACATACATTAAAGGCCGATTGTTCGCCTGATTGATTAGCATGCAGTTTTTAAAATAATGTTCATATTCATAGGCGTGCTGCAAGTAACTGGCGTTATGAGCAAACCTATTTTCAAACGTGCATTTACAATAGAAATCAGTGTGGCAACAGTAGTATTAAAAAAATATAAAAAAATGAATCGAGTTATCTTGTATTGACCTAGGCGCACAAATTACTAAACGAAAGGTCTATCTATGACTAGCTCTGCCCGCAAATCTGCCCGGGGCTTATCCCGCGTCCTCATTTCTATGAGTTAAAAGTAACCTATGTTTTATTCCAGGACCAAAAGTACCTACAGTACAAAATAGCTAATTTAGTTACAAAAAAGTATTTATTAATTTCTCGTCTCCTTCTCGTCGGATTGAGATAGAAAGTACACCAGATTTTAAGTCAAAATCTAAACTAAACATCAAAGAAAACCGCATTTCAACCGGTCCAGTAGTTTTTACGTGATGCGCAGACTGACACCATTTTCATAAGTTTTATGTTCTTGTTCAACCCCAGTCCATTTCTTTTTATTATCTTCACATACTTTACAAGTTCGAGTTGACGGATGTCACAAATGTCTATATATATTTTTATGGACTCTGTGGTTTACTTTACCAAGTTAGAGTAATGGTAAATCGTTACTTTATTTTTCAACAACTTTTTTCCAGCAAATAGCACCGGAAACTTTTCTTTGGCACGTTTTAATTTGGCCATAAATTACTCGGGTCTGATGCAAATTGGAACCTAATCTGAGACTAAATGGAGATTGAATCGAGACGATGTTTTATAATTACATCATTTGAATACGACAGATTTTATTAGAAGCTGTGAACCAAAAAAGGAAAATTATAGTTTCTCAGGTTGACTGTTTTTTTTTTCAGTTCCAACGAGTTGTTTCGTCGAATAATTCGACCGGTGCTCGGATGTAAAAGACGTCCATCCTCAGAACTTTGCGCAGCAAGGTAGGAGGTTAGCTGCACTGCTTCGAGGAAGGAGTCACAGTACGGATTTTGTATCCCCTTCTGATACAACTTTAGAACTTTCGTCCACGTACGTTTGTATTTAGTAGGTACCTATTAGTAAAATCAATCAAAAGAATCATTTCCCAAAACAAATTCACTTACACATCACACAACAAATTATAAAGATCACAGAGCCTTTAAAACTCCATTCACAAACTACTACAGTGCAGGCCACACAAGCGAAGCAATACAGATGGCAGATAAATAACCGCGATAAATAATCTGTGTGTAACACGGGCAGTGTAGAGGGCCCTTACCTGCAGTCACACTGGAGGGACTGGACAATGCAATGGTTTGTTGTTACTAGCTTTTGTATTTAACTTCAAAGGTAACTAAAAACGTAACTAGAAAAAAGCCCCGACGGGATGACTCTCAATCCATAGAAAATAAAATAAAATATATTTAAGATATTACAAAAAAAAATGCAGTAGCCTTGTCATGGTAAAACTTATTACAGGCTTTCACAATCAAATAGGTAAACAACATTTCGTGTATGTGCTTTTAACCGTTGAAGAGGTCAGGGCCTAACCCTGAGTTCAGCAACCATGTCATGGTATAACTTCAAACTGGCTATCATAATAAAATGCGTACACAATATTTCGTGTCTGTGCTGTTGACCGTTGAAGAGTTCCGTTATATGGAGCTAATCCTGGAAGTCGATTCAGGTCATGCTTACCATGGAAATGCATTGTCATCGGAACTGAACCAACATGTAACTCTGTAGGATAAGATAAGAGGAATAGGTTCTAATTCAGCTTGCAACATTCCACTAAACATACATCCATACATTGAAAGTTAAATAAGAGCTTTTAATAAGATACTAGTGACTCACCCCGGATTCGCACGGGTGAAATTAAGAAAAAAATAGGAGAAAAATTTAAGTCTCGCACACTCGACCTTCACTCCGCTTCGGGGGACGGTGGCTCGCTTGAATCGCCGCCCTCCCCTCTCGCTACGTTCAGGTCTGGTATTGGGTTGTTCCGTTCTCATCCTATGATGTCTCATCCTACTGGTATAATGTTCTTGATTCATCCTAACTTCTAATCTGAACTCAACCGATTTATTTTGTGCTCGTATGCTCATAAGGCTGGACCGATTTTGACGGGACTTTCACTGGCAGACAGCTGATGTTTTATGGAGTAGCTACATTTATTTTTGAAAAGAACTAGGGTTCCGTGAAAAAATTAAAGCCCTGAATTTTGACTACGGCCGCGGGCACAGGAATACACAGCACAGCAAGTATGTATAGCTATACCCGCGGCTTTGCCCGTGTGGTCATTTTATTTAAAAGTAGTTCATACGTTTTGTAGTGGTAGGCCTCTTACGCAAGAAGCCGCCTGGCGAAGTACCACACCTTTGTTAGATATTCAAACCGCCAAGCAGTATGTGTAAAAATTTCTATATATCGGTTTGAAGGTCAATGTTTCCAGTGAAATTACTGGCAACGAGACTTAACAACCAATGTCTCAGGGTGACGAGCGCAGTGCAGTGACGCGCAAGATTTTGCAACCAAAGTTCTGGGTGGTGGGTGGCACTGCAATTGTTATGGACAGGCGTGACGCTAACCATCAGGCGAGCGACCAACCAGTCTAGTTACTCAAAGTTATTAAAGAAAGAAAAAGAAAGTGTTATTCCAGGACAATAAGTACCTTTATAGCACAAAATACTACATAAAATATCTTAAAAAGTTGTTTAGCCTTCAAATAGTTTTTTGGCGTCTAATCATCGGATTAATATATTAAGTACCCCAGTTTTGAGTCAAACCCTAAGCTATTCAACAATGAAAATCGCATCGCAATCGTTTTAGTAGTTTTTACGATGCGCGAACAAACAGACAAACAGACGAACAAACAGACAGACATGATTTTTAAACATGCCATAATCTTGTTCAGTAGCTTATTTTAAGTACCTTATACAATTTTTTTTAATTATCTTCTATGTACAGAACTATTCACTCTTGATGCTTCATTATAAGTATAGATAGATATAAATATCAAACAACTGATGGTGAAAACCGCATTAAAATCTGTTGCGCAGTTTAAAAGCTTAAGCGAAGCAGCTTTTAAGAAAGCTGGCGGAAAGCGACTTGGGTGTGGGGCGCTACTTGCTTTGCGCCCGTCTCATCTTCCAGGAACTCAAAATAGACTAATTAATAAATAATAAGGCGCAAATATAGTACACATGTGTAGTAGTGGTATATAATATAGTACCTTCTGCTCTTGGCCGTGTGGATCCAGCTTGATACTAGGTCCTCCCCCTTTCACCATGCGGGTGATGTGAGCCGCCATAGCGTAGCAAGATTTTACCTTGTAGCACAGAATAAATAATAGTACAAGCTTGTAGTCTTGTAAATAAATACTGTCAAGTTCTCATGGAAAATAATAGTAATACAAACAATACGTAATAGAGTTCCTACCAATATCTAAAACTTATATATTAATCTCTGTATTGAACAGTACCACAGAATAAATAATAGTACATCAGTACGTAATAGAGTACCTACCAATATCTAAAACTGATATGTTTATCTCTGTATTGAACAGTACCACAGAATAAATAATAGTACATCAGTACGTAATAGAGTACCTACCTATATCTAAAACTTATATGTTGATCTCTGTATTGAACAGTACCACAGAATAAATAATAGTACATCAGTACGTAATAGAGTACCTACCAATATCTAAAACTTATATGTTGATCTCTGTATTGAACAGTACCACAGAATAAATAATAGTACATCAGTACGTAATAGAGTACCTACCAATATCTAAAACTTATATGTTGATCTCTGTATTGAACAGTACCACAGAATAAATAATAGTACAGACAGTACGTAATAGAGTACCTACCAATATCTAAAACTTATATGTTGATCTCTGTATTGAACAGTACCACAGAATAAATAATAGTACAAACAGTACGTAATAGAGTACCTACCAATATCTAAAACTTATATGTTGATCTCTGTATTGAACAGTACCACAGAATAAATAATAGTACATCAGTACGTAATAGAGTACCTACCAATATCTAAAACTTATATGTTGATCTCTGTATTGAACAGTACCACAGAATAAATAATAGTACATCAGTACGTAATAGAGTACCTACCAATATCTAAAACTTATATGTTGATCTCTGTATTGAACAGTACCACAGAATAAATAATAGTACAAACAGTACGTAATAGAGTACCTACCAATATCTTAAACTTATATGTTGATCTCTGTATTGAACAGTACCACAGAATAAATAATAGTACATCAGTACGTCATAGAGTACCTACCTATATCTAAAACTTCTTCTTCTTCTTTTTATTTTAATGGCTTCTGCGGAGGCACTGGCCTACTAGCAATTTCGCCAATGTCAAGTTTAGTTTATTGTTAGTATTGTCAAGTCACAGTCAATAATTGTCAAAGTCACGAATCAGTAAAATGGTGTACGTTTTACTGAAACTTCCTGGAGAGTTTTGAAAATATCACAAATAGGCACGATTTTTATTTATTTATCCTTTGCCCACACTCGTGCACGTTAACAAATACCTAATGATAAATATTACACCAATATTACTCATTAACAATCGAAAAAACACTAATATGAAGAAAAAATAAAAATTAACGACATGACAGCTCGAATACTTTCAAAAACCTCCATCTAAAACTTCATCATAGCTGTTTTGGTGTGAAAGCGATAATTGTCATTATGAAAAAAATAAAGAAAGAAAAAAGTTGTTATTGGCACAACAAATCTATATATATATATATATATAGGTACTTATAATAAAACTGTAATAGGTCCAATTCTGTACATTGAAGACATTTAGATATTTTTTATTGGATATTACTCTGTACTCGATACTGAAGCCAAAACTGTATTTTTTTTCATTCTTGTCTGTCTGTCTGTATCTTGGCTAGGCATCACGCCGAAACAACTGAATGAATTTAAATGAAACTTGGTATGATTTAAGTTCATGCTACGAGGTAGGACATAGGATACTGTTCATCCCGAAAAATGAAAGGGTTCCCGCAGGGGTTGAAAGTTATTTAAAAGAACACGTACCACGCGGGAAAAACTGAACGGATTTTGATGCAACTTGGCACAGTCATAATTTTTATGATGGGTTAAAATTGAGGGTACTTTTTATCCCGAAAAAATATAGGGTTCTTCCGGTAAATGGAGTCCAAATTTTTGTTAAAAATGAAGTAAAAAAAAAAATTTGGGGTCCTATACTGAAGCTAAAACAGTTTTTTTGTCTGTCTGTTAGTCTGTATCTTGACCACGCAACACACCAAAACTACTTAATGAATTCAACTGAAACTTGGAATGATTTGAGTTCATGCTACCTAGGTAGGAGATATATAGATACTTTTCATCCCGAAAATTAATGGGTTCCTACAGAATATTTTCTTTGAAAGTTATAAGAACACGTATCGCGCTGAAAATACTAAACGGATTTTGATGCTAGTTAGCACAGTCATAGATTATATGATAGGTTAATCTTGTGGATACTTTTTATCCCGAAAAAATTAAGGATACCTGCGGAATAGGGGTCCGAAGATATGTTAATTTTGTAGTACTTAATGTAAACAGGCGCATCGCAGGGCTCGTATGAACGCAAGCTGTCTACAAGACAAGCCGGTATTATTGCGAGTTACTTGTGCCGTAGATAAAATCACAGTTAGTTCTATCGAATTTCAATACAAACCGCTATCCCTTTCACTCCCTTAAAAATTTAAATGCAATCTATCTCGCTCGTTCTCACGGGTTCAAAGCGCCAAATAAGCCGGGTATTCATATTATGACAACAAGTTGAAAATAAGACGGCTAAAGGAACTTTGCCAATGATTTTCAAGTCTCCTATTTGGCATCATTAACTTTTCTGTTATTGTTTTGTTTGTGATTGCAATAAATGGCGCGAAAATAATTAGGTGCGTGCATGCTTGTCTCGAACTATTATTGAATTGAATTGTGAAAATAGTCTATTGTGAATATCTGCGTTGTAGCTTGTAAATGCCAATAGACTATTGTTTAAGGCGCTCTTCTAGCGCAGTATGTAGGTATGAAAACATTTTCTCAGCCCCCGCAAATGTTTCGAGCGTAAAGACGCAGCGAGCGAGATACACAGCGCGAGTCGCGAGTCACGAGGCCCCGGCGCGAGTCGCGAGGCCCCGGCGCTTTAGGGCATGCCACAGTATAGTAAATGCAGAAGATATGAAGATCGGGTTAGGGTATAAACTGGTTTAGCTTTTCGCTATATTGGGTGGGTACGAAAGAAAAAATAAATTTGCTTTTCTACTGAGTACGTTTAATTGTTATGTAGGTACCTAGGTCTGAATTATTATTGTAATTGCAATCTAATCTTATAATAAACATTTAAAAGTTTGTGTGCATTTATGTATATTCAATTTGATTTATTTCAGATAAAAACATTCATATTTGTTAGTATACCTATATTATATATATTCGGGACAATTCCACACCACCTATATGTATCTGTTACCATTAAGCGCTGATATGGCTGAATGGATTTTGATGAAATTGTGTATATGTTATCATCATCATCCATAATCATTTCTCCACGCAGGTAAAACCACTGGGCGCAGCTAATAAACAAATAGCTGTAATAATATCATACTAATAAAGTTTGTGTGCATATTTATGATTGAAACTATGTTATCTATATCGGCTGAACGAATTTGGAAGAACGGCTAAAATTAGAAAAAGTGGCATATGGCATATTATTTTTATTGTCTGTCTAAACTAAAATGTTTCACAATATTTTCACTCTGTAATGTCGTACGGGTTATTGCTCTGCGACAATGCTGCCGACACAGCAATAGAATTTATGTATTACAGAAACGAGCTGTAAGGGATATCTATAGGCTTAGCCCTAGAGAATCGCTAAGAAACGTCTGTTCACAAGTGAACATTTTAACATTGCCTTGTTTGTATGTCCTCTTGGATACTCAGTACGCTCGGAAACATTTAAACAGGATTACAACATGCGGACAACGTCACAACTATGAGACAAGGCACAAGTACAAACTTGTGCTGCCAAAAACTATGCTATCAAAAATTTACCGATCCTTTTTTAAAAACTATGTTCGTTTTTATAATTCACATGGAGTGAATAATTTGTGTGAGTGGATAATTTGTGATTGATATATAATTTTATCACATAAGACTGCATTTTTTTTGATGGTTCATGAAAACTTGACAGAATTGAAACGACGACCAAGGTCTAGCTGCGAATAATTGAATTGTAACAGATTTGTATTTTATGTTTTCTCTGTTGACGCTCATAAGTGTACCGTGTTGTACCTATATTGAAATAAATGAATTGAAATTGAAAATCATACTCAAATATAAAAACAGAAACAAAAGTAATCAAATTAGAATGACATGAAAACTAAAATCAGAGTTCACAACAACGGTCTGCTGATGGTATTTATTTCTTCTCATCAAAGCGCAGCATTTTTTTTGTGTTATCCTCGCCATTTATACGGCAATTTTTCGACCTTCTGATGTTTCATTATCAATCAAAGACAAAAAGAATAAATATTGACATATATACTCTAAAAATATGTGTTTTTGTAGCAACCATCTTAGCAGCACAAACACATATACACAAAATCACTTGCACAGGCGTATTATTTAAAAAAAAAAAACAAAACAAACTATGGTATGAAACGAACGTGTGTAGATGCAGTAATGCCATCTAAACTCAAGGGTCTCGTGTACAGATTGTCTCAGAAAGTGATGAAATTCTGTCTGAGAACGAATACTTCTATGGCAGATTGTATGACTCGCATGCTTCTAGACCTGAACCCAGCAAAGAGGATTCCCACGCAATGAACCGCCACTAATCTGACGAACTGCCCGACGTCAGCCTAGACGAGACTGAGATGGTGCTCAATTAATTAAAGAATAGAAAGGCCCCCGGTAAGGATGGTATAACTTCAGAGCTCTTGCAAGTATTAGGCTTCATTATAGGGCTTCAGGGGTTATTAAGCACCATTCTTAACAAGAACTCCAGAGGCATCAAGCAGGACTTTGGTAGTACGCTTCTTTAAAAAAGGGGATAAAACCCCTTTAAAGAACTATCGACCTATTGTATTCTTGAGCCACGTCTACAAGTTGTTTTTGAGGGTCTCAAATCGTCTCGCAAGAAGACTTGACGAATTCCAGCGTCCTGAACAGGCTGGGTTTCGCAGAGGATTTAGCACCATAGACCGCATACACACGGTGAGGCAGGTAAAATAGAAGTCTGAAGAGTATAACGAGGCGCTTTGTCTTGCTTTTGTAGGCTATGAGAAGGCCTTTGACTCCGTTGAAACCTGGGCCTTCCTGGAGTCTTTGCAGCGTTATCAAGTGGACTTACGATACACCGAAGTGATGAGATTTCTGTATTACGCCGCGACTATGAGTGTCCAACTACAAAACCAGCAGTCTAAACATATCCAACTGCGCAGGGGAGTGAGACAAGGGGATTTTATATCCCCGAACTGTTCACTAATGCCTTGAAAGATATGTTTAAAGCGCTGGATTGGCAAGGAATTTGAATTAATATCAATGGCAAGAACATTTCACACTAACGATTTGCCGATGACATAGACGATGACCTAATAACGGAGTCGCTGCAAGACTTGTAAAGTTTTCTGACCAACCTAGATGAAGCTTCTCGACGCATTGGTCTCAAAATGAACATAGATGAGACCAAGATCATGTTGAATGATTTTTCTGAGCCGAAACCGATTGCAGTGAATGGTGTTTATTTTTGAAGTTTTCCGATAATATGTTTATCTTGGGCAAATATTGCAATTAGGTAAGAATAACTTTGAGAAGGACGCCAATAGAAGAATTCAGCTGGGTTAGGCAGCATTCGGCAAGCTTTATCAGGTCTTCTCGTCGTCCATACCACATTGCCTGAAGGCAAAAGTATTCAATCAGTGTGTCCTACCAGTCATAACCTACGGAGCCGAAATGTGGACACTCATGGTCAAACTAGTCCACAAATTTAAGGTCGCTCAGAGGTCACATTTCCCGAAGAACCGTTAACTTTGGGGTAGATGAGTTCTCGAGTGCATACCACGTTTAGGCAAATTTAGTGTAGGAAGCTCTGTGGCCAGGTAACGACTTGTGAAAAGCGGCTGTAAGAAAATGGATGAGGAGAGCTGAAGACCGAACTCAGTGGCATGCCTTAGGAGATGAAATTTTTGCCTAAACGGCTTGATAGATTTTGATAAATGAGGTATCATTGGATTCATATAAATCATGAGAGTGCTATAGAATATATAAAGCGTCAAGAAAACGAATATGACGGCATACAGCTACCATATTGTATTTCCCACAGAACATCCAATGATCCAAACCTATCGAGTGAGGTATCAAAATATAATAACTCGATACGTTTTAGCCTCGTGTCGTGGTGTGACCACGAGGAATAGTTATTACTCGTGGTCACACTACTACTACTACTACTACTACACACTACTGACCACGAGGAATAGTTATTACTCGTGGTCACACTAGTATGACAAAACGGTGTGACCACGAGTCCGTCGCCAAATTTAGGTATTTAAAGGACCTTTCCAAAAATATACAATTCAAAAAGAATTGTATATTTTTGGAATGGTCACAAATAATAATAGTAACAAATGTCTCTTAAGCTTCTTACAAAATTTACAATTTTAGATTATTCTCGTTAGTACTATAGTCCAATATTGCAATTGCAACTATTAAAGTGAAATAAGTAAGTAAATATGAAACGTGAAAATTATATTACTATCATTTTTGCAGGTCCGTCCGCTAGCGCGGCTGAAAAGCAAAAACACGAGCATATGTTTGCGTCGTGTGTCCTGAGCCCCACGCCTGCACGCCATTCGGGTTTTTTGTATTTTTATAACATTTTTTACTTGTTAATTACCTACGTATATCAAAACATTGTTTCTACTTTAGCCTTAATTTCAGTGATTGGTCGTAAACTAGTTAGCAGGAGGACGAAACTGGATTTAGGTCTAAGACTAGCGAAATTTTCATATTCAGTTATATATCAAATAAAAAAACACCTTTACTAGCAATTGGTCAAGAATTGGCGAACTTACCACACTACTTTTTCATTTTCCATCGTTTTAATTATACTGAATTACTGACCTGAGTATTAGTTTTAGATTTTTCCCGAAATCCCCACTGGTGGGGATTTCGGTAATAATCCTTAGTTTTGGGGTAATTGAGCAAAGAATTTTAACTAAGTAACAATCTGTCCAGAAAATCTTACCTACTGTACTTTTTTATACTGTGGCATGCTTGCCTAAACCTATTATTTATTCTGTGCCTAAACAATGTAGGTTGTCAACGGAAATCATATACTGTTAATAAATGAGTTAGGTAATTGATTATGTATCGGTAAGTATTTTTTGTTATTTTTTTGTAACGAACTTTTTATCTACATAATTAAAAATCAAAATACTTACCTACTAATTATTATTATAAAAAAAAATTACCTGCTTACAACTTCCTGCCTCAAGTATTTACATACCTATTTTAGATAGAGATAGGTAAGTAGATATTATATTTATTTAATATATAATTTTTATTTTCAGTTCCAATCTGAATTATTTTATTATTCTTACCCATTTTGGAAAATATAAATCAACATCAATGAATAAAAATACGTTACTCACAATTTTTACCTATACGATAACTTTACTACGCCAAACATTTATTTACGGCTCTACGCTACAATGATCATACATGTACTACGCGCGAGAGGTATTTTTGCGGAGACAAAAGATACAGGTCCTTCCTCGGAGAAGCCTCGGCGGTCACTGACCAACGACGACTAGTACTCGAAATGCAAAATTTTGGTTGTTTTTCCTTCTTGGAAAAAAATAAGAACGAAATTAGAATATTTTTGTTTGCAGCTCCTAAAGAATAAAAAGCTACGTCTAATGAAATAACTTTCACATGGCTTTATGATAGTATCACTTAGCAGGACACTTTTTAAATACCGATTTAGAGTCATCTTTGGAATTATTTTTTATAGGGGCAACAATTCTCAATCACGTTTCTATCACTTACAATTTCTAGAGTGTGTATTCAAATTTAAAAAATTTTTTTTTTTTATATTTTAGTCTATTTACAGAGGTTCAAAAACCTTCAAATGTTCTAGAAGCCCGCCTTAACAGAGTTTTTAATTAGGTTCGAAACTTCGTTTTTAAAACTTATTAAAAGTGCTTCCCTGTGTGATGAAGGTGGATGGGTCCTTTCTCTTCAAAGAGCAGTGGAACTGGAATTGTATTTTTATGCAGTTAATGGTGTTTTTTTTTAAATGGCTTCCCTTTTTTAATTTCCACGCCTCGCCACTGGTAGGTACTCTATATTCGATACTGAAGCAAAAACTTTTATTTATTATTTTTTTCCGTCTGTCTGTATCTTGACCGCGCATCACGCCGAATCTACTGAAGGAATGCTACTGAAACTTGGTATGATTGGTGTTCATACTACGAGGTAGGACATTGGATACTTTTCATCCAGAAACCTTAAAGGATATTGGTTAAAAGTCATTTAAAAGAACTACGCTGAAACCACTGGCCAGATTTTGATGCAACTTGACACAGTCATAGTTCATATGATGGGTTAAAATTTAGGATACATTTTATCCCGAAAAAATAAGGATCTTGCGAGATTCAAAGTTCTATTAATTTTGAAGTATTTCCAACTCTAGTGCAGTGGGTGGACGGGTAAATGCGAATTACCCGTGTACCCATTTTTCTATCGTAGTATCAGGAACGGTTCGGGAGGAAGGCGGCAACTTGGTGAGGAGGACAGCAACTCGAAGAGGAGATCAGCAACCCGGTGAGGAGGGCAGCAACTCGAAAAAGAGATCAGCAACCCGGAGAGGAGGGCAGCAACTCGTTCTCAACTGCCTCGGAATAGGCTCTCGGTCCGATGAGGAGTTTCGGTCTCCAATTTCAATCTTCGGCGATGTGGTAGAACTGGTCCTGGAGCTGTATTAATTCTCGTAGATCTGTGGGATGAATCAGGTGCCTTGAGGCATTTTAACTCCCATACCAGATCACAGCAGACGAGTTCCCTTCAAACTGAATCTGTCTTGATGTTCGGTAGGCGTTTCTCCTCAGTAGATCTCGGGGTACGGTGATGTCACCTCCCCGGCGAAGCCGTTGTGGTTGAGCTGCAGTCTTGTATATCTTCAAAATCTATGCGTTTAGGGAGAATATTTAAAAAATAGTTAAATAAATTGCAAGAAATGTTAACTTTAATAAACGCACACTTTAAAATTTTGTCTCTTTTTATTAAATCAAAACACTTTACACATGAATTTTTTGAAAAGGCCAAAAGATCTTAGATGGAATTTCACTATTCCTTTTATATTAATCATATTTATATATTTTATTTGTTAGAAGTCTGGATCTGCACTGATTATACACAGTTTCATATATTATTTAAAAAAAAAACAGTCTTTTGTAGATCATTATTAGAGGCCAATATTTTTACACCATATTCGAATGATTTTAAAACATTTTACGGTCTTTCACTTTTATTATTAGAGGCCAATCTATCAGAGGCCATAGCCAAATTAAAAGATAAAGAAAAGGTGACTCGAAATCTATCTGAAGGTAACTGATGTTATTCCTGAAACATCTATGAAAAGTCCTAATATTGAAAATATAATTAAAATAGAATAGAAGACAATTTAAAGACAGTATCACAACAATAAAACAAAGAGGTGAGGTTGAACGAGTTTCGCGTACAACCTTATCCCTTTGAAAATATTAGTCCTAGTTCAAACAGTATTACAAAATTAAGTTTCGGTTACACAGAGATAAATACAATATTAGAAAATTAAATCAATAAAATGAAATAGCTACGGTTAACAGAAAGAAAAACAATAATATAAAAATGAAATACCACACCACATACTCCCAAAACAGATTAGGTACCTACCTAACATTATGCATTGCATTATTTACATTATGTTCGTAATGCATACATTCAAATAAAAAAAAAAAAAGTGGGTTTAGATATACTGGAGATACATAAAATGTAATATACATTAAAAAAAACACACCTCAGACCTTCCTTTTGAAAGTTGAATAAAAATACATTGCAATCCTGATATATCTCAGAAAATCGTTGATTTTCCGTTGCTGCCTGGAGCTTGTTCCTTTTTTTTTATAATTTTATTTGTCTAGTTTATTTTACCTCTGGAGTTCAGCTGGTGGAGTGAGAATAGTTCAGGACTGAAATTACTGTACCTGAAACAAAAATGAAGATTTGCAAATTTCCAAATATCTAAAAGTATAGAATAAGTACCTTGAGCAAACCATAGCAAAGCTATGCTATAGGTAGCTTTAGCTAAAGCTATAGACGTCTAGCGAACTCACTGGGACTAGTCAAATAAATTGAATTTTATGTTTTTACGAGTAAAACCTGTTACTAAGGCACACCATATTTTATCTCTATCAAGATCTTTCGCTGTAGAAAGTTACCAAACGCTTCTGTCTGTGTAGTAATATTTCAGAAACTGAACTGATTTTGTTCGGCAGGCATCTTAGCTAATTAGCAACTGCATTTAATACACAATAGTTGCTGTCAAAATAACTTTAATAGTTTCATAATAACTAACAAACAATAAACAAGTTAGATCATCTTTTGAACACGTGCATAAGATTTATCTTTGGTCTACGGAAGTACGACCACATTTCTGAATATAGAGCTAAACTTCGGTGGCCACCTATTCGTGAGCGAAGAAATGTTAGGATTTCTGGCCTTATTTTTTCGGTACTTAATGATCCCATTACTCCTAGGTAACTCAAGGAGTCTTTTCAATACCTTAGTAACACTCACGAGCGTCATCTTAGGTCCTCCAGTAACCTACTTCTTGTTACCCCTTAGCGGCGTTCCTTCTTTCTGGACAACTCCATCTCCGTTGTAGCGGTAAGACTGTGGAATGCGTTGCCAGAAGACGTAAGGTAGCCAACTACAAAGGGTATGTTCAAGCGCTAACTTTTATGTCTAAAAGGTTCATCATTCATAATTTCAACTTCTCCTTTTTTTTGTTCCTTTAATCAGTACTTATAGATTCTTTACAAATAGTTTTATTTTTCTCCTGTCATACTTGATATTATGATAGGTAAATCTATCTATCTATAATTATAATAAAGCAATAGGAACGAAAAAGAAAGTATGTACAAAGGAGATAATAAAAAAAAAGTTCTGGTAAAAACTTAAAATAAGCAACTGAACAAGAATAAAACATTTAAAAAATCGTGTACCTCTGTTTGTCTGTTTGTTTGTTGGTTTGTCTGTATGTTTGTTCGCGCATCATTTTATACTACTGGAGCGATTGCGATGCGGTTTTTACTGTTGGATAGCTTAGGGTTTAACATAAAAATTGGGGGTTAGATGCCGAGCAATCGATAAAAAAACGATATGACGGCTGAACGAATTTTGAAGAAATATAGTATTCTAGTTGTGCCCGCGGCTTTGCCAGCGTGGTCATTTCATTTAAAAGTAGTCTATACGTGTTATTCCAGGACTAAAAGTACCTATAAAGTATAATATACTACATTATTATTTAATAATATATATTGTATTACTTATAATATTTTTTATTTTAGTTATTCTTTCAATTTTCGTTTATATCACCTATTTCTAATCACTTTATGTTAATTTTTACTGCACTGTTACCATTTTTCTTGTACGTTCCAGGTTGACTGGTAGAAAATTCTAGGCACTTAGAATTAAGTCCTCCTTGCACATTGTATTTGTGTGCACATCGGCACATATCGGTTCAGCAGTTTCAGCGTGAAGGAGTAAATGATGATGATGATGATGATGATGATAAAAAGTTACCTATAAGTTAATCCAGTATTTAAGCTATCCTTGTACCAAATTTCATCCAAATCAATTCAGCAGTTTGAGCGTGAAGGAGTAACATACATACAATCCTTTGCCTTTATTTTTTCCGTGATCGAAGCTTTATATTATTAATGTGATTATTTTTGCAGACGAATCAGCTCGCATTGAGCTGCTTTCGCGCCTGAAAAAGAAAAACCAAGGCATATGTTAGCGTCGTGTGTCCCGCGCCCCACAGATGCACTGCTCTGTAAATCTAGATGTTTGTTTGAAAAGTAAAACCCCGTGCGTAAATTTCCGTCATTTCTCCCGCGCCCCACACCTGCACCGCTCTGCGAATCTACATAACACATGAGTTGTTTATTTGTTTTTTTTAACAGCTTTTATTTAACTTGCAATGTTTTTATGTATGTATATTTCTTTAGGTCAAATCATGCAAAAGGAATTAGAACCACTTACTTATCTTACAGAGTTGAATTTTTGCATGTTGGTACAGCAGTGCGAGCATGGATCTTATCGATCGATAAATTTATCGACTTTTTTTAATCAAGTTTGACGTTAATATTCGATAATACGAGTTCGGTAGCACGGAACGTACTTTAGCGACAACGACATAAATTCGATAAATCATATTTAATATACAGATTTATATCGACAAAAGGAAGCATGAATCTTATTTTTGACAATTGTTGTCGATATAATGTCGGTAATTTTTCCGAATTTATCGAATTTTATCGGCTTTCCAAAGTTACACGACAAACTATTATTTTTTTTGTATTTTTCTTTTCGGATTATAAGCCAAAACGTGGAGGTGTCAGAACATCGTGAGGCAAGTTTCAGGGATGCCAATGATCCTTTCGATCTGGAAGACAGCATTTTAAGATTCTTTTTAGAATTTATAAGGAAATTGCCCTCGTCCTCATTCAAAATATTGAGGGCGTTTGAGAAGGAGTCGATCTAATGGACTGCCTGCGCATGTTGTAGTATCTACTTTACATAATAATACTAAAATACTTAGTTACGTTTTTCCTATTTCCAGAAATTATCTTTTGTTGTGATTGTGTCTAATGCTCTAATTATTATGGTACCTAGTAGGTACTCAGTCTAAAAAACTACCTGTATAATCATTGTTGTAGGTTCTATCAGCTGTACGCTTTTTCACCGAGGGCAGGTGCACCAACGATGCATCGGCCAGGAATATAATAAAGCACTAGGACAGCGCACTGTCAGACTTGTCAGGGAGGTCTCTCAAGCGATTGTGCAACGAGTTATGGCTAGTTATACCTTAGCTTAGGTTCAAGGAATATACTACTTTATGGTAGTAGAATTCCAAATGACAGAAGTTTCTCCGTAACAACTCAAAATAATAAAAATCTGCCAAATTGTGTATAAAAATATTTTTTAGACTATTAGTCGTCTATCTGATGATATATGGTGTAGTCCACGAGTCCATTTTTTAAATCGATAAACTCACGACGTGTTATCGAATCAATAAAATTTACCGAGATGCTAGCGCATTTTGATAAAATTGATAAAAAAAGAACTGTTTACCGATTGATAAATTTATCGAAGTTTATCGATCGATAAGATCCATGCTCGCACTGCAGTTTCGATAACTATGCATTTCATGATAAGCATGACCTGAATCGACATATCTAGGAATAACTCCAGATAAAATAACTCTTCAACGGTCAACATTACTGCCACGAAATTTTCTGAACACATTCTATTATGATAGCCAATTTGAATTTCACCATGGCATGGCTGCAGCACTCCAGATTGTCTTCTGACTTGGGAACTCCTCAACGGTAAGCACATATACGAAATGTTGTGTACGCAATATATTATGATAGCCAGTTTGTAGTTTTACCATGACATGGTTGCTGCTCTCCTAGGTCCTGATTATGGAACTCCTCAACGGTTAACAACATAGACATGAAATGTTGTATCCGCATTTTATTGTGATATCCCTTTCTTAGTTTCATCATCACATGACTACTGCATAAAATCCTTTTTTTAATGTTTAAAATTAACTTATTCATAATTATTTTTACTTGTAAAATTAACGTTACCTGCAGGTATTTTTGTTTCCAAAGTGTAGATTAAAGACTGACCTTACCGCGACGCGCACGCGCATTATGCGCGCTGCAGTGCGCAATGTTAGATATATCACCACCCGATGATCTACTGGATCATGCATACAAAATTTGTGACAGACATTATATTTTTTGCTATGTTTACAGTTTTTGGAGACAGACATTTAAATTATATCGCAGTACTTTTTTTTTAAAAGACTCAACTATCGATTGTAAAGGCATGAAAGTGGGAAAACACAAGTTGCAGTATCCCACTAAACTAATTAGTAATCCAAATCAACTAACTAATGTTGATTGCAATTGCAGGTCAAAAAATTTAGGTAATACGGGCACACTTTTACGATCGATTCGCGACGGTCACGTGATTAGTCGCAGTTTCTGTTCCATACCAATAAAACTGCCGGTTTTCACCTTATCATAGATTGATTCGAAAGAAAGGTTTAAAAGTTGAATGCATAAGTATTGTAACGTGATGGTACATTGTTGTAATAGAATAGGATTTTACAGTGAGAAAAATAATTGTTTAAAAAATTAAGATATTTAAAAAATTCAAAAAGTGAATTTATTATTTAAATCACGAAATATGGGGTTCTCGCGTGTGGGGGTGATGGGTAAGGTGTCCTGAGAGACAGGAGCAACTTTTGGAACTTGATGGGTAAATTGGGTAAATTCCAGAAATAGATTTTATCTTATTGGAATCACCACGAGAACCCTCCACACCGATTCTAAACCTTCTGTAATATAAACACGTTACTATTTAAATATTTACCAAGATAGACCAACGGCTGAACAATGAACATTTATTTCAAGTACCGTCAGATTGTAATCAACTATTAGGTTCAACACTGGAAATAAATAAGACAAAATAATTATATTAGCAGTTTATTTTGTCCTGGCGGTATGCAAACAAGTTTACACGAAATGTTCAACACGATCTTAAAAACTAAACACTGGTTAAAACTAGCGAGTAACAGCGTTGTTTAAAATAATTTAATGTAAGGACCGAACATCGGTACCACGATATCTGTATTGTTTATAAGTATATCCGATATAATAACAACTTGCAGTTGAAATCCAATAGTCGACGTTCAGCTTTTCCATGGCGCAAAATAAATCCAATGTGAGATCACTCAGTGTTTCCAAACAAGGTATGCCAGACGGGCGAAAAAAACGAAACACAAAAGAACAAAATATGTTGCGTTCGGCAAAGTTAAGAAACAAGGTTTTACGATACCATGTATGGTATGGTGTATACCGGCGATGCCCGCGCGTGGACGACGAACTCGCCTTTATGTCCAGCTGCACTAGAAAATGGCTGATACGCCGAATACGAAGTACGACGCGCCGTAATGTCAGCTCCAGATAACTGCCTGCCCGTTGTCGTCAGTCAGGGGTCAAGGGGGCCGATATTTCCTTACGGCGAAACCCTCTGAAAAATTCAGAGAAGAAACAGTCAAGACCTGCGAAATACTGCATCGTCCATGTTCCCTCATGGCTACGTGACATTTTTAACGCGATCGAATCGATCATCACGTAATCAATCCGGACGGAAACAAACGCAAGGAAATACATACTTTTTCGGGATTTCCTGTATCCTGGGAACTGTGTCTCGTATCTGTCGACCGCCTCCAGTTTGGGACACAACGACGTTTCTTTCACCTTCCTTGACATCATCGCAAATAACAAAAAATGCCCCTATCCGTTTCCTTCCTGTGTCACGTGACCGCTGGACCCTGCGTTTAGCCGTGCTTTTCTTATCTAAACTATAAAACTTCTTATGGCTATTCATATTTTATTAATAACTTATTTAAAATCGTTGGTTTCTTTATTCTTGTTAATTAATTTTCATTATCTGCATCTATAATAACCAACTTCATGTTTATCGCTCGCGGCGTCCACGAGAACGCACCCTTGCGTCTATTTTGTCGTGAACGTTAGCGGCTATGTTCATGGTTATTATTTCACTTTCTCAGATTATTTTGTTTTGTGATTACTGTTAAATATTGCCTTATTTATTGTTATCTACTAAATAATATTCGCCTCATTATTCCTACGTCGTGTAGTGTAGTGTAGTGAGTGCATCATATTATTGTGTTTTATGGCGTGTGTTTCACTTGTATTTTCACAAGACAATCTGTCGTCTTCGCAAAAGCTAAGGTGAGGTTTTAATCTTTTAATTTTGCCTACTTTGAAGTTGTAGATGTTTGCCCTATTGCAAACATGCTACAGTATTTTGTAAAGCTAGTACATTTTTTTCGAAGCAGTTGTTGGTTATTTTGCGTCCGCTGCATATATTATTAGAGCTTTAATATATTGTAACGAACTCCACGAACGCTCCTACATGCAAATATGCAAGCACAGAAATAGGTATGCATGCTGTACAGCGCTGCCTTGCCAATAGTTGCAGTTCGCGCTTGACATGTGAACTGTCTAATTTAGTAGCTGTCAGTATAATGTCACGAATGTCACATTCAGCCAAATTAAGCTGATTAGCTACATATTTCCATATCACCCATATGCATATGTCATATTTGCTTATCACCCTCCTCTAGACATTGAGATCAAAGTAGTCACGGCTCATTGTTCCCGCATCGAGCCGGGCAACATTGACTACGATCTCCTCTATGACTTATTCTCTGAAGCTTCTTGGCGTGACGTACTCGAAACAGACGACGTGCAATCTTGCACTGATCAATTTTATGATATTATTTACAATATATTTGACATTTGTATTCCTAGGAAACGCCGTAAGAGCAGTCCTAGTAGACGCTATCCAGTGTGGTTTACAAAGGACATAATTCAAGATATGAAACGTAAGTTAAAACTGCACTCTATTTGGAGACAAAGCAAATCTGAGCAGTCTTACAAAGTTTTTTCAGATTTAAGGGCATCATTGAAGTGTCGTACTACATCCGCGCATGATGCATATTTAAAGTATATCGAGAACAATATTATCTCCAATCAACGTGGGTTTTGGCAACATGTTTCGAGCCTACGGTCCAAAGGTTGTTTCGAACCACACATAAGCTACAAAGGAGAAACCTTTAGCGGTATTGGAGCAGCTGAGGCATTCGCAGATTATTTTTCTAGTGTTTTCTTGTCTAATGTGCCACGATTGGATGCTGAGAGCACAAACCTATCAGACAGAAGTCACTCGAGCAATTACGTGAATATTTTCAAGTTCACTCCAGGCGACGTGGCCTTTGGGATCAAAAGTCTCAAACCTGGCAGCTCTATTGGCCCCGATAACATTCCTCCGTGGTTCATGAAGCAGGGTTTGAAATTTCTGTTGCTTCCACTGTGTCATATTTTCAACTTGGCAATAACTACTGAAGTTTACCCTTCGCAATGGAAGCTGTCTAGGGCCTATTCCAAAAAGCTCCAATAAGTCATCTGTCGAGGAATACAACCCATTGCGATACTGTCCTCACCAGCAAAAGCTTTTGAGAAGGTTATTCACAAACAAATTTATAGACAGGTGGAGCAATACCTATGCGATGAACAACACGGCTTTAGAGAGAAAAGATCGGTCAATACAAATTTGCTCGCAGTTGTGAATTATATATCATCCCGATTGGACCGAAAAGGGCAGGTAGACGTTCTCTATTTCGACTTCCAGGCATTTGACCGAGTCAATAATGACTTGCTTCTGGCGAAATTGAGTACTCTGGGTTTTGCACCAGGCCTTCTCAAACTTATTGCAGGTTATCTTAGAGATCGTCAGCAGTATGTAAGGTTAGGAGTGTATGAATCGCCTCCATATCATACGCGCTCTGGAGTTAGTCAGGGGTCTATTCTCGGACCTCTTCTCTTTATTCTTATGGTCAACGACATTCCCTCTGTCATAAGACACGCCAAGTGTCTATTGTATGCTGACGATTTGAAGTTGATCCTAGAAATAAAGTCCGTGGATGACTGTCTGTTGCTTCAGCGTGATGTGGACGCTGTTTACGATTGGGGAGTGGCAAACGGGATGGAGTTTAATACTTCCAAATGCTATGCCATGACCTTCGGTTGCATGTGGCACCCAATTGAATTTAACTACAAATTAGATTCCATTGACATAACAAAATCTAATAACATGAAAGACCTGGGTGTCACATTCGACAGAAAACTGTCATTTCACGACCATATCACAACAATTGCCAAGGAATCCTTTAGAAGGTTGGGTTTTGTGCTGAGAAATTGTCGTGATTTTGAAAGTGACCGTGTCATTAGGCTCATCTTTGGGGCTCTGGTTCGTAGCAAGCTTGAGGCCAGCTCTTGTGTTTGGCATCCACATGAGAGCACATACGCTCTGTTACTGGAAAAGGTGCAAAAGGCATTTCTTCTTTTTCTTTATAAACGTATATTTGGGTATTACCCATACATGTACCCGACAAGGTTTCTCCTAGGCAGCCTAAACTAACTCATTAGAGGTTAGAAGAGCAAATTGCCAACTTATTACCATGTGTAAGATTCTCCGTGGGAAAATAGACGCGCCCGATCTCCACAATGAGCTGTCGCGTTTTTTCGCTCCGAATAATTACCGACGTAACAGGAGACATAAATTGTTTGCAGTGCCATAATGCCGAACTAAAGCGCACGCTCAATCTCCTATTCCCCGAACTCTCGCTGCGCTCAATGCCCTCCTGTGCACAAACCCTGAGATTGATGTGTTTGCTGATGAATGGAATGTGATTATTTCTGAATGCTTGAAGTATTGTGAGAAGAATTTATGAAAATGTGTTTATTGATTTTAATTTTAATTTATTTTGACTGATTTATTTGACTTCTATTATTATTATTATTTTTCTAATCTGTGTTTGACATAGTTTCTTATTATTATCTAATTTAATATTTTTGTAATGTAATTAATAATAATAATTGGCCAAGGCCGTGTAATTAATTGAATAAATAAATAAATAAATAAATTTCTAATCTCATAGTTTGTGCAACTGATAGACAATATGCTGATGTGCTGAGACAGCTGCATGTGAGTTACATTATACGGATACTACGTATTTTTGAAAAAACTTGTGACACACTCGCTTAAAATCATCATCATCATTTAAATTATCATTAAAATTACCTGATATGAAATGTTCCTGAATAAAAATCTGCAAGCACGTATGTATAGTAAGCAGCATGCACACTGTACAGCGCTGCAGTTGCCATTAATCAAAGTCGCAGTTCTCGCTTGACTTGGTAAACTATCTAATTTAGTGACTGTCAGTAGTTTCGCGAGGCATAAATTCAGCTGACAACGCGGACGGATTCACTCTGACGCTCATCTGACGCTGATGCACACTGGTGTGAGATATAATGATATATTTTTTATTCCAACCCTAAACTATTCAATAGTAAAACAGCATTGCAATGAGTCCAGTAGTTTTAACGTGATGCGTGAACATACAGACGATACAGACACCATTTAAAAAAATGATATATTATTGTTCAGTAGTAGCTTATTTTAAGTCCCCTAGGCATACTTTTTTAATTGTCTTTATTGTATAAACTTTTATTACTTACTGGTTTATTATAAGTACTAGCTGTGACCGCGGCTTTACCCACGTATTTATTTCATTTAAAAGTAGCCCATACGTTTTATTCCAGGACCAAAAGTACCTCTAATGTACATTATACCATATTTCTGCAAAATTCGTTCATCCATTTAATACTTTTTTTATCGATTGCTCGGCATATAATCATCGGATTAAGATACCAAGTACCACAGTTTTTATGTCAAGCCCTAAGCTATCCATCAGTGAAAACTGCACCGCAATAGGTTTAGTAGTTTTTACGTTATGCACGAACAACCATACAGATAAACAGACTTACAGGATTTAAAAAATGTTATACACTAGACTTACTTTTTTTAAATTATCTTCATTGTACAGTTTTTTTGGTACTTAGTGCTTTATTATAAGTATAGATAGATATGTATGTATCATTGTCTCTATTATTATTTCATCGAGTGCAATAAAGTGTATTAGCTTGATTTTGATGTTATTTTATTATTATAAGTATAGCATTCCCATTGCCTCCTCATTCATAATCGCCTTTTGTGCGACATTACTGTTTCATTACGTTTCTTCCACATTTCTTGAAGCACTGCAATTACAAATACAATTATTCAGCTCCAATGCGATTAGGAGTAGACGTAGAGCTTACACTGCGGGCCATCATCCGCAACAGAGGGATTACGGGCTTCGCGCTCAGAGCTTTGTATTTATGCCGGCCAGCTGTGTAATGGGTGTTCATGAAGCCTTTTGGAAATAATAATCTACAAAGATTGGTATTATCATTGTCATCATATTTATATTCAATGTCCGGGCAGAATGCTTGAGACATAGTGTCGCAGCAGTGTCGTTAAGCTAGTACTACGAGTAACTCATGCCACATACAAACATGCAACAAAATAATGCAGTTGGATTAAATTTCGCTGGAAAGTCGTCATGCCTAGAGCGGAGTAACCGAAAGATATAGTTGTGCGAATTAGAATCCAAAGATACCGGGTTCGGTCCTCGGATTTGCATCAATGTCTTTTCTAAATTAGGTACTTATGATAATTTATTCTGTGAAGTGTGGTTTTCCTTCGTTCTGTGCTTCAGAGGGCTAAGCTAGTGGTACCGCTGTTATGGATTAATATCAGTCGTAAAGCCATGTCAGAGACCCTCGGGTGGCCTGACAAACTCTAACACCAGCGGCCAGCACTTCCTCTTACGACAAACAATTGCTTTTAAACCCGGATCACTCTTATTGGCGGTCGATATCTGGCAATGCAGTGGTATCTCAAGGCGGAACTCTCACAGGATTTCTGTCACTAATCTACTTTCTGCAAAATCTCAAAATGCTATTCTGTGGTATAAACATCCGATCACATATATTATTTTAATCCGGCCACAGCGCGCAGGAATTAGGCAAATGCAGTCGGATTGGGAGCGCAGCTGTACAGGTACGGATTAGTCTCGAGTAGGATTGGTAGTTATACAACTCATTTGTGTGTACGAACTGGTCAAAAAGGTTTGAAATTAACAGTAAAAAAATATTTTTATATCCGGCTATCATAGTAAAATGCGTACACAACATTTCATGTTTGTGCTGTTGAGCTGGAAGAGTTCATTCATCTGGCACTAATATTTAAAGTCAAATCGGGTCATGCTTACCATAAAAATGCATTGCCATCCATTGGAACAGAACCAACATGTAAAAATTCAAGTCCGCGGGATAAGAGGAAGTTATTCTTATTCAGCTTGCAAGATTTGACCGAACCGGACAAACATATAAACATACATTGCAAGTTAAACAAAATCTAGTAAAAAGACGGAGACCACACCAACAAATCGGAAGTGAAGCACCCAAGATATTAAGTAGATCCGCTCGTACGCTCAACTTAGGTTAATAAGTACACCATGTTATGTCGATCGGCCGCCACATCGCAGCAAGACCTTGACCTTGTTACTCGTGTTAATAAAGTCAAGTTCTCACGTAAAATCAAAAACAATGCAGTCTTTTCTATTGAACTAGTGTATTAACCACAAAAAAAAAACAAATAATTATCCACTCACGCACACATACATAGCCGTTATTTGCTCAGGTTCAGTCGTTTGTTTGGCGGTGTGGACTTTGACATTTTTTAGCCTTCTTGGTACTGATCTACATATTAACCGATACCCGTTGGGAAATAGGACCGGCCTATGTTAAGCAGTGGAACTCTTTCGGCTGAGATGATGTCGATCAACCTATATTTTGGTATTGAGGAATAACAAACCATTTTACGGGTATTGTTTTATAGTTATCTATTCTATACATATGATAGAGCAGTATATAGTAACAAAAAGTCTGTACATAGAAGAAAATTTAGAAAAATGGTCCATACGTAAAATAAGCTACTGAACAAACATTTCACTGTTTGTCTGTCTGTTCGCGAATTACGTAAAAACTACTGGACAGATAGTGATTCCGTTTTCACTGTTGGATAGCTTAGGTTTTGACGTAAAAGCTCGGGTACTTGGTATCAATCCGATGAGTAAAGCCTAACAATCGATAAAAACTATTTGACGTCTGAACGAAGTTTTAGGTATATTAGTACTTTTGGATTTGGAATCACGCAAGATAGAGCCCTTCACAGTCAAACAGTAAACCGTAGCCAGCGTCGGTGTAAGTGTGTGTGGGTGGCAGTATTTAAGTGTTTTTAACCGACTTCAAGAGGAGGTTTTCAATTCGACCCGTATATCTTTTTAATCGACTTCACAAAAGGAGACAGTTATATGTTCGGCTGTATGTATGTTTTTTTTTTATGTATGTCGTTCTATATCTCCGTCAATTGTGAATCGATTTTATTTGTATGTATATTACGCGATATCGATCGATTTTAAAAATTCTTTTTTTAATGTATAGGGTATGCCTCAGGGGTAGTCCATTTAAATTTCATGAAAATATTCAACCTAGAAAATTAGGGGATGTCTTAATTTTATTAACTTTCACCCACTTTATGACGCAATAACATTTAGTTTCCGAGTCATGGATGAATAATATTCGTATCTATGTATGTTTATCCGTTGTCTAGGACCTAGTGCGGGGTTTCCTTATTTGGGTCTAGGTAATTTGTGTGAATTGTCCTCAATATATTAAAAAATAAAAACAAGATCTGATGCGGTGGTGGCGGGTACTTATAAGAATTTGAAGTATTTTTAGGGTAAGTAATTTAATTGTTTTGAAGGTTTCGATTTGTATGGATCGGGTTAATATATCTGACAACCTGATCGTAGTTCATCTATATATACTTATAATAAAACTGTAACAGCTCCAATTCTGTACATTAAAGATATTTAGTTTTTTTTTGGGGGCTTTTCTATGTTTTTTACTGAAGCCAAAACTGTATTTTTTTTCATTTTTGTCTGTCTGTCTGTCTGTCTGTCTGTATCTTGGCTAGGCATCACGCCGAAACTACTGAATGAATTCAAATGAAACTTAGCGCAATTTGAGTTAATACTACGAGGAAGGACATAGAATACTTTTCATCCCGAAAAATTAAAGGGTTCCCGCAGGAAAGGGGTTGAAAGATTTTTCTAAGAACACGCATCACGCTGACGCGTAACGATACGGTAGACGGATTTTGATGCAACTTGGCACAGTTACAGTTTATATGATGATTGAAAATTGAGGATACTTTTTATCCCGAACATATAAAAAGTTCCTGTGTGATTGGGGCCCAAATTCTATTAAAGAAATTTAGTAATTTTTTTTTGGAGTCTGTTTTTTTTTGTATTGGGTACTGAAGCCAAAACTGTTTTATTTTTCTTTTTTCAGTCGGTCTATTTGTCCGTCTGTGAATCTGGCATAGCATCACGCCGAAACTACTCAATGAATTCAAATGAAACTTGGTATGATTTGAGTTCATACTTCAAGGTAGGAAGGACATTGGATACTTTTCATCCCGAAAAATGTAAGGGTTCCCGCAGGATAGGGGTGGGAAAGGTACTTAAAAGAACACGTATCAGGCTGAAACTAATGGACAGATTTTGATGCAAGTTAGCACAGTCATAGATTATATGATGAGTGAAAATCAAAGATACTTTTTAACCTGAAAATATAAAGGGTTTCTGCGGAATAGGGGTTCAAATTCTGTATATTGAAGAAATTATGTAATTTTTTTTGAAGTCTGTTTTGTATTAGGTACTTAAGCCAAAACTATTTTATTTTTATTATTTTCTGTCGGTCTGTCAGTCCGTCTGTTTGTATCTTGTCATAGCATCATGCCGAAACTACACAATTAATTCAAATGAAATTTGGTATGATTTGAGTTCATACTTTGAGGTAGGACGTTGGATACTTTTAATCCCGAAAAATTAAAGGGTTCCCGTAGGATATGGGTTGTAAGTTATTTAAAAGAAAACGTATAACGCTGAAACTACTGGACGGATTTTGATGCAACTTGGCGAAGTCATAGTTTATATTATGGTTTATATTATGGTTTATATTTGAAAATGAAGGATACATCTTAATCCGAAAAAAATGGGGTTCCTTCGGGATATGGTGAACCCATATCCCGAAGGAACCCCATTTTTTCTGTACATAGAAGACATTTTGTTTTTTATGTTTCTCAGTATTCTATATTGAAACCAAAACGTTTTTTTTTTTCATATTTGTCTTTCTTTCTGTCTATATCTTGGCCACGCATCACGCCGCTGAAACTACTGAATGAATTTAAATGAAACTTAGTATGATTTGAGTTCATAATACGAGGTAGGACATATGATACTTTTCATACCGAGAAATTAAAGAGTTCCCGCAGGATAGAGATTCGAAGTTATTTAAAAAACACTTACCACTCTGAAACTACTGGACGGATTTTGATGCAACTTGACACAGTTACAGTTTATATGATGGGTTAAAATTGAGAATACTTTTTATCCCGAAAAAATACAGGGTTCCTGTGGGATACGGGTTCAAAGTTATGTTAAGCATGAAGTTATTTTTTTTGGAGAGTACTCTATAGTCGACTTGAAAACAAAATATATTTTTTCATTTTTGTCCGTCTGTCTGTCTATGTATCTGTATCTTGACCGTGCATCACGCCAATACTTCTGCATGAATTCAAATGACTACTACGAGGTATGACATTGGAGACTTTTAATCCCGATATTTAGTGTAGTTCCCTTGGGAGAGGGGAAGAACGTCAAAATGTGTACTTAGTTGTAATTCTTGAACGCGTTGTCCGATTTTATCATTATTTTTTTGGTAGAAAGGAGGTACCTACTTTAAATATTGTCATGTAAATATTTTAATGTTATCGGGTTTGAAGTTCATACATTTCGGGAGTCAAGTTATATCCAAATAACTTGACTCCCGAAATGTACAGGAACGTGTGAATGTACGGCTCATCCTAAGCTGGCCTCTGCACTTTATCATAAAATATTAATGGTCACCGTAGACACAAACACAACGTAGTGTGGGACGCCCGCAGGTCAGGTGAGGAAAGGACTTGGGAAAGACAGCTGGCAGCGACTGGATAAGAAGAGCGGAAGATCAGGCTCATTTTGTTTGTTCGCGCATCACGTAAAAACTACTACACCGATTGTGATTCAGTTTTCACTAATGGATAGCTTAGGTCTGAATCTGATGAGTAGAAGCCGAGCAATCGATAAAATCTTTTTGCCGCTTAAGGATTTTTGATCAAATGTTGGTATATTGGTATTTTAGGTCTTGGAATAGTACATAGAGTACTTTAACCTAGAGAAATGACCACGCGTGCGAAGCCGCGGGTACAGCTAGTCATAGATAAAATGATATGCGCTTCAGAATATAAATACACCTAACAACGTATTATAATGTATGTATATGTGTATGTATAATGAGTTGTTGCCTACCTGTGGTTTTTGAATTTATCAGTCGCCCAAGGATCTAAATCGAGGTTTAACGCTTGTTTTTATTCACTTCAATTTATAGCAACCGGGAAAGACGATGACTTAACGTGTCCTATCTAAAGCACGAGCGGATATTATGGCAAATCCACATAACTTAAAGTTTTTGGTGCGTGGCCGAGGATCAAACCCAGTGAGGTTGGACTGCAAAGAAGCCTTATTTATTAGGTACCTCTTGCTATATCTTTTGAGAATACATAGATGAATTGAAAAGGCCCATAAACAGCGATATTGGCTTTAATGCAATAAAACAATGTTGACCTTGAGCAGGTTCTTTCACAAGTGAGAAATGACAGCGCAGATTGTATAAAACTATAGAAACGTCAACACAAAAATAATTACAGTCGACGGGATGATTGCCTTTCTTGGAGAGAAGATGTGATGCTAACTTGTACACCAGCATTGCGATTACGGAAGTCCGGTTGCTATTTGAAGTCAAACGATTGCTATGAGATTATTATTATATACTTTCTTAATCGGTAAGTGACAACTTTAAATTGCTAATTATCGATTGAGAAGGCATGAAAGTGGGGAAAGACAAGTTGTGTAATCTCAATACAGAAGTAATCCCAATTAACTAACTACATTCTACATACTACCATCCTTAACAGCCTCTATTCAGTTTCAGTTGCCTGCAAGAGATTGCTGCTTAGTGACAAGGCTGCCAATTGTTCAATATTAAGATTTTTAATTTGTTTCAATATAAATAGGTAATTCCTTTCTTGTGCAATAAAGAGTTATCTATCTATGTAATATTGATTGCAATTGTATGTAAGGTAATAAGGGTACAGCACCATCTCATTAACATATTTGTGACAAAATTTATAAAGTACAAGCCATGCCTTTGACGGTCCAGTCCAGGTTCTGAATAATTCATAAAACCAACCCCTAATGTTATTCGCTCTTTTCTTAGGTTATTACATGTTCTCGCGAGTCATGTTCACAACACGGCAAAAAAATGAATCTGCAAGAAGTTATTCTACCAAGAAGATCTGTATCTGCACTAACATCTACACGTAGGTACGTGCACGAAGTTCCAACCAAGTAGCTATACCTGTTACCTGTGCGGCTGATACATTGATTTACTGCTTATATATTAACACACATTGTAGCGAACAGTCTGTAAAGTTTCCGAAACATACATTTCCACGCTAGGAACTAACTTAGTTTTGAAAACACTATTTAGCTGACCTAGGAACCAAGGAAGAGATAAATGAAGAAAAGTAAAAAAAAGATAAGTGAATGAACCAAGGGTCATATAATCCGCTTACGTAACTATTGGAAAAGTTTTGTTGCTCATAAGGCGCTTACATGAGCGCAAAATATTTCTACTTTGTGCGGATTTTTAGGGTTCCGTTTTTAAACAAGGAATATATATAACATATGTCACAGCCATTTTTAATCGACTTCACAAAAGGAGACGGTAATATGTTCGGCTGTATGTATATGTATATGTGTGTATATATATATATATATATATATATATATACGTGAGCTTTTCGGTCTATATCTCCGTCAATTGTGGACCGATTTTCAAAATTATTTGTTTGAAAGCTATACTCTACAGGTGGTCCCATATAAATTGTATTAAAATTGGTTTAGCAGTTTTTCGAGAATAATTAGTTTTGTTGCGTAAATCCATTCGATTTTGTGTTTATATTGCCTTTCTTTTGTGTTTATCTCTAAGATTTCTGAACCGATTTAGATGGTTGTTATTTTATTCAAATAGGGTAACCTTTGTGTGTAGTCCGATATAAACTTCATCGAAATTGGTTCAGTAGTTTTATAAGAAAAACAATTTGTTTTATTGTTTATGTTCTCTAATGTCTTAGGATTTCTGAAACGAATTAGATGATTGTTTTTACTTGAATAAGAAGACCTCTAGTGTGGTACTGTGTCATCAAAATTGGTTTAGTAGCTGTGATGGCCGTAGGGCTGGCACCAGAATGGTGCTAACTGAATTAGGTACTAGGAGTTGGACACCTGGGGCTGTTGAGATACAGTGACGCAGCTACTTAGGAGCTCCCCAAAAAGGCAAATCAAAGGCTCACCTCGGTCTTCAGGTTTATGATGATTTATGTATCCTATAAATGGCGCGGCTGAGCGGTCGGGCCTGGACAGGGCTTCCTCGCCTTCTCGCTTCTCAAAGCTAGTCCAGTTGCTTCCTCCACATGCACACACTTTAACAGCACTTAAAAATGTTATTGTTTTCTTTATAATAAACTTAATTCGAGGGAAAATAACAACCAAAACAAACACTGGCGTGTATCGTGGTTGTTGCGGCCTTTTTTGTATATATTTGTCCTTTTTTATTGATTTATGTTTTTTATACTTTTTGAGTGGTGTGTGTTTTGTTTTTAGTTTGTCATGAAGATTGGATTGAGTAAAAGTTGGTGTTACCGATCTTGTACGCTCTCCTTCGAAAACATGCCCCTGAGAGGCTTCAGCAGAAATGGCGGTAGAAGGCGCCGCTAAAGCCTCGTCGTGTTGTCTCGATATCCCGGTTACCATGGCGGTGGAAGGCGCCGCCAGGATATCGAGTGGTGTGATGAGGTCTGCAACGGGTGCGACAACTTTTACTCAATCCAATCTTCATGACAAACTAAAAACAAAACACACACCACTCAAAAAGTATAAAAAACATAAATCAATAAAAAAGGACAAATATATACAAAAAAGGCCGCAACAGTGGTGTTCAACAAAACAACAAGCGCACGCCCGCGTCTCACGTTTTTCGTTCCCACTCAAGCGGGGTTCTCACAAGAACAATGATGTGTGCTCCCATTCGCCGGCGCTTGACAGCGCGCAAAGTTTGAAGCGAGTATTGAGCCAGATTCTTATTATGGAACCCCCAATAACTGCGTTTTTTCGGCCCAAACATCACCCCCGGCTTGAAAGGGTTTCTTTCAATAAATTAACTAATGATAGTTTTGTATCTAAATATGGACAACTCAGTCAATGAAATTTCTCAATACAGGAGGAAGTTCTAAGTACCAAGTATTGTATCAGCATAACATGAATAAATAAGATAACTAGTAGGAAATACAAAATAAATTAATATTATATTATAAGCTACTATTATTATTCAATCCAACAGTCTAACCTATCGATTGGGAGGGCAGTGGGCAAAGACGAGCCACTGCACGCTTCAGCATACCTCCCTTTGTTTTAACCAGAACAACGCGCGTACGACGATCCGAACCGGGATATGTTTCCTGAATAATGCCCAATGGCCAATGTAATGGGGAGGTGTTATTTTGTGTGATCAACACCACGGTACCCTTTTTTATTGGGTTCGAGTCTATCAGCCATTTTTCTCGAGTTTGAAGAGTGTTTAGGTATTCAGTACTCCACCTACTCCAGTAAGATTGCACAAACTTATCAATCAATAAGAATCGCAAACGAATTTTTTCAACATTATCCGTGACTGGAGCTGTTGGAAGAGCACCCAATGGTACGGTATGAAGGAAATGCGATGGGGTCAAGGCTACTGGTTCTGAAGGATCTGGACTTATTGCCTGCCCTAACGGCCTCGAATTTAGTACAGCTTCTATCTGAATTAACACCGTAAGAAGCTCCTCATAGGTAAGTATTTGAGCCCCGATTACACGAAATAGATGCGTTTTAAACGATTTTACTGTGGCTTCCCATCCGCCTCCAAAATGGGGTGCATTAGGCGGTATCATTTGCCACTGAATGCGTTTATTCGATAACTCAGTATACCACCGCTTCGTGTGTTCTTCCGACTGCAAAAAGGCATGAAGTTCACCTAGATAAGACCGAGCGCCAACGAAATTAGTGGCGTTATCCGAAAACAACCGATCCACATTTCCACGTCTTCCTAAAAACCTTTTCAACGCATTAAGAAATGCTTCTGTACTTAAATCCGGAACTAACTCTACATGTACAGTCCTAGTCGTAAGACTAATGAATACGCAGATGTAAGCCTTTTGGCTGTGTACACCTCGCTTGCGGGTCAGCGTAATGTTTATGGGCCCGCAGTAATCTATCCCAGTATGAGAAAAAGGTTTTGTAATCTGTAACCTACACTCCGGCAAGTCTGCCATGACAGGAGGGATGCAAGCTTTAGGCCTTATCCGGAAACACGGTGTACATAAATCAACACGGGACCGAACAATGTTCCTTCCAGCAAGAATCCAGAACCGTTGACGTATTAAGGACAAAAGCAAATGGGGACCCGCATGGCAGTTCTCGCGATGAACATGATCAATAATTGCATTGACAACATGATCTTTCTGTGGCAACAGCATCGGATGCTTATGATCAAAGGTAAGGGATGCATAATTTCCTAGCATGCCACCTACACGCAAGACTCCATCGACAATAAATGGTCGTAATTTCTGAATAGCCTTGGAACAAGACCTGCCAGTACGGATAGCACTCATTGCTTCAGTGAAATGTACAGTTTGCAGAGAACGAATGATTGACAATTTCGCTTGTGCCAGGTCTTGCGCCTGGTGGACGCCACGCGATATTAATTTTCTAGCAAATCTCAGGACATATACAGTAATTCGCAATAATCTGGACCATGACGATACTCGTTGTGACAACTTATATAGTATCGGCTTCTCTGCATCGACTACTACTAGCGCTACAGTTTTTGCTTCAGGTACAGGAGCATCTGTATCAACCCGGAAAGGTTGAATAGGCCATAGGGACAATTCTATCTTCAGCCAAGGTGGACCCTCAAACCACAACGAATGCTCGATAAGTTGATCTGGACTCAGACCTCTTGATAGACAGTCGCTTGGATTTATTTTTCCAGAAATATGATAGAAATGAGAGGCAGACAAATTTTCATGTATTTTTGCCACCCTATTTGCCACAAAAGTTTTCCATTTATGAGGGCTAGAATGAACCGAGTGTAATGTCACTGTGGAATCTGTAAACGCTAAAATACGGTCGATTTTACAGCGACTGGCATAGTTATCCAAGACCACTCTTACCAACTTGGACATCAGCAAAGCTGCACACAATTCGAGACGGGCCAAGGAGTCTTAAGGGGGGCGACACGTGACTTTGCACATAAAAAATTAACCTTAGCCCCATTGGGCGTTTGACAATGACTGTAAACGGCTGAACCATATGCCTGCTCGCTTGAATTGGAAAACGATACAAGAGTGACAATACTATCTCCGCCTACACCTATAATAGGTCGAGGTATGACCAAACGCGACAATAACTGCAATTGCGCTTTAAAGCGAGTCCATTTTTCAACTACATAGCAAGGAGGTGCTTCATCCCAATCTATTTTCATCTCCCACAGGTCCCGAATAAGCAGCTTCGCATACAAAATCACCGGCGCCACGAACCCTAAAATATCCCACAATCTAGCCACTACGGACAGTACATTCCGCTTTGTACAGTCTTAAGGACAGGAGGCAACGTCAAAGGAGAATTCGTCTGATTGTGGTTCCCATTTGACTCCTAATATTTTTAATCCATTATCATCAAAGCTGAGAATATGTGGATGTAGATGTGTTTCTGGTATCTGGGCGAGTAAGTCTGGTGAGTTACTCGACCAGTTCATTAAGTCAAAACCTCCAGCTTTAAACAGTCCTATCAGTTGAAGCACTGTCTCGGTGGCCCCAACCACCGATTCTTCACTATAGACAACATCATCCATGTACAGTCCGCTCTGAACTACCTGTGCCGCAAGTGAAAAAATATTTTGTTCCTGATTGCAAAGTTGTTCAATTGTCCTCAATGCTAAAAATGGACTAGCTGATAGACCAAAGCAGACCCGGTTAAATTGGAACATTTGTAAGTGATCGTTGGGATCAAAACGGTATAATACTCTCAAGTATTTGCGAATTTGTGGATGCAGCTTTATTTGCATGTACATTTGTTTAACATCAGCACAAAATGCCACTGCAAACAGGCGAAAGTTCAACAATATGGTAAAAATGTCACCCTGCAGGTTAGGGCCGGGATGAAGCATTTCATTCAATGAATGCTGCCTATCTGTACATGCACTTGCATCTAGCACTATTCTAAGCTTTGAAGTCACCTTGCTTTCCCTGAGGACATAATTGTGTGGGATTACGTAGCCTTCATCCTGACCAGGATCCTCGCTATTCATTACCGGAACCAAATATCCAACATTTAAATATTCTTTAATTACATCATCATAAGCCTTTCGCAATGGTGGAGATGCTTGTAGTCTACGTTCCAAAGCAAAGAAACGTTTCTGTGCGGTCTTCAATAAGTTGCCTAACTATGTTGGATTAGCCTTAAAAGGCAGCGCAACGGAATACCTACCCGAAGAATCTCGGGTTGTGGTGGTTTTATTAATGTCTTCACACTCTTGTTCCTCCTGACTATGACAAGCAGAAGTAGACGAAGGGACCTCCTCAAGCTGCCAAAACTTTGAAACTGTTTCTTGAATGTTTGGGTCCACAAAGGCACAGTACGTTGCAGTCATAGCTGATCTATCTTTCGTGAAAGCTGGAACATTTCCCATGATGACAAATCCAAGACAGGTCTGTATAGCATCTGGCATACCAGGTGGTCCATGAACTGTGCCAGGTAACAATAGCCGAGCAAACAGTTGTGCCCCAATCAGTAAATCTACCTCATCTGGAACCTGAAAGGTATCGTCTGCCAGCGGGACGCTAGACAGATACGACAACACTGACATGTCGACTCTAGAAGTTGGCAACTCATTGACGATACTATCTACCACTAACGGTTGAACGTGAAAAACTTCACCTTTGTCAAATCTTGAAGTGAACTCTAGATTTGTTATACCCTGTACATGATTGACACCACCTCCAAATCCTTGCACAGAAATAGGAAAGTCTGGCTGTTGCAATGTCAAAGACAATCGCTTACAGGAATTTGATGTGATGAAGTGATTCTGAGAACCACTATCGATTAGACAGCGTACCATATGTGACTTACCTTGCCGGTCCATTTCTTGCACCTTGGCCGTGGCAAGTAACACAGTAGAAGAATGTGCGCCACATGCAGAGTTGTGCGTCTTATCACTATGCAGCAAACACAATGCAACCCCTGACTGGGACACATCATCCTCTAATAACACGTTCTTTTCCAACAGCTCAGACTCAACAATATCCAAACGACCATCACTTGACACTGGTAATGATGTACTCGACCGCTCATTTGGAAAATGTAATAAAGTATGATGTGTTTTTGATTGACATGCACTACAACTATTCTTTGAATTGCACGCAGATGAACGATAGACTCAAACAATTCACGCAAGCATTGTGCTTCTTGGCTAAACCGTATCGTTCCCTTGAGGAAAGTCTCAGAAATTGTGTGCACTTTGACAAATAGTCGTGACTGGCAGTATTGCATAAAGGGCACACTGCACTATCAGCCGCAGTCACAAACCATTTATTATTCCTACCTGGAACGGGCACTGATTTAGAAGTCTTTGGCACTCGAGCATTATACGACCTAAACGCACTTTTCTCACTAGCACTGGACCCTGATCCCGTCCGTTCCAAAATCTTTGCTTGTTCTTTAATAAACTTCACAAAACTGCTATATGACGGAACTAGCTCACTACGCACTGAATTTTCAAATAAAAGCGCAGTTTCACTATCCACTTTCTTCAACGCGAAGTATAAATAAATAAAATCTAATTTACTTGCAATATCCAATTTTTCAAAAGCTGTAACCACTACTGAAAATTTATCAATAAAAGTATTCAAGCCGTCTGCAGAAGAAGCCTGCATTTTCTTCAAGTTAAATATCTCATCCAGGTAGGCTGTGGCTAAGGCACGCACATTCTGATATTTATCCATTAGAGTAGTATAAATCAAGTCATAGTTATCACCTGTAGGTATTAACCCCGCAATGGATTCTAATGCCTTACCTGACAACTGACCGCATAAATAGTACACTTTCTCTGCATTGGTTAACTGTATATTGTTGTGTATTGTATTATTATAACTCTCTATAAACATGGGCCATGCCTTTGGATCACTGTCAAATTTTGGCAGTTTGATTTGAGGAGATTTTTATATTTCTTGATTAACCATACATGAAGCGTTATTTTTAATTGCACTGACTTTACTTTGCACATGATTAAATAAAGTTTCAAAAGCGTCCCACCTCTTAAAACTAGGCTCATAGTTTGAGTTCTCTTCCATCTGTGCCATATTCCATTTTTCTAATCTTTCCATAAATTCCGAACGAAGTGTTGTTAAGTTTTAAGTCGATACTAAAAAGTTCGATTCTTCCGATTCCGTATTAATATTTAAGGATAAGTCATACATGCCTTGAACTTGTGCGAAGTACGATTTGATAACCGACTCACAGTATTTAATTCTCATAGTTAACTTCCTTAGTTCTGCTGTCATGTTTACTGTTAAATAGAATTATTCTTTGTTTGAAGTTTGACAGCTAAAACAACGAAATTACAGAATACTTAAACGCAATGTCCGATTACAAATGTACGGACGATTGCTCCACTTGAATGAACTAAACTTTTGATACAACTTTCAAGCAAAACTCCGGCAGAGGGCGCGGGAGTTGAACCAAACAAAATACGTCACAACCGGCATCCGAAAAAACACAACGAACGAACTCATAGGTGGACAGATTCTGTAACGCTGCACCTACCTACCTACAGACCTACCATATTTCTTTAATTATTTTTTTAAAACTTATTTCTAATTGTATGTATTGCAATAGTAAATAAGTAATTTGTAGGTATTATACTTACAAGTTATTATCAGGAACAATGGGCATACTTTTGTCTACGATTAGTTTAAACAAAATATCTACTGTGAATAGTATTATTGTAGCGATATAGAAGTATTATTTGAGTTGAAATGAAAATTAGAAATAGAAATGATTGGTTTAGAAATACGTAGTCCAATACAACTTACCCCCGAACCAAGTCCCCAATAAAGTATCCGATGGCCTACGAAATGATTTAGTTCTCACGTTTGTTCCAATACCTACCAAACGGTTGGATTGGAAATAATAATATGAACTAAGTTGAACAATACATTCGATAGGTACTAATTAGATTATGTTAAAATAGATAAATACTTGGTAACTTGCATAAAATGATTTGATGTGGACTGTATCTAATGCCACGCGCGCACGCGCATGTATGCGCTCCGTACTGCGCAATGTTAGATATAGCGCCACCCGATGATCATGTACTTATTAAAGATTAAGTTATGTATTATTGAGATCCGGCTACGAAGTGACCAAAATATGATGGCCGTAGGGCCGGCACCAGTATGGTGCTAACTGAATTAGGTACTAGGAGTTGGACACCTGGAGCTGTTGAGACACAGTGACGCAGCTACTTAGGAGCTCCCCGAAAAGGAAAATCAAAGGCTCACCTCGGTCTTCAGGTTTATGATGATTTATCTATCCTATAAATGGCGCGGCTGAGCGGTCGGGCCCGGCCAGGGCTCCCTCGCCTTCTCGCTTCTCAAAGCTAGTCCAGTTGCTTCCTCCACATGCACATACTTTAACAACACTTAAAAATGTTATTGTTTTCTTTATAATAAACTTAATTCGAGGGAAAATAACAACCAAAACAAACACTGGCGTGTATCGTGGTGTTCAACAAAACAACAAGCTCACGCCCGCGTCTCACGTTTTTCGTTCCCACTCAAGCGGGGTTCTCACAAGAACAATGATGTGTGCTTCCATTCGCCGGCGCTTGACAGCGCGCGAAGTTTGAAGCGAGTATTGAGCCAGACTCTTACCTTATTATGGAACCCCCAATAACTGCGTTTTTTCGGCCCAAACAGTAGCTTTAAACAAGCTTTAATTAATTTCACTGTGTTATAATGTTTAGGACTGGATTGCAAGTCAATTTTGAACAATTTAAGGACGTCCAATGATGCTGAAGTTTTGGACATGGGTGTAGTTCTGATGACAATTAAAAACTATAGACTACTAATGACTATATACCCCTTTGTGTTTGGGCTCATTTGGTTTGTCTTGGTGAGTTCTCTTGTTTTATGTGGTATCCAAGGTCTGATGATGGAGTCGGAAGGAATTCGCAGGAAATCAACAACAAAATGATAGAACCCCCTTCGTGTTTGGGCTCATTTGGTTTGTCTTGATGAAATCTCTGGTGTTATGTGGTATTCAGGGTCTGATGATGGAGCCGGAAGGTAGTCACAGGAAGTAAACACCAAAATGATGGAACCTTTTCGAGTTTGTGCTTATTTGGTTTGTCTTGGTGAGTTCTCTGGTTTTATGTGGTATCCAGGGTTGTTGGAAATGGAAGGTAGTCACAGGAACACAACAACAAAATGATGGAACCTCTTCGAGTTTGGGCTCATTTGGTTTGTCTTGATGAGTTCTCTGGTTTTATGTGGTTTTCAAGGTCTGATGATGGAGCCGGGAGGTAGTTACAGGAACGCAACAACAAAATGATGGAAAATGGTCAAAACTAATTTGCCTACTTTTTTCTTTGGCATATATTCTTTCCGATGGTTGCTTATGCCACAAAATTAAATCGACTTCAGAATAAAAATGTTTTTTGTAAACAACCACTAAAAAGAATGAAATAATTACAATTGAGCCAGAACAGTATCACTTTTTCGAAATTACCAACGTAATAACAATGCATACATACAACATAAAATAAGAAAGAGTTTTTTGAAGGCGGTGCCGAACCCAGGCATCATTTGAATCTAATATCTTTACAAAATTAATGCATACCTATCTACGTACGAAGTAATATGCAGTTGTCTATGACGCACCCTCATAAAAAATACGAAACGCTGAAGAGACAAAACAAGAGACTCACACGAGCAGATTTTGACTTTCACACGCTCACAAACCGATTGACACGAATACAGCAATCTTAGTAAATAATAAAGTTTTTGTAGATAAGTACTTTAAAAGCTTATTATTTTATATAGCACATCAAGCCGTTTAAGATATTGTCTTTTTGAATAAGCTCAACCATATTAATAATTATGGCTCGGCTTGGCCATAATTATTAATATGGTTGAATAATTATAGCTAATCGGAAATTGATCGAAATTGGAGTTGCAAGATTCCACCCGGACTTAATAAAAACGTGGTATTAAATAGCTCGCCATCGGTCTCGTTTAAAATTTTCGCTTGTCGTGCTAACACTTTAACAATGAACAGACGAACGATTTGCGTAAACAACAAATTAATAGTTAATATGGATTTTAAAATTATAATGAAGCTTCTTTGTCAGTTTTTTTTTCTTTTTCGGGACCAAATACGAATTATTTGGCTCGAGTTGCATGCACTATTGAATACTAGTTTACTAGTTTACGAGATATAACAGACCAAGATATCACATTTTATGCCCTCGGCAACTGTGAATAAATTTCATAGCGAGAGACATAATCCAACCGTAAAAACAAGTTTGTTGTCGTGTAACGTAAAATCCATAGGACAGATTATAATCCGGTTTTCACAGTAGAGTAGCTTAGGTTCCTGGTGGTCGTCAGGGTTATCTATATATACGCATAAAATATATTGTCATAATTTAGTGTTGCATAATTGTACTTATCCTAATAATGGGCAAGCATAATCATAATTACGCATAAATGTTTACGCATAATCGTGCTTACCATATTTAAAATTAGCATAACGATAAATATGCATATTGTTTAGTAGCATATAAATTTCACCGTGAGTGTAATAACTTGAAACTATATTATTTCGTCCTATCAAAAACAAACATGTTCGCGGCTTACGGGTCGCCCAAGGGCCACCCCGCCGCACCTTAACCTACTGTCACAGTAAAGTATCTAGATTATATTTTATACGACTCCATTATAGTCCAAAATAATAAATAAAAAAAAAAATAAGTGAAAAATAGTAAAAGTAAATAAGTATTAAAAAAGTTATGCGAAACAAAAGGATACCGGTCGTCAGACATGCATAAACCTGGCTACGGAACCCTAAGGGTTTGTAGCCAGGTCCAAGCGTGCATAAGGTTCTGTAGCGAGGTCTAGGGGTGCAGGACAGGCTTAGACCTGGCTAACTAGGGTGCATAAGGTTATGTAGCAAGGTCACGGTGTGCATAAGGTTCTGCAGCCAGATCATGGTGTGTATAAGGTTCTGTAGCCAGGTCTAGGCGTTCATAAGATTCTGTAGCCAGGTTTATGCGTGCATAAGGTTTAGTAGCCTAGTCTACGCGTGCATAAGGTTTTCTAGTCAGGTCTATGCGTGCATAAGGTTATGTAGCCAGAACTAAGCGTGTCTTACACGCACTTGGCTGTTTTTTAGGGTTACGCATAGTGAAAGGAAAATTTAAACCTTATAAAATCACTGCGTGTCCATTTGTCCGTCTATCCATCTGTCAGTCTGTCTGTAGCTGTAAAGTCAAAGTCAGAGTATTTTATTGTAAAGGCAAAAATAATACCACTTTTACCAGTCAAAATTAACATCTCAACAATAAGGAGAAATACATAAAATATTATGAACAGATCAAATCAATAAAAATATAGGTAATCTAAGTATGCTTCGAGTTTGAAAAGAAAATTTCCCTTTCATGTGCCAACAGAGTTAAATCTCACACTGTATTTCTCAAAAACTACGAGAAGTAACTAGATACTTTAAACTTGAAATAGAGATAAAATATATTGAGCGTCCCAATTCTCAAGATTCATATTCATAGGCAAACATTGGTGGAGGTTTATAAAGTAATTAACTAGTTTTTTGTAGCATATTCTTGCAAGGTTTTTTTCCTTCATTTGAAGTTTCGAACAATAAAGTGCAAAAATATCTATAATCAATCTCAGTTTGAGTTAAATTATTAATTAACTACCCTCTCTATAATCATGTCCGATTAATCCGAGAAAAAAGTAAAAAATCCTATGTCTCCTGATACACACTATTTTCTTGGATAACATTAAGATCAGTTCAGCCGTTTATTCGTGACAAGGTAACAAACAAGAGAGGTATTATAATTCCTTTCACAGTTTGAAATGTGATGTGATACTACCCTCTTTCTAGCTTCCAGCAAAAATATAACAGCGTCTTTAATAACTAGGTACATATAGGTACTAGGTGTATAGGGATCTCTGAAAAATCAATATGCATAAAAATGAAATGCTGTTCGTTGGTAATCGCATAACTTGAGAACGGCCGATGGACCGATTTGGCTGATGCCTGACAGTCGTGCTTATCTCCTTTAGCGGGCCTCATGGCACGTCACGGGTAACAAAAAAGTTTCAATCGGTGGGTATTCGTCACATTGGTTCGTTATAATGTTATGGTCTATGTATGATATTCGTACTTTTTATCATCATAATCGTCATCAACGCGGTTGCAACAGCGGAAAAGGGTTGGGGAGGGAGGCGATCGGGGAGGTGGTTGGGGGTTGTTGATAATAGCTTTAGAGGGGAGTGTGGTTATAGAGTTTGGGAGGGGAACAAAATAAGCAGCAGACGAAGCCGCGGGGCGCAGCTGGTTATTATATATTTTTATACTAACTTTATCTGTAACATCAAAATGCACTTTGAAACTGTTATAACTATTCTTCAGAGCCCGTAAGCGAGCTTTTGCATGAAATTATTTTATAATAATGCAACTCTGAGTGAACTCTTGTGTACAACTGATGCAACGAGCAATAATTATGGCGTCGTCAGATAGAAATTATGATTTGTTAGTTGTAGCTAGCTCATGACTTGCCAGGAAGCTTATACGGACTTTCTTTTCTCTTTGCAGTTTAACAAGACTATGTTTTTAATGTTTGAATGGAAAATAAACACACAAGCCTGACTTTACATTCTAGCTTTGAGTTTATTTTTTGTGTGTAATGTTTGTAATATTTTTATAATACATAAGTATTTAAAAAAAACTACATCATACTTTGTTCCTATCTGTTTTAAACATGCTGCGCCCCGCGGTGTCTCCCACGGTGAAGCTGATGATGTTGAAAAGTATCCTATGTGTTATATATATATATCAATTTAATATATCTATCTATATATATATATATATATATATATAGATAGATAACAATTTATTGCACCAAAAGAAGACTTAACAAATAAAAAATAAACTTAAAACATAATACAATCGGCGGCCTTATCATACACAAACTATCACTTTCAATATTAGTATGATTATGTTTTTGAGATGGTCTTCTTCGAGTTACACTAATTTTTAGAATACTCTTAATAATAGATATACTCTTAATTTCTGTGACGATCGTCTTACATGGAACGGGACAGATTCAGCTCTTTCTACTTTTAAGATTTTTCTTTTAATTCATACTTACCCGACTACGGTACTTTAATGTACGGAACAGGAGGGTAATGAGAGTATTTTATTTATGTACTAGCTGTGCCCGTGGCATTGCTGTCATGCATAGTCATTTCTCTGGGATAAAAGTATCCTATTTGGTCATTTACATGTAATTCCAAGACCCAAAGTAACTATAAGGTACAATATACCAAATTTCGTTCTGACGCCAATTTTTTTTTTTATCTATTCCTGGGCTTCTACTGATTGGATTGGCATACCAAGTACACCAGTGTTTAAGTCAAGCCATAAACTATCCATCAGCCAAAACCACATTGCAATCGTTTCAGTAGATTTTACGTTATGCACGAACAGGCAGACAGACAACATTTAAAAACATGATTTAAATTCTTGTTCAGTAGCTTATTTTAAATTGTCCATTTTTTTAGATGTTCGTCTTTTCCCTCCAGTGCCTAATACTTAACCTATTTCAACGGGATCATTAATAACAGTTTATTTTAACTTTTTGCCCCGCAAACGAATTAATTTGGTCGTAAAGTTTTCGTCGTGAGCTTGGTCTTTTTTTAAGGCAGCTTAAACAATTTTATATTTTTGAAATGGTATTTTAAAGATCTTCAATTAAATATTTTGTCGGTTGGATTTGGTAATTTTTTGTTCCTTCGGAAGTACAATATGGCAGCTGTAAGCCACGTATTAGTTTTCTTGATACTTGATATTATATAACCTAAGTCACTCTCGTGATTATGAAGAATCAATGATACCTCATTTATCTAAATCCATCAAACCGTGTAAGACGTGCCAAAAGAACATACCACACATACCCATAACCATACATACATAAAGCCCAAAAAATAACCTTCCGCAGCCGGGAAAAAGTAAAAATAATCAAATTCCGGTCATGATAGGTATCAGATTCAAGACTTTTCAAAAATATTTCGACAACTTGTGGCAATAAAGTGTGTTGTAGAACAATATATACATTTCAACAAGTTTGTTTTTAGCTTACATACTTTATCCAACACAACATTAAGTATGTACTTAAATATTCCTTCTCTTAAGACATCAAACGAACTCATTTAAACCAGGGACCAGCAAATAGACAAACATAAAACACAGAACCTGCAAAATTTCAAAGAAGCGACCGAAGTTCTCGACAACTTTGTTTCAAACATACGTTCAGCGCAATTTACGGAGTACTATTATTTATTCTGTGACATTTTCTACATTTTAATGGTGCAGGTGGAGTCTACACCGTCACACAAACGAATGAAGCAGCAAATTGCGGCTGCCTATGTGTGCGTGATTGGATAATTTGTGGTTGATACACAATTTCATCACAATAGACTGCATTGTTTTTGATTTTCCATGAGAACTTGACACAATTAATACGACTAACAAGACGGACCGCCACATCGCAGCAAGATCTCAATCTTGCTGCGATGAGACGGCCTATCGGTGTAACATGGTGTAAGTGTGTGCGTGAGGCTTGTGCGTACGAGCGGATTGGCATATCTTGGGTGCTTTACTTTCAATTTAGCTGTGTGGAATCCGTCTTTTTTTAATCTGTCCAGTAACAATGTCAAACTCTACTCCTTAGGGAGAGGTCAGTGCTGGAAACGTTAAACATTCTTGAAGTGCAATATTGCGCTCTCCCGGGAATCACTAGCATGATATCGCCCTTAATGGCGTCGTTTGGTGCAACGTAATGTATACTCATTTGAAAATGAGAAGAGGCATGAACTAGATGCAAAGCGTGACCAACTGAAGATGAGACCATCTTCAAACATATATATTATAATTACGTCAACGGTGCCCTAACGTTAACGTAACGTTAGTGTGCACAATGTGCACACTTTTTTACCGCAAAGATATGGTATAAGAATAAAAATTAAGAACTAAATATATAATTAATAATAAAATTAATACATATTTTTTATTTATTTTTTTATTTTTTTTTATTTTAATTATTATTAGTTTTTTTTTTGTGCAATTTAAGAGCTAAACACCCAAACTCATAATCGATGAAAGCATAAGTAAAGTCGCCGTAGCCGCAAACGGCATATATGATTATTATTATTATACAAGCTTTCGCCTGCGTCTTCATCTGCGCGGGCTACAGTTTATCGCCAAAAAAGCATAATTTGTTCTTCAAGGACATTAAAAACCAATTCAAAAGTATCCAACCATTATAAAAATGTTGCTCTTGATGCTTTTTGATAGACTTGTTATTATTTCGATTTTGTGGCTACCGTTCCTTATAGTGTGTAATCGTCATTTTCCAGATTTCCCGTGAAAACTTGCCATTTTCCAGGATGTATTCTATGTTGGTCTCAATATTGATTGTACATTACCTATTTACAAAGTTCCAAAAAATCCAATCAGCCGTTTTGGCATGAAAGCTCCTCAAACAAGCAATGTTTCACTTTTATTAATTGGTGAGGATAATAGCTGCTTCAGCTGTATTTATCCGAATTCAATTTGGAAGCATTTCTCAATTCGATATTATTTTTTATGTGTATATTTTCACTCAATAAAACACAAGGGAATTTTTGAATGCAGTAGTTATGTTTCCAGAAAGAATGAAAAAAATATCAGAGACCAAAAGTAATTAAAAATACGGTTGAATTTTGGTACAGTCTGTTAATATTGGCAATTTCCAACAACAACTTGCATGTGAAAGCTGCTGGCTTAAATCCATACCAATATATAAAAGTGTGTGTTTGTTATTTTTTGTTTTGGGAGCTTTAACGCGATAACGGCTGAACGGATTTTGAGAATTTGGAATAGAGATAGTTTATACCCTGTAATAAAACAGAGTACTTTTTATCCCGGAAAATTTTAAGTTTCCACGGAAAAACGGGAAAATTTTGATTACTCGCTGTAAGAAACAGTTGCCATAGAAACGAAATAAGAAGTCTCAAAAATCATCAAAAGCTGTTAGTATTCTACTTTTTTAACTATCCTAGAAGAACAGGGATGCTTTTTGCTTTTTTTCACGATAAACTGTAGTCCGCGCGGACGAAGTCGCGGGCAGGAAAGCTAGTATGATATAAAAACACAAAAAAAATAGAGCCATTGCAAAATATTTCAGGCATTAGCTAGTTAAATACATAAATAATATAATTTAATAAATATATTAACATCAAGAATGTTAATATATTTATGATTAACATAGGAATATTCTTAAATAATGTGTAAATAATAGATTTCAGCTCTTCGACAGGTAGTGCTTCTTCAATAAATGTTTGGAGATCGCTATCGATCCGAAAATAACTATACTAGACACTAGCACTTATATTAAACGTATTCATCTCTACTTCATTAGTTTTTAAACGAACTTTTAAAGTCCAATTAAACTTCGCCACAACCACAGTACATAATTATATAGTCCTACGGACAGTAGTGTATCGAGGAGTAAACAGTTGACTTGACACTTGCGGTGCGGGGGCCGGGAGGCAGGGGTCTCAGCGTGGTTTTGAAAAGAACGCTACGAGCAGTATATACTCGCGTCTACGGCTACGAGCGAGTTCCGCGCTTGAAGTATCTTCACGTAAAAATGCGAGAGGATATGCTATGCAAGGTGCTATGCAAGAAGGACGCCAGTACGGCAAATAGATTGGACCAAAAATTATAACCTATTATTTATTCTGTGGTATAACCTATTAGCAATAGTTTTAGGTATATCTATCTATACTTCTAATAAAGCAAAATATACAAAAAAGTCTGTAAAAAGAAGATTATTTAAAAAAAATGTCTAGTTTATTAAAATATGCTATTGAACAAGAATATAACATTTTAAAAAACGTGTCTGTCTGTTTGTCTGTATGTTTGTTTATTTGTTTGTTCGAGCATCATGTAAAAATTACTGGACCGATTGCGATACTGTTAGCTTACGATTTGACTTAAAAACTGGTGTACTTGGTATCTCAATCCGATGAGTAGAAGCCGAGCAATCGATAAAAACTGTTGAAGTAATTTTGGTCAAATGTTGGTATAATGATATTTTTGGTCTTGGAATAATACATATAGTACTTTTAACCTAGAGAAATGACCACGCGAGCGATGCCGCGGGTACAGCTATATACATTATTTATACATATACATATATACCTATATATATTATATATACATATCAGGATTGGACTCCTGCGTAAAGTCTTCTTGACCCAGCTTTGGGCTTGGGATCCGAAAAAAAATGAACTTCATGTTTCTGTCAAACCTTCGACAACGCATCCACAACGTTAAACCGCTCAGTGCCGCCGCTATAAAAAAACCAACCTTGTGAAAGCGCTCCGACCACTTGACCATGACATCACGGCAAGACGGCAAAATGGCGCAAAAATATTGTTGCCGAGTAAAACTTATTTTCCGTTCCTTCCTCAACGGTTTGGCGGATCAAATACAAAACTCGGCCGGTGATTGGCTGAATATATGTAGCCACTGACAAACCGAACCAAAGTTTTATGAAATTATCACTATAGTGCCAAAGGGGATTCAGCGGTAAAATAACAAACATTTGGGAATATTTTCGTATCTTTCTACTTCTGCCGTCAAAGTCGGTTTTTTTTCTTCGGTCGTGCACAGCGCGCCTCTTGGCATATCACCACCTATCCTGCCCTGACAAAATAGCCCTTACATATTGCTGTGTGTCTGGATGTTTGAATGACTCTAAAAACTTACTAAAAATATCGGTATTTTTACTTCTATCTGACACTGAAAGGAATAAACTCAATCTAGGTATCGAGTAGTTACATTATCCTGCGCGCACAGAAAATGTCTGGGGAAAAAGTAGCTAATTTATTCCAGGAGCAAAAGTAAGATAAAGTACAATTTACCAAATTTCGTTAAGCCGAGGACCATACACGACGACACACACGCGTAACACGTTAACACGACGTGTTATTCGAGGACCAAAAGTAGGTACCTATAAAATATCAAATTTCTTTCAGTCGTCGGACAGTATTTTATCAACTGGTCGGCTTGTAAAATACACCAATCTTTTAGTAGAACCCTAAGCTACTTATCAGTGAAAACCGCATCGCCCTCCTGTTTTGTAGACGGGTAAAAACCTTTCTTTAGCAACCCTCGGTCTCAATTTACATTAGACATCAAACTCGAAAACAATGCTTCGATACACTATACACTGTCCGTCAGGACTATATAATTATGTACTGTGCCACAGCGTAGAAATAACTCGAATAACTTCAGGAGACACATTACATATTCTCGCGTATTTTGACACCATACTTTATTTTATACGTACGCTTCAACTATAAACTTGGGTCTCGAGATAAATCTTCCACTGTTAGGGAGCGTTTACACAGCGGCAAATAATCACACTGCACGCGTATGGGCCGTACCCTAGTGCCATTAAATGTTATAAAAGTTTTAGTTCTCATAAACCGGTCACACAATTCATTTTAATTCAATACATTTATTCGCAACATAATTGATACAAATAGCTCTTATTTAGTCACTTTTATTTCTTTTGATAAGCCGAAATCGACCGATAAATTAATGTACAAAAAAGTTATACTTAGCCCGTCAATTGTCCAGGGCGCTTATTCACTATGCCGCATAAAATTTCTTGCCGAAAACGTGTGACGTCAGTACGGCAACTGCCGTACAATTCTACGAAGATATCTTAACGCGGCGCGTTACTTGCGTTAATGGTCATAGCGAATAAGGGCTAGCTATTTTTACCGAAAAAGTGCCCCGTCTGTCCAGTGAATTTTGTAATTTTTTAGGTTTGCAAGTAGCCTCAGATATAGAATTATTACGTGAAGCTCCTCTATGTCAGTTTTATAACACATACACCGTTAACTTTGTATTGAAATTACCTGTCTTATGATATGCAAATAATATTATACAAACATGTATATCAAATAGGCAAAATAAGAACATTGTTATAGGACAAAACTTAAAATCTTATGAACAAGGAGTAAAACATATAATATTAGAAATAAACCAAATCAATAAAATAACGTTATTGCTTTATGTTTGAAAAGAAAATTTCTTCTTCATTTACATTATCATTTTTTTTACGAACAAAGGAGATAATCTACATCTACACTATCGTCCAAGAATATTATATATATAATATTCTTGCTACGAGTATCTTCACTTCTACACTAATATTATTTTGTGGAAAGATTTGTTTTTTTGTGTTTGTATATTTGTATGTTTGTTTATAATGGATAGACTCAAAAAATACTGAACAGATTTTTAAAATTATATCACCTCTATAAAGCTACATTACGAGCGAGTAACATGGGCAGTCAAATATAAAAAATTAGATATGTCTACGAAAGGCTCATTACTAACGGACCACTCAAAACATCCACATGGGTGATCAGTTACGATTTTTTTTCTCATCAGACCACCAGCATAATTCAGTATTATTCGCTATAGGGAACAAAATGACATGTTGCCGTGGAAACGAAATAATAACAAGTCTGTCAAAAAGAACCACGAGCGTTGCTGCCAAAGATAGGTTTAACGCTTACTAGGTTTTTTATAGATTTTACGACGTTTATAAAACTGCTAAAAGTAAGAAGGTGTGAGCGTTATCAGTGCAAAGTTAAGGCGACTCGTTTTAACAATAAAATGAACAGTGATATGATTTGTAAATAAGCGCTATCAGTGCGAAGTTGAGGTGACTCGTTTTAACAATAAAATGAACAGTGATATGATTTGTAAATATGTAAAAAAAAAACTTGTCGAGTAATTTAAGTAATAATTAGGTTTAGGTATTTCTCAATTTGTAGGGAACTTTGTTAAAATCCTACATTCCAGATATGCTACAAAATCCCAGATATAATATATTAGCAAATGACTGAAATATCTTAAAGCCGTACGACAAAATATCAAGCATGCCAGCCTCTTTATACCAAGTAAGAAGCACTCAACATTATTGCGTAGCGAGGTTTGCATAATATATACATTCAGCTCAGTATGTACCTATATACATAGTGTATTCAACCAGTATTGTGGTATCTAAGATTTTGAAAAGATCTCGGAGGTGTGGTTTAAATAGAGAAGAATATCCGGATGTGTAACCGAGATCCATACCAATATATAAAAGTGAAACATTGTCTGTTTGTTTGTTTGTTTGTTTGTTTGGGAAGCTTTCACGCAATAATCGCTGGACGGATTTTGATGATATTTAGAATGGAGATAGCTTATACCCTAGAATCAAATATAGCATACTTTTTATCCCGGAAAAAAAACTGCTACTTACATCTCAATAATTGAGTGATTACGTACACACTATCAGTCGGATCCGAGTCGGGTCGAGGAGACCCTCGTGAGTTTTACCACGTCTGTCAAACGGATGTAATGCAGATTGTCCGAAAAACTTTAATGAGGATTTACTTACAACATTTGAAGACATATTTATCTATACATAGCTATTAGTAATGTATCTCGTTACGAAAAAACTATGACTAGATAAGAATAAGTGCAGAGCCGTGCGAGATTTAGAAATTTAAAGTTTAAGGTGAAATTGAAGAATAAGTAAATTTGTTTATTCACAATATAATTATATCTTTAGTACCTTTATGCTAAAACTAGCTGATGCCCAGGGTTTTGCACACGTGGTCATTTCTGTAGGTTAAAAGTACTCTATGTGCTATTCCAGGACCTAAAATATAAATATACCAACATTTGATCAAAATTCCTTCAGCCGGCAACAATATTTTTATTGATTGCTTGGCTTGTGCTCATCGGTTTGAGATACCAAGTACGTTTAAATCCAACTCTAAGCTATCCACCTGTGAAAACCGCATCGCAATCGGTTTAGTAGTTTTTACGTGATGCGTGAACAAACATACAAACAAACAAACAGACAAACAGGCAGACACGATTTTTAATAATGTTCTATTCTTGTTCTGTAGCTTATATTTAGTACCATAGACCATTTTTTTAAATATTATCTTCTTTGTACAGACTATTTCGTTCAAATTAATTTATTATAAGTATATAGATAGATAGATAGATTATGTGGGGTCGGTACAACATGTACTTTTATTCCATATCTCCCTGTCAGCCGTCATCTCAGTATTAATTCCCTTTAAAAATACAGCATTAAAATAGGTTAGGTAATTCGATTGGCAGCTACGATCATCACCCTGCTCGAAAAAAGTGTACGGGCTTAAATTATAGGCTAAAACAGAAAGTGCCATCCAGCGAGTACAAAATGCATGCACTCGGTTCTGTTTTAGGATACCAAGGCGAGCACATGTTACGTTAAAAATGGCATACTTAACATGAAATTAAGAAGAGAGCTTCATTTGGCATGCACTACACAAAAGATTATTTGGAGTGGAAATCCAGAATATCTTTTCGAAAAAGTTACAATGATCAAAGACATTCACCAATTAAATACTCGCTCTAAATTCCAAAACAAACAAGCCATCCCCAAACATAATTCAAAGGTTGTTTCAAATATAAAACGTCGAAGATCTGGAATAACCTACCGCCACCTTTAAGGAATAAATAAGTATCGGTTAAAAAGTTATTCAAATTGAACCTTCTTGAACAACAAACACATAATTTTGAAGCAACGTTTAAGACTTAACGCTGAACGCTATCATCATGCACTCGTACACTTTCACACCACACACACACACACACACACACATACACAAACCCTCACGCACACTCACTCACACTTTACTTATTAATTTCTATAATTGTTATGCTGAGGCTAATCTACATTTAGTAGGTACCTACTTTTCCAAACTAATTTTAAGTTTTTAATCGTATTTTTTTATGCAATTTTGTTATATGACTTTACTGTGTTTTTGTGCTAGGCTGTTAAGGTATGAATCTATTTAAGTTTTTTTTTTGCTTATTAGCCCGAGCACTTGGGTAGATTGAAAATCAGCGCTGCTAACACATGAAAATGTGATCGCAGCACGAGCTGAATCTACCCCTTTTGCCGTATATTTAGTTAATTTATATTGTTATGTATTAAGATAGTTTGTTTTATTATGACTGTGTTGTATATCGGCAATAAATATTTATCATTTCATCTTTTTTTCTAAGAACTATCCCGATCACATCAGCATTCAAACAGAAGAAACGCAACAAAATCGGTTTATTTCTTTGGGAGTTACTATGCCATAGACATAACCAAACCAAGGATATATAATATATACACACCCTAAACTTATATCACCCTTTTCGAGTCGGGGGTTAAAAAGAGATGGGCTTTTATTTCCATCAGCGCATAACTGTGACGCCAGGCTTCAAACTCGAAGATTACGATGCCAATAGCCAACATGTTGGCATATTGTCTACCAGGGCTCTGGTATTTGTAAATTCAGGCTTTTATTCATATTAGCGTAACACTGAATAAAGGTTGTAATATGTCAGGCTGATAAGAGGTTGTAAGGCAGACTTCAAACTCGAGGATTACTATGCAAATAGTCAATACGTTGGTTTACAGTCAACTACGGTTTGGCTTGTTTTGAATTAATTTCCAACAGAATTTACAACATGTTATTCCCGTCCAAAAACAAGCTACAAAACATGTACCTTGAATAAATCATTTATTCACTCATTCCCGTTGCGAACAATTACCGGCCACTGAAATTCATTAGTAGATTGAAGATCACACATAAATATTTAGGGACGGCTCTAATACATTAGGCGGCAGACAGGAGTGAATTATGTATACGGGTTTGGTACAAGGAGACAGAGGTATATTTAGAGCGTAAGTCACATGAGACCTCAAGCCAAACGCAGTGCACGACAGCGGTATACGCACAGTACACGCTAAGTAAATCACATGGGGCTTGCAGCTGAATGCGGTGCCCAACAGCGGTACACCCACAATACACGCTACGTAACTCACATGGGATCGCCAGCTAAACGCGGTGCACGACAACGGTACAAACAAAGTACACGCTACGTAACTCACATGGGCCCACCATCCGAACGCGGTGCACGACAGCGGCATACACACAGTACACGATACGTAACTCACATGGGACCGCCAGCTGAATGCAGTGCGCAACAGCGGTACACACAGTACACGCTACGTAACTCACATGGGACCGGCAGCCAAACGCGGTGCACGACAGCGATACATGCACAGTACACGCTAAACTTTAAGTAGGTGAAGTATGTAAATAAACAGATATACCTTTTATTGAACACCACAGTAGCAAGAAAAAAAACTGTCTTAAGAGTACATGACACAGTGGGCAATCTTATCGCTCTCTTCTAGACAACCATTTACGAAATATCTATTTATAATTACGTCTAATTGTTTTTTTGATGCGAATAACTGAAGAAAAACTTATTTTAATATTTCCATTCATATGGCCACGATAAAATTATCTTTGACCCAACTGAGGAAAAGGTTATGTGTTTGGGTTGTATGTATGTATGTTTGTTTGTTTGTATGTTTGTAAGTTTCTTAGGAGCATCCTACAGCCTAAACGGCTTGATGGATATTGATATAAGAGGTACCTAGCTTTCCCGCCTGCGACTTCGTCCGCGCGGACTACTGTATATTGCGATAAAAAGCATCCTATGTTCTTCTGATATTAAAAACTAATGCAAAAGTAGGTAAAGCACCAATGCTCTTTAAGTTTTTGTCCGACTTGTTATTTCGTTCCCTTACATCGAGTGATCAACATTTTCCAGTTTTCCCGTGAAAAATTACAATTATCCGGGATAAAAAGCCTTATGTTTTATTCTAGGGTATAGGCATAAGCTATCTCCATTCCAAATTTCATCAAAATCCGTTTAGCCGTTTTTGTGTAAAAGCTCTCCAAACAAACAAACAGACAACGTTTTACTTTAATGTATTAGTATCTATCATTGGATTCGTATTGATCACGAGAATGCTATGAAGTGTCAAGAAAACTAATATGGCGGCATACAGCTGCCATATTGTATTTCCGACTGAACAAAAAAAGGCTTGACAAACTCTGACATCAGAGGCCAGCACTACGTCATACGACTAACAAACAAACACGAGAGCTTTTTTATTCAACTGATTGATGAGACTTGTCACATGTATTGTCTTTTATTCAATTAAATAAAAACTCGTCGCAGTTTAAGTCTTGCCTTACGTTTAATACTTATACCACCCTTTTCTACGACTGACTTTTACATACGATGAATAATGTACGGCGTTATTTGTCGGTAAATAAAACCAGCCGAGGTAATTGTGATTGAGTGGCGGCTGCGAGGAACTCACTCTTTTGACTCTAAGAAACAGAGTAAAGGAATTACAGAGCCGAGTTTCACGTGTACAATGCGACGTGTACAACAGCGATCTTCGCGACATCTCTCAAGTTGATGGCAATAGCAGTTGGGCAAGCCACAAAGCACGCAGAGCCGAAAACCTTTGGAGAAGAAAGATTTTCGTGGTAACGAGGGTCTGGAAGAAGGATCGTAGTCAGTCCACATCGAAGGGGTAGGCCTTCGATGTGGACTGACGACTTGGAGGGCAATATGAGGAGCCGCTGGTTGCAAACAGCGGGCAACTAATCTGTGTGGCATTCTTTGGAGGAGGCCAATGTGCAGCAGAGGATCTCCTTCCTAGCGATGAGATCGAAAAAAAAACGCACTTTAATAACTTACTGCTTGCCTGTCACATTACAGCGTTTGCATTGGTTTCGTCATTTAGTACGTAATATATATTGGGGAGATGTCAGCGTGACGTCTCGCCGAGTGCGGTGTGCGCTCATTTGCAGCACTAAATATAGTATTTAAATTCTCTTTTACACTAGAAATCTCCCTTTTTCTCCCTCTGTCTCTAGCTCCCATGACACATCAATAAAAACAAATACTCAGGATAATTCATACAATTAATAGTCCTCAACTAGGATACCCTGTATTATGTTCACGATCGCAACTAAATACATTGCCCCCAAAAATAGCACTGACTTATACTGACTGTCTGCAAGCCTACTCAAAACCGCTATAAAACCACTGGCTTATACAGTTTTATCTTTAACTTGTGAGTTTACTATATCGCTTGAGGACCGGTTTTAGCACTTTTAGCAATTTTAGATCATTTTTGAACGTCTGTATCTTGTTTTATAATTAACCCAGAACTGTGAAATTGGTATCACAACAAAAATTTTACATATTATCTCGTACTTTGTAAACACAGAAACATGATTAGAATGAATTCTCTAATTAGAAAATAAAATCAAAGGTAGCACTAGGTACTTTATGCTTAGAACATTGATTGGAAAGAGACCCCGTCACTAAATGATATCAAAGATATACCAAGCTTATTATGGTTGAGAAAATGGCTAGACACATTTTAATTCAAAGCTTTAGTTTTCCTACAAATAAATAAAAACCTTAAATTCTACTCGCGAGATGTATCATCTTTCCCGCTCTACTTGATCACGGATGAGAGGGACATAAAATTCACTGACGCCCGGCCTAAAAGAGTGAAAATAAGCCCTTTTTATAAAGGAAAAGGCAAGAACGAAGTCATACCGCCATTTGTCTCGTTCCCATGGTACATGGACTAAATAAGTGACTTCTAACATTCATAGGTAGCAGTCTTTATCAGACAGACAATACGAGTACGTGGCCAGGTGCGCCACGACTGACCTGGTGCGCGAGGTGTTGTGGCGCGTGCTGAATACGTACGAGGCGGGATCGTCTGTGACCTCTCGCGCACGTTCGGCACCGCGGACCACGTTCTTATAGCAGACAAGTTGCGATTCTATATCATGGGGATCCCGCAAGGCTCCTGTTTGTCAAATACCCTGTTCAGCTTGTTGCTCAATAATCTGACCAGAGCCACTGATGACGCCGAAGTCTGTACGTATGCCGACGACGTAGCCACGGTGATCTTTACGCCTAACAAGCACGTGTGCAAGTTGAACTTGGTAGTGCAACGGTTCCTGCAAGGGTGGTTCAGATCAAATGGATTAGCACTGAAAAGGGACAAAACATGCTAGGTACATCACAAATCAGTAGCATGAAATTATAGGTTTCCACATCGATGGTGTTCTCGGCTGTGTGGTTAGCTTGGCCGCACGCACCACGCATTGCGCACATGCATTGCACGCGTGTTTCATCGTGACCATCCACAGCGCCCTCACCTATGGTGTGGAACTGTAGGCGCACGCCGCAGATCAGAGAGCGTTCATGTTGCAAAAGCGGCCGTGCTTATATTATTTAGGGTTCCTGACGACGTCTCCTACAGATATTTCTTTGAAAATCTCATCATCCTCATATACCAGGTGGCTCTGTTCACACAGACGGACATTCACATACTCGTATTTCCGCGAAGGAGCGTGAACCAAACTGTCTGAAACCAAGTCTGAAAGGTCCGTTTATATAATGGGAGCCTCTAGTAGACCGTCAGCGATCCACCTTCCACCATTTTTTTCACGATAAACTGTAGTCCGCGCGGACGAAGTGTCGGCCAGGAAAGCTAGTTAATTATAAATAATAACTTTCAAATCCTGGCATATCAAATTATTCATTTAGGTTATAGAACAATAATTAATTTTCATCTACCATTAACCGATTCTTGAGCCTAATTTTAATAAACTATGACTGTGCCAAATTGCATCAACATCCGTCCAATTGTTTCAGCGTATTACATGTTTCTCTTTAATAATTTTCCACCCCTATCCTGCGGAAACCCTTAAATATTTTGGAATGTAAAGTATCCTATGTCCTACCTCGTAGTATGAACTCAAATCATACCAAGTTTTATTTGAATTCATCTAGTAGTTCCGGCGGCGTGATGCGCGGCCAAGATACAGACATTCAGACAAAAATGAAAACAAATACAATTTTGGCTTCATTATCGAGTAAAGAGTAACCTCGAAAAAAAATACTGTGTATTTAATGTACAGAATTAATTGTGTGTAATGTCATGTGCGGGATATGGGTCCAATATCCCGCAGAAACCCTTAATTTATTCGGGATTAAAAGTATTCATTATTTTGACCCCTTTTATAAACTATGACTGTGTCATAGCACATTGCATCAACATCCGTCCAATAGTTTCAGCGTGTTACATGTTTCCTCCTATGTTGAGTAACCTCCAAAAAATATTATTTATTACTTCAAACTTAACATAACTTTGTAACTCTATACCGCAGGAACCCTTATTTTTTTCGGAATAAAAGTATAGGTACTCAATTTTAACCCACCATATTAACTATGACTGTGCCAAGCTTCAGTATCGAATAGAGAGTAAACTCCAAAAAATATATTAAAATATCTTCAATGTACAGAACTGGACCCGTTACAGTTATTTTATAAGTATAGATATGGCATCGTCGTCTTATTGAATTTTGATTAATGTCATGTCTTCAGTAACACCACTAGTAGTACTCGGAATATGACAAAACGATTGACGTAAGAAGCAATAAAATCGGTCCACGCGTTTAGTCTGGTAATAAAGCAGTACTTAACTAAAACAAGACTTAGGTACAAAAAGTAAAATTATTATAAAAATACAAAAACCCGACTGCGAACAAAATTATTTAATACGAGTTGGCCGCCTGAAAAAATACACTAAATTATTATAGAGGCAAAATATTGTATGTTTGTTACTTCTTCACGCTTAAACGGCTGAACGGATTTGAATGAAATTTGGTATGGAGGTAGCAAAACCCTGGATTAAGGTTAACTAAGGTTATTTTTTATCCCAAAAAAGTGCACGCTTCCAGTAAGACACCGGGGAAACCGCGTTACTTTAATAGTTGTAATTGCAAGTAATTAACATTAACTTGAGTAATCTATAATGAATCTTTTGAAAAGCATAAATATAATTGCTACTGTTTAGTAATGTTATCAAGTATGTCTGCCTATACCGATTTATTTACATGACCCGACGGGTCTAAATTTCCCAGCAAGGCGGATGCCGTTGATGCTGTAAATGTAAATTTTGTGAGAGCAGCTGCAACGTGCGGTGCACCAGCTGTTGATGTTGGTGCCACGATTCAGGCACTGCCGACAACGCGACAACCTGCCAATCCCTCGCTTAGGCTTAGGCCGTTTACTGCACTCGAAGTGTATCATAATCTTGCAACAGGTGTAGCTCATACGAGTAAAACTTCAATAGGTGCCTCATCATGTCAGCCCTTAGAAGTCCACTGCTGAACATAGGCCTCCCCCAAAGAGCACCATGACGAGCGATCTTGTGCCACCTCCGTCCAACGACTTCCTGCAATGGCTACAATGTCGTCGATCCATCGTGTGGGGGTCTCCCCACACTTCGCTTGCTTGTTCGTGGCCGCCATTCGAGAACCTTTATTCCCCAGCGGTTGTCGGTTCTGCGAAGTATATGGCCTGCCCATTGCCACTTCAGCTTGGAAACTCTGAGAGCTATGTCAGTAACCTTGGTTCTTACAGATTTCCTCATTTCGGATTCTATCACGTAGTGAAACACTGAGCATAGCTCTCTCCATTGCACGCAAAGCGGGTGGAATACCGGTTAAAGTCCTTCAGAAGCTATTTAACTCCGTCATCCTCGAGTGTACTACGCCAGAGGCGTGGCACAAGAGCGTACTGGTTTTGTTCTTTAAGAAAGGTGATAAACCCTTCTTGAAGAATTATAGGCCCATTTCGCTGCTGAGCCACGTCTATAAGCTGTTTTCGACAGTAGTTACAAACTGTCTCGCTCGTAGGTTTGACGACTTTCAGCCTCTCGAAATAGCTAGATTCCAGAAAGTCTTTAGCTCCATAGACCACATCCATACGCTCCGGCAGATTATACAGAAGACCGAAGAGTATAATCGGCCTCTATGTCTAGCATTTGTGGATTACAAGAAAGCCTTTGATTCAGTCGAGACTTGGGCAGTGCTACAGTCATTACAGTGGTGCCTGATTGACTACCGGTACATCGAAGTGTTGAGGTGTTTGTACAGCAAGGCCACCATGACAGTCCATCTTCAGGATCAAAGCACGAATTCTATCCAGGTGCAAAAAGGGGTGAGGGAAAGCAAAAAAAAAGGAGATGTTATTTCTCCGAAACTGTTCACCTCTGCACTGGAAAATATGTTCAAGCTTCTGAACTGGAACGGATATGGTGTGAACATCAATGGCGAACACATCACTCATTTTCGATTTGCCGATGACATAGTCATCATGGCAGAAACCCTGGAAGATCTAAGCACAATGCTCAGTGACCTCAATATTGTTTCCCAACAGGTGGGTCTTAAAATGAACATAGGTAAGGCGAACATCATGTCAAATGCCCATGTGGTACTCATGCCAGTTTATGTTGGGAACGATATTATCGAAGCTGTTGATCACTATGTCTACTTAGGTCAGACGATCCAACTGGGTAGATCCAATTTCGACAAAGAGGTCAACCGAGGAATCCAACTCAGATGGGCAGCGTTCGGGAAATTACGCCATATCTTCTCGTCGCAGATACCGCAGAGCCTCAAGACGAAAGTTCATAATTATTGCGTGTTGACAGTAATGACATACGGCACTGAGACGTGGTCGCTAACTATTGGTCTCATACAAAAGGTGCCTACAAGATATCAATTTCGTTGCTCCACGCAGCCGCTATGCCTTTAGCTCAGATTCTTTCATCCTAATATAACAGTTGCAGTATAGAAGGTATTTAACCATCATCCTTGAAATATGTCAAATTCTCGCCTCTAGATGGGAAAAGGAAAGCAGGAAGAGATAAACAGTTATAGGCTGATGTCAATCATTTCGGGAGTTACAAAATTTTTCAAGCACGGTCTTTGTTCGTGGCTTACTGAGTACTTAACGAAGTATAACTCCTTGTCATGCAGGCAGTACACGTATCTTTGTGGTGAATCCACGCTCTCGTTGGCTCGGAAACTGGTTCGACGTATACTCGAGGCTCGTGAAAGACTTCAGCAGGTCGCTGTGATCTTTTGTGACCTATAAAAGGCCTTCAATGTTGCGGACCATGATGCTCTAGCAGCAAAGATCAAGTATTATGGTGTTGGAGGCCTTGCACTGAAATTGCTAACTGACTTCATGACAAGTCGTTGCCAAGTGGTTGTAGATTTGTAGGGGATATGGGCACGGTCAAATAGTAACCGCTAAAAACCGTGATTGAATGTTGGAGTAGCACAAGTTTCATCACTCTCCAACATTATGTTTTCCGTCCTCCTCAACGATTTACCTCAAAATGTCCATCATGGACATGGTCTTATGTATGCCGATGATGTTGCGGCAGTCGTAACCGTGGACACAGTACATATATAGTATCGTAGGACAATATATTTATTTATTTATTTATGAGACAGTGTATACCTTCGGGTGGGCATTACAGTGGCCCTATTTGTCCACCCAAGGTTTAAATTGTATGTACTGTGCCGTGGATTAACTAGAGCGAAAGTTAAATATAGTGGCAGGCGAGTTCAATCATTAGTTCGGAATTAATGGATAGATTCTGAAAGTTAATAAAACTCACTTTTGATCTTTAATCTGGCAGGCCGCGCATACAGACAACTCAGTGTGATAGTTGGAAACTCGAGAATGGACCAGGTGAAAACTACAACGTTTCTGTGTTTCCAAGTTGATTCTGGTCTCACATGGGAAGGCCACATAGACAGGCTATGTGATAAATTTTTATTGTTTCTCTTTTTCAGTATTTATAACTAACTATCTTTCCCGCTCGCGACTTCATCCGCACCCAGTGCGTAGTACCAGGGCGGTCGCACTCCGCAACAAGTACAAATAAATTCAAGGACCCAATATTTGGGTCCGTTCAGTCGAGTGTCAAGCGTGCGCTCGATGAGTCGCGCGGCTTGTACTAAGCGATAGAATACCTACTTACGTAAAGTTATTGACAAACTTTATTCGTGTTTTAATTATGAGTAGAAAGTACTGCATAGCATTCGACTGTTTGAATAGTGATAGAAATGACGAATTGTCATGACATTTACGTTTCCAAAGGATATTGAAAGGTAATAAATTGTAATACTTATAATAGGTCTTAGTTATGTAGTCAGATATTGATATTTTTTTATTACGTAGGTTCTATGTTATTTCATCATCCTATAGTTTTATGTTATTTCATTTGTGTTCCATACCGAAACTACGCATATTTAAGGTTTTTCCGCGCAGAAATAAAGTCGTTTATTAAATCGATCAACGTAATTTTATAATTGATTATAGTAGGTATTGTTGATCGGAAAATGAATGACTGTGCTGACTTAGAAACTGTGCTGATTTGTGCTTACTTTTAATACCTTTTATTACGTAGATAGCAATTTATTATTCACTCATTAAAAAGCATGGAATTCAGACAGGCACCTTTATTCATCAAAGTGCAATACCTATAGGATATAATCATAATCAACCAACGACACGTAGGTAGGTATCTCACTAAAGTTATGGGCGGTCTGAAAACGGGATAGGTAGGTAGTAAAAATGAGGTAGTAGGTGTAGTCTGATCAGAATGTCATTGTATGTAATAGAAATATTTTAATTTATAATAATAAGTAATAACATAATACATTATTACTTATTTATTCTGTTACAATATCTAAGTCATAACATATCACAGAATAATTGGTAGAACAAGTACCTAGTCATATCTTAATACAACCCTACCGAGCGAAAAAGGGACAGAGCGATTTTGAAACGTTTAGAGCAATGGAAGTTCTCGCGCGTTGTGATACGGTGCATTCTAGCCTGCACGCGGTGGGCGAGCGCCTTCTAGGTAAATATAATTGAAAGCTCGCAGCGCCGTGCGAGTTAAATTGCACTTTACTCAGTTAGCCTTCTGTACTTGTACTATTATTTATACTTGTACTATTATTTATTCTGTGGTAGTACTACAGTGTATCGCGAAAAAATTATCCTATGTGCTTCTAGGATATTAAAAACCAATGCAAAAGTAGGTATAGCCCAATGCTCTTGATGTTTATTGACATACTTGTTATTTCGTTTTTTTACAGCGAGTAATCAACATTTGTCCAATTTTTCAGTTTTCCCGTGGAAACTTACAATTTTCCGGGATAAAAAGTATTCCATGTTTTATTTCAGGGTACAAGGTACTATCTCCATTCCAAATTTCATAAAAATCTGTCCAGCCGTTATCGTGTGAAACCAGTGTTTATATGTTTGTTAACATTATGATACATTACCCGACTACAGCGAAGCAAAATGATTATGTAATATGTTTTAATAATCTTTGACATGTAACTATATTGTTGCCAATAAAAAACTATGACTAAAAATTATTATATATTTTTGAAACGGTCTATTAAAGAAAGACCTTCATTATGATACTTTACTCGATTGGTTTTCGTCACTTTTTGTTCCGTTATATAATATGGCAGCTGTAAGCCGTCAAGCAGTTTAAGGCTGTAGAACGCGCTGAAACGTACAAACAAACAAACAACTCATACACATAACCCTTTGTGCAGTCGGGTAAAAACTAAAACCTGACCTCGGTCTGGTACAAAATATAAAGTACAAAATAGCCTATGACACTCTTGCGATGAAGGCGAATCGATTGATCAAAATCATCGTTTGTCAAATTCATAGGTATTTTTTGTTCCCAACTACTGAGAAGCAAAGGAAGGGTTATGTGTTCAAACTTAAAACTTGGTTCGATATTGACAAGCGAGGCATCAATCGAATCGTGTATACCGCAAGGGAGTCATAGGCTATTTTTTACTCGGGTTTTAGTTTTTGAACTTGTCTTGTTTTCTGACAATTTATTTACAGTACACGTACGTGTTACGGTACACAGAAATTCATATGTGTACCATCAACTTAATCAGGTTCCGTAGATTCGGAGCAAATTGACTGTGACGGATGGACGGATAGACAGACCCACGAGTGATCCTGCAAGGGTTCCGTTATTTTCATTAAGATGTACGGGCCCTTACTTATTTCAAATTACTTATTTTCTCATAAGTATAACAAAACCTCCGCTTAAATAATCGTTCTGAATAACGAAATAATTTATTACAAAATCTGAGAACAATTTATACAACCAAGGGAATGCTTAGGTAAGTATTTAGAGAATCACCCCGTTTGTCTTTTGATCTCGGGGTGGATTCTACCCCCATTGTCGGGATAGGGGTCTGATATCGATGTAGGCTGTGAAACCTTTAAGTTTCGGGGTAGCCCTAGAATAGATTGTTTCAATGGTTTGGTGTTAAAACAAAGCTGGTTGTAGCGCAGAATGAATAATAGCACGATGTAGTTTGTATTACAAGTACGGTCGCAGAATTTAATTTTGTGCTTCGTGGTTGAATTCTGAAACTTTCGAGTGAACTGTGTAAATGTTTTGATGTCGGCGTCTGGTCACAGAATAAATAAAGTATGGTATAGATTATTGTTAGATCACTTTTTACCCGACTACAGCGAAGCAAAATGAAGGGTTTTGGTGTGGTATATAACTGGTATGTATGTAGTAGGCGCAGCCAATCTATGTTTGTGAAGTTAGGCTCTGTGATCAATTGCGCAGGTACTGCTGTGGGAATAAAACAGCATCAAGTAAGAGCGAGATAGGATAATATCCTATCTCGCTCTTACTTGATGCTGTTTTATATATTATGCGCATATTATGCGAAAAACGCAAGCGAGTGAGCGAGCTAGTTATACAATGTAGTCTTCACTTTCAACATTGGGATTGCGCCTGAAAAATAGCAGTTTGCGCAGCGACTAGCAGATAAATTCCGAGACACATACTTCCACTGCGAATACTGCATGTATGTGGATAGTAGGTATGTATGTATGTTCAGTTGTTCCCTCATAACTTCTAAACTACTCATCATAATTTGACAAATGAGGTATGGGCTATGTGACTATGGGAATGTTGCGCCCTCTAGAGGACATTTCGAGGAAAAAAAATTCTTATGCTGTGTTTAGTATCAAATGAAAGGGCTTAATTAGCATATTTCTAAAATATATAATATAATACCCAAAATAATTTAAATGAAAATATAAGTACAAAAACTAAAACCGAACTACTGTTGAATATTCTTGTTTGTGAACTAATAAGTCACAAACAAGAATATTCAATAGTTTAAAAAAATTAAAACCTAAGGGTCCGGGGAGTGCGAATTAAATTTATCAGTATTTATATAACCAAGTTGGTAGAAAACGTTCCGGTCTAATTGTATTAATTTAATATTAAATAAATTAATTCTAATTCTAATCTAACGTTTGATTATTCTTGTTTGTTACTTTTTAGTTCACTAATGGCCGGTTCTTATATCTTAAAACGGACCTTTTTTGCTTACTGACCGTAGGTTTTTGACATAAACGCCATACAAAAAACGTCAAAAAGCAACGAGACGTTGGAAAAACGACTCGTTTAATTTTTATAGGAATGGGGGGAGACCGTAGTCGGGTTTTAGTTTTTGAACTTATTACTTTACTTATTTATTTTATTTACTGTTAAAACAAACTAGATATCCGATTTTGATGCGGTTTTTTATGTTTGAAACCTGATTTTATTGAGATGCTTCTTGGCTATAATGGGGGGTGAGAAGGCCGTGGGTTATATATATATTTTATTTGTGCTTGTATCTAGTAAACTAACTCTTAGAAACAATACACAATACTAAAAACTTCACTCGCTATAAAAAATATATAAACGATACTATATATCAATACTATATACTTTATATCTATTAAAAATAAAGTTTTAGAATTCATTTTTACACGTTTTTTTTTGTAGATTAATAATGCTAAATGTTAGAAAATAATCTATTTATCTATCTAATCAGCCCGTATCCACCCACTGCTGAGTATAGGCCTCCTCTCGTTCACGCCAGTCTTTCCGGTCCTGTGCTAATCTAATCCATTGAACCCCAGCGTACCTCACAATGCCATCTGACCATCGGGCGGTCTGCCTCGAGGTCTTAGCCCTTCTCTTGGATACCATTCGGTGACTGCCTTGGTCCATCTATTTTTGTCCCTTCTTGCCAAATGTCCTGCCCATTTCCACTTTAGCCTGGTAATTCGCATACCTACATCTTCAACTTTAGTACGTCTAATTTCGACGTTTGGTATGCTATCTACCAAGCGGATGCCTAGCATGGCCCGCACCATAGCTCGTTGGGCCACTTATTTTATACTAGCTGTACCCGCGGCTTCACATTCGTGGTCATTTCTCTAGTGGCTAAGTTCTATTCCAGGACCTAAAATACCAATATACAAACATTTGATCAAAATTCCTTCCATCCCATCAAAAATATTTTATCGATTGCTCTGCTTTTACTCATCGGATTGAGATACATAGTACCCCATTTTTAAGTAAGACCTGAAGATATCCAACAAAGAATACCGCATCGCAATCGGTCTTATAGTTTTTACGAGACGTAGGAACAAACAAACATACAGACAAACAGACAGACAGACACGTTTTTTTTTAAATATTATATTCTTAATCAGTAGCTTATTTTATGTACCCTAGACATTTTTTTACCTTCTTTATACTGGCTTTTTCGAACATATTGTTTTATTATACGTATAGATATTTTTCACTTTGAAATTAACATACTTTGGACCCCTATCCCACAGGAACGCTTTAATTTATCGGTATACAAAGTACCCTCAATTTTAACCCATCATATAAACAATGACTGTGTTTAGTTGCATCAAAATCCGTTTAAGATCCGTTAAGTACTCTTTCAGCGTGATACGCGTGTGAGAGTATGTATTTAGTTTTTAGATCACGTCAGGGTCACCACTTGTGAGAGGTATATTAGGGATGCGTTGTGAGTGGGGGTGCTCATTGGAAACGGGGTAGGGTAATGCTCTAATACCTTTTATTAGATTTATACGAAACACATATTATCAATTACTATTACAAGTGTGCCATAGGTGGCGGCTGGGAGGCGACTGTCGGTGCTAGGGGCGGTGTCGTTGCCGCACGTGAAATATGCTTATTTAGCATTCCCGACAATCGCCTACAATATTCCTCCCCTAAGGTTTTTTTTTGTCAATAAATTACTACATAAAAGTAAGTTCACAGCCCTATACATAAATTTATTCCAAGTTTCAATTTATCGTGAGTTACATTTCGCTGACTAGCAACTCATAATTTCACAATAAGTAGACAATTTTGTTATTGTTCGAACTTCCTTCGGTGTCATCTTCCGAGTGTTTTGTTACTTTACATGTTTCGCAATTATCAGTGTTCTAATTCTAAGTAGGTACATTTTAAACTTCTATGTTTTTTTTTTTTAACCCAGGTACATTTCAATAATAACTTATTTTAAGGTTTACATCGGAAACCTGTTTTCAAAATTCAAAGTACATACATAAAATAAACATATCGTAAACGGTCTATAGTGACTTAAATTCACAAAAATATATCAACACGGATCTGTAATTTTTCGGTTACATATTACTCTGAGGCATAAAAGTAAGTTCACAGCCCTATACATAAATTTATTCCAAGTTTCAATTTATCGTGAGTTACATTTCGCTGACTAGCAACTCATAATTTCACAATAAGTAGACAATTTTGTTATTGTTCGAACTTCCTTCGGTGTAATCTTCCGAGTGTTTTGTTACTTTACATGTTTCGCAATTATCAGTGTTCTAATTCTAAGTAGGTACATTTTAAACTTCTATGTTTTTTTTTTTAACCCAGGTACATTTCAATAATAACTTATTTTAAGGTTTACATCGGAAACCTGTTTTCAAAATTCAAAGTACATACATAAAATAAACATATCGTAAACGGTCTATAGTGACTTAAATTCACAAAAATATATCAACACGGATCTGTAATTTTTCGGTTACATATTACTCTGAGGCATACTGTACTGCCTGTGGCACTTGCGATGGTTAACCGGCTTTGTCTGCCTGGTTTAACTTTAGTGCAGAAACCACGACTCTACTTATCACATGCATACTATACCTAGGTTTACTGCACTGCTTGTGTGCTACTTGCGCTGGTTAACTGGCTGGTCAGCCTGTTTCACCGATACTGCAAAAAACTACAACTTTGCGTAACTATCTTTCGGTTTTTCCGTGTTTACCGTTTATATTCAATACAATATTATATAATGCAACGTTCTATTCATGGTGCTATGACATTTGCCTACGACATGATTATAGTCTACTTTTACTGCATATTTTATTCAACATTTTGCTTATTCTATGTGACCTACTTTTATTTATATTATGTCGTATCTACCTACTCATGCTCTGCGATGCGAGTCAACCGCTGCGCCCGGTATATCTGAACTACAGTAGAGACAAGGATAAAATTAAATGTTTAAGAAATATTCGGTTAACAACCCAGGTCGCATCGCTTAGCATAACTAACTTAAAAAACCATTGTAACAACTCAAAGAAAGAAAAAAACACTTTATGCCTGATATCCGAAACTTTTAGATAACTTCTGGTTGTGTTCTGTCTTCTGTGTTTCAGTCTGACTTTCTAACGCGATCTTCATAGTCTGGTGTTCGTCCATCCGACTGTGTAGGTAGTACTAACCATGCCTGTTCTGCATTTATTTTCTGTCCCGCAAACCGTTCTCAGCGTTTAGTTATTTTCTGACTGCCAGTCCTCGGCATTAAAATAGACATTAAATACTGAGCATTCTCCAAGTCTTCAACTGATTAACCTCCGCCGCCAGACTAACTCAGATGGCCCGGGTATATTGTATCCTCGAGTGACTAATAGGCGTCCTTGTAAAATGTAACTGTTGCAGCGAAGGGCGCATGATCGACATCAATAAATTACACGTAGGTAATGCGTAGGTGTACTTAATTCGTAGGTTTCTCTTGTCTCGGACCTCGACGACGAACTCTGCAACTCGTGTTGTCGTATCACTGGTGGGCGTTGAAGGCTCCACTGTGGTGTAGACATTTCAGACTCGTGGTGTGCTCCTCCAACAAAGTCTTTAACCCGCCTTGCTACAACGGGGAATCGCCTCCCTTGGCACTTTATAGTTCACTTTTTAGTATATAACTTGAGCACGCACCCCACTTTTAAAAAACGTCGATGGGTCACCACTTGTGACAGTATGATGTGAGTGGGGGTGCACTGCAAGTGCAAGTGATTGGAAACACTTAGGGTAATGCTCAAATACCTTTTATTAGGATTATACGAAACACATATTATCAATGACTATTACAAGTGTGCCATAGGTGGCGGCTGGGAGGCGACTGTCGGTGCTAGGGGCGGTGTCGTTGCCGCACGCGAAATATGCTTATGTAGCATGCCCGACAATCGCCTACACGCGTTCTTTTAAATAACTTTCATCCCCTATCCTGCGGAAACCCTTTAATTTTTCGGGATGAAAAGTACCTCGTAGTATGAAGTTAAATCATACAAAGTTTTGGCTTCAGAATCGAATATAGAGTACACTCCAAAAAAAAACTTCATGCTTAACATAACTTTGAACCCGTATCCTGCAGGAACCCTTTCATTTTTTGGGATGAAAAGTATCCTATGTCCTACCTCGTAGTATGAACTCAAATCATACTAAGTTTCATTTAAATTCATTCAGTAGTTTGCGTGCGTGCCTAGCCAAGATACAGACAGACAGACAGACAGACAAAAATTAAAATAAAACATTTTTGTCTTCAGTATCAAATATAAAGAAACCTCAAAAAAAAATATTAAAATATCTTCAATGCACAGAATTCGACCCGTTATCGTTTTATTATAAGTTTAGATATGTGCTCCTTCGTGAGTGGCAGTGTGACCAGATTCAAATGTCAAATTCTGCTAGCCTGAATGACAAAAACTGCTAAAATATGCTAGACATTTTTCAAATAATGCTAAATTACTGCTTTCACAGATTATTGCTTAAACATTAGAAAATATGGACAAAAATGCCAATTTGGACGATTAGAATGTCATTTTTATTAGGGTTCCGTACCCAAAGAGTGTCAACGGTCAACTATAATATTTTTAAGCCTAGGCTGTCTGTCTGTTTGTCCGTCCTACCGTTTAACGACTGTATCTTTTTAACCGATACTGTATCTTTGGAGAGCAATAGTATCCGAATGGTATCATGTTGCGCTATACAATCTGACGGATTATGGCCCATTCAATCTCTTTCTGAGAGAAGGCCCGTGTCCCAGCAGCGGGAACTGATAACGATGATCTTTTGAACTGTAATAGATATTAAAATGTTTATAGAATATGACTGTAATGTTATGGCGGATTAATTAAGAAATAATAATAATAATAAAAAAGGGGGATCCCTATACAACAAAAGTACTTATTACGTATTTTGTCTTTGCTCTAAGCGGTGATAAGTACAAGCGTAAGAGGCAAACTTGGCATGATTACACACTCTAAAGTAAAATTATAATAAGAAAAATAAAAGTGGTGTGGTAACGCGCGCTTAGTGCGCGGCCCAACTCGCACTTGGCCAGTTCATTCCTATTTACAACACATTTCACTCGTCACTATCACTGCCCTTAGCAAATCCTTTGTATAATGATGATGAGTTAAGAGATAATTTTAACATATTTTTGTTGGCTCGAAATTCACACACCCATTTTCTCATATATTTCCTTTTTGCGTTTTTGGAATGCCAAATTCCAGAATCGTCATGTTTATTTTTGAACCGATTTCTAAGCCGGATTTTTATATTGTTAATCAGTGAAATGATTCGTTCACAATAAGTGTGTGGCATTAGTAAAATCATAATAGCCCACGCAAGATTCACAATGTTGGGTTTACCAATACCATTACCATTACCATTATTATTTATATTTACCACCATTACCATTACCATTTAAATTAAATAAAATTCATCGTTTCAATTTGTCTTCAGAAATTTTCAGTATCTGTTAGTTTGGCATCAGAGCTGCTTCCAGAAGCCAATAAACTCAAATATAAAGGCTTGAGCGTACTGTGTGCACTTTTGGGGCATTTTGAAACGCGTTCAATAAATCCTGCCAGATTATTGCTATTATTGGATGCTATTATTGGATGCATTATTGGATTCTGCTAAATAATGCTAGATTTCAATAAAATGCTAAAAATCCTGCTAGGAGCTAAAATGAGAGTCTAATCCTGCTAAAATCGCAGGAACCTGCTAAATATGGTCACACTGGTGAGTGGACACGTTTCCACACCGCATGTGAGTATGGGTAGGACACATTGGTTAAACACCTTGGGTTTGGGTGAGTTTAGATTTGAAAACATCTTCCAGTTTTCCAAAGGCACCCCATCCGAGTCGGACTCGCCTAGTGATCTTCTTCAGCTGGGAGCCCTGGTTAAAAGACAAATAATGTCCAAGATAAATGTACTCGTCGACTACTTATAAGGGGGCAGCTACTGACGATTACATTAGGTCTTCGTGACGGAAGATTTGTCATAACCTTGGTCTTGAACATTTTCAATAATAATGATAATGTAATCGAGCTGACCTACTAACATTATCTGAAACGAAATTAATGTAAGCGAATCCTATCCTTGTCGTAAAAATATGAATATTCGCTTACATTTCGTTTTAGGTAAGCATTTAGAAAAAATATAGTTGGTAAACTAGATAAAACTAACCGAATCCAAGTAATATCATAAAATGGAAAAACGCTTCAATTACATGTAAGATTTTAGTGTTATATTTGTATGGACGATAAAATAAATCCTCCGTGTACCTCTTAGTACCTAAAGTTCAAAAACTAAAGCCCAACTACGGTCGGTTAAAACATGGCTTACGACACACTTGCGATGAAGACGAATCGATTGATACATCGCTTGTCAAAATCGGACCAATAGGAGCGACGCTGTGGTGGAACATCCACATAATGTAAACATACATACATAGATAAGTACATAAATACATATACTGTTAAACGCATTACCTTTACCTTGCTTCACCGTAAATACGTAATCCTTTTTTACGTTAGTCAGGTAAAAAAGGATAACGTATTGGCACTAATAAGCAACGCGCGGCTTGTACCCTAGTTCCCTTAGTCCGACGTCCCCCGCCCGCCGAGGGAAGCCTGAGGGAAATAAGCAAAGTTTGAACTCCACCGAGTTGACTCTCGAGTTTAACAAACAGCGCGGGAATTGGACGAGACGGGAATGTTCTGAAAGGTCCCACTCGTATTTTACTTATCTGCTCAGTTCAGGGAGTTAGTTATAGTTTTTCTTAGAATTAACAATATTTTTTGTTCTGCATTCTATTTAGCAAGTCACAAATAGCTTCGATAAAATGGTACCTAAATTCGTAAAATAATCATTTTTTTGTGAATGTTTCTCAAAATATTTTTTTATATATGACTGTACCATAAGACTAGTTAAGTTGACTGTGAATTGTTATAGCCACATAAGTGGAGCGATGGTTACCTAACGGTTCGAAGTGCAACTTAGAATTCAACGATACTGGATTCGATCCAAGGCTCGACCAAAGTTTAAGAAAGAGTTTATTTAAGCTCATAGATCTAGATAAAGGGGGAATATGTGGCACGCTTTACTACGAGTATCACATAAACAAAACTGGACTAGATATAACTGTGTGGGCAAAGCACCCATACAGATCCATTCCCACAATCGCTTGAACTTCTTGTGCCTAAATCAAATATAGATACATACGCAGACTGTAGCGAGAATGAGAGTCACTGCTAACACGTACTACACAAACGCCATTCCGATTGTGACAAGGCCAAGTGTACGTTACACCTAATGCGGTCCACGCCCGATGAGCTATACCTAAGCTTCCCACTTTTAATAATTAGATCTAAGTTTACGCTATTTAAAACAAGATGTTATTGTTTATCTTCTCAGGCTAACACAACATAAGCTTTTAAATTAATTAATTTAAAAACATTTCAAAAAAAGCTTTTATGCAGTAACCATGTCATGATGAAACTAAAAACAGGCTATCACAATTGAATGCGTATACGACATTTCGTGTCTATGCTGTAAGCCGTTGCGGATTTACCTAATCGGGAGCCAACCCGGAGAGCAGCAGCCATGTCATGGTGAAACTTCAAACCGGCTATCATAACATAATAAGTGTATACAAAATTTCGTGGCTGTGCTGTTGACCGTAGAAGAGTTCCTTTATCTGGAGCTGTTCTTGGATGTCGATTCAAGTCATGCTTACCATAAAAATGCATTGTCGTCGGAACTTGACTAACGCAAAAATTCAACTCCGTGGAATAAGAGGAAGTGGTTCCTATATAGCTTGCATAATTTGTTCCGAAAAATATATACATACATCTTTTTAGACATACTTACAAAGATTGCATGTTAAATAAAAGCTTTTAAAAACTGCCTCATACAGGAAGAGTAAAATAACTAGCTTTAAAGCTAAAAAAACACGCCTGCCTTATATTAAAAAGAACTTATGCCAATAAATTATATTATACTGTTGGAATGTGCATAACAAGGCCTTCAATTTGATACCCATATTTTAAAACAATCAAAAAAAAATTTTTTGTGCGTTTAAAAAGGCGTTTCTTTTTCCAAAACAAAACCTCTTGTTATTTGGGGGGATGAGGGGAGGGGACGTAAGAATTTTAATGATACCCCATATGTCTATCTGTTCAGACATTTAAAAGCTATGGTGGAATAAAGAAACTTACATACATATATACATACATATATACATACATATATACATACATATATACATACATATATACATACATATATACATACATTCAAACAAACATGAATCCTAAAAAGATTACACTCCTTTTTTGAGCAGTCGTGTAATATACATAAAAATATCTATGGCCTACTTAAAACTTTGCGATTCTTGCTTTCATTTTGTTTCGCTGCACATTACAAGATAAGTAACAGGTTGTTACAATTCAAACAAACTAAGTTATTTCCTAATACAGCTGTATGTCTCCAAAAGTTTGTAAAATTCTGACGAGGACTTAGTAGACACAGTAGACAAACTATGGCCATTGGCTTCGTTAAATGTTACAAAACAATATGTTTATGAAAATTGTACAATCCATCAATTCGGGGCCCTACCACAGAATAAGTAATAGTACTAGTACAGAAGGCTAACTGACTAAAGTCATTTAAATAAATAGCGACTCTCGCTACAACGCTATAAAGTGCAATTTAACTCGCACGGCGCTGCGAGCTTTCAATTATATTTACCTAGAAGGCGCTCGCCCACCGCGTGCAGGCTAGAATGCACCGTATCACAACGCGCGAGAACTTCCATTGCTCTAACCGTTTCAGAATCGCTCTGTCCCCTTTTTCACTCGGTAGGGTAGTGTTAAGATATGACTAGGTACTTGTACTACTAATTATTCTGTGATATGTTATGACTTAGATATTGTAACAGAATAAATAAGTAATAATGTATTATGTTATTACTTATTGTTATAAATTAAAATAGTTCTATTACATACAATGACATTCTTATCAGAATAGACCTACTACCTCAATTTTACTACCTACCTATCCCGTTTTCAGACCGCCAATAACTTTAGTGAGATACCTACCTACGTGTCGTTGGTTGATTATGATTATATCCTATAGGTATTGCACTTTGATGAATAAAGGTGCCTGTCTGAATTCCATGCTTTTTAATGAGTGAAAAATAAATTGCTACCTACGTAATAAAAGGTATTATAAGTAGGTAGGTATTATACGAGACATATATTATATAAATTCCTAATTACTAGTAGGCTACTTACTAAGTCAGCACAGTAATTCATTTTCCGATCAACAATACCTACTATAATCAATTATAAAATTACCTTGATCGATTTAATAAACGACTTTATTTCTGCGCGGAAAAACCTTAAATATGTGTAGCTTCGGTATGGAACACAAATGAAATAACATAAAACTATAGGAACCTACGTAATAAAAAAATATCAATATCTAACAACATAACTAGGACCTATTATAGGTATTACAATTTATTACCTTTCAATATCCTTTGGAAACGTAAAGAATGACAATTCGTCATTTCTATCACTATTCAAACAGCCGAATGCTTTGCAGTACTTTCTAGCTTTCTTCTTGGTACTCATAATTAAAACACGAATAAAGTTTGTCAATAACTTTACGTAAGTAGGTGCTCTATCGCTAAGTACAAGTCGCGCGACTCATCGAGCGCACGCTTGACACTCGACTGAACGGACCCGAATATTGGGTCCTTAAATTTATTTGTACTTGTTGCGGAGTGCGACCGCCCTGGCCCTAACTAACTGGATGTTAGAACATCGTATCTTGGTAAATAGTTACTTCAACTGTAGGGACAATTCCTTATCAACTACCACTTTATTGTTCCAACGCACACTTCCTGCGTCCTCCGAAAGATCGTTCCCAGCATAGCTCTGGATCCTGGTCGTGGCGACACTACAATTATTTTTGTAATCAGGAGAAACAAATATCTCATCTCTCATCATGAAACAAATATTATTCTACTAGCTCCTTCATTTTTTAGCATTCCATGTGGAATGCTCCGCCCTCGTCAGTATTTCCGGTAAAATATAACCCAGGTGTGTTCAAGTCAAATGTGAATAGTTATCTTACTAGGCAAGCGAGCTACACCTTCGGGCACAACGTCGCTTTCCATCGGGTGAGATCGTGGTCAAACGATTGTTAGTCAGTGATGTAAGTTCAATTATTATACAAATACAAAAAACCACTACGAACAAACTTATTGCCGACTGCCCGCAAAAAATAATGACCACTAAAATTATAAAGGCGTAAATTTGTATGTTTGTAGGGGGTGTGTTAGTGTGTGTATGCGTGTGTGTGTGTGTGTGTGTGAGTGTGTGTATGTGTGTATGTTTGTTATTTCTTCACGCTTAAACGGCTGAACGGGTTTAGAAGAAATTTTGTATGGAGGTAGCTTATACCCTGGATTAGCACATAGATTACTTTTTATACCGAAAATGCATGGGTCCTAGAGATGCGGATAAAACTGCGGGGTGCAGCTAGTGTTTATATATATTTATATGTTTTTTTTATTTACTTACATATTTTACTTTACTTAAATACTTGCAGTTGCAACGTTAGACCATAGTATTGACATTTACTTGAATAATCTAAAATTGAAAATGCTGTATGAAGCTTAAGAGACAATTGCTAATGTTTAGTTATAAGAATTAAGTATGTATTTTTGGAATGGTACATTAAATGCCTTCATTATGTTACTTCATTTGATAGGTTTTGATATTTTTTTGTACCGTGTGAAATACAATACGGCAGCTGTAGGCTGCTATATTTGTTTTCTTGTCATTTTAAGTATCTTGTAGCATTCTCGCGATCAAGATGAACCGAATGAAACCTTTTTTTATCAAAATCAAGCCATTTTGGCTGTAGGACACGCCTAAAAAACTTAAAAAAAACAAACAAACATACATACAACCCAAACACAAACATTGGGTTTAATTCAACTGTCGTAATAGTCGGGTAAAAAAATAAAAATAAATCGTTCTGTTTGTCTCTTTAATAGTAGCCAAGTCACAATACAAGCAACAAGCTGTTCTTAAAAACGTTCGAGTTCAGTTACTGCGTTACAAACTGTGTGACTGACAGAACTAAGTGCCACTTCTGTTGGATTGTAGTTTCAGTTTACAGACAGTTCAGTTCGTAACTGATCAAGTTTGAATGTAGCAGTTACCTAGGGCTGGTTAAGTTTTACTTGTTGTATAGTTACTTGAATTATTATTTATAATGGTGGAGTGGTTTCTTGTTCAATTTGTTTAGTTGTGGTTTGTCTTGCAACTTATTTTTATAAATTATTCTATGTGCCCGCGTTTGATAAGCTTAATACGCACGTGCCCTACTGTAGTCACCGTACGCAACGACATCTGTTTACGTACACTAAACAACTTAAATAGCCTGTGTATCAATACTTATTGATGATTCATCTTAGCTTAAGTTTGAGTCCATTGGTGGAAGTGTGAGTCCATTGGTTGGTGCTTAAGTTTGGCTTGTAAGAGTAAGTTGGTAAATAAGATGAGTCTAAGCTTTTAATCAGTTCAAAGTTTATTTATGAACATAAACTTACGAGCACTCTAAAGCTGGTTTCGTTATAATCTTGCTTTTGTCGCCAGCATGGGTTAACGCGCGGTTAGCAAGCCCGGGCCGTGCCCGTACTGTGGCGAAGTTAACGTGTGCCTAGATTCAATTAAAGGTTATTACTACATGCCATAAATATTATCTTAATGAGAATAATTGAATTATTTCGGAGAACCAAGGTAACCGACATACCTCAAAGGATGAGCAAGCTAAAGTGGCAGTGGGCTGGTCCCATTTCCCGAAGAACCGATAACCGTTGGGGAAAACAAGTTGACGAGTGGAGACCACGTTAAAGTAAACGCAAACGTAGTGTAGGACACCCTGTGGCCAGGTGGAGTGACGACCCGCGAAAAGTGTCTGCTGAAAATAGAGCTCAGTGGCGTGTATTAGGAGAGGCCTACGTCCTGCAGAGGACAGATACAGGCTGATGATGATGATGATGAGAATTATTGAAAGGATAGAGGACTTGAATCTTATTTTAGTCTTAGATTTGTATAGATCTCATATATCTATGAGAGCCGTGTCTGACACCATGAAATCACCCGGGAGCCACAGTTAAGCGGTTGAATCTTCCCATACACGGGTGAATGCATAATCTCTCACACACGTTACAATTGGGAACATAATCCCCTGTTTTTTTTTTCTACTCCTCTTTATTTCCTGTCATGACTCGGAACAGTTTGAAGATGGGTCAGTGAGTATTTTGGGGGTTTCCCCCAATAGCCTCCAACCTCCGCCAAATAAGATTCTATTGTTATAAATATTATGGAACGAACTCACCAGATTCACAGCTGATTATTTTCCTCCATCCTTACGGTTCTCGGTAAGGATCTCGCATCAGCCTTCTCGTTCGTGAATCTTGTGTGGCGCCTTAGTTAGCACCTTTACTCCTCTTTTCCAGTAATTACACTGCACATAATCACTTCATTACACTGAATATTTTATTTAACGGTACACCGTACATTGTACACTACGAGTATTTGAGGTATACTCTCTACGCTGCCGGTTATGAAACAACACGCGCCTAGCTCCACGATGACCACTTTTTTTCCCCCCACTTTTTTTTTGTCTCTCACCACGAGGCAATGTCGAATTACCCTCATTTTTCAAAAGTCAAATTAATTTCTTTTTGACGTTCTATTTATTCATTCGGAAATCTATAATGTTGCCAGCACAAAAACTTACTAAGGTAAACTTTTCTTCTTCATTTCTTACGTTCTTCAAAAAATTATGAAAAAAAACTGCGTTTTTACTTTTTTCATATTTTAATAAAGGGCTGAGATATTTACGATCAAAGTGCGTATTTCCGGCCGAAGGTTTTAAAAAACGCGGGCGGGCGCTCACTAGCCGATGACGTCACACCCCCGGTCATTCGACAGTCGCGCTCTCGTTATATGGGGTAAAAATGGAAAAAAAAACTGTATTGTGCCTCGGTGCTTCAATTCAACCGTTAAAACACCTGGTAAACTCTTTTTTTATGTGCCTGAGGACCCAAAAATGAGGAAAAAGTGGATGACAGCCGTAAAAAGAGTTGATTCAATAAGCCCTAAAACTAAAGCGCACTGCTGTGAAGACCATTTTGATGTCATTATTTTTTATAATAAGGTTATCCTTCTTCTTCTTTATTTATCCTTACCACATTTGACCTACTTAACGTACCTACTTGTGGAGATGGAGGTGATGATCGTAGCTCCCAAACAAATAGACCGATTTTGATGAGGTTTTTTATGTTTGAAAACTGATTTGATTGAGATGGTTCTTAGCTATATAGAGGGGGGGGGGGGGGGGAGAGGAGTTAAAAAAGGGGCGGTGAGAATCGTATCTTTCAAACGAATGGACCGATTTAGCTGCGGTTTTTTATATTTGAAAGCTGAGGTAAACGAGATCGTTCTTAGCTATAATGATTATTTTATGTGTTTTATTAGTTAAATTTAAAGAAAATGACACTATTTACCCATATACAGATGTAGGTAAGTCCTAGTAGGTATTTACGTAGTTATCAGTTTTCCAAGTAAATACCTACCTAATATTATATTTTAAACGCACACACTTTCAGTTAGGTTTAAGTTTGAACAAATACCTACCCGAGAGTAGGTAATGATTACTTAGAACATACATACCTTTTCATCTTTATTCCACAAATTTCGGCAGCCGTAAAATCTTGATTCTTTATGAAATATTGTGCCACCATCAAACTATCCACTCTTGGCAGATTGTCCGACTGACCTTTTAGAAAATTTCCTTCCATTCTACACACTACACGTTTCATTTTAGTTTCAGGTGTAACTTTAGTATAATCGGATATAAAGGATAATTTATATTATTTCTTTGAAATACAGGCACACTATAGGTAAGTAATAGAAAAACGAAGACGATCGAAACAAAATGAAACGAGACGCGAGTAATTTAGTAGGATCAACGCACAGGACGGAGTGTCGTGCCGTGTCGCGGTCGCGGGCTGAACGGGGGTGTGACGTCATAGTATGAACGCGCGTAATCTCGGAAATTCAAAAACGGGCTTAAACTTCGCGTCGTTTTACTTCGGAAATACTGCATGTATTGAAGTGAAATAAAAACTAATGTAATGTACATGATCTACGCTCTGATTTTAAGTGTATTTGATAGTAATATTTTGACCCTATTGTGTTCTCCATTCCAGCAGTCTCAGAACGATGTAACGTGAATCATCGTAAACAAATTCCGCGGCATGGTGTAACGTGAAACTCTGACTTTAGTATCGCGCTGTTGAATTCAAAAGCGACGGCCGCGCCGGTGACTATGACATCATACTTTCATACAAGCTCTTCTCACTAACACGGACCATCAGTGCGCTTGCAAGCCGTGCATAACTTGTTTATTACAGTATCAGAAAAAATATGAATGAGAAAAAATATTTTACGTTTGAATTATATGAAAAACTATTTTAAATATGAAATAACAAACATCAATAGAGCTCATACGAGTACTTGGTACTCGTTATATGTCAGAGTTTTAAATTTCCTTCTCATTTCCGTGTCTTTGTTCTGTTCATATCGGTAGTGGAGTGTAAGGTCATTGCGGAGCCTGGTAAGTGCTTCGTTAGATAACCCCTCGACTCATCAACAAATTCAAGACCAAACTTGTAAGAACTGCTGTTCTGCTGTAGGCGCCAATAATGCTTTAAATCAAAAATCTAATTCAGATGTTTAATAGGGTTGATGTTTCAGATGGTTTAATTTTATTTTAATAACTGTTGATGAAGTTTAATTTATGAGAATATTTAAAATCACCAGAATCGATTAACTTGAACAGGAGTAATTAAATTAAAAGGTCATAGGAATTTAAATGTCCATAAATGAAAAATAATTACACATTTAACTTTTTCCCAGGGCTTTGATCATAGATTACAGTAATATTTTTATCGAGACGGAGTAAATTGACATTTTAATACCACTTTTTAATAAAATAAAAATAGTGCAGATTGGACATCATAGTGATTGGCTGAAAGTTACATTGCAACAGATTGCAGCAGATACATATTTTAATAGGATTTTTTATAGGATTATAAATGATTAATTCGGCCCAGTGTTTAAATAGGGAGACGATTATTATATCTCTCGTCGTACAATGTCACTATCGAACACCAATTTATTAGGTTTGAATTTCATACCGTATTACAGTATTATGACATCTACTATTTACCGTTATTATGATATCTACTATAACCGTAGTCTTAAACCGATAGATTTGTCACCTATTGAAGTCACAAAACATCTACATCCTTATATTAAAATCTTAATTAAATGCTTGGTACTTATGCTAGTAACGACTACACTCCCGCAATAACTTTAGTCTGCAAGGGCACCGAAATATTGGAAACTCGCTACAAATTGATAAATATCCCGTTTCTAGTGATAATATTTCTTTTGATCCATTATGTACGTCATTACAAACAATGCGCGGTCCACTAATGACGAAGGACTCCGATTTTTCCACGCCTCTAATGAGGCCGTGTATGCCGTCCTTTCAGCTTTCCGGCCGTTTTTTTATGCTCCGTCAAAGGCTATGAAATATAGGACTTTTCAGCGATCGTGTGATTATTGGGGCGTTCGGATATGTCATTATGTGACGAGATTTGTGGAGACATGTCACAGTCGTTTTTAAAATGAACACATACATCTGCAAGCGTTGGTTTGAGGACATAGATCTTATTAAAATCGGGAAGATTATGTAACAGATCCTCGGTAATGAACCACATAAATTAAGTGCAACGCGAACAATTGGTCTTCTTAGGCCCTAGTAACAATCGGTGTGGCGTTTGTGTAGCACGTGTTAGCAATAACTTCCAATTACCGCTACAGTCTCAGTATGTGTCTCTATCTTTGTTGTTGATGATGTCATCACTTTTTTTCCAGAGCTATAGCGACTCAACTATGAACCTGATTGAATTTATTATTTTACTAATCGATAGAGAGTTAAAGTAACTACACTTTGTTCATAGAGATTAACTTTGTATATCTTTTAGATTTTCAGTAAATTATCAATTAAAAAACAAGAAAATGATCTACTGTGCACTTGTGTGTACAAAGTGAATCAAGTATGCACAGTGGTTCGGAAATAATTTAATGGATTAAAAAGCAAGATACATTAAATTTTATTATATTTGAGCCATTATTTAAATCACTTGCATGAGGAACCATAACAAAATGTTTATTGTTAACACATTGAACATAAAATTATAATAACTAAAAAAAAACAAAGCAAAGATATAATAGCTTTCGCTGTTTATTATTTGTTAATGCAATATATATTTTATCAACCAACATAAAAACGTTGTATAATAATCAAACGATAGTGCCATAACAAAATAAAGCTTACTTAACATTATAATATAAAACATAAAAATGCAAAACTTTCTCTTATTTATATATGCACTATTTTTGTACTCTAATCACTGTCCACTGAATAACCCAAGTAATTGATCCACTTTGTACGGTGGGATATATTTACTTTAAAAGATTTATGTTTTCTACTGTCTATAGATGAATGAGGTTACCGTCTAATAAAGTACGATACTTGATTATTATGATGAAATAATATCTTCCAGCAAATATTGAATACATTACAAAAAAATAAATTTACCTGGATAATCAACTTTAGACCACCGAAAACACAAATATTTGTTTCTCACAAACTAATAGGGCGCGATTGGTCGGATAACTAGTTCATACTCGTACCTGTTCACATTCAAACGCAACGCTGTGAAAGAGACAGACATATCTACCTATCCGTCAGCCAGATATCGCTAAGATTCAATGTACTCACATGGTCCACCGTTCCCATAATGATACTGTCTGATAATTTTTGGGGAAGTCGTTAAAATAGATTTTAATTACTGTTTTTGCTAGACTTGTGTCTTTTGTTCTGCGTGACATTAGACAAGTGATATATTACAATACTTGCTACCCCGGTGGACAATGATGACGGATGATGATGATAGTTATATTATGTGTTATAAAAGAAAAACAAGCAGCAAATGTAGATTAAAAAACTCATCTCAAACCACCTTTTTTTTTCAAATTGCTTTGTCATCTAGTTGAAATTTACCCTGGAAGTTTCTGCCAGATCTAGTCGTGCTCAAAACTTGAGTTGCCAGATTCCAGCCGGAACAAAAAACAAGAAAGTGACTTAACAAAAACGTGGTAAAAAGAAAGAGAGAAATATCATTCATTCAACAACAACAACAAAATCCGTAAGTGGCGTAGTTGGTTGGCGTAGTGGCGTAGTTGGTGGCAACTGAAAAGCGTGAGACTGTGGGCTCAATTCCCGCTGAGGGCAAACAATTGTATGAACCACAGTTATTTGAAGCTGTCAGTAAATTGTGTCTCAAAATGATACATCACTCTTGCGCTGACTGCCTCATTTATGGTCTGGAGTCTGGTTGTTTGTGCTTCTTTAGTACTCATCGTTCTTACACGGGATCCTAGTGAGGAGTAGGGAGAGAAGATCTATGCAATTCTATTGGAGGTGCGAGTCATATTACTGTAGCAGATGTATATATACAATAGGATCTAAACTCGAAAGGTTGAACTGGATAGTGGAGGTATGAATTTTGTCGTTGATTATTCAATGGGCATATAAAGTAATCGGCTTGTAGGCATACGAATTAAACTACATACTAAGGCTTTACACTTCCCGAACACCCGTCACGAGAACTTGATCACTTAACGCAGCCCATATAATCCTTATAAGTACACACTCCGCTTGACCCTCGCAGGGCGCGACCGCAGCCTCTCAACTTTACTAATTAAGGGCTCTATCCTGTACTATGTATACTCGTATAACTAGGAATGTTTGTTAAGTGGTTGGAGATTATGAAGTTTTCTGAGGCTACGTGGAAGGTAATGTTTCATGTGTAAAAGGATTTTTAATCAAATTTCAAGTTAGGATATCCATTTGATTCCGATAAAAAAATATTGAGCTTTATTTGCAGCGACTTTGTCCTTGCGGACTACAGTTTATCGTGATAAAAAGTATTCTATGTCCTTCCCAAATTTCATAAAGATCGGTTCAGCCCTTCAGTCTTGAAAAGGCAACAAAAACACAGACATACAGAGATAGAGCTTTTGCTTTTATAATATTAAAATTGGAAGATTGGACAGTATGGCTATTGGCACCTGACAAACTCGGACACCAGAGGGCAGCACTACCTCGTACGACAAGCAAGCAAGCACATTATTGGGTGCAAAGAGGAACCTACTTGAATGACGTTTTAAATTACACTAAGATGCGCTCAGGACACGAGGCCAGTTTGCGAGTCAGTTCAGTTCACGAGACCAGTGAACGACCAGTGCCTTTCACTGGTTTCGTCACTGTTGATAGCTTAGGGACCGACTTAAAAACTGGTGTACATGGTATCTCAATCCAATGAGTAGACAATCGATAATAAATACATTTGACGTCCAAACAAAGTTTGATAATATTCGTAGGTACCTTTGGTTCTGGAACAACACATCAGATCCTTATATTATGCCAAAAAAAAATACCACAGCCTAGTAATGTATAATAAACCTACAATCCGACAATTTATCTACATAATATTTCGTGTTTTCACTACAACTATAGATTAATACTTGTCTAATCCAAAATGCAATGAGCCTTCAGATTTTTTCAGATATATGTCGAATTATCGGATTAATACCTGTCGCATGACGTTGAGGGATTCAAATGAGTGTCAGTTTGAGACATTGGCAAATGTGAGTGTCGTTACACTAGTACTCGTAGTCAAGAAAAATTTCTCAGCCCACGCTATGAAAAATATTGTAATGGAGATGTAGGTCAAGGCTTACACTTTTGTAAATATTTAACACAACGTGCTAGTGTGTTAGAGCGATGGTGATATGATGCCCACAGTGCACATTGCAAATAAAATTAATGAACATGTATTTAGTTAATCAAAGATGTTCATAGAATGATCGATAGAGAGAGAGAAAGAGAAAAGGACAAAGTTTCAACAAAATAACTTTGTGAGTTGGTAAATGCCCCATGTGCTGGAATTTATGAAGAATAGGCTATTTACATTATTTATAGAAGATGTTTTCTTTGACACTTTGTTCACTTTTGTCCTTTTTTTTATCGAAATACACAGATAATGTGAAAACACCACGTAAAGTGTATCCCAGTTTAGTGCGACAGCAATCCTACTAATAGGCTATTGACGACAATTTGGCACAGTTGTCCATGCACCTATCTTTTTGTGCCAAGTTCAAATCCTGTCTGGAGCAAACATTTGTGAGATGAGCATAAATGAATGGAATACAAAAGTGCCCTTAAAAAAACCTTGACAAGATTCTAAGGAGCAACGAAATATTCTGATCCCTGTGTCACCTTTGTAAGAAAGACGCGGAAGTACGGTATTCCTTTCCGGATGGCTGCATCTTTGAAATTGGAGTTGGAATGGCTTCCGGTTTGACGAATTTATTTAGATTATGTTTGAACGGGTAATTTTGTACCAAAGGTAGGAATTTTTCAAAGATACAACAATCCACCTCTTCATAAACAACCCAACCTAACATAATTGAAGTGGCTATAGGTTGTAGAACTGATAACAGTTGCGAAAAAAAGATTCTCGAGCTACCATCGATCGGAAGACGGAGTGAAGAGGTGGCCCTCCGCGCGCTGGGCAGCCGACTGGTGGCGGAGAGCCGCTGGAAAAGCACCGCGGAGAACCGCTCGTGGCAGCGTTCTGTGTTCGGCCATTAAGTCGTGCGTTAGGTATCAAACAAGCAGAAAGGCAGGGGGTTACCTTTGCATATATAATATTATTCTGTTAAATTGAGAATGCTTGTACTTAGTTTGTACTTATTTTCTCGCGTTAATAGCAATTCAAAGAATAAGAGTTATGCTTTCCACTCTAATTTTAAAATGCTAAAACCGAAAGTTGGTTCTAGAAATATAAAATTAAAAAAAATAATTATCGCCCTATAAAAGTTTCCAAGACTTCAGATTTTAATCAAAAAGTTTTAGAAATCACATCCTGCGCTATAATCACCGTCGATACACATAATAATAAATGTACTCTGTTTGTAATTTTGCTCATAATAGCTATAAATAAGTACGAGTATATTTAACTCTCCGTCCCGTTTCATATCTCAAAGTATTTTCAACTGTGGTTCTCAATAAAATGCCATTTAAAAATAATTTCTAATTACCAGCTGGTATGTCAACGTCACAACCGACAGAAACCGTCAGAAGTTGCCGGGGAATTTCAATATTCGACTTGAAAATGTTGAGGTAAAGTTTTGCTGGATGTTACCCTTATAAATTTGTATAATTGTTTAAAGCGACAGACTTTTTAACTAACTTTACTTGTATGTATGTATGTCCTGAAATTTTGCAATTAATATTGTACCCACTTCTTCTAAAACAATCGGGCAGAAATTTGGCACAAACTTTTTTTTTTGTGACATTGCACGATTACATAAATGCCTCAATTTTTAATCCAATATTGCGGACGTTACAAAATGGCGTTTTCTCATTTCCATAGTAACTCCTACAATATGGATATCAAATAAGAGGGCTTGATGAGCGAAACACAATAAGTAAAGTGACGTCATTCTTAATCTAATATGGCGGACGTCACAAAATAGCGATTTGTAATTTATATAGCAATCCCTATGATATAGGTATGAAATGAATAAGCTTGATTAACAAAGCACAATAAATAAAGTAACGTCATTTTAAATCCAATATTGCGGACGTCACAAAATAGTGATTTTTAATTTACATAGCAACCTCTATGACATGGGTATCAAATGAAAGGGCTTGATGAGTGAAACTCAATAATAAACTCGTGACATTACATGAATAATGCATAAAAAAAAACATATATTTTTTATTTATTATATTTTTATTATGATTCCTTAGTTTCCTTACCCAAAGGATTCATACGGAACCCTATAGGTACCTCTGGCTATACTCTTTTACAGGCATTTATATATCTTTATCTTTACTTTTAATAAAGCAGTATGTAACAACAAATCTGAAAAAAAAAAAAAAAAAAACTTTAACAAACTGATTATTCTGATTACCAAATACTCAAGTTTGCAATTCCTTGAAGCTGTGAAAAAAAAAACAAATTTGTAAGTTATCGCAATCAAAAGATACGGCCGTTTATGCCGCATGACCTAGAATCATGATATTTGCCAATAAGCAATGTCTTAAGCACAAGTAAGGGAAAATTCCGGAAACCGTAAAGTGTAGTTTCAAAACAAACTTTTTTTTAAAGTCTTCTATTCTCGATTTCCGTGATGGACGAACTATACGAACCCTCAGTGCGCGAGTCCGACTCACACGTGGCCGTTATTTTACTTGAAAATAGTTTTTATCTGTTTGTCTGCCTGTGTCTATGTATGTTCACGTATCACGTAAATCTACTGGACCGATTGCGATACAGTTTTCAATTTTAGACTGTTGAGGTGTTGCTTAAAATCTGGTGTATATTAATATAATTAATCCGATGACTAGAAGTAGAGCAATCGATATAAACTATTTGACGTACATATAGATACTTTGGGTTTTGGAATAATACAGGACACTTTATCCCTGAAACATGTCTATGCGGCCAAAACCGTGGTTCACATCTAGAATAAATTGAAGCACGCTTGCCCACGAGATGCCTCAGAACTAGGGCATGAATCCCGGCATCTCGGAATATTGCAACTCCGGAATCTCGGAACATTAGTTCCGATATTACAATTCCGATACTGAGGGGTCCAATATCGCAACATCGGAATCAATCAAATTTTCTATTTGAGGTTTTAAATAAAGTATAGTCTGTGCATAAAGAGAACCGACGTGAGTGGTTTAAACACTTCTTGAGTTATAAAAATCAAAATAAATAAAAAACTAGCTACAAAATTGTTTTAGTCAGACTAAATTATTTCCGAACTGACTCTTATCATTTAACTCAATTAACTCATTACCAGCCAATGCCCCGTGCAATGCAAAAGCTATGATGGTTTTGTCCCTCTTACTCATTTAGTGCGTATTCTGTACGTCTCTAATATGTCTATGAAATAGGTATAGCCCACCTATTATAGTATAAAAGTAGTTGTAATTGTTGATTATTGCTATTTTAACTTACAGTTATATTATTCAGAAGTTTTATTCAAATTGTTTTTTAGTTTTATAATTTAATTAGTAGAGGATAATAATGAGTTTTTTTTTTATAATTATTACGTGTTGCCAGTGATGACATACGGCACTGAGACGTGGTCGCTAACTATTTTGGTCTCATACATAAGCTCAAAGTCACACAGCGTGCAATGGAGAGACTTATGCTTGGAGTTTCACTGCGTGATAAGATCCGTAACAAGGGAATCCGTAGAAGAACCAAGGTTATATAAGGACATAGCTCTCAGAATTTGCAAGTTGAAGTGGCAATGGGCAGGCCATATAGTTCGCAGAGCCGACAACCGCTGGGGAATAAAGTTCTGGAATGGCGACCACGAACTAGCAAGCGAAGTGTAGGGAGACTCCCCACACGATGGACGGACGACATTGTAGCCATCGCAGGGAGTCTGTGGATGGATGCGGCACCGGTAAGACCGTTCGTTGTGGCGCTCTTTGGGAGAGGCCTTTGTTCAGTAGGTAGTGGACTGCTAAAGGCTGAAATGATGAATAATGAGAAATCTGTGATTTGTTACATGTGAACTACATTCTGTAGTAAAGAAAAACTATTTTTGTGCCAAATTGTAAGTAGTTAGACTGATTTAGAGATAAGGTTTTAGTTCGTTCAGTGAGACCCATTAGGTATTATTAGGTATTTTAATGCATTAGGTTGCACTACTTTCGGTTAAACGAAAATAAGTTATCATTTTAACGTTGATTTTTTGTATTTTTAAAAGAGTTTGATTGAAAACATCGTTTTTTTTTTGTATCAAATTCAACTTTTTAACAAATTTGTGCAATTCTTATATTAATATCGGAATTCCGATATTGAGATCTAATATCGGAATTCAGTCTCGGAATTGAAAACCTTCCGATATTACATGCCCTACTCAGAATCTCAGATTATCTTTTAGCGCTACTTATTACTTCTGTGCAGAAATATTTGTCCTGTCCTGGGATCAAAGCACTTACGTGCTATAGAGAACAATTCTATTGATCTAATCACTATTTGTTAGTAATTCTACGGTTTTTAGACATAGTTAATTCTAACTTTCATACCAGTTCCAGTATCAACTTTATATCCATGCCGGATCTCAAAAGTGACTTCAAGTGAAAAAGGCTTTTATGTATTGTGAATAAAACATTTTATACGAAAAAGTTGATTGTTATTTTTGTATAAAAATTTACGATAAGATGGAAACCGACCTTATAATTTCATTCATTAATATTTCAAAAAGTAAATTGACCTAACTGTTTCTATATTAATAACTAGAAAAGCTTTGGGAGAAAGTAAATTTTGACTAGTCCTTTTTTCTTCCATAGAAGGCGAAATGAGGACAATATCCCAAGCACCACTCTCCCAACACAATGGCACACCCGCCCACGCGCGCCCATGGGCGGCACTGCTTTGCGTTCGTCACACTGATAACTTACTTTTACCCGGCTAAGGAGGGTTATGTTTTTGGGTTTATGTATGTTTGTTTGTTAGTTTGTTTGTACGTTTCTTAAGCGCGTCCTACACCTACGGCTTGATGGATTTTGATAAATAAGTTATCATTGGATTCGTCTTTATCACGAAAGTGCTGTAGGATATATGAAGTGTCTAGAAAACTAATATGCTGCAATAACGTTCTCCGATGGAAAAAACAATGACCAAAACCTATCGAGTGTGGTATTTAAAATAAAGGTCTTTATAAGAACATTTCAAATATATATTTTATATAATTCCAATCACTAAACAGTAGAAATTGTCTATTAAGCTTCTTACAAATTTATTAATTTTAGATTACTCATGTTATTGTATTAAACTATGGCAAATGTTGCATTTGCAATTATTAAAGTAAAGTAAAATATGTAAGTAAAAAAAAAACATTAAATTTATATCAACACTAGTTGCGCCCCGCAGTTTCACCCGAGTTTCTCTGTGACCGTGCATTTTAACAGGATTTTAACAGGTCAGTCCATACCATCCATCTAAAATAGTCGTTGCCCATAATAGAAAAAATAATAGGTTATTTTTAAATCCTGGCATTTTGAAATGGACTCGCTATCTTTGCGTGTATATTTTGTGAAAGTGTTAACAAGCTTCCCTCATATGGTTTACCTGTCGGCTTATGCAATTGGATAGTTGATTTCTTGAGGGAACGATCTATTCGAGTAGTCTTAGAGGGCTGCTCGTCTGATGAAATGGCTATCAATGCCGGTGTACCTCAGGGATCGGTTCTCTCGGCTACACTGTTTTTACTGCACATTAATGACCTTCTGAAGCCCGGTACCTTTCGGTATGCTGATGACAGTACTGTAGTTGAGAGATATACTTCCAATGCTCAAGCCAGCTGTGACGCTGTCCAGTTTCAGAGAGAGGCTATGGTAGACCGTTTAAATTTAGCCTTAGAAGCCGTGTCCGATTGGGGCGATGCTAACCTGGTTAAGTTTAATGCTACTAAAACGCAGGCGTGTTTGTTTTCTGCTAAAAAGAGTCCTCTAAACCGATCTCCGCCTTTCCAAAGTGTAACAATACCAATAGGCGCCCATTTGGAGCTTTTGGGTGTCGAACTCACATCAAACCTGAATTTTGGGTCTTATATTGAATCCAAAGCCAAGGTAGCTGCAAAAAAACTTGGTATTTTGTCTAAGGTTAGGCGGTACTTCACACCGGGACAGCTTTTGAATCTTTATCAAGCACAGTCCGATCTTGTATGGAGTACTGCTGCCACCTCTGGGACGGTTCTGCCAAGTATCAGCTCGAGTCTTTGGATTCAATTGAGAGACGTGCTATCAGGCTCATTCGGGATGACACTCGGGTAAAGAGTAAGCTTCAAAGTCTGGCGCATCGACGTGAGGTAGCAAGCCTGGCGGTATTCTACAGATTGCACTATGGAGAGTGTGCACAAGAACTGCACAACCTGATTCCCCCATCACCTTTCCATCACCGTACGACTAGATGATCAGCAAAGCGCCACCCTTTTATGATTGAAATACCTCGCACAAGAACGAAGCGTTACGCTTCTTCATTTATTATAAGAACTGCAAAGGAGTGGAATGCCCTGTCCTCGTCAGTGTTTCCGGTAAATTATAGGCCCGGTGTGTTCAAGTCAAGAGTGAAACGGTATTTACTAGGCAAGCGTGCTACACCTTCGACCACATCATCGCTTTCCATCAGGTGAGATCGTGGTCAAACAATTGCCTAGTCCGTAATAAAAAACACAAAAAAAACGTGAATTTTGACAAGTGATAAATTCTAATGCGATAAACAAGTTTATGCCCTTACCTTCCTACTCATTCCTCATTTCCTCCCACTTTCTTTTTCCCCACTCTCCCTACCCTTTCCGCACTTCCTACCATTTGACTCACCATCTTTGCGTGTATATTGTGTGAAAGTGTTAACACGTGAATTTTGACAGGTGATAAATTCTAATGCAATAAACCAGTTTAAACCAGTTTAACGCATGCCTTTACTCCAGTTCTTCCTACTCGTTCCTCATTTCCTCCCACTCTTTCGCCACTCCCCCTACCCTTTCCGCACTTTCTACCACTCTTTATCCACTTTCTCCAACCCTTCCTCACTGTCAATTTGATACCTGTCACTTTGATACTCGTCATTTTGACACCTATGACTTTTCCCTACATTCATTTGTTTTTCTGATATTCATTTGTTTTCCTGATATTATTTTGTGTTTGATGGAAACTGTCGGTTTTAGTGTCTGACAACACTACAGTTTTGCTAAAAATACCTCCCACATCCTTCGCAGCTTTCCAAACTACAAACAATAGAAAATTACCAATATTTTTACAACAGAGGTACAAAAACGTCCAATAAACACTAGCGTGTAAGGAAAATCATTGCCTAATCATTGACTCTCTTTACCTGAAGACGAATCGGGTGACGCTATGGTGGAATATCTACAAATACACACACACACACACACACACACACACACACACGCACGCACGCACACGCACGCACGCACGCACGCACGCACGCACGCACGCACGCACGCACGCACGCACGCACGCACGCACGCACGCACGCACGCACGCACGCACGCACGCACGCACGCACGCACACACACACACACCCAAACCCCAAGCAAGCGAAGTGTAGGTAGACCCCCCACACGATGCACCAACGACATGTATCCATCGCAGGAAGTCGTTGGATGGAGGTGGCACAAGATCGCTCGTCATGGTGCTCTTTGGGGTAGGCCTATGTTCAGCAGTGGAGTTCTAAAGGCTGAAATGATGATGATGATGATGATGATGATGATGATACATACATACACACTGTTAAGTTCATTACCCTTCCCATGCTTCGTCGTGCTCGGGTAAAAATTACCAAACGCGATTAGCAACAAACCTGGCACAGCTAGTTTAAAGTAAAATAATGATAAAATAGCGGTCATGTGTACGTTTCCAAAGTAAGAAAAGATTGAGTATGGATCGTATAAGCTTTACAAGCCTGTGGTAGATTATGGACGAATAAAATATTTATACAAACGACAGAAATACCTGAACAAAAGGGTTTCATTTGGACCCTTTAGGTAAGAAACCCTAAAGAACGAATTCTTTTTTTTGGGCCACTATTTTTTTGAAAAATTGGTTCCCTCAGATATAAATGTCACCCGTAATGCCTCACTCGGTTGTTAGGTTAGACAACCAATGACAATAATGTCAAGTGTGCCGCATCTCTCGAGAATGATAAATCCGACCTCAGGCAGGTGCCGTCAGATGTTTCGCATTCTGTGGCAGAGTTGTAAAAGGACATTCCATTGTTGTAAAACGTAGAAAGGTTGTAAAAATTAGGTAAGTTGTAAAATCTAGGTGGAAAACTTCTTTGATAACATGACTTGTCGCTCAAAAACGAAATGCATCAATTAATGTATATGTGAAAAACCACCAAATGATTGGTTGTATCTATACTTGTAATAAAGTAGTACGTTACAAAGCCTCAAAAGGCGCAAATATAGTACCCTCGACAGTGGATATATATTTGAGCCTTTTTGGGGCAGAGACATTAGAGCCGTGGGGACCAAGAGCTCATCAAATATACAAAGATTTATCGGGGCGTCTGGTCGAAGCAAAACGTGACCAAAATACAAAATACAAAAAAAAAAACAAAAACACTAGGAAACAGTAAATATTAGGTTTAACTAAATACATTCTGTTTACATATTCGTATTATGATTTCTAAGGGCCCCCGCACTAGGGCTTGCCTGTCTCGCGGGAGGCCGTAGCCGTTTAACAGAATAACGATTTAGAGAACATCAGTACTAAATTAAAATAACTGAAGTTGATAAAATAATCTTAACAATGACAAATAAAAATAAAAAGTTTACAATTTGTTACTCATAACTATATGTGTATGTGTTTTGTGTAAGGGTAAAAAGTGTGTATGCGCACGTTATAAAGGAATTTGGTACATATTATTTCTGAATGATCAGTAGCGACTCTGTTGCATTGTAATCTAGTGTGAGGAGCCATTTCCTCACTTTCATTTTGACTCCGAAAAGCGAGCTATCCCTGAGATTACAAAGCTTCATTGTGCGCCTATAGATGAATGGAATGGCATAGTAACTGAAACGTCTAGCATAAGCGGATTTAACGACGGGGACTTTGACTTTGGTTCTACGACTTTTTACTGGTGTACTACAGGTGTTTAAGTTATCCGGAGTTTGTTTAATATTTTTGTGGTAAGTTACGACAGCTTTGTGAACGTAGAGTTGACGGACTGTCAGTGCTTGGGCGTCTCTGTACAAAGTAGAGGTCGGGTAGCGATAGGGTTTACGAAACATTACTTTTAACACTGATCTTTGTGCTCTTTCCACCTTTATCATAAAGGTTTTGGCAGCTCCACCCCAAGAGAGGATGCCGTAACTTAAGATAGATTAACAGAGAGCGGTGTAGACTAGCATGAGTAAATCTTTGTCAGCTCCATTACGAAGTAGCTTCATTACGGGTATAATTTTTCTAACTCTTCCAGACAAAGCATCGACATGTGGCTTAAAAGAAAGTATAACATCAAGTGTAACACCAAGATACTTGATTGAATTTACTCTATCAATTTTTGCACAGGAACAGGATATGGGTTGTGTTGGGCTTTTGCACTTGTGAATTCTTATTTCGTTATTACTCGAAGGATTGCTGATACTCGTCTTCTGAAAACATAGGTATTTTGTTTTTTTCGTGTTAAGAGTCAATAGATTTGAGTCTAGCCATGTCGCCACATTTGAAAGTCCTAATTCTGCTTATTCAAAAGCTTCTGTCCATGATTTGCCTTTAAATAAAAGTGCTGTGTCATCAGCATAACACACAATCTGTGCATCACCGCATCGAGGCGTTAGCAAATCAGCAATATCATTGATGTAAACGGTGAATAGTGTAGGGCCCAGGATGCTACCCTGTGGTACCCCAAACGAGATACTCTTAGTGACTTTAGCGTAGCCACCCTGCGCAACATGTTGTCTCCTGCACGAAAGATAGCTTCCAAACCAGTCCAAAGCAAATCCTCGGATTCCCATTCCATCAAGTTTCCTCAAGAGAATTTTTGGGGAAACCGTGTCAAAGGCCTTGGCTAGGTCTAAAAAGACGCCGATGCATTTCAGTCCCTTATCAGTAGATGATACTATACAAGAAAGAAGATATCTAGAAGCAAGGTTACAGCATCTTCGGTCGATTTTTTCTGTCTAAACCCAAATTGAAAAGGTGTCAAGATATTACGACATTCCAAAAATTTTACCAATCTTTTATTCACAATTTTTTCTAAAATTTTAGAAAACACCGGGAGAGAGAGATTGGTCGATAATTACACGCGCTTAGTTTTGAGCCACCTTTATGGATCGGTACGATAGCAGTAGTTTTCCAGCACTCAGGAAAGAGTCCAGAGTATAGGCTCAGGTTGATAATGTGGGTAAGAGAGGCTCGACGATTAGTGGACACACTTTTTTGATCAAATAATTTTTAAGACCATCTCGTCCTGGGGCTTTATCATTTTTAAGAGCCTTAATGTCGTTATCGATTTCTACTGGATCAGTGGGTGACATGAAAAAAGAGTCCGGGAAACAAGAGTTTACACGGACGTTCGCTGCTAGTTCTTCTTCGGTTTTTCCCATATTTGTCAGTATAGAGTTAGCTAGATTCTGCCCAACCGTCACAAAGTAATCATTACATATATTCAAAGATTCAGAAGGGGTTGACGAAATGTTAAGCGAAATAATAAAAAGGATTCGAATGTTGAGTACATTTGAATCCTTTTTATTATTCAATTCACAGACACTTTTGATGGTCTTCCAAAGTTAATTAGGGTTGTTTTTATTTTCACTAAACTGCTTCTTATTGTGTTGATATTTCAAGTCTTTCATCAGGTCATAAAACACATACATACCTTTACCTTTAAATGCTGGCCTTTACTTTGTCCAAAGACTAAGAATCGCCATACAACGTGGCAATGCTGCCAGCATTTTGGGAACGTTGCCCACTGGCAGCGGATTATTAGACTAGTTTTAGTAATACTTTGTTTAGTATAGTAATTGTTTTTTTAAAGTCTTTATGTTCTTTTTGAATAAAACACATTGATAAGATGTCTGTACAAAGAAGATAACATAAAATGGTCCAGAGTACTTAAAATAAGCTACTGAACAAGAATAGTTTTTTTTTAAATGGTGTTGATCTGTTTGTTCACACCTTACGTTATAACTACTTGACCGATTGAAATGCGGTTTTAACTGTTGATATCTTAGCTTTTCACTTCAAAAATATGTACTACGTATCTCAATCCGATAGGTAGAAGTCAAGAAAACGATAAACACTATTTGAGGGCTAAATTACTATTTGTAATACTATTTTTTTATGGTTTGTAAAATAGGTAGTAGGTATTTAAATCCACGTGGTTGGACCGGGACCGGGGTGTACTAACTCCACGAAAGGAAACACAATAATTGTAGGCAATCGTTTTGCGTGCGCAGATGTGATGGTGGGAAAATCGACATACGTCTTACATCGATAATTTCTGCCAACATCGATAATGTCTGATAATGATCCAAAAGAGAATCAAAGAACAAAGCACTAAGGATAAGCAAGTTGAAGTAGCAGTGGGCTGGTCACATTTCCCGAAGAACCGGCAACCGTTGGGATAGACGAGTTCTCGAGTGGAGGCTTAGGCAAGTGTAGGTCGCCCTGTGGCCAGATGGAGTGACAACCTGCGAAAAGCAGTTGGCAGAAACTGGATGCAGAGAGCTGGCAGAAGATCGAGCTCATTGCCATGATTAGGAGAGGCCTACGACCAGCAGTGGAAAAGTATAGGCTGATAATGATGATGATGATGCTGATTAATAAATAATATGCTAGTAAATATTCCAAAAAAATTAAACGTGTAAGAAGTAAGTTTAAAAAATATATATTTATTTAAAAAGGTGTATCCTAGATATATTTTTATATCGTATTGAAGTATTTAAAATTGTATATTGAGCTTATGATTTCACTAGATTAAAAGTTCAAGGGAACCACATGTTTGTACATATAAGAATTTCTGTGACCCAAACACGGACATGACAACGTAAACAAATGAATTTTGAATATTGGTTCACATTTGGAGGGCAAAACATGAAATTATAAAAATAATAATTGCAAACTGTACCTTGTGACTTATTAGATTCAAGGGCTTATTATGTAGGTCTCCAATATGTAGAATTTATCATTGAAATAAATAAATTTAAAGTGTTCTAAGAAAATGGACCATCAAGCCATTATCTCCGAAATTGTTAAGCCTAAAATTTTGAAAAAATTACAGAATATAGTTGTTTTCTTTCAGGAAAACCTATAAGAAGTCTACGGTATTAAAATAACATGGTAATCCTCTCAATATTGTGATATTCATCGTACGGAATCCCTCCACGCGGGGTTCAACCATAGTACATATATTAAGCTTTACAGACTAATATATGTACTGTGGTTCAACTCTGGCACTTGTTTGGTTTGTTTTTATTTTCATTCAAATGCGTCAACACTATCGGGACACGAGTCCTGTCGGCACGACCGCGGTGTATTTCTGATCATATTTTCTAACTTCGTATCTTATTAGTATCGTAAGTATTCTTAATTTTCAATGATCATATAAACTATAACTAGTATCCGTCCAGTAGTTTCAGCGTGATACGTGTTGTTATAAATATCTTTAAACCCCTTTCCTGCGGGAACCCTTTAACTTTTCGGGATGAAAAGTATCCTATGTCCTACCTCGTAGGTTCGTAGTATGAACTCAAATTATGCCAAGATACGTTTGAATTCATTTAGTAGTTTCGGCGTGATGCCTAGCCAAGATTCAGACAGACAGACAGACAGACAAAAATAAAAAAAGTTACAGTTTTTGAAAAAAATGAAAATAGCACCAAAACAGCTATATCGAAGACGAAAAAATTAATAATACACTCAAAATTTTCGCGTGGAACTCAAATGGGATAGAAAAACATCATCATGAGTAGCAAGTAGTCCTAGATTTAGAAAATGTGGATGTGTGCCTAATATCAGAAACGCACTTCACGAAGCTATCCTATATTAAGTTTAAAGGTTACAATTATTTTTTTATCGTGCACTTCATCCAGATTATTCTGCAAGAGGCGGTTATTGTTAAGGAAAATCTCCAGAACTATGAACAGTCAAAAAAAGAAGAAGCGATTTGTCTCCAAACCAAGATATTTCCTCTTACTGTATCTGCTATATACTGCCCACCTCGGTACATGATAAAAAAAACAGTATATGAGCTTTCTAAACCGCCTTGGTAACAGATTTGTCTTAGGAGGTGACTTCAATGCTAAAAACACGTACTGGGCCTCCAGACAACACAAAAGGTAAAGAATTATTATGTGCCATGAGAGAGATGAAATGTGATGTTTTTTCTACTGGAAAGCCAACTTACTGGCCTACAGATCCCGATAAAATTCCAGACCTCATAGACTTTTTTATAACCAAGAATTTATCGTCTAGCTATTTGAGAGTGGAACATAGCAATGATATGAATTCGGATCACTCTGCAATCCTTTTAGAAATAAGTGAGAGGGTCTTGCATAAGGAAACCGCTCTGACCCTAGTTAATAAGTTTACTGATTGGGAGAGCTTTAAGATAGATTTAGATAGTCATATAGACCTCAATGTTCCACTAAAGACACCGGAAGATTTAAACACAGATATAGATAAGTTCGTAAGACTCGTCCAACAAACAGCTTGTGAAAACACACCAGAAATTAATAAAAAGACAAAAAGAAATATGTACCCCTTAAGAATCAAGCAATTAATGGAAAAAAGAAGGCAAAAAAAAAGGTGGCATCAATCTAGGTGCCCTGAAGACAAAAAAAAACTCAATAATCTAGCTAAACAAGTAAAAAGGTTAATCCAGTGTTTTAACGATGACTCCACCAATACGTATCTTTGAAAGCTAACCAATGACCGCAGTACAGACTACTCTCTATGGAAGGCTACTAAAAATTTAAAAAAGGAGATGACCCAAATTCCACCGATTAAAATAGCAAACGGGAAATGGGCAGTAAATAAGGAGCAAAAAGCTAAAAGGTTTGCAGAGCACCTAAAAACCATCTTTCAACCCAATGACGGTGAAACACATGAAGCTATTATTTTGGTTGATATGCTGCCACATGATAATGAAGATTGTATAAAACTAGTTACACCCAGAGAAGTTTTAAGAGAAATAAAATTAAGTATCAGTCAGCGAAAATCACTTGGGTATGATCTAATTTCAGGGGAATTACTTCATAATATGCCAAGAAAGGGTATTGTCAAGATAACAGCCCTAATAAATGCCGCTCTACGGTTAAAGCATGTCCCAGACCTATGGAAAGTAGCAGAAGTAATAATAATAGCAAAGCCTGGAAAACCGCCCCATGAAACAACTTCATACAGACCGATCTCCTTGCTGCCTATAATGTCAAAGCTATTTGAAAAGTTATTGCTCAAAAGACTAAAACCAATCATATATAACAGGAATCTAATTCCAGACTATCAGTTTGGGTTTCGTGAAAAGCACTCAACCATAGATCAAGTGCACAGAATCACAAATAACATCGAGAAAGCTCTTGAAGATAAAAAAAGTGTGTTCTATGGTTTTCTTAGATGTAGCACAAGCTTTCGACAAAGTATAGCATGAAGGTCTTATATATAAACTGAGAAATATGCTACCAAGACATTACGCGAATATTCTAGAATCGTATATATCAAACAGAGTATTTAGAATAAGACAACAAGATGCCCACTCAGATTTAAAGGAAATAAAAGCTGGAGTACCACAAGGAAGTATTTTGCGTCAAGTCCTGTACCTACTATATACCTGTGATATTCCCGAATTAGAAAGCAACACCATTGGGACTTTTGCGGACGACACAGCCAGAATGGCTGTAGGAACTTCACACGCAGAAGCAACGGATAAGGTTCAAGTGGCTGTCAATCAAGTCCACGACTGGACAAAAAAATGGAGGATTAAACTTAATGAGTCCAAATCTATACACATTGACTATAGCAACAAACAACACCAGTATTCTCCAGTTTATGTCAATCATAAACTAATCCCGTACGAGTATACAGCTAAGTATCTCGGTATGACGCTTGATGCAAAGCTACGCTGGAAAACTCACGTCAAGAAAAAAAAAAAGAAGAACTAGAAATAAGATATAAAAAAATGTATCGGCTGCTTGGAAGACACTCTAAGCTGTTAATTCACAACAAACTGTTGTTATATAAGCAAGTCCTAATGCCAGTTTGGACTTATGGTATACAGCTGTGGGGCTGCACCAAATAAAGCAATACGTTAATTATACAACGATTCCAGAATAAGGTACTGCGGGAAATTGTAAATGCTCCTTGGTACATAAGAAATGACGATCTCCATCGGGACCTCAATGTAGAGTTTGTCGACAAAGTCATTCAAAAATATGCAGAAGCTCACAAACAAAGACTTCACCATCATGTAAATGTTGAGGCGATCCAGCTCCTCTACCACACGGACATAGTGAGAAGACTTAAACGAACAAAACCGTTCGAGTTAGTGTAGAGTGACAGTCATTTTAGTGCAAAGTAGTGCTTAATGGAAGTGCTACTGATAAAGAACAAAGTGTCCTAATCTTAATGGAGACAATAAGAAAAGTGTTTTTGGACACGTTCTTAGCTAAGCCATTTTAAAAAATTAAGTTAAAACTTAATTGCTTATTGGCCTAATTCAAAGGCTAGATTGTAATATTAATAGGGAAAGTCATTATGATGAAACCTAGAAAGGAAAAAATATATATATTATTTTATTTATATATGTATATTTTATTTATATTTATATATATATATATATATATAAATCGCGAAGGACTTCTTGCGTCTTTACAAACTACCACCCTGCGGCGTCCACTGAATATAGTGAGATTTTTAATGTTTTAAATGCGTATGTAAGATGTTTTAATCAGTATCATATCAGTAGTCGACGTCAAATTTCATTTAAACGTTAAATGGTGATATTCAAATTAAATATTTCTAGCTGAATTTGTGCGTCCGTTCACTCTTAAATCTTTCTTGCACACTGAATACCTGCGTATACCTACTAAACACTGCATGCACTTTCCCGCCTCCATCCGAATATATGTTTAAATCAATTCCGTATAATGCTCAGCATATATCATAATGATTATGATAACTAAATTACATCCATCTACTATTGAATTCAGATTGGTTCCGAATAACTGAATTAGTGCGTCCGTTCACTCTTAAATCTTTCTTGCACACTGAATATCTCCGTATACGTTCAAAACACTGCATGCACATTCCCGCCTCCATCCAACTGTATGTTTAAATCAATTCCGTTTATTGCTCTGCATATATAATAATGATAACTAAATGACAGCCATCTACTATTGAATTCAGATTGGTTCCGAAAACTGTTTTTGAATTATTGTATCCAGCTTATCAGCCAAGAGGCTTCCACCTATATAAGGGCTTATAATGACTCCAGGCACAGATAATAAATAATTAATAGTTAGCATACAAAAGTAATAATACCTATGTATAGCGTAGGTATTTTCACTTTGGTGGTCTACAAAATCTTAAAAAGCAATATAATCATTTTTGACGAGTGACAGGTAAGTTTGTATGTATAAACAGGTAAACTCAGAGGCACAGGCTGGTGTGGACAGGTAAGCCCGGAGTTGGACAGGTAAGTATGTATAAACAGTTAAGCTAAGAGGCACAGGCTGGTGTGGACAGGTAAGCCCGGAGTTGGACAGGTAAGTATGTATAAACAGGTAAGCTCAGAGGCACAGGCTGGTGTGAACAGGTAAGTCCGGAGTTGGACAGGTAAGTATGTATAAACAGGTAAGCTCAGAGGCACAGGCTGGTGTGAACAGATAAGTCCGGAGTTGGACAGGTAAGTATGTGTAAACAGGTAAGCTTAGAGGCACAGGCTGGTGTGAACAGGTAAGTCCGGAGTTGGACAGGTAAGTATGTATAAACAGGTAAGCTCAGATGCACAGGCTGGTTTGAACATGTAGGTTCAAAGGTAGAAAGAGGAAGTTTCATGATACGAATAATATAATACCTAGTCATATTTATGCAGGTAAATATACGGAATAAAAGGCATATCGTAATATAAAACATTTAATGTTTTATTTGAAATTTTACAAAAAAATATGTATCTAAACATAAAAAAAAATCAATCAACAAATCAATGCAATTTAATATTGACATAATAATAAACATAAATTTGCTCTGCCTTGCCTAGTAACAAAATAAACTGAATTATGAACCTCAATCAGTCTTCAAATGTAAACTCCATCTACAACCTAAACTCAATCTGCAGCTTCTCTTTCAATTTAAAATTTTGTAAAAAAAAATGGGTATCTAAACATAAAAATCAAAACATTTTAACTGACAATTTAACAATTTTAGTTATACTAAACAATTAAACATAAATGGGCTCTGCCTTTGCCTAATAACAAAATAAACTTAATTATGAACATCAATCAGTCTTCATTACAATGGAACATGTATTTTTATATTATAATTAAAATAAATCAGTGGCTACAACTAAAAGTCTCATGCCCGGTTTTTGAGGTGCTGTTAGATATCTCTTCATTAATTATTAATTCGATAAACAGACAACCTTTTTAATTCTTTATTGAGCCCTTTGTTTAAAAATGCTTTTAAAGGCATTTGCTTATGTAATTGCAGTTATGTCAGTAAAATCGTTTTTAAACAAAGTTTAATGACAGTTAAACATCAGATAAAGTTATGTAATAAATAAACAGCTGATACTGATATGGACCTCAGAAACCGGGTATTAATCATCAATTCAAACATAATTATAAGGATCTTAATCATTGGTATGCATTAACAAAGTAAAAATATTTGAAACAAAACATACTATTTTAAAACTTAAATTTTCTTCTCTCATTTCTTAGCCTTAGAGTAAATATTTTGGACGAATACCTTTATTTTTAGCCAGTCTTTATTCTTAAGTAAATCTACATGTTGTTCTTTTAGTTTCTCACATTCATTTCTTTTAGGCGGTTGGTGATTTTTTATGTGAAATTTAAAGTATTTTGTAACTACGTCCTTTTGTTCCTTTGTCCAAGGTACCAACATCCTTTTTTTCCTTTTCGTATTTTGTTTTCGTTACCTAATTGAGACACGGGTTCATTAATAAATTGTTGAGAATCATTTTGCATACCAGATGGTCCAGCCTGAGATATATCATTTAAATTACAATATGTTTGTACGTAATCAGAATTAGCATCTAAAGTAGGTTCAGGTTCAGGATCATAGTCTATAATTTCGTTATTGTCCACGGGCTCTTCAATTAGCTCCTCATTCAAATCTAAATCAATCTCTTCGAGAGATTTTCCTTTGTAAGCGTCTGCTTTTCCATCTTCCATAAGAATGAGAAGCTTTGATATCTTAGCGGTTTGGTATACGTCATCTGGCAACCTGTAAGACTTTTTATGTACTTCATTAGTATGGCCCATGAATGTAGCCAGCTGCTCCATATCATTTTCAGACATGCTGAAAATTTGTGATAAGGTGGCTAAATGTTTTCTTAGCCTTGTAGAGGATATTGCTTTAGGCTGTTTCGCCCTTGATAATTTGGCATGTTTTTCCAAAACTTTGTAGCCATAAATTGTATTGTTATAACCGGGATTACCAAACAAAAATTGATATGGTGTCGAAGCAAAAAAAATATGCCTAATCGATAATAATAATTTAATATCATCTTGAACTTCTTTAGTAAACAGAACTGGTACTCCGCGACCGCGTTTACCTCTAATGACAACACGTTTAAATTTCTTTACCAGAATCCTTTCTGAGGCAGTAAGCGCACGATCAAACTCTTCATACTTATTATTATCATTATTGTCGCTTTCTAAATAATCGTGCACTGTAATTCTTTGAAGTTCTCCAGGCCTGCGCCTATTTTTAATAATAAAACCCTACAATACACAGTCTCTAAAAGTTGTGTATATGTTTCAGTAGTTTTTAAGCCTTCTTTAATTTTTATAGCAGCATCCAAGGATTTTTTATTTAGGTATTCTTGAAGAATTTTTAAATCATTTGCTAAAGGCACAATAGTTATCTTATTCCACTTTTTCTTGTTTAAATCTGTTGCACGAACACGAAGCAGGTCTCCCATTCTAAACCATCAAATTCTAGAATGTTTTGAAAGACTCGTTCAGGGATGATCAGATCCCGTCTGAAATCCCGAGATACATATCCTGACATGACCACCATTAAATATCTAAACTAATTTACCTATTTCCTTCTTCTACTCTAAATAAGTAATACCTAACAACTGACTGTCAGATTATACATGATATTTATTATTAAGAGGAAATGCACATCAAGCAAATCATTTAATAATTCAGTTGTTCTGACTTGACACGAATGTTTTCAAATATCTTTAGATTCTATTGACATTGTTTCTGATATTGAATGTGTGGTGAGTTTTTATACCAAACAGATTAGCGTCATTAATAAGACAATAAATCCAAACTCTTAACATAACAGTCATGAACAAGTTTGTTTTCACAAGGCAATCTAGATTAGTTCGATTACACACATTATTGCAATATTGCAGCATTGTTTCAAGGTGGTGGACAGATTCATTGCGAACGTAGGTGTCTCATACCTATCTTTTTCTATGTCATAATTTCCCAGTATTTTGGTTGCTTGTACAATGATATCATAATGAATTGGTCTTAAGGCAGAAAAGAAGTCATTAATGGATGGATCAATCTTTTTTAACTCTAGTAATAATTTTGCAAGCTCTCTCATTTTTCTAGACACTACGTTAACAAAATGTTATTCTCGGTGAGTTTTTAAATATTGAGATCCGTAAGCACATATAAGGTTATCTTTTTTTGCAATAAGTGATATTTTGTCTGCCCGCATTCGGGGAAATACAGTTTCCTTAAGTTTTTCGTCGATTTTAAGATGACGTATCAGTAGATTTTGAGCCTCAGATTGAATGTTTTTACTTCCTGATTTACCACTACATTTCTTTTTGTGTTTCCACAATAGTTTTTTAGAATAGAATCCCAGACACTCTGTACACGGCAAATAATCAGTAAATTTGGATTTTCGCATCGGTTTAGTGACCTCTTTTGAATTTACAAGGTAGTTTCCTTTTTTACGTAGAGCTGCAATTAATTGTTTTCTAACAAGACTTTTTTTAGGTTTTGACAAAATTTTATGTGAGCGCGTTCAATTTCTTCATCAGGACGGCTCTGGTATGACGACTCTCGTTCAAAATATGAAAGCGGGGATAAGATAGATGTTATTAAATTGTAGAGATGTGTACTTTCGGAGAACTTAAATTAACTTTTCATGCATAGATAAAATATGATATGAATGTATAGTTTATAATATCAAATGGACATCTCACACACATTTGTGGTTTTACGGGATGTTGGTGACGCCCCATCCACCGCGCCACCAGATGAGCTGCGGCACCAGACTTCAAGATAGCTCTCTCCCACATGCATTAGTTTTCTGTTTCAAAAAGGCAGACTCTACGGGAGCGTTTTCAGAACTATCTTTCCTACCTCATGAAAAAGCCTTTCACCCTGCTTGAATCGAATTTCCCTACGTGCCCTGTTCTAGCTACTTTGGAACCTAGCTATACGTCTATGCTATTTAATGACGATGTTCACTTTAATCATTTTTGTAAATGAATAAAGCCCTTTGTAAAATATATATCTCTTTGAGTGGGAAGGCAGCACTTTGCGGGTTAAGTCATACACACGAAGCAGGTCTCCCATTCTAAACCATCAAATTCTAGATTGTTCTGAAAGACTCGTTCAGGGATGATCAGATCCCGTCTGAAATCCCGAGATACATATCCTGACATGACCACCATTAAATATCTAAACTAATTTACCTATTTCCTTCTTCTACTCTAAATAAGTAATACCTAACAACTGACTGCCAGATTATACATGATATTTATTATTAAGAGGAAATGCACATCAAGCAAATCATTTAATAATTCAGTTGTTCTGACTTGACACGAATGTTTTCAAATATCTTTAGATTCTATTGACATTGTTTCTGATATTGAATGTGTGGTGAGTTTTTATACCAAACAGATTAGCGTCATTAATAAGACAATAAATCCAAACTCTTAACATAACAGTCATGAACAAGTTTGTTTTCACAAGGCAATCTAGATTAGTTCGGGAAGACAAGGTTGTGAGGCTCGCCAGCCTCAGATGGCAAAAACTTGACCCTTCCAATCAAAAATCCTTTTCAGTCATATCGCTGGAATAGTCAAATAATTCCCCTCCAATGCTAGAGTACGCTTAATAGTTCCAATAAAACTCCTCCAACTAACTTTAACGTCTTGTCTGAAATTATTCTCCTAATAATAATAACCTTGATCTATTTGTAGCATGTAAGTGTGGGGAAATTTGTCTTGGCTGCATGTAAGTATGACTTTGCTATTGAGATATTATTATGACTATAAATGTCAATTAACCTAACAACTTAATCTCTTGATAATAACAAAGTCATTGTCAGATCCAAATGTCAACAGCCTGATCTTGATCAAATCAGTGATAAATTGATTTAGCATTTAGTTCATAAAATAATTGCCTGACATGCCGATTTGAAATAACCAGTTACTAAGGGACATTTATACGGAAAACGCCGAAGGAAGAGCGTTATAAACAGTTCAATTCATTAACAAAACTATGCACATAACCCATTCTTTTATGTTCCCTAACGGTAAGAGGACACAAAATATACATATATACGTAAATAATACGCTTATAACTAACAAATCAAACATGCCATGCTTTGCCGTACTACAACTCTCCTTTCAGCTGTAAACAAAGTATGATCAATGTAATAAAAACAGTATTACATACCCAAGTACAGCATCGTAACTTACACTGACACTCCTAAACCACGGTATAGATAACATGACCGTGCTTAAACACATTCAATTTACATTGTGGAGTAAAGAACCTAGATGACTAAGCTTACGTCATCTTCCTAGCTTGTGACTTACGTTACGCTCCCATTTTAGCAATACTTTCCCGTTTGTGCAAAACCTGATCGATCAGCGCTTGTGTAAATTGTAAGGCCTACCCAAATTTCAAGCTCAATTTGCCCTATAAAATAAATCCCTGCCCAAAGTAATCTACCAAAAATCAGTAATCAACCGCTCCCTACAAGTTCAACAAGGAACTAATCCCGCTTCTCGAATCAGATTTACTTTTATTGAAATGCCCACGCGTCTGCTAAGAGGCGCTGAAATTCTCCCCTCTCCCCGCAGTTCTACCTACCTGCTAACCCGTCTACAATGCCCCATTCATATTTTCGAATGTTTGTGATAAGTTTTGCTAGTCATTATATATAACGTTTTATTACCAACATGTCTTGCTTGAATTCTTAGAAACTTATTTACAAGTGACCCTTTGTTCAGATAGTTAAACGTATAATAAATTCTATGACGATACAATTTGGCCATATTTTATATTATATATTTTATTATAAAAGTGTTGAACACTTTTATCTTGAATTAACATTTCTCAGTAAATCCTTCAAGGCGGAACTTTAAAATATTACTCTTAACTGACGAAATATTTATACGTACCTTAATTTTCATTAGAATTAAATCAATACGAATATTTTAATTGATATTAATATAATTCGTTACAGTACGTCCTACCACGACGCCTCTGCGGAAAGGCACTAGGTGATTGCAGGCTCGACCCCGCTGTCTCTACGGATACACCGTTACTGGAAGGATCCTGCGCTATCTCACCCGACGTTGTTGTTACGACATAACCGCTGCCACGTATTTAGACGTCTATTTTTATAGTACTACCAATCTGCTCGAGCTTGTTTTTTATACAACTACAAACTTTTTCGCATATGACTACGTCTGCGTGGACTTTAGTTTATTACGATAAAAGTATTCTATGTCCTTTTCCAGGATTACTATCTCTATACCAAATTTTATCAAGATTGGTTTAAGCCGTTTAGTCGTGAAAAGGTAACAGACAGAGTTACTTTTACTTTTAAATTATTAGTATGGAAGAAATTTGTTATGATTTTGACCCGTTGATACTATTTAATTTTCAATCCAGACAAAATAGACGATTGAAAAGATGCAAAAAAACTTCAACATGCTGTCAATTTTAATCGACCAAATAGGATGTGGTTTCAAATGCGTGTATTTTTGTTCGTAAAAAAAACCGTGGGCTTCAGTACTTGGACTATCTATAAGGGCCATTACAGATGGGGCGTATTTAAGTCGCATTACAGCTCGTATTTTGACGCTCGTGTGATACGAAAACAATACAACGAAAACTTGTGCACGAGCGTATTCTAGCATGTTCTCGCTAATAAGCACGTTACTAATCGCACGTAGCGGCACGTGTCGCTGTCGCATATATATGAGCGTGCCAAAACGAGCTTATACGTGTGGAAAAGACACCACATCTGTAAAGGCACTCAGTCCTCAATTACGTCAAAATTATAAGCAGTTCAACTCTTGTAATAGATTATTCTGCTTGAAACAACACATGTACCAACTGCTGGCCATTATAAAGACTGAGCAATTCCATACAGCGTGGCAATGCAGCCATCATTTTCAGAACGTTACTACTGGTAGCGGCTTGTTAGACTAGATTTACTTTAAGCAAGGTTTAAGTTAGCATAATAATAGTTTTATTTTTATGTTCCTACATACCTATCGCATTTATATATTTAATTTTTCTTTCAATAAATGTTTCATTATGTAGTAGTTACTTAACTTTATGACACTTAGTCGACTTTCCTACAAAGAAATACCATGTCTACCGAAAACCTTATCCCCCTCGCACGTACTCTATATACGACAGGTGTTCGTCGGTACATATCTGTAAGTAGATGTTAAAAAATTCAAAGCCGTAAGTGGCTACTGAACATTTCAAATTGGAATTTAAAAGAAGACAAGCGAGGCAGACTTTTTATCTTGGTAATGATTTGAATTTTAGAAGTTGTTTAGTGGTTTTAAAACTACCTAAACTTCTACTATACTCGTTCATATACACGTATTATATGTACTGGTTGGTTGCATGTTTTAAAGAAGCTAGTGGAAAATCAATTTAACATGGTTTCTGATGATGGTAATGAATTAAAAATCAATTTAACATGGTTTCTAATGATGGTAATGAATTAAAAATACCGACTAAGTGTAGGTCAGACTAGTGCTCTAGATTATTTATTGTTTTATAATCTAGAGCACTAGTCTGACATATCCATATCAATATATAAAAGAGAAACGCTGTCTGTTTGTTTGTTTATTTGGGGAGCTTTCACGCAATAAAGGCTGGAGGGATTTTGATGAAATTTAGAATGGAAATAGCTTATACCCTGCAATAAAACATGGGATACTTTTTATCCCGGAAAATTGTAAGTTACCACGGAAAAACTGGAAAATGTTGATTATTCACTGTAAGTAACGGTTGCCATCACAGAATGGTCAGTGGTTGCCATGGAAACAAAATAACAAGCATTTATTTTTTTGAATTTCCTAGAAGAAAATATGATTTTTCGCGATAAATAGTAGCCCGCGCGTACGAAGTCGCGGGCGAGAAAACTAGTATCAAATAAACCTCATTATAATGTTAAAATACCTATTTAATTTTGAAGAGCCCGATACCCGATGGTATACAAAACAATTTATTATAATCTTCATATTTCATGTATGGCACAATATATAATACATATTTTCAATATATTCTTACACACCTTTAATAATGGCGATAAATATCTATACATAAATAGTATGTATACAAAGATCTATCGGGGCGTCTGGTAGAAGCAACACGTGACCAAAATGCTGGCCTTTACTTTGCCCAAAGACTAAGCATTTCCATACAACATAGACTAGTTTTAGTATTACTTTGTTTTAGGTTAATATAGTAATTGTTTTTTTTAAAGTCTTTTTGTTTTATTTTTTAATAAAAGACCATACATGAGCCAAAATTCAACCTTGTAATATGAATTGTGTCTTATTAAAATGGCTGTGACATACAGACAGACGGACAGGCAGACTTGGCAAAACTATAAAGAAACCTTTTCCTTGTTTGGCAACGGAATTCTACATACAAAACCTAATTTAAATTTACGTAATAGGTAGTCAATAAAAACTATAGAGGTTTACTGCATTTTGAGTCATGTCTGCGTCTGACGCTTAATTCTGTCGCAGCTTTTAGCGCATGTACCGATAAAATATATTCCTCTGTTTTTTTGCTGATCATCAGAATCTCAATGAGACGGCCCTATATAGATATCAGGATAGCGTTATTGGCCTGTGTATGACTTATCAAAATTGATTTTGATGACTAGCTTCAGAGGGCTCTTTAAACTGTCGGTCCTGTCTGTTATAGCAGTAGTGAAGCCCTGTCAGAGGCCCTCGGGTGGCCTAACAAACTCTGACACCAGAGGCCAGCACTATACAATAAACAAACAAAAAATTGTTTGAATTAGTGAACACATTTCATTCGTATTTTTTTTAAACGTCAGGACCGCGGGGTATTTCCGAATTTTATTATGAAATGCAGCTGTTCAAATAGGTGTAAAAACTTGATACCTACAATGTACTTCATGTTACAAAGAATAATATTTATTATCTTAATAAATTGTGTGGAAGTACCTTCACTATAGGAGTATACACTCGCGAGCAATGAAATCGACTCAAGACCTCATATGCGCGCAATCGTGTTTTTCAGATTCTGTAAATGCGTAACAAACAATAAAAACTATGGACACTGAAATTTTACCATTTCACTTTTATAAATACAAAGTTTTCGTGAAAATCAGCTAAGTTTTTTTTGAGATACGATATTTAAAATTATACGAGATTTTGTACAAATTTGAAAGCCAACTATGGGAAAACCTTTAAAGAAAAAACTATTATTTATATATAAAATCGATAATCCAAACCATTATATAAAAGTGAAACGTTGTCTGTGCGTTTGTTTGTTTATTTATTTGTTTGTTTGTTTGTTTGGGGAGCTTTCATGCGACAACGCCTGGACGGATTTTGATGAAATATGGAATAGAGATAGCATGCCCTGGCATAAAACATAGGATACTTTTTAGCCCGGAAAATTGAAAGTTTCCACGGGAAAACGGAAAAATATTGATTACTCGCTGTAAGGAAAGGGTACCTTGGAAACGAAATAACTAGTCTATCGAAAACATCAAGAGCATTGGTGCTATAATCTACTTTTGCATTGGTTTTTAATAAATAACCTAGAAGAAAAAAAGGATGCTTTTTTTTGGAAGTCGCGCGCGTGTAAACTAGTAATGGTTATATAATTTGAATAATGATTAAAGAAAAATAATTGATAGGATTATTAGACTAGTTTTAGTATAACTTTCGTTTTGGTTAGTATAGTAATTGTTTGTTTAAATTTTTTTTTCTTTTTATTATTTGAATAAAATGATTTGACATTTAAAAAATATATATAGCCTTTCCCGGCGCAAAACTTGCCATTACGAGAAGAGCAATATTTTCAATCACAACTTTTAGTATTAGGTCCAAATTACTTGAAACTGACTTAATTAACGATAAGGAGGCCAAACAGTTTTGTTAATTAATTTTGTCTGACTGTCTGTCTCTTTGAACACGCATTAAGCTGAAACTACCCAACAAATTTTGATGCAACTTGGCACAATCGTAGCTGATGTTATGGATTAACATAAGAAATACTTTTTATCCCAAAAAACAATCAAAGTATATTATGAAATATTAATATTTGGAATTTACTTCTTACCCCGAAAAATTAAAGGGTTTGTGGGATGAACGTGAGGGGGATGGGGAAACGGATGAAATCTTGTAAAGAAATGTCAAAATGGCAAAACAAAAAAAAATTGTTCGTGCTGGGTAGGGTTTAGAAGAGTTATATAACAGTATGAACGCACCAATCGATTGTGTTGGCAATACGGATCAAATCTTTAAAAATAAATATCATATAAACAAGAATATCAAAGTTATTTCAAAATATTCAGCCTACAATAGGCTGAATATTTTGATTCGTTAAAAGCGAGAGAGGAAAACGTCGTCTACATAGTCCCTTTGCTATCATAGCTGTGTTTGTTATGAACCTTCTGGCGAATGCGAGTTAGTTCAATACACAGTAGGTTTATGTAGGTAGGTTTATGGAAACCACAAGAACAAAAACAGGCAGCGAGCGAAGCCGCTGGCAAAAGCTTCAGGTGTGCACCAAATTTCAGATCAATTGGTCAACAGGAAGGGGGTAAAATTTCAATTACTAGATTTTACCCACACAAGACACAAACAAAGGAAGCTAAATAAAACCATTTAAATAAAAAAAAGCAGTGGACGTCTGAACATTGACTAAGGTCGATGCGTCGGAACGAAGTTTGATGAAAGAACAATGCCGAGCTCCCATACATACTTTTATGTCAGCAAAATTCACGGCGTCTTTAGACAAAAAATATCGCTAGTAATTCAGCATAATTTCCTGAAATTGTTAGTCTAAGATAATTTTTTTTGGGGAGGCCAGGTATAATTGTTATTAGGCTTCAAAGTTTTGTAGGTTATGTTACTGTTAATGACCTTTGAATCAAGTGTTAGAGATTTCAATTATTTTATCCGCTTAATTAGGTAGGCAAGTAAGTACTTATGCATGATAAATATAATGATTCAAGATATTGTAGGTACCTATCTATTCAATTACCTATCTAGTGTAACAGACTAGGCTTTTGAATAAGAATTATTTTCAATCTGTTACTGCCTGCCGAGGTTACAAAACAAATATATTTAGATATGTTGCTGCTGTTTCACTGTGCAGGGAAACTGTTGTCCCATTAAGCACAAATATTTTGCAACAATTCCTTACACTAAATATTTTATTTACACAAACCTTTGTTTCTTTCGTATTTATTGTTCAATACTTTATCTAACACGCCCTATGTACTATTATTTCTTTCACGACCTGGATGACTGATAGATAATGCTGTTAAGCATTAAGTCCTTCCTTGTACCTACACTATTTTTGTGCAAAACAATTAAATAAATTAACATACCCTATAATTCTTTACACTTCCTTTATGAGTTATAATGCATTGTATTCCCTTTGCTACGAGTATAATATTTTGTATAGAGGTTTTATATTGACGTACCATTTTGTCTATAACACAGTCTATATTATTGTTCTGTTTATCACTAGGAAGTTGAATTAGCAACTGGGTGGGAAGTATACTGTGTTGACAATTTTGACGTACAAACCGGAAACGTAATTGTATTATATATATATATATATTGACCCGTTTGGCAGGCAACAAGGCCGGTTAAACATTGTAAGGAGGAAATGAAGTTACAATTTCATGTTTTATTAAATTGATTAGTTAACCTGGGTTTTTCTAGCTTACAGGCTATGTTGACAAAACGTAGAAAAATAATTACTTAAGTTCTGTAAAAAATATATGTCAAGACGCTGCAAGATTTATCGCATAAAATTCCGTCTATGTTCGGTATTTTGGTACTTTTGGTTCTGGAATAACCACTGACCTGCATTAGACTCACATACTCTAATGCACCTCTTTGGGAATAACACAGAGGATTCTTATATCCTAGACAAATTACAACGTGGGCAAAGCCGCGGGCACAGCTAGTCATACATAAGTACTTCCATGATGTTTTCATCTTAAAAACAAAATTATTTCTAGCTGCTATAAAAATATATTTCTACATGATTATTATCTGAGACCATGTAAGTTTTATTACTATGTTATTACTTAATCTTATACTAGATTTCCCATCCTTTGTTCTTCCAAGATATTAAAAATAAATGCAAAAGTAGGTATAGCACCTACCCTCTTGATGTTTATTGACAAACTTGTTATTTCGTTTCTATGGAAACCGTTCCTTACAGCGAGTTATCAATATTCCCAGTTTTCCCGTTGAAACTTTTCCGGGATAAAAAGTATCCTATGTTTTATTCCAGAGTATAAGCATAAGCTATCTCTATTACATATTTTATCAAAATCCGTCCAGCCGTTATTGCGTGAAGGCTCCCCAAACAAACAAACAGACAACGTTTCACTTATTACGTTTACGTTATATATTGGTATGGATACCTACATAAGTATTAAGTTCAATAATGCCTTGCCACACACAGATATTATTGTTATTGTTTGTTTGCTATCAAACAGCGGATATTGGATGTAATCCAAACACAAGATACAATACGGTTAGGAAATTAAGATAATATGGAATGGTGGATATCAATATAATATCGTAATCTAGTATGAAAGAAAGGACGGACATAATCTCGTCGTATTGAGCAGAAATTATTTTGTGATTGCTAGATAACTGATAATATAAGTTTTGAGTATTTGGTATACAATTTTAGCGTCTTTCTCTTCTATAAAACAATAAAACAAGTCTATGGAATCGCTATTCCGCGGCATACATCGGAATAAGAAACTGACTAAAATATTTGGCACCTAATGCCGCGGTATATTCAAAATGTATTTTTACCCTAATTTACTCAGAAAAATACACAAAAGTTAAGTGTTTTCTATAGAAAACATAATTTTTGCTTTAGTTTATCCCAAAGAAGTAGATACACAGTTTAAAAATAACCATAAAAACTCTATTTAAAATAACATGGTATTCACGTGCACAGGGTCCAAAATGTATGAAGCGTGCGATCGGGCCAGCTGTTTACGCAATATTAACTGATTATTTCAAACCGTTTACACATGAAACAACTTTTTTGATGATATAACTACGCAAAGATATGTTACCTATTGAATAAAAGATCTTGAATTCATTTTTATTCATTAAATCCCTTGCCGTTTTTCTAAATACCTCGTAATATGGGGCCAAATCCAGAACCCCTTGGAATTAGGTGCCTTTACCTTACCTTTTTACCTATGACACGCTAAATCGAGTTTCTAGCTAAAAATCATCAAATTAGAATACAACAAGTTAAGCCTGCACCTCAAACTAAGCCAGCTTACGCCAGTTGCTGCCCTGTCATGACTCGTGACTAGACGCAAAAAGTTTCCTAGGGCACGATTAATTTGCGGTGCCCGTTAAAAAACTGTCTGATGGACATTGTCATTCCTTTAAATAAATAAATAAATGTATTCGGGACAATTCCACACCAATTACCTAGCCCCAAACTAGGATACCCTGTACTATGGGTACTAGAAAAACGGATAAACATACTTAGATACGAATATTATAACATCCATGACTCGGATACAAACATTTCTGCTTATCACACAAATATTGCACCTTGCAGGATTCGAACCCGCGACCGTTTGATTACGTACCTAGGCTCACTAGCCACGACACCAATCGGTCGTCAATTAAATTATGAAAAATAATGTTCAATTCGATCATCTAAAAAATAACAATGAAAGAGAGTCTTTAAAAATTCTTATAACAATTTCCGAATTGGATATATGTTACTTTTAGGAAATTAATAAATTCCATATATCCATATTTGAAGAAATTAATAAAAGTGGGAATTTAACTACTGATCATTTAAATATTGTGACAAAATCTGGAGCTTGAATATGTTCTGTATAGGCGAATGTCTTACACAAACTATCAAGCAATTTTGAACATTATGCATTTCGAAGTTGAATTGATTTTGGCTTGGTGTCAAGGGTGCAATTTAGTCGTTTATAATATAGGCTATTTAGATTTTTGCATAATGTGATGGTGTTCGCGAAGATTGGGAGACACTTTAGTATTTGAGGCTATAAGATTTGCCCGTTTTCATTTTTATGCAAAGAAATAAATGTATAAGGTGCTACTTTTGGATATGTTAAAGATACGATGAAAAAACATACTCAAGATCTGTGGATCTGTAGTTGTTTTAATTTGAATGGATAGCCCAGTAAGCGTAATTCAACTTCTTTTAGGGTAGCAAATACCCATCATCGGCTAGATCTTATTTGGGAAATATCCCATTTTAGGAACCTTACAAAATACCTACTCAAAAGTGGAATTTGGGGAACTTTCCTTTAGATAACTTTTAAATATCTGAATATGTTGTATCCTATTTGGGTGAATTTCTGTAGAAGTAAGTACACATATGTTATAAAATTAATATATTATTATTATTTATTTTCAGCCATGACTGTCCGTCCCACTGCAGGGCAAAGGCTTTTCTCTTCAAGGCTCTTTCCATTTCTTGCAATCTTGTGCTTTTGTAAGCCAGTCTTTACAAAAGTCATCCAGTTCGTCCCACCATCTCCTTCTGGGCCTGCCACGATGCCTTTTGCGATTTTGAGGGGACCACTCTGTGGTCATTCTAGCCCCACAGCTCGTCAGACATGCGGAAGACATGTCCTGCCCAGTTCCACTTCAAGCTTTGTATTTTGAACGTGATCTGTAAGTCTAATTCCCAAGATACTGCGTTCCATTGCTCGTTGGCAAACTCTGAGTTTGGACTGTTGGCGTCTTATTACAGAAAACTATTAAAGTCCGAGTTTGTTACGGTACTACGGGATTAAAACAAAGTGTTGTGTCGAGTTGAACTTGAACAAAAAATGAGTATACTTTTTGTGCTTAAAAATGAATCAGCGAAAGAAAAAAAGGGGTGGAAATTGGAGTTCTGAAGAGAAAGTGAGAGTTTTTAATCGATTTCACAAAAGGAGACGGTTATATGATCGAATGTATGTATTTTTTATTATTTTTTACGTATGGTGGCCGATTTCTCCGTCAGTTGCGGATCTTTTTTTTTCAAATACTTTGTGAAACGAGAGAAAACGAGTCAAACCATGAATATAAGGTTTTAATACGATAAAATTTGTAATACAATAATACAATAGTTACAATAAGACAGTTGTCATTTATCACAATCACCATAGATATGTACACATACGAAAGAGTATTGTACAGGATAGAAAAGAGTATTGTAGCAACACCACATTCACCCTTACGTCAGAATATTATATCATACTGTAGAAAGACTGGAATTCTTCTCTTTTTATTGGAGCATCTCCGAGGTGCTGCAGTATCTGGTTCAACATTCTCAGCAGCTGGTAAATTTTGAACCGAAAGAGCAGATATTTCCGCGTCACCCTCGGCATCCTCAAAGTAATCTCCAAATTCGGATGGACTCGCTAGCGGTGGAAGAGTAGTTAGTTGTCTATTTGATATAGTAGTTTCGCCGACATCCGGAAATTTCACATGAGAATTTGATGGATTAGCTTTTAGAAACTTTACTTCTTCCACCTCAAAATCGTAATTTGACCGTGTTTTATTGTTGCAGCAGCAAGCCAGCAAGTTGTTTCAAGGTTTTTGGTTCTCAAGTAGAATTTCACTGCTCTCCAAAAGGTTTAATTGAGACGCTCTTCTTGTCCTTTTCCTTTTGGATTATATGGCGTGGTCCGATTACATGTTACCCCGTTTGATATCAAGTAGCACCTTAATTCTTTAGACAAAAGGGCAGTTCCACGTTTTGAATGTATGTACTGTGGAGTACCATAAGTGAAGAATAAAGCACATTATAATGGAACCTGCAGATAGGTCCTTGCATGGGTAAGCAAAGGGGAATGTTGAATATTCATCTATAATTGTCAAGATGTAGCGATTATGAGTATTAGTAGGCAAATGGCAAAGTCTCCCAAATGGTGCACTTGCTTTTTTAATAATTCGTTGTTTCTTTGAAAATCTGGGTTTTATTTCTGCACAAATACGACATTCTGGTGTCTTCTTGACATGATCTACAGTGTAGGGTAGATGTTTAAATCGTGCCCAATGTGAAATAACGTTGCAAATCTTTAGCGGTTTTTCTGGACCTCCAAATTTTATTTCTAAAGATGAGTGGTCGCTTAAAATGTCGTGACCAACAATCGCATCGGCACAAAGGTCTTCCATGATAAATAGTCGCTTTTGATTGTAAGTATGCTCATTTTGCTTAATAGTTGCATAGTAAAATCCACCTACACGTAAAGTCTGCTTCTTTGACGCCAATGTTACCATTTCTTTCCAAGGGTGACGTTTCAGGCTCAGCAATTGCGTGTTTTTTTTTATAATAGAACTCATTGAACTTCCGCTATCAATCAAAGTTTCGGCTTTATAAATGTTGACAAAGATGGATACTATAGTTTTACGTAAACTAGCGGGGGTCGCTGCTGAAATTGCTGATAGCTCTCGATTATGATGGCAGTCTTGCTCCCTTGATTCTGCTATTGTGTTAATACACGTAGCTGATGGCTTGGTTATGGCGGTCCCACTTCTGCAAACTTTGGCAAAATGACCTTTCTTTTCGCAATTTTGACAAGTAGCGTGGAAAGCCGGGCATTTTATCCGTTGGTGTACGTTCCCACCGCAGAAAAAACAGCGCCTACGTGATGGAGTATCAGCGAGATTGTGGCAGTTCTCTGCGTTATCTTTGATTTGATTTAGTTCCATCACAGGGTAACATGTCACATGCCTAGTGACATGGCCTGGTTAGACGCCTCTTCTAAACTTATTTCTAGATTTTTAAGCAGCCTTTGTCGAATCTTTTGGGAATGTATTCCAGCAATGAATGCATCACGCACGTATTCGTTCCTACATTTACACTCGAATGACAACTGCTGTAGCGTGCGTTTCTGCTTAGTTGAAGTTAGCAGGTATCTAGCGTGAATTTCATTTTTAGATTTCAGATAAATTTTATCTAACACGGACAAAGCCTTAGTGTAATCTTTTATATCTCTTATAAAAGAGTAAACATTTGGAGAAACGTTATTGAGCAGTATCTTTAATTTGATACTAATAGATAACTTTGCCACCTCCATTTCTTCAGCAAGATAGTTCTCGAACGTCTCCTTCCAGTGACGGTATGTTAGTTCTGCGGCCGGAGAACCTGGATCTACGTCGAATTTGTCTGGTCTCAGTAGTCGCGTTATTGATGCCATTATAGTTCAATACGTATTTACTATCGTATTAAATTGAAACGAGAGAAAACGAGTAAAACCATGAATATATGGTTTTAATACGATAAAATTTGTAATACAATATTTACAATAAGACAGTTGTCATTTAGCACAATCACTATAGATATGTACACATACGAAAGAGAATTGTACAGGATAGAAAAGAGTATTGTAGCAACACCACACTTTGTTAGTTGTTCATCTAGTACATCCTATGTAGATACCTATGCTTGTTATGATCTATTAATTTAACACTTACTTCTACTATTCTAGGAGATATTATGGCAGTTGATCAAAAAGTCAGGACATATTTAAGAAGATAAGTCTGTCATATCCATGTTTCTTTATTTATAGAGACAAAATCATGATAAAGTTGTAAAAAGTTAAAAACAATAAGCACGCTAACCTCAAAACGAAACAAATTGACAACATTTTGAATTTATGTGAGTTAGTACCATAGTAAAACTAAGGTCATCAGAGGGTTATCTTTAGTACCATAGATGTTACTCGAATCAGCAACAAGCTTCGTTTTGTAATAATATTTACTTGTATGTTTGGTCCATGGACTAAACCCGGTACTTTTATTAGTCTATGTTTTGTAATAAGATGGTTGATGTTTCTTCAGGGACCAAGTTTGACATCTGTAGGTGAGGATAGGGAGAATGCACATGTCCATGAGTTTATTTTTGAGAGACAGTGGTAGTTTACCTTTCATAAGCTCTTTCATCGACGAATAGCTCTTCCAGGCGTTTTCGATGCTTCTAGCAACTTCCATCCAAATAGTCTCGCCTGGAAAAGGACTATTTGGCTGAGATAAACATAGACATGGAGATATTCAATCTCCGCACCCTCAACCTCTATTCTACGTTTGTAGCAGTTAGTCATGACTTTGTTTTTTGACATATTCATCACCAGTCCAACTTGGCTTGCATTGTTGAGCTGCTGAATCATGAGCTTAGTTCTTGAGCTATGGAGGAAAAAAGGATGATGTCGTCGGCAAGCCTGAATTTTTTAATCTCTTGCTGCCAACGAGGATGCCTTTATCCTCCCAGCTGGCTGCCAGACTCTTAAAGACCTCTTAAAGTGTGTCTATAAAGAGTTTAGGAGATAGCGGGTCGCTCTGTTAGACTCCTCTCTGAGTTTACCCAGTTTTATGAAGCTTGATGGATGCGGTACTATTGTAGTAAATATTCTGTAATAGTTGAATGTATGTTATGTGTAAATCTTGGTTTTGTAATTCCTGATATATAGAATTATGGTGGAGCCTTGTCGCACGCTTTGGAGAAGCCTAAGTACAGTGGTTGATTAAATTCATAGTATTTTTCGATGATTTGATTCAATTATTAAAGATGGTCAGTTGTGGAGAAGCCTCTACGAAAGCCGGCTTGTTCGGCTGGTAATGTAAGTTGTGCTTACCACAGGTACGGTTTTCTATCACCTTAATAAAAGATTTGTAGAGGTGGGAGACAAGGCTGATGTATCTGTAATTACCTATATCTCTTCTTTCGCCCTTTTTGTGGAGAAAAACTATATTTGAAAAACAGCAATTAACTGAGAAGAAGCCTGTTTTAAGAAAGAGATTGAAAAGATTGGTGATGTGTGGTAGTAGTACTGGTTCCCCAACTTTGAGGGTGTCGGTGGTGATGCTATTCACGCCAGGGCTGTGACTATATCTCATGCTCACAATCGCTCGATGTACTTCGAAACCGGTTATCGGCGATATATCTTCGGAGCATAAGTACGCCTCTGGGGTCTTTTGGGGTACCGAGGGAGATTTACAATACAAAACATTTATAGAAATTGGTGCAAAGTAGGAAATTTTCCCTTTAGCTTTATTTCACTCAACTGTTACGATCTTTCAGGCTGCTGATGGAAGTTTTGCATATGTCTTTGTCTTTTATACCCTTTTGCAGTATGTGATTTTGATCTAATGATATTTGTACTTTTTTAATGTTATTGTGTTTAAAGATGTTGCTTTATGATGATTAAAATAAATAAGACAACTTTAATTATATCCACAAAAAATAACAGATAATTGGTACACTGTTCAGATTTAACCATAAGACAATTTAAAGTGAAGAGTTTCTAAGCTATATTTAATCACTCCTGATTAATCAATCGAAGCGTTACGTAACGTACACACACAAGCGCAGGGCTCACTACACTAGCACACACAAACGGTCAAAACTGCGTACAGCTATTGACTATCACATATTGATTGACATTCATAAAAAAATATCAGCACTGCCGATGACGACGTTCATAATTTCACTTATTAGCTGACTTTGTAAAAAGGCAAGCTTTGGGGTTTGTGTTGCGTTGGAGAGCTGAAGATCGAGCTCAGTGTCGTGCGTTAGGGGAGGCCTACGTCCATCAGTGGACAAATATAGGCAGATGAGGATGATTATGATGATGTACAAGGCTGCGCAGCTCGTATGAAGGAAAATTGGATATTTTTTAAGCAACGATCTTTTTAATTTCTTTACCGGTTCTCTCTCCCTCTCTCTGAGAGAAGGCATGTGTCCCTGCAGTGGAAACGTAATAGAAACGTTACAGTAACAGTATGATGATGATGATACTTGCTAGAAAACTTGCCGTAAATAGGTCCTAAACAAAGATAATATTCCATTTTGCAACAATATTATTATAACACATATTTTACTCATGGCAACCCAAAATTACACTCCCGTGATATAACTCTTATATTAATAAACTTAAATCACAAACTGAGCCTCATCAAAATACGTCAAGTAGGCATTTCATTCAGCCTCCCAGAGGCCGGATAAAACCAAAAGATTATTTGCAAATGAAACTCAGAAAGCTCCCAACAACATGATGTAGCCACAGAGATAGCGGGTTGAACATTTCCGACATACGTCATAATATCCCCTATTATGATATGATATGCGTAAATGGATGTACTAAGTCGCACATCAAGTCATAATCATGATTTTTGTATACAAATCAATTTACTGCTTTGTGAACAAAATGATACTACGTACCGCATGGACATGATCTTCTAATCTAGCTAATGGGCAGTCTATATAATTTTGAGGTTTTACAATTTTAATTCCACCTGCATCTGAATTTTGGTCAACGTTTTTGGAATTTTGTTGACGGCACGCAAGTTTGTTGGCATGTTTTTTAGAAAATAATAGTTCATTTAACAATGCCTTTACTTGCTGCGCCCAGTGGCTCTACCTGCGTTTTACATTATAAAAAATACCCTTTTTAATGTTATTCCACAACCAACCCAAAGGAATTCGTTACGCCGTTGGAGCCCAGTGCAATCAAACATACATACTTGCATATTATTTTATATACTTAAATACAAAAATTTGCATTCATACTTATATAAATTTGGGGCTTTACCATAGGCTAACAGATAGTTGAAAACAAACCCGCTGTGCGCTTGTATTACCTCTCGCTTCCCGCTCGCTCCTTAACCTCAACCTATTCGTGAACAATTTTCAGCTCCACTGAGCCGCGTAACATTATTTATCTACTGTAATGACAGGATCCAATATAAATAAGTAAATAAATTCAGCTCATAAAACAGATAAATTTACAGTTTATTGTGGTCAGACTATATGGTATTTGGTTTTCTGACTGCAGTTTATAAGGTACAAACAAGCAGCAACTGTAGATTAAAAATAATCTAAAAACCTTAATGTATATGCATTTTTTAGTCTTCATTTTTATAGATTTGTGAGCTACCCTTAAATTTACAGCCGGATAGCTAATCGGAAAGTGCTCGAAATTTGAGTTGCAAGATTCCACCCGGAACGACAAACAAGAAAGTGACTTAATAAAAACATGGTATTAATACTCGTAAACTGAGAATTTTTGGACATACCGATCAAGATATTGCATTGGAATGAAAGAAGTCGTAATAAAAAGTTCTACTAACGAATTTGACCAATTCAGTTGATGAACAGCTGTGAAGAGATGTGTAAGAAGCCAAAGTATTTTTTTTTAAATAAGTTGAATTATTTCGAAACACGTAACAACACAACGTAGGGGAAATGTTAGTAAATTGGTGTATTTTCTTACATTTCCCTTAAGGAAAATACGATAAATTTATTATTTTCTAAAACTTTATTTTTTTGGCGCTTTCTGTGCGAAGGATATTGAAAAAGAACTTGCCTTTAATTAAGTTGAAATAGTTTTTACGTTTTAGTTTTTAGTTTGCGAATTTAAGATACATCCAGTATGTCATTCAAAATGTTTTATTTATGTATAATCTTCTCTCGATCTGTGCCTCTCCCGCAATATATTAAGGCGTCTGGATCACACATAATTATGTACATATATAATGAAATATTTCAACCTTACATGTTGTTAGTACTTGTACATATTTATTTTATAATTCTTGAGTTATCTTCCATCGTATCGACACGTTCTATATTAAGGGTTTTAGGCACAGTGTACATTTTACATTATATAATCAATTTATCCAGGCAGAAGTTGGTTTGATTATTTTAGGTCTGTATCCATACCAATATATAAAAGTGAAACGTTGTCTCTTTGTTTGTATGTTTGTTTGTTTGTTTGGAGAGCTTTCACGCAATAACGACTCAACTAATTTTGATGAAATTTGGAATGGAGATAGCTTATACCCTAAAACAAAACACAGAATACTATTTATCCCGCAAAATTGTAAATTTCCGTGGGAAAACTGGAATATGTTGATTACTCGCTGTAAGGAACGGTTACCATGGAAACGAAATAACAAGTCTGTCATAAAACTTCAAGAGCATTGGTGCTATACCTACTTTTGCATTGATTTTTCATATCCTAGAAGAATATAGGATGTTTTTTTCGCGATAAGCAGTAGTCCGCGTGGACGAAGTCGCGGCTGGGAAAGCTAGTACGAAATAGAACAAGCCATTTTACGGCCGTAATATTAATAAACTTGCCTGTTTTTCTGGCAGTCTATAATACGACTACAGTCATGTCTTTTGTGTATCGTGGACCAGCCTTCGTAGTAAAACAGTTGACTTGGTTATTTGATAACGAGTACGTTCATCCTCGTTTTCAATTCATATCAGTATATCGGCATCAGTCATAAGCCTACAGTTGCCCGCTGGTGAATACATCCCCTATATTTCAATACAACGATATTTTGTTATGAGATCATGGTAGCTGTGGATGTTAAAAGGATGATTTGGTACAATGACGTACCACTTCTTGTGACGTGATTTATAATCACTCTCTTGTTTCGTGATCATGATCGTTACGCGATTCGTGATAGAATGATATGGAAAATATCGCTGCGATCGAAAGTGATAGATTGATGTTCTTGGTAAAGAGAATATCCTACACTAATTATAATCCTTATCTTTATCTATCTATACTTATAATAAAGCAAGAAGAACAAAAAAGACTGTACAAAGAAGATAATTAAAAAAATAGTCTAGGGTACATACTTAAAATAAGCTACTGAACAAGATATTATCATTTCATTAAATAGTGTATGTCTGTTTGTTCGCGCATCGCGTAAAAACTATTGAAACGATTACGATGCAGGTTTTACTGTTGTTTTGATTTAAAAATTGGGGTACTTGATATCTCAATCCAATGATTAGGTGCCGAGAAATCGATAAAACTATTTGACGGCTGAAGAAATTTCGATCAAATGTTGGTATAATCCTAGAAAAACATTAGGTGCTTATTTTTCCGATAAACAGTAGTCCACGTGGACGAAGTCGCGGGCAGGAAAGCTAGTTTTTAATATAGATAAAACATTTGACTAACAAAAATATCACATTAAATTGGTTTGGTAATAATGTAAAGTAAATTATGGTGCCAAAATCCAGTCCACAGCGGACTCGCGCACCTACGGTCTAGCACGCGCTGCCATGGATAATAAATGACGAAAACCCTCGTAGGTGCGGAGCCAAACGGCACTTTTTCGAGTGGTTAATGGTAAAAAAAAAATATTATAACATCGTTTCGTAAAAAAAACAGTGTTATATATTTTTTCTGATTAGAGACATGCCGTGCATAATGTATATCATTATGCCACCATTTTTGAGTTCATAATCCGGATTTTATGATATAAATGTAGATAATTATATGTACAAAATACTTTAATGCTATTTTTTGCTCCATTTGCAAACAGTTAGATGAACAGGCCCCATCAATACTCAAAGAAGCTACATCCATTTCTTCGTCGTGTTGATGAAAAATGCATAGAAAATGCTTCATTTAGATCAGTTAAAAAATATGAAATCTTATAAAACTACATTTCAACGTGCGGACATTATAGCATTTTTTTATAATTTAAGTGATTCTTACAACTAACCCAATACTTACTAACCTAAAGCTCTACCTGATTTAAACTAACGTTAAATAAATAGAAAAGGCCAATCCAATGGCTTTATGAACTAATCTCAACACTTATAGACAAAAGAAAATATTGTTATGTAAAGGGTTTTCCAATAAGGGCGGGTTAATGTTGAAATGGAATATAAAAAGCTGTGTGTGAGGAATTAAAGAAATCTTTTAATATCTCTTCCTTTTTTTGTTTGAAAGGCCTGTGTATGTAATTATTGTATGGAATATTATGTCGTTGAAATGTCCGTCGCGGCTCATGGTGGCACGGATCCGAGATGTCCAATTTTCAATCGCTTCAATCCCATTTCGCTTAGATCTCAGGGCCTGCAGTCTCGACATATAAATAGTGATTGATTTATAACCGAAATCGGTACATACCGATGACAATCGTTAGATTTTACAGTTATTGTCAAAATTTATCGAATTTATTTCGGTATTTGTACTGACATTGATCATGATTGACATCGATATTTGGTAGAGCCTACCAAATACCGACTTTGCGAGACTTTGCGAGCGATTTCGATTGTAATGCAATCGCTGTCGATGTCGAGACTGCAGGCCTAGGTCTAATTAGTGCATTCCTAGCTAATACTTTGCCTAAAGCCTATTCTAGAGCGTTGGTGGCCGAGCGGTACACTAGTGCGTCTTAGACTCTTACGATACCTGGTTTGATCTTTGGCTCCGGCCAATGACTTTTCTTATGTTTGGATTACCATCGCTCCGTGCTTCGAAGGACAAGCTAAGCTGTCGGTTCCATTGCTGATGATTATTAGGACTCATAAGCCAAGTCAGAGGCCCTTGGGCTGGCTGACAACCTATCAGGCCAGCACTACCTCACCTCATAGGACAACCAATAATAAAAACTTTCAATTATTTTAGTTCAAATCAGTCGATTTTTGCTTGAATTCTCACTATTCCGCCGTTTATAATCAACATTTATGTATTCCGACATGCAATTTCAGGAAACTCGACTGAAACACATTTGAAAGCTGTTCACACATTCAGTATTCTGTTTGTGCTCATTGGCGTCATAAAATATGTAACGGGAACTCGGACAATCCTCTGAAAGGTATTTTAGCCCAGTTTGGATAGCTAATTACTATGTGTTTACTTAGTGCTGGCTTTTGGTGCCTGGATCACCAGTTTCCCGTTTTCCCAGATTTTCCGAAGACGAGAACGGCACGTATACGATCAATGTCACGTACTCCATGAGCTTCGTAAAAATAAGTAATTTGTTGGAGGCGTTACAAATATGAAAATATGATGGATATGGGCTTCATAACAAAGGGGCTTATAAAAGTGTGGTTTTATACGAGGGACAAAAATGTGAATAAATAAAAACTAGTTGATTTTATAAAAGACATTATGTTGGTAACATGTCCGTTTCTAGACTTAACTCATATGCTGGTGAGACTTATCAAGTTTTAACACACGTAGTTTTTGATATATGGTAATTACGCCTTTTTGTTTAGATCGAAATTAGAAAGAAAAAACCGTAACTTTGGCTAAATGTAGGTACTAATTCGGGGCGTATGAAAACACATTTTTATTTATTTTGAAAGAGCGTATAATTCTTTAAAAATAACTTTATGAATTACCTTACACTGTAACAAACCTAAAAACACTTATATAGGAATTTAATTTTATTAAATAAAATAAAAGAACGATTTCGTATGCCCCTTTGTTACTATAAAATATTTATTTATTGTTTTCATAATGACAGGCGCATAAACAAAACCCTCAATTGAAAATGTTTATTTCATTATGAATTGGAAGGTTTTTATCTTAATTTATTCGTAGGTTTTTATGCGCATTAGTTTATTTAACTTTAAGATATTTAGTTTTACTCCATCAATCTATAAAAACAAAATCAGAAACCTAGTTTTACCAATAATTTAGATAATAAGGTTAAGTTAAAATAAACTCTTTTAAGAATATGAAAAGAGTTTATTTTAACTTATGAAAAGTAACTTTATAAAAGTAAATTATCGTGCCGTGCTTTTAATTAATAATGCCTTCTGCATTATTCTACCCATCTATAAATTTTCTGTATTATATTAGCAGTATGTTATTATAAATTTATGAATAGGTATTTTAAATACTTGTAATTTCTGAATAATAGGCGGCTAAAAATGCATTCTCTGATAATGAGGGTACTAAATGGTGTAGTGACTTAGGAACGCAAATTTTAGCCTCCTATTATTCAGAAATTACAAGTATCTAAAATACCTATTCATAAATTTATATTACGAGTATCATAAAATTGCACATGATAAACAAAATTATCTTTGAACATAAAAACAGTCTTAAAAAATAAGAGGAAACAAAAGTTCTACAAAGATTACCTAACATTCTTATAATTCAATAAATAATCAAGTAAACTAAATACTTTGAAGATAAACTTTGTCATTGTTATAATTAAATAATGAAATTCATTCATTCATTTCTAACAAATCCTTAATTTTAACACTAGTCAACGAAATTTGTGAATCATAGGCATTCAAAACATTTTGTAGATTCTTGTCTGGATGAACGTGTTCTGAGCCTAATAACTTCTGTAAAGTCATCTGAATAGTCAAGTTTAAAGTAAAATCTGCCGGGAGAATCTTTTCTCAACCGTAGCCATTTGACTCTATTCCTAGCCAAACCAGTACTGTCAGTTGCTTTGATATTATATAGCAGACTTATTCATCGACTTGAAATCAATAAAATGATCGCGAGATAAATGAAATAATTTATACGGCTTGGTTTTCACAGCTAGATTTATCACATTATTCCAATCATCTGGAATGTAGATTCTTACAGACTCGGAAGCTATTTCAATTGATGAATGCATTTTGTCGCATTTCATATGTGTGTGTCCAGGTTCAAGAAATTTCAAGTCAATTATGTCAAGCGTGCAGTCATTTGAAGTTTGAAGAGTAAGTAGCATGTAGAGGAGAACTGAATTACGGTTTTGCCCTGTGCAGCAATCTGAATGGAGAACTATGTGTGAAACATGACTTGGTACTTGTTTTAAAAATAGATAGAGACACGTGGCTACCTCATTAGCTACTCGATTCCCTTTGTAATCAGGCCATCTATAACAGTAACCTTATTGAGTGGCTGTGTCATACACTGAAAAAATCAGGCAAGCTATTTTCCTTTTGTCAAACACTGGTTTCCCAAGCAGCAGTGGACTACAAAGAACTGCTTCCATATCAAAATTACTCATGTATGTACGATCTTACTCTGCTTTTTTCTTATCTGCTGCCTTCTCCACTTAATTTTTTTTTATATGTGTAGTGTAATATTCTCTCCTTTCTTCTCTTTGATCTTCTGGCAACATTTCCTAGTGATGGCATCAACATTGATCTTTGATCGGCTTGTGAAAGGCAATGTTCTCCTTTAATAACAACTCACAGTAAGAAGTTTTCAAAATTAGTTTAACAATATTATCTTGTTGACTTTTCTCCAGGTATAGATTAAACATTTTTTCTTGATTCAAAATTGTGTCTAAGTAAACCTTTTTAGTGTTTTTTCGACACCAATGAGAAGTCACTGAAGGAAAAGATTCAATATGAGCGTTAGCATGCGATTATTGCGACTTATTATTATTAATTTATCTATTGACATAAATAAATACGTATATACTTGTGTTAATCATAATAATATGCTTATATCAAACTAAAATAATATTAGACATGGTTGACTCTCGATAGCCAATAGGTTTAGATAATAATACCATCTCTAACCTAAAACAACCAACAAAATAATCAAAACATAGGTACTTACCGTCACTTTAATAACTTCCTGGTGCTAAATGAATTAATTTAGAACTTCTGCTCATCTTTATACTTGTTGTCCTTTCATTTAACAGGAAAATAAACAAAACTTGTACAACTCAACCTCACTCAACCACGTACAGGGGCGTACTAACTGTTTTGAACGACACGGGAAGCGTTGTAACATAAAGGCGTACACGCATACGCCTTTGAGAATTGTCTACCAACATGGGCGTATGAATAGAAAATACTTAAAACGGACCTGTACGCCTTTTTGTTGTGCCTTTAGTCCTGGATGTATAAGTAACGCCTGTCTGATGTGCAAATTTCTTCAAAATTAATATACTGATAATGGCGTATACATAGCTTACGCCTATGTGTTACAACTGGTTACAACCGTTTGCTCATGCGATAACATTAAGCCTTTTATTTTAAAGGCCTATAAATATCGAAAGTAATATCAGAAAAATGTAAGACTTGAATTATGTTATGGAGCTTCTTGCATTTTTTTAAATAACATTTATTTTTTCTTATTTACACTATTAAAATTTATTTTCTATTTTTTTAGTTTGGTTTTCTATATAAAGCGTGTTTTTTAGTTTTTTTAAACTATTATTTATTTTCTACAAATTTTTTTTTCGATTTATTGCATTGTCATCGGTCTTTGACAGGTGTGCAAAATTTGAATTAAATCTGACCGACCGTTTAAAGTGGGTCAAAATAGCGTCCAAAGGAGTCGGTTACAAACATACAAAAAAACATACAAGTGAAGCTAATATAAGGCATATAATTATCAAATGCAGCTTTGTTTGCAATCAAATACAGCTAAAAAAATAAATTGCATTTTGCCTTTTACGCCCATTTTGGTATGAACCCCTCGATATAGAAGGTATTGCAAATATGATTTAGATTTATGTTTTTTTTTTCTTTTATATTTGCTAGAGTTACTCCTTTAAATGAATTCAATTTCTTTTTATGAGTTTTTACAAGAATTGTTTTTATATTATAACTAGATGTGCTTGCGGCTTTGCCCACGTGGTCATTTCATTTAAAGGTAGCCCATATGTATTGACCAAAAGAACCTTTAAAGTACAAGATACAAAAAAAAAACATAATTCCTTCAGCCTTCAAAAATATTTTTATCGTTTGCTCGGTTTCTACTCATCGGAATGAGATACCAAGCACCCCAGTTTTTAAGTGAAACCCTAAGCTATCCAACAGTAAAAACCGCATCGCAATCAGTCCAGTAGTTTTTAAGAGATGCACGAACAAACAAACAAGCAAACAAACTAACGTACAAACAGACATGATTTAACAAAATGAAACCTAGACTTTTTTATCATTTTCTTTGTACTGACTGTTTCGTTTTCGTAGTTTTATTATATGTATAGATAGATTTAGTTGCTTGACATTCATTAAGTAGAAAAAATATTTATTAAATTTTAAAATGTACCTCTGTTACCCTCACAGCAAGCCCATTCACTTTCATTTGACATATCACATGGTATATTTACGTAATTTTTCTTAATTTTCCCTAAATTTGGCTCATATTCAAAGTTCTTTTATTATTGACATTAGGTACACGTTTGTTATTGGATCACCAAAATTCGTATGTGTACCAAACTTCAACTTAATCGGTCCAGTAAATTCGAAGCAAATTGGCTGTGACGGACAGACACACGAGTGATCCTATAAGGGTTCCGTTGTTTTTTTAATTAGGACGTACGGAATCCTAATAATTCATAGGTTTCTATTGGTTTTCATTTTAATCGCCATCTTAGGCACGCGGAATCCTCAGTATGACGTATTTTCTGTCCCCCATAAAAAACTTTTTACCCGACCGCGTATCGTGAACGAAGTTGTTGACCTAATACACATTTTAATATCTCCTTGAAAATCTATATATTTTCTGTCATTACAAATATGGACGCCTACAGTGATACGCCTAGATACAAGTTTGTTTAACAAGCATGCCGTATAACAAGAAAAGTTTAATACGACCAACTTGTTCCGATATAGGGTTGACATAAATAATTTTCCTACTAGATATCGATATGGGAAATTCAAGGTGGGTAGTTTAAAACATACTTTGGCCTGGAGTCTTGTGGCAGCCCCAGTTGTTAAAACTACTTCTAAATACAAAATTCAAGAGACTTACGTCAACAAAAGATCTTCGATTCGTCAGCAATTATTATAGAAACAAGAATATTGAAAACATGGCCAACGTCATTAAACATATTAAACAAGAAGACCTTATATATGACCCCAGCGGTACCCCCAAATTAATGTTAATGGTTTATTCACAGCTACCTCCAGCCCTACAAATATTATTGAAAGTCAAGCCAAGTTAGCAGAAGTCCGGCGATACCATAAACCGAAAGTTTTTAAAGCAACACAAGATAATTCAATAGAAAAGTATGTTATAAAATCGGTGTAAATCTTATCTATGGACGATTTTATACTTTCAATGTCATCATTCATGGGCGTACCCGGGAAAAGGGCCATCCATCTGCCTCCCATTGGCTCAGTTAACTTTCTATACCTAAGTAATTTGCGAAACAATAGTTAAGATCAACTAAAATTTACAGACGTATTCACGTTGTACTTTCAAATAATACTCACGTTTGTGTCACGTTCCTAGTTATGTCAAATTAATTAACTGTAAGGAGTAAGTTCAAGAGTACCGCCTAGTTTCAAATACTATTTATTGAAAAAGTAAATTAATTGAAGTGAGCCTTGCATGAAAACAAGTTGATAAGGGTTATAAAGTTATTAGAGTGTCAAGCTCATTATGAGTAATAAAATTATTATTGTTCAGACCGTACAATGAGATAATATAAATTGGTATTATTATACTATTTACCTCTTCGTTTTTTTTTTACCGCTGGGGTAGACGTGTCCTTAAGTGGAGACCGAGACGTGGCAAACATAGTTTAGGACGCCCACTGGCCAGATGGAGTGCAGGCAGAAACTGGATGAGAAGAGCCTAAGATTGGGCTCTATGTCATTCATTGGGAGATGCTTATGACCAGGAATGGACGATCTCAGGCTGATGAGGATTATTATTTGTATTAAATAAGAGAACTACTAAGTAACCTTTTAATTGGAACGGAAAGTACCCGAACTCAGGGATTTGTTGTTGATAAGACTTAGACGTCCTTACCAAGGCTGGAGCCGATTTAGCCGCAATTACAATAGTAGATTGTATTACTAGGGAGCGAAATAATATTTTGCCGGCATGGGCGCTATGTTATATCCAGAGTGGAGCGAAGGATTCTAGAGTACAATCCTGAACGCAGCGAGGGAACTACGATCCTCACCCCCCCCCCCCCCCCCCCCCTTTTCCCTTATTATAGCTAAGAACCATCTCGATTACCTCAGCTTTGAAACATAAAAAACCGCATATAAATCGGTAAATTCGTTTGGAAGCTACGATTCTCACCCTCCCCCCACCCCTTTCTCTCCTTCCCTCCATTATAGCTAAGAACCATCTCGTTTACGCCAGCTTTCAAACATTAAAAACCGCATCTAAATTGGTCCATTCGTTTGAAAGCTGCGATACTCACCGCGCCTGCGCGACGTGACCCAATTTGCACCGCGCGCTCTTCATTGACCATTGTCAACCCTTCATTTATTTCGTGATAGGTATATACTAAATTTTCGACTTGTAATATTTGTCTGGATAGTTTCCACGGGACATAGGTCAGCATAGGGAATCCCAACTCTGGAGTGTTTACATTTTAAACATTAAAAATAAAATGTGATGGCTTGTAACTTGGACATGGCCGAGCTAAGGCGGAAAAAGCCGACGAGCCACGGAAATTTATTATTGCCCTCTATGAAAGTCTTGAACAGAAAATACCTACTTTGCTCCCACTTCTAATATTCCATCAGATCCTGGGCCTTTAAAAATAGTAATTTTACATTAAGTAAATTAGTATAATTTTCTAGCTCTCTCTCTTAACTTTTCCAATACGTGTCAACCCTACAGAGGTCCCTTTCCGTCCACGTCATTATGTCATTGAACACCTTTTGCCGAGTTTTCGGGGCTTTTGGGCTGAATATACTTTTAATAATGTAAAAAGTTTTCGAATTAAGACTTTTTGGTATGATTTATTGAAAAGAGTTCGGGTCAATGGATTTTTAGGGATATCAAGTCTCGTGTTTAATTATTGCGAGTTGGAAATGTATTATGTTTGAGAGTTACTTTTGACTTGATAGAGGGAATCTTGATAAAGTTTTTATATCTCCAGATGTTCCAAAATAGGCCATACAGGCCATGTTTTAAGAAGTATATTAAACAGCTTACAAAAATAGGAAGAAATTATTTTCAATAAAGGACCCAAGCGAAGCAAGATCTTCATATAAAATGAGACAATTGGCGTTTGAATACATGTAAGGTAGATATATTGATAATGAGGTATTTGGTAGACGTAGTTAATAAAGTAAGGTAATTATATCAAAAAAATAAGTTCCTATATAAGCTGAATCAGGTTAGGGGTTGTTGAGATAACGGAGTCTAAAATTCCAAAAAGAGGGAAAATTAAAAAAAATACATATCAAAGAATTGACATTTTTGAATGCCTACAAAATTGTTTTTATCTTAATAATTTTATTTCTAATCTCGTTGCATCAAAGGGTGACAGTAAAACAAACGTGACGGTCTAACTACTTACGCGTATAAATAAAAAAAAATACAAAAGTATTGCGATTTTCGTAGAGAACTCATTTTAGATATTATTTTACTCGCTGATAATGTATCTTTCTTTTAATGAAAGTTAATTTAATCGGTTCCTTTTTTGAATTTATCCATTACAAACAAATAGTTGAGTTTATACATACAAAAACCCAAGTCTTTCCTTAATATAATATTGTGTAGATTTGTTAATTGTGCATGTTTATTTTAGTGTTACATATATATATATAATACTTATCAACTTAGTCACAGGAATGGCGATGGTAGCCTAACGGTTCAATAGTGCGACTTAGAATCCGACGGCACCGGGTTTGGTCCTATGCTCCGCACCAATGACGTTTGAAAGTAAGTGCGGGTTTCTATTGCTCAGTGCTTCGGGGAGCATTAATTAAGCTGTTGGTACCACCTGTTATTGATTAAATGCGGTCGTTAAGCCTTGTCACAGGCCCTTGGGCGGCCTGACAAGCTATGATACCAGAGGTCAGCTCTACCTCACACAACAAACGACAGGAAGACGTTGGTACCCGGAATACAGATTCTCGTGTCACACCACACCGTGTAAATTACATACTTATTGTATTTATTTTTATCATTGTGTTTCAGCAGTGTGCTTAGATTTATTTAAGTGTGCCATATTATGTGAATTGATTAAATTAAATTTATTTACGATATACATTTACTTCTATCCAGAAAGTTTATCAATGTGGTTACAACATACAAAATATCACAAATAAACTGACAGCACAAACAAAAACAATAAATCCCATCTAATAACCATCGCGCGTCATTCCACAATTTCCATGGGAAAAATAAATAAAGGTGTATCTGCAAACGCGTGTTTCATGGGTCGCAGCTTCACATCGCACCGGCAGTGCAGTGAGGCGTCGACAGGACGAGGCGAAATGAGGAAACAAAAAACGCTTTAATTTGTTATTCGTTGGGTAGGTAATCTATTAGAAGCTTATTGAGTTAATGTTTTAAATTGTATCGTAAAATACATTTAAAAATTACGTGAAAAACTAAATAAAATAGGACGTTTGAAGTATCTGCGGTCACAGTGCAGTTTATCTTATCGCGTCGGTAGTGAGGCGTCGATACGATGAGAGACAAGACAGTTTAATTGATAAATTTTCCATTTGTTAAGCAAAAATGCAACAGTTATAAAAATGTACCGTATATGGTTCATAAACTTCCATTATAATGCAGGAAAGACATTATTACCTTAATTAATATCATTTCAAAAATACGTGATCGAAATAATAATTAACAGTACCAAAACAAAAAATATCAAGAATAAAGGACAGAAAAAATAACATCATTCATTCAGCATCAATATTTTTGCAAACACGATTAAGGTGGCACAAAAATGCAATTTCCTGACTTACAACCTATTTATTTTCTAGTCCATGACGTTCATCTGCCGTTCGCAGGTAAATACGTACCAAACTATGAATTATTCATTTTTCTGGATCTCGTAGGATGTCGTCCTACTTGTCAAGAAGATTGTTTTCATAATTTGACAAATTAATTATGGAAACAACCTTCACAACAAGCGAAAATAACAAGGTTCAAGAGATTCTTGAACCAAACCACACTCCTGCTCCACGCCTCTGGAGTTCTCCCACTGTTAAGGAAGGTGCTAAATAACCCTTGAAGCTCCTGAAGTACGGGTTTCCCCCTGCTTTCAGGAGCTCCGAAGTTCTACCATCGTCACCGGGGGCCTTTCTATTCTTAAGTTGTTTGAGCGCCATCTCAATCGCGTCTATGATGTCGGGCAGTTCGTCAGTTTAGTGGCGAGTCAGTATTGCGCGGGAATTTGGTCATATTGGTCTTCAATCTCAGAAAGGATCACAGACTTAGACACGACTATTGTGCCATTATTGGTCTTGAGCTTCGTCAGATGGGATCTACTCAATTGCTGGGCGAAAACTTTTGACCCCCGATTTTGCTCAATTGCCTTTTCTATTTGGCGTGTATTTGAGCATTTGAGGTCACATCGATCCAGTTTACTGATTTTTCGATTTAGTTCCCTTTTTTCTGACGGTGTGGTTTGCTGTTGCTCCCGTCGCTCGTCCATAAGTCGAAGAGCCTCATCCAACATTTAAGACTTTGTGCCCGTACGATGCAGCTGACAAAATCTAGTGCCTTTCTCCCTAAGGATTTCCACAACTTTTTGGAGTTCCTCATTCGCGTCATTGGTGGTTTCCAAAGCAGTGAATCGATTTTTCAACTTGAACTGAATCTGTTCTGATGCAACAGTGGCCTGGAGCAGGTTGGATTGGAGCGTAGACTTCACCAGACGGCATCTTTCAAGCTTGTGGTTGATATTCAAGAAGCCTCGGACAAGTCTGTGATCACTACCTGTATTAAAACTTTCGATCACTGAGACATCCCTGAATATGTACTTATTGTCCGTCATGATGAAATCAATCTCATTTTTAGTCACACCATCGGAACTTTGCCAAGTCCACTTCCTCTGGGGTTGCTTTTTGAAGAAATAGTTCATCAAAGAGAACCCCTCTTTTTCCAAAAAGTGAACTAGCATTTGCCCCCTGTGATTCCTGCGACGACCTCTCCATCAGAAAAAATACTGGGACTGAAAAAAGGGTGAAATATCCACATGACTCTATAAATGTGAAACGTTGTATCTTTGTTTGTTTGGTTTTTTTGTTTGGGGATTTTTAACGCCAAAGCAGCCGATCCGATTAGATAAATCTTTGTAAATAAATTCTGTAGAGATTAACATAGAATATTTTTTAACCCAGAAAATGATAAGTTTCCAGGGGAAAATGGAAAATGTAGATTACTCGCCGTAAAAAAGATTGCCATGGAAACGCAAAAATAACTGTAAAAAAAAAACAAGAGCGTTCGTTGGTGCTACACTTTTCCATTGGTTTTTTATATCCTAGATGAACATATTTAATATCCTAGATGAACATAGGAAGCTTTTTTATGATAAACCGTGTCTAAAAAATAATAATAGTAGAAGTTTATAATAAAAATATATATAATAAAGGTAATAAAGTTAAAATGGTAAAATAATTAATTAAAATAATGGAAATGCTGAGAAGTCTTTTTAATTTTTAGGTGAAAATGTTTATTAACAATGTCAATATACAATTGATTGGATTCCTAGATGCATTTAAATTCATAAATCACACATTCATTCATCATCATTCATAGTCTTATTCCCATTCCTTGGAAATAAAACTCATAAGAAAGAGGGACCTTAAATATTAATAAGGTCACTCGTGGAACCAATTCAGTGTAGTGTAGGCCTATTTATACAGTCACTATCCGCTGATCAGGGTGATTATGTGAGTGTATGTGTGTATGTGTATGTGTGGTGTGTGATGTGTGATGTGTAAATGTATGTATGTGTATATTTATATACAATTACTTTGCTAAAATGGCTATACGTACCTTAGGGTACGACGTGCCTGTAGCACGTGTATGTACATAATAAACGTTGTGTTAGAACGTTGAAATAGTATGAGTAAGGTAGATAGATAGATAGATAGATAGATAGATAGATAACTCTTTATTGTACACCACATAGAACAAAAATACCATAATAACTAAAACATTTATACAAAATATATGGGACAATGGGCGGGTGGGTAATATTAACTATAAAATAATACTGGTTTTGTGACCTAGGCTTGGTTTATAGAGTAATCACATTTGCACAGTAGCACCATCTAGTTACCTTATTGTAAAACTAACATTATAACCAAGGTGCTCCATCAATTCCTACATAGTAGGTCAAGGGCTGATTCCACTAGTAGAAACCTAAAAGTGAGTAATTTACTTCATTTTGAGGAGCTCATCTGCTACTCACGCCGAATATCCTTATGACATCTTCACCATTTTTTTATGAAGTTCTATTTTTCAAATAAAAAAGAACCATCGAAATCAGATCATCGAAAGAAGCTCTTTTTTTGCTCTTTTTTGGGGGAAGTAAATCAAACATGCTAAATATTTTAAATAATTCTAAAAAATCATCATACCTGTATTCTAAGTTTCATCTAAATCGATTGAGAAATGCGACCTGTTGAGGAGAGCAGAGATCCGGACAGACATACGAAGGCATTTATACCCAAGCTGAAACTATGCTTCGCTCGCACTTTGCGCTCGCTCGGTCAATTATACTTCACAAAATAAATTTATTACACATGAAATACTTATAGAAATTAAATAAGGTGAATTTAAGGAACGCAATTGAGAGATAATTGAACACCTTCGACTGCTGACGGAATAGTGGCGTTTCACTCCCGCCATCTTTTAAAGCCATCTCACCACCAGCTGCTAGGTTCCGCCTCTTCCGCGTGATATTCCTTGCAATATATATAAAATTTCATTTAAATCCGTACTCTCATTCCAACAAATACCTAATGTTTCTTCATATAAACTTTGCTATCCCCGTTCACCGTTTTAAAGATGAATTTTCAAATATTATTAAACAAGTGTTTTTATAATCGACTTCACAAAAAGAGACTGTGACTGTATTTTTGTATGTATGTAAACCGATTTATCCGTCAATTGCAAACCGTAAGGAACATAAGGATTTATGAACCGAATTAGATGATGGTTTTTACTTGAGAAACAAGACCTCTAGTATAGTAATGTTTAAATTGAATCAAAATTAGATCAGTAATTTTAGTCATTAATTAATCCAATTGTAGTCATTTTTTTGTACCATAGTTTTTTGTTCAGCACGTTTTTAAGACTATATTTACAAAATGTCATCATCATAATTTAATAATATAAAGCGGTTGGTGCTTTGTCTAGGCGCATGGCCATTTGTTTGTCGTGAAACGTCTACGCCACGTACAAATCGTGAGTTATACCGAATTAAATATCACAAAAACATATGTTTTTCTGATTATCCTCCGTGTGTCCTGCTCCCTTAAACTCCGTCTTTTGACAAAAAATATTTATAAGTTACATCATAGAGCTAGTAGTACACCTTTTGGATACTCAGAGAATATATCCTCCAAATTTCAAATCTCTAAATCCACCGGGTTAGACTCTGCGTTGTCTGTCAGTCAGTAAGTCAGTCATCAGGTACATCACGGTTCTGTTTTATAGGTTTGCCCCGGCTTTTTCTTGACTCACCCCGGCTTTACACGGTAAGCGCTCACACTGCGTCATTTTCACACTTTTAGCATTTATATGTCGTAATTTCTAAAAAAAACCCAACAATGAGTATAATTCAAAATCATTTGCAGTAGTGATTTTGAACGAAATACTATTGCCTGCTTACGTACTTGACAGACTTTTTATTATTTATTTTCCACGGCAACATGTCATTACGTTCCTTATACAGCAAGTAATCATAATGTTTGCATAGTTTTGATACCTTAAGTTACATTATTGCAATTTTCGTAGGGATCTCTAATTTTTTGAATAACGAAATATTGCCCATGTTACTCGCTGGTAATGAAGCGTTTTATAAATACAAGAATTTTTAAAATCAGTTTATGATATTTAGAGATTATCCATAAAAACCAACAAACAAACATACAAGCAATCAAATCTTTCCTCTTTAAAATATATGTGTAGAAGTTGTTTAGTGTAGAAGAATATAGCTTATTATTGTTTATCTTTAAATAAGGTAAAATCCTATTGCCGTCACTCCAACTGATGCTGGTTGCAGTTGACATCAATAAGTGCCGTTCGTCTGTAAGGTTTTGTAGGTTTTCTTAGCAAAATATTTAAAATTATCCATTTATTTGTGCTATTTGAAAACTGTGATTTAATGTACTGTAATAAGTTATTTTTTTGAATGACAAATGACGGTATTTTATTTGAGAAAGTGGATGCGAATATTTTCCAAACTTCGATTTCACCTAATTTGGTATGAAATGATTGATAATAAATTGTATAACCGTAGTATAAGATTTATTGTTCCATGTGTTGTTTGTATGTCTCAATGACGTTGAGCCAATTATATCAATTAAGACCTCCCATAAGGTTTTATTTGGCATGATTGGCTCAAAACTATAAGAAAGGTGGAGCGTCACGGCCAGTAAGCGTAATTCAAAATATTTGAAGGCGGAGCTCGATGACATAAAATGGGCGTTTACCTACTTATGTCAAAGTATTGACGTAGGTAAGTTTTCCACATTTTCCATTGCTCGATTTATTAAATGTCTTTCTCAAGCTACTTATATCAATAGCGCAATGGAACAGTAGATTAAAAATATCGGTGTCAATTTGAATTATGTAACCTAAACATTACTCCCCTCGTGCTAATAATTTCTTGAGTGGATTTAAGAAAAGAATCGATGTACATCTGACAATCGGCTAACTGCAACCTAGTTTTTGAAAATTTGGTGCTATTAAAAATATGCTTTGATAATTTACTAATAAGATCTATTTTCTAATGAGAAATATCAGTAAGTGCGGCTAAGAAAATCGATCTAAAATTTCACAATTTGGATTTTACTTTTTGTGGTGTTAAACAATTGAGAATAAACTGTATTACCATAGTATAGGATTAGTTTTTCTTTGTGATTTTTAAACGTCAAACCTAGGAAGGAACTTAGCAAATACGTGAAGTTTCAAGGCTTTCTTTTTATGATGACTTAAATAAATAGGTCTAGATATCGCGTGATGTATACGATACATGTTGTTGAAACTTACGCTATTTTCAATAAACTAACGTAAACATTGCGCGCCTCGTGCTGATAATTTTATGAACGGATTAAACAAAAAGAACAATGCATGCCGAAGAAATTGCTAAATTCGACCTAAAAATTACTGCTTTTGTGCTATTTTTTAAATATGCTTTGCTAATAAGATGCAAAAACACTACTAATAAGATGTATTTTCTAATGGGAAATATCAGTAAGTGCGGCTTATAAAATCGATCTAAAATTTAGCTATTTAGTTTTTACTTTTTATGGTATTAAACAATTGATAATATACTGTATTACCATAGTATAGGATTTCTTTATCTTTGTGATTTTTCCTAATAAACTAAGGTTGGTATTTAGCTAATGTTTCCGTTTTTATTTCTTCATTTCTATAATAAATCACATAAAATAGTTCTAGATATCGCGTAATGTATATGATACATTTTGTTTAAACTGACGCTATTTTCAATTTTTTTTTTTATTGCGGACTAGGCAATCGTTTGACCACGATTTCACCTGATGGAAGGCGATGATGTGGTCGAAGGTGTAGCACGCTTGCCTAGTAGATACCTATTCACTCTTGACTTGAACACACCGGGGTTATAATTTACCGGAAACACTGACGAGGGCAGGGCATTCCACTTCTTTGCAGTTCTTATAATAAATGAAGAAGCGTAACGCTTCGTTCTTGTGCGAGGTATTTCAACCATGAAAGGGTGGCGCTTTGCTGATCGTCTAGTCGTACGGTGATGGAAAGGTGATGGGGGAATCAGGTTGTGCAGTTCTTGTGCAAACTCTCCATAGTGCAATCTATAGAATACCGCCAGGCTTTCTACCTCACGTCGATGCGCCAGACTTTGAAGCTTACTCTTTGCCAGAGTGTCATCCCCAACGTCTCTCAATTCAATCCAAAGACTCGAGCTGATACTTGGCAGAACCGTCCCAGAAGTGGCAGCAGTACTCCATAAAAGATCGGATCTGTGCTTGATAAACATTCAAAAGCTGTCCCGGTGTGAAGTATCGCCTAACCTTAGACAAAATACCAAGTTTTTTTTGCAGCTACCTTGGCTTTGGATTCAATATAAGACCCAAAGTTCAGGTTTGATGTGAGTTTGACACCCAAAAGCTCCAAATGGTCGCCTATTGGTATTGTTACACTTTGGAATGACGGAGATTGGTTTAGAGGACTCTTTTTTTAGCAGAAAACAAACACGCCTGCGTTTTAGTAGCATTAAATTTAACCAGGTTAGCATCGCCCCAATCGGACACGGCTTCTAAGGCAAAATTCAAACGGTCTACCATAGCCTCTCTCTGAAACTGGACAGTGTCACAGCTGGTTTGAGCATTGGAAGTGTATCTCTCAACTACAGTATTGTCATCAGCATACCCAAAGGTACCGGGCTTCAGAAGGTCATTAATGTGCAGTAAAAACAGTGTAGCCGAGAGAACCGATCCCTGAGGTACACCGGCATTGAAAGCCATTTGTTCAGATGAGAAGCCCTCTAAGACTACTCGAATATATCGTTCCCTCAACGAATCAACTATCCAATTGCATAAGCCAACAGGTAACCCATATGAGGGAAGCTTGTTTAAAAGGCCATCGTGCCAGACCCGATCAAATGCCTTCGATATATCAATGGAGACGGCAAGCGCCTCACCATGCATCTCTATGGCTTCGCTCAGTACGTGAGTGGCATACGCGAGAAGATCCCCAGTAGACAGTTTCGGCGAAATCCGTATTGCTGGTCACTGAGAAGATCATTGTCTTCAAGGTATGCCAAGAACCTAATGTTTATGACACGCTCCATACACTTACAGAGTAAGGAGGTTATCGAGATGGGACGATAATTGGCCGGATCAGCACGACTATCCTTTTTTGGTACTGGTTGTACATTGGCAAGCTTCCAGCTCTTCGGAACTTTACCTGAGTGAAGAGAGAGGCGGTACAAACGCGTTAAGATGAGAGATAATTCGGGCGCACAGTTTTTCAACACAATCGCTGGAATACCATCAGGACCACTGGCCTTGTTCACATCTAGAGCTCGAAGCGTTCTGAGAACCTCCTTCTGGCGAATGCGAATTTCGGGCATAAAAACCCCGCAATGGGGAAGGCAGGAAGGTGTCTTGCCAGAAGCATCTAGATGCAAGGCTTCTGCAAAAAGAGAAGCAAATAAATTCGCTTTGTCTCCAGCAGTGTGAGCTAGTGATCCATCAGGTTTCAGCAATGGTGGCAGTGAAGGGCGGCAGACGTTTTCTTCGACCGACTTGGCCAGGGACCAAAAAGCTTTGCTACCCGTGGGGTATGAAGCCAGTTTGGCCCCAATTCGACTTACGTGATCAAAATGAGCCTTCCTAGGTATCTTCTTGCAGGTCTTAGCGGCAACGTTAAATTTTCTTTTCTTAGCCCGAATATCAGAGGACTTGCGCTTTCGAGCATCAGCCCAGTCTATATATGCCGCACGCTTTAGAGCCACAGCACGACCATAGCAGGATCCAAACCAAGGCTGAGCTTTGCTGGAAAGAGTCTTGTCACTGAATGGAATGAAATATTCCATTGCCTGACATATTACCTCTGTAACAGCAGACGCGCAAGTCGACGGGTCCTGGGAGGTGAAACATGTTTGCCGCCAAGGTACGATGCAAGGAATTGCCGCATCTCGTCCCAATCTGCTGAGTTGTATCTCCACACGCGCCTATTACCCTTAAATTAACTAACATAAACATTACTCAATTAACTAACATAAACATTACGAGCCTCGTTTTTTAAATTTATTGAACGAATAACACAAACAAATCAATGTATATCAAAGAAATTGCTAACTTCTGTACTGAATAATAATGTATTTGTGCTAATAAAAAATAATATCTTTTTTTTAATGGAAAATCTCATTAGCCAGCAAAGAGAAGTGGCTTTGAAATTTTTTTCAGATTTTATTTCACTAAATGAGGTATCAAATAATTGACAATGAACTGTGTTACCACGAGATAAAATTTATTTTTCTATTTATCAAAAATATGTAGAAACTTAGTGCAAAACAAGCCAAATTAGTCAGATGGAATATTATACCATATTGCAACGTATTTAAATTTATTTTCAATCCGCATACCTCGCGATTGCTAAGAGGTATTTACATGAGTTTTTAATTTAAAAACGTGTTCTTGCATCTGCTTTTCACCTATTAATTAGGTTCAGATGTACCACATCACTAGCGAATGTCAAGGAGTAAGCAAGCTGATTTTTCTTAGGTGTGAGGAGGCCTTAACTACTGGTCTTATACACAAGCTCAAAGTCGCGCAGCGTGCAATGGAGAGAGCTATGCTCGGTGTTTCACTACGTGATAGAATCTGAAACAATCTTTGTATAGATGTATATTTTTAAAATACGCCACAACGTCTGCCCCCACTTTAGAGCATCACGGAAGAAACCGTGGTTACGCGAATGACTGGAGGATCGCGTTGCTCGCCCTGACGCATGTCTGTGCCATTTCTGTTAGTACAAAATGTTAAAGAGTAAGCAGTTTGGTAACCAATACAAACAGCCGCAAGAATGCGCTTTTTTATGAGGGACTGTAAATGACAATTTATTTCTTTGAAAACATGCACTTCAGGTAAAACTTACAAATTTACAATGTCAAAAAAAAAAACAAAGTAAACTATCAGAATTGTTTTCTGCATAAGAGTTGTTTCTAAATAATCCGAACTATTGGAATTATTGTGACCTATTTTGTTGAAACGATTTGGATGATTTTATAAAACAGTGACATCGACGAGCTGTAAGGTTCTACTAGCCTAGCCTACCTGAAATGATATTAGATAATTTCTATTCTACTACCGAAGTAAAGTTCCGTGAAACGCTGCTATTAAAATTGCTGATCTAAAGACTAGGTGTAAAGTTTTAATGTGATCGTCTAGATTACTCATAAAATTGAAGTTTATTGAAATTTTAAAATCATAATTGATTATAGAAGTTTAATATTTAAATGGCTAATGTGATCGTCTAAATTTAGTTTGCTAAGTTAAATGAACAGTTTTCTGAAAATTAAGGTAATTGGTTAAAAGGTAGTTCCGTTATAATTTTGTTCCGTTATAAAACGCGCGAGAGCAGAGAGAACGCGAGAGGAGTCGCGCGCACGCATTCCCCCCGTGCGGGCGTGTTTTTGCATAACTAACAATTCTACGTTTTGTGTGTTTTAAAATGGCGAGTGCTGTGAAATGCAATAGTTGCAATATTATAATTGACGACATGTTGGCGTACATCCAAAATAAAATATCTGTGATTGACGAAGATACATTGGTACGAATATGTACGTCTTCGTTTACGGGTGAACAAATCGTAAAATCGAAAGAGTTGTTGTTCGAGTCAGTGAGTGTAGATAAAGTAAAAAAACGCAAAAATAAAGGCAAGCAACAGCGAGACTTGGTTGATATTGTTAATATTTTTAAATCAACGGAACAAGATCTGTTCCCGATATTTGTCGCAAGAGATCTGGAGCGGCTGCCTCCTATTTTGTTCGATCACCTCGATGGTACCAAGCTTTTGAAAGGCTTGCTGCTTGTACAAAATGAACTAAAGAATGTGAAGTCTACATACGTTACGCAGATTCAGCTGAGCGAACTCAAGGCAGAGATGTTAAGAATGCGAAACGACTCTTTGGTACCGGTATCTGTTTGCAAAGTAAACAGTAAGCGAGGCGGATGGATGATGGATAGTGGCCCTATAGGGTTGTCCCATATACACAACTCATCAGTAGATGAGTATAATAATAGCATCGAAGATACTTCTGCGATCGGGCAAGAGACTGCCGCACAATTTAGAAAAATAGTGGCGGTAGGTAGCGAACCCAGCGACTGCGTAACCGCTGTGACTAAGAGGACGGACGTTGATGGCTCCGTGCATCACGTGACTGACTCGAGTTTGGCAGTTAAAGCAGTTCAGGAGCGGGTGACTGTGATGTCGCCAGCTGTGACGTCATTGGCTGTGCTATCCCAGCTGTGACGTCACTGGCTATGCCATCGCCGGCACGTGCCTCAATGTTGCAGTCACAAGTGTACATTGATAAAGGTGGTGCGACAGCGCCAGTGCGAACTGATGATGATGAGGGTTGGCAAAGAGTGTCCCAGCGTCGGAAACCGGTGAAGTACCGCTATCTGGGCACTACCGGTATTTGTAGGGACCACGAAGGCATGTTTAAGGCTGCGGAGAAAAAAGTGCCTATCTTTATTACCAAGGTGCACAAAGACACAACCGAAAAAGATATAATGAAGTATATATATGAGAAAACGAAGGAGAAAATTATATTAGAGAGAATAACGTTTAAATATGAAAAAGATCATAATGCCTACAAATTCTTTGTTTCGGAGCACAAGTTGACATTGTTCCTAGATAGCAAGCTATGGCCGCAAGGTATTATATTTAGGCGTTTCGTAAACTTCAAGCCACGAAGAACGAACGGTGTAAATAATGTCACCGTGCCCGGCCGGTACCTAAACCTTAATTGATAATAAGTCTTTATACAATTTTGTGAGCTTCAACTGTAAGAGTGTGAAGCGCTCGGTGGAGAGTATAAGACAGTTATGTCGTAAATCGCAGATAATTGGATTACAAGAAACCTGGTTGCTCAGAGATGATATTCAATTTCTAAGCAGTATTGATGACGAGTTCGGATGCACCGGGACGTCGGCGGTGGACACGGCTGCCGGTATGCTAAGGGGACGATCTTTCGGCGGAGTGGCACTACTGTGGAAAAAAAGTGTTTTTAATAATGTCTTCGTTGTGCAATGTGATAACCCGCGAGTATGCGCGATTAGGGTAACTATGGATCAAAGGTCGTTTATGGTGTCCATTGTTTACATGCCCATGGATAGTAATGCGAACCTATCGGAGTTTACGGATTGTCTGAGTCTGATGAGCGCCATTATTGATAATAATAATATCGAATCGGTATATTTACTCGGGGACTTTAACTCGCACCCTGGTGAACGGTTTTATAATGAGTTGGATTCATTTTGTTCGGAATCGGAGTGGTTTTGTGCCGACATCTTGATGTTAGGATTTAATTCTGAAACATTTACTTATATTAGTGAAGCAAATGGCTCAAGACGCTGGCTCGACCACTGTGTAGTCAGTAATTCTGCGATACAGACTGTTTTTAATGTATATGTTATGTATGACGTACTGTGGTCTGATCACTTCCCCCTTGTATTACAATGTAAGTTAGATAGCATCAAACAAAAATTCTATTTATCAAATAATAATGAGCAATATAATAAAATACGATGGGGTGAAAGAAAACCCGAACAAATTGATATGTATGGTAATTTGTGCAATGATAATTTAAGACTTATTGACTTTCCTGATGAATTATGTAAATGTAGTGACTATGTATGTAATAATTTGGACCACAGATACATTATTGATAAAATGTATGAAAATATTGTTTATGTATTATGCCAAGCAGCGAGGGATAGTCATTCTCTGAAAATTTTAGGTAGAAAGAAACCTGTTATTGGATGGAATAGGTATGTGAGTGACGCGAACAAGGAGGCTAGGAATAAGTTTGAGCTGTGGGTGTTGTACGGAAGGCCACGCGAGGGTCGTGTGTGGAATGAGATGCACACAAGTCGAAGTACTTTTAAATCTCGGTTGCGTTGGTGTCAAAACCATAGTGATCAAGTTAAATTGGACATCTTAGCATCACATCATTCTAAACACGATTTTCGCAGTTTTTGGAAATCGACTAACAAACTTAATAGCAAACCGGGCTTACCTTTGAGCGTTAATGGTGTCAGCGAGCTACAAGACGTAGCAGACGTTTTCAGGAACTGTTTTGCAGTAAAGTCACCCTTGGGGCCATCGCGGTTTGTGTGCGGTGCTGATCGTAGTGGTCAGGAGATCAATGCCCGATTTACGGCAAAAGAAATCAAACATGCTTTAAAATCGATGTCGCGCGGTAAGTCTCCTGGCCATGACGACCTAAGCATTGAGCATCTTAAATATGCTGGTTGTCATCTGCCCAGGGTGTTGGCAATGTTCTACTCCTTATGTGTGGGACACTCCTGCCTACCTACGCGGATGATGAAGACTGTGGTTGTGCCGATCGTTAAGAGCAAGATCGGCGATATTAGTGACACAAATAATTATAGACCAATCTCACTGGCCACTGTTATTTCGAAAGTGCTTGACGGCTTGCTTAACACTCAGCTGGATAAATATATAAATATTCACGACAATCAATTTGGATTTCAGTCTGGTCTCTCTACTGAATTAGCTGTGTTGTGTTTGAAGCAGGCTGTCAGGTACAACACTGATAAAAACACGCCCATATTTGTCTGTTTCCTCGACTTATCGAAAGCGTTTGATTTCGTTTGTTATTACATACTATGGCAAAAACTACATCAGACGTCCATGCCAGAAGAACTAATATGCATCTTCAAATATTGTTACAAGAACCAGATCAACGTTGTTCGGTGGTCGGGGGCCTATTCGGTTCCTTATGGGTTAGAGTGTGGGGTGAGGCAAGGGGGCCTGACCTCCCCCAAACTTTTTAACCTGTACGTTAATGCGCTGATAGAGGAGCTCAGCGGCACGCATGTTGGCTGCCATACTGGCGGAATTTGTCTTAATAACATTAGCTATGCAGACGACATGGTTTTGCTGCGTGCTTCTGTTTGTGGTTTGTTGAAGCTGCTTGGCATTTGCGAAAAATATGCTGACAGCCACGGTTTGCTGTACAATGTTAAAAAAAGCGAATGCATGGTCTTCCAGGCTCGGGGTAGATGTCTAGATAATATACCGACTTTAAAACTTAACGGTTGTCCTCTAAACAGAGTTGAAAAATTTAAGTACCTAGGACATCTCGTAACCTCGGATCTGAAAGATGATGCTGACATAGAGAGGGAGCGTAGGGCGTTGTCTGTTAGAGCTAATATGATAGCCCGCACATTTGCTGGTTGTTCGAGAGACGTCAAAATCACCCTTTTCAGGGCATTTTGTACGTCTTTCTATACGAGCAGTTTGTGTGTGTGTCATACGCTAATGCAGTACAACGCTCTACGCATCCAATACAACAATGCGTTTCGGGTGCTGTTGCGGCTGCCCCGCTTCTGCAGCGCTTCAGGAATGTTTGCCGAAGCACGTGTAAATTGCTTCTACACAATCATGCGCAAACGGTGCACATCCCTGGTGCGCAGGGTGCGGGGCAGCCGCAATAGTATTCTACGGGCATTTTCGGAACGTTTTGACTGTCAGTATGTGTACTACTGTGATATGGTGCACCTGAATAATTTCAACTTATTGTTCTAAGGAAGTATAATAATAATTATTATTATTATTTTTTCCACTATTATGTAATATTTTTTTTTTCAATCCAGTTTAATTTTTATTTATATTTTTTGTGTGTTTTATTTTTATTTTTGATGATTTTATTGTATTTTTGTATTGACCCTAGTTGGTTGAATAAATAAATAAATAAAATAAATAAAACCCTGCCACGAAAACATATGGTATAATATTCCTTTTAGAAGTGAAGTCAAATCATTCTTTATATTTACAAGGTTGCCAAGAGTCCATAAGGAAGATAATTTCTTCCTAACATAAATAAGAACCAAATCTTTCAGAATTCTCAAGCATTTTATATGATGCTTTGATGTAAATCCCACGTTGCGTGTTTCCCACGATAATATATATATGATTTAATGCTTGCATAGGCTATTTAGTGTGTCTCAGGATGAAACAATCTCCCGTCTCTCAGCTATTTCATTAAATTATGACATAATAACAATTACCTCCATAGTAATTGATTATAAAATATGTGTATTCATACATCTTTGTACCAAAAAAAGGGGTTATGCATTCGTAATGTCTCTCATAGGAACATAGTATTTCAATCAATTTATTTATCATTAAAGGTAGGTATATAACTTTCCTCTTTAATATATCTGAACAAACAAAGACGAACAAAGTAATACTTTAGCATAATATAATATATGTCATTGTCAGTAATCAGCAATAACCACTTTGTCAAATCATGTAATGTCATAAGGTTTTGTCAATTTATAATACATAAGAATTTCTCTGTATACTTTTGTATAATATAATATAATATGTGTCATCGTCCGTAAATTTGCAAATAATCACTTCGTCAAAACTTGTAGTTTATAAGGTTTTGTTAATTTATAATACATCAGAATTTCACTATATGTAAATAACTCGTTATTTGCATTATAATAAGATCCACATCAATAAATAGATATAAACATCATCAACAATTTCCACTGCTGACTCAGTCTTCCCCTCTCAGTATACACAACGGTTATTATTTCAATAATATACGAAATCAGTTCAGGTTATCCGTACTCTATAAAACATATGGAATTCACTCAATAAATAATCAACTCTACTTAGATCTATTCTTCTTATACATAAGCAACTTGTGGTTTATTTACTTAGTTATAGTTACATAAAATCAGTTCATAAGTTTTTAGTTCTTCTATTAGTATATAAGCAATGTTATGGCTTATATACTTAATAGCCATTGAAGTTTAAAATATAGTACGATGTCCACATCCACCAGCAGTAAGATTTATACTCTTAGTTAAATTAGTTCAGTTGAAAATTGTATATCCTGAGTATAAAACAGTCATCAATTATGGACTTAGTTGTTATATATAATTTAAATAAGGTGTAACTGTTTAGGAATCGCAAACTCTGAATCTATCTTCTAGTTATAATTATATGTTGAGTTTATTCAGAATAAACGACCAGCACCAAGTTTTCTGCTTAGCTATTTAATTTAAAATATAAGAGAGTTTATCCAGAATAAACGACCAGCACCAAGTTTTCTACTTAGCTTTGTAATTTCTGCATGTAGCCACGGCTCACCCACTCACTTAACTACTGCATCTAAATTCGCTTTTCGTATTCTACCACATATATTCAATAATTAGTTTTAAGACTTTATTTTATTAGTAAATAAACGCGAATTATTAATTATTTAAATCACTCGTATTTGTCTCTTTTTAATATTGAGACCGCGTCGCGACGGAATCTATTTGTATTATGGTTTCTGTCATCCAGGTTTGCCCTTTTTATATTGACTTCTTTTGGGCCAGGGTCGCATTAAGTCATTATTTTTAAGGAATAAATCTATATTTTAAATAGAGTTTACTATATCATGTGTTGTTGTTTTAATTTTGTTTTATAGGTATTTTGGTAGTTAGTTAGTTTGATAATTTATTTATAATACTATACAAAAGATAATTAGTCTATTATCTTCTTCACTCTAAGGTTTTCTGGGAGTAATTCTATCAGTCGCGATAAGTCCGATGATGGTCCTTATGATTATATTATTTTAGCATGTACATAATACATATATAAGTTAATATTCTGAACAATATAATCATTCATTTAAAAGTAACTATTATGGATTATAATAGTTACTTTTAAATGTTTTTTTTTTAATGTAAAAATTAATAATCAGTAATTATAAATTATGTTTTAAAATATCTAATGTATTATTGTTTTTATGTTTTTTACAAATAACATTTATTCGCTATTTACTTTGTTCTCCTTAATGCGTTCCTGTCTTAAATTTGTTGTTTCCTTTCACACGGTATTGAAAGATACGCAAAAACTTACTTCACTTTTCAAATGCTTCTAAAGTGTTTTAAACTGTACTAAATCAGATATCATTTGAAGTTTTGCTATTATCCTTTTAAGTGTTTGTGTTTCTTTGTCCTGTCTGATATTATTTAAATTATGTTCTACGTTACATGTTCCTTTGACAGGTAATCAATTTGAATATTTATAGGTTCCCATTAGTTTTTGACTTTTGTAATCTCTATTTTGCGTTTGTGTAAATATTTTATCACGTCACATTATTTTCGTATTTATCGCTTTTAAGATAAGATTGCAATGTTTTGACAACAAAAAAATAGCTTTCGTTTAATAGGGGCTCGTATTAGATCCCTTACAGAGCTCGTGTTATAAATTATCAATATCTCATGATAAATAAATAAACACGCAATCGTCTGTATATATTTATCTGCTTGTTTTCAAACAAAACTTGATTTTGTTTCTGGTGTGTACAATAAAGAATTTATCCATCTATCTATCTTGATGGTTGACTACAGGAAATTACAGGAGCATTAAAATATCAAGGAAAAGGTGAAAATAACGCATAAAACATGTAAATGCCTGTAAATATGGAACAAAACTGTTAGCGAGCGCAATAAAATTGCCTTATATAAGGGTATACATAGGTAGATGGGCGTAGGTATACAGAACACTTTGTACTAATAGAAACGTAAACGAGAGAGAACGTAAGAGAGATAAACATTATTTTGTATAGGGCCTAGCCAATAATATTGTAAGGCAGCGTAAGATTTAATTGCACCACCCGGCTAGAATATAATCTACGTGCAATCACGCTTGACATCTAAGCATACGGAATGGCCGCGTACCTCTTTAGGAATAATTACAAACATGCAGCCACAGACAGACTGAAACTTTCTGCGGATACATGATGTTAGGAGGTACAGGTTTGCTCAGGTATCCGCGATTTGTAAATGGTACTTATTTACATAAGCAAAGTACCCTTGAGCCAGCCTAAGGTAAATAGTTATCACTTAAAAATATATAACATAGGTGGTAAGAGCGAGAGAAAGCTAGCGGGGAGGCACACCTCTAAAAACGGCAAAGCGTGATGACTAAATATGAGTCATTCATCGGAATGTTAAAAAAGTGAATAAACATTTGGAACACACCTCAACATAGATAACCGTCCACGTACGGGTGAAATCAGGTCATACAATTGCTCAACAAAGACTCATTTTCTCTGCAACTGGGACCCCGCACCTACGCGAGAGTCTGCAACTAAAACATTCCTAGAAGCGCGTCATTTCGATCCATGGCCCTCTGGGTTACGGGCCTATCACGCATTCACTGCACCACTTTACTACGTGGCAGGAAGGGTGAAATTACGGTTCCCTTTTATAAACAGATGTATTATTGTTATTACTTTCAAATTAATATAACTTTGGACTCCTATCCCACAGGAAACTTTATTTTCGGGATAAAAATTATTCTTAATTTTACCAAAATAAAATATAAACTTTGACTGTGCCAAGTAACATCAAAATTCGTTTATTAGTTTCAATGTGATATGTGTTCTTTTAAACAACTTTTAACCCCAATCCTATGGAAACCCCTTATTTTTTCGGAATAAAAAGTGTTTCAATGTCAATCCAGACATTGCATCAAAATTTGTCTGCTAGTTTCAGCGTGATGCGTGTTCAAAGAGACAGACAGACAGAAAGACAGACAGAAAAATATGTATTGAAAAAGTAACCGTTTTGGCCTCCATATCCATTTTGAAGTTGATCTCAATTATAATTTTGAAAATATCTTTTGTGTACAGATTTAGACCATTTACAGGTTTATTATAGTACTAGATGTACCCGCAGCTTCGCACGAGTCGCCATTTCTCTAGGTTAAAATAACTCTATTACTATTCCAAGACCTAAATTATCAATATACCAACATTTAGATACCAAGATTCAGATACCAAGTACACCAGTTTTTAGTCAAACCCTAACAAACAGACAGACACGATTTAAAAAATATATTTTATTCTTGTTCAGTAGTTTATTTTAAGTACGCTAGACCTGTTTTTTAAATTATCTTCTTTGTACAGACTATCTCGTTCCTATTGCTTTATTATAAGTACTAGCTGTACCTACGGCTTCGCACGCGTGGCCATTTCTTTAGAATAAAATAACTCTATTACTATTCCAAGACCTACAATACCAATAAACCAACATTTAAATGAAATTCCTTCAGCCGTTAAAAAGTTTTTATCGATTGCTCGTCTTCTAATCATCGGATTTAGATACCTAGTGCACCAGTTTTTAGGTCAAACCCTAAACTATCCAACAGAAATTTATTTACCGGTATAAAAAGTATGCAATGTTCTACCTCGTAGTATGAACTCAAATCATACCAAGTTTCATTTGAATTTATTTAGTAGTTTCGGCATGATGCGCAGCCAGGATACAGACAGACAGAGAGATAGAAAAAAAAATAACATTTTTCGCTTCAGTATTGAATAATTATATAACAGCCTCCATAAAAATTTACAAAATTTCTTCAATGTTCAGAATTTGGACAGCTATCCTGCAGGAATCATTAATTTTTTCGGTATGAAATGTATCCTATATTTTAATTCATCATATAAACTATGACTGTGCCTAGTTGCATCAAAATCTGCCCAGTTCAGCTTGATAAGTATTCGTTGAAATAACTTTCAACCCCTATCCTGCGGGAACCCTTCAATCTTTCGTGATGAAAAGTATCCATTGTCCTACCTCGTAGATATATGTTACTGTGCTCGTAGTATGGACTCAAATCATGCCAAGTTTCATTTGTTTCATTTTTTCGGCGTGATGCACGTCCAAGATACAGATAGACAGAGAACAGTTTTTTTTTAAATAACATTTTTGGCTTCAATAAGAAATACAGAACAACCTCCAACAAAATTTACAAAATATCTTTAATGTACAGAATTGGACCTGTTACAGTTTTATTATAATTATAGATAGATTAATCGATATCTTCTTGTTGTAGTAAATCATGTAAGTTCTGAATTCTTATTCATAGAGCTAAATTAAAAATATATTCTTAACAAAACAATAATATATAAACAATTATTATGCTAACCTAAACCAATCTCAAAGTTTAATCTGTTTGGCGATTATTGAGATATCAGAGTATGTCTACCTGAGCGGCGCGGCGAGTTAAAGTTTCAAAGTAAGACAGGTCAAGTAGAGTATAGGGATTTGTTTGTTATTTCGATTTAAAGTACTATTTCCTTTGCATATGCACTATTTTCTTACACACCAGTCAAGTGTATCGTCAATTAAATCTGTTTATAATAGTTGGATCTCTATCAATTGTACTTTAAATACCAATACCTATACAAGGTTTTGTTATTATGTTCCGGACACGCTAAAGGGCGTATTTCGAGTTATTTTTGATGAGTTGGCCTTTCCTTCTTGCAGTCCTTACCAAACCTAAATTTACAAAATGTTCCATCCAAGGTCTTCTCCTGAATTTACTGTTTGAAAAGATTCAAAACATTTGTGATGAGTATATCTGGTAAGAGAGAGGAAAGAAAACTGGCAAAAAATATGGTTGATCGCAACCCGACACACATGCAGCTTTGATCGTCCGGCGTCCATGACCACTTGACAAATACTTTCCGTACGTATATTTTTAATTTATTCCTTTAATATATGTATTTATTCTAAATCTAGAAACTATCCAATATTAATGGAATCATTACAAGATCCAACACCTCAATAGTATAATATTATATAAAATATGGAGTAAATTCGACGCCCTGACGACATTTCTAAGAAAAAAATCTGACTAGTAAAATATTACAATAGACAAATATTACTTGACCTCTGAAGAAGCTGAACTAAGATTGAAATTGTTCAGTTATTTTCCTGATATCGATAGCGATCGTAGCACTTTTATGAATTGTCCGCACTTTCTTGTTTTGTCTGTTCAGTGACAAAAAATAATAAAATTCATACTAATATATAAAAGTGAACCGTTGTCTGTTTGTCTGTTTGTTTGTTTGTTTGTTTGGAGAGCTTTCACGCGATAACGGCTATACGGATTATGATGAAATTTAGAATGAAAATAGCTTATACCCTGGAATAAACCATAGGATACTTTTTATCCCGGAAAATTGTAAGTTTCTGATTTGATTACTCACTGTAAGGAACGGTTGCCAAGGAAACGAAATAATAACAAGTCTGTCAAAAAACATAAATAACTTGGGATGCTTTTTTCCGCGATAAATTGTAAACCGTGCGGACGAAGTCGTGGACGGGAAAGCTAGTAAAAAATATACAGAAGGTGATATTTATGTAAGTTTTGTGTTTATTTATAGAAGAACTTATTATAGTAAGTACTTACTACTTATATAGTAAGTTTTCTCGTATATTATGAACATACACATAGCATGTACCGATGACCATTGATAGAAAAAGGTTCTCGGGCGGCAAATATGGACCGGGGGGACGAAGCGTAGAACTACCCCCACGAGGTGGATTTACGACCTAGTGAGTGTCGCAAGAGATGCTCTCGCTAGACGCAAATAACGAGCAACCGCTCGATATGGCGATCTATCGACCTTCGGCTCTTATTTTCCAATGACTGCCAGCTATCTTGTGAAAATCTAGCTGGATGGCGTCCACTCGTCTACCACAACTATTCAGGGGTGCACTTCGAAGCACGGATGGATGGATAACCGCACATAACTTGGAAAAGTTATTGGTACGGAGAATAGGACCGAACCCGGTATTGTAGGATTCTAAGTCACACCAGTAAATCAACAGGCTACTGTCGCTCTAATTAAAAACCATTATTAACCAGAATTCTGAAGAAAATAAAAGGTTAAAAAAATGACACAAGATTAGAAGCAAAAAATTTAAAATTAAACTAAATAAATCATAATGGAAACTATATAAATTGAATTGAGATCTCAAAGATCAAAGGTATTTAAGAGGCTTCGGTCAACAAGAAAGGAACACTCAATCATTTAGATCGCAGAGCAGCAAAAAAAAAACCTACTTTAATCAAGGCACCTGCCATGTTCGCCTCTATTTTTGTCCTAATATTTTCAGATACCATACCCAGAATATATTTCTCAACAAAAATATTACATATCGGTTGGCACAACACGCAATATATCTAAAAGAAAATATTTACAAAGGAGCGGAATCGCGTACGGGTGCAATCGCCCGAGTACTTATGACTTGTGACGTCCTGTTTCTCTGCACATTGGACCAGAAATAATAACGCAGTATGGATGGAGACAGTTATTTATTTTCACACATATAACCTTCCCTCTCACTATATTACAGTAGTCGCAGCGAAAGTTTGTGTCTTGGATGTAGTCTGCTAGTCGCTGCTTCTAGTCGTTTTTCGCATATTCTATCTCGCTCATACTTTATGCTGTTTTATCCCCACAACAGTACCTGCGCAATCATTCACAGAGCCTAACTTCACACACATATAGATTGGCTGTGACTACTGTACTTACTTTATTTATTACTGTGCTGTGCTATATTTTTAAACTGTGCCCGCGGCTTTACTCGCGTGGTTATTTAACTGGGCAAAGAGTAATTTATGTGTTATTCCAGTACCAAAAGTGCCTATAAAGTAATATATAATTATGTACTACAATTCATCAAAATTTGTTCTTCTTTCAAATAGTTTTTATCAATTGATCGGCTTCTATTCATCGGACTGAGATTCCAAGTACGAGTACACCAGTTTTTATGCGCAAACAAACACACTATTTAAAAAACTTGTTTAGTAGCTTGTAGATTATTTTAAGTACCCTAGACGATTTTTTTAATCATCTTATTTGTACAGACTTTTTGTTGCTTACTTCAATTGATTACAATATATTTAAAAAATAGAAGCCCGGACAGTTTGAAAAATGCCCAATATGAAAGGGCATTATGATAATTACTATTGAACACTAATGAAAATAAACTGGGCTATCAATGTGACTGAGCTTTATGAATAATTCCCTTCACTACTGGGCAGAATAATAATAAGATGTGTTTTAATAAATTATTTTAATGATGTCTATATAACAGTACCGTGACATACGTACCTACTGACTGACAGACAACGCACAGCCTAAGCCAGTGGACCTAGGGATTTGAAATTTAGAGGAATATTCCTTGAGTATCCTAGAGGTGCAATAAGGAAGTAACTATAAACCAGAAAACTTGAATAACAACACCAAATAAATACCTCACAAACAAACGTAACTAATTCATATACAAAATTCTAAACTAAGATCCTTAAATAACTTTCGCTAGGTAGGTAACTAGGTAGATAGGCATGTAGGTAAAGGTAGGTATTACTATCTCAACCAGAAAACTCCAATTTTACTAAATATCTTCAATGTACAGAATTTGGACCCATATCCCGCAGGAAACTTTTATTTTTTGGGATAAAACGTATTTCTAATTTTTCATTTATCGTATAAACTATGATTTTGCCAAGTTGCATCAAAATGCAGCCTGTAATTGTAGCGTGATATGTGTTTTTTCAACCCCTTACCCTGCGAGAGCCTTTTAATTTTTCGGCTTGAAAAGTATCCAGTGTCCTACCTCGTAGTATGAACCCAAGTCTTGCCAAATTAATTTGATTTCATTCAGTAGTTTCGGCATGATGTGCGGCCAAGATACAAATAGACTGATATACAGAAAGATAAAAATGAAATATTACAGTTTTGGCTTCAGTATCGAATTTAAAAGAGCCTCCAATTTTTTTTATTAAATATCTTCAATGTACAGAATTGGACTTGTAACAGTGTTATTATAAGTAAAGTAACAGATAGACCAATATTTTTATATTTTTTTTATTTGACGGTGAAATTTACATTTTATCGTTACCGCTGTAAAAAAAGAAAGGAAAGTCTCCGGCACGTGTCTGTGACTTGGATGCAGTTTTTACAGTTTCTTTTTCAATTTTAATACATAGTTCTACAATAATAACTATGATTAATGTACCTACATCCATACTCAATAGATACTTATAGTAAAGCAGACGGCTAGAGAATATTAAATAAATGTACTCATAGTTTTTGGTCCTGGAATATCACGTACTACTTACTACATGGGCTACTTTTAAATGAAATAACTACGCGGGCAAAGCCGCGGGCACAGCTAGTAAAGCAATAAAATGTCTGTAAAAAGAAAATGATAAAAAAATGGTCTAGGGTACGCCACTAAACAATAGTAAAACTTTTTTTTAATCTGTCTTTTTGTCTGTGTATTTCATTATTTCTTGTTGACGCATCACGTAAAAACCACTGGACTGATTGCGATGTGGTTTTCAAAATGGTTGGATAGCTTATAGTTTGACTTAAAACTGGTGTACTTGGTATCTCAATCCGATGAGTAGAAGCCGAGCAATCGATAAAAATATTTTTGGCGTCTGAAGAAATTTTGATCAAATGTTGATAGATTGGTATTTATTCGTAATTAATAGCACACATAGTACTTTTAACCAAAATAAATGACCACGAGTGCAAAGGCGTGGGTACAGCTATTGTTACATAAAGCATAAAATAAGCGTTTTGAAATATTCTTCCTTGATTACTGTCGATCAAAAAGTAAATTATAATGTTCTTGCACATGCTCGTTTCCTTTTTTCTAGCTTATTATTATTCGTGAAGCGGTAAGACTCGAACCAGTTTCCGTCAGATTGTTAAGGAGAAAAGTTATATTTGGCAAACATCGCTCATGGTAACCGTCCTCAAACTCTTCCACTACCAGATTTGAAATTCTGTCTATAAGTAAATAGTAGTATTGCGGAGGCAAAAGGTCTTATTTCCTGCTACAATGAGCTTTTATTTGAGAAGTTGAAGGGATTTTGTACACAATGATTTGATGACAATATGAGAGTACAATTCTGTTCAAAGAATTTGGAAAGAGCGCTAAGGCGTATGAATGTCATAATTCGTCAGAGATTGCATTTGTGTACGATCTATTCTAGTTTTCTCATCTTCTTTATATTTAAAGGGGTTTTTGTATGTTTGTATGTCCTCTGTGCGTACCTTAACCTTTGATCAGATTGTGATGAAACTTTGGTAGGGTATTCTGATGACTGACACGTTGGTTTATGACAGTAAACAAGTAAATTAAAAATATAAAATAAAAACTTAACTATTCCTAATTACACTCTATAAATGAAAACAAATCGATCGATACTTCGATTGTCGAAAAAAAAACAAGTTTTTCGTTTGAACACATGACCCTTCTTTTTCATTACTTTATTCGGGTAAAAAAATTTGCTCATGTCCTCAAGACAAATCGTCAAGTACCTCGCATGCCAAATTCGCGTATTTTAAGACCATTTGTTTTTATTATCTTCATTGTACAGGCTTATTGGTACTCACTGCTATACTGTCAGTATACAACAATAGAATAATATATGATTCAAGTTTATCACTTATCTGCATACAGTTAAGTTAAGATATAGTTAAAGTTACTTGATATACCCATACCCATTGGTGGTAAGGTATCCCTCCATATCGAAAACTGTCACGCCAATCACACGGTGGCGAGCGGGTTGCCATACAACGCTTTTGTGTAGGAATGCTTTATATCCCCACCCGCCGGTTACGACCCTCAGAATCTACATCATTCCAGGTATACAGCAGTTCCACAGGCTTCTGAGATTAAGACGGGGAAAATGCAAATGTACCCTCGAAGCGAGATCAGACGGAAACTGTTCTGAGTTTTTATTCGACCTAATAAAGATTTGTTCTGGTTCTGGTTGAATAACGTTGAAGTATTTTTCTGGTTAAATGGATGAGAACCGGAACAAGCCCATGTTTAAAAGTTTGTTAAAGATTCACCTAATATTAAATCAAATGACAACTTGTACCCATTTGCCAAAACATTGTTAATTTAAAAACTAAGGATGGCATACAGCATGTTTTATGCTTTGCCACTATGTGAGTAATGTGATTGTGCTACTTTAGGCACAGTATGGATTGCCTATATCAGAAGGTTGATAGTTCTGCTAGGGGTGTTCACTAGTGGGGGTGCACATGAGAAACGTATAAGGTTATGCTATAATACACCTTTAATACCTTTTAGTAGGTAAGCACAATTACAATATTTAACCGACAAGTTATGAGACGGAGTTGGATGTCAGATGTTGGATGCGCGGGAGTTGGGAGACGAGTGGCGGTGTCGATGCCGCACGTGAAATCTGCTTAACTAGCATTCCCGACAATCGCCTACACACTACTTTATTTTCAAATAGATACCATAAAAAATATATTTTATACACAATTTCAAAAGTCAAAACATAATTACAATCTAATTTCATTACTTTAGTAAAATTTACCGAAAAGGTGCCATTCATCTATAATGGGGTTTTTGTCTGTTTCGTTTTTAGATTTTTTAGAATTAAAATTTCATGACTTACCTTTGAATGGACTCCGATGACTGAGGATTCTGAAACAAAAATAATACCTGTTAACAATATTTTTTAATCAACCTGATATGTCCCATTGCTGCGCAAAGGCCTTTCCCATTTCTTTCCACACAACCCACTGAGTGACTATTTTCTATCATCTCACAGATTGCATGACGTGTAGTATCTGCCTAGCCTAGTTCCATTTAATTGTTGCTGTCTCAGACATCGATTATACCTGTTTTTGAGCGTAATATAGTGTTGCGGACTCGGTCAGTTCTTTTGATACCGAGAATACTACGCTCCTTTGCCCTAAACCACACTTTCGGCTTGGATTTATGCTACTCTGTTATCGACCGTGACTGACCACTGCAGTTTAGGATTGGTAGGATACACATGTCAACGAGTTAACACATAAGTGGCATATAAAGGTTGCCCTTCGTCAGCTCCTTCATGGACCTTTCCGGGCGTTATAGACGTGACGCCTGATTTCCTTGTCTTGCCTGTTTTCGAAAGAGACTAAAGCCGATTTTTTTATAGATTTTGAACGAGTTCATGAAATATTTTTTTTGATTAGGCTTCTTTAATAAGTATACACATCATTGTTCCGTACACATTGGCTGTTGGTGTCTGTGGTATGGATTAAAATTTAATTCAACTCATAAGTGATTTAATACATAATCAAATAAAACTGGTGTAAGACGAAAGTATTCCTTGAATTTTCTACATTGCAGTGCATACGGTTACGTCCCTAAAGTTGCAAAAGCACCGTTGGTAGGTCAAGCTTTGGCTAAATTACTTTCAGTAACAAGTAAAATTATTATAAAAATAGAAAAAACCCGACTGCGAACAAAATTATTGAATCCGAGCTGACCGCCCGCAAAAATGATCACACTAATATTATAAAGACGAAAGTTTGTTTTTGTCTTCTAAGTATGCAAGGGGTAAGGATGTGTATGTTTGTAACTTCTTCACGCTTAAACAGCTGAACGGATTTGGATGAAATTTGGTACGGAGGTAGCTTATAAGCTGGATTAACACATAGGTTATATATATATATATATATATATATATATGTATCTTCTTTTAAATACCTGTATTTTGATACTTCACTCGATAGGTTTGTTCCGTCGGAAATACAATATGGCAGCTGTTAGCCACCATATTGGTTTTCTTGACCTTTCATATATCCTACAGCACTCTCATGATCAAGGCAAATCCAATGATATCACATTTATCAAAATCCATCAAGCCGTTTAGGCTGTAGAACGCGCCTAAGAAACGTGCATATACAAACATACATACAACCCAAACACATAAACCCTCAGTCAGGTCGTAAAAATATGGCGTACCGCTCTTCTAAAAAAACATAGTTCATCCACGCTAGAAGTCTGTGTGTTCATCCACAGACTTCTGATGTGCATCAGAGTCGCAGTCGTCATATAACGTCCACTTAATGACGACACCGCTATTGGAGGACACCACAGATATCCGAACAAAGGGTGTGACCGTCAACCTCGACCCTACGTTACATATTATTTATTCTGTGCCTACGTTTCGTGCTGTGTCATAATTTGTATCTTTGACCAGTTCACCATTAATTCAACCTCAAAGCTTGCTGTGCTCAAGTCCTAGAGCATTTGTTGTGCTTCGGAAAAGGTAGAAGCAAAGAGCACAATATCATTGGCAAAGCGAACATTTATTTGTTTTTGTCGATGATAAGAATAACCCATTAATATATATATTACTACAGAATAAAGCATTTTCTTTGTGTTTCTTTTCTATAAATAAGGCGGCGATCAAATTTGTATGAGACTTAAAGTTGCAACGAAACTAGGCGACAATCCCCCAAAATCATTTGTATGACATTCTATCCTTTATCATTAACAAAACATTGCCTTCTAGTCAGATAATTATATATATTTGGTTACGATTTAAATAATGACCTAAATTAAATCAACATCATAAACCAAAATATAAAGTTATCTCAGTTCTCCTAAATCTGAACCACAGACTTTCCAGTTCCTGTAACAAAGTATTTACAAAGTAGCGGTATCAAACGTAATATCCGTCCAAACAAATAGGTACAGTGGTCTTTGTAAAATACCAAAATCCGATTTTAGATCAAATTTAAGCTTACTTGCTTTCTCTTGTCTTAAATATAACTAGTTGAAAAGTCTTTCCGGTTTCTCGAAGAAGATACAAGCCAGCTTATCAAACATAAGATCTGTCTAAACAAATACAGTGAGGGGAATTACACACTTCTTCCAGCTCTATCAACTTCTCGTCGGTCCTCAAGGTGCGTGTGTTATAAGTTGCCAGGTCCAGAGATCGTAAGGGTTAGTACCTGTGTCCCTGCCGGAGATTCTTAGCACCCCCTGCTCCGCCTTTACCATGGCTGCTACCGGTGCCAGGAATAACGGAGCCGCCGGGGACTGGGGGCCGTCTTTGTGTTGTGTCTATCATATTGGGGGAGGGCGGGGGGGGGGGGGGGGTGCCATAGTTACCACGCTTGGCAGGCGGATTGGTGACCGCAGTATTACAAATATGTGCTCGGAGATGCTGCTGCCCATCTTCCAGTGTGTATTCGCTTAGTCGCCCCTTACGACATCCACGGGAGGATGAGGACTTTTGACTTTTTTAAAAATCCCTGAATCTAGCTGACCTGGTGACTGAACTCGCCAAATCATTCTTAGCCTTGTGCGATTACATGACTCGTCGTGAATAGCACTCACTCAACTTTACATTGAGTGAGTAGAGTAGAGTGATAAGCATCAGGTCTCCCGCATCCTTTGTGGCTTCACACTCAAGCGAAGAAATAAAGATCCAGTTGTTTCGGAGTCTGATTCAAAAAAAGATTCTGAAACTACCTGTCTTTTGCGGAACCTGTCACTGCGGAAGAAAGAGTCATCGCACCTTTGGGTGCCGTGACAAACAACGTGCCATTTACTATTTAATTTTTATCAGTAAAACCTGCTTGGCGACACCATGACTTGATTTTTAACAAAAATATTGTGTTTTGCAGGTTCGCGGTGTGGCTGGCACCTGCTTAGGTTATTGGGTATTGGATGGGCCCAATAGTTTTCGCCGAGGTTTAGCAATAACTAGGAAGTCCAGCAGAGCTTATGCCTTTTTTTGTGTGCCTAGGAACGTCCGAAGGTATTGCGTAAGTAAAAGACGTAGTAACAGTGAGAGAGTAGAATACAGGATGTATAGTAAGGTTTGCTTGCCTATTTAAATACCCAACAGTGTCGGAGCTTAGCCAATAGAATCATATGACAATTTAAAACTAAAAATAAATGTGAAAAGCTCCCACATTCAAACGGTGAAAGTTGGGTCTGGGTAGCTTTATTATCCATTGTGTTCTATTGGGTAACCGGTATTCAAAGCCCTGATGTCCCTGTACGGATGTACGGTCCCTGATGACCGTAGGCATCAGGGACTGTAAACTGGAGACGAGAAGGGTCGCGCTGTCCGATATCGGTAAAACAGCACTTTCTCTTCGGTTTACTTATTCTGCGTCGCGTCGTCTCACTCACGAGCTTGCACATGGTGTCCTTTTGATTTGGTAAACGCGTCCTGCTATGAAGGAATGTTGCGATATGTAATGTCACTATAAGTGAATTGCGAACGGGTCTTGAACCCGCACCATCCGTGCCTCTACACGGCGAATGTTCTTTGCTAGTAAAGCTAAAGTAACCACTAAGTAGAATAATTAACATTATAATTTAATGGAATTGTCATTTCAAAAAATCTGCCAGTTTCAGCTTACAATGAAGCCGACGAGACAATTTCCTACCAGTGATGTCACCTGCTACGTGTGCAACATATACGAACCTGACTACGTGGTCTCCACTTGCTCCTGGCGCTGGACGAATAAAGACAACGTCGGGTACATTAGCACCATCAAGCAAGCCAACGTGTGTTCTACAGCATCGCATGATGTGTTACAGATAAGTAGTATTAACTTGTCCTGTATTAAATTCAATTGACAGAGTATGTGTAATTTATTACAAGGCGAACAGTTTCATGAACAAGTATCTTTAACGGGTGTAGGACTTAAATAATAACATAACCTCACAATACAAGTCAAATGTCCCTGGACTACAGTAATAAAACTTCCTTTTCGATGTTACTTATTATTTGTATTAACCGATGATAATCTTAGTGAAGAGGTATTGCTCTTACTAGGTCGACATATTTTACAAAATGGCATCTCTGTGTAAGCGATGATGAATAAGCTTATGCAAAAAAAAAAAACTAAATTCATGGTCGAAATGGGAACTTTTTGATCTTAACTAGATTTATACAGATGTCGTAGGCAAAGATAAATAACCATTTATCAGTATCCACAAAATATACTCTGGTAATTTTATTCAAAAATTTCAAACCTATTGTACTACAACCGATGAGCCTAAAATTTACCTGATAGATCACACCAACACTATCCTTATGAAGAGCCTATAGACTTGCCCGAACTGAATTTAAACTCGTAAACCAGATTCCACCAGATTTTGATGTGTCGTGTTTAAATTTCCTTTTCATCCCAAGGTTGTCTGGAAAATATCGCTTATTAGGAATAAAACCGCCCAATGTACAAAACATTTTCAAGAGTTTATTTAAAGTTTATTTTTCTATATATTTTGGTGTACAATAAAGAGTTTTCAATCTATCTATCCGTGATGACTCTATAGCTAAAATATCAATGGGGTCAATCTGAGTACTTGACTATGCCATTTGGTCTCCACAGGTTTTCAATGGAAATAAATTATTCTCTCAAACTCAATGATGATTAAAACCCTTGTTTTCATGGATGACTTTCATTCTGCGTCGTGGACCATAGAGGAAGCTTGTCCCGTCTGGATAAATTGCTGAATAAACTATCTTAAGCCGGCTTTTATTTTTAAAACAAAAAATAAATTGCTCATTATGAAGAATAAAACTTAATAGGATACGTTGGGCTAATCTGTTCTCATCCTATCACGTCTCATCCTATTGGTATAATGTTCTCGATTCATCCTAACTTATATTCTGAACTCAACCGATTACATTGTTTTTAATTATTTGTCCTAATTCAACTGAAATGTGTTTTTGGAAGAAATCAGTTCTAATCCCCGTGAGATTCAACAAACAAACATCCCTAAACTTACTTTACTACCGTCGCAAGTAATGCAATTCATAGAATTAGCTACGTACTTCCGGCAGTTATTTTTACCCCCTGACATCCACTAAGGAAGTAGGTGCATAAGAGTAGGTATATCTCTGAACATGATAATTATAAATTATCTATTGACAGAGCCTTGTTTGAAAATCTTTGACCCTTTATTACCTATTGATTTTCATACCGATGCGAGTAGTGATGGGTATGGAGCCGTTTTAGCCATACGATAACTCGTTGTTATTCTTATGAATTAGAAACATTGGCAATAATGAAATCCGTACCACATTTCAGGCAATATTTCTATGGGCGCAAATTCAAGGTATATTCTGATTGCAATACTTTACGGGCCACGTTTAAAAAAAAACACCGAGACTACATAGGGGATAATCCTGCAGTCTCGCAACTCCCCACTGTCACTGTAACTGTTGAGGATCAGACAAAGTTATCAGTTGTACCAAATTCCAACTATGAATATTAAAATTGTTAAATTTTCCAAATTAGCAAAGGGGTGGTGTCAACGGGATACTGAAGTGTTAGAAATAGTTGATCCAATGAGTTAAATGGTTACGCACCTTTGATATATAATTAAAGTTAGCCTAGGTTATTGAAAAGAAGATGACAAACTTTGTGATCTTGTTTTTTTTTTTTTCAAAACATTATTCTGGTAGTTTATGATAAGAACAATTGAGTGTCATACAATTAGCTCGAACTAAGTAGTATAGCTGTAGTGATGTATGTGTGTACCAGATTTACAACCAAAACGCGAGATCAAATACATTTAGTAACATTGAAAAATTGGCTCTCGCTGATACCGTGATCGTTAGATTTAAAAGAGGCAAAGCAAAAGTTAGATCTTTTTGTATGGAGATTTAGTTTTTGTTAAAGTTAAAAGTGAAGAAAAATACAAAAAAAAATGTAGAGGTAGTTTTAAGGTTATGTTCTGCAATGATCTGTATGAATTATAATGGTTGCAAAAGTGCCTCGTCGTTAGTTAGGCTTAGTATACATTTAAGATATTATTTTTGTGACGATGATGTGACGACATGACGGCGGGTTACCATGATAATCCATGTCCATGAAACTAGCCACAGTAGAGAAAATATTATGATCATTAGTAATGGCGATACCTTATCTGTTAACTGTGTGTGAATTTAACTAGAATATCGCACTAAGTCATTGACGGGCCAATGTTAAAAAAAATAAGGAATGAGAAATAATAAAAAATAATAATAGAGTAACTATAAGAAAATGTAAGTCAGTGACTATGAAAAAAAAAAGGTTGACAAAAAAAACAATTAAAAAATGTAGGATAAATTATTATGAAAAAAAAATGTAGAAACAAATGCGACAAAAAAAGCGAAAAAAGTGAGATAAAAAAGAGAAAAAAAGGAAGTGAAAAATGTAATGAGTGTGTAAGATGCTAAAGGGATATCAATCCGGTCTAGCATAATCCGGTCCATTTCTTTAAATGAAGGGATTAGTACAGTTCTGAAGGGTCAACTAAAAAGAAGGATTGACTGGGCCAGGCTGAAGTGATCTGAAGGGTCGTGACAGATCGGGCCAGACTAAAGTAATCTGAAGGGTCGTGATAGACCGGGCCAGACTAAAGTAATCTGAAGGGTCGTGATAGACCGGGCTAGACTAAAAAAGTATCTGAAGGGTAACAATAGGCCGGACCAGACTTTATTATTAAGTTTTGATCTTAGTGTCAGGATGAACGAAAGTTAATATGATGATTGTTTCCCTCAGATGCAATGTGAAGCTGCGCGCACGAGGACGTACGCACGTCAGTATGGCCGTGACGCCGGTGTCATCGTGCAGCTGAAAACACCATGTGCAGCGGGCAGTGACCGAGCGCAGTAATATTATCTGTGGAACCATTGATTTTCATACTAATGGCAACACTGAGAAACCGTGATCTTTCAACATCAGCTGACTTCACCCGACTGGCTATAAAAAGGAGCGCTCAGAGTAAAAGTGACTCTATTAGTTCGACTTAGTTCGATACTCCCCAAGTAATCAATGGCAACTGTCCAAGCCGAGGTTCGTACCCCCTGGGTGCCCTTGAGCAAGTGGCCAAAAACTTAACTTTGGCGTGCGCCTTCTGCGTCACGCATTGCGGCGGAGCGCATTTGCGCCCGCCCCACCGTCCGGTGACGCTGTAGAGGTCAGTTATAGACCAACAGCACATATCCTTCCTAAAAAAAAAAAGAAAAAAAAGTGACTCATTCCGCTCTGCACCGCCGAGCTGTGCGGTCGCATCCTGCCTTCTGTCTCCGGTATCCAAGCTGCGCTCCACTCGCAGCTGTCGCCGGGCCAGTCCGCGGCCGCTCCCTCGCATAGGCACTGGTGTCTAGCGGGACGCAATTCTACCCGACGGTTTAGCGAGACATTCGCTCCTTACGGAGCGCTCTTTGTCTCGTCAAGCCAGACGGTACCCGATGGTTCGCTGAGGCAAACGTTCTTTTCAGAACGGTGCCTTGTCTCGGCAGCCGGAGGGCTCACTTCAGTATCAAAACTACTATATTCATTGGACTCTTCTTTTCGAAAATAAAATCCACAGTTTCGTGGTTCAACTCGAGGAACGGTTGGGCGCTGACCCAAAGCGCTTGTTTCCACTCCTCTTCCAGGGGGGAAACAAGAATCTTGGCTGGACATGGGAAGTCATTCTCCTTGTGTAGAGCACTAGAGAGCACCCACGTATTTTTTTTAGGGGGGAAATGCCTATTTACTTCCCTTCCACTACGGGGGTGATGGAAGGGGGTATGTGGGGCTTGCACCCACTAAAACCCCCCGTGAGCAGTCCTTCACCGAGGTGGGGCATGATGGGGTCGTGGTAGCATTCTACCATCTTGCCCCAGTAGCAGACCCTTATCGGGTCTCTCCGCCTTTGAAGGGGCAACCTTGCTCACAAAGGTCACCCCTCAGACATGTGGGGCCGTGCAAGCTGGTGAAGAGTCCCCCGACGCTCCACCAGTGACCCCACCACGGAGGAGGGAGGAGGTGGGCAAAACGCCTCCTCCTCCCACCTGGTCGTCTGCACTGGAGCACGTCCGCTCGGGCGTCCGTCTCCCTGGTCCGCTCCGCGGTTTTCTTCTGCACCATAACGGCTTCGCAGAAGGAGACCATCGCCTGCCACAATCTCTCGCTGCCGAGCATGGCGTTAACCACGGTCGGCAGCGAGAGATCCCGACCTATCATCATTGAAAGTGTGTGCCGCTGCGGCACACGCCTCCAGCGTGTGGTGCGCCGTGTCCTCCGGTGCCCCACACTCGTGGCACACCGGAGTCCTCTCCTGTCTTGCGATCTGGTGCAGGTACTTCCCGAAACATCCGTGTCCGGAAATCACCTGCATCAATCGGAAGGTCACTGGCCCATGCTGCTGCCTCACCCACCTCCGAAGGACCGGGCGGATAGCCTCCACCGTCCACTGCCCAGGGACCGGTGGACCTAGGTCCTCTGTCCACCGCCGCAACATGGCAGCCCTCGCCTGCCGCCGCATGCGCGTGACCTCTTCCCACGCTGGGGGCTCTCCTCGCGATCTCATCCCCGCCACGAAGTGGTACACTTCGGCGAGGATCTCCGCTTGGAGCTCCCAGGGGGGATCACCAGCCAACACGCACCCTGCCCTGCGGACGTTGCAGCAGGGTTTTCGTCTTGCGGTTGAGGGCGTCCACCCAGACCGGTGCCCCATACAGGGCCATACTCCGGACCACTCCGGAGTATAGACGATGGCATTTGGCGCTCGGGCCACCCACGTTGGGCAGCAGCCTTACCAGGGTGGCTGCCGCTCCCACCACTCTTGGGGCCATCTGGGCAAAGTGGGCCTCAAATTCCCACTTCCCGTCCAGGATGAGACCCAAATATTTCATCTGGGTCCCAACCCAGACCATCACCCCATCCAGGGCCACCCGCGGTCCTGGACGGGGTCTCCCCTGAGGCCCATGGAACAATAGGGCCTCGGTCTTGAAGAGGGCAACCTCAAGTCCCAGGGCGCGTATGCGGTCGACCACGAGGGTTGTGCCCACCGTGGCCAACCGCACCGTCTCCCCGAGGTCCCTCCCCTTGACTACGACGAGGGTGTCGTCCGCGTAGCACGCGACCCGCAAACTTGCGGGGCGCTCACCGCGAGCCGCGGAGCACCCAATCATAGCCTATGTTCCACAGGAGAAGTCCAAGTGGCGGGGCTTTTCCCTGAAACTCAGGCTCCAGGGTCTCCGCAACAGGGGCTGTTTGGCCCCGGAACTTTTTCCGGGCACCCCTGTATGGCCGCCCCCCAAAGGTTCCTGTCGAGATCCTCCAAAACCTCGCCCCAGGCCCGGGGCTTGGCTTGGATGATTGCCAGCTGCAGCTCCCACTTAGCATTACGGTATATACCGTATAGCCGGCGCTCAGTCGCCAACACCTCAGCTGACAGCTGGTCGTCGGTACGGCCATGACGCACCCTCCTACAACGGGCGTAGGGTCGCCGCGCCACCGAGCAAGCGCTCCGGAGGTCCTGAATTTCCGAGCACCACCAGTAAACCTAGCGGCAATCGGGGCAACGAAGGGACCTCGGCATGGCTGCATCACACACGGCCGTCACTGACTCTCGGAAGTCGTCTGCCGCGACGTTCACTTCCGGGTGCACTGGAGCGGCAGACAACGACTGAACGATAGTCGCCTCTTCCGCTAGTTCAGCGTCAAGGCGAGATATCGTCCAGCGTGGGAAATCCGCGCGCTCCACGCCCACAGACCCTCCTCGGATGTGGGAGGGGAGAATCTCAAACCTAATATATTTATGATTCGAGAGATTTTCCACCTCCGACAACACCCTCCAGGCTCGGACACGTGCTGCAAGAGCCGGGGTGGCAAACGATAGGTCCACCACGAACCCCCCGTTATGTTGCACGCAAGTGTGGGCCAACCCTCTATTGAGCAGGGCAACCGCCTACTCCCTGACAATCTCCCTGCGAGAGTCAGTAGAGCGGTTACCCCAATCCCGGGCCTTGGCGTTCAGGTCCCCCATAAAGAGGATCTGACGAGGCGCCTGTCGTCTCACCGCCGCGGCCAGGACGTCCATAAAGTTCTGGAGCGGGTCTATTGGGGGAGAAGTAAACCCCGACGATGGCATACTCCCCCCACTTGGCCACCACGTACCCTGAACCCCTCTCTTTGACTGAGAGGAGAAAAGCGCATCCCGACCGCTGTACTATGGCCACGGAGCCATCCAGATCCCCAACCCAACTGGGATGGGGGTCCGGGGGAACGTAATACGGCTACGCGGCAACCGCCAAATCTATTTTCCATTGCGCCAGGGACTGCATGAAAAGATCTTGAGCCCCAGCGCAGTGGTTTAGATTCGCCTGGAGGAAGTTGTGATGCTGGACCTGATCCATCAATCAGATATCACAACCTGCTCTACCACCGCTTGGTGGTCGGCTTCAGGAGCGGCCTGTTTTGTGGCCACAGGGTTGGCTTGGGTCCTGAGGGCCTTTCCCTTCGTCTTCGGAGGGACACAATTGCGTCCTCCCATTACATGCCCGGAAGACCTCCCCGATTCCGCGCATATCGCGCATCGCGGTTCGGGCCTCCCGCAGCTGGCTGCCTGGTGACCTGTGCCTCCACACCGGAAACACAAGTCACCCCTATCTGCCGAAGCAAGACACTGGGGACGCACGTGCCCCAGCCCCAAGCACCTGAAGCACCACATGGGTCGCGCTCCCAGTACCACCACTCGCACTGAGCTCCACCCAATCAGGAGTCTGCTCTTCTTCAGCAGCACTTGGGCTGCTGAAACTGGGCAAGACACCAGGATGGAGCCAGTACCGTTAAAACCCCGGTTGATCTCCCGGGTCCTAATCAGCTTAATGTCACAGCCTCCCGCTTCAGCGACCGCCTTCGCCACCTTCTCTTTTGTGGCCGCATCGTCCAGGCCCGTGATCCGTAAATCAGCGGATTTAGTGAGCCTGGCGATGTTAGCCACCTCAGACAGGACCCCGCGAAGCTTTTCCGCGAGTCGATCCGCCTTCTCTGTGTTTTTGGGAGCCAGGAATTTCCAGCATTCTGGCTCCCGTGGCCGTCTGGCGGAAGCAGAACTGGTCGATACCTAGCTCCTGGAGATCGACCTTCTCCTGCGCCATTTTAAGGACGGTGCTGTAGGTCACCCCTTTCTCCGCGGCTTCAAGTTGCAGCGACAACACCATCGCCGCGGACTTGGAGGGTCTCAGCACCGACTTGGCCTTACCGGCTGCCTGCCTAGCAGGAGCACGGACCACGGAGGTGGACGTGGGTGCAGCAGAGGGAAGTGAAGACTTTCCCTTCCCCTTGCCCTTGCCCTTGCCCTTGCGCTTGCCCTTCTCCTTTCCCACCACTGTGGCCCAGGTCAGGAGCAGCCTGGCTGGCGCCTTGGGTCCCCCTCGACGTGGAGGAGGTCAAAGCTGGTGCCACTGTGGTGGTTACAATCTTTATGGGCTTGCTTGCTCGCTTGCCCACCTGAGGAGTTGGAGGCACTGAGGGGGTGGCTACCGCCGCCGCCTTCTTCGCATCCACCCTTAAGGGTGGACGTACCGTAGGGGCCGGAAGAAGCCGGTCCTCGAATCCCGCGAGTCGAGCGTTCAACATTGTCCCAAACGTGATGGTCAAGGAGCGCTTCAGTTCCTCAAGAAGGTCGTCAGCTCCCACCGGCATAGTAGGACGAGCTCGCGTCTCCGCAGCGACGGCAGCGGCTGTGGCGGTGGTGGCGGTGGTGGCAGTGGTGGCAGTGGCTATCTTAGCCTCAGTGAAGCCTCGACATAGCGCCTTCACCTCCGCCTTCATCGCGTCCACCTCCAACTTTAGACAGCCATTATCCGCCCTAAGACGTCGCGTCTCTTCGACTTCGCTACCACTTCCCTCAAGGTCGACGAAGACCTCTTCAGGCGGCCAACGTAATCGCCTTTGAGGTTGCCCGAGTTCCTAGCAACGTCCAAAATATCGGCGACCTTTTCACCTGCATGCGCGCTCAGCTCTTGCGCATTCAGCCTGGTGATGTCAACAGCCATCGCAAAGGCATCGGTATCACTACCGGTGTCGGTAGCAGCGCCACACCGCTTCTTAAATCGCCTGCTTTGCAGGACTTCCTCTAGTTCTCCATCTGAAAACACTTGTTTCGATTTCTGAAACGCGTCTCTGGAAGAATCCGCTTTCGCGGTTCTCCCTCTTCCTCTCCTGGCCGTATTGACCTTAGCAACCTTTAGGTGACCTTTGCCGGTCACCTTTCCTCGTTCGCTAGGAAAGCACACACTCTGCACAATAAGATCGGCAGAGAGCCTCACGAGGGACACACTATAGGGACACTCCCTCTGTCTATCCCGACGGAGGGGATCAGGCTTACCACACGCACTTCCCGGTTTACCCCCGGGTCGTAGTCCCCCTAGCAACTCATCATGAGTAACCAATTCACCGCCTGCGGAGACTTCCTCTTCCGGGCGATACAATCGGACCCCGATTTTATCTAATAAAACGCGTACCGGCTCGGGTTCCTACCCGAGGAGGTGGACCACCTTTATGCTCTTTAAAAGGCCGCGAAATCCGTCAATAAGGCTCCTAAGACCAAAAAATCCCCCTCGCGTCTCCGCCGCCGTACCGAACGCACCTAGCGTTCCCGCCGCCGCGCCGATCGCCCTCCGCACCCCCGCCGCCGTGCCTAGCTCCTCCCGCGCCCTTGCCGCCGAGTCTAGCACCCCCCGCGCCCCCACCGCCGCACCTAGCGTTGCTACCCCCCCGCGTACCCGTCACTGAGACCCGCGAGTTCCGCCCTCCCCGCGACCCCCGTCTCAGCAACCGCGCAAAATCCGTCAACTCGAGATCGAAACCCTCCCACGAAAGTTCGGTCTCCGTAATCCGCGTAAATTTTACGCCAAAAACAACTCCCCCCACGAGTCCCTTGAAAACCGTGGTTCAAGCCTCCGACAGCTCAATGGAGGTTGAACAAACGATGCGTAGTAAGCGCCCCCGCGAGGACGTACCCTCCAGTTCCGCGTGCCTATCCTCCCAGCCCGCTCCCCCGATCCAAGCTGCCCTTCCGGCGGCTCCCGGTTGGATGTCTACCAAACCGCCACCTCCGATCTTCATCAAGGACAAGGAGAAGTGGAACTCCATCTCGACTAATGTCCACCCGCCGCATTAAATTCACTTCCGCGTTAAATACCCTACAGGGTATAAAGGTCCAAGTACCGTCTTCGGCCGATCACAACCCTTTATTTTTTCGGGATAAAAAGTATTCTAAATTTTAACCCATTATATAAACTATGACTGTGTTAAGTTGAAACAAAATCCGTGCAGTAGTTCCGTGTTCTTTTAAATATCATTCAACTAATATCCTGAGGAAACCCTTAAATTTTTCGGGATGAAAGTATCCAATGTCTTACTCCGTAGTATGAACTCAAATCATACCAAGTTTCAGTTGAATACATTCAGTAGTTTCAGCGTGATGTGCGGCCAAGATACAGACAGACAGACAGACAGACAAAAATAAAAAGAAGGGTTTTGCTTAAGTATGGAAAATAGAGCACCCTCCAAAAAGATAATTCTAAATATCTTCAATGTACAACATTTGACTTATTACAGATTTATTTTAAGTTTAGATATAGATATGGCCAAGATGGCCATATCTAAATTGTACTGTACTAAAACTATTCTTCTCAATTAAAAAATGCATCACTTTTTATTAGATAGATAGATAGATAACTTTTTATTGCACTAAAGAAACTTAAATTATGGCAGATCAACAATGACCTTAAAATAGTACAATCGGCGGCCTTATCACTAAGCAGCGATCTCTTCCAGGCAACCTTAGATACATACCTTATTACTACATGATGGAAAAATAACTTTTTTGAATTTAAAACTGATCTATCACGTGCAGCGATATTCACTTCACAATCTTATTATAATATAAAAACTATCCTAGAATCCTCATCACACCAAAATCTACCCGAACACTAGCGAATTAAGATTCAAAACTGTCTGCTTTAGAGCATATAAAAGATCGAACGAGTTATGACTGCATCGTATTATGCCACATTCAATCCTACCTCTTTGATTTAGAGTCAAAACTATTACAGACTATCGTACGAGGAAAAAAGAAAATAATATGTGAATTTTTAACAATAAGGTGGTAAACTTACGTGGCGATGAGGCTCCCAGGGTGTATGTCAACATCAGATGGAAGCCGTGTGGCGTAAACAAGCAGGGTATCTGCAAACAAACATAATGCTGTTATGTCTCTTATGGAGATGGCCTTTCTTTAAAGGCTTATCCTTCATTGAGAGGAGAGATTTTTAACCCCCATCACACCGCGGATACGCCATACAACCGCGTTGATTTAAATACTTACTACTCTCACATTATACGCAGATGATGTTCATACACGCATCACATAGGGCTGCACAAAATATCAATGACTTAATCACGATCGTCATACGCAACCAAACCAAAGGCCAACCCGATGGTTTGAACACAGAACCCTTGATTTGATACGCTGTAGTCGGGTACAAAAATTACAGATGACAATGTTGCGATGAAGAGGGAACGATTTATACCTCACTTGTCAAAATCAGACCAAGTTTTTAGTTTTAACTTTGTACCTACAACCCTCCCTTTGCTACGCAGTAGACGGGTAAAAATAGCCTATGAACTTATAATGTTTCGCGCACAAATCTTCTGCAGTTGCCAAAAAAGCGGTTATACGCATAGTGCGTATTTTTGCTGCGCGCGAGTGGTATAAATAACAATAAATTATCATATAACGAAAAAGGCTGCGAACAAAACTAAAAAGTGGCAAACAACAGAGCTTGAGATACTCGATTTTACAGAATAAGATGCAGTCGGACACGTGACAACTACTGCCTCGCCAGGTTTTAGCTGATCGCGTCAAAGGAGACATTAAATGCATTCCTGTTATTCTCTTTTTAGTTTTGTCAGTCGGCTTTTTTTATTTTGTAATATTATTGTAAACTTTTTAGTTTCTTTTATATATTTTTGGAATGTTCTTTTAAATACCTTCATTTTGATTCCTTACTCGATAGGTTTTGGTCATTTTATGTTCCGTCGAAAATAAAATATTGCAGCCGTAAGCCGCCATATTAGTTTTCTTGATACTTCATATATCCCATAAAGGGCGTCACAGACGGTTAAGATACTATAATATTTGATGTTACGATATCTGTATATAAAATATTATAGCATCTTAGGGTATCACACACGGCTAAGATACGATAAAATATTGAAATTATTCATTCGCTCGCAGGCCGTCCTAGGTGCCACACGTATTTCTTCACCGTTTTCTATGTACAGAATGATAAAATATGAGTAATACGGTTTCAGTATTAGATTTATTAGATAGCTCATCAGACGACAATTCTGATTTTGAATTTGATATGCAAATTGCATTAGCGCACTATAAAAGGTGATCAATTTGGATAGAAAATCACATTAAATTTAGAAAAAGCCGGGGTGTTTTTTCTTTTTTTTTTTTCCTTTTTCTAGAGTACATTTTAAGTATGTACTCTATTTATATTACAATCTAGCCATCACTTAGGCTAATAAGTAATTTAAATTTAACTTAAACTGTTAGATTGAATAGAACTAAGAATGTGTCCAATAACACTTTTCTTACAGTCTTTATTAAGGCGAAGACACTTTGTTCATGTGTTTTTTATACGTAGCACTTGAACCACATTTAACTAATACACTAACACTAAACTAACTCGAACGGTTTTGTTCTTTTGAGTCTTCTCACTATGTCCGTGTGGTCGAGGAGCTGGATTGCCTCGACATTCACATGATGATGAAGTCTTTTTTCATGAGCTTCTGCATATTTATTGACAAATTTTTAATCTATACGCAAATGTTTCTACAAAAAAAACTTATTTTAATAAGTCGAAGGAAACTTTTCTCGAAATTCATAATTTGATTAAGGAAGATTTAGTGGAACAAAATACGAACATGCGCGGGAGCATTTTTACAGAACAACGACTTGTCGTATGCTCAGAACCATCTCGTTTACCTCAGCTTTCAAACATAAAAAACCGCAGCTAAATCGGTCCATTCGTTTGAAAGCTACGATTCGCACCACTCTCCCCCTCCATCCTGAAATTATAGCTATGAATCATCTTGTTTACCCCAGCTTTCAAACATAAAAAAAAACACAGCTAAATAGGTCCATTTGTTTGGAAGCTACGATTTTCACCCCCCTTTTCTTTCTCACCTCCCCCTCTCTCTCCCCATATATCTAAGAACCATCTCGATCATACCAGCTTTCGAACAAAAAAAACCGCATCAAAATCGCTCCATTCTTTTGGGAGCTACGATGCCACAGACACACGCGCGCACACACACACACACACACACACACACACACACACAAACACACACACACACACACACACACACACACACACACACACACACACACACACACACCCTAAACTTATAACACCCGTCTCTTTGTTCAGGGGTTAAAAAAACCCGTCCCGAATACAAAATAGAGCAACCTGTAGAACATATTACGATATATTTTGTATCTTAAGATAGTATATTAATATTTATTTTGTATCTCTTACGATATATTTCGTATCTTAAGATGACATCTTTTAATAAATTCCATATCACTCGATATCTTAAGATACTGTAAGATGCAAATATATATTATCTTCGCCGTTTGTGATGGTTCATATAAATTGTATAGCGAGCGATATTTTATCTTAAGATAAAATATTATCGTATCTTAGTCGTCTGTGACGCGCTTAACATTCTTGTGATTAAGAAGAATCTTATTTATCAAAATCCATCAAGCCGTTTATGCCTTTTCGATGCAATAATGAAGACTAATCCATTGATACCTTGCTTGTTTTTCTAAATTTTGGATACGGGCGACGCTATGGTGAAATATCTACATAAATACATACATATACCTATGCATAGATACATAGACTGTTAAACTCATAACACTTCCCTTGTTTCGCCGAAGTCGGGTAAAAAGGCCCCAAATTCTTAATTGAACCTCGTAATGCAAATTGTGACAAGAACATAAACCTTCACAGAACCACATACATATTTGTGCACATTTTGGTGTAAATAATATTATAACGTTTAAAATAACGGTTTTAATAACGGTTGGCTTAGCGACAAATCTACTAACAAGCAAACACTAGATACAGAGCAAGTGAGTGAGACCAACGGATATTTAAGGATTTCTCTTTACTTGTACATGATTTTACCCTGTGTTGATTGACTAATTTGAACAAGAAACGGTTATGTGACTTAACTATAATAGTTAGAAAACGGCTCGTGGTCTTTTTTGTGTGTAACGATAAGTACTATGAACATGACGTGGTACTCGTATATTATTTAATGTTTCATATTTAAGATATGGACATTTATACACCTCATCGTTTAGTCCTTCTAGCACGAATAGTGATGCAAGAGCCCGTTTGATGCGACATTATACCAAATATATCCCGTACATCAGCCTATACGAGATCAGAATGGCTCTCAAACAGCTTAAGAGCAACAAGGCACCAGGGGAGGACGGAATTACGACAGAGCTACTGAAAGCGGGTGGAACACTTAAAGTCCTTCAGAGACTGTTTAACTCGGTCATTCTTGAGGGTACTACGCCAGAGGCGTGGCACAGGAGCGTAGTGGTAACACCCTCTTGAAAAATTATAGGCCCATTTAGCAACTGAGCCACGTCTATAAGCTATTTTCGATACAGAGCTATAACCGTAGCGTAGCTGTAACCGTCTGGCTCGTAGGTTAGATGACTTTCAGCGTCCCGAACAAGATGAATTCCGGAAGGGCTTAGCACCGTAGACCACATCCATACGCTTCAGCAGATTATACAAAAGACCAAAGAGTTTAATCGGCCACTATGTCTAGCGTTTGTGGACTACGAGAAGCATTTGATTCAGTCCTGTTCATTCCTGTGCAAAGCTACAGTCATTACAGAGGAGCCAGATTGACTACCGGAAAATTGAAGTGTTGAAGTGTTTAAGCAGCAAGGCCACCATGACTGTCCATCTTCAGGATCAGAGCACGAATTCTATCCAACTGCAAAAAGAGGTGCGACAGAGAGACGTTATTTCTCCGAAACTGTTCACCTCTGCACTGGAAGATGTATTCAAGCTTCTGAACTGGAACGGATATGGTATTAACATCAATGGCAAATGCATTACTCACCTTTGATTTGCTGATGATATAGTCATCATGGCAGAAACCCTGGAAGACCTAAGCACAATGCTCCGTGACCTCAAATAGGTGGGTTTTAAAATGAACATGGATAACACGAACATCATGTCAAATGGACACGTCGCACCCATCGTCGTGGTCACCCATGTTGGGAACGATATTATCGAAGCTGTTTATCACTATGTCTACTTGGGTCAGACGATCCAACTGGGTAGATCCAACTTCGACAAAGAGATCAACCGACGAATCCAACTCGGATGGGCAGCGTTCGGGAAATTACGACACATCTTCTCCTCACAGATACCGCAGTGCCTCATGACGAAAGTTTATAATCAGTGCGTGTTGCCAGTGATGACATACGGCACTGAGAAGTGGTCGCTAACTATTGGTCTCATACATAAGCTCAAAGTCACGCAGCGTGCAATGGAGAGATGCTATGCTTGGAGTTTCACTACGTGATAAGATCCGTAACGAGAAAATCCGTAGAAGAACCAAAGTTATCGACAGAGATCTCAGAATTTGCAAGTTGAAGTGGCAATGGGCAGGCCATATAATTCGCAGAGCCGACAACCGCTGGGGGATAAAGGTTCTGGAATGGCGACCACGAACAAGCAAGCGAAGTGTAGGGAGACCCCCCACACGATGGACGGACGACATTGTAGCCATCGCAGGGAGTCAGTGGATGGAGGCGGCACGAGACAGTTCGTCGTGGCGCCCTTCGGGGGAGGCCTATGTTCAGCAGTGGACTGCTAAAGGCTGAAATGATGATGATTATGATGATGATTTAAGACAATAAAAACCAATGCAAAAGTAGTATACTTACCAGCAACACCCAATAAGCGTAATTCAAAATCTTTGGCAGCAACGCTCGTGGTGCTTATTGACAGAATTGTTATTATTTCCGGACGGCCGGTTGGTCTAGTGGCTAGTGACCCTGGGAACGAAATCAACCGGTCGCGGGTTCGAATCCTGCAAGGTGCAATCATTTGTGTGATGAGCAGAAATGTTTGTTTCCGAATCATGGATGTGATATTCATATTTATGTAAGTTTATCCGTTATCTAGTGCCCATATAGGTATCCCAGGGTATCCTAGTTTGGGGTTAGGTAATTGGTGCTGAATTGTCGCAAATATATTATTATTATTATTATTTCGTTTCCACAGCAACATGTCCTTGCGAGTAACCGACATTTATGTAGGCAAATTTTTAATACCTTGTGTTATATTGTTGGAATTTTCGTAGGGACATAATTTTTTTTTTTTAAAATAAAATATGAGCCATGTTACTCGCTGATAATGTGGCTTTCAATAAGTGACAGAATTTATAAAATCAGTTTAGTATTTTTTGAATAACAATCAAACACACATACAAATATACAAACAATAAAACCTTTCCTCATTATAATGTTATTGTAGAAAAAATATAAATTCTACACCAAACTAAAAAATATGGAAAAAAAACTAAAAAAAAAATGGCAAGAGTTCTACTTAAAATAAAATGATGAACAAAATAATAGCATGTTAAATAATATAGCGTCTGTCTATCTGTTCGCGCATCACGTAAGAACTACTGGACCGATGCGATGCTGTTTTTACTGTTGGATAGCTTTTGCTTTGACATAAACTGGGAGTCTTAATCCGATTATTAGTATTGGAGCAATCAATAAAAAATATTGAACGAAATTTGGTATTTTGAACATTATAAGTCATACTTTTGGTCCTGGAATATCACATTCAGGATACTTTTTCCACAGAAAAATATCAACGCGGGCAAGGCCGCGGGCAGAACTAGTACTGGTATAACCATAAAATAACTATTATACTCCTATTTGTAAGTTACGCTCATATGTTTAGTCCAAATTATGCCTGCCAATAATGGAAGAGTTTTCTTGACCTATCAAGTTCTTTATACTTTCTTAGAACGTGCCCTAGAATAAAGCAATTAGAACGAAAAAGTCTGTACAAAGAAAATTATTTTAATAAAGGATGGTCTATAGTACTTAATATTAGCTACTGAACAAGTTATTTTTTTATAATCATGTCTGTGGGATTGTCTGTTTGTCAGTTTATCTGTATGTTTGTTCGCGCGTCACGTAAAAACTACTGGACCGATTGCAATGCAGTTTTCAACGTCGATACACAACTAGTTTTTCCAACGCGAAAACAAATAAAAATCCATTAAAAAATGTCGACCAGGGCAACGCACTCAGCTTCATTTCTGCATACGCACGATACTCTGTGCTCATTAAAATGCATGAAGTGACGTCAGAGGAACAATGAGTAAGGTACAGAATGGCAGAATGTGGACCAGTAAGTATTTTGCTTATTTTAAGGGTGCGTCGGAGAGGACAGTGTGAATACTCCCAACTATCTTCTCCAAAGCACCCCTAAAAATCACATAAATACCGAAAAGAATATCATAATAAAACAATTACTTGTTATTATTTTATTGGCTTGAATTACTGCATATTATATCTGTCTGTCTGTCCACAAATATCTTAGAAAATACTTGGAAAATAAAGGTTGATTCAAGAAGAGCCTTTATAGTAATATTTATAAGTATTATGTATAATGAAGGGCAAATTTTCTCAACATCGTAAAAAAAGCAGCCGATAGCCGAAGCGAGCCATAAGGACTATGTTAAAAAAAACATACATTTAAAAATTATAACCCTCATGCCCTCACGGACCCTGAACATTTGGACGCTGAAATGTCGCAAGTTCAGGAGGTACGCAGGCGAAACGGATATGAGGTGACCAGACGTTGACATCCTAGACGCAGATATAAAAAAAGAAGGAATGATGTCAATAGACAGTCGGCTTTCATGCCGTATGTAAATGGAGTGACGGATACAGTCCGCGCATTATTAAAGGACTATTATATCAAAACCCCAAGTTAAAGTTAATAAAGAACTTAAAAAAAAGTGTTCGTGATAAGTGAAATTAATAAAATGAATAAATATGTAGTACGATTTACAATCAAGTTTTTTGTCTGAGCAATGTTTTTTTGTAAAACCTAATAATCCACTGAACGCACAATTACAATACAAAAGCTTTTCTGAAATTAAATATTTTTAAAATATGTCTGTCACATGAAAAGAGACCTCCTCGAGTGGTGTTTTTTATTTGTAAATTAATAAGCCTAAAACGCCCTGCCTACATCAAATTCCATCACACTCTGAACAAACCTCGTACTTTAAAAACCAATAAACGTTGTAGATGTGTCCTTTCGATCCGTATTAATCTCATCTTTGTACCTCCATGTTTTTATATGAGCACTGACACTGTCCTACAAGTTGGTCTAAAATGTAATGTGCTTTCGCAAAAAAAACCTCGCTAGAATCCGAACGATTCTACTTGCTTCTAATGTGTATCTTTTGAATCATCATCAGTTATCCAATCTTGGATGTAGGTCTCTTCCGTCTCTTCCACTCCTGGCGGTCTTGTGCCCGATTTATCCAGTCATGACCTGCGTGTCGCCTGATGTCGTCCATCCAGCGTTGCGGTGGTCATACCCGCCCACGGGTGTTAGCTCGAGACCTCCACTCTAGGAGTCTCCTTGTCCAGCGGCTAACGTGCATTCTAGCAATGTGTGCCGCCCACTTCCATTTATTTTGGGCTATGATGGTCATCACGTCACTCACTTTTGTGTTGTGATTCGGATCCATTCATTGCGTTTACGGTCACACAGTGTGATTCCAAGCAATGTTTTTTCCATACCTCTCTGCGCGACTCTGAATTTCTCCGCAGATCTTCTAGTGAGTGTCATGGTTTCCGTGCCATATGTAAGAACGGGCATGACACATTGCTTGAAGACTTTCACTTTGAGGTGCAGTGGTAGTTTTCCACGCAGTGTCTTTTTATTGGCCCCAAATGCCGCCCACGCTTGTGCGATTCTACGCTCTAATTCCGCAGTCTGGTTTTCATAGCCTAGAGTAATCTTGTGCCCAAGGTAGATGTATTCGGACACCACGTCCATCGGCAGCCAGTAGTTGGTGATGTCTACTATATTTGTCATTATTTTGGTTTTCACGATGTTCATCTTGAGGCCCGCTCTTTCCGACTCTGTCTTCAGCTCATCTATCATCGTCAGCATATCACTCATATCGTCCGACATGAGGACCAGGTCATCCGCGAACCTAAGGTTGGAAAGTCGCTCTCCGTCCACCATCAGGCCTTTATTCTCCCACCTCATCTGTCTAAAGATAAATTCGCGAGCGTAAACAGCTTGGGTGATATTGTATCGCCCTGTCTGACTCCCCGTTCAAGTCGGAACTTGTCAGTTTTCTTGTGCAAGGCGACACTGGCTGTGGCATTCTGGTGAAGGTGGTTTAGTATTTGGATGTATCTCTCGTATGTACGACAACTGACGAGTGCTCGTTCTACGGCCCACCATTCAATAGAGTCGAACGCTTTTTCGTAGTCAATGAAAGTAAGGACTAATGGCTTCCTGTATTCATTACACTTTTCAATTACAGTTTTAAGGGTTTGAAGGTGATCATTCGTGCTGAATCCTAACCGGAAGCCGGCCTGTTCTCGTGGTTATTAGAAATCAAGTTTATTTTTGAGTCTGTTGACTATGACCCTAGTGAATAACTTATGCAGGTGTGATAGAAGGCTTATTGGCCTATAGTTGTCCAATTTCTTAATATCTCCTTTTTTGTGTATCAGGGTAATTACAGCGTTGTTGCAAGAGTCTGGCACTTTATTTTCTATGATGCATCTTGTGAAAAGCATCACCAGTGTTTTGCACATAGTCTTGGTATTTAGCTCCAGCATTTCAGGTAGTACACCGTCTTCCCCTGGTGCGCGTCTGTTTTTCATCTGATGAATTGCGAGTAGTATTTCCTCGGCAATCACATACGGAATTTCTTCTGATCCAACATTCTGGACTAGATTTCGAGTCCTTTTTTGTTGGCTGTATGCCACCGGACAAGGTGCTGTCTTGCTCGTGTACAGAATTTGATAAAACTTCTCGGTAATTCGGAGAAGTTGTTCCCGGTCTGTGACAATTTCTGTCATTAAGTAGTTTGAAATTTTGCTTTCTTCCTTGACTGAGTTCGAGTTTCAGGACTCTACGACTGCTGTTTTTCTTTATTGCGGTAATCGGCTGCCGCACTGCGATCACCAATCCGCCGTGACTGGCGTGGTGATTATTGCTAAACTCCTTCCCTTTAAACCATGAATGACAAAACACAAAATCGACCCCGAGTTCCCAGCGCTTCGTCAATCTTTGGTCCAAGCAGTGGCCAGGTGACACGGGGCAGGGGTGCGAGAAGTAATCCCTGGGAGTTGACTAACTGCTGTAAGAAACTACAAATACTAACGTATAATATCCAATCGCTGTCGTCGTATGATAGACTTTTAGAGCTCGAAACTGAGCTCGATAAGATCAATTGGGGAATCCTTTCGTTGTGCGAAATACGACGAAGCGGGGAGGAACTAATCACTCTTAACTCAGGACACCTATTCTATTTCCGCGAAGGCCCACAACCCGGTATCAGAGGTATTGGCTTTTTAATCAATAAATAATTTAAAGACCTAGTAACGGAAGTCAACAATGTTTCCGATCGACTTGCCTACGTGACATTAATATCTAACATGCATAAGTTAAAGCTCATACAAGCCTACGCACCAATAGCAGACCATCCGGACGAAGTAGCAGAAGCATTTTACGAAGATCTTGGTTGCCTGATGGATAAAATTAAAACTAAAAACACGGTCATAACGGGAGTCTTTAATTCCCGCATTGGAAAAAAAGAGATGGAGGCGGAAACGAGCATTGCAACACATGGCCTGGGAACTCGAAATCCAAGAGGACAAATGGTATCATTAACTTCCTTCAATCGAAATCACTTTATGCCATGAACACCTTCTTCCAAAAACTGACCCAAAGAAAGAGGACCTGGAGACATCCAAATGGTATACACAAGAGCGAATATGATTATATCATCACAGACAACAAGCTCGCAGTTAGGGATGTCTCCGTACTTAACAGGTTCAGTACGGGCAGTGACCATAGATTGGTAAGAGCAGACGCGTGTTTTAACATTCGTTCTGATCGAAGGAAATTAGTCACTGGGAGACAAACATCTTATAACATGAAAGTCGACATTTTACACGCAAACGCTGATGTATATAAGAGCGCTGTTGAACAACTGCTATGTCCCGACACAATCCGCAGCTTGTCAGTCGATGAGATCAACGATAAAATAGTTCGAGCGGTAACTGGGAGCCTGGAATCCATTAAGCCTAATGTTCTCTTTAAGAAGACGAGCAAGCTAACACCGTTCACGATGCAAATGATGGAACAAAGACGAGAATTGAGTAGTGAAGGAAAAACTGGCACTACTGAGTATAAAAACCTCCAAAAGAGGATAAGGAGAGAAACACGTGCAGATTTAGAAACCTATAGCGCACAGCTCATCTTTTGAATAAATAATTAGTATTTTTAAGTTTTAGTTTCTACAACACGAGTTGCTTTTTAGATATTTGTTCGTTTTCTTCAAACTTTGCAGATTTTTCAACAACTTTTTGACCGATAATGATGAATCTTTTATAGCCTTTTGAGCAAGCTTGTTTGTGGACTAGCTGTATCGAAGTGTTCACGTTTATCGGCAGGATGTACTGATTATTTTTACCACGTTATTATTAATTCAATCACTTGTTCCGGGTGGAATCTTGCAGCTCAAATTTCAAGCACTTGAGCCGGCTGGAACTTTCAAGGTAGCTCACAACTCGAGGACAATGCTTCTGAAAAAATATATAAAACGTTTTTATATATTAGTTTTTTTAATCTACATTTGCTGCTTGTTTTACTTACTCCAACTTCCATGAACTTAGTTTGTATTATAAAAGCGAAATCTTGACTTTCATGCTCCAAACCCTTATATTCAGCCTACATTCCCAACTCCACGCGGCGGACCGTGCGAAACGATAAATATGTTTGAGCCAAGCACATCAATAACAGGCTTTATATTCGATTATCGTGATGTACAAGGTGTTACCAAAATATATATGTTCCCATATGTCACTGTCAAAGTGAAGCTTCAAGAAATAAGGGGAAGTATTGATATGAAAAATGCCGAACATTTATCGTGAAGATATATTGTATTTTTAGAATAAACCTATGTGATAATAATAGAGGGAGCGTAGTTTGTGAGGATCAAATTGTAATTTAATATAAAAAAGAGAATAAAATACTATATATTCGTAAAAAATGCTAGCTAAGAAATTAAACCCAGATAATGGAATTCGCGCCGCATTCATTCATGCTACCTCCATACACAATCATGCTCTGTGGTCCATATTTTCAATTTACGCTTTCGCGTGCAAACTTGACGCTATTTTGTAGGCATGTCGGCAGCTTAGACAGTTTTCTCGTAAGTTTTAGTCTAAAACAAATGTTTTTTTAAGTTTTTACACAAGATTCGTGTTTCATTGTGAAAAGTCATAATTATCTGCCCATATCAATCAGGCCACTACTGGACACAGGCAACCACTCCTTTCCAACCACCGCCAGCCATTTCGTGTACATCGTCACTCCACCTAGCCGGAGGCCGTCCTACATTAGGTCTGTTGAGTCACGGGCTCCACTCAAGAAAACGTCTACCCAACGGTGATCAGTCCTTCGGAAAATATGACCAACCCAATGCCATTTCAGCCTGCTAATTTTATGGGCTATGTCGATTACTTTGGTTTTCCATCGAATCATCTTATTTTGGATTCGATCTCTTATCTGACCATAGCACACTGAGTGACTTTGAATTCATGAACTAGTCGTATCGCGAGAGTCCACATCTCAGCTCCGGAAGTCATAAAAGGGATTGGGGTATTGCTGACGAATAGAATCGACGAAGTACAAAATGCTGTCCAGCCCAAATGTATTCTTCAAGGGGCATGTAGGGGGGTTGGGAAGAGAGGGGGGATTAAAAAACAAAAAATTGCGTAATCAACACATTCGACGGGTTAAAGGGATGTCTTCGAAATTAATCAGTTGGACATAATAGGATCATACGACAAAATACGAAGTCCTTAAAGTTTTAGATACATGGTTATAAAATTTGCTTTCTTTAGTTATCTTTCGCCCTTTTAATCTTCGCCCTTTAAACCAACTTCTCGATCAGATATTTCCAAGTTATATTGTAAATTGGTAACTACTTGCGCACACACAAACAACATTTGCGAGTCAACATGAAATAATCTTTGCCGCAAACTCCTTTGATGACTAATTGGGGGAAGGTACACACCGAGTTCGTAAGAGAATATTTTAGGTTCTAAAGAGCTCTTTGGCAATTTATCCGACTTATAATATAAACCAATTTATGGGGAGGCTGTGGCGGGTAGTCGTTTAAGCTATAATAATAGTTTCCGTGTTTCGGTTTGAACGGCAAAGTTTTCAGTGAAATTACTGGGATAGGAGACAAATCAAATCAATAATTTATTTGCTAGAATACACAATATAAAGTTCTCAATATTAAAAAATAGGTAAAGTGCATTCAGCCTGCATGCAGACGTGCAAATATTAGCAAGTATTTTGTCAAAAAAATCTACAAACTCCTTAATACTATAAAAACAGTTACATATGAGCCAGTCATTTAAAAGTTTCTTAAACCTGTTGCCTTCTAATATTTTAAAATGATTGGGAATTCTATTATAAATTGAAATACACCTATTAAATGCATTTTTCTTATAAATTTCTTTATAACAAGGAGGTTGGTATAGTAGGTTCGTAAACTTTACTCGTTTTTGCCGGGTAATGATTTCACTACGTTTCATAAAAAAAACTGGATGAGTTTTGGTAAAAAGACAAATTTCCCTAATATAGATGCACGGTAGCGGAAGAATGTTGCATTTTTTAAACAGTGGTCTATAAGAAATAAGAAATAAGACATATTTATTTGAAAAAAGCTTAGAGGAACATACATATTAGCGGAGCACCTGGTTCCCACACTAGGCTCGAAAACCATACTATAGGAGCCAGGACTCTTCCGTCGAATAACAACATGCCTTATGCAAGGAACAATTTACATAATAGGTACACTTAGGTATATAATTTTTAAAATTGAGTATATTTACATTTTGTGTGTGTGTGTGTGTTTGTGTGTGTGTGTGTTTGTTTAATTTAAATTTTATTGTAATGGTGTTAATAACATCTCCGTATCATAATAATTTAACTTAATTAATTTTTCAAATACTGTCTTTTTACACTGACAATAGGTTAGGGAAAAAATTTTGATGTCCTTGTTTATTACATTATATATATAGGGTCCCCGAAAGCAGGGAAATCTCTTTGCAAATGCTGTATTGGCTCCAGGTACGTCACACACATTGTGTGAAGTACGTTTAAGCTGTATATTTGGTACATATTTTGTGAGTGAATGTTGGTGTAGAACCAGATGATGATTATACAGCTGTCTAAATGTTGGGACCTTGCACTCTCTATATATCCAAAAACCAGGCCCTATTCATCACCCAAATACATCTCTTTTGTATTTTGAAAACTCTGTCCAACTCAACTGAGTTACCCCACATTATAAGGCCATAGCTGAGAAGTGAGTAAGTAAGTGTAAAATAAACGTAAACTTAGAAAATAAAAGTACTGTTGCCATCCATTTCAGATGTACTTGAAGCGGAAAACCACAAAAACACCCAAAAACAGAATTAAAAAAAAAACTAACCGGAAAACGAACTCATTTGTAACGCTTATTATAAAAAAAACTCTTTGTTTATCAGTTGTTCTCGTAAACGCATTGGTCTGTACAAATTTTAATGAGTGGATCACTAAAGTTTTTATCTGCTATTTTGTTTCCTCGCTGGCACTGGAAGTGTGGGAATTACTTTGAAATATTTCTGTAATTAGAGGTTGTGGAATTCGGAGGGTTAAATCATTATATATAGAGGTTAGTTTTTTCTGTTTATCCGTCGTGACACTACTGCTTGGCACTACCAAGTAGTACTATTGTAATTTCCCCTCTCCCTTGACACTACTATTCTCAATAGCTTTTTATGTCCGTTTAAAATTACTCGTAGACTTACTTTTTCCGGTGACACTACTGAATTTACATACTAAAAATCTAAATTGTAGGACATTAAATCGTAATAAATGTGTGTTGCATAAAAGGTGTGCGAAAGGTGTGAGGTGTGTTCACTGCGAGGACACAAATTTTAACGGCATCTCTATGGCACGAAGCTAAGATATTTTATCGAGTTATTATATTAAACAATACATTTAAAGTAGATACCAGTAGAACAAAAACCTTTAAGAGGTTGAAGATTAACATTGAGAAATCAAAATATATCCATTTACCTACCTATGTAAATGGATATCTAGATATATCAAAAAACTATTAGATCCCTAGTAGTGTTACCGGAGATTAAATTTCATGTGACACTACTTGTTTCAGAGTAGTGTCGCAGTAAAAACTATTTCTGAAAGCTTTTATTTTAGTTGCAATGTTTGTATGTACGTCTGTATGTATGTTTGTCCAGGTCAAATCTTGCAAGTTGAATTAGAACCACTTCCACATATCCCACGAAGCTAAATTTTTGTGTGTTGGTTCAGTTCCGATGACAATGCACTTTTATGCTAAGCATGACCGGAATGGACATCCAGGAACAACTCCAGGTAAAGGAACTCTGCAACGGTTAACAGCACAGACACGAAATTTTGTGTACGCATTATATTATGCTAGCCGGTTTGAAGTTTTACTACTTATGACATGGTTGCTGCTCTCCGGGTGGGCCCCTGATAGGAAATTCCTCAACGGAAACAACACAGAATGTTGTATAAGCATTTAATGTGATAGCACGTTCTTAGTTTCATCATGACACGGCTACTGCATGAAAGCTTTTTTCAAATGTTTTTTAATTAACTTATTACTACTGCACTACTGTCAGATATAACAGATAGATAACAGACTTTTAACACAAATGCAAAAAAAAACTATGGTTTCTTTTGTATGCACTAAGTCGAATGCTGTAGTACCTATCAACTACTGGTGCCAGAGCTTGTCCCACCGCCCAATGACTTTTAGGTTTATTTTTGTTGAGCCCACGGCTTTGCCGGAGTTGTAATTTCTCGTTAAAAGTTAGCCATGCTTAGGACTCTTTTCCAGCTACAAAACGACCATCAATGCTGCCGTCACATGACTTGTTAACTTTAGTTAAAACCTAAACTTTAGATAATAATAGATTACCAAATTATAACTTAGACCTTTCATTTCCGATTTGGTTCTGAATGGCTGCTCTTCTAAATTCAAATGTTTTGAACCAGCGTGGGAGTTTTCAAAGAAACCAGTACATATACGAACCGGAAATGAGGTAATTGCTGATTAGCAATATATTTTGTAGTATTATGTTTAATAAACTAATTAAACACCTTTTTTATTTATTTGGCAAGTGCCTATATTATCAAACAACTAACTACTACAAGTTAGACAGCCAGAGTTGCTGGCATACAGTTTCTGAGGATAGCACAAGATTGAGAGGGGTGGCGTCAAGGAGAGGAGTCTTATGACCAACAGTGGGATGACAAAGTCTGAGAATAAGAAGAAGAACTACTACAACATAAAAGTATCTAGCGAACTAACTTAGATTATGTTGTTTAATTGTCTTACACTCATAATATACCGTTTTTTGCCACTGCACGCGATTACACACGCTCGTTCATAATAAACATTCTCTATAGATTTTTAACATAATGAATAACATAATGGTGTAATTTAATATTATAATGTGGTTAGTAATATTATCTATCCAATTATTACAAATAACATTGCAAATCAGCGATTACCTTATACAGATTTCCAGTTCGTAAATGTACTAGTTTACATGGAAAACACCTACGCTGTTTGAAACAATTGAATTCAACATGGCGTTCTTGCATGAGCATAGAGGCTGATAAAAAGATCTATTCATCATCATCATCATTATCATCAGCCCGTATTTGAACCTACGCCTCTCCTTGTGAACGCCAATGAGCCCAATCTTCGGCTCTCCTCATTCAGTCGCTGCCAGCCATCTTTCGCAACTTTTCACGTCACTCCACCTGGCCGGCGGGCGCCCTACACTGCGATTGCCTAAACGTGATCTCCACTCTAGAACTCGTTTTCCCAACGGTTGTAGTTTGTTCGTTATATGAGGGGCCCATCGCTACTCCTATTACCATTCCATTAATATAAGATTATTATTGTGATATCAATACGTACCGATATTTAACGCCGAAATGGACGCGAATAAAATCAACGCTCGCCCGACCATTTGTACGACTCTGAAACAAATTTAAATTAATTAGGTCGATACCAATTCATAAATTAAAATATTTATATTTTAAGTAAACAATACCAATGGTCAGTAATTGAAAAGAATTTATCTAAAGGTACGAAAATCACCGACGTGGCCCACCCACTTTACGACGGTGATTTTTACGATTGCAATGAGGGTTTTCGATATTTTTTCTGACACCAGATGTCGCTACGTAGGCGTCTGGTCTAAGCAACAGTCAAATTGTACAGAATTTTATGCCAGTGAAACTTTTTACCGAAAATTAATCGTATTTGCACTGTTTTACAATATAAATATGGATTACGGACAAAGAAAAATGGCTGAACTAAAGATTGAGAACGCAGAGGTGCAACTTATGTCCTCTTGTTTTATTTGCACAAAAGTGTGCAGTGCCTACGACTGCACAACATGGCAGTTTGTGAAACAATTGCTTTTTAGGTTCCGTATGGACCCTATTAGCTATGGTAGAGCTGTCTGTATCTCCGCTTGTGATGCCCTTGTAGATCCATCATTATTCACTCGAGACCAATGAATCCGGGTCACTTATAGAAACCTATAAATCTCGGAAACTAAGAATGCTAGCTTAATGAAATAAATTGTGTTTAATAGACATTTAAATACTCCTTAAATAAAAGTATTAAAACATCTTAGTTATTGTAAAGTTACGTCATAAAAAAAAAACAAATTTGAAAAAGGGAGACTTTCGAAGATTGAACTACGAAATTACTGCATTTGATTTTGTTTTTGTTTTTAATTAGTCATTTAAGTGGGTATATAAAACATATTGATAGTGTTCGATATTTATTATTCAAGCTGTAATCATGTCACTTACACCTGATAAATACACTAGAATTCTCACAATGCTCGAAACCGGCCGGAGTCAGCGCGATACAGCCAGGACTGTCGGTGTGTCGCTGTCAACAGTACAAAGAGGTCTCCAACGTTACGAGGAAACTGGCTCCAAAGAACAAAAAAAACACTATTTGTTTTTATATATAAAGAGGCGTAGGTTTTTTTTTTGGTGGTTGGCTGGAATAGGAACTTACGCAGACCAGGAACAGGCAGAACCAGATGTACCACAGCACGAGAAGATCGATACTTGGTGAACACCATGCTTTTTAAACGCTTTCTCACAGGAATTGAACTTACAAATCAGTTTCGACGCCTCGGAGGAAGTAACCCAAGCGCATGGACAGTAAGACGACGACTTGCTAAAGCTAATTTAAAACCACTTAGACCTGCAAATGCCCCTTAACTGGAGCGTGGGCATCGTTTTTCAAGACTAAGATATACCCAGAACCACTTAAATTGGACTATTGAAGATTGGTCAAAAGTTATGTTCTCCGACGAATCAAAGTTTATGCACTACAAGCACGACGGAAGACACAGAGTGTATAGAAGACCAGGAGAAAGATTCAAGCAAGCATGCATCGAAGAAAAAGTAGCCTACGGTGGTGAGTCTGTAATTGTGTGGCCGGAATTTCATCTGAGTATCGCACAGAACTGGTGTTTATAGAAAACGGCTCTTTAACTAGCGTAAAATATGTGGAAGAAATCTTTAATTAACACGTTGGGCCATTTATGGTCAATTTGGGTGAGGACGCTGTTTTTATGCATGACAATGCCCGACCTCATACAGGTTGGATTGTGAATGACTACCTTCAAGAGATGAACATTACTCATATGGAGTGGCCAGCACGCAGCCTGGACATCGACAAGATTGAACATGCTTGAGACGAGTTAGGGAGATGCGTAAAACAACGAAAGCCTCCCCCAATCACGCTTCGTGAGCTCAAAATTGCTCTCACATAGGAATGGGAGAACATTCCCCAAAATCGTATAAGGAACTTAGTGTACAGCATGCCAAACCATTTAAACTCAGTAATGGAAGCACGAGGAGGCAATACAAATTATTAAAATTCAAGAAAATCGTAATGTTGTTCAAAAATGTCATGTTTCCTATTTTTGTTTGAAAGCGAGATCAGCAGTTTTTTTCTTTATGTAATTTATAGTAAATAAAATTTAGTGACTCATAAATTGTATTACTTTCATTTAAGGTTATTATATTGTCTATTAAATACAATTTAATTCATTAAGCTAGCATTTTTAGTTTCCGAGATTTATGTTTCTTTAAGTGACCCAGATTCATTGCTCTCGAGTGTATTAGAAGCTTTAAATGCACACAAAATAATTATGTAGGTAGTTGTATAAGACTTTTTTCAATATTAGTTATTGTTTATAGATACCAAGTACATGGAAAAGGGGCGAATCTTTTTTATTTGTTGTTATCGTTTTATCACCATAAATAAAACACGTGCAAAAATAAACAAAAAATAAAGTTTTTATTACCCCTGATATAAATTTATTTAGCTAAAAACCATCTCAATCACATCAGTTTTCAAACAGAAAAATACCGCATCAAAATTGGTCCATTTGTTTGGGAGCTACGATGCCACAGACAGACACAGATACATACCCTAAACTTATAACAACCCTCGGTGCGTTGTGGGTTAAAAAAAGCTTTATTTTTTGTTTATATTTGCACGTGTGTAGACCAGGGCCCTTATTCACTGTGTACACTCGGCCACGTAACGCGCCGCCCAAGTGGAATTGTTCGTAATTTGCCGAACGATACCACAACGCGACGTTACGTGTATGCATGGTCATAGCGATTAAGGCCCTGTCAAGACAGGCTCTATCTCAAAAATAGTTATGAATTTTTAGGATGCGTCTGAATCTAGCGAATGCACTGCAAGTGCGCCACTCGCGCGTCTCTCGTGAGGCAAACGCGTGCATTTCATGTTCGTGCGCCGGTCCTGCGCCGTAAAGAGGCGCACCAAACCATTATATTGGAGTAAACGAACGCGTGCATCTCACGAGCGGCTTGAGAGCGGCGCATTCGCTATATTTGGACAAACCATTATATTGCAGTAAACGAACGCGTGCACCTCACGAGTGGCTCGAGAGCGGCGCATTCGCTAGATTTGGATGCACCCTTAAGTTTTAACTTATTTATAAAACTAATTATACTTTTTACACTACATAGACTGATAACTTGTACATAATTATACATTTTTCTATTACAACATTATAATTATTACCTATTATATACCTATTATTATTACCTATTTGCAATTTTGAACAAGTAATTATAAGTAATTATGGGCGAGAACACTATTGCGCAAGTAACTTGTATTTTTTTTTAAATAAGTAAACTTTATGTGGTAGGTCTTATGTATCAGCTGCCAACTAAAAATGTATTTACCAAGTATTTTACACATTTTAAGCCTTTTCAACCATTTAGATAAACAATTTGAAACACGAACTCTTTCGAAAGAATTCAAGGTGAATCATTCAGACCTCTACATAATCCCTCCTCCTATTCCACCCCGTCCCTCCATCAGAAAATTAAAAAACTCTGCTTTCGCCCCAAGTATCAAAGTAAACAAACATCTTCAGAAATTGTAGAGCTAAAAAGGTTTTAGTGTGGATCCCGTCGTCTTTAGTTGAACTTAACACGCACTTAAGGGTCCGCTTTGCTGGGCGATACTTTAAGAGGTTGTTAGGGTTGATTGCACGTGAGAAAAATAGTGGATAGAAATATTAGATTTTTATAGTATTTTGGAAAAATTATAAAACTTTTGTCAATTTTCATCATCATCGTGAAATGCGATTGCTATACTGTATCTCCTCTTCTTTTGCATCGATATTTCGTTTTTAGACTGGTAAAACTTTATAAAAAAACTTATTTAATAACCATTTAGAAGTAGATAATTTTTAAATTTGTGTTCAAAACTCTACTAGATGTAGATTTCTTGTCAACAGTCCAACAGGATCTGATGAGCAGTTTTTTTCTATCATCAAGTACTTAGTAGTGCGCAAGAATGACTGTTTTCAAATTTCATTTTCTGCAGCCAGCAATTATACAACAGATAGAATTATACAACAGATAGATAGAGATAGACTCTTTATTGAAACACACAAATAAAAATCTTACAACAAAAAAATTATAATATAATAATAAAGTGTCACAATGGGTGGTCTTATCGCTCAGAGCGATCTCTTCCAGACAGTGACAGTGTCAGTGATTCACAAAATAAAGTGTTGCAAGACTTTTCAACTTATGGGGCGGCATTGCTATCATTATGAGCAAGCACTGCGTTACCGTCACATGGAAGATATGCTCCTAGCGTCTTATATTCTTGTGTTAAGGTATATTGTCTTTTACACATTACCGTCACACAAGAGTAAGAGCAGTGTGAAGGTTAGTCGGTCGCGGTCATGAGTGTGAACGTGAGAAAATACTAAGAAACGGTGTTACGGTTAGGAAAGCGAATTTCTATCCTTAATACTAGTGTGACGGTTATTAAATTTTCTTCCTAACCTTCACACCAGTGTGACGGAGCAGTGTGAAGGCTAGTCGGTCGCGATTGCTTCATGTACAAAATTTACACGACAAGACGTGCATAGATAGTGCTATTTGACAACCCTAGTTACAAAGGATTCTCAGAGTAAACTTGACTTAATGCCGGACGAGTTTCTTTCTGCAGACTTACATAGATGAGAGAATATGCTGAGAAATTTAAAATTTAATAAGGAAATAGGTGAAAGTCTGTCGAATTACCACCCCGCCTTGGCTTTTAATTATTTTTTGCTATAAGTAAGCTATATAGACGAGTCGTGAAGTAGAAGGAAAAAGCCCTGAATACGCAACTGTTCTACCTAAAGGAATGTTCACAACGCAAAACCGACCAGACACAAATGAGGTACATGTTTCTTTATCATGAATACAACAAAATAAGGAAATCTTGATGAATCTTTTTTTTCATCAATAATTTTCATGTTTTTTATACCCGTGACAGCCGTATTCTAATATCTTAATTTATCTATATCACAACTTATTTGCACGGTTTATTTGTTTTTCTTTGTAATTTTTAGCTTTTACTAGGGAAGTTACATTTTAGAAGCGGCCACTATCAAACAAAGCGATAGAGGACTTCAATGCAAACTAAAAATATCACTACACCAGATTGAAGCTTATATATATAGAATAATCACTAGAACTTTGAGGTACAATATTTCAGAAACTGCGACAATTTAGGATGCCAGTGTACAAACATTTTTTTGTTTGCTTTGAAGTCTTTTATCTATTTATTGTGCTTTTGATTTTAACTTGTAGCTATGCCAAAGATTAAAAGAGCATTTTCTTAAATCATTTGTCTAGTAAAAAGCGCGCAGTCAAGTACCAGTCACGTTGCATGTTCCTTGAACGGCAATCTCATATAATCGACAAGGGTGGCGATGTTGTTGTCTTCACGGTCGCAATTGTCGTTCAGGTGTGTTGGAACTGTTGTGCCAGTTGGCGAAAACATGAGTCGAATGAGTTTAGTAAATTCATCCCCTTGCATCGAAATATTAACGTTTTTAAAATATGATTTAGAAAACTTTGCAGCTGAAAATATTCAATAGAGATCACACTAATAATATGAAGGCGAAAGTTGGTATGTATGTTTGTTACTCCTTCACGCTCAAACTGCTGAACGGATTTTGATAAAATTTGGAATGGAGGTAGCTTATACCCTGAAATAACACACATAATACTTTTCACTATCACAATCATCATCATCATCATCACTCTTCAAGCTCAAACGGCTGAACGGGTTTTGATGAAGTTTGGAATGGAGATAGCTTTTACCCTGGACATATTATTTATAACACATAGGATAATTTTGATTGCATTTTAGTGGACATAATAGCAGAAGCCACGGGAATGGCTTTTTATACCACAAGTTGTGTTCCTACGCATCGTATTTTTTGCGTTATTGGACTGACCACCATTACTCACTGCCCGTCATTCGGGGGAATGACTTCCCCTAATTTATCGTTTATCTCTTTTTATTTTTCAGCCACGGTCGTCCGTCGGCAGGGCCAAGGCATCCATACCATCCTCATACTTCTCTCAGTTGTAAGATTTCTGCATCTAATCCTTCCAATAGGCATCTAGCTCGACCCGTCATCTCCTTCTGTTCCTGCCGCGACATCGTCTAAACGTTGTGTGGATTTCACTCTGTCATGCATTTTGGTCACAGCTCATCCCACATGCGGCAGACGTGACCTCAGTTCCATTTTATGCTTGCGGCTATATGACCAACGTTGGCGATCTGCATTTTCGAACGCAGTTTACTGTTTCTTATGCGGTCTGATAGCCGATGATAACGGCTCTCCATAACTGGTCGCTTGCAAACTCCGAGTGCGAACTACTGATGTTTTTTTAAAGACCAAGTCTGAGCACCATAAGTGAGGCAGCCACTATGGGATGCCACCGCACCGCGACCACCAACACTTTTATTTGGCGTAACCTTAAATAATTTCGTACAAGTAGGTTAATTAATATATGAGTGTCAATTAAGCTCTTTATTCAAATGCCTTGTAATGAAATATCCAAAATGTATAAACATTTTGTATCAGACCGTCTCATCCTGAATCGAAACTTCGGCAAAATATAATAATATTATCACTTTTAGGACAAAAAGCGAAAGTTTACACCCGCTGTGTCATCCCCTCGTTTAATGCCACAACAAGATATTTAAGTTTTCAAGCGACCGTCCAGAATTTATGACCCTAGAATTGCGTATTTTCGATAGGATATATTATACAAGTATCCACTTATACTACACTTTAATGTGTCAGTATTTCGCTCGAATTTTGATAGTTTTCAGAGTCTGAAGTTAGCTTAGTGACTTTTCTAAGTTATGTGCGGTTTTCATTTCATTTTATTTCATTTATTATTTGATTTAATGTACATCGAAGGACAGATTTTAATTTAGTCAGAAGGTTAAATACATCATACACGGTAAGGGCGTCGCAAAACAGGTTATAAGTATAAGAAATTATTAGTTATTTTAGTTTGATGCATCATTATAATATTATTAAGTAGGTATGTTAGTGCCAATTAATTTATTACAGTTCTTATTTAATAGTTACATTATATATTTACATTACAATTCCTATTTAATAGTTACATTATATTTATTATTATTTATTCATTATATTTATTATTTATTACATTATATTATTATTTTCATCGCTTCGGGCTTTGGAGGGCTCGTTAGGCTTTCGGTCCCTGCTGTTATTAAGTAATAACAGTCATTCAGCCATGTCACAGGGCCTCAGGCGCCCTGATAACTCTGACACCAGACACCTGCATTACCTCATACGACAAGCAAGCAAGCATGAAATTTCAGTTCAATTTCAGTTGCCTTTCTCGTCCCACGTTGGTTCTCCTCGGCGCCAAATCTCAAGATACATATCAAAACCAAGCGCAATAATAAGGCCATGACACGATATGAGAAAGGAAACACCGCATGAGAATATGAGAGCTCTCCATAAAATAACCTCACGCCCCAAGGCCATATAACCCGCTTTATGTATTATGAGATTACATAGTTTTGTGTGCGGACCAACTGCAGGGGTCGGAAATAGATGGATCTTGATCTTTTCAGTGTTAGTAAGTATTTCTGAGCGCATTTTTGTTTATTCATTATTCCTGGAACACAAAAACCTCAAATTATTGAGACATAGTAATTTAACTTTCTTGGTTCAGTGAATTTAACCACTCAGTAAAATACTATCAAATATAAAAAAGATGCCAGCGTGATAGATTGTGGCCCAAACAGTCCCACGCGTGCAGACTTGTGTCCCAGCAGCGTTGAGAAAATACTCGGCTACAATGTCTTAAAAAATATATTTCCACAAATTTCCCACGAAAATCTCTCTCCCCATCAAGCCGTGCGAAGCCCAGCACGTTTCTCGAACACCCGGCTATGTGGTTGTGCTAATCGTCTACACTAGAGATATAAAGGATACTCATAACCGTAACCGAATATCCGAAGTTTAAAATATTCGAATCCATACGTAACTCAAATCTAAAAAAAAGTAGCGGATAGGCTCGGATACTGAGCGGTATGTTCGATAGCCTTCAATGGAATAGCGTGCTTGAGATTATAATGTCTCAAATTACATAATTATTGCTTTATCAAAATCTCTATTTTAACAAGTTTTTATTCCACTTTTTTACTCTTTAACGCGGCTTTTATAAAGATTGCTACAAAACAAGCGCTAATTAAAAAAAATACTTCCGACCTTTCCCTATTTTAGTGTTTGGCCAGTTTCTAATTTGACAAATTAAGTTTTTGACAGTCCCTTCGAAACCTTTTTAGGGTTCTGTTATTTAGATCTTATTTTAATAATAGTGGGAATAATTCATGTATCGTATAATTTGAAATAAAATAAAAAGAAAAAAAAAATATATAAAAATATAAGTTTCTTTGCATGATTGTTTGCAATATTAGTATACAAAAACGATATGTGGGACGTGGATCCCTTTGCCCAGCAGTGGGATAGTACAGGAAAAAAAATGAAAATGACCACAGTTTGAAGATGATGAAATTTTAGCCCTCGCATGTCATCGGGACAAGTTATCAACAGAAAAACAAAAGTTTAACTTAAACAAAACATGCGATAGGTAAATCACTGAGCTAAGATATAAATTATTGCAAAACTGAAAATTCCAATATTAATTACCTTACAAGTTCCGTCTATTTTACCAAAGATAACAATAAAAAATCTAAAAATCTCAATACAAATAATGATGCAAAGAGCAGTCTCACAACAACGACATATTTCCACAGCTTCCCTAACCGATATATCCCTAACCCGCTCAGGCAGAAGGAGCTTTCAAACAATAGGAAAACAATAACGCTTTACTCCGACCAGAGGGTGAGGTACTGGAAGAGTTAAAAGCTCTTTTTAGTAGAGTCAGTTGTGATGCCAATCTGCATGTAATATTTACTCGCGATTGATTTATTTATCGACACAAGTGACCATGCTTATCAACTATCGACATGCAAACATCTATAAATCCCATACCACTCAAAATATTGATAAAAAGACATCGATACAAGCCCTGGCATCCCGCAGAGGACGTGCATTTGAAACGAGCACTGATATATTATATTTGCAGTGTAAAGGCTCGCATATAGTTTGCGCTTTTGAATACAACTCTGTACAAATAAGATGTATTTGCTTGCAGATGTGCATAGGAAAGAAGAAGGGACGGATGCTGTTAGTTTTATAACTGGATGACACCAAGCGTGTCTCATAATAATATTTTGATCCTGATTAAGTTCGAGAGCACATAGATATAGATTCCAGCAATATTCGTATTTTTTATTTATCTTAGAACTGATTTGCTATGCTATCAACCGGAAAAAACTCAGTAAGTGTTTACGGTAATATATAACCCAGATGTTTTCAAGTCAAGAGTGAAAAGGTATCTACTAGGCAAGCGTGTTACACGTTTGATCACATCATCGCTTCCCATCAGGTGAGATCGTGGTCAAACGATTACTTAGTCCGCAATAAAAAAAAAAATGTACAGTTGCGTGATAAATTGAAACATACCTCCAGTTAGTCCTAATTTTGCGCGCACATTGATGATTTTATCATCAGGTTTATTACGCACACTGCTGAATATAGCACTCCCCTTAAGAGGGGTGGGTTTTGCTATAAGTACCGTACTTGGCAGGCGCTTCTTAGTTATTGCAGTAGTTAGTAGATGATAAAACAAAGGAACCTGCTCCTGGCCATTTCTTGCATTCCTTTTGCTGGTTTAGCCGCGAGGAGAGGTACGACTATTACTACAGAATAAATAATAGTACAAGTACAGAAGGACATCTGAGTGAAGTCATTTAAATACATAGCGACTCTCGGTACAACGCAATAAAGTGCAATTTAATTTAATCCAATATCCATATCAATATAAGTGAAACGTTGTCTGTTTGTTTGTTTGTTTGGGCAGCTTTCACGCGATAATGGCTTGACGGATTTTGATGAAATTTGGAATGGAGATAGCTTATACCCTAGAATAAAACAGACGATACTTTTTATCACGGAATATTGTAAGTTTCTGCAGGAAAACTGGAAAATGTTGATTACTCGCTGAAAAGAACGGTTGCCATGGGAACGAAATAACAAGTCTATCAAAAAACATCAAGAGCGTTGGTGCTATACGTTCTTTTGCATTGGTTTTTAATATCCTACAAGAATATGGGATGTTTTTTTTCGCGATAAACTGTAGTCCGCGCGGACGAAGTCGCGGACGGGAAAGCTAGTAGTAATATATTATTCGACGTGAAGCACTATAATTTTATTTTATTTAAAACGAGGAAATGAGAGAAAATCTTCCAAAGTTATAAAGCTAAAACCCATGGTCACTATGTGTCGTGAAACTCCATTTCTATGACCCTTCGCTTACCCTTGCTTCGTGATAGATGTCAATATCTTGTGGTTTCATCTAAGACAGACCGGAAGCTAATCCCAGCAGTGGTCATAGAGACCTTATATGGACAAAACTGGTATTTTTGACTGAACCAGTAATGAAAACATAACGCCTGACATCTTTCGCAGAGCAAGGCAATGCATTGAGTAGTTTGATACCACGTTAGGCGTGCTCTACACGTGTCCCATGACAACAAACTTATAGATTATTGTTATTTAAATCAATAACAAATCACAGTCGGTGAAATTTAACAGGAGGAGCAAGCAGGTCATTCTGCTTCTCCAATCGTTTCAAATATATTTAGACCCCTAATTTTCGTATCGGATCGTTCGGCTATTCATAAAAGCTTTTTTGTCATCTTTCTATATGTCAGGATTTTACGTAAATGTATTAGTACAAAGGGACGAGTAGCACAGCAGCCGCGTGGGCGGCCATTTTGACGAGGAGAGACTGCCGTGAAAAGGAGCCGGAGGTGGCGGGAAGCCAGAAGGCCAGGGAGGCAGCGCAACCAGCCTGCGAGCCGACCCGACGCGAGGGAGCAGGGCGCTCCCGGACCCGAGGATCACCGAGCGCGTGGGTTCGAGCTGCCAAAATCTTCCCGTCTAGTGACGTAAGCCGGCCGGCGTTGAGGTACCTATAAATAATTATTCCCAGTGCGCGTAAAATAGACGATTCACAAATCGCGCGCGTAACCTTAAGCCCCCTTTTCGTGCCCCCTCTTCTCCATAGACTTAACCATCGTAACCACGTGTTAGTTTTTAAGCCTTGTATATAAAAACACAGTTTACACTGATTAAATTATCTGTAAGTACTCTTTATAATACCGTTTTCTTTTTACAATATCCCCTCACTCTCCTTGGCTGTAGGCGCAGGTATGCCCCGTTCCAACGGGGGTGGGCCTCTGAAGCCCATGGAGCAGTACGGCCTGGTCATAAGGCCCAAATTGCTCTCCAACTGGTACACTATCCAGGCTACCCTTCCCTACAGCAAATCGTGTCGTCCGTCGGTGGCAAACCGAACTTCTACCACCTGCTGCGACGCTGCGGGCGGTGACCCTCGTCGTGATTCTGCCGCCCCCGGTTCGCCCAGCTGCCACCCGACGGACAGATAATACATAGATTGCACTACATAAATTAATTACCACGACATATGGCGTGCAAAGATACCACCCTTCGTTGGATTTAGTAGTGATTTAGCAGTGGTCAGATCATGTACCAACAAGTGATACCGCGATTGAACTGCTTCAGTTAGACTTGCCTCAATATGAAAAAAAAATATCTTGGTACTTCTAAACGAGTTATATCCATACCTCGTTATGTTAACTAATCCATCTCGACGTGAACATGCCCCGCATCCCGCAGGGAACATGCTATCGAAAGCAAATACATTCCGATATTAATACCGTGTTTGCGTAGCGCTCGCATTTTATATTTGTACAAATGTTTGTGATATGATTTTGAAAGAAATATATGGAAAAGGCATGTGCAGTGGACAGACTGAAGGCATCACACCCGAATGTACTACTTCAACGTTGGATCAGTTTGATCGTGATGATGAATGTACATAATTAAACCGAATGAGGTAGTGCTGACCTCTATGTCAGCTAGTCAGGTCGTCCAATGCTCTCTGAAGTGGCTTACTGACTGCTATCACTTGTTAGGAACAAAACTGACAGCTTGACTTGCCAGGACAAATCACGAGACGTTGGAGAACCACACGTTACTCAATAAAAATTATTGATGCGGGGCCTAGGATCAAACCCGGTGTTTTTGGATTTTACGATGCAATAGTGCCCCTTGGAATCGAACGATATCGGTTTTGGTCCTAGGCTTTCGCACCAATTACTTTTCTAAGCTATTTGCGGTTTTCCACCGCTCTGTGCTTCGGAGGGAACGTTAAGCTGTTTTTACCGGCAGTAATTGATTAATAGCAGTCGTTAAGCCATGTCAGAGTCTCTCTGGCGGTTTGACGAACACTGACACCAAAGGCCAGCGCTACTTCAACGACAAATAAAAAAGAACGCTTGTCCACCATCTCCTATCAATCTGTTCTATAGTAGAACAGTTTGGACTAACCCTTATTATGAGTCACCAACACTGACAAAACAAGACCACCTTCAAAGTTACATACACAACCTTAAAATACATTTGTGTGTAGATTTCTATTTTATTTATTATCTTGTTTAGAAGCTACGAATCCGTGACTGATGGACAGACGTATAGCACAGCCATCATAGTAATAGAGGATTTACTTTGGATTTGTGCACGGAAAACACAAATAAACGAAACCTTGGTTTTCTATGAATCGCTTTGCGTCTGCATTCAGTTATCTGTACATACTTGTACACTTTTCCACTGTTTCCCAGAAAACTCGTTAAACCCTGTCTCTGTAGACAAAACCAAAACCTCATTAAAACCTAAAACCACGGCCAGTTTTCTTCATATTTTCATCTCGAACACTTCCAAATGCCTGACGCCTCGTATCCCTCAATATTTTGCCAACACTTTGCTAATTACTAAAGTTCGTGGTACACCGTTCACATCTGTGAGTAATAGTTAGTGATAGTGTTGGGGTAAAAGTAGTTTTGGTATTGTATCCTTAATTCACGAGCATACAAAACTCAGTGGTGACATCTACAAAGCTACGTCTGGGGAATAACATAAACTATTTATATCCCTTGAAAAAGACCGCAGTAAATACAAAAATACGGGTACAGAGAAAGAGTGTTGTAGCTAGTTTCAAATAAATATTATCCTCCATTCTTAATTTACACTCGAGAACCAGGAATCCCGAGTCAATGCCGGCGAGAAACTTTCTCTATCGTTTGGTTTATCTTTGTTTCAAACGATTAAAGTACTGTTTTTCTTATATTTCCTTTTGTAGAATGTGTTCGTTTTGTATGAATTCTTTGTAGGAAGATTTTGCAATCCAAAGTAATTGTGGTAGAATTTATTAAGGGCAAGTTTGGCACTCACCAGCTCCACTCCAGCTCGTTATGTCTATAGTTTTACAACTTGTGGCCCACCCAGCTTCGCGTGGGTGGTTTAGTGATTCTCTAAACATTTTCCTTTGTACTAAACGTTTTATAGAGCGTTATAAAGAGCGTGCTCTATTAGTTTAAATCCGCTTTTCATAGGTTTCAAACTACTGGTCAAAAAAGAAAGGTGTAAAAATTTATTTTATTTATTTGGGGAAGACTAAAATGATAATTATATAATATACTAGCTGTACCCGTGGCTTCGCACGCGTGGTCTTTTCTTTAGGTTCAAGGTACCATAATGTGCTATTCCAGGACCAATATACCAACACTTGAACAAAATTTCTTCAGCCGTCAAAAATACTTTTATCAATTGCTCGGCTTCTAACGCACCGGATTGAGATACCAATTACACCAGATTTAAATCAAACCCTAAGTTATCTAACAATGAAAGGCGCATTGCAATTGGTCTAGTAGTTTTTACGTGATGCGTGAACAAACAAATATACAGACAAACAGAAAGAAAGCCACGATTAACAAAAAAATAATTGTTCAATACCTTTTTTAAGCACCCAAGAGCATTTTTTTCATTTGACTTTTTTTTTAGTTTGGGTGCAATGTGGGGTCAAGATACGGACAAACAGACAGACAAAATTAAAAAGTAAAATAGTTTGGCTTCAGTATCGAATATAGAGAATCATTCGAAAAATATTTTTTATTACTTAAATATTAACATAATTTTGGACCCATATCCCACAGAAACCCTTTAATTTTCGGGATAAAACGTGTCCTCAATTTTAACCCATCATATAACTTTAGACAGTACCAAGTTGCATCAAAACCCGACTATGAGTTTCAGCGTAGTATGTGTTCTTTTAAATAAGTTTCAAACTCTATCCTGCGAGAACCCTTAAATTTTTCGAGATGTAAAGTATCCTATGTCCTACCTCGTAGTATGAACTCAAATCATATCAAGTTAGATTTGAATTCATCCAGTAGATCCGGCGGCGTGACGCGCGGCTAAGATACAGACTGACAGACATACAGACAAAAATGAAAAAACTTACAGTTTAGGCTTCATTATCGAAAATAAAGTAACTTAAAAAAAACACTATCTCTTTAATGTACAGAATTTGGACCCATACCCCACAGGAACCCTTTATTTTTTTTTGGGACAAATCCATAATTTCACCTATCTTATAAACAATGTCTGTGCCAAGTTGCATCAACATCCGTCCAATAGTTTCAGCATACTACGTGTTCTTTTAAATAATTTTCCACCCCTATCCTGCAGGAACACTTAATTTTTTCGGGATGAAAAGTATCCAATGTCCTACCTCGAAGTATAAACTCAAATCAGACCAAATTTCATTTGAATTCATTGAGTATAATCGGCGTGGTGCGCTGGCACTGTACAGACAGGCAGACGGACAGACAGACAGAAAGACAAAAATAAAAAAAGTACAGTGTTGACTTTAGTATTGAATATAGAACGGCCTCCAAAAAAGAATTACATAATATCTTCAATTTACAGAATTTTGGACATTATCACGCAGGAACACTTTATTTTTCGGGATAAAAAGTATGCTCAATTTTTACCTATTATATAAACTATGAATGTGCCAAGATTCAATAAAATCCGTCTAGTAGTTTTAGCGTGATACGTGTTCTTTTAAATAAATTTCAACGCCTTTCCTGCAGGAACCCTTTAATTTTTCGGGATGAAAAGTAGCCTATGTCCTACCTCGTTGTATGAACTCAAATCATACGAAGTTTCATATAAATTCATTCAGTAGTTTCGGCGTGATGCCTAGCCAAGGTACAGACATACAGACAGACAGACAGACAGACAGACAGACAGACAGACAGACAAACAGACAGACAGACAAAAATGAAAAAAAATACAGTTTGGCTTCATAATCAAGAGTACGTTCCAAAAAAAAATTCTAAATATCTTCAATGTACAGAATTGGACCCATTACAGTTTTATTATAAGTAAAGATAGGAAGGAAAAAAGTAAATAAATAAATAAATTCAACACTGACATACACACATATAATTACATACATACATATAATTAGGTAGACTAATAAAAAAAATGATACAAAAGAAAATAAATATCAAATAAAACGGCTACAAATAAGTTTTATTTATTACAGTCAAACACAAATAGCCCTAAAGAAAAATAAAAACTTTGGTTCCTAAAAATTATTATTTTTTGTTTTCTATACTGAGTGCAACTATAATAAAAGCTCGGGTACCAATAATTGTGCTGCGGACTTTATATGTAAATTTTTCAGAGAAGAAGAATCCTAACATTCATTAGCTTCATAAAGTATTAGACACACTTGTGATGAAGACGAATCTATTGATACCTTGCTTGTCAAAATGGGACTAAGTTTTTAGTTTAAACACATAATCCTTCCTGTACTTCACCGTAGCCGGGTAAAATAAAAAAACTATGACACTATATGAATGAAGACGAATCGATTGTTACCTTGGGTGACAAAATCGAACCAAGTCTTTAGTTTGAACACATAACCCTTCCTTTGCTTTGCTTTAGTCGGGTAAAAAAATATTGCCTATGACACTCATATGAAACTATACTTAAAGACGAATCAATTGATTTTTCGTTTGTCAAAATCGGAACGAATAGGGGCGAAGCTATGGTGGAACATCCACATACACATATACATAAAGAGACTATTAAACTCATTGACCTTCCCTTTCTTCGCCGTAGTCGGGTAAAAAAAAAACACTACCGAGATAGCATTTTATTCTGTCACCGCAGCTTTGTTGAGAAAATTCGCCATAATAGAACTTTTATACAAAACCAGATGCATCCAGAGGTTACTCGCGTTTGCTATTATGATGGACAATGATGATGAAAAGTATCCGAACTACCTTGAAACTAACTTGTACATCTGACTTAATTATTTGTAATCACTTTGACTTTTGAAATCCTAGAAATCTATTTTAAATCAGACCGTTACGTTGACTACTTTCACTTAAAAATATAAAGTAGTGTAACCAGCTGTCACTTTGACACCTATCACTTTTACAACTGTAACTTTGACACTTGTCACTTTGACAACTGTTAAATTGACCACTGTCACTCAAACACCTGTCACTTTGAACTCTGTCACTTCGACACGCGTATTTTTTCCCAACATTTATATATTTTTGTGCCCGCGGTGGATATGATTAAAAAGTATCCTTAATGTTATTCCAGGACCTAAAATTTTACTTAACTTATTTCATCAAAATCCGTAGAGCCGTTTTAGCTTAAAAAACTAACAAATATAGATACACACACGCACACACAGAGACAAACACAATAACTTACAAAATTTCGCATTTATAATATTAGTGTGATTATTAATATATATATTGTATGCAATAATAATTACTGAGGTCTTTATTTCTATACGTCATTGAGAGAGCTCATCTCTCTAAACAACTTTGAACATAAATCAAAAGCAAGCAGGATGACCAGCAAAAACTTACGAAGGATTTCGTAAAAAATAAAATATTCCCTATTTAAAAGAAGTACAAACACAGATCTCTTTTGAGACGGCTCAAAAGTTTAGACGCTTCTGAAATTCTCGGCAATAAGCATCGTGGTGCTTAACTTGGGCCACAGTTAATACAGTAAACCAATATACCTTTATATTTTATGCGATTTCTTACAATTGAGTAAGTAGGTATTTATTAATACTCAAAGAAACACAAGTATTGTATATACTATTCTAGAGGTAATTTCTTATGTCTGGCAAGATGGAGCTACAATTGCAGCTAAGACAGTGGGCCGCACAACATTGTACGGCATACAGACTGGTTCGTTGTTGTCCGCAGCTTCAGCCGTCGATGAAATGTGTCGCATATCTTTCCGCAGTATTCAAACTTTTTCCATACAAAATTTCAACAAGATCGGTTTAGGCATTTAATCGTGAAAAAGAAATAAACAGGCAGACAGAATCACTTTTGCATTTACAATATTAGTGGGGTGAGCTAAGTAAGTTTGATTAAATTCAATATTTTCAATAAATTATTTTGGTATATGATTCGTCACTGGAAATACATACAAATGTTTCACAGATGTCCACTTCAAATATGGAACTGCCTCATAATAGGGGGAGGGTGGGGTGTTGCATAATCCCCACTTTTATTCCTACTCAATGATGCTACCCATTTCCCCTTGCTGGTTCTCACAGCCTTACGCTTGTTTATTACATCCATATTATTATTAGTGTTAAAGTTTTCGTGAACCTGATACATAATTTAAAATATCACTACTGGCTATGACTCACGTGTATATAGTTGAAAACATCGACCTAGGTTTCGATCGTATTCGACGCTCTTCTTCAGGAGTTCACGCCGCGAGATCCCGACGCGACCCGACCTATACACGTGAGGCGTAGCCGGTAGTGATATTTTAAATTACATATTATTATTATTATTATTTGTTTGAGTTTATTTACTGCTGCGGCTCCACTGTACCTCAACCTTACGTTCCCGCGGTCCCAACTCGCGGAGTGAGTCGTCCACGCAAACATTAATTGCACAAGTTGCTGTTTCTTGCTCGTGAGTGTTTAAATTGATGTTTATCTTGTGCCAGTATGCTGTCAGTTCGGGGAGTGGTAATGATGTTTTTAATGACGTAATGGTTTTACAGTGTCGTACACGTACCGTAAACGTTATTTTATTTAGTAACTTGATTCGAATTGATAAAGTGTTATTTTGTCAAGTTGAATATCATTTTAAGATTTCAATCGAGAAATTAGTTTCATTTATAAAGGTTGTTCAAAATTGTCTACAAATGGAAAATTGGTTCAAATTGAATGCTTTTATCATGTTCAAATGAAAAAAATAGTTTCTTATTTTATAAGATTTAAATTGTTGTAATCTATCACAATGACAACACAGATCACACTCATATTATAAAGCTGAAAATTTGAATTTATTTATGCGTGTGTGTGTTTGTATGTGTATGTTTGTTACTACTTCACGTTCAAAGAGCTGAACGGATTTGTATGAAATTTAGAATGGCTCATACCCTGGAATAACACATAGTATACTTTTCACCATCATCATCCATCCAATATAATGATATTGAAAGTTATCAGGGTTTAAATAAGCATTACAACAAGATGTAGGTATCTACACTATGTATGAGTAGTTCTGTCTATTTGAGAGTGTATGTGAGGTATCTTTAATATTAATAATGCAAAAAACCAGCATGTAAATATGTTTGTTACCGGTCAGCTCCATAACCCGTACCGGCATTTGATCGGATGGATAGTTATTTAGATTTTTAGGTCCTGAAATAACATGTTACATAAATGGGTAACGCCGTGGGGTATATTGAGTATAAATATAAAATGATGCCCCAACCTGATATGTAGAATTGAGCTGAAACTCTAGATGAGATAAAATAATAACCTTAGCGTCTCCCTGCTCTATAAAACTTGAAGCACCTCAATTAACTAGCAGTGTCAGACAAACTATTACACAATCTGTGTCCTTCCCACTTTGCCATAATCTGTGTAAATTACGCACCAACTATGTCATATTCAGTGTCACCGACGCCACTTTACTGGCTACTGAGTCTGTAACTTCGTACAGGATGCATCAACATGCTTTAATGGTGCTCCTTAACTTGATAATATTGAAGTTATTTAGCGGCCGCTCTCTGATGTTGGTGATGTAGTTAGATTATAAAGTTACGTGACATATACATACGTAGCACGATAAATGTATATGTATAATGACAAAATGGTAAAAAATACGTTCAGACCGTATAATATAGAGGATATCAAATAGATATTTCACAATAATAGTGAAAAAGAGAAGCATGCGTAACAATTAGTAAGATACACCCACAGATATGATAATAATGATCCTGATTGCATGCTCAGGTCTCCGTCTTGTGTCAAAATATTTCATTGTGCATTGGGCCGCGGTATTTGTACAAAATATAAAATTGATAAGTCAAGAGAAAATCGTCAATTACCTATTGTTAGCTTGCAAGATTTAGACTAACATACTTAAAGCGTGACATCTAATATATCCTAATCACACTAATGTTATAAAGGTGAAAGTTTGTATGTGTGTAGCGTGTGTGTTTGTTTATGTTTGTAACAACTTCACGCTCAAACGGCTGAACGGATTTTGATGAAATTTGGAATGGAGATAGCTTGTACCCTGGAATAACACATAGGATACTTTTCGTTTTCATCATAATCGCTCATGCGTTTGAAACCGCAAAGTTCAGCTAGTCTAGTATTTATGTAGTTATATACTTTTATCTTAAAAAAAAAAACCTAAAATTTAATATGTTTATATGTATTTTTTCTAAAAAACTTTAAATTTTTCTCAGATTCTGTCTTTAACACAATTCTTGGTGGTAAAAAACACAATGTCTCATGCTGAATGTTATGGATTAAATTGTATTTTTGACGTTTACTACCGCTTGTCTCGTCATTTAGTTATTTTTGTTGTTAGTCTAAATTTTCCTTTTGCCCAGCAGTGGGACAACAAACCCCTTCCTTGACTGTTCAACCGTTCGCGATCCTATGCTGATGATTTCGAGTTTCTTACAAAGGTTTCAATCTTATCCCGCATTCTCTTGCATGGTCTGCCTCGAAGACATCATTCAGTACTGGGACACTTTTTGGTTGTTACTTTAGCCCAGACCTGTTCGGGCATGAGGCGGACGTTACCAAACTAGTACCACTTCAGCCTGGTGGTGGTTTGGAGAGCTAAATCGGTGGTTTGAGTTCTGGAGTTCAGTTTTATTAAAACAAATCATACTCAAAGTATATAGGCTTTGTTTTTTTATTGAGACTTTAATGCAGCCATGATAACAGTTAAAGATTGGAAGATTTGTTATTAGAAATTGATCTAGATGTTTTGAAAGGCACTATAGCAGATTTTTAAGTATATAGGAATATAAGCTATTTTTTTTCATAAAATCTGTTAACGGTGGGTTTTTTCGAAAAATTGGATACTGCTGATAGTAATGAACAAGAAGAAGTATTAGTATTTTATTTCTTAAGTGGTGTGCATGCAAGCATAATGTTTCCAAAGTTGCTACAACTTCATTTAAATCAATATCAAGTTTGATTTTCATTAAGTAATAGCAGCTTATGAAAATAAAACCTACAACTTTTTGTATATTACAAGCAGTATTATCCAAATTCACGAAAAAAATAACAGATGTAATCAATATAGAGAGATAGTTATTTTCCTATAAACCATAAATGCAGTTTGCATACGTTTAAAAAGTACTAGATGTATTTCTAACAATACATCACCATCATCATCATCATCAGCCTTTATATGTCTATAGCTGCACGTAGACCTCTCCTTGTGAACGCCACTGAGCCCAATCTTCGACTCTCCTGATCCAGTCACTGCCAGCCGCCTTTCACAAGTCGTCACTCCACCTGGCCGAAGGGCACCTTATACACTACGTTTGCTTAAAGAACAATAAGATTATTGTGTTATACTGAGTGGAAACTATGGGGAGTAACTCCAAGTATCTAAATAAAATTAAAAATCACCCACATAATACTTAAAATAATCTGGCTTTTGATGTTCTACAAAGTTTCCCAAAGAATCTAATTTCCACAACACAGATGTGTACCAAAAGTCAGAGATGTGAGATTACCTTCAATAACAATCATGCAAATTTGGGACGTTCGTATTTCAAAATTAAATAATCGTAATTTATGCCATGACATTAGACAAATTTTCGTGAAACTTTTTGCCAGTTTGTATTTACTGCTGCTACTGTTAAGCATTCCTTATTACCCCTTTTATCTATAATTAAATAACGGTATTAAGTTATATCTCTTTATCGCGGTAGCTAAATTGTTTTGATACCACTATTTTCTGGTTGCGTAAAGTCGAAGTATAGGTAAGGAATAGAAAAAGTCGCAGGTTGTAGGTACCCTGTTTCGTTAAAAGTGGCATAAAAGAAAATAAGCCTACCCCCAGCATTTAGTGGAGCTGATGTTGATTATTATGATGTGGAAGATTGCTGTACTGCAAATTAAAACCGGTATTATTTAACTTAAATCCTTCCTTTGCTCTGAGTATGCGTGACTGATTTAAATAACATGAACATTTTATGAAATACCTATATTAATGAATTTTAATACTGTATGAGGTATGCATACGACGAACTCTGTGAAAATAATTGAGTGACTTTTTAATACCTCCTGTTTGTCACTGTTTTATGTTCTTAATAAAGTATATTACGGGGCTGGTAAATCGTACCTCCTATTCTTGGGTGTGCCTATCAGAGATATAAAATGAAAAAATATTTCATATAGCACAGTTTATTGCATAACAACTACTTTATTATCATTCGTAGGTCACAACACACATTATAAAACAGATAGAAGATAAATACCCAAGTAATTATTACGAATAATAATTTCACAGTAGAATAGAACAAGTCATTAGGGACTTTATATGTACTGTTGGAAGACTCACTCTGACATTGTTGCTATGTATTAAGACGTTGTTGATGACGTATACAAATATACAAACATTGCCAATAAAATAAAAAAGCCTTTAAGAGACGGTGTCAGATCAATGATGTTATATATAAAATCTCATAGTGACAGATGTTTTTTTTTGTTTATTTTAATGTTTGTCAAAAACAAAAGCAAATCTGTGTATATAAAGTAAAATACGATTACATATAGTGATTTTTTTTAATGGTTTTGCTCAAAAAATACTGAACCAATTTAAACATTCTTTCACCTATATAAAGCTACATTTTCAGCGAGTAACATGGGTGTCTATATTTTATACGATGAAAAATGGCAGTGTAGAAGCCATTGTAGAAATAGTGACCCATAATACCAAAAACATGCAAACTGAGAATCCGTCTCACGAAAGAAATAGCGGCGATAAGAGGAACTAACGTTGAACGCTTCAACATTTTTCGCTTTGACAAGGAAACTAGCGCCGCGAGTGCCGCGACTGTGAGACTTCTTTCGTAAGTCGGACTCTACCCACTGTAATGTCTTACCGGTCAGTCGCGTAGATACTTTTGCTGGAGTTGTAACGTCAAGAGCGTTTACTACTGCAGCTCGCAATAGTGGTACTGGAAACGCACTTTCTAAAGTTATGAAACCAATAGCGCTATTATATAGATAAACCATCGATAAAAGTACTTTAGAAACCGGGCCTGCCGAGCAAGTTCTTTTTCTCGACTTTCTCCCAACTCGCATTTAAATTGGGTTTTTATTGAGATAATCGTCCTCAGAAGAATTGTTCTTGAACAAACAGACGTACAAACGAGTGCTTGAAAATTGGAATTGCAAAACCAAAATAAATCTTGGGTAGATGTCGGACCGATTCTGAGCGTTTCTCATTTAAAATTCTAGTCCGCGGCGTAATTCGGAGCGAATCTGAGGTGCTACTCCTTGTTCTGTTTAAGTTGGTGAATTTCGAGTGACTTTTGTAGTTGGTCGACAAGCTTTAATAGGTTTCCAAAAGAGGTGCAATTCCAATTCTTTTTGGGGCCTAAAAAAGAAAAACACACTTTGTTTTCAAACAAGAGGATTTATCGTATTCAAAAAGCCACAAAATTAGTACGGTTTCAAGCTTCAGTAAAGTTTGCGTCAAACAATAAAATAGAGTTATCCCATCGAAAACTAATAAAAATCCAAACCCTAAGTAGCACCACAGATTCATTTCAATTCCGTCGCTCTATTTGAATTGGAGATTTTACAGCTTTTAATCTAAAACCGTCATCGGATGATGCCGCAAACGTGCGCCTTCATCCGCTAATTACAGGCTTGTAGGCACAGATGTCTCAGTACAGGGCCGTAGCAAAGGACGCTGTTGGAGGGTCCAGAAGATCTCAACTTTTTTTATGCGACTTCAAAACAAGTTAGAAGTTTCCAAAATGGCGCGTAGGTTTTAGGGTCTCGTGATTTAAAAAAAATAACTGTTATTGTTTCGTCATGTCCATCCTTCTTTCTGTCCGCCTATAAGTCATTCCAATTTTATTTAGAGACTTGTAAACCATAGGGTTGTTACAAACTATTCAAATAAAATAAAAGTATGATATAAATCCATGCTTTAAATAAATGGAACAAAAACATTAGTATATATAGTATATATATACGTACACACTAGAGAGAGGTCTTGTTTAATATGTATTTTAGAATAATTTTAAGGATTTATTGACTACTACCTGCGCCCCGTAGCATTGTTCGCGTGCAAATTTTGTGATCCCTGATTTTTATGCTTATGTTTCTATAATAGCTAAGGAACTCTACCTTACCTCTGACCAGAAACGCAATCAACTACTTTATTTCCTTTTGTATACCAATTTTTCAGACACTGCGCGGCCCAATGCTTTTTTTTATTACTCGTATGCTTATTAAATAAAAGCACCGTTCGTTAATCTTGGTTACGGCTCGTTAATAAAAAAAATATGAATTGAATACGTCGAAAATTACCTTCAAATATTAAATTATCCTTCTAGGTAGAGATATATTTAGAACATTTTTATAGCCTTAAGATTAGAAAGAAATTGGAATACGAAGACTATAGCAAAGTCAGAGAGGATATAAACTAGCGCTTTTTTCTGTTAAACATTTGTCGCTAAATAAAAACATAGGAACCCGCAAGCCTTCACATCACATCACATCGCAACATAAGCATGTAACGACCACTGAACATGGGCCTACAAGGGGGAAATGCCATACTCACCAGGCTGGGCGGGCGGCTGGTGAGCGCAGTAGATGTAGATACCTACATAGGTCCATGCAGCCACCCATGTCCTGAACTCTCTGAGAAGCGGTGGACCTATTTAAGTCAGACTCACACTGTTAACTAAAGTAGTAATTTTTTTTTTCAAACATATACTATATCGGCTTCGTTTCAGAAAATAATCTTTCGTAAACTACCACTAAAACCACTGGAATAACATATAGGATACTTCTCGTCATCATGATCTTCATCATATTTCACCATCATCATCATACTTCACTCTCAAATGGTTTAACGGATTTTGATAAAATTGGAATGGAGATAGCTTATACCATGGAATAACACATACGAGTATGATTCTTTTAATCATCATCATCATCATCACCATCCCTCACGCGTGTGAAGCCGGCGCAGCTAGTGTTTTATAAGGGTGCATCGATAAATAAGTGGGTATTAATAATGTTATAATGATATTAGATTAACCAGGTACTAAAATTCAAAAAACACTTACTAATGTTGTATTTTTATATCAATTATGATGTTGAAAATGTGATATTGTTCTTGTTGAATTGTTATTATTTTATTAATTTAAGTGGAAGTTTACAAAAGATCATTTCTGAAATAAAGTCGATGTCATTTTTTTATTGGAAATATATTTATATTTCTTGATTTTTAGTGGCCTAAGCAAACATCGGAAGGAATACACGCTTACACACGCTTTTTTAATTTTTAAACGCACATTTAGCGCTCCTCACACCTAATAAAAATCAACTCGCTTACTCCTTGACATTTGCTAGTGATGTGGGCCACCAATATGTCAGTGACCTATTTCACCTGCCATCAATACATCTTGCCAAGAGTCCTTTCCATCGCCACTTGAGGTGTATATACTGATATCTTCCACCTTGGTTTTTCTATGGATCTCCGTCTTTCGCACTCAGTCACTCAATGTGAGTTTAGAAACAGTAAAATTGAAAATTGTGTAACAGTAAGCAGTATTGGACAATTAAAATGTTCAAAATTGAAGCAGTGATATCACTTTTAGATATCGTCCCATAAAATAACAAAGGGAAAATGTTTTAGCCTGATCTATAAAACAATTGTTCAGTTAGTTTTTGCCGTAACAGTTTCAACTTGTTCTTTTAAAATACCTCCATAACTGTTATTTTAAACTGTTTCGATAAATATGCCTCAATCCTACATTGCAGTAGTAACACATCACTGCTTAGCAAGGTGGAGCGGAATGATTTTTAAAGAGCTAATGTAAATTGCGCTTTAGGAAGACGTTAGCAAATTAAAACCAAAGGTACGTAGTTTGATTATTTATTATGTGCCAAAGATAAATTACTTATAAAACGACTGAATCAGATTTGATGAAAATTACCTGTGAATTCACTGGAACTCTTCCAAGGGAATAAATGTCACAGTTATGAGGGAACATAAATATAAAAGGACTAGCTGATGCCCGCGGCTTCGCACGCCTCGTCATTTTTGTATTGGTTAAAAGTACTCTTTGTGCTATTCCAGGATCTAAAATACCAATATACCAACATTTGAACAAAATTCCTTCAGCTGTCAAAAAATATTTTACCCCAAAGTTTAAAGTACCCCAGTTTTTAAGTCAAAACATAAGCTAACCAACAGTAAAAATCGCATCGCAATCGATCTAGTGGTTTTTACGTGATTCGCGAACAAACATACAGACAGAAAAACAGACAAACAGACAGACATGAATTTTTAAAATATTATATTCTTGTTTAGTAGCTTATTTTATGACCATTTCTTTTTTAATTATCTTCTTTGTACAGACTTGTTCGTTCTTATTGCTTTATTATAAGTATTGATTAATTAAACAATATTCTTTTATATTTTAATCTCCGACCAAATATTAATAAAGTATCCTCCTAGATTTTAATACATATTTATTAAAATCTAGTAAGATACATTAGTAATATTTGGTCTGAGATTAAAATATATAAGAAAACAAGCTTTTACAAGCCATCGCCAATAAACGTAAGAGATGAGAACTTTTCGATACCAATAAGATGAGCACAAACTTGAAGGGGTTTCATTATTTGATTGTTCTGTAATGGGTTCTTGTGACTTCTTTCTGACTGTATCATTAGACTTTGGATATCAAATAAGAGCAGATAACTCATCAAGACAGACCAAATGAGCCCAAATTCTACGGAGTTCTATCATTTTTGTACCTTCCAAATCCATCAATAGACTTTGCATAACATTAGACCAGAGATCTCATTAATACAAACCATATGAGCCCAAACTCAAAGGGGTTCTATCATTTTGTTGTTGAGTTCCTGTGACTATCTCCCGGCTCCATAATCAGACCCTGGATACTACATAAAACCAGGTAACTCATCAAGACTATCCAAATGAGTCCAAACTTGAAAGTACTTTATAATTTTGTTGTTGAGTTCCTGTCACTACCTTCATCAGACCTTGGATACCATATAAAACCAGACAACTCATCAAGACCAACCAAAAGAGCCCATTCTCGAAGGGATTCCATAATTTTGTTGTTGAGTTCCTTTGACTACCTTCTGGCTCTATCATCAGACCCTGGATACCACATAAAACCAGACAATTCATCAAGACAAACCTAATTAGCCCAAACTCGAAGGCATTTCATCATTTTGTTGTTGAGTTCCTGTGACTACCTTTTGTCTTCATCATCAGAACATGTCAATTAAACCATAATATTGTATTTTCATCAAAATTACACTCGTGTGCATAATTTTAGCTTCATAGGACGTCGTTAAATGGTTCAAAAATGACTTGCAACCTTTTTCCAAGCACAATAAGCACAGTGAAAAACCAAAAAAATATGTAAAAACTACTTAACCAATTTTGATGAAATTTATACAGTACCACACTGAAGGTATATTTTTCAAGGAGAAATAACCATCTAATTATATGCAGAAATTTCAAAGATATGAGAACATAAACGTTTACACAAATCACCTTTTTTTTAACTACTAAGCCAATTTTGATGCTGTTTATAAGGGACTACACTGAAAATCTACACTTTTTAATAAAACGATAATCATTTAAATTGGTTTAGAAATATAAAATATATATGGCAATATAGAAACAAAATCAAAATGATTTTCTAAAAATCTATTTATTTTTGAAAAACTACTGAAACAATTTTGATGTTAAAAATAATGGGACCTTAGCGGGGTCTTACAACTAGAACAAAAACAAAAAAAACAGTTCAGTAATTTTACAGATATGAGGTAACAAACATACAAAATAAGACGATGTTACCGCGAATCTCAAGTGTGAGTTGAACTCACCGTTAATATGTTGATGCCACAGTATTTCCAGGCCAGTCCTTTCCAGTCCAGATCAATTTCGGAGAAATAACGTCCCCTTGTCTCACACCTCGATGCAGGGGATATGAATATATCTCAACACTTTGATATACCGCCCGTCGACTTGGCATCGTTCAAAGGACTCCAAAGTAGACCAAGTCTCGATAGAATCATAGACTTTCTCATAGTCCACAAACGATAGGCACAGGGGCTGAATATACTCTTCTGTCTTCTGTGTAATCTGCTGCACTGTATGGATACACACTGTGTCGATGGTGCCGTATCCTCCCAAAAACCCGGCCTGCTCTGTTGGCTGGAATTCATCGAATCTCCGCACAAGACAATTCTTGATGAATCTCTAAAATTGCTTGTAGACATGGCTCAGGAGGGAAATGGGCCGATAGTTTTTAAAAAGGGTCATAGTTTTTCAAAAGGGTCAGTACAAGAACCCTGCAACAGTAGCATGTACTGACAATAGAACGTCTCAGAAAATGTTCTCAAGATGCTGCCGGGTCCACCCTGAACTCGGCGCACCAGGGATGTGTTCCGCTTGGTTGCGTAAAAGCAATCCACCCGGTATTCATCGAATGTCCCCGTGCGCAACAGCGCCATCATCACCCTAAAAGCATTGTTATATTGAACGAATAAAGCGCTGTACTGGTTTTGTATGTAATTCACCAAATAAGGATGTGCTACGTCCGTTATTATTACATTATCATTTTGGTACACCAGCGCTACAATCACTACGATACGTCCTACGATTTTGTTGGATTTGTGCTACGTCGTAGCACTACTGCTACGCCTTAGTAATTATGTTTCTGCTCTACGCAGCTCTATGTTAGTTGTTTTACGCTATGGTATTAGGAGTGAAATTGAAAATCTCTTCATTTTGACCTGACTGTGGAGGGTTATATTTTTGACTGTATTTATGTCCCTTTGGCACGTCCTACAGCCTAAACGGCTAAATGGATTTTGATAAATGAAGTATAATTGGATTCATATTAATTAAGAAGTAAACCGCCAGAGAACCAAAGTCATCGACATAGCTCAAAGGATTAGCAAGCTGAAGTGGCATTGGGCTGGTCAAATTTCTCGAAGCATGGACAACTGCTGGGGTAGACGTGTCCTCGAGTGGGACCGCGTCTTGGCAAACGTAGTGTAGGACGCCCACCGGCCAAGTGGAGTGACGACCTGCGAAAGGCGGCCGGCAGAAACTGAATGAGAGGAGCCAAAGATCGGGCTCTGTGGCGTTAACTGGGAGAAGCCTATGTCCAGAAGTGAGCATGGGCTGATGATGATGATGATGATGATGATGATGATGATGATGATGATGATGATGAAGTGTGTGAAGTGAACAACAAATACATAATACCTACATTAATTATCAAGAAAAGTAATACGGTGGTCTAAGATGCCATATTGTATTTCCGACGGAATCAAAAATTACAAAAACTTATGGAGTGAGGTATCAAAATGAAGGTCTTCAAATACCGTACCAAAAATATAATATTAAGGCAAACTAAATAGTCTAAAATAAAAATAAATTATAAAAAAAAACAACTACGAACATAACTAAAAAGAAGCAAACAACCTTAAGATGATGAAATATATGATGCAGTCGGGGGCATCATGCATTAAATTTCACCTTTGAGATGATTTCTCCTTTGACGGGGAATGCCTTCAGTCGACCAAATGATTTTGAACGATTGCTCGGTTTCTTTTTATCGGATTGAGGTATCATGGAAACCAAATTATAAGTCAAAACTTAGTCTATCCAACACTGAAAACTGCATTTCAATCGGTAGTTTTTAAGTGATGCGCGATCAAACATCTGTTCAATCGGTCAAGTAGTTTTTAAGTGATGCGCGATCAAACATCCAGACAGACAGATAGGCAGAGTTTTTTTAATATATACGTTATATTTTTGTTCTATTGCCCATTTTAGGTACTTGAGGCCATTTAAAAAAATACTTATATGTACAGACTTTGTAATTTACTGTTATATTTTATGTTTAGAAATAGAAATTGTTTCTTTGTAATCAAACCCATAGCTTATTTTTTACGATCCGACCTTCTTAACGACTTCACTATGGGTGTTACCAAAATATTGTATCACAATAATTTTTTCATGTAACTGTGTATTTTTTTCCTCAACGAATTTCACGGAATGTTGTAAGTTAAATCAGCCCGAGGGTGCTGTTGGCACGCCGGAGTAAGTAAATATAACAAATTACGTAAATAAATAATTTCGTGTCCTGGAATATTACCCCGTGTTATTGATAAAGGTATGATTTTCTGAAATACAACCTCGCCTAAAATAAAACAGATCATTTCTCGTTCTCAGAGCGCGCACGAGCTTAATTATACTCATTTCATTTCACATAAACAACTACTTTATAAGAACTACAAATTTCCGCGGGACAGAAGTACTATTGTTATAAAGGAGCCCCCCCGAACCCCGAACTCCTGATTAAATTACGCTCTATTTCACGTGCACATAACGATAATTAACAAAATGCAGGAGTACATAATATTGCGAGCAAAGTGACATCAAGACCTACATAATACAATCCCTAGAAACCTTGAAAGCCTGTCCTAAATATAAGCCAATCCGTTTTTTTGTACAAGTCTGCCGAAATGAATCTCTAGTTAGAAATAAATACTGCAATACTAACTTTGTAACGGAAAATGTGTCCACTTATTCTGGACAAGCTATACCCGTGGCTTCGCACGCGTGGTCATTATGTACTTATGTACTATTCAAAGATCTAAAATACCAATATACCAACATATGATCAAAATTTCTTCAGCCGACAAAAAGTTTTATCGATTGCTCGGCTTTTACTCATCGGATTAAAATACCAAGTACACCAGTTTTTAATTCGAACCCTAAACTATCCAACAGTAAAAACCAATCGCAATCGGTCCAGTAGTATTACGTGATGCGCGAACAAACATACAGACAAACAGATAAACACGAATTTTTTAAATGTTATTTTCTGGTTCAGTAGCTTATGTTATGTACCCTAGACCATTTCTTTTTTAATTGTCTTCTCTGTACAGACTTTTTCCGTTCCTATTGCTTTATTATAATAGTACAAGGCGTCTTGATATCGGAATAACCCCTATTCCTGTGCATACGTGATAATGTTTCCGCTTACCTTTATACAGGGGATGAGGAAATGTATAACGGAAATACGTTTGTGAGGAGAAAAATAAAATTAAACTTTTTTTTATATGGATGCACTCGCAGAGTACGACCCCTTTCACATTTCAATATTTATAAATAAACTTGCTGTTCCCGCGGCTTTGCCCACGTATTTTTTTCTGGGATATAAGGATCCTACGTGCTATTCCAAAAACAGAAGTATCAATATACCAACAAACTTAGTTCAGACGTTAAACAGTTTTCATCGATTGCTTGGCTTCTACTCATTGGATTCTCACCAACCTTTTAGTCACCAAGTACATAAGTTTTTAAGTCAAACCCTAAGCTATCGAACAATGAAAACAGAATCGTAACCGGTACATTAGTTTTAATTGATGCGTGAGCATACAAACAGACAGACAATGACGAAAGAAAGCTGAAGATCGGGCTCACGCACCGACATGTCGGTTGTCATATACGTTCTACTGGAACAAACGGCAGAGCACGCTGTGGCCCAATTAATTTAGAACTCGCCAAACGGAAACAATTCAAGCTATCGAAGTTCTCAGCGGGGAAGCTATTCCACTGAACAAATACCGTTGGTCGTCCACTTCAAACAAGCGTTTGTTCAAACTATGATTTCTCTATCTAGTATCTGCACAAACCTATAGGTGTGGTAAGGGTATTTTTATAATGAGCCGTCAGTAAAGAGGTTTGTTTTTCAAATATCATTTTTATTTGTGTAATATAAATGAGACAGGTGTGCAAAAAGTAAATGTGATAAGACTTCTGTTTGACTGACGTTACAAACATTAAATTTTTTGATGAAAATTGGGCTGGAGATAGCTTATACTCTGGAATAAAACATAGGATACTTTTTATCCCGGAAAATTGTAAATATTCACGGGAAAACGGAAAAAAATATTTGATTAGGTACTCGCTGTAAGAAACAGTTGCCATAGAAACGAAATAATAAGTATGTCAAAAAACATCAAGTGCATTGGTGCTATACCTAGTTTTGCATTGGTTTTTAATATCCTAGAAGAACATAGGATGCTTTTTTTCGCGATAAACAGTAGTCAACGCGGACGAAGTCGCGGACGGGAAAACTAGCGCAAAATAAAGTTTACTGTCATTACCCGGCTTTAATAGTACCTAAATATATTCTGGTACTATTATACTATAGTATCTGATTCGATTCAAATACATTTTGTCTAGAATCTGGGTCATAAAAATTGTAATCACCAAGAACGACGAAGCTTGAGCGAAGTATCACATACAAATATACGAACATTATACTTTGATCCATTCTGAAATCGTAGTTGTATAAAAAATCGAGTTCGGAGTGAACAAGTATACTTATATATTGCTGCATACTGTCACACCACTGCCTAAAGTTCACTTCTGCTTAGTCCCTCACATGTTGTGAACAACTTTATCAATGTATTTATGAATGAAATATGTGTGCGGGACAGGAGTTGAGCGCAAGGAGGCTTTGCTCATATTATCATTACATAACGGGTTTCAACACAAAATCTAATATTATTCACCAAACATTTAGGTCAAATTGGGGCCAAGTTAATTCCAACCGTTCTGAAATCTGTCCTGCCAAATTCTTAAATAGTTCTTACTTAATCTCACGTAATATCAGGGCTTAGATCTCTCCTTATTTCATATTACTGATTCCTGATAGTGTAATTATGTTGATTGACTCAACATGGACTTGATGCGGTAAGGGCACATACATGCCTATTTCAAGTTTATACGTAGCCCAAAATAAATGTTCTAGCGCACCTAACCATTAGCAGCGCACTCATCATGCAGGCGTCATTGCTCCGCTGAATTGCATTGAGTAAGTTATTTTTTTGTTTGTACTACAAATAAATAAAACATTCACATCCATGTGTAATTTTGTCAACATAATTTTACTAAAATTCAAGAGGAAAAAATGAACGGATTCTTTTAGAATTCCGCATAAATTCTCACAGATTCCACCCAGTTTTCGCCTCTGATTGAATAACTGTTTTCCGAGAAATCTCAATAAGCCCTCAACAATACTCGCTTTTCCAAACTCATTTAATTTGCACTGAATTCAAATATTATTGTAATCGATTCCCGATTAATTCGATTGTAATCGAGAGCCCTTAAGCCGTTGTTAAGGGAACGTTGGGTGCGTATATTCGGATTAAATGATGTGTGAATGGAAAGCGGGGCTGACATTTGTATGGTACAGAGGTGGGAAAATTAGGGATTTACAATATTTTTCAGTACATCTATACTTATAATAAAACTGTAACGGGTCCAATTCTGTACATTGAAGATATTTTCAAATTTTTTTTGGACCTTACTCTAGATTCGATACTGAAGCCAAAAATGTTTTTTTTTTCATTTTTGTCTGTCTGTCTGTCTGTCTGTCTGTATCTTGGCTAGGCATAACGCCGAAACTACTGAATGAATTTAAATGAAACTTGGCAGGATTTGAGTTCATACTACGGGGTAGGACATAGGCTACTTTTCATCCCGAAAAATGAAAGGGTTCCCGCAGGACTGGGGTTGAAAGTTATTTCAAAAAACACTTACCACTCTGAAACTACTGGATGGATTTTGATGCAACTTAGCACAGTCATAGTTTATATGATGGGTTAAAATTAAGGATACTTTTTATCCCGGAAAAGTAATGAGTTCCTGCGGGATAATGTCCCAAATTCTGTAAGTGAAAGATATTTTGTAATTTTTTTTGGGGCCGTTCTATATTCAATACTAAAGCCAAAACTGTATATTTTTAATTTTTGTCTTTCTGTCTATCTGTCCGTCTGTCTGTCTGTACCTTAGAAATGCATCACGCCGAAAATACTCAATGAATTCAAATGAAATTTGGTATGATTTGAGTTCATACTTTGAAGTAGGACACAGGATACTTACCATCCCGAAAAAATAAAGGGTTCCTGCAGGATAGGCACTGAAAGTTATTTAAAAGAACACGTATCACGCTGAAACTACTTGACGGATTTTGTTGAAACTTGGCACAGTCATAGTTTATACTAGCTGTACCCGCTGCTTTGCACGCGTGTTCTTTTCTTTAGGTTCAAAGTACTATAATGTGCTATTCCAGGACCAATACACCAACATTTGAACAAAATTTCTTCAGCCGTCAAAAATACTTTATCAATTCTCGGCTTTTAACTCACCGGATTGAGATTCCAATTACACCAGATTTAAATAAAACTCTAAGCTATCTAACAATGGACACCGCATCGCAATCGGTTCATAAGTTTTTACGTGATGCGTGAACAAACAAACATACAGACAAACAGAAAGGAAGAAAAGATTAACAAAAAAACAAGTTTAATACCTTTTTTAAGCACCCAAGAGCATTTTTTTCATTTGAATTCGTTTAGTAGTTTGGGTGCAATGCGCGGTCAAGATACGGATAAACAGACATACAAAATTAAAAAGTAAAACAGTCTAGCTTCAGTATCGAATATAGAGAACCATCCAAAAAATATTTTTATTACTTTATTATTAACATAACTTTGGATCTATATCCCGCAGAAACCCTTAAACGGATGTTGATGCAACTTGGCACAGACATAGTTAATAAGATAGGTGAAAATTATGGATATATTTTGTCCCGAAAAAATAAAGGGGTTCCTGTGGGATATGGGTCCAAATTCTGTACATTAAAGATATAGCGTTTATTTTGGAAATTACTCTATATTCGATTCTGAAGCCTAAACTGTATGTTTTTTAATTTTTGTCTGTATGTCTGTTAGTCTGTATCTTAGCCGCGCATCACGCCGCCGGAACTACTGGATGAATTCAAAAGAAACTTGGTATCATTTGAGTTCGTACTACGAGGTAGGACATAGGATACTTTACATATCAAAAAAATTATGGGTTATTAATATTAGGGGTTGAAACTTATTTAAAAGAACACGTACCACGCTGAAAGTAATGGACGGGTTTTGATGAAATTTGGCACTGTCTTAAGTTATATGATGGGTTAAAATTGAGGACACGTTTTATCCCGAAAAAATAAAGGGTTTCTCCGGGATATGGGTCCAAAGTTATGTTAATAATAAAGTAATAAAAATATTTTTTGGATGGTTCTCTATATTCGATTCTGAAGCCAAACTGTTTTACTTTTTAATTTTGCCTGTCTGTTTATCCGTATCTTGACCGCGCATTGCACCCAAACTACCAAATGAATTAAAATGAAAAAAATGCTCTTGGGTGCTTAAAAAAGGTATTGAACTTTCTTATTTTTTTTGTTAATCTTTTCTTTCCTTCTGTTTTTCTGTATGTTTGTTTGTTCACACATTACGTACTACTGAACCGATTGCGATGCGGTTTGCATTGTTAGACAATTTAGAATTTTATTTAAATCTGGTGTAGTTGGTATCTCAATCCGGTGAGTTAGAAGCCGAGCAATTGATAAAGTATTTTTGACGGCTGAAGAAATTTTGTTCAAAGGTTGGTATATTGGTCCTGGAATAGCACATTATGGTACTTTAAAGCTAATGAAAAGAACACGCGTGCGAAGCCGCGGGTACAGCTAGTACTTAATAAAATGGCTTCGATTTTGACCATTATCAGGATGACGTGATTACTTGCTATTTGAATTTTCCTTGTAACCCACATATGCAACTTAAGACCAAACTAGCCACTGAAAACGATTTAAATTCGATTTTTGGTTTGTACCTACATTAAGCTTCAATGGTTAAAAAAAAATGACAACAGTCAGCCAACGCGCGTCTTGTTTATCGCAATCAATCGTTATTTGATTCGTTTAACCATCGCTTAACGTGTGTGTCTTCATTTACAACAAGCTCTTCTGCTTATTAGACATTAAAACACCTCCAAGCAAAAAAAATAACACATTAGATTCGTGTCTGTTTGTTTGTCTGGAGATCTTTCAGTTCACCAGTCCCATCAAAATCATTGCCTGCTGCACAATTGTCAATTTTTTTATGAAACTCAATTTAATATATAGTTTAGTAATAATAAAAAACCATAATTTAGCCACAAATCCTTCACCATGTAAGGACTTTACGAGGCACGAGAGAAAACGACGAAAAATATGCATGTGATGCTTGGACAACAGGACCACCTCTGCTCACCCGCGGGTGCTAGAGAACCAGCAAAGGGAATTCTGGAAATGGGCAGCAATATCTTGTGTCATCTCTAGCTACTGCGGTCACCACGATGCCTACCAAGTGACTAGTGTACATAAATCAAATTAAATATTTGAACCTCTTCTTTCAGACCCGAAAGCCAAATGGAACCTGTGACGAGGAAGAGGTCGGGTACGATTTGGAACAGAACTTCCTTCTCCTGCGCTACTATGGCCAGTGGTTGGTGTACATGCACCACAACGACAGGACGCGGGTGTTGTCGCTGCTGGCCCCGAGCCTGCTGAGGATAACACAACGGAGGACTCCAATTGGTGCACTTATCGTATGTAGGTACACTCAAGAATTCGAACGAAATAAAAAGAAATTGTCGAAAATAAAGACGCATTTGTGGTTATTAGTAATAAAATTTTTGAATTTATTTTTTGAGGTTTATGGGGCGGGTAAAAACCTTGTTTGTTGGTGTACTACCTACCTGTCAATTGTATAGGAATAGACCTAATGATTATTATTTTTAATATTTTAGTGCCGTATTTTACGTGACTTAATAATAAATAATAGAAAATTATGGAAATAAAACCCTTATATCAAAAAACCCACAACCGTTCGTTGTTGCGTTCTACGGGGAGGCCTATGCTCAGCTGTGGACGTCTTCTGGCTAATGATGTGATACCAATATTCTATATAATTAGCTCTTTTTATTATTTGGCAAGAATTGGTCTGGGAAGGACCGCCAGACCAGACATTCTACTTAAAGATTAAATGGTCAAATTATTATTTTTTACTACCATAAACCTCTCATACCTGTTGTAAAATCCATTTGAATGCTAACATTCATCTTTAATCATCCGATAACCTTAAGCTTCCGTTCTCTATCCAACCACCGGAGCACCCGCCACTCACTATAAAACTTTATGGCCCGTATTGTCCGACCAATGAAAGAAAAAATATTCTGTATTATATTTTTAAAAAAGGTCTTTGTGCTAGAGATGTGCTATGTGGATATGTAGCCGGACACTCAAGTTTGGTCTTTCGGGACCAATATACAACTTCATCAGCTTTACTATATATATTTGTATACGGGTCGAGCCAGGGCGGGCGTGATGCAATAAACAGGACGATCAATCTTCATCCGTTGGTTAAGTTCCCACTGTTGGGTCGCAGAACTACTCCCAGAAAATGAAATTATGGTTCATAATACTAGTATAATGCAGGTCAGTGGCCATAATCCAGTTTACTATTAATTCTTGCTTTTTAACATAAAAGCGATGGTAACAGTTCATTAGTGCAATTTAAAATCCAACGATACCGGGTTCGATCCTAGGCTCAGCACCAATGACTTGTCTAAGTTATGTTCACGCCGCCTGCGTGGAATTTGTTCGTGATTCCACGCAGGCAGCGTGGAACTTATGCTTATGCTACTGCACTTTATGCAAATAAGTTCAAAAAGTACAATAAATTCAAAAATGAACAGCAACAATCAAAAGGCCCCCGTGGTTTCAATTGTAATAAGTATGGGCACCTGAGTAAAAATTGTTGGCACAATAAGCAAAGTACAGAAAATAAAACTGGTCATGTAGTTGCTTTTTCAAGCTCTATGTTTAATGATACTTCAAATTGGTTCATTGACTCTGGTGCGTCCATGCACATGACTATGCACCGGGACTGCCTGGAGGACGAGACTGCACCACCTGTGAAATCAATCAGGATCGCTGACAACAAAGTGCTGCGAGTGGAAAGCTGTGGTAATGTAAACATCCAAGTGAACGGGCGCAGCGATAAAATGCAGGTAAAAATGTTTTATTTGTACCGGACCTATCCACAAATCTACTATCATCAGTAAAATTATAAATGGTGGATTCAAGGTCGAATTTGATAAAAAGGGGTGCATCATTTACAATCACTGTGGACAGAAAGTAGCTCAAGCCAACCTAAATAATGACATGTATAAACTAAATGTAAAAAGTAGTGTAAGTATCTGTTTCAGCATTTGCTGCCAATGCACATGATTGGCAACAAATGCTGAAACAGATACTTACCTATGGCACCAACGCATGGGCCATCTGAACTTTAATGATGTCAATAAAATGTCAAGCTGTACTTCCGGCGTGAAACTATCACCGCAGAAAAGTGATGCTGTTGTTTGCATACCATGTCTTGAAGGCAAACAGACCAGAAAACCTTTCCCCAATGAAGGTTCTCGGGCACATGAGATGCTAGAGCGAATCCACACCGACGTTTGTGGTCCGATGCAAACTGCTTCCATTGGAGGTGCCAGGTATTTTGTCACTTTTACTGATGTTTTCTCACGCAAAGTTTTTGTATATTTCATAAAAAGTAAAGCTGAGGTACTTGATAAATTTCTTGAATTTAAGAACTATGTTGAAAATCAGCCGAATAAAAAGAATACAGGTACTACGAAGTAACCAAGGCACAGAGTACATAAATTCAAGATTTAATGCTTACCTAAAAAGCTCTGGAATCATACATCAAACTACTAATCCTTACACCCCAGAGCAAAACGGTCTCAGTGAGAGAATGAATCGTACACTAATTCAACGCGCTAACTGTATGATATTTAATGCAAATTTACAGAAAGTCTACTGGGCTGAAGCAGTTGCAACTGCAGCATACATTATCAACCGCTCGCCAACACGCGCTCTTACTGACCGCATACCAGAAGAGATGTGGACCGAGGAGAAGCCAGATTTAAGTAATATGAGGGTGTTCGGATGCAAGGCTATCGTTCATATACCTAAAGGAAAACGCCAGAAGCTGGATCACGTGAACGTGGACGTGAACGTGGAGTCACGTGAGTTAATTTTTATTGGCTATAGTAACGGCACAAAGGGCTGCCGATTTATAGATACAAAAACGAAGAAAGTAATGTAGTATTTTTAGAGGCCACTGTAAAGCAACATTTTGTAAGTAACTCAATATCTGAAACAGAAAAAAGGGAAAATATTAGCACAGAAACAGAACACAAACAGAATAATGTAAAGGAAGCTGAAATAAACTTATTTATGTGCTCAGAAAAGCACAAAGCATACTTACCTATGTCCAAAGGCGAGTACAAAATGCCTCCTATGTCTTCAGATGGGTCTGATGAAGTATCCTAAAATGAAAATAATGCAAATGTAACACAGATAGATGACACAGTGCAGTGCACTAAAGTGAGTTCTCCGATCATTACTGTTTCAGACTCAAGCTGTACATATGAGGATTCAGATGATGAGACATACTTACCAGGTATTGACAGCAGCCTGGAAACTCCACTGAATTACACTGGAAAACAAAGGCAACAACGACGAAAATAATTTCATGAACCTGAAAACATGCATGAAACTTCATTCATGTGTATGAACGGCGAGTCAACAATCAGTTTACTTGATAGTGATCCGCAGAGCCTTGATGAGGCATTACTAAGTACTAATGCAGATAAATGGAAAGAGGCCATGAATGATGAATATCAATCATTAATTAAAAAAAACTCATATCTTGCAAGTGGGTGTTCAAAACGAAAACCGACGATCATGGAAATGTTGTTCGCTATAAAGCAAGGTTGGTAATTAAAGGATATAAACAAACAAAAAGAATTGACTATCATGAGATTTATGCTCCAGTTGTTCGCTACTCTTCGATAAGATATCTCATTGGGTTAGCAACAAAGTATAAACTAAAGATACATCAAATGGATGCAATTACAGCTTTTCTACAAGTAGACATTAATGAGGAGATTTACATGTCACAGCCACCATCATATGAGAAAAGGAGATGAGGTTTGTCTCTTGAATAAAGCCATTTATGGATTAAAACAAGCAAGCAGGCAGTGGAACACAAAATAAAATGCTGCTCTTCTAGATATTGGCATGATACGTTCAAAAGTTGACCCGTGCATCTACTATTGTATTTTTAGTGAAGAGGACATGCCATTTATCACCGTGTATGTAGACGATTTACTCAATTTTTTCAATAATGAGCAATAAGTAATGAAAAAAAAAGCTAAAATTAAAAGGAAAATTCAGCATGAATGATTTATGTGAAGCAAAGCAATGTATTGGTTTTAGAATAACTCAAGATAATAATGAAATTTCACTGGACCAATCTATCTACAGAGAATAAATGCTAAGTCGCTTTGGGATAACTAAATGTAAGCCAGCATGGACACCATATGATCCTAACCTGCAATTCAAAAAAGCTGAAAATGAAGATGAGAGACTGAGAGAACAAGGCCTGATATTACATACATTGTAAATTCACTTAGTAAATATAACAATCAGCCTACTGCATCACACTGGATCACTGTAAAGAGAGTTCTGCGATATTTAAAAAGGACTGTCAACACAAAGTTGACCTTTAAAAAGAATGATGACAATGTCACTGGCTATTCTGATGCAGATTTTGCAAACTCTTTGGAAGACCGAAGATCCTGCTCTGCATATATATTTTTATTTCAAGGTGCAGCCATAAGTTGGGCTTCTAAACGACAACCAATTGTGGCCCTCTCTAGCACAGAAAGCGAATATATGTCTCTAGCTTTCTCCATACAAGAGACTCTATGGCTAAAACAATTACAGGAAGATTTCCGGCCAAATTTTTCTGGTACGCCGCTAGTGATGTACTGCGATAATCAAAGTGCCATTAGTCTTTCAGGTACTGAAACTTACCATGAACGCAGTAAACATATTGACGTCCGTTATCATTTTCTGAAAAAGAAGATTTCTACGAAACAAATCTCAGTGCAATACAAATCAACCGAGGACATGATAGCTGATGCACTCACTAAGGGCCTGCATCGACCAAATCATGAAGCATTCTCCAAAGCAATGGGTTTGTGTCCAGGGGAGGATGTTAAGATAATGTACACAGCCCAGTGCTGTACTCCAAAGATGGCAACACCGCTGTCTCTTAGCTAGCGTTACCCGTATTACAAACTCGTACTTAATCTGTGGTCGTCCCACCATAGTGTCTTCTCAAATTTCTCAATATTTGTGCTCGCTCAATGTGTCTATTGTGAATCATACTCGTAATATTTTGAATGATTATAGCTTGCATCTCTAAAAATCAAGTCTTTTGTTATATCATTTTGCCACAAATAATATTTCCTGGAGCTTTTTTTTTCGATAAATGCCTCATTCCAATTACACATTTTCCACGATTTTACACTAGAAGTTTTGTATAATCTCGAGCGATCGTAAAATAGATGGATAGATTTTGTGAAATTGTCACGAATAGTAATAGAGTAATTTCAAGAGATTTTATAGATGAGAGTGTCTTTTTCTTATAATCAAACGTGGTGCTATGAAGAGAATGTCCAACTAGCTTTTTCTCTTAAAATAAGTTAATTTAAAACACATACAATTAAATGCTTTTATGCAATAGCCATGTCATGAATCTTAGAACACAGTCTTAGTTCACAGTTAAATGCAACATTTCTTGTCTGTGCTGTTCACCGTTGAGGAGTTCCCTAGTCAGGACCCAACCCTAAGTGTAGCAACCATGTCAAGGTAAAACTTAAAACCAGCTATCATAATAAAATTCGTAAATTTTGTGTCTGTGCTGTTGACCGTTAAAGAGTTCCTTTATGTGGAGAAACCTGGATGTCGATTCAGATCATGCTTACCATAAAAATGCATTGTCATTGGAAATGAACCAACGTGTAAAAATTCAACTCCATACAATAAGGAGGAAGTAGTTCTAATTCAGCTTGCAAATTTGACCTAAACAAAATACATACAAACAATTCGAGTTAAATAAAAGCTTTTAAAAACAAGCCGAATGGCGATTGTTTTATTTCCAGTCTATCCACGACCACTTATAAGCGATGTTGGTTCCGCACGACCGCGCGCAGATACTTTGGGAAATTGCTACAAATAGGAATTTCGGGGGCAATATTTTGTTTTGTCATAGAATTTGATGGGATTTTTTAAAGGTTCTGTAATGGGTACAAGCTTGGAGATGCCGATAACTGTACAAGAGTAGCTCATGCACTAATAATGTGAGAGTTTTTAAATACATTCTGTTGGTTTTTCTGATTCTGTTGTCAGGTTTGTAATATTAATGAACGGTTTGTTTGCCGAATCAGGTAGTCCATAACACTCATGTCGGTTTGCCAGAAGACCCATGAGCCTATGCGTGATGTGCTTAACGACAGTCGTCAATTTAAATGCTAAAGCATACCGGCAAGGGGGAGTAGACCCGCACCATAAAATCACACACTTAGAACAAGATACATTCATACTTGTATCAATTCTGTTGGCTTGTGTCCCCTTATTTTTATTTTTATTATGACAAATGATTTGTTGTCACTTTCTGAAAAGGTAGAGCGACGCCTTTAAAACTGTCAAAATTATTTTTATTGTTGTTTTTGCGAGCAAAATCTGTAATAATGACTTTTCTCATAACAAAGTTACAAGTTATCTGCCATGTTCAAATTAAATTCAATACCTAACACAATTTCGGTTGGCGCCGCAGGCTATGGCCAAATTTTGGAGCGTCGCCAGCACATGTCGTGGGACACTTAACAATGTTCGTGTAATTGTTTCTCTTCGTATTAACCCACTGGGACTTGAAATTTGGAATTAATTGGACATTTGTTCTTATATTTGTCGAAATGATTGTTTTTATAAGATAGAAAATACCTTAGACTTTTTTTTTTGTTCGTTTCAAGAGGTCAACATACGAGTACGATGATGTTCTAATCTAAGCATGCCACTTAAAGGAATTGATGTTATATTTCTAATACTTTACAAATAACATCAAAAAACTTCGAGTGAAAAAAAAATGGCATCAAAGGATTTTCTAAAGCATTTTTTATGTAAAAATAAAGTAGAAATATTAAATCTAGATAAAATGCCAGTCTGCCTTGCAACTGATAATGAATGAGACATCAGTAGGAAGCTAAGTGGGGCGAAGTTTAATGTAAGTTGCATGAAGTTGTAAGTTACGGCTTTAAATAATCTGAAGGTTACTTATAATACAAAAGACCATATTTTTTAAAATGAATAAACTAAAAATATGGACGAATAGCTTAAATCCGCCAAAATGTTAGTCAGACAAATGATAAATAAAAATATAATTATATTATAATACAGGTTTCTTTTTAACTATATTTTTATATTTCCATTTATCATTTGTCTGACTAACATGTTGGCGGAAGTAACCTTCATATTTTTACTTCGTTCATTTTAATTATTATTATTGATTTCCGCAAAGTAAGTATAGTTTTTATTTAAGCTAGTTTCTTTATCAATCTCTGACCACGATTCTCACCTGATGCGAAGCGATGATGTGGTAGAAGGTGTAGCATGATTGCCCCCCTTGTGTTGTGTCCCCCTCGTCTATTCACTATAGACGAGGGGGACACAACTGGGTTATAATTTACCGGAAACACTGACTTGCAGGGGATTCCACTCCTTTGCAGTTCTGTTTTTTTTTGTTATTCCAATTTTTATTGAACTTGTGCAGGATCCATGTTAGTTTTTGTTTTAGAGTGTTGGTTATATATTTATATCAACTGTAGTATTTTAATGCCATTGAAAACAGTACAGTTTTATAGTTATTACCTGACGAAACCAAGCTCTAATATTATAATTATATCAAAAATCAAATGGATTTACCAAAAAAACGACTTAACCAATTTGCACGAAATGTATATAGAGCAACCTGGAAATTATTTAACCCGCCACTTGTAACCTGAATTTGACTTACATCTATGGTGACACCGGTCTTAAAAAAAATAATATTAAAAGGACATGTTTTTAATAATTAAACAAATATCTATATGATATAATTAATTACATCTCGTTTATTAATCTTTACACTTATGTACTTGGACACCAGAAATTACCATGTTTTTCTAATGCTTATTATAAAATATCAAAACATTTAACAATTATACTTTTCTATAACGAAACAATGTTTGTCAGTCTATATGACGATAGTCACTACAAAAATACAAAAAAAGGTTAGTATTTAAAAAAAGAACTTATAAAATAAAACTTGCATTACAGTAGTCTGTGTCCCTGGCCGACCACTCCGGGTTGGTGCCAAAGCTCCGAGATGTGAATCCACGTCACCAGTGTGGGTGGAGCTAACGGCAGGGGACGCACAAGGGGGAAAGATCTCAAAATCCCAACTCAATTCGAAGGCGGATAAAAAAAGCGATTCGACTTTTTCGAACCAACCGGTCTTACAGATATATACGTCACAAATGGCGGGTAAAAATGATAATCACAAAACATAATCCTTCAATAATTAGTTTGGGTACATAAAAATTGCGTCGAAGTGACAACCTGCTTTTTAAAGTAGTTTTTTTCTTAAAACTATAATTCAATTATTTTTTAACAGAATCAAATCTCATAATAATTAAGACATTTAAGTCCCACGAGCTTCCCTTCCTAGGTCTAGGCTCTGTTGCACTGGCATCGTGTAACAACATAATGCAGATACTTGAGGCCTCCCCTTAACTAGAGGGTGCACGGAATTAATGAGGTGATGTTTTTTAAAAGAAAATGAGGTTAAGTTTTAACTAAAACTCAGTACAATGCGAACGCAATATTGAGCCCAATATTGTGTATTGAGCCAAAAAGGGATCAAATAAATAGATATATGGAGTTTCAAAATCTATCTATCTATATTTATACTTATAATAACTGTAACAGGTCCAAATCTGTACATTGAAAATATTTAGTTTTTTGGAGTGTACTCTTTATTTGATACTAAAGCCAAAACTTTTTTTTATTTGTGTCTGTCTGTCTGTATCTTGGCCGCGCATCACGCTGAAACTACTGAATGAATTCAAATGAAACTTGGCATGATTTGAGCTCATACTACGAGGTAGAACTATGGATACTTTCCATTCCGAAAAATTAAAGGGGATCCTTTAATTAAAGGGGATATTTAATTTTTCAGGACAGGGGTTGAAAGTTATTTAAAAGAACACGTACCACGCTGAAACTACTGGACAAATGATGCAACTTGGCACAGCCATAGTTTATATGATGGGTTAAAATTGAGAATTATTTTTGTTCTGACAAAATAAAGAATTCTTACGGGATAGGGACCCAAAGTAATATTAATTTTGAAGCTATAAATAATATTTTTGGACAATACTCTTTAGGCAAAAACAATATTGTATATTTTCTTTTATGTCTGACTGTCTGTGTCTTAAAAGCACACCACTCTGAAACTACTGAATGAATTCAACGAAAACTTGGTATGATTTGAGTCCGTCACGAAAAATAAAAGGGTTCCCGCAGGATATTGGTTGAAAGTTATTTAAAATAACACGTATCACGCTGAAACTACTTTACGGATTGTGATGCAACTTGACGCAGTCATGGTTTATATGATGAGTTAAAATTGAGGATACTTAATATACTCAAAAATACAAAAGGGTTTCTGCTGGATAGGGGTCCAAAATTAAATTAATTTTTAGGGTACTTATAATAAGCTACTGAACAAGAATATCATATTTTTTTAAATAATTTCTGTCTGTCTATATTTTTGTTTGTTCGCACTTTACGTAAAAACTACTGAACCTATTGCAATGCGATTTTCACTGTTGAATAGATTAGGGTTTAACTAAAAAACTGGTGTAATTGGTAATTCAATCTGACGAGTGGATGCCGAGCAACCGTTTTTTTTACGGCTGAACAAATTTTGATCAAATGTTGTTATATTGGTATATTAAGTCTTGGAATAGTACATAGATAACTTTTAACCTAGAGACATGAATGACCATGCGTGCGAAGCCGCGGGCACAGCTTGTAATAAATAATTTCCAAAACTATCACACTTGACACTATCACACTGATTTAATTTTAATTAATGCGAAAGTACGCGTGGCTGTGTGTGTGTGTGTGTGTGTGTGTGTGTGTGTGTGTGTGTGTGCTTGCGTGCGTGCGTGCGTGCGTGCGTGCGTGCGTGCGTGCGTGCGTGCGTGCGTGCGTGCGTGCGTGCGTGCGTGCGTGCGTGCGTGCGTGTGTGTGCGTGCGTGCGTGTGTGTAGTTTGATACTTCTTCACGCTGCAACAGCTTAAGATTTTGATGAAATTTGGTAAGTACATACATTAGGTCCTGGAATGACACATACGATATTTTTTATCATTATCATCACAGATGGCGCATTTACAATTAATGTTCATCTTCTTTTTTTATTAAATGGCTTCTGCGGAGGCACTGACCTACTTGCAACGTCACCGATATCAAGTTTAGTTTAAGTGTTGTTTTTATGTACTATCACGTCACAGTCAATAATTGTCAAAGTCACGAATCATCACAAAGAATCACGCTTTTTGAATTTTTATTCTTTGCCTACACTCGTACACGTCAACGAACACCTCATGATTAATATTCCAACAATATTTAACTATGCGGATGTTGTCTATGGAACATGCCTTTTATCAAGAACTGAACGATTGATACAAAGAGTACAAAACGCCTGTGCTCGTTTTTGTTTCAATGTTCCCGCTCGTGCACATATTACTCCTTTCCTCAATGAAGCTTAGCTTATGAAAATGAAGACCCGTAGGCAGCTGCACTTTGCTACTTTGCTATTTGGAATGATTAAGGACAAAAGACCAGAATACTTACTGCGTAAGTTGACTTGGGCCCATGAGAAGCGCAGGTACCATACAAGAGCCTATCTGATCTTAACACCGGTTCATAAGACTGTTGCATTTCGTGGTAGCTTTAGATTTGCAGCAAGCAAGTGCTGGAATGATCTGCCACCGCCATTTCGAGACCTGAAAACAATAAAAAGATTTCTTAGGCATTTTAAACTGCACTTACTGCGAAATCAGTTCTTACAGTAGATAACCAATACAGGATAGGTACATTTATCAACTTTCTTCCTACAGCACAAAGTGCAGTCAATATAAAAATGCCTCTTTTTTGAGTTTAATTAGGTATTTATATTGTAAAATTGTACTTACTATTTGTTTATGCTCGTTCTGCAATGGTGGTTTAATAACGCTTTCTTTTTTGCTTTTGTTTCTTCTCTTTGTTTTGATTGCATGTAGTGAATGTACATTAAGCTGTCAAGTATCGCGGAATAGCGTATGTTATTTTAAGCCTTACTCGTCGGCTAGTCACTAGATTAAATAGAAAGGTATTACTATTCATGAGTAAAAGTTATTATTATCGTTATTTCTATTGTATTTTAATTGTCAGATCACGTGTTTAGGGCTGTGTTCACTTACACGCTCGAATCATCCGTGCGATCATCGCTCGATCATCTGGAGTTAGTGAACGACTTTGGACGTCCACATACATCTGACAACTGTCAAGTGTCAGTTTCATACTATTCCTCCCCTCCCCTACAATTTTTCGGAAGACCCAGGCGAACGCCCGGCGACGCCGTGAACGATTTCGAGTGTACGCGTGGGTGATCCGTGCGTCCTCGAACGTATAAGTGAACGGGCCCTTGGTTATGATGATCACGTGACGTGTGTTCAGCGGCCCGATTACATAACTCAGTTACAATCGGATTATCACTTTTTTCATAGCAATTTCGACTCTATCGCAAGGCATTAGTGGTATCGATACTGACAATCCGATTGAAGCTAAGTTATGTGGTCGGGCCCCTGTACCTTTGTTATTGTTACGTGGCATGCCACGCCAAAGACCACAGCTAGTTGTCATTTCACCCGTCAATGAGACTGTCGAAGGCTAAGTTCGGATTGGCATTATGGCGTTTTGGGCGGTTGGAGAGGGCCGTTATGGTTTTTGCAGATATTTGCCACTAATGATCCTTCCCAAGCCGAATGACGGATGACATTCTTGAAGTTTCCTCTATAACGTGGTATTTCTGAAGTCATTTTTTTTACTGTAAATTTTATTGTTTTATTTCTAAGTATGTTCGTTTAATTATAATTTTTTGTGTTTATATTATTGTGCCACTCTGCGTTCATGATGTCACGAATAGGTTCCTACATAAAATCAGTGCCAAGGCCTTGGCCTTTGCGTTTGCTGAGTCGGGACCTGTTTGTGACAACACACAGCATTAATTTTTGTTTGTTTGTCTAATTTCCTAATTTTTTTTTCTTCTTAATAATGTTTAATGTTGTGTGTTGTCAGAAATAAATGTATTTTCTTTCTTTCTTTCTTTCTTTCTTTCTTTCTTTCTTTCTTTCTTTCTTTCTAAAAGTGCGCAATTTGCTGCTCATCACGCCGAAGATCCTCACGAGATCTTCACCAAATTTTTATGAGACTAAGTATATAACAGTTACTTCCTTTCAAATAAAAAAGGACTATCGTAATCAGAGATATTCAATAGCCCTCTTTTTGCCCCTTTTTGGCGAAAGTCCTGCCTCCCCCCCTCCCAATAAAAACTTCTCGACGACTATAAAAAATCCTTAAAACTGTATACCAAGTTTCGTTCAGATCGTTTGAAAAATGCGATCTGTAGAGGAGAACGGCCTAACAAACGAAAGCATTTTGGCTCAAGCTGAAACGGACACTCGCTGAATGAAATGGAAACGGCTGAAATGGAGACGGCTGACTCGGTAAGTTAAAATCACAGGCATTATGGTTTCCGTGAAATTGTTCTTTGGAATTGTGTGTGAATTTTCGTTATAGCGTCACACGTTTTCTACAAGGAATTCCGTGTGGCATAGTGAATAAGAACCCAGAACTATATAGGAGTACGTCTAGGTATCTACGGCTATTTCCCTACATTTACAGTTCCCTACATTTACATGAAAATGTAGCGAAATAGCTGTTTAGATCTCCGTCTGTAGACGAAAGCGCGGTTAACGCAGCTGCCACGCAATTTGCATGTATATAGGGTGATTCAGAACTGTAACACGAATTGAAATAGAGTATTTAGGAGCACAATTGAACTTACATTGATTTCTCACTTCAGCGTTAAGGCGGGGTCAGTCCCGAAATCAGCAAAAAAGTGAATAGCAAAACGCCGAGAACGACGTAATGAACCAACAGTAAGCAAACCAAAAAAAAAAAAGTGCTACATTTAAATAACCGACCAGAATATTCAGATATGGATTTGTATCCTTTTATTATATTATTATTAATAGACCAATATAAATGCTGTTTTTTATTGGAAAGCTGGAGTTAATGAGACGATTCTTAGCTGTGTTTAGAAGAACTTGGTGCAGCCATTCCCGAGATATTCAGCTCTGAACACTCTCTGTGAAGGTATTTCGGGTACTATTTCTGGTTTGTATTTATGGTTATATGTTCAATTTCAATGGCATTTCTCGTACCCACATGTAGGTATGATGAGTAGTATACGAAGACCTAAATTAAGGGGATCTGTGTTGTTAGAAGCTTTGAAATGGAGTAATGAGCTTGTCAAGATGGTTAGAAACAATAAATGAATAAGAAATTTTTGAAAAATTTACTATTATTCATTATTTCTTTTGGCTATGAATTGTGTTGTAAATGTCTCCCGTCTTTTTACGATGATTCTAGTTTGCGCCAGTTCCACGAAAGCCAGAGGCTTTGCCAGAGATGACAAAAAACAAACGATCAGCGGCCGCGGAACACGCCCACATCCCGGACTCTGGACATTATTTGCGTTTTGATAGGGTTTCTGTGCTAGCGATGGATAAGTTTTATGTTTCTCGAAAGGTACGGGAGGCTAACGAAATAAGTCGCCATTCCAATTTTAACCGGGATTGTGGGTGGATTATTCCTTCGGCGTGGAAACCAGTTGTTGATGCGACTGACACTGGAACCACAATGTGGGGTCACGAGCCAGACACAACGAGTGCAGTGTGCCAACAATCAAAGTTAACGGAAGTGAGTGACAGTGATGACTCCTCGACAGACAACGAAGTGACTGTGCAGGACGAACATAGTCGAGCGCCGCAGTCGCCGCCCACTTGGCCCCCCGCGCCACGCACGCGTCTTCAGTTGCGTGCTGACGTTGGCTTGTCGGCATAACACTCCCAGATGAAGGACTTCAAAATAGTCCGAAACTGGTCGGAGTATTTCCGATCTTCTATTCGTGAGTTTTTAGTCGTTTTATTTCTATTTAATATGAATATCACTCGCGTTAGTTTTCAAAATCAAATGTTATATTCTTGTTTAGTAGCTTATTGTAAGTACACTCGACGTTTTTTTTTAATTCTCCTTTGTGTAGACTTTTTCGTTCTTATGGCTTTATTATAAGTATAGATTCTACCCATGTTTTAATTGTCTAATTTGAACAAAAAACGTCGTGCCGTTCCCAATAGTCCCAATAGTCCCAATGATATGGCAAATGGTCCGAGGTGCGATTTAATAAATATAGTCGTTTGGCAAGCTAGTAACGAGTAGGAAAACTAATGAGTTTTGTTTGCGGATGAGGGGACTTATAAGTTTGATTACAACTTCTCTAAAGTCCCTTTGTTCGAATCCAGTACTTTTTGTCAGCATTCTGAAGCAGTCTAGTAAATAAGCTACACCAACTTCGACGTTAATATGGAAAGTGACGATAATGGTATTACTTAAGTCACTTTTCATTAGGTAAGTAAGAACAAACATATTTATAAAAAAACTCAAACCTTACTACATAGTGGTTTTAAATTGTATTTTGAAAGTAGGTAAAATAGTGAATAGTCAGATTATGTCGTCACAAGACATAAAATAGATAGATGGATAGATAGATTAACTCTTTATTGACACCAAGAAAATAAAACGATACAGACAGGAAAACACTTAGATAATGGGTACAATGGGCGGTCTTATCGCTAAAAGCGATAAGACCGCCCATTGTACTCCCTTCCCTTCCCTTCCTTCCTTGTATTCCCTTCCAGACAACCTTTGGATGGACAGAAATGATTGATTAACAAGGACGGTGGTGTAGCAATATAGAAATATATAGGTGAAATTAAGATATAGACTATAAATAGGCATAAAAAACTAAATAAGTTACGGTACTTACATACTATAAATTAATACAATACATAAGTTCATAAACTAAAACCCGGTTGGGTAAAAAATAGCTTATGACACTCTTGCGATGAAGACGAATCGACTGATAACTTGCTTGTAAAAATTGGAGAAAGATTTTAGTTTGTACTCATAACCCTTCCTTTGCTTCACCGTAATAAAAAAAAGTCTATGATACTCTATAGATGAAAACGAATGGATTAACCCCTCGTTTATAAAAATTGGACTTAGTTTTTAGTTTTAACACATAACCCTTTCTGTGCTTCGCCGTAATCAGGTAAAAATATAGAATATGCCACTATACCTGAAGACAAATCGATTGTCACTTTGCTTGTCAAAATCGGACCAAAAGGGGCAACGCTATGTTGGAACATCCACATACCCACATACATTTAAATAACCGATATACATACATAAATAGACTGTGAAACTCATAACCCTTCCCTTGCTTTGCCCTTTTCGGGTAAAAAAGGCTCTGATGGAACACTGTCATGAAATTGTTTCTACACTATCATCTACTTACTTGGTACTTGGTTATCGGGCTATTTTCGTGCAATTAGGCCGATCATTGTACTTTTTGCGTTACTCGGGCGGCTACCACTAGCCATGTCTCTCAGGAAGGCCAGGAGCTCACTTATTCCGGTGCAGGCTTCCCTCAGGGTTAATGTTGTTCCCAGGAAAAACAACGGCACGGGAAAGCCTCCGTCGACTGTCTGCAATCCTTACACTGCCCATATTCCTAGTGTAATTTGTTTGTTCATTGAAGGATCCAGGCTCGATTTACGGGGCTCATGTCCGAACCTCTCCTGGCCAGTTATTAAGCTGTTTCCCTCTGGATCCACTGTATCCCATTTTTCTTCGGAGGTTAAGGTGGTTACGTTTCATGACCTCCTACAGAAGATGGTGATACTGAATAGTCCTCCAGAAGATGGGGACAAGAAATACGACTGACTTTCTTTCTTTCTTTTTTTAAATTATATCCTATTCCATTCGTGACGATGTAAGGATTCTAACGATACCCCACAATATTACACTCCTTTTTCTAAATACCTCTATTCCAACGTAAGGCGTTGGAAAATACTCTGGGAAAAGAGACACAGGACAGTGCAATGAAGCGCGATATTTTGTTATGCATTTCTGGAAAAAGAACTTGAAAAACAAGTACAAATTAAAAAAAAATTATAACCCCCGACTTCCCACCTCCCATTATAGCTAAGAAGCATCTCGATCACATCAGTTTTCAAACATAAAAATCGTTCCATCCGTTTGAGAGCTACGGTCGTCACCCCCATCCCCCCTTCCCCATTATTGCTAAGAACCATCTCGTTTGCCTCAGCTTAGAAACATGAAAAACTACAGCTAAATTTTGGAAAGTACGATTCACACCCCCCCCCTTTTCTCAACTCCTCCCCCCCCCTCTCCCTTCTATATAGCTAAGGACCATCTCAATCACTACAGTTTTTAAACATAAAAAACCTCTTCAAAATCGGTCTTTTTGTTTGGGAGCTACGATCATCACCCCATTCCCCCCGCTTCTCTCCTCCCCCCATTATAGCTAAGAACCATCTCGATTACCTCAGCTTTCAAACGTAAAAACCACAGCTAAATCAGTCCATTTGTTTGGAAGCTACGATTTTCACCCCCTTTTCTCACCTCCCCCTTTATCCTTCCCCTTCCCATATATCTAAGAACCATCTCGATCACATCAGCTTTCGAACAGAAAAAAACGCATCGAAATCGGCCCGTTTTTATGGGAGCTACGATCATCACCCCTTCCCCTCCCCCTTCCACCATCCCCCCATTATAGCTAAGAACCTAAGTTTACCTCAGCTTTCAAATACAAAAAACCGCAGCTAAATCGGTGTATTTGTTCGAAAGCTACGATTTTTACACCTCCCCCTCCCTCTTCCCCCTCCCCATATATCTAAGGACCATTTCAATCACATCAGCTTTCGAACAGAAAAAAACCGCATCCAAATCGGTCCATTCTTCTGGGAGCTACGATGCCACAGACAGACACACACAGTGATACACACCATAAACTTATATAACACCCTCTCTTTGTTCGGGGGTAAATAAGCTCTGCAATGAAGAGTTAAACGTTATCAGATTTCATCAATGTTATCAGATTTTTGGAGCTACATAAAACCTAGCTCCAGACTTGGAACCAAAAAAATTAAAAAGTCTGTCCGCTAGGGACGTACAATCTAGTATTCAGTAGCGAATAATGAGGCTTTAGTGCTGAAAAACTAGGTCATCCTTTGTCAGTTATACACAGTAGTGCATGCGAAATTGCACATCGGTGATGTTTGGAGATAAAAACTCAGGTTTTACTGTATTTTTTACACGACTGCCCTAAAAAGTGGGTAATGTTTTCAGGGTTCATGTCTGTGTGTGAGTTTCTTTGTTCTACCGCAACATATAAATGCCTAAACAGATTTGGGTGCGTGGGGTATCGTTAGTATCCTTATATCATCCCGAGTAATTTTATTCCTGACAGTCATGTTTTTTCTCTTATTTTGATGATTTAACTTAATTGTAAATGCATTTTTTTAAACTTGGTTCGATTCACGTTTAAAGCAAGGCAAGCAAGTTTAAAAAATATATGCAGTTATGACAAATTTCAAAAATGTAAATTGTATGACGAGGGAGCAAAATAATATTATGACGGCAAGGGCGCAAGTTTGAATCCAGAGTGGAGTGACGGATTCTAAAGTAGAATCCGGAAAGTAACGAGGGATTAAATATACGTCGTACGAGGAAAATAACTTTGTGTCCGAGTTTTACACTCTACTTTTCTTTCTACTCTATGAGGAAAATAAATAAAAGCCGCTTCTAGATATTTTACAACTCATATTATTTATTTAAAAGGGTATTAAATTGACAAAAAATATAAAACTTCAAATACACTAGGTAATTATTTATACTTAACTAAATTTATTTTCCCTTTGTGCTTCTTTGATTTACGTCTTCAGATATTGTGTTCTAAATTTCAAGAAAAAATATGTTAAATATAGATTTGTATTCTTCGTTAAAGATTATTTATTTATTTTTCCAAGAGAAAATCCATCACTAATGTTTTAAAAACTTAAATATTCTTCAATTAAATTTGTCATTGTCTACAATTAAGATATATTTTCTCGGTTAAATAAATAATATAGTTTTACTGTTAGTCCAATGTCTCTTTATTTATGAATACCGATTCAAATATTGATCAAGAAAACATATTTTAATTGAAGACTTGTTTTCTTCGTTGAAGATTAAACCTTTTTCCAAAAGAGAATCCATCACTAGTGTTTTGAAAACTTAAATATTCTTCAATTAAATTTGACATTCTCTACAATTAAGATACATTTTATTGGTTAAATAAATAATATAGTTTTACTGTTAGTCCACTCACTTTATTTAGAAATTGCTCTATGCTAATAATACACGAAATAGTATTATCTATTATATCAATCAAGTGTTTATATATGTAATTTTATCATTTAAATACTCGTAAAAGGTATAATAGCACTTATTAATTTAAAAAAATAATCAGTTTAATAATTATCTACCATTCTCTTCAAAACGGATCGAGTTGGTATTTGTCGGTTCCGATATCTCTCTCCATACCAACGCAGAGCATAAATTTTATCTTTGTGATTTACAATATTATAAGCTTTCATTAAATCAAATTGTTCTTTATAAGCACTTGTTACGGTTTGTTATGCTGTAGCTGACAAATCCATACCAATATATAAAAGTAAAACGTTGTCTGTTTGTTTGTTTATTTGTTGGTTTAGGGAGGTAGGTAGATTATACCCTGGAATAAAACATTGGATACTTTTTATCCCGGAAAATTGTAAGTTTCCACGGGCAAACTGGAACGGTTGCCATCACAGGATGGTCTGTGGTTGCCATGGAAACGAAATAACAAGTCTGTCAAAAAACATCGAGAGTATTGATGCTATACCTACTTTTGCATTGATTGTTAATACCCTAGAAGAAAAAAATAAGCTTTTTTCGCGATTAACTGTAGTTCGCGCGTACGAAGCCGCGGGCGGGAAAACTGGTATTAAATCATTTGTAAAAACAATCAAATGTGAATAAAAAAATACTATCGTTGCAACGCGTCTTATTTCACTCTGTGAATTACACTTACAAATGTTACATTCCATATTTAAATTAGGTTTTCATGTCTCACGAAGTTATCTAATAAATACTCGTAGTCTGCATTACAAACACGTGCAAATTGAAAACTTCTTAAATAAATAGTTATTGTAATATTCATCATTCATCAGTCATTTTAATAATTAAATGACGTTAAATATGATCTGTTAATAAGGTACTAAATTAAGTAATCTGATGGATGGTTAAAGCACTTCCATCTGAGTAAAAGTGCTTTAACTTGTCCCATTGAATTTATAAGTTTAGATTTCATGGTTCACTTTTCATTTAATTTACGCGGGAAAAACTACGGGCGCAGCTAGTTATAACTAAGAATTCAGCCCAGTTAATGTTAACCAAGTTAAAGTCATCATTAACATTATTAAGGTGTTTATACTCTGCAAAGCCAAACACTGTTATACAGTTTTAGCTGTACCAGCTGCTATGTCCACGCGGTCATTTTTCTGGGATATAAGGATCCTGTCATATTGCAAAACCAAAAGTTTCAAAATCATGAAACTTCGTTCAGACGTCAAATGTTTTTTTTTCGATTGCCCGACTTTTACTCGTCAGATTGAGAAACCAAATTCAGTTTTTAAGTCATACCCTAAGCCAGCTGACAGTGAGAAACGCATCGCAATCAGTCTATTAGTTTTTAAGTGATGCGCAAACAAACATATCAACAGACAGCCATGATTTAAAAAAAATGTTAGGTTCTTGTTCAGTAGCTTATTTTAGGTACCTTAACTTAGTCATTGTAGAAACTTTTTGGTACTTTCTACTTTATTATAAGTACTAGCTTCCCGCCCGCGACTTCGTCCGCGCGGATTACTGTTTATCGCGAAAAAAAGCATCCCATGTTCATTAAGGATCTTAAAAACCAATGCAAAAGTAGGTATAGTACCAATGCTCTTAATGATGTTGGACATACTTATTATTGCGTTTCCATGGCAACCGTTTCTTATAGCGAGTAATCAATATTTTTCCAGTTTTTCCAGTTTTCCCGTGGAAACTTTCAATTTCTCAGGATTAAAATGATTTATTCCAGGTTATAAGCTATCTCCATTCCAAATTTCATCAAAATCCATCCAGCCGTTATCGCGTGAAAGCTCCCCAAACAAGCAAACAAACAAACAAACAGACATCATTTCACTTTTATATGGATAGATAATAAGGCACTACACTACAAAATAGCCTTGTCCGTAACATAACAGAATGCAAAATCCGGCCACTTTGGTGCAGGGCTTCGCAGGATATATCAAGGCTATCAAAAGATTTACATCAAATTAAATTCAAGAATTTCCCATTCCATTCCATATCATCAAATCATATTTTCAATAAAATCTACATTTCAATGGCAATTCGTCTTTGATTAGAGCCATATTTCTCTTCTGCGCCGTTCTTGCCGCGTTATCATAGAGCGTATTTTCGTTTGACAAATGAAGCTTTTTTACAAGTAAGATAGCTTTGAGTGGGCAAAAAAATAGGCCTTATTTTGTTAAGGCTAAGGTGCAAATTAGCTAGTGGAAGGTTTAGGTTAGAAGGCAGTGAGGCGTGGTATAACCGGAACGCTTGGTGTAAGTGTAAGCCGCAATCTGCTGACACTCAGGTGGTATGAATGAATAGAGTGTTGTGGAATGGGCTTTGTGTTTTATCTTAGTGATCAAAGACCATCAAAAATAAAACACGCTATATAATAATTTTGACGTAACCGGTAAACAAACAGAAAAATGTAGATTAAAAATCTAATCTAAAACCACGTTGTTTTTTTTTTATTGAATATTATAAATGCAAAGTCGTCGTGTTGTGAGCTACGCTGAAAGTTTCAGCCCGATAGCTAATCGGAAAGTGCTCGAAATTTGAAATGCAAGATTCCACCCAAAACGACAAACAAGAAAATGACTAAATAAAAACATTTTAAAAATCTGTGTGCTTTATTCTTTCACCAATATATTGGTACATTATCAGAGAGTAACAAAGCTATATTATATAATATTTTTAAATTGAGATCCCTACAAAAATTGCAATAACGTAACCCAAGGTACATTTTTTTCCTATCAGTATTGGCGTGCAATGCGAAACTATTGATGATCCAAAAAGTAATGTACTGCATGTGCTGTCACGCGATAACGGCTAGACGGATTTTGATGAAATTTAGAATTGTGATAGCTTATACCCTGGATAATATTATAATATATATTGTGATAGCTTATACTTTTTATCCCGGAAAATTGTAAGTTTCCACGGGAAAACTGGAAAATGTTAATTACTCACTGTAAGGAACGGTTGCCATCACAGAATGATCTGTGGTTGCCATGGAAACGAAATAACAAGTCTTTCAAAAAACATCAAGAGCATTGGTGCTATACCTACTTTTGCATTGGTTTTTAATATCTTAGAAGAACATAGAATGCTTTTTTTCGCGATAAACAGTAATCCGCGCGGATGTAGTCGCGGGCGGCAAAAAAAAACATCCTATTTTCTTCTATGATATTAAAAACCAATGCAAATGTAGGTATGGCACCAATGCTCTTGATGTTTTTTGACAGACTTGTTATTTCGTTTCGTTATTGTTATTTCATTCCAAAATTTTTGAAAAAGCCATTCATCATCGCTTGACGGTTTTCTTAGAAAAATTTAAAGTAATAAAGGATGAACAAAACGGATTCCAGAAAAATAAATCTACTGGTCTGGCGACTTTTACTTTAGTACGTAGCTTGAGTGATTTTATAAACAAGCGAGTACCTGTCTCGGTCATATTTTTTATATGAGCAAGGCATTCTATTTTGTAGACCACGAAATTCTACTAAAAAAATGTGAATTCTATGGCGTTAGAGGTCCCGCTTTAGATTGGCTAAAAGCTATCTATCTGATCAAAGACAGTACGTAGAGGTTAAAAGTTACGAAATTAATCTATTGCCTGTTATTTCCAGATCGAGTGCAAGGTGTAACAAATTGAGAGTGCCCCAAGGTAGCATTTTGGGGCCCTTGCTATTTTTACTGTACATCAATGACTTGACAAATATAATAGTGTCAGTGTGTGCTGTTTGCGGATGATGTCTCAGTCGTGATACGTAATAATGACAAAAATGAAAACTTTGAAAGGATGATCATATTTGAAATAGAAAACGTTGTAAATTGGCTAGATCAAAATAACCTTCGTGCGAACATAGAAAAAACTAAATTCATAAATTTTCTAAATTATAATAATATTGATAATTCTAATTTTAATTTGACATGTAGAAATAAAATAATTGAAAAAGTAGACGAAATTAAATTTCAAACACTACACACTTACAACACACACACACTACACTTGACAAACATTTGAACGGGAAGTTGCATATTAATGTAATGTGTAAAAAACTCAATCGTTTTGTTTTTGCTATAAAAAGATTGAGACGCACAGCTGGACAAAGCACTGCACTAACAGCATACCATGGGTAATGTGGTCTGGGGTAACTCCACAGATATCAAGAGGGCTTTCATAGTACAAAAAAAAAGTGTGAGAGCCGTATGTGGAGTCGGTTCACTTGAATCTTGTAAACCACTTTTTAGGAGATTTAATCTATTAACCTTAACAGGATTGTATGTTTTTCAAGTAGGATGTTTTGTTAAAGAGCACTTACCGCTTTTCAATCAATGCAAGGACAATACAAAATCAAAGAAAAAAAATAGAGATCCAACTCGATTGTTGTTGCCTGCTTGCAGAACTGCTTTATATAGAAAGAACTGTTTTGTTATGTCAGTGAAAATATTCAATAAAATACCTCGAGATCTGAGAGAATTACCAACAAAGCAATTTAATCTGTATAAGTGGCTAGCTGAAAAATGTTTCTATGACTTAAAAGAATTGCTCAATTGATTACTAAATAACCATGTATTAAAAAAAAAAACTTTGACATTTATAAAATCAAATAAAATTCATTTTAAAATTGTATGTAAATTAATGTGCATGTTATTATTATAAATATTGTACGTCTTTAGTTGGACAAACTGTTGAAACAAACAATATTGCATAACAACCCTTTATACACAGTTTCTACAATAAATACATTTCATTTCATTTCATGGCAACTACAGACCATTCTGTAATGGCAACCATTTCTTACAGTGAGTTGTCAACATTTTCCTGTTTTCCCGAGTAAACTTTCAATTTTCCGGGATAAAAAGTATTCCTTGTTTTATTCTAGGGTATAAGCTGTCTCCATTCTAAATTTTGTCATAATCCGTCCAGCCGTTCTCGCATCAAACCATACAAACAAACAGACAACGTTTCACTTTTATCTATTAGTATGGATTTGAAAGCTAATCAAAATTTAATCTAATAATTTTTGATCCAGACTGTACCGTACAAAAATAAGTATAGTGGCAAAATACATATATACTCGTAGTCCTACGATATATGTACTGTGATAGTGACTTCAATTGTGATAGTCTATTGAGAAAATAAAACTAGGGACTCTGTGAGCTGTAGACCTCGCACGTACAAAGTTTTTTGCAAGCAATCTAGCTGTGCACAGTAGCGCCATCTAGTAACCTTGTTGTACAACTAACATTATTAACCAAGGTGCTCATCAGATCTTTACAAAAAAAAATGAGCCCAATTTAAAGTTACTATCTTTAAATAAAAAAATAACCATAAAAAAAACCTAGAAGATCTAGTACGGCGGAGATATATCAGAAGCCCACTTTTTGCCCCTTTTTGGGGGAAGTACCTCTCCAATCCAAAATCCCAGACGAATAAAATTCCAAAAATTATTTTAACCTGTATACCAAGATTCATCTAGATAGGTTGAGAAATGCGACCTGTAGAGGAGAACAGAGATCCGGACATACGAAAGAATTTTGCCCAAACTAAAACGGAGACGCTTCGCGCTTGCTCGATCAATAAAAATATTAAATAGTTTCTGAAATTCTACTTTTGTGTAGGTATTGTGTTAGGTTATCCAAATGGGATTTCGGCTACAACCAACCGAAATTAAAACTTTAGCGATATATTTACGATACTATCTCATTATATATGGTCACTTTGTCAAATTTGTCAAACTAGTTTTCCCGCCCGCGATTTCGTCAGCGCGGACAACTGTTTATCGCGAAATAAAGCATCCTATTTGCTTCTAGGATATTAAAAACCAATGCAAACCAATTCATGGCAACAACAGACCATTCTGTGGTGGAAACCGTTTCTTACAGTGAGAAATCAAAATTTTCCAGTTTTTCGTGAAAACTTACAACTTTCCGGGATGAAATGTACCCTATGTTTAATTCAAGGGTATAAACTATCTTCATTCTAAATTTCATCAAAATCCGTGTAGCAGTTATCGTATGAAAGCATATCCCCAAACAAATAAACAAACACAAAAAACAAATACAAAAGCCCAATAGTTTTGGGAAACTGCGATTCCTTTTACGAACGTAGATGGTTTTTCTATGAAACTAAGTATATTATGTAAAGACATACTTTAGATCTTGGAATAACACATATGACTCATTTTATCATTTTCAGTGCAAGCAAAACAAAAAACGCAGAGCTAGTAAGTTTAACAATATTCCTCTTCCACTCTTACCCAGCCACTCTATCTGAATCCAAGCAGATATCCCCGTGAAACATCGGCGGCGCGCGCCGAATGCAGAGGGACTTACATTACCATATCACTTGAATGGTAATATATACAACTATGTATATTGCTACTGTTATCGACGTGGCAATGGAATTTAAACCGCGCATTAGGAGCTTAGCTCTGTTCTTCAAGGTGTTTCAGTGCCCTTATGCATATTGAGAGTATCCTGCTGGATTCCTTTTGAGAACTAATTGGTTGGGTATTGTTCGGTTCGATTTGTTTTTGTGAAGGCAATAATAGAAATGGGGAATCAATATCAAAAATGATTGTTATTAAATGAGAAGAGCCGAATATCGGGCTCGGTGGCGCAAATTAAGGGGCCTGTCTAGCAGTGGGTGAATACAGTCTGTTGATGATGATGATGACGATGATGAGGGTTTGGAAAATGAAGAGCATCTGCCACGCAATAGGCTAGCGCGTTCAAAGTCTTCCATAATTATGTATATCTTCTATCAATATACTAATAATAAAGCAGAATGTAACAAAATGTCTACACTAAGAAAATAATTTATAAAAATGGTCTCGACGACTTAAAATGAGCTACAAACAATTACGAATTTAACGTTTTTAAAATTCGTATGTCTGTCTGGATGTTAAAACTTCTGTACCGATTGAAATGCGGTTTTTACTGTTGGATAGCTGTTGGCATTGACTTTATATCTGGAATACCTACTTCATATCTCGATCCAATGAGTATAAGCCGAAAAATATTTTTGGCGTCTGAAGGAGATTTGATCAAATGTGATATTTATTATCATTGAATTTAAATGTGACATATATCAAATGTATTCTAGGCCCACCGGCGCTGCGCGTTGTCTGTTCGTATATCTTAAAACAAACCGTTTTCGCTTACTGTCCGTAGGCTTTTGACATAAACGCCTTTACGATAAAATATTCTTCCAACAAAAACGGCTTCCTAAAATGAATAAAATAATTACAATTGAGCCAGAAAGTATCACTTTTTCAAAATTACCAACGTAATCATAATGCAAAAATACAACATAAGATAAGAAAGAAGTTTTTTGAAGGCGATGCCATGCCGTGCCATAATTATTAATATACTTGAGCTTATTCAAAAAGATAATGTTCTAAACGGCTTGACGCGCTATATAAAATAATAAGCTTTTAAAGTATAACTTTATAATTTACTAGATTACTTCATTCACGTCAATCGGTTTGTGAACGTGTGAAAGTCAAAATCTGCTCGTGGGAGTCTCTTGTTTTGCCTCTTCTGCATTTCGTGTTTTGTATGAGGATGCGTCATAGACAACTACATTTTACTTCGTAAGTAGATAGGTATGTATTAATTTTGTAAAGATGATGCCTGGGTTTGGCACCGCCTTCAAAAAAACTCTTTCTTATCTCATGTTGTATTTGTGCTTTATTATAACGTTGGTAATTTCGAAAAAGTGATACTGTTCTGGCTCAATTGTAATTATTTTATTCATTTTAGTGGTTGTTTACAAATTATTATTTTTATTAGCAAGTAGTTCTTTTTTTTTGGAAAAATATTTTATTTTTTGATTTTTAGTGGCCTAAACAGACATCGGAAAGAATATATGCCAAATAAACTAGTAGACACTCACTTAATTTAGTGAATAAAACCTACATATATAACAACTGAATTAGTTTTGACCATTTTCCATCATTTTGTTGTTGCGTTCCTGTGACTACCTTCCGGCTCCATCATCAGACCCTGAAAATCACATAACACCAGAGAACTCATCAAGACAAACCAAATGAGCCCAAACTCGAAGGGATTCCATCATTTTGTTGTTGAGTTCCTGTGACTACCTTCCAGGACAAGGTACTCGTAACTTCTATTGAAATTATATACATTTCACCAAACATGCATTTTTTTAATTCGTACATAGATGGAATGGGACACCTTACCGGCATCCTTGTTTCCCGATAACTACAATATGGGAGTTATACAGTCAAATATGAAAAATTATCCTTCATGCAAGTATGCTCCACCGTCGACTGCGTTATCATTTACAGTCAGTTTAGATTGCAGAAAAATACTTGCCTATTTGGCATATAAAAATAGCATAACATATAGATCTTATTTCAAAAAATAGCCTCATAGGTGTACAATTATACCCCGTCACTCTCCTACTGAAACATTAAACGCTGCAGCTATCCAATCCTACTGAATGTAAATAGGAATGTACAGAATAAAACAGAATTTCATTTAAGTCCTCCTTGAAAAAAAAAACGCACAGCTAAGCACGAAGCCGGGCTCAGATATAAACCGAGCCCGCCTTCGTGCTTTGCTCAACTAAACTTTGTGACACACGGAGTTTCATATCAGCATACCGCTGGTATGAAACAATTATCATCATTAGAGCGATGGTAGCCTAACGGTATGCACCCAAGAATATCTAAAAAATGCGGAATCCATGCCGCCAAACAAACGACTGAAGCATGGCAAATAGCGGCTGGGTGTGTGTATGTGTGTGTGTGTGTGTGTGTGTGTGTGTGTGTGTGTGTTTGTGTGTGTGTGTGCGCGCGCGCGTATTAGTGATTAATTTGTGGTGGTTTGTGTTTGATACACAATTTCAATGCTGAGATACACCGTACTGTGTATTACAGAAATGTCAAATAAAGAAATGCCTTTTGAGGATAAAGTTAATCCATACCAATATATAGAAGTAAAACGTTGTTTGTTTGTTTGTTTGGAGTTTTTATCTTTATGTTTTTATCCTGGAAAATTTTAAGTTTCCACGGGAAAACTGGAAAAACTGAAAAAAAATATGATTACTCACGGTAAGAAACAATTGCCATGGAAACGAAATTACAAGTATGTCAAAAACATCAAGAGTGATGCTATACCTACTTTTGCATTGGGTTTTTATATCCTAGAAGAACATAGGATACTTTTTTCGCGATAAACTGTAGTCTGCGCGGACGAAGTCGCGGGCGGGAAAACTAGTCCTCAATGAAAATTCGAAATGACAAATGATATGAGCAACATAAAAAAAAACAAATACCTATTCCTTTATACCCCACATGACATAGTTTGTCGACTTATATTTTTATTTTACGCAATAATAAAATAGCGTCTGGTTGTCACCATATTGAATTTTGATCAATGTCATGTCTTTAGTGACCCGCTCGTGCACCCGCTAGACAAAGCCAAATCTATTGACATGAGACCATCGACCCTATTTTTTTAATAGGGCATCAAAATCCGTCTACGCTTTTGGTCTATAAAGTGCCACAAAGGAACAGATACTCATATTATAAATACATAGATACATACATGGGGCTGATAAACATATTACCCGGCCATTGCGTTGCGAAGTTTGGTAAAAACAGTGAATGCCCAATGTTTTGTTACAAGTGAATGCTCAGGTTTATCAGAACCTTAAGCTTAGTTTGTAAGAAATCAGTGCAGCCGTTCTCAAGAGATTTACGAGTAGCACTGATCACTGTGTGAAGAGATTTCAGACAATTAAACATTTCAGTACATGAAATGTTAATTTAGTATATGATTGTGCATGTAATTGTTTCAGTTGATATGAAGACTTGAATCGAGGTAATCTGTTGCATCAAGGAACTTTCAAATGGAGTTTTGAATATTACGAGATGCTTCAAAACTATGTTTTGTATGGGGTTATCAAATTTTTGCCCGAAACATGTATGTTTACTGTTTGCTTGCACTTCATCCTCAGTTAAATAGCTCCATATCAATGTTCCTTTTAAAACCGTCACGTTAAAGCTCCAATTTGGTGTCCATTGCTAAAACATAACCTACAGGCGCTAACTTTAATGAGTTATTATTCTGGTCAAATGAATTTTGCAATTTCTAACTATTATACTAAATCTGAAAGCTTTTCACAAGTTTGGACCCTATCAATATTATACGTAACTGTTGAAGTCAGGTTGTAAGACTTGAAAAGAAATTAAGAAATTAATAAAAAAAACATCATGTTTTTTTTCTTAGTTTTCATATGTATTTTTTCTTTTTTTTTAATGATTGTTTCAAAATAAGATGATTATAATGAAACAAAGGTTACACCGCCATTTTGAAACGTCAAACCGCTTTTTGGGGTGAGTCATAGTTACCGCTGTTTTGATTTTGACCATAAAGCTCAATGTATTTACTGCCAGCATAAAGACATTAATATGATAAAGCGTATTTATATTTAACACAAACACTTGTTAAGTGTGACTTACGAATCAAGTTTACAAACAATATTTAAAGATGATTTGTTTCCAAGTAAATTAAAACAAACGGACCCAACTCAAGCATTTTAACTAAATTACATCACGCCAAACAAACCTGGAAATTCAAACACACATACAATTAAAAGGGATTAGTTCCATCGGCCCCGGTGACTAGGTCCCGATACCGGGGCGGATGGGAAAAAAAGTTCCATCGGCCCCAGTGATCATATCACCGTGGCATCACCGGGGCCGATGGCACTAATTTTGTTTCATCGGCTCCGGCAGCAGAAGCTCTCTGGATTCTGCCCCGGTACCGGGGAGGTTGGGAAAAAAAGTAGCATCGTCCCCGGCGATATTAATATTATAGCCAATAGTAATAAATATGAAGTGGATTAAAAAGGAGAGCTAAGTACTGTTATAATTAACAGTATACATTATTTATTACATAATAAAATTAGGAAGCAAGGCAAATAAATAAAAAATATATATATACAAGAACATCATGAAATCATCAAGTATAAAGAACTATTTACACACATCACTGCAAAAAAAAACATGTGATGGATCATGTCATGGAAGCGTAGAAGTGGTAGTGCCGTATTATGTTTAGGGCTTACGGCACTGATGTGTGTGAATAGTCCTGAAGTCTTTTTGAAGTGAAACTTCTAATGCGACTTCCAACAAGATTGCTTTAAACGTTTAACGCTACCATGGAGGCCTTCCTATTTTCATTTCCACATTACGAAGTTTCACTTCATCCGCGCGGAGGGACTCCACGATCGTTTGTATTACCTAATTTGTAACTAAGTAACAATCAGTCTGTATTATGGATTATCGTGCCATCCCTCAAGAACATCTGTAGTTCGGCGACGTTCACCGAATACGCACCACACTCAACTAAGGGTCACTAAACAGTAGGATATTTACTAGAAAAGCTACGATAGCCATTGATTATTTCACTGAAAATGTTTCAAAGTCAATTAATATGTAGTTAGTAGATTAAGTCAGAGAATTAATATTTTGTACAATGTTTTGACCGATTTACATTCTGTGATTAATTGTGATTTAATAAGAGAGTTTAATTGTTGTTGTTGATGAGACTAGTTTCTGTTTTTTTAGAATTGTATACACCTGACATTGACGCGGCATTGTCATAACTTTGAGCCCGGCACAACGCAATATCCAGTCCATCTTTTTCCAGCTGTTGCTGAATGTCTTTTGACATATCCTCAGCAGTTTATCCAGACATAAAAAAACCCAAGAAATATTCTCGTCTCACAATGTCATTTTCTATATGAACGAATCTAATGATTTGACTTATTTGGTCTATTTTACATTCGTCACGAGTGCTGTCATAAATGACTCCGTAACACTTAGCCTTTTTAATATCTGCAATAATTTTTTGCCTTACATGATCACCCAAACATTGCATAAATTCATTTTGTATTCCTTTTGAGGTACTCTCTTTGACCCACCAGCAGCCTCTTCTAGTTTTAAGCAATGCTCTTTTAACACCGGATCTTATTTCGCTAACAGTTGTACTAATTCTAAAAAAAAAACCCTGTTTTCCGAAGAAATATCTTCACGGTGGGCTCGGAAGGCAAGATTTTGTTAGGCTAAGAATAGCGTTACATCTAAAAGGCGATGTAAAATCGCCGTTTTTTCATAATATTTGTGTCATATTTGACAGTTGCATGTTTCCGAAGGATAGTTCGGTAAACGTAAAGTTGTCTAGCAGTCAAAACTTTAGCATCGATATAAAGTTGAGAGGTAGGGTGTCTGAATGGTTTCTTAAGCATCACTTTGAGGACTGGTCGTTGGGCCCTTTCTAGATGCAGGAACGATGTTTTGCATGCTCCGCCCCATATGGTGTTACAGTATGAGAGTATGGATTCACATAGGGCGCAGTAGGCAAGTTTTAGTGTGGCGACATCAGCAGAGTGCCGGATTAACTTAAAAATATAAATAAGACGTCTGATTCTTGAGACTAATTGGTTTATTTGTTGTTGCCAGTTTAGTGTAGAATCTACTTGTAAGCCCAAGTATTTTATGCTGGACGCTTTGGCGAGAGATGAACAAGTGCAGTCTGTTTTGAAAGGTAAAGTGAGGTCTTTACAGACATGAGCTTTTATTGTGTAGGTATTAATAGATTGGGAGATGTGGTTTGTGGAGAAAGTTATGAAATGAGTTTTTTGGATGTTCAACGTGAGTAAATTTTGGTTGAGCTAGGACGTGACGATTGAGAGGGCTAATTCTGCCCGACTTTTACACTCATGCCAGTTATTTGCGTCAATCAGTAGTGCCGTATCGTCGGCATAAGTAATTATACGACAGTGTGGAATTTGGAGTTGACAAAGATCATTTAGGTACATAATAAAGAGGGTTGGGCCAAGAATTGATCCCTGGGGAACGCCAAAAGAGATATTCTCTTCGTCACTGATGATGTCTCCTATTTTAACATATTGGGAACGATCACTTAGATAGTCCTTGAAAATATTAAGCGCGTTACAACGGATTCCCATCCTCTCCATCTTGAGCAGAAGTGTGGGGATAGAGACAGTGTCAAAGGCTTTAGAAAGGTCAAAAAAGATGCCTAAACATCTTTCTTTGCCGTCCAGTTTAGCTGCAATATAGTTAATTAAGTTAGAAATGGCATCCTCGGTAGATCTGTTTTTCCTAAATCCAAATTGATTATTTGATAAAAGGTTTTGTGACTCTAGGTAGCTGATTAATCTGTTGTTGAGAATACTTTCCAAAATTTTGGAGAGAGATGTAAGTATTGAAATAGGCCTGTAATTATTTACACTGCATCTATCCCCATTTTTTGAAGATTTGATGGACGATGGCTTTCTTAAAGCTTTTAGGAAACATTCCTGAGGCAATGGAGAGGTTGCAGATATGATACTAGAACTCCAAGGCAGGATTTAAGTATACGTGACGGAATGCCGTCCCAGCCAACAGCGCAATCCGCTCTAAGATTAAGAATAATTCGTTCAATTTCTGCCTCTTCAGTCTCAAGTAGTACAAATGAATTACAAAGGGAGCTAGGTACCAGAGAAGAGTTTCTGTTCTGTGTATATTGTAGACTGCTTTGAATGTTGGTGGCCAAATTTCGACCAATGTTAGCAAAAAAGTTATTAACCGAGTTTACAAATTGTTTAGTAGTAGCACAAAGCTTAAAAAGTTCCATGGGTGGTGAAGTATTCCGATGTGTATTTGTTATTGTTTTAATCGTATTCCAAGTAGCGTTAGGATTGTTTTTAGCTTTCCGAAACTCATTACGCTCAAATTCTATCTTTAATTTTCTAAGCAGGCGATTACAAAAATTGCGATACCTTTTGTAAGTGGTGCTGAGGATATAATTATCGGGGTATTTCTTTACTTTGATGTGTAGATGATCTCTATTTCTAATACAACGTAGTAACCCGGGGGTTATCCACGGTTTGATCGTACGCTGTTTCCTGGGTACATTAGATTCTCGAGTATGCTTGGTGATAATATTAAACAACTTGAAAATTAAAATATCAGCGGCATCATTGGGATTTGTATATTTTAAAATTTCTTGAAAGTCTGTTATATTGATTTCGGAAATGATAGCAGAATCATCAAGTATTTTAGTGGAGGTTTTAGGAGAAGAACATTTGGTTTTATGATCGATGGCTAGAAGTACAGGTCGGTGGTCAGTGATAAAATAATCTAACACCATAGTAGTAGCAGCACGGTTTATTTTTAGCATGCAATGGTCAAGGCAGTTTGTGCCTCTAGTGGGAAAGGTGTGCGCTGGGAGAAACCCACGGGATGCCATCAAGTTAAGATATTCGTTGCAATTTTGGTTTTCATTATTTAAAATTATCACCCACAATAATTACATTACTGAAACTATTTAAACTCCTAAGTACCTCATTCATGCTATTAATAAAATTCGAAATATTATTCTGAGAGGGTGAACGATAGATGGACACTATAACCATGTCATTGTCGACTTTGCAAACAAGACAGTTTGCATCAATAAATATGGGTTCATAAATTGTACTATGCACACGATCTTTAACATAAATTGCAATTCCATTATTTTGTAATGTTACTTTTTTAGTTGAAAATAAAGCATAACCGGGTATACCGGGAGCGTTTGCTTTATCTTTGAGCCAACATTCTATAAGAACAACGAATTGGCACTGTAATTGTAATGATTCAAGAAGTGTTCTAAATTCATCCAGGTTTTTATTTATACTTCTAATGTTTAAGTGAATCACTTTCATTGGCCTTTTGATAGATTTTATAAGTGATTTACACTGTTTTGGAAAGCATTCATATGAAGATGAAATACTGAAAGTGTCAATGTCAGAAGTGGTATTATCTAGGTTATTGTTAGCCATTTTTAACATTAAAAATTATCCTAAATTGGTCGTGTATAGGCAGTGAAATATGTATGTCCCATGTAACAATATTCTGAGTGAGAGGGCTTATCAATAATCATTTCAATAATTGTTAAAAAATAAATCGCAAAGAAAATGACAAGAAATAATCATGAAGCAATGGTATTAAAATAGCTTGATGAGTATTTAAATAAAGAGCGCTTCAGTAGCATCCTTAGAGAAGCCTAACGTTAGTGATTGGATGAATTGTGGCCTAGTAATAGAATCTTAATAGGCTGGATACTGCCCAGTCCTAGCCTATCTGTAGGGTTCCGCAGTCAATAAAGCCACCCTTTTATGACGTCTAGATCTTTCACCCACCCAAGTTTGTCACAGCATCGTAACTTCTACAATTTTAAATTGTGTTTGAGATATAAAAAGTGTTTAAAAGGAAGACATAAGCATTAGTATAATAAAACTTCATGAATTAGTATCTTTACGGGTGAAGTAGAAATGTGTATTTATTCTTGGTGGGATTTTCATTCAACATTTTAAAGCCATCCCATTTGCGAGACATACCTGGCCAAAGTCATTGTTGTAGGTTTTAAAGTGATATGCCTAAAAACTGGTAATGAACCCTTTATGAGCGCGACGTCTAATTTTTCTAGTGTCAGTTATAAAAGTGGTAAAATGTAGTTCAAGTAATACAATAATAATTGATGGTACCACAATGGTACTTGTGGTACAATCTAGTGCCGGCTGTACAATTGATGGTACCTACCTACTATGTGGTATAACCTAGTGCTAATCTATAATCTAGTACTAGTGGTAAAAAAGAGTGATCATTGTATAATCGATGGTACTAGAGTATAAGATCTCCGGGGAGGGTTTAGTTTCATTTCATTTTCAAGTTGTGTGGATTACCTACTGCCAGTTTTATAGCGTATTAGAATTAACTCTTCAGGATGATGAAGCCGAAGCATGGCAAAAGCGGGTTGTCTAATAAGTACTTTGTCTGCGGCAGGTTATTCCATTTAACTCTTTTATTCGCTGGACAATCTGTCACTTCCAACCGGGTATTAAGACCTTCATCCACTAAAGCTCAATTATTAAAAATAATATATTAGTCTGTTCAAATTGGAACTGTGATTTATAATTTGTTGGTTCTAAAAACTAACTTAAAATGGATAAACTACTAAACCAATTAAACTTATGTGGCTACTCCAGTGATCTACTAAGTATTTATAGGACACATAATCGATTAAATAAATAAATATGCTTTTATAAATATACACATAAAACAGGACCTCCTTCTTTTTTTGAAGTCAGTTTAAACAGTGGTACTTTAGCCCTAGCAATACTTTTAAATTTAATGAAACTGCTCTTTGTTAATTCTTTCAGTAAGTAACGGTATCATAATACACGTTATATTATTTCCATTTGTAGCCACTTTTGTTATTAAAATTGACAAACTGTACGTCTAACCAGATGGCGTTGTAATGCTATATGAGGTAACTGTCAAATCTATATGCCCACAGAGTAATTAATGTTAATTTTGTGTGTTTTTACCCATACATTTTGTTTTGTATAGCAAAAGTCATTGTGCATCACAAATGGAACGAAGTTTTTGATTAACGTAAATTCCAACAACGAACGGAATACAATTCCGTAATTTCTACACGTCAACTTTTCCAAACAGCTAAGTGCCAAAAGTTAAGTTTATTGATTTTCCTGTGACTCCTTCAGGCTTCACTGTAAGACCAAATCGATGGCACCATGACAGGTATTGTTTTTTCATCTGGGCGCTTATTTGTTTTGCCATACTCAATTATTTTCAGAAAACGTGTGACGTCATTACAACAACGCACGAAAAATTCTACGAAGTTAAAGTAACACGACGCGTTACGTACCTGCATGGTCACAGCGAATAAAGGCCCAGGACTACATTTGTATACAAACTTTCAGCTTCAGTGGACGTCGTTAAGTTTAGAGGCTTAAAATTGATGAAAAACATTTATCCCAAGCATACTGACACAGTGAGTTAGGTAAATAAAGCTTTTAAAATATGGGCATTCCAGCTTCTTTGGACGCCATTAAAAAACAACCAAAGAATACTAACACAGGCTTGTTACTTGTACATTTTTTGCAGTGAACGCACACCCTAACAATCCACACTCATGAGCGTATCATATGCAATACCACAGATTATATAATGGTGCATTACCTTTTGTATCTCACACAATGGCTGCCAGATGCAAACTTTTTAGTATTTTTATTACGAAAACAAAACCTATTGTGTTTCGGCTTCATCGCGAACATTTTCAGCCGTATGTTAATGTTTAGTTTTCTGTTTTTGATCTGATAATAGTTTGTTTTGCTTCGCCGTGTACGTGACTGGTTTTTAAGTGTATTTCGTTACCACCACTAAGGCCTGAGGAGAAAGAGTATGGGCCACTATGATGATTAAAGCTCACTTTCTTGCTGTCGCTTTTTCTCTCTCTCAGTATCTCAAACATAATGTAAGTACCAGTAGATTGATTAAATGTGGGAGAGAGAGAATGGGCCAACATGTGGATTATGGCCCACACTCTCTCAAAGAGATAAAGGACCATTACGTTATTTATGCAAATTAATTAAATAAAGGGCCATTACGTTATTTTTGCTAATTAAATAAATTAACTAAGCTAACTAACCGATTTGATAATAAACTTAACAACTGTGGTGGGTCCATACGGATTAGGGTAGACAGTGTCCCTGGTGCACATCTGGGATTATATAAAAAAAATGTGCTTGTTAATAACATTATCTGAGAGTACCTCAACGCGGTAAAGGCGGTAACAGATTGAGAGAAACAATAATATATTTCATGGTGGTGAACTGAGTTTTGTTGGAAGGATTCGACAAAAATATCTTCTTGTTTTTCTCAAACTGTTACCGTCTTCACCGCGTGGAGATACTCCCAGCTTATGTTATAACAAGCCTATTCTTTTTATAAAATCACGGACCATCACACCCATTATAGCTAAGAAGCATCTCGATCACATCCTCCTTCAAACATAAAATCCGCATCTAAATCGGTCCATTCCTTTGGGAGCCACAGACAGACACACGGATACAGTAAGTGATACAGTGAGTGGGACATATACACCCTAAACTTACAACAGCTCTCTCTTTGAAATTCGTAGGTTAATAAAATTGTTGAGTTTATAGTTCAGCAAATTTTCACAAACTACTGTAAAAAAAAAACAAGAAACCTAATACCAAGCTAAATAACTTTTATTCGTCAGGACTTTTAGTATGTTTAATCCTTGAACAAGTTTCTGAAGGAATCGCATAGGGACCAGCTCACGCACTCTGCAATTTCTTTATTGAGTGGACTACAAACACAAATTAAAAATCTATATAACTCCCGACCCCCCAGCCACAGTACATATATTAGTCTTTACAGACAGTAGTGTATCGTGGAGTAAACGGCCGATTTGACGCACGCGGTGCGGGGGCCGGGAGGCAGGGGTCTCAGCGTGGTTTTGAAAAGAACGCTACGGGCGAGTTTCGTGCATGAAGTATCTTCACGTAAAAATACAAGAAAGGGAGATTGTTTTCTGCGAGTAGGATGCCAGTACCACAAATATAGATTGGACTAAAGAGTATAGTAATATAGGTATATATCAAGATTGGACTCTTTAGTTCAATCTTTTCGAACCACTATTGAGATCCGAAAAAAATATCATTTATTACCCGATTGCGGAGGGTTATGTGTTGGGTTGTATGTATGTATGTATGTTTGTTTGTTTGTTTTTACTTTTCTTTGGCACGCCCTACAGACTAAACGGCTAAATGGATTTTGTTACATGAGGTATCATTGGATTCGTCTTAACCGCAAGAGTGCTATTGGAAATATGAAGTATCAAGCGGCTTACAACTGCCATATTCTATTTCTGACGGAAAGAAAAATGTTTGAATAACTTTAGAAAGTCACAAAATATATCGTTTATACCTTCATCTGGCAATAAAAACGTAAGATAAGAATAGACTAGAATAACATAGGTATAGAGTAGTTTTATATTATCCTCCGCGGCTTTGCCCGCGTGGACATTTTTCTGGGGAAAATGAAGCCTATGTATTCCAGAACCAAAAGTACAAATTACCAAATTTCGTTCAGTCGTCAAATATTATTTCATCGGTTGACGGGCTTTTCTACTCATTGGATTGAGATGCAAAGTAGTAACATTCGTTTAGATACCTGTTACCTACCCATATAGACTAACATAATATGAATACTACTATTAAGTACCAATATTTTACAATATTACATACTAGCCCTTACAATTTCGCACGGGTAGCGCTCACACCGCGGCATTATTGTTACTTTTAGAATTTTTGTACGCATTGTAACTTCTAAATAAAATACGCCAGTACGCGTAATTCAAAATCTTTTGCAGCAACGATCATGGTGTTTTTTTACCCATGGACAATAATTGCATCATTACTCCAATGACAGTAAGAAATGTCTAATCATTACTCACGTACTTAATAGACATGTTACTATTTCGTTTTTCGTTTCCATGGCAACGTATCATTCCGTTGTATTTTTTTAATCGACTTCGCAAAAGGAGACGGTTATATGTTCGACTGCATGTTTCTTTATTTTTTTATTGATGTAGTCCAATTGTTTTGAAAATTATTTTTGTGTTTGATTGGGTATACTGGTGATGTGAACTTAGCTATATAGGGGGGGGGGGGGAGGGGGGTTATTACTACTATAATAACTCTTTCTATTTTAAATTTTATTTTTGAATCGGTATTACATTTTTACTTTTCCTAAAGTGATAGTGTTCTGGTTCTATTGTCATTATTTTATTATTTTTAGTGTTTGTTTAGAAAAGAACATAAGAATACAAAGTCGTTTTTTTTTTGAAATATGTTGTTATTGATTCCTTGGGTTACAATATTGCAATTTTCGTAGGAATCCCTACTTTCTTGAAAAATAAAATAGTGCCCATGTTACTCGCTGGTAACGTAGCTTTCTAATAAGTGAAATATTTTTTTAAATCGGTTCTGTATATTTTTCGTTTGTCTATTATAAACAAAGATACAAGAATACAAACACACAAAAAAAAACAAATCTTTCCTCTTTATAATATGAGTGTAGACAGCCAGAGTGAAATCGATAGCCTCATTTTTTGTAAGTTTTTGTAAGTAGCTTAAAAACTGGTCTTACTAATAGAAGATTCCTACAAATTTAAAAGGTTGGCTGTAAAGTGTGGTCATGTACAAACAGAAGAACTTTCTTCATTCATGCATACATATGTATTCTGGTAAAATCATAAGCCTCCTTTTTTGTACCCGGGTAAAGACCAACAGGTGGCAACCATCGGTCACCGACTGACAGTAGACATCAAACTCGAAAACAATGCTTCGATACACTACTGTCTGGAAAGACTAATATATGTACTGTGCCCCAGCTCCCATTATAGCTAAGGAGCATCTGGATCACATCAGTTTTCAAACATAAAAAAACACATTAAATCGTTCCGTTAATTTGGAAGCTACGATTCTCACGCCCATCCATCATCACTTTGTTCAGGGATTAATTAATAATAATTAGTATTTATCGGCTCGCCGCGCCTAGGTATAGAATAAAGTTTTTTAATATATCAAATAATAACTAGCTAGCTACCTACTGCATGAAACAGTTGAACAACCCACACGCCATTACACACAGCCTTATAGTACAAAGGTAGTCCAAGTGTTCTAGCCCGCTACCAGTTTGCAGAGTACTCTACATGCTGGCGGTGTGCCCTTTTTTATTGCAATACTAATTCGATGAGCCAAATATAACCCACTAGTTGTGCCCGCGGCTTTGCTTGCGTCGTCATTTCTCTGGTTTAAAAGTTACATAATTATGTGTTATCCCAGGACCAAAAGTACCTATAGACAACTATTATTTATCGAGTACATAATACCAAATTTTGTTCAGACTTCAAATTGTTTTTCAAATATTGAGCTATCCAACGATGAAAATTACATCACAATCTGTCGAGTAGTTTTTACGTTATGCGCGAACAAACTTGGTAGACTAATACTTTTTTAATTATCTTCATTGTGCAGACTTTTTTATTCAAACTGCTCTATTATAAGTATCGATACCTAGTTATTTCTAATTTGACTAAGGGAGAAGATTTTAAAAAAAGAAAAAGATGATGCTTCACGTGATATTTTAAGTCAGAGTGGCATCATGAATGATGTACTTGCTGCAGTCGTTTTCCATCATAATATTATTCCCTCTTTCTCCTATTTTATCCGACTACAGCAAAGCAAGGGAAGGGTAATGAGTTTAACAGTCTATATATTTATGTATGTATCTATATATGTGGGTATGTGGATGTTCCACCATAGCTTCGCCCCTATTGGTTCCATTTTGACAGGCGAGGTGTCAATCGATTCGTCTTTAGGTATATTGTCATAGGTTATTTTTTACCCGACAGTAATCGTGTTTTAGTTTTTGAACTTATGTCTTGTTTCAAATACAACATACATTATGACAAGAAAAATGACTTGTTTCACATACAACCACGAACCTCTACTATAACAAGTATACAGACTCATGCATACAACTAAATATTATTAATATTATGACAAGAAAATATGACTTCTTTCTTCTGTGGTCCCGCACAAAGTTGACAGTTACGAAGAAATATCCCAGTTCTAATCAACTTATTCCAGCCAATCACCTTCCCTTTAAATATGAATTCCATTCGAAACTCATTCGGGACAATATGACGTCATGTAAAGTTACCTAATTACATCACGGGCCCAAGTCACCCTTCCGTACCGTTATTAAATTTAATCGTACGGATCGTTGAGTAGCTATAACATTATTTTATTAACATTATGTTTTGTTTTAATGAAATTTTGGGTCTTGATATTTAAGTGATATTTTAATAGGATTATTTCACTGTGATGCATTGGTATTTCCATGTGAACGTAGTAATGACGCCGCCGCACCGGGTGTCAAAAATGTTATAGAGAGATAATAGTTAAGAGGAGAGGAAAGGTAGTTAAATTATTAATTATTAAATTATAAATAAAATATATATGAGACCATATAACAAGTCCTTCCCTTTGTTATGTCACACAGTACAGTTCGAAAACTTTTTTGTTTATTTATTTTTTTGCCACCCATATAATAATACACGTTACACGTCTGTGTTTGGATCAAATCAATTCATCTGTACTAAATTTCAACTCGGTTACTAAATTCGGAGCACATTTTTTGCTTTGACAGTTACACGAGCGATGCTTTCGAGCGAGGGTTCCGTTTTTTCCATTCAGACGTACAGAACCCTAAACATTGTCTCGAGTACTTAAAATGAACTACTTAACATGAAATTAGAATTTATAATATTTAAAATAGTGATGATGATTGTTCGCGCATCACATCAGAATGGCTGAGCCTATGCAAATGCGGTTTTTATTGTTGGGTTTCATAGGTATATTGATCTAAACTCTGATCTAAATCAGGATGCGATGAGTGGAAGCCGAGCAATAGATAAAAACTATTTGACGGCTGAACGAATTTTGTGAAATTTGGTATTTGGTTCTTTTATCCCAGAAAAATGATAAAGAGCGAAACCACGGGCAGAGCTAGTACATAATAATTATGCTGATGATCAAATGAACGCGCGCTCAGTACTGAAAGAGTTAGTCTTTCGAATGAATGGTATGAATAACTTGGTAGACTTCATGAAGATGCTGCAGTAATTACTTAAGAGTACGCTCCGTGACCGTATCCATTATATTTCAAACTAGTTGTGCCCGCGGCTTTGCCCACGTGAGCATTTATTTTTCTAGGATATAAGGGATCCTATGTGTTAATCAAGTACCAATATTATCAAACTTGTTCAGACGTCAAATGTTTTTTTTTTCGATTGCTCGATTACTTCTCAGGCTGTGGTCTCCTATAAACGCTATCGGCCGCTTACAGTGTCACGCCGCGCGCCGCGTCACAATGCTTACTATAACAACGTACTGTTGTACGTCTTTCACGAGCTGATGTTGAAGTATGGACATAGTAGGTGGCGCCAGCGTCCGTTGCTGTGCCGCGTCTTCAGTAATTTTGAACCATTTCAGCTCGTCAAGGTCGTGACTAGCGTCAGCACAAAATGGCAAAAATAAAACGAGTTATTGATTAAAACAGTAAATTGTTATAATGCAATATACAATAAAATAATTAATGCCCATTTTATATTAAAACTAGTTTTCCCGCCCGCGACTTCGTCCGCACGGGCTACTGTTTATCGCGAAAAAAAGTGTCCTATGTTCTTCTAGGACATTAAAAAAAAAAAAAAATGGCAACCGATTCTTACAGCGAGTAATATATTTTTTCCAGTTTTTCCATTAAGAGTACACCACCGTCTGTTATAGTATTGATTTTCTCTCCATCCAAAGGTTGTCTGGAAGGGATTGCTTTTTAGCTGTAAGACCGACCATTGTACAATTATATTTTATAACTTGTTAGTTAATAATGTGTTTATATAATATTTGTGTTTACCATAATGAGTCATCTATCTATCTATCTATACCTAAATCCAATTCAGTTTTCTGTGCTTAAAACAATTTTCTCCTCCAGAGTTTACTTCTTGAACGCTTTTGCAAATTGCATCTTGTTTGCATCGCAACTGTTTAAAGTTTAAGTTAATATCAAACATTATTATAATACAGACTTTTTCAACCATATCACTGAGGTAATAAAAACTATTTTATTTAGTTATGAGCGCAGAATAATCTTTGCTGATTTCTGTTCGTTTGCATTCTCTCTTTGGAAAGTAGCATTTGAAGATTTGTTGCTTGATTTCAAATGTTTCGAGAGCTTTGTTGTCTGTTTTGCAAAGCAAATAAGTTAATTCACTGGGAAGTCTGCCAATTTTAAACATAGACATTTTTGTCTACTGTTTGACAAATTCATTAGAAAGCTTCTTGCATTCACTTCCTCTACATATTTGTGCCGGGAACAACCGCAAAACCAGTTTTCACAGATGTTCACGAATATAAGCATTTTGTTTTGGCATTTTTTTTGTCATGGCGCGTATTTGCACCATGAATCTAAAGCATCTATTCTATCTTCTATACTCATAACTCGTGGCTCTGTAGACCTCGCGAGTCTGACTTTGCATAGCTTAAAACTGAATAAATGCTCACCTTAAAATAAAAAATACATATATATATATATATATATATATATAATTTATCGAACCTTTACAAAATATCACGTAAATCGGTTTAGAAAGGCGACCTGTGTTTTTTTTAGTTTTCAAACCCCATATATCCGCATTTCGAAAAACTGAATCGACAAAAAAAACCATGTAATAATCGAACCTACGCACAAAATTTCACGAGATTCGGTTTGAGGAGAACAGTTGGATATCCTCCGGAAATCCTCCGGACATACGAAAGCATTTTTGCTCAAGCTGAAACGGAGACGCTTCGCTTGCGCTTCGCGCTTGCTCATCAATAAAGCAGGAAGTAAGAAAAAGTCTGTACAACTAGTGGCTCTTTGACATGTAGACCACAAACTTTTTTGCTAACAATCTAACGGTTCCCAGTAGTGCCATCTAATTAACTTATTGTAAAACTAAAATTAAAAACCAATGTGCTCCATCAATCCCTACTTAGTGGGTAAAGGGCTGATTCTTTGGCAGAAACCTACAAGTGAGCAACTAACTGCATTTTGAGGAGCAATTCTGCTCATCATGCCGAAGATCCTCATCAGATCTTCACCAAATTTTTATGAGACTAACTTAAAGTTACTTACATTACCTTTCAAATACAAAAAAAAACATCGAAATCGGATTTAATAAGGCAAGGATAATCAGTAGCCCCATTTTTATCCTTTTTGGTAACCCCCCCCCCCCCCCCCCCCAATCAAAAATAAATAAAAATTCGTTAAACCTGTATACCAAGTTTCGAAATTCAATTCAAATGTAAAAATTCAAAATTAAAAAATAAATTAGGGTACTTCAAAAAGGACTATACCTATCTTTTGTAAGATGATGGTGAACTGGGATGAAAACCCGCAATACATAAAAATGGTGGAAGCTCTTTTGAGCATTGACGAAGTAATCTGATGAATATTCCTTTTTGGGCCAGGCATAATCATGAACTAAAATGAGTTTTTAGGAGATATCAAACGGTTGTGACATTAAATAGGTCCCTGTAACAAGTACAATTATTATCAAAATACAAAAAACCCGACTACGAACAAAATTATTGATGTTAGGAGCTGAAGCCCGCAAAAATAATCACACTTATATTATAAAGGCGAAAGTTTGTTTGTATGTTCTTGTGTGTGTTCATGTATGTGGATGGGCCTGTGTGTGTTCTTCAACCTTAAAAAAACTCGAAGACCGAACGCGCTGACGCTGACTCGAAGTCAAGGGGCCCGTTCACTTAGACGTTCGAGGAAGCACGGATCACCCGCGCGTACACTCGAAATCGTTCACGGCGTCGTCGGGCGTTTGCCTGGGTCATCCAAAAAATAGTAGGGGAGGGGAGGAATAGTATGAAACTGACACTTGACAGTTGTCAGTTCTATGTGGACGTCCAAAGTCGTTCACTAACTCCGGATGATCGAGCGATAATCGCACGGATGATTCGAGCGTGTAAGTGAACACAGCCAAGATAATGAACCTCGATCAGACGCACTACTGACACATACAATTTCGACACTGACAACTGACAGCCTTACTTTTGACTTATTCCATCAACTTGTGCTGTCTATGACGTTTGCGTTGTGTTCTAATTCGAATAAATTAATTAACCACCGAAAAAAAAGACGGTATACATTCATATTCATTATAATCTCTAATATATATATGTATTTAGTCTCGTGATTAGGATGACTCGTTCAAGTCTTACTGGTTAATTTATCAAACTCCATCAAGCCGTAAAGGTTGTAGGACAAGCCTAAGAAACGTACAAATAAACAAACATACATACAACCCAAACACATAACCCTCCGTGCAGTCGAGTAAAAATGATACTCGTTTTAAAAAAATATCTCAACATTATCTCTACGTATTTATATCTGACATCACATGCTCATTTTGTTACCCCATAAAATGCTAGTTTTAATATCAAGCCCGTTACAAAACAATATGATGGAACAACAACGTAGACAGCTATTAAGGGTGCCATTACACACACCTGTTAAACGCTTGCCTGATGTCAAAAGGATAGATCTCGTGGAAAAGCTCGACCATGTTTTATACCGGGTGAATGACAATTTCTAGTCTAGTTATTATATTTTTATACCTATAAATCGGCACCATGACATACTAAACAATTTACATACAACGAACAGTGGACCCATAGATATGAATGTTGCAGTTGCTAAGGTGGTGAACGGAGGCAATGTTTGCACAAGAGAACACCGGTGAGACGCAGCTAGTTACCAATGTTTGCACGCGGGCACACCGGCGGGGTGCAGCTAGTTACCAGTGTCAAATAACATGCCAAGCGTCATTTAGCTATTTAGGCCAATATCACATGTGTGTATGATATGAAATGTAACTCATTTTTACCGTTACATAATAAGTAGCTACCATATTTTTTATGAGAGCAATAGACAGATGTAACTTGTCCAATATAATATTAAGTGGTAATTGCGAGTTGTCCGGCAAACAGACCAACTAATCTATGTTAGATCGCTTCGCTACCGACGGACGAGGTAAAGCTGTGTTCACGTAGGAATAAATAAATTAGTAGATTTTTAGCAGTGACGCCTTCTGAACGAAACCATCTTTACCTATAAAATGGTTACTCTTTCCTGCGAAATTTGTAATCCTGTTTTTTCCCGAGAATGTTTCATCTTTTCTTATTTCCCTTTTTTAATATGCCAGAATACTCAACATTAATTTTTTCAAATGTAACAAATTTTATTGTCATTTTTTTTCAAATAACAGATGATTTGTTATACAACAAAACGTTTTCCCGTAGTAACAAAGGCCGGACAATTTACTTTTCCAGATGTTCGTTTTCCCGTAGAATTTAAACGTAAAATCATTTAGTACTTCGTCCGCGTGGACTACAGTTTAACGTGAAAAAGCATCATATGTTCTTCTAGAATATTAAAAACTAATGCAAAAGTAGGTATAGCACCAACGCTCTTGATGTGTTTTGTCAGAATTCATTAAATCAGTAATTTTGTTTCCATGGCAACCATTCCTTACAACGAGTAATCAACGGTTACCAGTTTTCCCTTAGAAAATTGCCATTTTACGGCTAAAAAGTATTCTTTGTTTTATTATAGGGTATAAGCTATCTACGAGTACATTCCAAATTTCATCACAAACCGTCCAGCCGTTATCGCGTTAAAACTCCCCAAACAAAAAACGTTTTCTCTTTTATGTATTGGTGTGGATAATAAAGAAGACGTAATTGTTGTCTAGTAATTTTATCACATAAGTAACTTGGGTCTTGCAAATTTTTTTATTTTTTTATTTTGTATCTGTCTGATAGATGACCGTGGAGAAATGATAAGTGAACCCCTTTGGTATCGTTTCTTCAACTGATGTGATCGGCCTATTGCTACATCAGTTTGCTAATTCTTTGAGCTATGCTAACTTTACTAAACTTTGCCCCTTCCAACAACTAAACCAGCACATTCCACCACCGGTAAAAGTGACAGTATACACTCGCCCCTGTCTTCTCTCCCACTGGATCTGTAAGTGAGTTATGATAACTCTTCAGAAGGATAATCATCGTTGCAAATGAGAAAACTATCGGCGCGGAAACTAAAGAAACTCACTTCGTTTTTGATCAGAAATAATCACCTCTTTCGGGATATTTCGACGATTGTTCCCGTGAACCAGTCTCATTCTAGAATTTAATATACAATGATCCAACCGAGCCATTCCCAATTCCGAGGTTTGTGAGTGCAGATATATTTCGCAGTAATTAGTGACTACTTTTTTCTGGACATATCCCCATGAATAGCTTAGTGTTTCTTATAAGAAAGTCTAATTTAGACTTTTTCATATGAACATTCGGCTCATTGTGGTTGAAGACATGATTCATATTTTAGCGGATTGTGTCCAGAACAAGGCCGACAGCAGTATTTTTATAATAGAAAATTGTGATGGATGCTGGACACGTGTACTATTATATAACCTTTTAAGAGCATTCTGGCCCCCTTGTCAAGGCAAGCCAATAGTTTAAAAATTGAAAAACTATGTACCTCTATTAAGCGTAGATAATAAGATCAGACTAAAATTGGTAATAGAAAGCCCTGATAAGGGTGACTTGTCATTTGATAAAACCCTGTAACTTCTATCTATCTATACTTAAATCAAGCAGTGATAAACAACAAAGCAAAGTCCATACAAAAAATAGAGTAAAAATTGTCTAGGTGAATTTATAATAATGATAATATATTCGGGACATTTCACACCAATTACATAGCTCCAAACTAGGATACCCTGTACTATTGGAACTAGATAACGAATAAACATAAATAGGTACAAATATTACATCCATGACTCGGAAACAATCATATCTGCTCATCACACAAATGATTGCACCTAGCGGGATTCAAACCCAGGAATACCTACTTTAGTAATATTTGGTCTGAGTCCACGACCGGTTGATTTTATAGTAGGGTATCTAGCTACTAGACCAACCGGTCAACTTAAAATAAGCTACTGAACAAGTATTTTTTAGATGGAGTCTGACTGTTTGTGTGAATGATTGCGCATCACTTAAAGCTACTGGACCTATTGCGATGCGATTTCACTGTTCAATAACATAGGTTTTGACTTAAAAATTGGCATACTTTGTATCTCAACTTGATGAGTAGGAGCCGAACAATCTATAAAAAAACTATTTAACGTCTGAATAAATTTTGATGAAATTTGGTATTTTGTACTTTATAGGCAATAAGGTTAAAAAATACAGAGTCTAACCCGCCAGACAAACTAATGAAGCCTGCAAATATACATTCATAGGAAGCATAGCAAATGAGTGGAAAATTGGTCATATTTTGTGGTTGATAAACAATTTCATCACAAAAGATTGCAATATTCTTGAGTTTTCGTGCGAACTTGACACGACTAACAAGCCCGTGACTTTGTTGCAGAAAAATGACCACGCAGTCAAAGCTGTGGGCAAAGCTAGTAACTTAATAAAGATTAAATTAAAACTTTGTAACGGTTGAATACTGTAGGTATAATTTAGTTCCTGGAATCCTACTAATAAGTATATTATACTCGATAATTCGTGAGTTCGTTAGTATATTTGTTATCTTACTACAAGCAAAATAAAAAGATAAAAGATGAAACAATAAATAGATGAATTTATCAACATTAAAAAATAAGGTTTTAAGCAGTTGCCATGTCATAATGAAACTTAGAACGGGCTATCCCAATTAAATGTGAATACCTACTTTCAACATTTAGTGTCTATGCTGTTAACCGTTGAAGAGTTTACTAGTCAGGAGCCAACCCGAAGTGCAGCAACCATGTCATGGTAAAACTTAAGACCAGCCATCATTATTAAATCCGTACACAACATTTCGTGACTGTTTCGTGCTGTCGTTAATTATTTTACAAAAAAAAAACGACTTCCTAGTAAAAAAAAATATTTTGTAAACAACCACTAAAATGAATAAAATAATTACATTTGAGCCAGAACAGTTTCACTTTTTCAAAATTACCAACGTAATAATAATGCATAAATACAACATAAGATATGAAAGAGTTTTTTGAAGGCGGTGCCAAGCTGAGCCATAATTATTAATATGGTTGAGCTTATTCAAAAAGATACTGTCTTAAACGGCTTGACATGCAATATAAAATAATAAGCTTTTAAAGTAATTATCTACAAAAACTTTATCATTTACTAGATAGTTATATGTACCACAAACCCACCGTTGTTTACCGAAGTCCAATTGCGATATATTTAATCATACAAGTAGGTACTTCCGTTATTGTGAAAGTACCAAGTAAGCACTTTTTGTACAATGATTTCTATGAATAATGCGCAGTAGAGGTTCTCTACATGTTAACTTGATTTAATTAAGCATAGCTGAATAAGCATTTATGTACTTAGATGTTTTTCTCGATATTGTATGAGAAAAGTAACTATTTAGTTGTTATTGCAAATGAAGAATGTACTAGAAATCACCTACGCAGTTAATGAAGTTATCAAGAATGAAATTGACATTATTTTACCTTCACTTGAATTGTACGGTCAAAAGTAAGACCAATAAAATTAACTTCAAATTTAATATTTTGCTTATTTTATTAAAATCTCGGCTCCGTCCAATTTGTCTAGATTGATGTATTCGTGTCAATCGGTTTGTGAACGTGTGAAAGTCAAAATCTTCTCGTGTGAGTCTCTTGTTATGTCTCGTCTGCGTTTCGTATTTGGTATGAGAGTGCGTCTTAGACAACTGCATATTACGTCGTACGTAGATAAGTATGTATTAATTTTAAAAAGATATTAAATTTAAATGATGCCTAGAATTGGCACCGCCTTCAAAAAACTCTTTCTTATATTATGTTGTATATATGCATTATTATTACGTTGGTAATTTAGAAAAAGTGATACTGTTCTAGCTCAATTGTAATTATTTTATTCCTTATAGTGGTTGTTTACAATATATTTTTATTAGGCAGCCGTTTTTTTTGGAAAAATATTTTATTTCTGATTTTTAGTGGCCTAAGCAAACATCGGAAATAATATATGCCAAAGAAAATAGTAGACACTCACTCACTTTAGACTCAAAGCGTTGGTAAATTAAAACGAAGCGTGAATAATACCTACATATATAACAACTGAATTAGTTTTGACCATTTTCCATCATTTTGTTGTTGAGTTCCTGTGACTACCTTCCGGCTTCATCATCAGACACTGGATACCATATAAAACTAGAAAGTTCATCAAGACAAACCAAATAATCGAAAAGGTTCCATCATTTTGGTGTTGAGTTCCTGTGACTACCTTCCGGCTCCATCATCAGACCCTAAATACCACACAACACCAGAAACTTCATCAAGATAAACCAAATGAGCCCAGACTTGAAGGGGGATCTATAGTTGATTTCCTGTGACTTCCTTCCGGCTTTATCACCAGACTCTGGATACCACATAAAACCAGAGAACCCACCAAGACTAACTAAATGAGCCCAAATTCGAAGAGGTTCCATCATTTTGTTGTTGAGTTTCTGTGACTACCTTCCGGCTCCATCATCAGACCCTTGATACCACATAAAACCAGACATGATCTCATCAAGACAAACCAAATTAGCCTTAACTCGAAGGGATTCCATCATACGAGTGTGTAGTTGTTCCTTTGACTACCACCACTACTACTACTACTACTACTGCTGCTGCTGCTGCTACTGCTACTGCTACTACTACTACTACTACTACTACTACTACTACTACTACTACTACTACTAGAGTAATATGACTAGAGTAGACTATACCGAAACTCTAAGAAGGGCAGAGTGCAATAAGCTGCAATCTAAAAAAATACATAGTCGATTTGCTAAGCAAACAGTTCATTTTCGCAGCACGGCAGTGCGGAGCCCCTAAGGCGAGCACTGAATTGGTTAGGGAATCTCAGAATAGGGCGTACAAATCATGTGACCGATTACTAACAAACCCACTAAAGACATGTTCCTGTACCTTACCATACATTCAAATGCCTTCTTATGATAATTCTAGGTTCCCCACTTACAAACAACCTTGTATTTAAGTTGTAAATAATGTAATTTTAATATAATTTTCTTTTACGGAGTAATGTCCACATTTTTATATTTTTCTTTTATTCACTTCATTAACTTTTCGGATTCATTATAAATATTGACTTCAAGTCCCTGCGTATTGCTACGAGTATTCAGTTCTATAATTGTACTTATTACATACTTTAATGCTTTGGTAACAGTAGTTAATACCCTACTTGTTAGCTATGTACTTTTTATTTATTTTATTTACAAACATAATATTCGGCCTAAAGCGAAACCAGTTCCATATATTATTATTTACTACACCTACTCACAAAACTTCCAATACTGAAAAAAGCGGCAAATGTGATTACTCTATAAACTTAGCCTAGGTCACAAAACCAGTATTAAAATCAATATTCGAATGACAGGTTATTTGTATTTAGAATGAATCAATGATGACCAACTATCAAAAATGAAAAGAAATGGATTATGAAAGAATTAAGAGATCAAATGAGTATTATTATGAAAGAGGTTTGGACCTCGTCACAGTGGAAGACGTGCTCGGAATCTACAGCGCGTCCCCAAAACCTCGAGCCCGTATTGCAGGAGTGACTGCACGCTTGCAAAGTAGCAAGAACTTACTGCCTCTTTTGGCAGAGTTGAAGCAACTCTACTAAGAATATTTTTTAACCCACCAAATTTTCCGCACAAGTGGTCAATTTGTTTCCCAGGTGAATGCTGGATCCAGATGGAAACCAAGAAATTGTGCTTATTGAACCTGTTCCTATAGCTTCTTCGTCAAGATCGACTACTAAACGACGCCTTGAACGACCTGAAAGATCAAAAATCATTGAGTTTTTGTCAGATTGAGTTTCAGGCCGTTATGCTTGAACCATAATAGAAGTTCGGAGGCTACAGTGTTCAAGCGCTGTTCAAGGTCTTCCAGTGATAAAGCCACAATGTTAAATAAAGTTACAATGGCTGCGACGTCATCAGCGTACATGATCACTTTTCTTTCTATTATGACTCTTGGCAGGTCGTTAAGTAGGAGAAAGAACGCTAAATTTGATAAAAAAGTTTCATGGGTTACGCCAATTTCACTCCTCATACCATTAGATGTTATCTTTCCTCTGTCTCCAATAACATATTGTATTCTATCACTCATGAAACAAGTTACAATATTGAAAGCCAGGCTTGATATTCCATAGTGGTTAAGTTTAATTGCTAGGGTGATGTGGTCGGCGACATCAAAAAGCCTCTCAGAGGTCACAGAAAAGCACAGCAATCTCATTTTTGTTGTTCTCTGGTGTTTCAGATTCAGGGTACCACTTCTCTCGCCAGCGTCGTTGTTCTCGGTACGCAAATTGGCGATCAGACAACGCATGTGTTGTTTCTAAAAGTCTAAAATCCGCGTAGTAAGACCATTTTCAAAAATTTTAGCTCCTGCTGGGATTACAGCAATAAAACGATAAGAATTTGGATCCTCTCTCTTGTCACTACTTTTGTGTAGAGAAGACATTTTTGGATAAATTCCATCTCTTAAACATTGGATGTATAAAACAGAAAGAGGTCCCAGCCATCAAATCCGCTGTTAAACGCATCGTCTCAAAAGAAAACTCTTACATGTCTTTAGTGGGTTTGTTAGTGATCGGTTACATGATTTGTATGCCCTATTTTGAGATTCCCTAACCAATTTAGTGCTCGCCTTAGGGGCTCCGCACTGCCGTGCTGCGAAAATGAACTGTTTGCTTAGCAAATCGCCTATGTATTTTTTTAAATTGCAGCTTATTGCACTCTGCCCTTCTTAGAGTATCGGTATAGTCTACTCTAGTCATATTACTCTGATCAGTTTTAGCATTGACTATACGCCACATAGTTTTTATTTGTTAAGGGCTGAACTCGTTGGTGTTGAGTAAGACATAAGAGTGACGATGGAGCGTTGTATGTTATAGTCAACTGAGCATTGCTGGCCATTACATCTGATCTACTATATAGACCTGTGGGGTTATTGTTGATATTTATGTTGAACGCTGCTATATGCAGATTACTCATTTGGAAGTCGGGAAATAAAAGGAAGGACTCTTCAAGAAATCGAGGATTACTATATGTTTGGAAAATTTGGCATTAACCGCGAAACAACAGACCATAACTCAGATAAACCTATTTTTGGTTTATTCTACGGTTCCCACATATTGTTTCAATTGTAGAAAATATATAAAGATCTGTATCTGTTTTGTAAAAAAAAACAAATAATCTAAATGGCTAAATATATAATTATTTTTTTAAACTAGCGTTGTTTTGTTATTCCTTTTATATCAAAAATAATTAAAAATGGTTTCTAATTTCTTCTTCGTCGTGTCGATGGTTCATTAAAATCTTCCTTGTCGTCAATTATGGTTAGGCTTTGAAACAGTTTTAATCCAGTTACGTCTAATATTTTCTCAAGAGGAAAACCTTTATGTGTTGAATAGTACATCAGAATACAGGTGCTGGGGCTGGGTGCATGACAGAAAATGCGGCGTTGTTTGTGAGAGTCACATTGTAGCCTCCCTTGCTCATATATATCTTGCTATTTCTGGACCCCTTGTTTATTAAGTCTATTGACTCCGCATGTGGTACTGTAGCTCCTCGGCAGGTTTGATGTAAGCTCTATCAATGTTCAAAATCTACCGACTCCAGTTTGCTGGATTGTGACCCTTATTCCCTAAAATATCAGTTTTAATGTTTTAAATATCACAATATAACATTAATTTATAAAGTAATAGTAAATAAAAACTTTAGAGAAGCACATTTTTATGATAATATTTGTACAGCGCGCAATGCATAAATTTAATTTTATTAACTTAGGTACATAATTATAAATTTCTAGTTTTTAAATTTAATTACCTGTAAAATTTGAAGCGAAGTACAATTAACGGCAATTAATCACACATTAATCTTATTGCATTGTTATTATTTTGTGGCTGTAATTGTTAATTTGATAATTTTAACTACATAATAAAATTATTATTATGTTTCTATTTCAAGATTAATGTCATTATACTATAGACATTAAAACTTTAAGGAACTTATTTGGCTGTGTCTTTATTCAGAAATTCGATAAATATATGAATAAAAAAAAATTACGTGGCAACCTCATCGCGAGAATTTCCCATCAAAAGTTAGGACAATAATGGTGCCACCGTTTGTTAAACAAGTAAGTTTTTCTTTCACATTTCGTAAAATACTTAGTGTCAAAAATAAATAAGGGGTCCTCACATTTTATTATAGAGTTGGCATACCTACAAGTTTTAAATATAATAAACATTTAAAAATATGCGGCCACTGATCAAACCTTAATAATTTGATCAAACAAATAAAAATGGTTACAGGTTACTTCTTTTTATACTGATTAAGAGCAAGAGTAACCTAACAGTTCATTAGTGCAACTTAGAATCCAACCGCGGTCCTTGGCTCCGCATCAATTACTTTTCTATGTTATCACTCTGTGTTTCGGAAGGCACGCTAAGATGTCGGTCCCGTTATAGCAGTCATTAAGCCGCTCGGCCAGCCTGGCAAACTCTGACTCTGACACCAGAGGCCAGCACTACCTCATACGACAAACTAGTAAACTGCACTAGTATCCTAAAGTGTCACGTTTCTGGGAAATAGGAGCTCAAAGATTGCGAATTAAGACGTACATGAACCTGAATCTGCTACCTTTCAGCTCCATATATTTTTTGAGATATTATATATGAAACTTATGTGAAACGCAACACTTTAGGAAACATTTTTTTTGCAATTTTGTGCAATTTTCGATTTTATTTAAGTCCTATTAAGGCTCTGGATTGATAAGGAGAGTAGTGTGATGACTGGTACCTGGTACCTGACTAATTATTTTTTAGCTGTTGGAACATTATCTGCATCATTATTATGTTTCTTTACAATAAAACAGTTTTTTTTTTCTTTAATTTTTATATCTTCGAATGTATTGTTTTTTTATTTTTTTTAGGTATTTCTAAACTATGCTGTGTTTTACTTGTCAAGCCCTTTCATTTAATAACCATTCAGAGGGCATTGAAAAAAAAAACACCGTTTTGTGCAGGCAGCCATAGTAGATTATGAATTTTCATGGATTACTGTATTAAACTAGTTAAGCCCTTTCATTTAATACATATATTGTGTGAATTGAAAACTAAAAAAAGTAAGCTCAAAGGCGACCGTCTTGGATTTACAATGATACTGAATATATTTAATTGAATTGTCATCAGAACTAAAGATGTGTATCAAATATTACTAAATTTGACCCAAAAAAAAACAGGGTAAGCTAAATAAAACCATATAAAAATATATTTAGCTTAACTGTTTAATTGTATAGAAAATAATGTATGAAAAGCTCAAAAATTAAATAAATTCGAGGAGCGTGTCAAATTTCTATTACTCAAGTTACGCTACGCTCACGAATTTATTTTATTCTATTGCTTTTAGTACACTTCTATACAATAAAATACGTTGCGGTACGGAAATCTCGTATGTACTCCCTTCTAGATCTCATAAATATTATGTGAAAGTATAATAACTGATAAATCAAATGGAAATGGATAATCGGCTTTTAGTAATAACTATATTTCAGAGAAATTAATTTACACGGAATAAAATATACTACACCATTTTTATCACACAAGGTAAACAGCGAACACAATATATATGCAATGTGCCGCTAACCTAATAATACCGAACAGAATAAGGTACCAACTATAGAAATATAATTGTACCATAGACATAGACGCCTCCTTATATATCTTAAGAAATTATAACATTTATAAACCAAAACCTAATAAAATTAAAATAGATCTTCAATCCCTTTAACATGAATATTAAATTTATTATTCAATTAAACATTCGTTGGGTTTAATAACCATCTAAAGAAAAGGAACTACATTTCCTAAAGCTATAATAAGTACATCTGCAATATTGTTTTCACACTCAACTTTAATTATATAGATAGTTCAATTTTTTACATTCTCATGTACAACGTGTAAATGAACTTCGATATGCTTTGATTATTTGGTAAAACTGCTGAATTTTGCAATATCAGTTCTGGAATTATCTTCACTGGTTCACACACTTTTGTAAATAAATAATTATTTAAACAAATTAAGAACTTAATCTCTGTTACAGCTTCAGATAGACCAAAATACTCAGCAAATATAGAAGATTTTGTCACACTGTTTTGTTTTTTAGATTTCCAAAAAATGGCATTGCTATAAAATCGTATTATATAACTGGTCGTACTTTTCCTATCCACAAAATCTCCTACCCAGTCTGAGTCTACATAACAATCCATTACATCAGTGCTCATGTTCTTTTGATAAGTTAATTTAAGATCTATTGTTGAATATATATATTTAAGAACTCGCATTGCATATTTGAAATGTGTTTCGTTAAAGCAACATTGAAACCTACTTAGATAATTGACACTATAAGATATATCTGGTCTAGTGCCACAGCTGATATACAAAAGTGCACCAATTAGATTTCTATATTTCACATCCTCATTTATATCACTTCGTTCTAATTTAAGATTAATTTCCACTGGCGTCATAAACAATTTGGAGTTTTTGAAAAGATTTGAGGCAATATAAACTTAAAATCAAGGCAATATAAATACAAAATCAAAAGGATTTACTAAAAAAAATAAAGAAATTCTGCTATACTAAATTTGATACAATTTATATGGAACCGTCTTTTTTATATTATATACATACCCTTTAATATAAAAAAAGACGGAAAAATCGGCCGACATACATAAAAAAAAACATACAGTCGAACATATAACCGTCTCCTTTTGTGAAGTCGCTTAAAAATTTAACTCCGTAGGATACGTATCCTACGGAGTTGAATTTTTACAAGTAGTTCTTATTCAGATTTCTAGATTTGACCTAAACAATCATATATACATACATACATACATATAAACATTGCAAAATACATAAAAGCTTTTATGAAGATTATTATAAATTACAAGTAAAGACCTGAATGTGAAATACATTTTTTCCTCAGGTTTTTGTGGCGAGCGCCCCGCTCCTCGCAGCGGCGTCAGTGGGCGGTGCCTGCACCTTCCCTCTGGTGTTACTCCATCAGCTTAAGGCAGATGACAGTTTTGTCCAGATGGACTTTGATACTGCGTCGTGGGTTGGTAAGTTTACTTATAGGCAAATATACTTATATACTAAACTCATGTAGCGCGTTTGCTTGGAAATACGGAGCTTCATTTGAGCTTAGACTCAGTGAAGCATGTTCCTTACGGGTTTTCTATAATGAAGTCGACATGCAAGCGGTTCTGCAACAAGAATCCTACTTATCCTACTAAATTATAAATGCAAAAGTTAGTGAGTTTGTTTGTTACGCTTTGACGCCTTAGCTACTCAACCGATCATCATAAAATGTTGAACACTCACGTTTTCAGGGGTACATAAGGACATAGGACCATTCATCCCAATATAGAAAAATAAATGCAAGGTGTCAAAGTGACAGGTGTCAAAGTTTTAGAAGTCAACCCTAGGTTTACAATAATGAGGGATTTTTTGAATTATTATACCTTTAGTTTGTTTAGCTTGATCCGCAAGACAGCTTCCAGAGTGATATTTCTAGGGTTAGAGTAGTGAAGGATAAAATCCAAAATCGAACGAAGTTGAAAAAATTAACGATCATATATGTTGCTGACTTATGTTCTATATTGCAATTGTGACTTTGTAGTATATACATTATAGTGAATTAAATCACATAGAATATAATTTGTGAGTCAACGGTTTATAATATACAGTCATCATCATTTAATAAAGTGGTGAACAACGAACAACCCAAGTAATTCTTTAAAATAAATAGGTGTCCGTGAACATTATTGAAGATAATGAAACCAATATTAATAGGAAAACCTTTAGTTTAGTACCTATTTTCGCAATCAACATCAGTTAGGGTTTCTCGAATAAATAAATTTCGTAACTTGATATTCTAGTTCTGTTGTGGAACTCTTAGGGCAGATTCAGTGCCAGCTTGATGGTTGCCTTGATGTCTATGTGGAGCACAGGACATGGCAGTCTTCGTTGATACGTCTATATGTTTTCGATCAACCGTTTCAGCCATATAATTTCTCGAGTTATCTTGACTGCTCAAGATTGCTACTGATGTCTACTTGGTCATAATAACAAGTCTGTCAAAAAAGTATCAAGAGCATTGGTACTAGTTGGTTTTAATATGAACTTAGCCCGTAGAAACATTTTTATGATAGAGGTGAAAACCTCAGTTTCCTCAAAAAACATGCAACGAAGACCGACAGCTGGGGACTCCCCGTACCGGACTCTAGTACCATAAGTGGCTCACAGCGCGGTCAGCAAAAAGCGGAAACCTCCGCCAAAAATTCCGCTGCACACCAGAGTCAAAAGCGTAAGCCATCGGGTCGCATCAGAGCTTTCGTGGATACCTTCAGCTGTGCTGTGCAGAGTCTCCTTGGGCTAACACCAACCCTTCCAAACAGAGAGAAGGCTGAAGCATGCCCACTCATTCAGGAACCACAACCTGCCCAGACGAGAGCCAACATGGGGCAGGTTAGTCCACCTCAACTCATATTGGCATCGGAGCCACGGGACCACGCAATAAACGCCTTCATCTAGTTCCTAGCCAAAACAAATGCAACCATGGTGGTTGATACGAGAATCTGCAAAAACATCCTGCAGTGTTATGAGCTGGGAAGTGAAAATCTTTTGAAGGAGAATCTCGAGGTGGAGGAAGCAGCCATCTACAACAACAACGACGCCCTTGTCCTAAAGGGAGAGATGACGGGTTGTTACATGGCAGCATTCAATGCAACAAGTGGTTTTGTGGCTCTGGATGAGGGGTAGACTGAGCGATCAGGACTTATAAAATTCTTAGCCCCATCTGATGATCCAATTGTGGTCGATGCTCGGCGTAACCGGACAATGCTAGACCACGGGAACTACTGAAGTCGAGGCGTCGTGGGAAGGCTGGGTAATGCCCAAGATCGACTGAGTGAATGGGGTTCCAGTTTGCGGCAAGATAACATGGGTGGTTAAAAACTTTGATGGGGAGAAGGACGTTATTATCACCACAACAACAGAGACAGCAAATGACTTGCGGGAGAAACTAGCACACCGAATAGGAGACCTGGTCAAGACCAAGGTGCGCACTATGGCCTCTGTCCTAGTGAATGGTTTTAGATCATCAACCATGTGCAATCGACTTTTGGTTGACGAGGCGCTCTTGAACCATTTTGGGGCCATAGTAATGGCAAGTCAGTTGTCTGGTGCTAGCAAACTTCTTCTCATTGGAGATGTCAACCAGCTTCCTTTTATTGATAGAGAGAACCTCTATGTCATAAGATATAACCGCCTGAACCTGGCAGCAACCATTAGCCAGAAGTTGTTATGCACGCATCGGAACCCCATGGATGTCGCGTATGCCCTTAGGGAAGTATTTTCCGGCATATACTCTTCAGCATCTAATGTACATTCCCTGAAGCTGAAACGGCTCATTACAGCGCAAAAATCTACCACCCTCCCCAACACTCTCTTCCTAGTACACACACAGGAAGAGAAAAAATCCCTGATATCTAAGGGATATGGGGGACGCGTCTTGGCCATTCATGAAGCTCAGGGTTTGACTTACGAGTTGGTGATCGTCATGCAGACCAAGGGGGAAAAGTTGAAGCTGCACGAGAGTGTTCCACACGTGGTGGTGGCAGTGTCGCATCATCGGGGTAGTTGTACCTACTAAACTGATGATAGCGACGATGCGATAGGTCGCTTCGTGAGGAGGGCGATGGCAGCGTCAACCAACACCATCTTAGATTATAACTTAAAGATGGCAACAACAAAAAAGTGCGGACCCTGGTGTTCGCAGAGAGTAATATATAAAAAAAAAAACAATGAATTTATTACGAATAAACAAATGTAATTATTATTGTTTTATAGTTGTGATTAAGATGTAGTAATGAAAATTGAACATCCCCTTCAGTCACACCAACAAAGTACGAAATAGTTATGGGTACATTTTGACTGTAAAAAATACGGAACTTGCGTGCGTTCATGTGCGTGATTTCGATGACAGCTGTCCTGTAGATCAAGCTATAAAAATCAAAGTATAAATGATATTTCAGAATAATGTATCAGAATGAATTACTTCGCGAATTTGATAAATGTGTGAGCAGCGCGTTAATAGCCCGTAAGCCCGAAAGAGGCCGCAAATTCATCTCGTACGAGAGACCATGACCAATAGCCTCGGTAATCACTTTCCGGATAAAACCATATAGAATCGATATATTAGATCACCCTGAACCTGACTAAGGGGTTACAGAGCAAGAGGCCGTGACGATCAGACCTTGGTTATTTTATAAAACCTGAAAGTGTATCTGTGTATGTCCCTAATACAGGTTTAAACGATCCCTGACTATGAAATCTGGATCAAGGTGGCTTTGAAAGATAACAGATAGCAAAGGTGTATAAAATTGCACCTCAAATTCGTTATAGTATCAATAAGTTAGTTTTAATATATTTTATTTGGAATAATATTAGAAATCACGTCATTCATTGTCAGCCACTTAGAACAAGTGGCAACCCCCTGTCAGACACCTTTAAATTATAACCAAGAATTTTGTATTTGTTACTTGAGGAACTATCAAAATATGCTTTCTCAGTAATTAGACAGTTTCGATGGTTCTTTTTCCTTGTCGTAATAATAATAATAATAATAAAATGTATTTATTGCAAACAAACAAACAAAAAACAATCAACACAATAAAAAAAAATAGATATTCCACGATAACATGACTCGCGACAATTAGTAACATTAAATTTGCCATCTTTAAGTTTTTTCGTAATGTGAATAAGTGAGCATCGCTACAACGGCACGGCCATACCGTGCCGTTGTAGCGATGCTCACTCCTCGCTCAGTCTGCCATATTGTGTCAGATAAAAAGTAGTCACAACGGATCTTTGTGGCTCTAAAGATAGGCTCTGGGAACGATTGCGCAGGTACAGTAAAGTTGTGAGGATAAAACAGCATAAATATAGCCCGTGCTGTACTCGATTTGTCTTCAAGCTGTTTTTTATATATCTATGCAATTCATTTTATCATGTTCAACAATTTTCATAAGGCTAGCGAAGACAAATTGCCGCCGGCACACTTTTATTTTTATTGTTTACATTTTTAAAAATACTATCACAATATATATGATAGTATTTAAAAAAATGGTGGTAATTATGTGGTGATCTTTTTGCCTGAAAATGGGTTAGTTAGCATTAAATAACCCTAATTTACTTCACGCAATAATTTTCAGACGGAGAGTGATGACCGTGTTGTTCTTAAGTTTTTCTTCAATATGTTGCCTGGGACGCCGCTGCGTGATTTTCGTCTGTAAACCGTAATTCCGGTATCTCAAGGCTACCATATAACTACATTCCGAATATTAGACGGGAAACGATGACCAAAGTTGGCTATTTTTGACATTTCTGAAAAAACGCTCATTTCAGACGCTGCGCTCATAATGTCTCTCATTTTTTTGAGGTGATCTAATATTTCGATCTTATTTGCAAATTATTTGATTGCAGGGTCAATTAATGGGATTGCAGGCATACCAAGCATCTTCATGCCAACAATCATGCAATGGAGAGGCAGAAAAGTCACCTTCATAGCCGCCTGTCTTGTTGTGATCGTGGGCTGGGTCACAGCTTACTCTGCAACCACTGCCACAGCAATACTAATAAGTGAATCTTTCCATGGCTTCGGAACCAATAGTCTATTAGCTATTAGCTTCTCAACCATATCGGAAATGTTATCTCCAAAACATAGAGACTGGGTCTGTCAGTCGTATGCAGTCGTACAGGCTCTAGGAATGACTTTAACTTCTTTACTGACTCAGTTCTTGCATTGGAGAACGATAAGCATGATAATGTGTGTCCCCATGGTGTTGTCAATACTGATAGCTTTGGCCTGGCCTGAGTCACCTTACTGGCTAGCTTATAAAGGAAAATTCAATAAGAGTCAAGAGGCATTCTTTTGGCTCAGAGGAAACAAGGAAACTGCAAAACGAGAGTTGAATCAACTTATTGACGCTCAAAAAGTAAACGTTGCTAAGAATCAACGTCACAATAAAACTTCTTTAAAACAACTTTGGATGCAAATAAGCAGAAGAGACTTCTACGTGCCCGCATTACTGATGATAGCTCTACAGTACACTCTCTACGGAACTGGATGTGTAGTTATATTGATATATTCAATTGATATGGTACAGAAAGCGACTGAGAACAGTCATGTATCAATTTTTGGTGGCGTTATAATGAACGGGTTGGTCTCAATTGGAATTTTTATCAGTTTAGCTTTGTGTAGATATTTTCATAAAAGGACGATATTATTAAGTAGTTTAGTCGTTATCATATTGGCTTTGTTAAGTGGGGCTGTAGTTAACTATTTGCAAGCTATACGATATTTGCCAAAGGATTCGATGCTATGTCTGTATTGTCTGATTGTTTACGTTCTATGTGCTGGGATTGGATTATTTCCTATAATAATAGCTGTAGCCACAGAGTTAATGCCGGTGAAACATAGAGGTATTGGTGGAGCCTTACTTATTATTGACGCGTGCGTGATGCATTCATTCAGTTTAAAGTTAGCACCATATCTCTTTTATTACATACAGCTGTGGGGCACGTTATTGATATACGCCGTAACGGCAATATGTTGTTTTTTGATTATTTTCAAGTATGTACCACAAACAAGTGGTAGAACGCTGCAAGATATTGAAAACTATTACATGTATGGTGTTTTTGATAGGCTTGAGTCGGATGAATGTCAAGGTAAACTTATATGTATGGAAATGGTGAGTTATAATAAAGTTTGAATTTTACCAGGTTTGTTGTTTCATTACGTTATACACGCAGTGAAATAGGACATGAATTATACAAATTAGAGCCATTAGACTTAATTTCATACATTCAAAATCAAGTTGTAAAATCAAAATAATAATCTAAAATAATCTTTATATCCACTCAGTAATAAAACAATGCAAGATCATTGCATTAGCACAGAATAAAATAATAGTACGACTATTAATTTGAAGAGTTGCAACTAAACCTGCTAAATTAATATTCATAATCTATTCCATAAAATTATTTATAACTAGCTGTACCCGCGGCTTCGCAGGCGTGCTCTTTTCTTTAGGTTCAAAATACCATAATGTGCTATTCCAGGACCAATATACCAACATTTGATCGAAATTTATTCAGCCGACAATAATACTTTCATCAATTGCTCGGCTTCTAACTCACCGGATTTTTTATTCAATACGTTTTTTAAGCACCCAAGAGCATTATTTTATTTATTTTAATTGTACAGCCTTTTTCGTACCTATTGCTTTGTTATAAGTATAGATAAATGACTGTGTCAATTTGCTTCAAAAAATCCGCCCAGTAGTTTTAGCATGACAAGTGTTCTTATTAATAACTTTCAACCCATATCTTGTGCTAAATCTTTAATTTTTCGGAATGAAAAGTATCCAATGTCCTACCTCGTAGTATGAACTCAAATCATTCCAAGTTTCATTTGAATTCATTCAGTAGTTTTGGTGCGATACGCGGTCAAGATACGGACAAACAGACAGACAGACAAAAATGAAAAGTAAACCAGTTTTGGCTTCAGTATCAAATATAGAGAACTATCCAAAATATATTACTTATTACTTCAATATTAACATAACTTTGGACTCACATCCCAAAGAAATCCTTCTTTTGTTTGGGATAAAACGTATCCTCAATTTTAACCTATCATATAACTTAAGACGGTGCAAAGTTGCATTAAAACCCGTCCATTAGTTTCAGCGTGGTATGTGTTCTTTTAAATAAGTTTCAACCCCTATCCTGCGAGAACCCATTAATTTTTCGGGGTTTAAAGTATCCTATGTCCTACCTCGTAGTATGAACTCAATTTATACCAAGTTTCATTTGAATTCATCAAGTAGTTTCGGCCGGCGTGATGCGCGGCCAAGATACAGACAGACAGATATACAGACATAAATGAAAAAACATACAGTTTAGGCTTCATTATCGAATATAGAGTCACCTCCAAAAAAAAAACACAAAATCTTTAATATACAGAATTTGGACCCATATCCCGCAGGAACCATTTATTTTTTAGGGTAAAAGGTATACATAATTTTCACCCATCTTATAAACTATGTCTATGCAAAGTTGCATCTACATCCGTCCAATAGTTTCAGCGTGCTAAGTGTTCTTTTAAATAATTTTCCACCCCTATCCTGCAGGAACACTTAATTTTTTCGGGATGAAAGTACCCAATGTCCTACCTCGAAGTGTGAATTCAAATCAAACCAAATTTAATTTGAATTCATTAAGTATTTTCAGCGTGGTGCACTGCCAAGGTACAGACAGACAGACGGACAGACAGACGGACAAACAGACGGACAGACAGGCGGACAGAAAGACGGACAGACAGCCAAAAAAAAATACAGTCTTGGCTTTAGTATTGAACAAAAAAAAAACATAATATCTTCAATTTACAGAATTTTGGACATTATCCCGATTGAACACTTTATTTTTCGGGATAAAAACATCTAAGAAAAACAATTCTAGTAGTTTCAGCGTGATACGTGTTCTTTTAAATAACTTTCAACGCCTATCCTGCAGGAACCCTTTAAATTTCCGGCATGAGAAGTATCCTTTGTCCTACCTCAGAGTATGAACTCAAATCATACCAATATTAATTTGAATTCATTGAGTATTTCTGATGATACATACTCACTGCGCTGGGCGGGCGGCTGGTGAGTGCAGTAGATTTTGGTACATACTCACCGCGCTGGGCAGGATTTTTGTGAGCGCAATACATGTTGGTACATACTGTCTGCACTGGACGGGCGGCTGGTGACCGCAGTGGATTTTGGTACAGATTCACCGCGCTGGGCGGGAGGCTGGTGAAAGCAGTAGATGTTGGTACATACTCACTGCGCTGGGCGGGCGGCTGGTGAGCGCAATACATGTTGGTACATACTCACCGCGCTGGTCGGGCGGCTGGTGAGTGCAGTAGATTTTGGTACATACCGCGCTGGGCAGGCTGCTGGTGAGTGCAATACATGTTGGTACATACTGACTGCGCTGGCCGGGTGGCTGGTGACCGCAGTTGATTTTGGTATATACTCACTGCGCCGGGCAGGAGGCTGGTGAGCGCAGTAGATGTTTGTACATTCTCACCATGCTAGGAGGGCGGCTGGTGAGTGCAGTAGATTATGGAACATACTCACGGCGCTGGGCGGGTGGCTGGTGAGCGCAGTAGATGTTGGTACATACTCACCGCGCTGGGCGGGAGGCTGGTTGAGCGCAGTAGATGTGTACATACTCACGGCGCTGGGCGGGTGGCTGGTGAGCGCAGTAGATGTTGGTACATACTCACCGCGCTGGGCGGGCGATTGGTGAGCGCAGTAAATTTTGGTACATACTCACCACGCTGGGCGGGCGGTTGGTGAAGGCAGTAGATGTTGGTACATGCTCACCGCGCTGGGCGGGGGGCTGGTGAGCACAGTACATGTTGATACTTATACAGTAAATGCAGCCGCCCATTTCCTGAATTCGCAGCACTCGTAGGGTGAGGAGTGGTAGTACTATTACGGTCTCTTACTCAGGCACACACTATGATCATCATCAGCCTATATCTGTCCACTGCTGGACGTTGGCCTCTCCTAATTCACGCCACTAAACTCGGTCGTCAGCTCTCCGCATTCAGTTTCTGCCAGCCGCCGCCCGCAGGTCGTCACTCCACGCGGTCGCAGGGCATCCTACACTACGTTTTCATAATGAAAGTGATTAGATTTTAGATAATTTGACCACCGCGGGTGCTGCAGGACCAGTTCAGGGAGTTCAGAGAATAGGAAGCCGCATTGTCGTATGTATTATAACCAACTACTACGATTACCGATGAGATTAGGGATTGTGAAATCCCCCCCTTATTATAGCCAACACCTCACAACCGCCCACAAACGCCACATGGCATTAGGTGGGGTAGGCCGGCGTTCAGCCGTAGACCTTTGCCGGCTGATCATGTGATGTGATTAAGACTCGTCTTACTATGTGAGCCGTAAATGGAAAATAACTGATTTTCTATTATATACTTAATTCTAGTTGTTTGTAGCAGCATCCCAGCATGACCGCTGCTGCTATCCATAGACTTGGATTTGGATACTGATCGGATGGTATTGTATTAATACAATACTTCTATAGTCTGCTTGCGTCGCCGTCACTTGTTTATAACAATTAATTATTTTTTAACGGTTTAAGAATGTATTTCTCAAAAGAATTTACAAATTCACTTATAGAGAAAATACAGGTTATTTATGTCTAAATGTTATGCGCCATTAAGCGTAGTATATGCGTAAAATTAGTCATGGAATCAATCGGTACAAGTGGGTAATATTAAAAAGAAAGAGCAAGTGAACACAATCGGCGCACGGCGCACGGCGTACGGCGCTCGGCGCCTGCGTTGTTTACAAAGGCCTAAGCCGAATTGTGGAGAAGAGCGAGTTTCTTGTGTTGACAGAACATCTATACTTATAATAAAACTGTAACAGGTCCAATTCTGTACATTGAAGATATTTAGTAAAACAATTTTTGGGGCTGTTCTATATTTAATACTAAAGCCAAAACTGTAACATTTTTCATTTTTGTCTATCTGTCTGTCTGTCTGTCTGTCTGTCTGTATCTTGGCTAGGCATCACGCCGAAACTACTTAATGAATTCAAATGAAACTTGGCATAACTTGAGTTCATATTACGAGGTAGGACATAGGATACTTTCATCCCGAAAAGTTAAAGGGTTCCCGCAGGAAAGGGGTTGAAAGATTTTTATCAGAACACGTATCACGCTGAAACTACTAGACGGATTTTGATGCAACTTGGCAAAGTTATAGTTTATATGATGATTGAGAATTAAGAATACTTTTATCCCGAAAATATAAAGAGTTCCTGTGGGATATTTTTTTTGAAGTCTGTTTTATATTAGGTACTGAAGCCAAAACTGTTTTATTTTTCTTTTCTGTCGGTCTGACTGTCCGTCTCTCTGTATCTTGGCATAGCATCACGCCGAAACTACTCAATGAATTCAAATGAGACTTGGTATGATTTTAGTTCATACTTCGAGGAAGGAAGGACATTGGATACTTTTCATCCCGAAAAATTTAAGGGTTCCCGCAGGATAGGGGTGGAAAGGTATTTAAAAGAACACGTATCACGCTGAAACTAATGGACGTATTTTGATGCAAGTTGGCAGTTATAGCTTATATGATGGGTGAAAATTAAAGATACTTTTTATCCCGAAAATGTAAAGGGTTCCTGCGAGATAAGGTTCCAAATTCTATACATTGAAGAAATTATGTATTTTTTTCCATTTTTGACTGCCTGTTGTCTGTTTGTCCTTCTGTCTGTCTGTATCTTGGCAGGGCATCATGCTCAAATTACAAAATGATTTCAAATGAAACTTGGTATGATTTGAGTTCATACTTTGAGGTAGGACATTGGATAGTTTTAATCCCGAAAAATTAAAGGGTTCCCCCAGGATATGGGTTGTAATTTATTTAAAAGAAAACGTATCACGCTGAAACTACTGGACCGGATTTTGATGAAACTTGGTACAGTCATAGTTTATATGATGGGTGGAAAATTAAGGATACATTTTAATCCGAAATAAATGGAGTTCCTTCGGGATATGGGTTCAAATTATATACATAGAAGACATTTTTTTAATATATTTTTTATGTTTCGCAGTATTCTATATTGAAACCAAAACTGTTTGATTTTTTCATTTTTGTCTTTCTGTCTGTCTGTATCTTCATCATTCATTCAGTATTTCCAGCGCATCACGCCGCTGGAAATACTGAATGAATTTAAATGAAACTTGCTATGATTTGAGTTGATACTACGAGGTAGGACATAGGATACTTTTCATCCCGAAAAAATAACGGGCTCTTGCAGGTTAGAGGTTGAAAGTTATTTAAAAGAACACGTACCACGATGAAACTACTGGATGGATTTTGATGCACAGTCATAATATAAATGATGGGTTAAAATTGAGGATACCTTTTATCCCGAACAAATAAAGGGTTGCTGCGGGACAAGGTTCCTAAGTTATGTTAATTTTGAAATAATAAATGATTCATTTTTGAGGGTATTCTATATTCGATAGTGAAGATATAACTGTTTTATTTGTGTCTATCTTTCTGTATGTATCTTGACCGCGCATCACGTCAAGGCTACTGAATTCAAATGTAACTTAATATGATATGAGTTCATACTACGAGGTAGGACATAGGATACTTTTCATCCCGAAAAATTAAAGTGGTTCCGCAGGATAGGGGTAGAAATTATTTGAAATAACACGTATCACGCTGTAACTACTGGACGGGTTTTGATGCAACTTGGCACAGTCATCTATCTATACTTATAATAAAGCAATAGGTATGAAAAAGACTGTACAAAGAAATCAAATAAAAAAAATGGTCTAGGGTACCATAAAATAAGCTACGGAACATATTTTTTTATTTTAATTCGCGTCTTTCTGTCTGTTTGTCTGTATTTTTGTGCATCACTTAAAAACTACTGGACCGATTGCTATGCGGTTATCAATCTAGGATAGCTTAGGGTATGACTTAAAAACTGGTGTAATTGGTATTTGGCAATTAGAGCCGAGCAATTGATATTTTGTCGTCTGAAGAAATTTTTAACAAATGTTGGTATCAATATAACAACATTTGTTAAAAATTTATTCAGTAGTATTTTAGGTCCAGGAATAGCACATTATGGTACTATTAATCTAAAGACGCGTGCGAAGCAGCGGGTACAGCTAGTCTAAACTAAACAAGAATGATGTAATGATAAAAATATTAAATTATGCCCATAGATTTAGGTAAAGGGAGGATACGGCACGCTTTAATATCAAGTAAACAAAAAACTTAACTAGATACAACTACAAAAAACACAGCTATATTTCCACACAAAAAACATCGCTAGTAATTCAACATCATTTCCTGAGATTGTTAGTCTTAAGTTTTTTTTTATTGGGGAGGTCAGGAATAAAGTTGTTATTAGACTTCAAAGTTTTGTAGATTATGTTACTGTGAACGACTTTTGAAACAAGTCTTAGATATTTTAATTATTTTATGTGCTTAAATTAAGTAGGCAATTAAGTACTCATGCGTGATAAATATAATGTTTACAGATATTGTACCTATTCAATTACCTACAGACTGCCTACGGTAACAGACTAGGCTTTAAAATAATTATTATTTTCAATCTGTTACTGCCTAGCGAGATTAAAAAACAATATGATAGATATGTTGCTGCTGTTTCACAGTGCAGGGAAACAGTTGTCCAATATTAGCACAAATATTTTACAATAACTCCTTACACTACCTTAATACTTTATTTACACAAACCTTTGTTTTTTTGTATTTATTGTACAACCTGGATGTCTGGTAGATAATGCTGCTTAACATTAAGTCCTTCCTTGTACACTATTTTTGTGCAAAATAATTTAATAAATAAATAAAAATAACAACAACAATTCCTTACACTTCCTCCTCTAAACTATAATGCATTTTATTCTCTTTGCTATAATGTTTTGTATAAAGGTTTTATATTGACGTACCATTTTGTCTATAATCTTATTCTGTTTATAGTTAGGAGGTTTAATTACGCTTACTGTCAATAGGTGTAACGCCAGTAAGGGTAATTCAACCTCCTTTGGTTTAAATATCCGGGCGGGAAGTAAACTGTGTTGACAATTTTGACGTTCGAACTGGAAATGTCATTGTATTATATATATATATTTTCACCCGTTGGGCAGGCAACAAGGCCAGTAAAACATTGTAGGAAGGAAATGAAGTTTCGGTTTCATGATTTTTTAAATTGATTTGTTAACCAGGCTTTTCCCAGCTTACATGCTAGGTTGAAAAAACATAGAAAAATAATTACTCTAGTTCTGTAGAAATGATATTTCAAGACGCTGCAAGATTTATCGCATAAAATTTCACCCTTGTTCTTTTTCCCTTAGTAAATTATTATATATATTTACGCTAAGCAGGCGCTAACTGCTATAAAAATCAAAAAATAACCTTGTTTATCAAAAATAATCTATCATTTTGAATTTAATTTAGACACATCACTAGAATTTGTGAATTATATAACTGTTTCGACCTGAAATATATTTTACGACTGTCACTCACGAGTAGTTTCGTCGAATAATTCAATTCAACCTGTATTCGGTCGTTAAAGATGTCCATCCTCGGGAGTTTTCGCAGCGAAGGCGTGACGTGAACTGCAGACCACCGCACGTGTCATTCATTACATCAGTGGCGCTGGCGGCGAGGGTGCTGCAGCCGGGGGAGCCCCAGCCCAGATGTAGATTCACTTAGATGAAGACTCACTTACGCACGCACCATTTTCACTGTTGTCGCTGGCGTACAAAAACAGTTGAGGGTCCTCACACCAGTTGTCGACAGTGTCCACCTCGCGGAGAAACGGCTCACTTTCGGTGTTTCGACTTTAATTGATCTTTCAGACGTGTTTTTTTTTCTGATGACCAATTCCTGACTAGTGCCTCGGTTTATTACAATTCCAAGATCATACCTATATCACATCACATCGATTATAGACCAAATCATACAAGATGACGTTTCAAATTCAATCACGCTGCAGTCCGTTGCCTGAATTGAAGATCTCTTGGGAGCTCGTACTCTGTGCCGCGCCAGATTTCTTGCGGATGGCGTATGACATCATTGCGGCAATTGCTGAAAGGTTTCACGAAGATATTTTACCGTGACGTTAGATTGCCTTGCGCTGACTGAGTGCTTAAAGAAGTAAAAAATCTTTTGAGTAATATTTTACGGGCACATTAGAGCGCGCTTAGGTCAAACCGAAACTTCTACCTCTTAACCTCTTCATTATATTATCTACTTCCTCTTTAATATAATTGCCTATATCTGTTAATGTACCAGGAAGAGATACGGAATCTATAAAATAGCTTCAACAACTCAGTCTCAATTTTGATCTTATTTTTTATTTATTTTAATGTCACCTAATTGCTAATTTAGTATGATCTGCGGGCCTGATTTATTAATACCATGTTATGGTGCCTGGTTTTTGTTCATTTAAACAATATTACGTCGCAGCTGGTAATTTCTTTCAATTTGTTCTATTATCAGTAGATATTGAACCACAAAAAAATATTGAAAAACTGTGTATAATTTATTTTTTTGGGAATATTCATAGAGTTAATATTCATCTTACCGCCAGACAGAGATCACGAATTAAATCAGAATTTTAATGTTTTTATTTCATTAATAACGGCTAATAGACACACAAGAAATATAATCGGGATGATTATTACCCGTGAGTCATTTCCTCCTGCCCTGACGTCAAACTAGGAATGATGGGTTCAACTGAGATCAAAACCACTGAAATGTCTAGTGATGCACCGTATGTATCATACCCGTATGCACGCGCGTAGACATTCGCGCCGATATTCGTCATGAGGTGACGTTTGCTCAGTGTGGCGACTTGAGTATGGGGCTGTACTGTGTGTGTTTGCCACATAATTATCGCTTGGAGACAATTGACCATATATTACCTCTCGGTGTTTTAGATATATACGTTGAAAACTCAACGGTTACTCGGTCTTCATATCGTATAGTGACCCAGACGTTTGAGCCGTTAATCCGATTACACTAATAAGTTGTTATTTTATTCAGTTATCTAAGCCATTCCACCTTTTTTTTTTTTTTTACAATACTGATTAAAGACTTCTGTTTCACGTACTGTGACCCAACTTTTTTCTTATTTTATTTAGCAATGTATTCGTATTATTGTCAAAGAGATATTCCGCATCACATCTTGATATTATAATAGATATTATAATCTTCATACTGTATACACTGTGAGATGGTGGAACTTTTATTAGAAGACTGTCAAGTAGTAAGAATTCAATATCGACCGTTATTTATTTTTTGAACTATTTAGTTTGATTATGGCTCCTAATATAGGACCATGGAATAGAAGGAACAATTAAAGGACCTTAATTCAATTTGCCTTCAGGTTGCCGATGATACGTAACAGTATTTTTTAAATTATTAATTCGTTCGAAGCTTACAGTAGCAGATGGGATATTAACTTTGTTTTGGATAATTTCAATGATAATTTCTAATTAGGAGTTTTTTTGTCTAAGCTACACTTTTGAATGGAGCTATTTGATTTTTTTAGCTCTGCCGATGATTATAATTATATTATGATAGTTTCCGATCATTTTTTAAGTTTGTCTATAAAAATTGATAATGTTGATATATTGCCTTACCGTATCACGATGAAATCTCAGATATGTATTATGGTAGATATAATATTTCACACATGGATAAGCGTGTGTTATAGTTAGATATTTTATTATTATTATTATTTTTTGTCAATACGCTCAGCTGAAAAGCTCTTACATTGTTGTATTGTTCATCGTTATTTAATGGAATTCTGAAGATCTATTTTATATGTATTAATAAACCTCGCAAAATAGTAGTTGTGCAAACATTTAATTCCTTAATTAAAAGCAATCTGGATGAGAGCGGGATTTAAATAAATAAAGAAGTAATTTTAAGAATTAAAACGATAATATTGATACAATCTGAAGAATATCGATTATTGGTCACAATATGTTATATTAGTAGATAGAGTTCTAAGGTTAATTGTTCATTAACGTTATCACAAATTAATTAGTAATAAAAATGTACTGTGAAGGTACATACTTCTGCATTGATGATATTAGCGTTATCTCTCAAGGTCTACATGTGTTTATATATCAATCTCGAGGACTAGGCGCGAAATATAATTACTGATTAAACGAACTTACCTGTAAGTGAAGTTCTATCATAATTATAGGAGCGCCTAGTCCGAAGAGATTGATAGCCCACCCTCCCTATATTTCATATTCCCAGTCTAAAGACTCTATCGCTAATATAATCAATGACAGCAGTTTTTTACAGCTCTAAACAAAATGACATAACTAGAAATAGGAAAATACGGGAAGGTTTTAATGGAGCAAGGAGGTTTTCTTCAACTTTTTACTCTCAACTTGTGCATAAAATGGTGGGACCAGGTGGCGATACTACATGTGTTTATATATCAATCTATTCGGACTAGGCGCTCCTATAATTATGATAGAACTTCACTTACAGGTAAGTTCGTTTAATCAGTAATTATTTCACATCACATAGCACTCAGAGCGAAATTGAAACTAGGAGTATGTAATATAAGAACTAATCTTGAATTATAATGAGGCAAAATCATGAATATTAAGTTATTTGCATACATTTCCCATAAAAGAAACATTGAGATGTATTATTGATACGCTACAAGTATACAAGAATTGCCATGTTCAACATCGAACACTCCCTAAAATCCGACCAATGCAGAAAGCAAATGGGCCATCAATTTGCAGCTACTAAGATATTGAAAGCCACATAAAGTTAGAATCTAAAAACGCCCTGACCCCAAACTATGGTATGGGTTTCCCTGTGCTATGGGTATCAGACGCTTCAGACCCCAATATTATGGTCCCTCTAAAATCAAGAAGTAAACAGAAAAAATGGTAAAAATATTTTAGATGGTCCATTTTCCCACGGAAAAGTTAAATTTAGACTCAGACCTCAAAACTAGACAGTTGTCTGTATTTTTGAGGTCTGTACTCCTCAGTATCTTTCATTTACATTTAATAATACAACTTCGTTTTGAAAACTAAATAACTCAGTAATTTTGACAAAATTAAATACATAAAATAAATGACAAATTTTGAAAATATAAGTTTACATTTTGACCCATGAAGTTATTTCCAATTTGTGATTTCTAAAGATTGGGCAAAAATAATACTTTAATAATTAATAAAAGTGAACCTAAATTCTATGGGTATCCATAGAATAGAGCTAAGCTAAAACTAAACAAAACTAGGTGCTTATTTTGTTTGATACATAGAATAAATATGAAGTGTTTAATAATATATTATAAATATATAATATTATATGTATTTTTCGTGTATATATTTGTGAAATTTAGTAGAAAATGCTATATTATTGTATCACAAAAATGTACCAACAAATTTGCTAATTTACTAACAACTCGCCTCACCTACGCACGGTACAGAACATGCCACTGGAAGAGGCCAAAAGTTGCAATACTATCATAATTTGAATGAAGAATCATAATGTTTTGGGTTTTGTTCGAATAAAGCAAAGGGAAAGAAAAACCGTATATTCGTTTTGTCAAGTAATTATGACCAGCAGTCTCTACGGGTGCGAATTTTCTTACAAACCACGCAAATAATATGGATATGGTATTTTTTTTTCCATTGTCGTATGTATTGTGTATGTGAGTTTCTTTATTCCACCATAACTTTTAAATACCTGAACAGATTAACACGTAAGGGGGTATGGTTAGAATTCTTACATCCCCCCGTGTAACATATGCTAATTTTTTTTAATACATTCAATATGGCGGCAGTATGCCATCGGTCTGATTTTCAAATTAAAAAAAAAACAAAACTTGGAAATTAACAATATTGGTATCAAATTGAAGGACTTGATAAGCACATTCCAACCGTATATAATTATTTGGCAAATGCTCTTTTTTGGTGGGGCAGGCGTGTTTTTTTGGCTTTTAAGCTAGTTTAGTGTATATGCCATTCCATAGTGGAGAAAATTGTTTCACTTGGCTACCCTCCTTCTACTCACACAAAATTACGTCGCCACCATTACTACACAGTACATATATACTAATACTAGCTGTACCCGCTGCTTCGCACGCATGGTCATTTTTTTAGATTTAAAGTACCATTATGTGCTATTCCAGGACCAATATACCAACATTTGATCAACATTTCTTCGGACGTCAAAAATATTTTTATCAATTGCTCAGCTCTAATCGCCAAATACCAATTACACCAGTTTTTAAGTCAAACCCTCAGTTATCCTACTATGAAAACTGCAGAGCAATCGGTCCTGTAGTTTTTACGTGATGCACAAAAATACAGAGAAACAGACAGAAAGACGCGAATTAAAATAATAAAATTGTTCTGTAGCTTATTTTAGGGTACCCTAGACCATCTTTTTTATTTGACTTCTTTGTACATAATTTTCGTACCTATTGCTTTATTATAAGTATAGATAGATGACTGTGCCAAGTTGCATCAAAATTCTTCCAGTAGTAACAGCCATTCATACATGTTCTTTAAAATAACTTTCAACCCCTATCCTGCGGGACCACTTTAATTTATCGGGATTAAAACTATCTAATGTCCTACCTCATAGTATGAAATCATATCATACCAAGTTTCATTTGTATTCATTCAGTAGCCTCGACGTGATGCTCGGTCAAGATACAGACAGAAAGATAGACAAAAATAAAAAAATAACAGTTGTGGCTTCATTATCGAATATAGAATACCCTCCAAAAATGAATCATTTATTATTTCAAAATTAACATAACTTTAGACCCCTATCCCGCAGGAACCCTTTTTTTTCGGGATGAAATATAATCTAAATTTTAACCCACTATTTATATGTACTATGACTGTGCATCAAAATCCATCCAGTAGTTTCAGCGTGGTACGTGTTCTTTTAAATAATTTTCAACCCTTATCCTGCAAGAACCCGTTACTTTTTCAGGTTGAAAAGGATCCTATGTCCTACCTCGTTGTATCAACTCAAATTATACCAAGATTCATTTAAATTCATTCAGTAGTTCCAACGGCGTGATGCGCGGCCAAGATACAGACAGACAGAAAGACAAATGAAAAAAAAATACAGTTTTGGTTTCAATATAGAATACTGCGAAACATAAAAAAAAACAACAAAATGTCTTCTATGTACAGAATTTGAACCCATATCCTGAAGGCACCCCAATTTTTTTCGGATTAAAATGTTTCCTTAATTTTCACCCATCATATAAACTATGACTGTGCCAAGTTGCATCAAAATCAGTCCAGTAGTTTCAGCGTGATACGTTTTCTTTTAAATTGTTTACAACCCATATCCTGCGAGAACCCTTTAATTTTTCAGGATTAAAAGTATCCAATGTTCTACCCCAAAGTATGAACTCAATTCATACCAAGTTTCATTTGAATTCATTGTGTAGTTGCGGCATGATGCGCTGCCAAGATACAGTCAGCCAGAAGGGCACACATACAGACAGTCAAAAATGAAAAATAAAGCAGTTTTGGCTTCAGTACCGAATATAAAACAGACTCCAAAAAATGAACATACATTCTTCAATGTACAGAGTTTGGACCCCTATCCCGGCAGGAACCCCTCACATTTTCGGGATAAAAAGTATCTTTAATTTTCACCCATCATATAAACTATGACTGTGCCAACTTGCATCAAAAACCATCGATTAGTTTCAGCGTCATACGTGTTCTTTTAAATACTTTTCCACCCCTGTCCTGCGGGAACCCTTAAATTTTTCGGGATGAAAAGTATCCAATTTCCTTTCTACCTCATGTATGTAAGTATGAATTCAAATCATACCAAGTTTCATTTGAATTCATTGAGTAGTTTCGGGTGATGGTATGCCAAGATACAGACAGACGGACAGACAGACCGACAGAAAAAAAAACTGTTTTGGCTTAGGTACCTATTATAAAACAGACTCAAAATTGACAAAAAAAAAACTAAATATCTTTAATTTACAGAATTTGGACCCCTATCCCACAGGAACTCATTATATTTTCGGGATAAAAAGTATTTTTAATTTTCAATGATCATATAAACTATAACTATGCCAAGTTGCATCAAAATCCGTCCAGTAGTTTCAACGTGATACGTGTCTTATAAATATCTTTCAGCCCCTTTCCTGCGAGAACCCTTTAACTTTTGGGGATGAAAAGTATCCTATATCCTACCTCGTAGTATGAACTCAAATTATGCCAAGTTTAATTTGAATTCATTCAATAGTTTCGGCGTGATGCCTAGCCAAGATACAGACAGACAGACAGACAGACAGACAAAAAATACAAAAGTTACAGTTTTTGCTTCAGTATTGAATATAGAACAGCCCCCAAAAAATGTTTACTGCATATCTTCAATGTACAGAATTGGACCTGTTACAGTTTTATTATAAGTATAGATAATAGACATGTACTGTGATAACTATGCTTCATATGTGATTTCGCGTTGCTATCTCCGCCTTTTTTCCCTCCTAGACCATGGATAATATTATTGGAATTTTCTTAAGGATTGCATTTTTTTAAATAACCTACTGGCCATGTTACTCGCTGATAAATTAGATTTATATAAGTGTACGGATCTTTAAAATTTGTTTGTTATTTTTTGAGTCACTAACAAACAAACATACAAAATATATATGTCTATGCATACAAACAATAAAATCAAAAAATAAAAAAAATATTAGTGTAGACACCACTATTTATCCCAGCTGGCCCATTGCGATGAGAACTATCCATATTTCGATGATAACTGTTCATATTGCATTGAGAACTGAACTGGTTTCAATGACATTGCTCAGAGGATGTGGGACGAGTAGATATTGTATCAACAAAAGAAACTTTTATGTGCACATTCATAATAAAGCCGCAACTGAGTAAACTAAACTATAATGTAAAACGTCTGTCGCGAGTTTTACATAATATCACCATATATGGTAATGGTAAACACATGGCATGAGTAATAAAAGCATATTATGTCAAATAAAAGTGTAAGGGCCTCTACACATCGAAGCTGGTGGCGCGGGGCGACGGCATAGACAGGCGAAATAAGCAAGCAGATTCCGCTGAGCCGCTGGCTTCGCTGTGGCAAATACAATCAAATCACACAAATAAAATCAAAATCAAATTTCTTACTTCTGGCCCGGCGGCATCCAGCGGATTATTTCACCAAGCTATGCCATCTTCCCGTACCACCGGATTCGGTGTGTAGAGGCCCTGAAAAAGCCTCTATTAATAGCCAGTAATTTTATTGACAACTGTATTTTTAAACCAGACGGAAAACAGTTTATGTGTCTGTGGGTTTTATACAAGTGCTATTTAATTTGAATTTAATCTTAAAGACATCGCTCATTCGCGATAACGCCGCCTATTATAGGGGTACTTACTTGAATTTTTCGCTTTCCCCGAAGTGACACATACATTAATTTTTATCCTATCGTTTCAATAACTAATTGAATCGTTTATACCTTTCCTCTCACGTATTTTTTTGAATAGTTTGTATTTTTGAAATATATTGTATTTGTATATATTGAATTTTAAAACGATGCCGAATTCGCCGTTTCTGAGGCAGGTAAGAGACACCTGTTAGAGCAAACTTTTATCAATTTCATTAGGTTCGTGATCTTCTACCTTATTTGATGTTCAGAGATGTTGAGGTCGGAAGTAACTTTTTCATGTATATAAATATCATACTTACAAAATGCTTTAGTGTACACCAGTTACCAATATCATTTTCATTTGTGACTTCAAAGGTTTCAAGGGAATGCTTGAAGCTTAAAGTTTTGTTTTGTCCGTCTACAGTTTTGTTTATCGTGAGATCTAAAGAAAAACTGCGTGATAAGTAATGACTCCTAGTCGTATTTATCTTAGGATTATTTTTAATTGCACATCAAAAACTTATCATCCATAAATTCATAATTCATCAATAAAATGACGTTTGCAATAAAAATATGATTATCATCACAACAATACTGATTGGACAACAAAGTAACTTTCGTTTTCATTAATATGTTTTTCACATCAAAAATACTGATCACATTTTCATTGACCCTCTTGCGATGAAAACAATTCATTTGACGCCTCGCTTATCAAAATATGACCAAGTTTTAGTTTGAACGCATAACCCTCCCTTTGCTTTCCCGTAGTCGGAAAAATTTCTATGACACTCTGTACCTGACGACGAATCCATTGACAACTTTTTTGTCAAAATCGGACCAATAGGGGCGACGCTATATTGGAACATCCATATAATCACTTACATACATAGACAGTTATTTAAACTCATTACCCTTCGCTTGCTTTGCCGTTGTCGGGTAAACAGTGCTTTTAGATAAATATCGATGCGTCACGAACTTATATCTTATATGCTTAGATAATAATATAGTAAATAATGAAAGTAATAAAGTAGTAGCAGTAGTAGTAGTAGAAGTATGTAAGTAGTAGTAGTTAATAGTATAGTAATGATATAATAGTATAGAAGTATAGTATAATAATATAATAATCATTATCTTTGATGAGAAATATGAATTTTTATCATATAAAATGTAGTTTTATGTTTTTTTAAAGGCTTTTATTTCACTTCACTTGTATAGATGTATATGTTTATGTATATATGTATCTATGTACTTATCTATATATTTTTTCCTGGAATCTTGCAACTCAAATTTCAAGCACTTCCCGATTAGTTATCCGGCTGACACTTTCACGGTAGCTCACAAACCGACAATTTTTTTGTTTTGGAATAACATGTGAAAATGCCACAAAAATGAAATAAAAGAAATCGAAAAAAGTGATATTCCAACAACAAAAAAGTTATATTTTTATGACTATACTTATTTTGTGTTTACCTTTATCTTATTGTTTTAGTACCACAAATATTCTGTAATATTGTTCTGAATGTGAGAGAGATCAGAAAACACCTAATTCTTCATTCAAATACCAAAACAACACTAAGAGACGATTCTCCTTCAATAAAGCGGCAAAATAAAATCAAGCACCGTGGTGGCCGTCATATTAACAGGACCACCCTTGCTCTCCCGCGGGTGCTGCGTGGTGCCGTCACACTAACAGGAGCACCCTTGCTCCCCCGCGGGTGCTGCGTGGTGCCCGTCACACTAACAGGAGCATCCTTGCTCCCCCACGGGTGATGCTTGGTGCCCGTCATACTAACAGGACCAGGCTTGCTCTCCCGCGGGTGCTGCGTGTTGCCGTCATACTAACAGGACCAGCACCCTTGCTCCCCCGCGGGTGATGCGTGGTGCTGTTACACAAACAGGAGCACCTTTGTTCCCCCGCGAGTGCTGCGTGATGCCCGTCATACTAACAGGAGCATCCTTGCTCCCCCGTCGGTGCTGCGTGGTGCTCGTCACACTAACAGGAGCATCCTTGCTCCCCCGTGGGTGCTGCAGGACCAGTTCAGGGAGTTCAGGGAATAAGAAGACGCATTGTAGTATGTATTATAACCAACTACTGCGATTAGCACTGCCTGCCAAACGTGGGGATTATGAAAAACCCCTCGTTATGATAGCCAACAGCTCACAACTACTCGATGTGACGTTCTGTGGGGGAGGCCAGTGTTCAGCTTTGAACCTTTACCGGCTGATAATGTGACGCGAGGAAGAATCGTCTCACTTTGTGAGCTGTTATTGAAACATAACTTATTTTCTATTATTCACTTAATTCCAGATGTTCGTAGCAGCATCCCCGCTGCTAGCAGCGTTGTCAGTGGGTGGAGCAGCCTCCTTCCCAACCGTACTGCTTCACCAGCTGAAGGGTAATAGAAGCTCCATACGTTTGGATTTGGATACTGCGTCATGGATAGGTACTGTATTGCTACAACACTTCTATATTCTTGTCATGTCGCACGCCTTGTTTACACCGATCGATCAATTATTGTTTCGTTAAGTTAATAACCATTGCGATACATATATAGGGTCGTCAACTAATTCTGCACAATACTTCACGGGGCTGTTCAGAATTGATAACTGCACTCATTTTATAGTACGAAATTTGAAAAATATACCTTACATTTAAAACAGGACAATCAGTTGATGGACAAGACATCGACCGCGAGGCAGGCAGTAGTCACAGGACATTGTTTTACTGAAGCGTTTTCACCTTTTGTGTGTTGAATTTTAACAGTAATTTACAATTTCCTAAATAGCCCAGCATTTAATTCCGAACTGTGTTGTATTGAGCACTTTTCAAGGATGTATTGTGATAGAAAAAGTTGATTTAAGACTTGCACTCTCTTTGGCTTTGTATTTTTGGACTCATTGGTATCCCAAATAATATATCACCTAATCTGTCTATTTACAACAGCTGATTTCTATTGATTTCAGGATCTATACATGGACTAGCCGGCATACCCAGTGTATTTCTACCGACAATAATGCAATGGCGAGGCAGAAAGTTCGCTTTCATCGCTGCCTGTCTCGTCACCATAATGGGATGGATAGTCGCATACTCCGCTTCAAGCGTTGCAGCGATCCTCATATGTGAATCTCTTCATGGCCTTGGAACCAATAGTGTACTAGCTGTAAGCTGCTTGTGTATAAGCGAAATGATCTCTCCAAACAACAGGCAATCGTACATGCAGCTGTATGGACTGCTGCAGACTTTTACGATGGCTTTGAACGGGTTGTTGACGCAGTATCTCCATTGGAAGACAATAAGCGTCATCATGTGTATACCGATGCTGATAGCAGTACCTCTAGCTTGCTTATGGCCAGAATCACCCCACTGGTTAGCTTTAAGAGGGGAATACAGCGAGTGTGAGAAGGCTTTTACTTGGCTGAGAGGGACTGACATACTTTCCAAGAAAGAGCTAACTCAGCTGATTCAAACTCAGAAGGAAAATTTAATCACTGATAAGAAACAGCCCAAGATTTCCTTTAAATACTTTTGGAATAAGATAACGAGAAGAGATTTCTATCTGCCCTCGTTTCACATGTTTGTTTTACAGTATCTGTTTTACTGGAGTGGAAATTTCGTTATTTTGATTTACTCAATTGAATTGATCCAGAAGACGACTCAGAATGATAACGCATCTTTTTTCGGTGGTTTGATAATGAACGGAATCGTTTGTCTTGGAATTGCTACCAGTATTGTTGTAAACAGATATTTTGGAAAGAAAACAATATTGTTATGGTGCACGATGGTCATAGTGATAACAATGTTCAGTGCTTCGGTAGTCACCTATTTGCAATCAATAGACTCTTTACCCAAAGACTCTACTCTATGTTTCTATTGTCTGACCGCCTATATGATCGCGAATGGCATTGGTGTAGTTCCTATGGCTTACAGTATTGCTATAGAGATAATGCCAGTAAGACATAGAGGTACAGGAGGTGCCCTAATAGTTATATGTTCTTGTATATTTCATTCAACGTCTTTAAAGATATCTCCATATTTATTCATTCATATAAACTTGTGGGGAACCTTTTTGTTTTATACGTTAAACTCTGTTTTTTGCGGGTTGTTCATATGGAAATATGTGCCTGAAACGAAGGATAAGACGTTGCAAGAAATAGAGCAATATTATAAATGTGGAAATTTTTATGATAACGATTATTTTGAGGCGACTAAACCAATGACAAGAGAAATGTTGACTATGAATCTACACTAATATTATAACGAGGAAAGACTTGATTGTTTGTATGCTTGTTTGTTTATAATGTATTAACTCAAAAATGCTGAACTGATTTTAAAAATTATTTCAACCATAGATAATAACATTATCAACGAGTAACATGGGCAGTATCCAATTTTTAAAAAAGCTAGAGCTCCATGCGAAAATTGCAATAATGTAACCCAAGGTATCAAAAATACAGAACGGAATGACATGTTGCTACGGAAACGAAATAATAATGAAACGTTTCCATGGAAATGAATTTAAAAAAAGTCTGTCAAGTACGTGAGTAATAATGCAGTTGTCTATGGTCAAAAAACATCACGATCGTTGCTATCAAAGATTGTGAATTAGTGTATGTTTTTATAATGTTACGACGGGTATAAAAATATAAAAAAAATTGCCGTAGTGAGAGCGCTACCCGTGCAAATCCGGGGCACGTCACTAGTTCCTAATAATTTGATAAAAAACTATGTAGTTTTATTTCATACTAGCTGCGTCCTGCTGCCATTTGCACGCATACAAATTTTGCTTCCTCCTCCACCCTCCCTCTCCCTTTCATTTTAATGTATTATTTTTGTAATGTTCTTACTTCTCCAATGCCCGAGGAAATTTCTTGAGAAAGAGACGAACAAAAAAAAGTTTATCGAAATCAGTAAATCTGTTCTCGAGATATCATCAAAAATCCTATTCCATACAAAATGTATGAGAATATGAATTTTCTTCGTGTTTTTTTTTCGTTAATATTTTCGACGTTTTATAGTTATTCTGCTATTCAGGACGGAGACAAAACAAACATCATAAAAATCTGTCCAGCCGATCTTGAGTTATAAATTTTAATGTTGTTACTTACCCGGCTTTTGTTTAATATATTTAGAAGATAACACTGTTTTTTTAAATAGGTAAGTACAGTGTAGCTGTATTAAAATTTGCTTTTTATAATTGGGATTTATAACTTGCCAATTGTATTCATCGTGACTAAAGTTCGTGGCAATAAAGATAAATTCCGCGAATAACTTTATTGATTTTCAAAGATGGTATAATTCCTATCCTATTATTAGGCCCTTAAACTTTACACAGCCAATAAAAAAAATACAAGACAACACAATCAATATTTTATTTAATAATTAAGATTATATTAACTTTTTATTATTTAATCTAACATAGCATAGTAGCTATGTATAAATATAACATAGTTACAGGACCATTACACGAAAAACGCTTTTCAAATTTTAAGGCGATATAGTAATCTTCGATTTCCTGTAAGGTTTTCCCTTTGGTTTCCAGTACATAATTCCAAATGAGAGAACCACATACGATTATGTTACAGGTGTATATGAAATAGTTCCCGTGGGTCCCAAGTGAAGGAACATATATAGAGCTAATTTTAAAGACGATGCATGCAATAAACATGTATGTATTACAAATAGTCCTCCTCCAATACATCTATGCTTCACAGGCATCAATTCTGCTGATATAGTAAAAACTATAGTATTAACACCCAAACTGTTACCCAACATATACCAAAAAGTATACAAACAAGGAAGAATCTTTTGTCTAAGTCCCTGCGCCTTGTTAATGTTAACAACACAAATACATAACAAAAAAGTTATTGAACAAAATTACTTAACAGAAGAACTGTTTTGTTATTAACATATCTGATTAGAATATTAGCTGTCGTGATACCTGAAAATAAAGTTATGTTAACCATAATATAACCGTACGAGGCCAAACTTTCGCTATATCGTAATGACTACAGTACCACTCCAGTACATTAAATTTAGTAAAATGAACATGTAAGCACTTGGCACATATTTTTTTTTAAATAAACTCTTTGCGTTACTGATTTCAGAGAGATGCGACCACTTCTAAGGATAGATCGATTTTCTAGTTGTGCCGTAATAAGTTCTTCCAATTCATTCTTAGAATTATTGTCTGTTCCTCGTAACCAAACAGACGCCTCTTCACATTTGCTAAATTCTCCTTTATAAGCCAACCAAGAGGGCGATTGGGGCCACAGTAACGCACTTAAAAACCCAACTTACATAGATGTTCCCATGATAGCGCTTATAGTTTTCCAATGAATACATCGCGTGGTTATTCCCGTAGAAGATATTCCTTAATATTGAATTAGTAAAAGCGCTAATTGAAAGGTTTCTGAATTTGGGTGAGACCAATTTGTTTAGATTCAGCAAGCCTACGGCCATGAGACTATTGGTGCCCAAGCCGTGGAGAGATTCAATGATGAGTTTGCTCGTAATTCCAGTGGCAACGTAAGATATAACCCATCCGATTAGGTTGACAAGGCAGGCAGAGAGGAAGGCAAACCTTCTTACTTTCCGTTGCATTTAAATTGGCATTAATATTGCTAGTAAACCAGTGATCTCCTGTATGAATCCTAAAAATAAAACATATTTTAACAAGACTCTCGACACACGTAATGTATCTGAATTAAAAAATTACGAGATATTTTGTGATGATAATAATATTATATTAAGCCCATATAGACCTAGTTGAAGGAAAGATACGGCACGCTTTATCACGTAAACAAAAACTCAACTAAATACAACTACAGGCAAACACAACCTCAATGCTACATTTCCGCTGTCGTGCTTCATGTGCACCAACAACAAAGATAGAGACATACGCAGATTTAGCGCGAATGAGAGTCACTGCTAACACGTGCTACACAAACTCTTATCTGATTGTAAGGCCAATAAAATAGGTACAACGCCAATTATGTGCGTTGTAACTATTTACGTGGCCTGTGTCTGAGGATCTCGTACCTTATCATCCCACTTTAAATTAGATGTAGGATTTAACCCTACCAACCCAAGAGGCTGTGTCTATATTGAGCTGTATGTAGCTAATAGTCCCATTGAGTTGATGCAATAGAACACCAGGGTAAGTGATCGCTCCACCGACGGCGAAGACTGCGAATTGTGGAGTTACAACTTAAAATTACAACAACTAAAACAACTAAAAATTACAACCTTTTAGACCAACAGTACGAACACGGACACATGTTGGTGTGAGGAAGCTTGACGATCATAATCCATATGCTTGGACAAGTTCTAAATAAGCACCTCGACTTAACCACATCAAAAAATTAATATAAAATCATATAATAATCTGCTTGATTATTTGTTATTACGATATAACACCATTTAAATTTTAAACCAGAAAACAATACTTAGTTTGATTACCTTGCTTTAAAAGTAGCGGAGGAGACATCTTATACAATCAAATGTAAAAGAACAACACTTACAATACTTTATTTCAATTTGTGTAAATATTTGCTACTGCGTCATATTCAAAGTAATTTTGAACAGTGTGTGTGAAAAATAACTGTTTTTAGGATTCCGTGCCGCAAAAGGAAAAAAGGTACAGGTACAGGTATAGGATCGCTTCGTTGTCCGTCATTTTGTTTGTCTGTTAACACCCTTTTTCTCAGGTGTGCGTGGAGGCATCAAGACGAAATTAATATCAAATACTCAGGGCCATGTTTCATAAAACTTACAATTTAGTGTACATTGATGCATATGTTAGAGTGTTACGTGTAATTTTGCTAGAAGATAAACTTCAGTGCACACTAAATTGTAATAGTAAACTACAATTGTAAGTTTTATGAAACAGGGCCCAGGTCCCAGGTGCTATCCCTTGGAGCTGTGAAAAAAAAAACAAAATTCTTATACATAAGACAGCCGTTTGAACCGCATATATTTACAATAGCAAGGGAATCAAACCTACAAGCTACTTCCCGTTGACCTAGAATCATGAATTTTGGCAAGAAACAATGTCACATAAGTATATGGGAAATTCTTAAACCATAACTTTGTAAATATACCACATTTGTTTTTGTATGTACTAGCTATTTACATACCTACAAGTTTGTACGGTTTGACTCGTTCTAAGCCGTATTTTTTTTAAAAATAATTTCGTCTTTCTTTAAATCTGCAGCTGCGGTCAATGTAACTGGTACGAGTATTTGTTCTTACATACAGGGTAATGTCATTGATTCATTCTCATTGTCTCAATTATCTATACTTATAATAAAACTGTAACGGGTCCAATTCTGTACATTCAAGATACATTGTAATTTTTTTTTGGAGGTTACTCTTTGTTCGATATTGAAGCCAAAACAGTATTTTTTTAAATTTTTGTGTGTCTTTCTGTCTGTATCTTGGCTAGGAATCACGTTGAAACTACTAAATGAATTTTAATGAAACTTGGTATGATTTGAGTTTATACTACGAGGTAGGACATAGGATACTATTAATCCAAAAAAAGGGTTCCCGCAAGACCTATCTTAGCACAGTCATAGTTTGTATGATGGTTTAAAATTGAGGATACTTTTTATACCGCAAAAATAAAAGGTTCCTGCGGGATACGGGTCCAAATTTATGAAAAGCATGAAGTGATAAAAAAACGGAGGGTAATCTATATTCGATTCTGAAGCCAAAACTTATTTTTTAAATTTTTGTCTTTGTATGTCTGATCTTGACCGCGCATCACGCCAAAACTACTGAATGAATTCAAATTAAACTTGGTTTCATTTGAGTTCGTATTACGAGGTATGACATTGAATACTTTTCATCACGACATTTAGCATGGTTCCCTTAGGAGAGGGAATGAAAGTCAACATGTGTTCTAAGTTGTAATTCATGAACGCGTAGTCCGATTTCATTAATTATTTTTTTGTTAGAAAGGAGGTACCTACTCTAAATATTGTCATGTAAATATTTCAAGGTTATTGGGTTTGAACTTCAGAAATAAAAGAAAGCGCAACCCTCAGTATTATGTCCAAATAACTTGAAAACCGAAATGTACAGGAACGTTTGAACGTACGGCTCATCTTAAGCTGGCAATTTGCACTTTATCATAAAGGATTAACGGTCACTGTAGACACAAACACAACGTAGTGTGGGACGCCCGCCGGCCTAGTGGAAAGACAGCGAAAGACAGCTCGCAGCGACTAGATGAAAAGAGCCGAAGATCGGGCTCAGTGGCGTTCATTGGGAGAGGCCTACGTCCAACTGTGGACTGGTGTAGGCTGATGATGATGATGATGACGATTATGTAGACACAGAACTTGCGTTAGGCTTATTCTGTTGTTAGGTAGCAAAAATCTCTACCTTCCTTTTTTTTGAGACTTTGTAAGGATAGATAACCGTAGTGTAAAACTAAATTTTCAGCTTCGAAAGACTTGAGCTAACTTCGTGGTGCTCGAAAAACATCGTCATTTACGTACTTTTTTCAGATTTTGGCTTATAACTTCTAAAACGATGGCCATATCAGAGGCCCTCGGTTGGCCTGACCAACTCTGATACTAGAGACCAGGACTACCTCATACGAAAAACAAACAAACTTCTAAAAGGTGCTGCTGACGGAAAAGTGAGCTAATACATTTATGAAGAAGACAAAATTTGCTATAATTTGAGCTCAACCGCAGATATGTTGTTTTTTGAAAAATATACTCATTCTATGAGGAAAGTTATGGTTAAAAAATGGTAGAACAGTTATATAACTTTATTATAAGCATAATAACGGAACTTTGTAGGACCAAAAGTTCTCCTGTACCTAAATCTGGACAAAATTTAATAAAATCAGATTTTTCAAAATATTTAAATCGTTATTAATATTGCACATTTATTTATAGTATGTTATTAAAATGACATCATAGTTATAAATTTGATTTATTTACAGTGAGTGTATCACACCTATGTTATGCGGTAGTGTGCACTGTTGGAAAGTTTAGGGATTGACTTAAAAACTGGTGTACTTGATATCTTAATCCGATGATTTGATGCCGAGCACTCGATATAAATCAACTTGAAGCATGAACAAATTTTGAAGAAATGTAGTATATATTTTACCTTATAGGAACTTTTGGACCTGGAATAACACGTACGGGCTACATTTAATACAAATGACCACGCGGGCAAAGCCGCGGGCACAGCTATTACTTAAAAATAAAGCAATAAGTACGAAAAAGTCTGTACAAAAGAGATAATAATAAAAAAGGCTAAGGTACTTAAAATCGTGTCTTCTGTCTGTATTTGTGTTTGTTCGCGCATCACTTAAAAAATACTGAACCGATTGCCATGGGGATTTCACTGTTGGATAGATTAAGAGTTTGACTTAAAAATTGGTGTACTCGGTATCTCAATCCGATGAGTAGAACCCGAGCTATCGATAAAAACTTTTTACGGCTGAAGGAATTTTGATCAAATGTTGGTATATGGGTATTTTTGGCCTTGGAACTACTTTTAACCTATTTTATAGAGTACTTTTAACCTAGAGAAATGACCACGCGTGCAAAGCCGTACAGCTAGTTCATAAAATAAAATGGTCATCTTTCTTGTGTGCAACAATTATTCCAAACGAAACAAATCAACCACTAAAAAATAACATTTTATTCTGTTGTGCATACATACACAATGATTGTACGGAACTGTTGTAGATCCTCTGCTATTGCGCGTACAAAACTATTAAAACACAATATATATTTCTGTTATCAGCACGTTCGAAGGGTAGGAAGAAAATACAAATATACGGTTATTATAAAAACCCCCCTTTATAGTTGAAAACATGTACATATTTCAGCTTTTCAACAGAAAAAAAAACCCATCTTAATCAGTCCAATCGTTTGGTATCTACGATTCCGACCAATAATATACTATCCGGTTGCTTTCTCCGCGTAAAAACACGCAATTAGGTCTCAGGAAACCCGACCACGATGAGGCAAAATGGCACGAAAAAATAGTTGTCCCGTCGTACTCTGATTCCATTTAGCCCTCAGTGGCTTGGCGCAATATCACAGAATACCTAATAATACTACGTATAGAACGTAAACTGTGTCCGAAAACCAAACGGGGCTTCTTTACCCCGCCACAGATTTTGAGCTGTCGAGGAGCTGACTTGAGACGGGGCGCGTGCGCTACACGCGCACTTCATGACGATGCTGCAAGATGTCTGGACGAAACCAACTCGGAGGGGCAGCGTTCGGGAAACTACGCCATATCTTCTTGTCGCAAGACCTTTTATTTGATACCCATATTCTAAACTTCGAAGTTTTTTTTTTCGCTGTTGAGGAAGGTGCCATACTGCCGAAACATTTCTTTTTTCAAAATGGCCTGTTTCTCGACGGGATGTAAGAATTCTAACGATACGTCTAAATCTGTTTAGGCATTTAAAAGTTATGGTGGAATAAAGAAACTCACATACATATATACGAGTACATACATGAATCTTAAAAACGTTACAATTCTTTTTTTGGGCAGTCGTGTAAAAATATAACGACAATACTAGCATTTCATTTCATTATTGTAATCACAACAGGTGCCAAAAAATATTGCTAAATTGTCAGTAAACGCTTGACAATAGAGTCATTGTTTCACCAACACCGTCTTTCGTAGGTTTACACCCAACATCATTTTTTTCTCAGTGTTCACACGGTGTGGCGGGCGATAGAGTGGTTCGAATGTCGTGACCACGAATTTTTCGTTCTCGTTCAGTGGTAGACCAGAGCCAATATGAGTTTCTCGCCTTTTGTTAAACAGGTGAAATATAATTTATTTTTTAGATTATATTATATTAGTTAAATTAATAACATAAAAAAAAGGTTCTATGCATAAGTTATGTCATGGTGAAACTTAGAACGGGCTATCAAAATTAAATGCGCATACAAATTTCGTGTCTGTGCTGTTGACCGTTGAAGTATTCCTTTATCTGGAGCTAACCTTGATGTCGATTCAGCAGGTCACTTACCATAAAAAAACATTTTCATTGGAACTGAACTATCATGTAAAAATTTAACTCCGTAGGATAAGAGGAAGTGGTATAGTGGTACTTACTTGAATTTTTCGCTTTCCCCGAAGTGACTATCGGCACATAAATTAATTTTTATCCTATCGTTTCAATAACTAATTGAATCGTTTGTACCTTTCCTCTCACGTATTTTTTTGAATAGTTTGCATTTTTGAAATACATTGTATTTGTATATATTGAATTTTAAAACGATGCCGAATTCGCCGTTTCTGAGGCAGGTAACAGACACCTGTTAGAGCAAATGAATCAATGTTCAGAGATGTTGAGGTCGGAACTAACTTTTTCATGTATATAAATATCATACTTACAAAATGCTTTAGTGTACACCAGTTACCAATATCATTTTCATTTGTGACTTCAAAGGTCCCTTGAAATGCTTGAAGCTTAAAGTTTTGTTTTGTCCGTCTACAGTTTTGTTTATCGTGAGATCTAAAGAAAAACTGCGTGATAAGTAATGACTCCTAGTCGTATTTATCTTAGGATTATTTTTAATTGCACATCAAAAACTTATCATCCATAAATTCATAATTCATCAAAAAATGACGTTTGCAATAAAAATATGATTATCATCACAACAATACTGATTGGACAACAAAGTAACTTTCGTTTTCATTAATATGTTTTTCACATCAAAAATACTGATCACATTTTCATTTATTATGTTTGATTAGCGCCATAAAAACGCATTGCGCCTAAAAAGCTAGGTAGGTTAGTTAGGTTGAACTTGATGATTTTAGGTTAAATAAACTGATTGATATGCTTTCAGAAACAAGACAACGTTCAAAGACTAAAACTCGACTATATTCGGGTACAAAATAACTTATGACCCTCTTGCGATGAAAACAATTCATTTGACGCCTCGCTTATCAAAATATGACCAAGTTTTAGTTTGAACGCATAACCCTCCCTTTGCTTTCCCGTAGTCGGAAAAAATTCTATGACACTCTGTACCTGACGACGAATCCATTGACAACTTTTTTGTCAAAATCGGACCAATAGGGGCGACGCTATATTGGAACATCCACATAATCACTTACATACATAGACAGTTATTTAAACTCATTACCCTTCGCTTGCTTTGCCGTTGTCGGGTAAACAGTGCTTTTAGATAAATATCGATGCGTCACGAACTTATATCTTATATGCTTAGATAATAATATAGTAAATAATGAAAGTAATAAAGTAGTAGTAGTAGTAGTAGTAGTAGTATGTAAGTAGTAGTAGTTAATAGTATAGTAATAATATAATAGTATAGAAGTATAGTATAATAATATAATAATCAGTATATTTGATGAGAAATATGAATGTTTATCATATAAAATGTTTTGTTTTTATGTTTTTTAAAGGCTTTTATTTCACTTCACTTGTATAGATGTATATGTTTATGTATCTATGTACTTCTCTATATATTTTTTCCTGGAATCTTGCAACTCAAATTTCAAGCACTTCCCGATTAGTTATCCGGCTGAAACTTTCACGGTAGCTCACAAACCGACAATTTTTTTGTTTTGGAATAACATTTGAAAATGCCACAAAAATGAAATAAAAGAAATCGAAAAAAAGTGATATTCCAACAACAAAAAAAGTTATATTTTTATGACTATACTTATTTTGTGTTTACCTTTATCTTATTGTTTTAGTACCACAAATATTCTGTAATATTGTTCTGAATCTGAGAGAGATCAGAAAACACCTAATTCTTCATTCAAATACCAAAACAACACTAAGAGACGATTCTCCTTCAATGAAGCGGCAAAAAAAAATCAAGCACCGTGGTGGCCGTCATATTAACAGGACCACCCTTGCTCTCCCGCGGGTGCTGCGTGGTGCCGTCACACTAACAGGAGCACCCTTGCTCCCCCGCGGGTGCTGCGTGGTGCCCGTCACACTAACAGGAGCACCCTTGCTCCCCCGCGGGTGCTGCGTGGTGCCCGTCACACTAACAGGAGCACCCTTGCTCCCCCTCGGGTGATGCTTGGTGCCCGTCATACTAACAGGACCACGCTTGCTCTCCCGCGGGTGCTGCGTGTTGCCGTCATACTAACAGGACCAGCACCCTTGCTCCCCCGCGGGTGATGCGTGTCACACAAACAGGAGCACCTTTGTTCCCCCGCGAGTGCTGCGTGATGCCCGTCATACTAACAGGAGCATCCTTGCTCCCCCGTCGGTGCTACGTGGTGCTCGTCACACTAACAGGAGCACCCTTGCTCCCCCGTGGGTGCTGCAGGACCAGTTCAGGGAGTTCAGGGAATAAGAAGACGCATTGTAGTATGTATTATAACCAACTACTGCGATTAGCACTGCCTGCCAAACGTGGGGATTATGAAAAACCCCTCGTTATGATAGCCAACAGCTCACAACCACTCGATGTGACGTTCTGTGGGGGAGGCCAGTATTCAGCTTTGGACCTTTACCGGCTGATAATGTGACGTGAGGAAGAATCGTCTCACTTTGTGAGCTGTTATTGAAACATAACTTATTTCCTATTATTCACTTAATTCCAGATGTTCGTAGCAGCATCCCCGCTGCTAGCAGCGTTGTCAGTGGGTGGAGCAGCCTCCTTCCCAACCGTACTGCTTCACCAGCTGAAGGGTAATGGAAGCTCCATACGTTTGGATTTGGATACTGCGTCATGGATAGGTACTGTATTGCTACAACACTTCTATAGTCTTGTCATGTCGCACGCCTTGTTTACACCGATCGATCAATTATTGTTTCGTTAAGTTAATAACCATTGCGATACATATATAGGGTCGTCAACTAATTCTGCACAATACTTCACGGGGCTGTTCAGAATTGATAACTGCACTCATTTTATAGTACGAAATTTGAAAAATATACCTTACATTTAAAACAGGACAATCAGTTGATGGACAAGACATCGACCGCGAGGCAGGCAGTAGTCACAGGACATTGTTTTACTGAAGCGTTTTCACCTTTTGTGTGTTTAATTTTAACAGTAATTTACAATTTCCTAAATAGCCCAGCAATTAATTCCGAACTGTGCTGTATTGAGCACTATTCAAGGATGTAATGTGATAGAAAAAGTTGATTTAAGACTTGCACTCTCTGTGGCTTTGTATTTTTGGACTCATTGGTATCCCAAATAATATATCACCTAATCTGTCTATTTACAACAGCTGATTTCTATTGATTTCAGGATCTATACATGGACTAGCCGGCATACCCAGTGTATTTCTACCGACAATAATGCAATGGCGAGGCAGAAAGTTCGCTTTCATCGCTGCCTGTCTCGTCACCATAATGGGATGGATAGTCGCATACTCCGCTTCAAGCGTTGCAGCGATCCTCATATGTGAATCTCTTCATGGCCTTGGAACCAATAGTGTACTAGCTGTAAGCTGCTTGTGTATAAGCGAAATGATCTCTCCAAACAACAGGCAATCGTACATGCAGCTGTATGGACTGCTGCAGACTTTTACGATGGCTTTGAACGGGTTGTTGACGCAGTATCTCCATTGGAAGACAATAAGCGTAATCATGTGTATACCGATGCTGATAGCAGTACCTCTAGCTTGCTTATGGCCAGAATCACCCCACTGGCTAGCTTTAAGAGGGGAATACAGCGAGTGTGAGAAGGTTTTTACTTGGCTGAGAGGGACTGACATACTTTCCAAGAAAGAGCTAACTCAGCTGATTCAAACTCAGAAGGAAAATTTAATCACTGAGAAGAAACAGCCCAAGATTTCTTTTAAATACTTTTGGAATAAGATAACGAGAAGAGATTTCTATCTGCCCTCGTTTCACATGTTTGTTTTACAGTATCTGTTTTACTGGAGTGGAAACTTCGTTATTTTGATTTACTCAATTGAATTGATCCAGAAGACGACTCAGAATGATAACGCATCTTTTTTCGGTGGTTTGATAATGAACGGAATCGTTTGTCTTGGAATTGCCACCAGTATTGTTGTAAACAGATATTTTGGAAAGAAACCAATATTGTTATGGTGCACGATGGTCATAGTGATAACAATGTTCAGTGCTTCGGTAGTCACCTATTTGCAATCAATAGACTCTTTACCCAAAGACTCTACTCTATGTTTCTATTGTCTGACCGCCTATATGATCGCGAATGGCATTGGTGTAGTTCCTATGGCTTACAGTATTGCTATAGAGATAATGCCAGTAAGACATAGAGGTACAGGAGGTGCCCTAATAGTTATATGTTCTTGTATATTTCATTCAACGTCTTTAAAGATATCTCCATATTTATTCATTCATATAAACTTGTGGGGAACCTTTTTGTTTTATACGTTAAACTCTGTTTTTTGCGGGTTGTTCATATGGAAATATGTGCCCGAAACGAAGGATAAGACGTTGCAAGAAATAGAGGAATATTATAAATGTGGAAATTTTTATGATAACGATTATTTTGAGGCGACTAAACCAATGACAAGAGAAATGTTGACTATGAATCTACACTAATATTATAACGAAGAAAGACTTGATTGTTTGTATGCTTGTTTGTTTATAATGTATTAACTCAAAAATGCTGAACTGATTTTAAAAATTCTTTCAACCATAGAAAATAACATTATCAACGAGTAACATGGGCAGTATCCAATTTTAAAAAAAGCTAGAGCTCCATGCGAAAATTGCAATAATGTAACCCAAGGTATCAATAATACAGAACGGAATGACATGTGGATACGGAAACGAAATAATAATGAAACGTTTCCATGGAAATGAATTAAAAAAAAGTCTGTCGTGAGTAATAATGCAGTTGTCTATGGTCAAAAAACACCACGATCGTTGCTATCAAAGATTGTGAATTAGTGTATGTTTTTATAATGTTACGACGGGTATAAAAATATAAAAAAATGCCTTAGTGAGAGCGCTACCCGTGCAAAGCCGGGCACGTCACTAGTACCTAATAATTTGATAAATGACTATGTAGTTTTATTTCATACTAGCTGCGCCCTGCTGCCATTTGCACGTATACAAATTTTGCTTCCTCCTCCACCCTCCCTCTCCCTTTCATTTTAATGTATTATTTTTGTAATGTTCTTACTTCTCCAATGCTCGAGGAAATTTCTTGAGAAAGAGACGAACAAAAAAAAATTTTACGAAATCAGTAAATCTGTTCTCGAGATATCATCAAAAATCCTATTCCATACAAAATGTATGAGAATATGAATTTTCTTCGTGTTTTTTTTTCGTTAATATTTTCGACGTTTTATAGTTATTCTGCTATTCAGGACGGAGACAAAACAAACATCATAAAAATCTGTCCAGCCGATCTTGAGTTATAAATTTTAATGTTGTTACTTACTTTGTTTAATATATTTAGAAGATAACACTGTTTATTTTAAATAGGTAGGTACAGTGTAGCTGTATTAAAATTTGCTTTTTATAATTGGGATTTATAACTTGCCAATTGTATTCATCGTGACTAAAGTTCATGGCAATAAAGATAAATTCCGCGAATAACTTTATTGATTTTCAAAGATGGTATAATTCCTATCCTATTATTAGGCCCTTAAACTTTTCACAGCCAATAAAAAAAATACAAGACAACACAATCAATATTTTATTTAATAATTAAGGTTATATTACCTTTTTATTATTTAATCTAACATAGCATAGTAGCTATGTATAAATATAACATAGTTACAGGATTATTACACGAAAAACGCTTTTCAAATTTTAAGGCGATATAGTAATCTTCGATTTCCTGTAAGGTTTTCCCTTTGGTTTCCAGTACATAATTCCAAAAGAGAGAACCACATACGATTATGTTACAGGTGTATATGAAATAGTTCCCGTGGGTCCCAAGTGAAGGAACATATATAGAGCTAATTTTAAAGACGATGCATGCAATAAACATGTATGTATTACAAATAGTCCTCCTCCAATACATCTATGCTTCACAGGCATCAATTCTGCTGATATAGTAAAAACTATAGTATTAACACCCAAACTGTTACCCAACATATACCAAAAAGTATACAAACAAGGAAGAATCTTTTGTCTAAGTCCCTGCGCCTTGTTAATGTTAACAACACAAATACATAACAAAAAAGTTATTGACCAAAATTACTTAACAGAAGAACTGTTTTGTTATTAACATATCTGATTAGAATATTAGCTGTCGTGATACCTGAAAATAAAGTTATGTTAACCATAATATAACCGTACGAGGCCAAACTTTCGCTATATCGTAATGACTACAGTACCACTCCAGTACATTAAATTTAGTAAAATGAACATGTAAGCACTTGGCACATTTTTTTTTTAAATAAACTCTTTGCGTTACTGATTTCAGAGAGATGCGACCACTTCTAAGGATAGCTCGATTTTCTAGTTGTGCCGTAATAAGTTCTTCGAATTCATTCTTAGAATTATTGTCTGTTCCTCGTAACCAAACAGACGCCTCTTCACATTTACTAAATTCTCCTTTATAAGCCAACCAAGAGGGCGATTGGGGCCACAGTAACGCACTTAAAAACCCAACTTACATAGATGTTCCCATGATAGCGCTTATAGTTTTCCAATGAATACATCGCGTGGTTATTCCCGTAGAAGATATTCCTTAATATTGAATTAGTAAAAGCGCTAATTGAAAGGTTTCTGAATTTGGGTGAGACCAATTTGTTTAGATTCAGCAAGCCTACGGCCATGAGACTATTGGTGCCCAAGCCGTGGAGAGATTCAATGATGAGTTTGCTCGTAATTCCAGTGGCAACGTAAGATATAACCCATCCGATTAGGTTGACAAGGCAGGCAGAGAGGAAGGCAAACCTTCTTACTTTCCGTTGCATTTAAATTGGCATTAATATTGCTAGTAAACCAGTGATCTCCTGTATGAATCCTAAAAATAAAACATATTTTAACAAGACTCTCGACACACGTAATGTATCTGAATTAAAAAATTACGAGATATTTTGTGATGATAATAATATTATATTAAGCCCATATAGACCTAGTTGAAGGAAAGATACGGCACGCTTTATCACGTAAACAAAAACTCAACTAAATACAACTACAGGCAAACACAACCTCAATGCTACATTTCCGCTGTCGTGCTTCATGTGCACCAACAACAAAGATAGAGACATACGCAGATTTAGCGCGAATGAGAGTCACTGCTAACACGTGCTACACAAACTCTTATCTGATTGTAAGGCCAATAAAATAGGTACAACGCCAATTATGTGCGTTGTAACTATTTACGTGGCCTGTGTCTGAGGATCTCGTACCTTATCATCCCACTTTAAATTAGATGTAGGATTTAACCCTACCAACCCAAGAGGCTGTGTCTATATTGAGCTGTATGTAGCTAATAGTCCCATTGAGTTGATGCAATAGAACACCAGGGTAAGTGATCGCTCCACCGACGGCGAAGACTGCGAATTGTGGAGTTACAACTTAAAATTACAACAACTAAAACAACTAAAAATTACAACCTTTTAGACCAACAGTACGAACACGGACACATGTTGGTGTGAGGAAGCTTGACGATCATAATCCATATGCTTGGACAAGTTCTAAATAAGCACCTCGACTTAACCACATCAAAAAATTAATATAAAATCATATAATAATCTGCTTGATTATTTGTTATTACGATATAACACCATTTAAATTTTAAACCAGAAAACAATACTTAGTTTGATTACCTTGCTTTAAAAGTAGCGGAGGAGACATCTTATACAATCAAATGTAAAAGAACAACACTTACAATACTTTATTTCAATTTGTGTAAATATTTGCTACTGCGTCATATTCAAAGTAATTTTGAACAGTGTGTGTGAAAAATAACTGTTTTTAGGATTCCGTGCCGCAAAAGGAAAAAAGGTACAGGTACAGGTATAGGATCGCTTCGTTGTCCGTCATTTTGTTTGTCTGTTAACACCCTTTTTCTCAGGTGTGCGTGGAGGCATCAAGACGAAATTAATATCAAATACTCAGGGCCATGTTTCATAAAACTTACAATTTAGTGTACACTGATGCATATGTTAGAGTGTTACGTGTAAATATGAATTTTGCTAGAAGATAAACTTCAGTGCACACTAAATTGTAATAGTAAACTACAATTGTAAGTTTTATGAAACAGGGCCCAGGTCCCAGGTGCTATCCCTTGGAGCTGTGAAAAAAAAACAAAATTCTTATACAAAAGACAGCCGTTTGAACCGCATATATTTACACTAGCAAGGGAATCAAACCTACAGGGTACTTCCCGTTGACCTAGAATCATGAATTTTGGCAAGAAACAATGTCACATAAGTATATGGGAAATTCTTAAACCATAACTTTGTAAATATACCACATTTGTTTTTGTATGTACTAGCTATTTACATACCTACAAGTTTGTACGGTCTGACTCGTTCTAAGCCGTATTTTTTTTAAAAATAATTTCGTCTTTCTTTAAATCTGCAGCTGCGGTCAATGTAACTGGTACGAGTATTTGTTCTTATATACAGCGTAATGTCATTGATTCATTCTCATTGTCTCAATTATCTATACTTATAATAAAACTGTAACGGATCCAATTCTGTACATTCAAGGTATATTGTAATTTTTTTTGGAGGTTACTCTTTGTTCGATATTGAAGCCAAAACTGTAATTTTTTAAATTTTTGTGTGTCTTTCTGTCTGTATCTTGCCTAGGAATCACGTTGAAACTACTAAATGAATTTTAATGAAACTTGGTATGATTTGAGTTTATACTACGAGGTAGGACATAGGATACTATTAATCCAAAAAAAGGGTTCCCGCAAGACCTATCATGGCACAGTCATAGTGTGTATGATGGTTTAAAATTGAGGATACTTTTTATACCGCAAAAATAAAAGGTTCCTGCGGGATACGGGTCCAAATTTATGAAAAGCATGAAGTGATAAAAAAACGGAGGGTAATCTATATTCGATTCTGAAGCCAAAACTTATTTTTTAAATTTTTGTCTTTGTCTGTCTGTCTGATCTTGACCGCGCATCACGCCAAAACTACTGAATGAATTCAAATTAAACTTGGTTTCATTTGAGTTCATATTACGAGGTATGTTCCCTTAGGAGAGGGAATGAAAGTCAACATGTGTACTACCTTGTAATTCATGAACGCGTAGTCCGATTTCATTAATTATTTTTTTGCTAGAAAGGAGGTACCTACTCTAAATATTGTCATGTAAATATTTCAAGGTTATTGGGTTTGAACTTCAGAAATAAAAGAAAGCGCAACCCTCAGTATTATGTCCAAATAACTTGAAAACCGAAATGTACAGGAACGTTTGAACGTACGGCTCATCTTAAGCTGGCAATTTGCACTTTATCATAAAGGATTAACGGTCACTGTAGACACAAACACAACGTAGTGTGGGACGCCCGCCGGCCTAGTGGAAAGACAGCGAAAGACAGCTCGCAGCGACTAGATGAGAAGAGCCGAAGATCGGGCTCAGTGGCGTTCATTGGGAGAGGCCTACGTCCAACTGTGGACTGGTGTAGGCTGATCATGATGATGATGACGATTATGTAGACACAGAACTTGCGTTAGGCTTATTCTGTTGTTAGGTAGCAAAAATCTCTACCTTCCTTTTTTTTAAGACTTTGTAAGGATAGATAACCGTAGTGTAAAACTAAATTTTCAGCTTCGAAAGACTTGAGCTAACTTCGTGGTGCTCGAAAAACATCGTCATTTACGTACTTTTTTCAGATTTTGGCTTATAACTTCTAAAACGATGGCCATATCAGAGGCCCTCGGGTGGCCTGACCAACTCTGATACTAGAGACCAGTACTACCTCATTCGAAAAACAAACAAACTTCTAAAAGGTGCTGCTGACGGAAAAGTGAGCTAATACATTTATGAAGAAGACAAAATTTGCTATAATTTGAGCTTAACCGCAGATATGTTGTTTTTTGAAAAATATACTCATTCTATGAGGAAAGTTATGGTTAAAAAATGGTAGAACAGTTATATAACTTTATTATAAGCATAATAACGGAACTTTGTAGGACCAAAAGTTCTCCTGTACCTAAATCTGGACAAAATTTAATAAAATCAGATTTTTCAAAATATTTAAATCGTTATTAATATTGCACAGTTATTTATAGTATGTTATTAAAATGACATCATAGTTATAAATTTGATTTATTTACAGTGAGTGTATCACACCTATGTTATGCGGTTGTGTGCACTGTTGGAAAGTTTAGGGATTGACTTAAAAACTGGTGTACTTGATATCTTAATCCGATGATTTGATGCCGAGCACTCGATATAAATCAACTTGAAGCATGAACAAATTTTGAAGAAATGTAGTATATATTTTACCTTATAGGAACTTTTGGACCTGGAATAACACGTATGGGCTACATTTAATACAAATGACCACGCGGGCAAAGCCGCGGGCACAGCTATTACTTAAAAATAAAGCAATAAGTACGAAAAAGTCTGTACAAAAGAGATAATAATAAAAAAGGCTAAGGTACTTAAAATCGTGTCTTCTGTCTGTATTTGTGTTTGTTCGCGCATCACTTAAAATATACTGAACCGATTGCCATGGGGATTTCACTGTTGGATAGATTAAGAGTTTGACTTAAAAACTGGTGTACTCGGTATCTCAATCCGATGAGTAGAACCCGAGCTATCGATAAAAACTTTTTACGGCTGAAGGAATTTTGATCAAATGTTGGTATATGGGTATTTTTGGCCTTGGAACTACTTTTAACCTATTTTATAGAGTACTTTTAACCTAGAGAAATGACCACGCGTGCAAAGCCGTACAGCTAGTTCATAAAATAAAATGGTCATCTTTCTTGTGTGCAACAATTATTCCAAACGAAACAAATCAACCACTAAAAAATAACATTTTATTCTGTTGTGCATACATACACAATGATTGTACGGAACTGTCGTAGATCCTCTGCTATTGCGCGTACAAAACTATTAAAACACAATATATATTTCTGTTATCAGCACGTTCGAAGGGTAGGAGGAAAATACAGATATACGGTTATTATAAAAACTCCCCTTTATGGTTGAAAACATGTACATATTTCAGCTTTCCAACAGAAAAAAAACCCATCTTAATCAGTCCAATCGTTTGGGATCTACGATCCCGACCAATAATATACTATTGGTAGTTGCTTTCTCCGCGTAAAAACACCCAATTAGGTCTCAGGAAACCCGACCACGATGAGGCAAAATGGCACGAAAAAAATTGTTGTCCCGTCGTACTCTAATTCCATTTAGCCCTCAGTGGCTTGGCGCAATATCACAGAATACCTAATAATACTACGTATAGAACGTAAACTGTGTCCGAAAACCAAACGGGGCTTCTTTACCCCGCCACAGATTTTGAGCTGTCGAGGAGCTGACTTGAGACGGGGCACGTGCGCTACACGCGCACTTCATGACGATGCTGCAAGATGTCTGGACGAATCCAACTCGGAGGGGCAGCGTTCGGGAAACTACGCCATATCTTCTTGTCGCAAGACCTTTTATTTGATACCCATATTCTAAACTTCGAAGTTTTTTTTTCGCTGTTGAGGAAGGTGCCATTCTGCCGAAACATTTTTTTTTTCAAAATGGCCTGTTTCTCGACGGGATGTAAGAATTCTAACGATACGTCTAAATCTGTTTAGGCATTTAAAAGTTATGGTGGAATAAAGAAACTCACATACATATACACGAGTACATACATGAATCTTAAAAACGTTACAATTCTTTTTTTGGGCAGTCGTGTAAAAATATAACGACAATACTAGTATTACAATACTATCATTTCATTATTGTAATCACAACAGGTGCCAAAAAATATTGCTAAATTGATAGTAAACGCTTGACAATAGAGTCATTATTTCACCAACACCGTCTTTGGTAGGTTTACACCCAACAACATTTCTTTTCTCAATGTTCACACGATGCGGCGGGCGATAGAGCGTTTCGAATGTCGTGACCACGAATGTTTCGTTCTCGTTCAGTGGTAGACCAGAGCCAATATGAGTTTCTCGCCTTTTGTTAAACAGGTGAAAAATAATTTATTTTTAGATTATATTATATTAGTTAAATTAATAACATAAAAAAAGGTTCTATGCATAAGTTATGTCATGGTGAAACTTAGAACGGGCTATCAAAATTAAATGCGCGTACAAATTTCGTGTCTGTGCTGTTGACCGTTGAAGTGTTCCTTTATCTGGAGCTAACCTTGATGTCGATTCAGCAGGTCACTTACCATAAAAAAACATTTTCATTGGAACTGAACTATCATGTAAAAATTTAACTCCGTAGGAAGTGGTACAAATTCAGCTCGCAAGGTTCCACTAAAACAAACTAACGTACATTGCATAACATAATATTTTTTACGTGTTAAAGCTGTAAAACATATAAAAATGATTATATAAATACAAAAACCCGAATGGCGTGCATTCAGGCGCGGGGCGCGGAATTCACGTCGCAAACATTTGCTCGGGTTTTTGCTTTTCAAAAGCGAAAGCAGACGGAAGCACGCCTGCAAAAAAAAAGGTATTATATTTTTAATTATTCATATTTACTTACATATTTTACCTTACTTTAATAGTTGCCATTATTAGAAAATAAAATAAAATTGGACTATAACTTAAAAAAATATTAAAAATACACTTGGATTTGGATACTGCCCCGTGGATACGTAGGCACCTATCCGTGGGGGGTGCGGTGGGATACCCTGGCGTGCTGCTGCATCGGTCCCAAGCTAACGAAAGCTCTATACACTCGGATTTGGAAACTGCCTCGTGGATAGGTATGTACCTTTCTGTGGGGTTGTGGTGGGATACCCTGCCGTGCTGCTGCATCAGTTTCGAGCTAACGACAGCTCGATACACTTGGATTTTGACACTGCTTTCGTGGATAGGTATCCTATCCATAAGGAGTGTGAGTGTGGTGAGATACCCTGGCGTGCTGCTGCATCTTACCTACTTGGTACCTACTTGGAGGTCGTGCTTCTTTTCCGCAACTAGGCCGATCATCGGCCCCTTTTGCATGTCCCTCAAAGAGAACAGTAATTTCTTCCGTAGAGTAATATCTTCAACTTTTATTTTACAATTATCATCCAAGGTTAAAATATAATAACCAAGGATTTTCTCTCGAGTAATCTCATTTTCACAGGTTTTTGTCAATTGTACGTTTGGTAACTTGCAAAAATTATACATATGTTCATTTCAATTTGTTGAACCTTTACCTCTGAGGTTTCTATTAAAAATGGAGAACACGATGTAATATTCAGAGTAAATTTCATTAAATCAGTTATACATTTATCTTGTTCCAATACGACTGCATACATTTCTTTACAAAGAAAGAGTTTTTCATCAATCTCGTCGCATGGCTTGGAGAGCAATGTGATAGAGTTCAAATTCTATAAAAAAAAATAGTTTGTTAAGTTATATGTACCACAAACCCACCGTTGTTTACCGAAGTCCAATTGCGACATATTTAATCATACAAGTAGGTACTTCCTTTGATTGTGAAAGTACCAAGTAAGCACTTCTTGTACAATGATTTCTATAAATAATGCGCAGTAGAGGTACTCTACATGTTGATTTGATTTAATTGCGCATAGCTGAATAAGCATTTATGTACTTAGATGTTTTTCTCGATATTGTATGAGAAATTAAACTACTTAGTTGTTTACTACAAATGTAGAATTTTCTAGAATCGCCTACGCATTTAATGAAGTTATATAAGGAAGTTATTAAGTACAAATTTTATCTTCGCTTGAATTGTACGGTCAAAACTAAGACCAATAAAATTAACTTCTAATTTAATTTGTTGTTTTCTTTATTAAATTTTCGGCTCCGTCTAATTTTTCTACCTTTAATATAACAACAAAAACAAAAACTGTATATTATTTTAAGTGTATTGTTCTAATTTCTATTTCCCAGAACATAATAATATATGTAACAGCAGCTGCAATCAGAATATGTCATTTAGTTAGCTCAGCATGTTCTGTAGTTTCATTGAGCATTCCCTTTGGAGCGCTAGAGCGGGATTAGGGCAGCGAGTTACAAGGCGTATATTTGTTCGTTTTGATGGTGCCTATTTTGCAATGAGCTCTATGTATAAAAGATTTTGGTGGCGGGATCCTAATTTAATTGGGAGCCGAAAACTATGGGGCACAAAATAAGCTATTGAACAATAGCATGAAAATGGTGTCTGCCTTATTTTTGTTAAGTGATTTTAAAGAAAAACGTCATTTCGAGTAATGAAAAAGATTATTTATATGCTATTAATGAGAAAAAACTAACGACATATTGTTTTAACTTGTGAGATAACAAACTGTTTGAGACAATGTGAGAGTGCGTGTATGCGTGTTTTCTTCAAAACCCATCATGTTATTTGGAATATTTTTATATTACACCTTGATAAGGCAATAGGATAAGAATCAGGAATAAGAAACCAGATTAAGAAATTCTAAAAGTGATAATTTTGCTACGATGTTTTAAAAGGCGCTTGATATATCATATATAACAAACAAGCTCTTTATATTCACCTCAATTCAGGTTTAGTTTTGAGCACTACCTTAAATTATATGACAAGGTCCTATTGACCTAGTGCCATCGTTATGATTAAAAATATAAATACTCACCCCAATTAATAAACATCTATCACCAACATACCGTAGGTACAACTTGTACGTAGGTATGTGTGTAGCTCATTATGCAAGCAGAATTCGAAACTCAGCCGAGTCCGGATCGCAGGTAGAATAAATTAATGCGGAGACAGTGTGGGAACGCGGGGGAGTAGGAATTAACTGTAGGTTGGATGTAACATTAAAATTCGACTCAAAAAGAATAGGTTCGTATGTATTTCCAGCATTTTTTCTTGTTATGTTTGTAACACCGGCCACATACAATCACTTTCAGTTAAATCAGACAGCGATTACTGACGTTATATGTATAAAAATTGACAGTTTTCATGCTACATACTCTCTCTACGCTACACAACTTCAGTTTTTATTGTCGGTTTTATTTGATCAGTTAAAACTGACAGTAAAACTTGATCGTATGTGGCCGGTGCATATTTACAGATTTTCGACCCGAATTAGATGGGTTTTTTTAAATGAAAAGCAGGCCTCTTCCGTGGTCACATTAAAATAAAAATGCTGTACCCCATAAAGTGGGGTTTCGTTGGATTGGTATTTAAAAATCTACTAAGGTTTCTTGGACAGTTTTTTTATGTTTGGTTCAGTTTACTAAATATTTGTCTCTAAAGCACAGAAGTAAAAAAATTATTAAAAGATAAAAAAAATATTAAAGGAATGATACGAATTCACTATAATAAAATTATTTCAGATAATAAGAGTTTACTAGTTAAAGAGATATACCGACTAAGATAACGCCGTCAACTCTGAACAAATTCCATAGTGAGAGACATAATCCAACTGTAATAACTAGCTTAAAAGCTAAAAAAACACGCCTGCCCTGCCAAAAATGAGTTTATGCCAATAAATTATACACTACTAGTTTTCCCACCCACGTCTTGGTCCGCGCGGACTACTGTTTATCGCGAAAAAAAGCATCCTATGTTCTTCTAGGATATTAAAAACAAATGCAAAAGTAGGTATAGCACCAACGCTCTTGATGTTTTTTGACATACTTGTTATTTCGTTTCCATGGCAACCGTTTCTTTCAGCGAGTAATCAAAATTCTTCCAGTTTTTCCATTTTTCCCGTTGAAACTTACAATTTTTCGGGATAAAAATAATTCTATATTTTATTACAGGGTATAAGCAATCTCCATTCCAAGTTTCATTAATATCGGTCCAGCCGTTATCGCGTAAAAGCTCGCCAAACAATGGATTGGAATGTGCTTATCAACGCCTTCAATTTGAAACCCATATTGTATAATTCGAAGAAAAAAATTTTTTTTTGCAATTGAAAATGGAGCCATACTGCCGCCATACTTTTTTTTTTTTAAATATGTAGCCTATGTTATTCGAGGGGATGTAAGGATTCTAACGATACCCCATACGTCGAAATCTGTTAAGGCATTTCAAAGTTATGGTGAAATAAAGAAACTCACATACAAACTTACAAACATACAAACATACATGAATGCTAAAAACATAACACTCTTTTTTTGGGCAGTCGTGTAAAAACAGCCGCATATAACGAAAATTCTACTGGACCGAATGTAATGAAAATTTTCAGTTGGGTAGCTTAGGGCTACGAAATTGGGTTATCTATGCGTATCCGACAGATAGTCCATTTTTTGTTTGTACACCGCTAACCTGCGTCATGTAAATTCAAAAAAATAGTTTTCGAGAAAATCAGCTAAGTCAGGAGGTTCTTCTTTGTTCATTCTGAAGCCAAAAATGTTTTTTTTTCTTCTGTTGTCTGTCCGTCTGTCTGTATTTTGAATGCGCATCATGCTGAAACTACTAAATAAATTCAAATGAAACTTGGCACGATTTGAGTATATATTACGAAGTAGGACATAAGATACATTTCATCCCGAAAAATTAAAGGGATCCCGTAGGATAGGGGTTGAAATTTATTTCAATGAATACTTATCACGCTGAAAGTACTGGATGGATTTTGATGCAACTTGGCACAGTCATCATAGTTCATAGTCAGTCATAGTTTATATGATAGGTGAAAATCAAGAATACTTTATATATCGAAAAAATAAAGGGTTCCTGCTAGATAGCTCAATTGAAGATATTTTGTATTTTTTTTGGAGGCTGTTCTATGTTTGTACCCAAGCCAAAATTGTTTTTTTTTCTGTTATCTGAGCCCGGCTTCGTGCTTAGCTGTGCGTTTTTTTTCAAGGAGGACTTAAACAAAATTCTGTTTTATCCTGTACATTTTAATTAACATTCAGTAGGATTGGATAGCTGCAGCGTTTAATGTTTCAGTAGGAGAGTGACGGGTTTATTACACCTATGAGTCTCTTTCTTGAAAGAAGATCTATATTTTATGCTATTTTTATTTGCCAAACAGACATACAATTTTCTGCAATCTAAACTGACGGTAAGTAATGACACGGTTCACGGTGGAGCAAACTTGCCTCATTGCTAATTATTCATTTTTGACTGTAGTACTCCCAGATTATAGTTATTGAAAAACAAGAATTAAGGTGTCCCATTCCTTCTATGTACGAAATAGAAAAAAAAAAATGTTTGGTGAAATGTATATAACTTTCAATAGTAGGTACCTTGTTCTATAAGTTTGTTAAATTTGTGTCATCAGTAATTTTATTTATGTGACTAGCTGTGCCCGCGGCTTCGCACGCATGGTCATTTCTCCAGGTTAAAAGTACTCTATGTTCTATTCCAAGAACTAAAATACCAATATACCAACATTTGATCTAAATTTATTCAGCCGTCAATAATTTTTTTATTGATTGCTAGGCTTCGATACTCATCTGATTGTGATACCAATTACACATTTTTTTTAATGTTAAACTATGTCCAACAATGAAAACTGAATCGCAATCAGTTCTTTTATTTTATAAGTGATGTTCGAACAAACAAAACATACATGCAGACAGACCTGCTCCCTTACTTTCAAACACGATCCCGATTCAATCACGATTGAATGTCGATTATTTTGACACCTGTCACTTTAAAATGTCTTACTACCTAATTATAATACATGTTGTTTTTTTTTCTTCATAAATGTCGATTATTTCTTTACTAGTTTCCAACTCTAGTGCAGTGGGTGGAGGGGTAAATGCGAATTACCCGTGCTCCCACTAGTGGGTGAAGCCAGTGGGTGGAAGGGGCATGCCCCATCCCAACAGTGCGATTTAGTTATAAAACCTAACCTGGGGCCTAATTCTCTAATTTTAAGACGCCAATTCCACGCCGCCTGCGTGGAATTTGTTCGTGATTCCACGCAGGTAGCGTGGTATCGACGTGGAATTCGCGTGGAATTGGCGTGAGTGGTCATACAGAATCCAGGCCCTGCACTGCAACGTGATCATTGCCGTTCGGTGTTGCAAAAACTAAACGATCTTGGTTTAAAAAAAAAACGTTCTTCCCCCACTCCCCAACCTATCTGCCACTACCCTCCACCCTTCTCCCTTTCTTCCTATCCTTCCCTTATTTCGTACCTACCTTCCTTCACTTCCCTTCATTCTTTCCCGACTTCCCCTACCCCTTTTCAATTTCACCCCTTTCTCCCACTCTGCTCCCACCCTTCCCTTCAGTCTTCCTCCACTTCGCACCACCGGCCCCACTTCCCGCACCTTTTCCCGACATCTCCCACCATTCGTACACTTTCCCTTACCCTCCCCTCACTTTCTCCCACTTTCCCTCAATTTCCCCCTGTGACGTAATAACGAATTAGGGGGATTAAGGGGAGAGATGGATCTCTCTTAAATATGAGTAAGAGGAGATCTACGTGTTACGCCGTTGTATTACGCAACAATTAGGTAGATATAAGATTTTACCTTATATTATGACGTTACGCTTGGAGGTAAAATCAAAGATTATCTAGAGTGAGATAGGAGGTTCACCTCTTTGCTCTACGCTGTGACGTAATGCTCAGAGGAAAGATCTACGAGTATAGCCATAGAAGAACGTTATGACATAACCCTCAAGGAAGGACTGGATGGTAGTGGTATGGTAAGATTATAAATTATCTTACTTCCAAATAAAAACCTTTAGTCTATGACTAATGGACCGTAGAGGTAAGGCGTTATCTTAAAGTTTGCCAGATTATGAATTATGCTTACCTCCGCATTAAGGCCACTAGTAGAGGGTATGAAGTCTTATTGTTCTACGACAATGGCTTGCCACTTGTAACATAACAAAGTATGGTTTTAATTTTAAGTAAGCACCACCTATCCATGTATAGTAGAATCTCTAACGATTGCGTGAATTGGTTAGGATTAGCGCCACCTATGCGAATTGATCTGAATTATGTTGATTCACTAAATCGATGACTTATCATTAACTAATTAGTTTTAAGAAGGCCCAGCAGATGGCTCTGTTACAAATTAATGGTTTGAAATAATACTAAGAAATTAGTATAGCTTGCTTTCAAGAGCAAAGTAGGTAATTATGAGGAAAATAATATATAAAGAAAATTACAGGAATTTAGTTGCCTATGTGCTAAATTTTGATTGCATTAAAATAACAAACAGAGAGATTCCATTAATTTTGCCCATACAGTATGGAAATACAATAATACCTTTTAAACGAAAAGAAATCCTTATCTTGTAATTGTTTGTATGTGAGCCAGAAGAAATGAAAAAAAATACTTTTCTTTATTGTTAGACTAAAATGCAGATTTTCACACAAATAAATTACATAACATTTTATCATATTTAGTTGAAATGCGGAGTAGAAAAAGTGGAAAACACATAAAAATGTGTTTTGCATCATCCAGTTGTATTTCAAAGGGTTACTCCTTAATTCAGGTGCCCCAAGGTCTTATACCATGCTATGTGCTGAATGATTTCACATTTGGTTAGGTATATTTTCACAGTTTTGGTTTGCCGCAGAGCTGGAATAAAGAAAATTGATAAAATTACTAAATTATAAAGATTTGAACGATTATGTGAGATTTGTTTAGATAGATAGGTACCTGCTACATTTTATTCAATTACACCAAGCTGTTGTACCATAATATGTACAGAAGAAGGTAAAATATTGTTTCACATTTGAATTCACCGTAGAGCTGGAATAAAGAAATAGATAGGTAAACACCTGTTACATGTCAAGTTCATTGAAATGGGTAAATACTTTGATGTAGCTTGAGTTAGAGTATGGTTTCACAGTATATGGGTAAATACCTTGATTTTGCTTGAGGTAGAACGAAAGCAGGCGAAAGGTATATACAAATTCTACAGAAGCCGTTCCGCATAAACTAGGGGTGTTTGTGTCTTCGATTTCCATCGGAACAGGTAGATGGTCACTTGTCAGCAATGATTCGGAGATGGAGAAATAGATCTAATGTTGAAATATTATTGAACAAAAATTACAACTGAACAAACGTTTTGTTAGGTTAAGTATGGAAGATTAAAATGTTGCCATACGTATTGTCAAAGCTAACTGAAATTGCAAATTGAAATATATTATTTTTATTAGAATTAGGTTATCTTGTGTTAAATAACTAAATTGATGCATCAGAGAATAGATTAAAATATATTTTTCTGTATATCAGGGGAAATACACACAAAGTGCTGAATTGCTGGGCTGATTTTACGCCGAGCGAAATGATTCAGAGGCCTTTAATTTTGAAATAAATACATTACTGGGCGGGAATTATATGTCAGATTTTTTATTCGATGATTATTTTCTGCCTAATTGATGGAGTGACACACTGTGGCTTAAATTGGGAGAAGATGGGATAATTTGCGATTTTTATTTATAAAAAAAAATATACAAGAGAGGTTATTATCGGATTCTTGGAGTAAATTATACTCGGGGTTTTTTTAACATAAACATAATAAGAATAATAAAATGAATCGGGGTTTTTTTTTAAACATTAATTTCCCAAAAAAATAGGGTAAAACTTCATAAGTTGGTATACTCGAAAAATTCTTGTAAAAACTACTAGAGATGTGAAAAGTGTGTTTTTTTTTTAGGATATGGTTAGTGTGTATACAAAGCCCTAGGCGTTATTTAATAAACGGGACTTGAATCTATAATTACAAATACTGGAATATGAAGCCAGGCCAATTTGACTACAGTTCTTGAAAATAAATTAGTTTGTTATAGATAAAATTGTTGAGTAAAAAGTCGAAACCTAAAAATGAACCTGGGATCGGCACAGAAAGATCTTTTGCGACTTTCCATCCCTAAAATTCTCCTTCCAAATTCCCATTGTTCGAGAGTGTCTAGGAACCTTATAAAAGTCAGAACTCAAAGAAATTCGGGACAGTATAATTTTATCTTCGGAAAAGTGAACAAGTGCGCGTACGGGGTGGTCGAAAATCAAGTAATGGTTTGCCATCTATACCAAGTCTCAGGGTGTCAACCCGTTGACCGAAAGGTCAATGGGCCCTAAGCACACATCGGGTCGAGTTGTAAACAGCTGGTCGTAAGACTGCTGGCTCTTCCCAGAACTGGAAGGTTCCAGCTGACTGTAAAAAGTCGGTTGTGCCTGAAAGTTCATTGACCTTGTTCAGGAACCACATGGCTGGTTCCCGGGTCATTAGTACCTATAGGGCATCTACCGTAGCTACGCGAATTTAACAGCTGGACTTTAAGCGACTACCGCCACTGCTGATCGGAATATACCTACCTACTTAAGTTTAAAACATCTGATAGGGCGCGTATTTGATAATCTTCTGTTATAAGATTACTAGAGTCTAGTTTAAAGTGTCGCTATAAAATAAAATCAGATGTTTCGTAATATACCATAAACCGTAGTTTGTTTTATATAGGTGTAGCTTCAGTTCAAGTTTTATTTAATTTCAGTGACTTCTATGGCCTGTTTGTGATTGTGTCTGTGAATAATTGAGTAAGGTTTATTCTTCGAGGCACGTAAGTAGAGTGGTTTTTCTCAAAGGGGTTAGGAATAAAGACTTCACTACCAGCAAATTTTTGTCCAAGAATCTGTATAAATATTTACTTAATGATCGCTTGGGTTGATACTTATATTTTGTCCAAGTACCTAGGTACCTAAGTAATTCCATAACAAGCAGACACTACCTAGTTATTGGACAGATTTTGGCTGGTATTGGGTATTTTTGTGGTTAGGATTTTTTAAAATGCTGTGCGATCTTGAATGAATTTTAATATTTTCATAGGCTTTTAGGGTTTAGGATTCATGCTAGACACTATTAGGTTATAGGTAGGTACGTTGATGGGTCTATGTCTAATATAAATTGCTGTGCGATATTGTCTTGTTTATCTTGAACGAATTTTATTTTTTATAAGGTTTTGGATTCATGCTAGAAAATATTAGGGTACGGTAATTAAAGTGTCTTTGTACCTGTATGAGTAGCTTCAGGGATTTTTAAAGAAACTTACTTGTTTCCAAGAAGGTCCATTGAAGTGAGGTAGAATGTGGTGATAACTGGTGTACTTTATGGTAATTCAGGTATTTGGAAAGAAACTTACGTGTTGTTCCAGATTCATGAAATTAATAATTTTATTTACATAAAGTGTACCTATTTGTCGGTACCTAGGTTATATAAAATGCTAAATGGATTTAATATAAGACAAAGTAGGTATATAATTTTATTTGACGTACCTATCTAATTCCTGATCGTAAATTATGAACCCACTCTTATATTACAAAAAAAAAAAACATTAAAAAAAATCTAGGCCCAATATGACTTCAAGCTAATTATTGATGTGAGTAGCTACCCAATTTGATAAATCAGTCATTGTAGGCAGGTAGGTATTTATATGAAACTTATGATTATTCCGTAAATTTCCTTTTTGTATTTAGAAAGGCATTTGAGAAATAATGTAATTTTAAAGCGTATTGACGCTTGAATTGCTTCTCCTTGTTCCAAGAGTAAATCTACAACGTATAGACAAAGCTTGCATTGTCTTTGCCTTTACTAAAATGACATTGTCTTGTAATGGTTCACCAAGTTGAACTAGATGGCGTTGCAAGTACCTGAAACACGCAAGCGTTTCATTCGTGAACTTTAAGGTCATTTTAACCGGGAAATTTTAAACTTTTTGGTTAGTAAACTAGTATTAGATATATTTTTTTATAGGCCCTTGAAGATACATAAATGATTAGTAATGGTTAGATTGTGATGTGTAATATTAAATTTAAATTGTGATTATTAGGTAATAATTGTTTTATTATTATTCAAAGTCACTTCGCTAGATTTTGGGAAAAAATGGTCGTGTAAATTGTGTACAGGGTTACGTCAACAAGACTAAAAATAGGATTACATAGGTTCTTTTAATAAATAAATATGTATACTTACGTGCTGAAATTTTCATATCAAAAGATATAATATACTTAAGTAGGTATTGATTATTAGTTATGAGGTAGTTAGTGCTGGTCACTTTCAGTTATAATAATCGCTATGTATTTGACACACTAGTGCATAGGCTTAGAATAAGCCTTTGAGTCAGGTTCAATTCCTGTGGAATTAATAATCAGTGGAGAGCAAATAATATCAAAACAAGATAAAACCTTAATCCCTACATTGTTTTACAGACGTTTTGGGAATACGATTTTTACTTAGATATTTCGACATGACTATTAAACTTATTGATAAACAACACGGTTTAGGTATTCAACAGAATTTCTAGTATTCAAAGGTTGCCCAACCTAGATAAATCTAGATCTCCTAGATAAGCATAATAAAATATCACCGAGTAACTCCTTTCATAATTATTATAGATGGGCCTGTATGTTTACTTCTTGTTGCTTTAACTTTTTATGTAGGCGTCAACCCAACTATAAATATGTCTATCTATGTAGTTCCCTATGAATCTATATAGGTAGAAGTGTGTTAGTTTATTTATTTATTTGTCACACTAAAGCATCATGGGTTAGACTGCATTTGGAGCAGGTTCAATTCCTGCGGAATCATGAATCAGTATAGAGGGAGTCGTAAATTATAACAAATTACTTATCCTTCAGGGTGTTTAAAGGAAGGAAGAAAATTAAACATTGTTTTGCTTTCAACATCGTAACTAGGTAGGTATTATGTGTAGATAAGGTGTGATAAAACAATTTCATTGCAACAACTTTCCGTGTAGGCGTCGACCCAATTATGAGTATAGGTACATGTGCTATTATTTATTCTATGGTATAGGTCTATGTTACTTTATTTGATTATATATCTATACGTATAAACTTGTTAACTTGTTTTTTTATTAGCCATACTAAATCAATAGAACAAAACCTTTTATGCAGGTTCAATTCCTGTGGAATCCTTAAACAGTTGAGGGCGCAAATTATAGGTAGGTAGGTATGTCCATTTATGCTTTTAGCTCTTTATGTAGGCGTCAACCCGACTATAAATGTGTCTACCTAGGTAGCTTTCTCTGATTCTATATAGGTAGAAGCTTGTTAGTTTCGTCATTTATTTATCACACTAAGGCGTCATGGGTTAGAAGGCCTTTGGAGCGGGTTCAATTCCTGCGGTACTTTTAATCAGTTGAGGGCGAAAAATTATATGTTGAACTATAATCTAATAAGTCCAGTCTGTAAGTTTAGAGTTGGCGTCAACCGAATTATGAGTGGTCTATAACAACCGGTTGGACGGTTGCGGGTTCGAGTCCTGCAGAATTCAGTGGCATGTGTGAAGAGCGGAAGTACGTGTTTCCGGGACATGGATGTGATATTTTTGTCTAGGTATGGTTATCCGTTATCTGGTGCCGTGGCACTAGATGACCTACACCTAGGTTAGGCAGGGCAGTTGGTGTGGATTTGTCCTAAATATTTATTATTAGCAAGTGTCAAAATGGGATGAAATTTGTCTTTGATGTCGTATAGACATTTTATGAGATATTGTATTTATGTATGTAAACATGGCTACTGAACTGATCGAAGAGAAATAGATGTTTGTTGTCGTGTGTGTTGGTGCTGACCTCTGGTGTCGGAGGTTGACGGGATATCTGAATTTACTGGCGACTGCTGGAGAATGGTGGCAGCAGGGACTTCAGCACTGAAGTGCTTTCAATGCATGTGGAGATGAATAGCCACAAGAGACACATATAAGTAGATCTAGATCGGTTGGTCTAGTAACTGGAGACCCTGGGGGCGAAATCGAGCGGTCGCGGGTTCGAATCCTGCAAGGTGCGGTCTTTTGTGTGATGGGAAATGTTTGTTTCCGAGTTATGGAGGCGATGTTCGTATTTATGTGTTTATCCGTTATCTGGTGCCCATAGTGCAGGGTGTCCTGGTTGGACTAGGTAATTGGTGTGACATGGTCTCGAATAGTATTTATTTAATATTATAGATACACTTATTTAACATTAGCAATGACAGTCTATTACGTAGACAAGCCAACCGGTAGACGGATGGTTGGTCTAGTAACTGGGGACCCTGGGGGCGAAGTCGAGCGGTCGCGGGTTCGAGTCCTGCAGGGTGCGGTCTTTTGTGTGATGGGAAATGTTTGTTTCCGAGTTATGGAGGCGATGTTCGTATTTATGTGTTTATCCGTTATCTGGTGGTACAGAGGTAATACAAAATAGAATTGCAAATTAGGTTTATTATTTGGAGTTTTAAAATGAAATTCTAACACATCGTTTGTACCTACAGGCGTTTTATTCCGAGATCTCGGATCTAATATAACTTGACTATTGAACTGATTGGTAGATACATGTTTTGAGTACTTAACGAATACCTAGTATTCCAATATAGATGTTGTTGGTTTGATTCAAATTAAATAGGTATTTCTATAACTGAACCCAAGTCATTCATTAGTCAATGAAGTTACCTTGTTTGGCCTAAGTGCAAGTTTAAGAAATTAATATCCACTTTGAACTTATCCTTTGAAGTATGAAAAAAGGACCTGGCTGCTATGTTGGCGAGCTTGGCTCATGCAAAGCTTTTCATATTTATCTATAAACATATACCTATTATGGTATTTGGCAGTGTCGTTTTGCAAACATCTGAACAGGCTCTCGATACCTAATTACAGTCCGGTGGAGAGGAAATTCGGAATGCTTCTTAATGCTGGATCCCTGTTTGGTCTTTGGTCAGCAGGAGTAGGTTATTGAGATTGCACGACTAATTTTGCTGTTGTTTCAATTTTGATTCAACCTTTGGCTTAGCTTTCCTTGTCGGATTCTATTGGGAGTTAGGTCGACAGTTCTTGCAATTAACATTATTACCTGTCTAAATATTATAATATTCAACAAAACTAAGTTGGATGAACTAGGTTTACTAATATAGTAGCCTGAGTAAATGTACACTTACTTACCTAATACTCACATTCCTTATTTAAGGATAAATATACTTGAACAAGTAATTTCATTGATGAGTATTCACTTGTGAGTAATTATATCACCATCAAATATTGTGGATGGGTTTAATTTGGATCAAAGCATTGTTTGTACGCAGTACAACATTTACCTATACCTACTTTGGTAGATTCACTTTATTAACTAATTTAGTTAACGTACTATCAAGTACGCACTAACTCAAAGCTATTCGATAGATTTTGAATAAAATCTATTATTTATATTACTTGTACCCAGTATAATTTACAGTATACTTCATGTCAGGAGTACCTTACTATATACCTTGTTTGTACACTGTACAACATTTATGCCTACTTTGGTAGGTTCATTTTATTCACTGATCTAGTTATGTACTAGCAAGTACATGCTATGTCAAAGTTATTTATTATTATTTTATTAAATTTTCGATTCAAATATTTTGTGCCCTTGTACATTGTTTTATGTTGCAAGTACCTTGGGTACAGATCTCAATACATCTCTGTGTTAGATGTGTTTCATGTTTAACTGATCTGGCAGTTAAAGTATCTATCTTGAAATTGTACTGATTTCAGCTTAACCTAATTTAAAATTGGCTATAAAATTATATATAAAGGAACTATTATATCTCAATACGTACCTCTAAAAGGACCAAAGGGTTATATGGATAACGTATGGAGCATCCTTGACGATCACAGCCCGGCTATAAGGAATTTAGTTCATATTATATAATCTAGTATAATAAATAGGTTTAGGTTACAATAGTTTTGGGGAATAGGAATTTTCCTAAATCTGGGAGGTTTGGGAAAATTCCGAAATGAAAACACATAGGCGATGAAGTATGTGGTTCAAACAGGTAAAATGCGTTTTATTGAGTCGCATCTGTTTTGAACAGCGAGGACTTGGATTTTATAATTATATTTTAAAGTAAAGTTTCCTTGAATGTGCTGACAAACTTACGTACATTACATTTTGATAAAAGATTATGCCCTCTTGCCCCTCTTTGTTTTTGCGACCTACCTAAGACATACTAGTGACAATGGACGATTAATTAATGTAAATTGATCTTACAAAATCTCAATAAGAAAGCATAGGAGGTTGGCCCGTACGGAGACGAGACCACTGGTAATGGCGGTGGCGGGGCCTTATCCATTGATGCTTCCCTTATTAAATTATAATAAAAAAAAATATGAATGATTGGTCTTAAAACATAAATTGGACGAAGATTTTAAGTTGAGTGAGGTTGTGAAGTTACAATTTGGTGCGGTGCCGCTCCCAGGATTACAGTAGGCTTTTTAGCCTACAATTTGTTGTTCGTGGAATGGATAGAGGTTTTAAAACGTAAGAGTGATTATAATGGTTCCTATCTACAGGATGAGAGTTTGGTTAAAGTCAGTAAGGTTAAAATGAGTATAACAAATTATGTAAGCAAGTATATTTAGCCAAGTTCAGAACTAGGTTGAGACGTTACAATTACTTAATCAAAAAGGAGAAACTATTAAGAGTTCATATTGTACGAGTGAAATGTTAACAAATGCCTGTCTATAATCACGAAACTATTTTCACTGATATCAAACTAATAGGTAAATAAATGGATAGATTAAATAAAGTTAATATGACATTAATCTTTCAGAATCAGATATATTACAGAAAAACTACGGGAAAATCAATAAATAAAACATAATAAAAATGCCTAAAGCAAAAACGGTACAAAGACCTCGCTCTCAAGGCCCACTTGGGGCGAGAGTGGGAAAGAATAGGCCAAATGAGGTAGCAAACCTAGTTAACAGGAAATTGCGTAGAACAATAGGGCTTTTACATGCTCGTCTCGGTGAATTAGAAGGGAAGATAAAAACCCAATCTACGCCGCCTAGTACCCCTAGTATACCACCTATCTTTGGGGAAGATAGAAGGACTTCTTATGTTCCACAAAATATTATTAATGACAAACCCAAATACCCAGGGAAAAACAAAGTTCATGCAGTATCATTTATTGAAGACCTAACATCGTATTTGGAGAGGATTCCTAATAGCGGTTGCGACATTGATCTTATCATAGAATGTCTAGAGGGAGAGACTAGGAATTGGGCGAGAATTTATAAAGAAAAATGGACAGGATTTGAAGACTTCAAAACGGATTTTTTGAACACTTATTGGGGAGAGGCAGAACAAAATCTGTTACGTAGAAACATTGTGTGCAATACCTGGGATAGCACAAAACAACCGACTATGCTAGGCCACTTTCTCTCATTAACAGGTCAAGCTAAAATGCTCAACTACCCTAATCCAGAAAAATTATTGGTTAGTGACATAATGCGCCATTTCCCAAAAGAAGTGCAGTATGCATGGTCCGTGAATCCTCAGGTTTCAATTTTTGGCGCTACAGAATTTTTGCGCAGTCTAGATGATATCAATAAACAAAACACATCTACGGGGTCAATGGCAACTACGATAAATGAAAAACGAGTATGGAAGCCGAACAACTATCGCAATACAAAATGGAAGACTCCAAATGCAGCAAACAACCGTCCGACGGGTGGGGCAGTAGAAACGAGTGTATTAGAACCTGTTACTAATAATGTAGATGTAGTATCTAATGTTGAAAATAATTTAAACAAAGTAGGGTTGGTGTAGGCCCCCCTACTTCATCAGCCACTTCAGGGGATTGTCATGTAACTCCTGCATTAAAAATTATGTTAGGAATGGGATAGGAAAACTAATAGAAGAATAAGATTTGATATTAAATTTAAATAAAATTTATTCTCTCCTCTGTCTTAAGCCTCTAAAACTGAAGAAAGACTACCTTGGGAAAGGTAGGTGGTTCATATGACTGTAATTATTAAAAATAATAAGATTTTGGGTTGGGCTGTGGATCAGCAAATTTTGGGGAGGTATGTTAACCACCTTATTGATATAATTAAAATATTTCCTTAGAAATGAGAAAATAGAGTAGTATATTTTAGTTGGAAAGGAAAGTGGCAGGTAAGGATTAAAAATTAAAGGTTCATTCATATTTAAACTTGTTTTTTTTTTCGGTTTTATTGTTCTTCCTTATCCTTCTCGAACCATTATGGATAGGGTGCTCACGCTTAACTTTGATTAAAAATAAGGTTAAATTTTACTCCGTTAGTAAACTCTTAAAATTTAGAGGGCGATTGTAACATAACAAAGTATGGTTTTAATTTTAAGTAAGCACCACCTATCCATGTATAGTAGAATCTCTAACGATTGCGTGAATTGGTTAGGATTAGCGCCACCTATGCGAATTGATCTGAATTATGTTGATTCACTAAATCGATGACTTATCATTAACTAATTAGTTTTAAGAAGGCCCAGCAGATGGCTCTGTTACAAATTAATGGTTTGAAATAATACTAAGAAATTAGTATAGCTTGCTTTCAAGAGCAAAGTAGGTAATTATGAGGAAAATAATATATAAAGAAAATTACAGGAATTTAGTTGCCTATGTGCTAAATTTTGATTGCATTAAAATAACAAACAGAGAGATTCCATTAATTTTGCCCATACAGTATGGAAATACAATAATACCTTTTAAACGAAAAGAAATCCTTATCTTGTAATTGTTTGTATGTGAGCCAGAAGAAATGAAAAAAAATACTTTTCTTTATTGTTAGACTAAAATGCAGATTTTCACACAAATAAATTACATAACATTTTATCATATTTAGTTGAAATGCGGAGTAGAAAAAGTGGAAAACACATAAAAATGTGTTTTGCATCATCCAGTTGTATTTCAAAGGGTTACTCCTTAATTCAGGTGCCCCAAGGTCTTATACCATGCTATGTGCTGAATGATTTCACATTTGGTTAGGTATATTTTCACAGTTTTGGTTTGCCGCAGAGCTGGAATAAAGAAAATTGATAAAATTACTAAATTATAAAGATTTGAACGATTATGTGAGATTTGTTTAGATAGATAGGTACCTGCTACATTTTATTCAATTACACCAAGCTGTTGTACCATAATATGTACAGAAGAAGGTAAAATATTGTTTCACATTTGAATTCACCGTAGAGCTGGAATAAAGAAATAGATAGGTAAACACCTGTTACATGTCAAGTTCATTGAAATGGGTAAATACTTTGATGTAGCTTGAGTTAGAGTATGGTTTCACAGTATATGGGTAAATACCTTGATTTTGCTTGAGGTAGAACGAAAGCAGGCGAAAGGTATATACAAATTCTACAGAAGCCGTTCCGCATAAACTAGGGGTGTTTGTGTCTTCGATTTCCATCGGAACAGGTAGATGGTCACTTGTCAGCAATGATTCGGAGATGGAGAAATAGATCTAATGTTGAAATATTATTGAACAAAAATTACAACTGAACAAACGTTTTGTTAGGTTAAGTATGGAAGATTAAAATGTTGCCATACGTATTGTCAAAGCTAACTGAAATTGCAAATTGAAATATATTATTTTTATTAGAATTAGGTTATCTTGTGTTAAATAACTAAATTGATGCATCAGAGAATAGATTAAAATATATTTTTCTGTATATCAGGGGAAATACACACAAAGTGCTGAATTGCTGGGCTGATTTTACGCCGAGCGAAATGATTCAGAGGCCTTTAATTTTGAAATAAATACATTACTGGGCGGGAATTATATGTCAGATTTTTTATTCGATGATTATTTTCTGCCTAATTGATGGAGTGACACACTGTGGCTTAAATTGGGAGAAGATGGGATAATTTGCGATTTTTATTTATAAAAAAAAATATACAAGAGAGGTTATTATCGGATTCTTGGAGTAAATTATACTCGGGGTTTTTTTAACATAAACATAATAAGAATAATAAAATGAATCGGGGTTTTTTTTTAAACATTAATTTCCCAAAAAAATAGGGTAAAACTTCATAAGTTGGTATACTCGAAAAATTCTTGTAAAAACTACTAGAGATGTGAAAAGTGTGTTTTTTTTTTAGGATATGGTTAGTGTGTATACAAAGCCCTAGGCGTTATTTAATAAACGGGACTTGAATCTATAATTACAAATACTGGAATATGAAGCCAGGCCAATTTGACTACAGTTCTTGAAAATAAATTAGTTTGTTATAGATAAAATTGTTGAGTAAAAAGTCGAAACCTAAAAATGAACCTGGGATCGGCACAGAAAGATCTTTTGCGACTTTCCATCCCTAAAATTCTCCTTCCAAATTCCCATTGTTCGAGAGTGTCTAGGAACCTTATAAAAGTCAGAACTCAAAGAAATTCGGGACAGTATAATTTTATCTTCGGAAAAGTGAACAAGTGCGCGTACGGGGTGGTCGAAAATCAAGTAATGGTTTGCCATCTATACCAAGTCTCAGGGTTTCAACCCGTTGACCGAAAGGTCAATGGGCCCTAAGCACACATCGGGTCGAGTTGTAAACAGCTGGTCGTAAGACTGCTGGCTCTTCCCAGAACTGGAAGGTTCCAGCTGACTGTAAAAAGTCGGTTGTGCCTGAAAGTTCATTGACCTTGTTCAGGAACCACATGGCTGGTTCCCGGGTCATTAGTACCTATAGGGCATCTACCGTAGCTACGCGAATTTAACAGCTGGACTTTAAGCGACTACCGCCACTGCTGATCGGAATATACCTACCTACTTAAGTTTAAAACATCTGATAGGGCGCGTATTTGTTAATCTTCTGTTATAAGATTACTAGAGTCTAGTTTAAAGTGTCGCAATAAAATAAAATCAGATGTTTCGTAATATACCATAAACCGTAGTTTGTTTTATATAGGTGTAGCTTCAGTTCAAGTTTTATTTAATTTCAGTGACTTCTATGGCCTTTTTGTGTTTGTGTCTGTGAATAATCGAGTGAGGTTTATTCTTCGAGGCAAGTAGAGTGGTTTTTCTCAAAAGGGTTAGGAATAAAGACTTCACTACCAGCAAATTTTTGTCCAAGAATCTGAATGAATATTTAATTAATGATACTTTATATTTTGTCCAAGTACCTAGGTACCTAAGTAATTCCATAACAAGCAGACACTACCTAGTTATTGGACAGATTTTGGCTGGTATTGGGTATTTTTGTGGTTAGGATTTTTTAAAATGCTGTGCGATCTTGAATGAATTTTAATATTTTCATAGGCTTTTAGGGTTTAGGATTCATGCTAGACACTATTAGGTTATAGGTAGGTACGTTGATGGGTCTATGTCTAATATAAATTGCTGTGCGATATTGTCTTGTTTATCTTGAACGAATTTTATTTTTTATAAGGTTTTGGATTCATGCTAGAAAATATTAGGGTACGGTAATTAAAGTGTCTTTGTACCTGTATGAGTAGCTTCAGGGATTTTTAAAGAAACTTACTTGTTTCCAAGAAGGTCCATTGAAGTGAGGTAGAATGTGGTGATAACTGGTGTACTTTATGGTAATTCAGGTATTTGGAAAGAAACTTACGTGTTGTTCCAGATTCATGAAATTAATAATTTTATTTACATAAAGTGTACCTATTTGTCGGTACCTAGGTTATATAAAATGCTAAATGGATTTAATATAAGACAAAGTAGGTATATAATTTTATTTGACGTACCTATCTAATTCCTGATCGTAAATTATGAACCCACTCTTATATTACAAAAAAAAAACATTAAAAAAAATCTAGGCCCAATATGACTTCAAGCTAATTATTGATGTGAGTAGGTACCCAATTTGATAAATCAGTCATTGTAGGCAGGTAGGTATTTATATGAAACTTATGATTATTCCGTAAATTTCCTTTTTGTATTTAGAAAGGCATTTGAGAAATAATGTAATTTTAAAGCGTATTGACGCTTGAATTGCTTCTCCTTGTTCCAAGAGTAAATCTACAACGTATAGACAAAGCTTGCATTGTCTTTGCCTTTACTAAAATGACATTGTCTTGTAATGGTTCACCAAGTTGAACTAGATGGCGTTGCAAGTACCTGAAACACGCAAGCGTTTCATTCGTGAACTTTAAGGTCATTTTAACCGGGAAATTTTAAACTTTTTGGTTAGTAAACTAGTATTAGATATTTTTTTTTATAGGCCCTTGAAGATACATAAATGATTAGTAATGGTTAGGTTGTGATGTGTAATATTAAATTTAAATTGTGATTATTAGGTAATAATTGTTTTATTATTATTCAAAGTCACTTCGCTAGATTTTGGGAAAAAATGGTCGTGTAAATTGTGTACAGGGTTACGTCAACAAGACTAAAAATAGGATTACATAGGTTCTTTTAATAAATAAATATGTATACTTACGTGCTGAAATTTTCATATCAAAAGATATAATATACTTAAGTAGGTATTGATTATTAGTTATGAGGTAGTTAGTGCTGGTCACTTTCAGTTATAATAATCGCTATGTATTTGACACACTAGTGCATAGGCTTAGAATAAGCCTTTGAGTCAGGTTCAATTCCTGTGGAATTAATAATCAGTGGAGAGCAAATAATATCAAAACAAGATAAAACCTTAATCCCTACATTGTTTTACAGACGTTTTGGGAATACGATTTTTACTTAGATATTTCGACATGACTATTAAACTTATTGATAAACAACACGGTTTAGGTATTCAACAGAATTTCTAGTATTCAAAGGTTGCCCAACCTAGATAAATCTAGATCTCCTAGATAAGCATAATAAATTATCACCGAGTAACTCCTTTCATAATTATTATAGATGGGCCTGTATGTTTACTTCTTGTTGCTTTAACTTTTTATGTAGGCGTCAACCCAACTATAAATATGTCTATCTATGTAGTTCCCTATGAATCTATATAGGTAGAAGTGTGTTAGTTTATTTATTTATTTGTCACACTAAAGCATCATGGGTTAGACTGCATTTGGAGCAGGTTCAATTCCTGCGGAATCATGAATCAGTATAGAGGGAGTCGTAAATTATAACAAATTACTTATCCTTCAGGGTGTTTAAAGGAAGGAAGAAAATTAAACATTGTTTTGCTTTCAACATCGTAACTAGGTAGGTATTATGTGTAGATAAGGTGTGATAAAACAATTTCATTGCAACAACTTTCCGTGTAGGCGTCGACCCAATTATGAGTATAGGTACATGTGCTATTATTTATTCTATGGCATAGGTCTATGTTACTTTATTTGATTATATATCTATACGTATAAACTTGTTAACTTGTTTTTTTATTAGCCATACTAAATCAATAGAACAAAACCTTTTATGCAGGTTCAATTCCTGTGGAATCCTTAAACAGTTGAGGGCGCAAATTATACAAATACAAATACAAATACAAATTCATTTATTGCCATAGATGTAGGTAAATTGATAGTTGTTACAGTGCTATGAGTCCCGTACAATCTACCTCAACAGAGGTGTGCAATAATTACATGTCTAGCATGCATGTTATAATATATTATAACTATGTTATTGTAATTCTTACATTTATGTTAGTTACACAATTTACACAAATAAAAGTTATATCTCAATTAATTATTCTCATCACAATGTCAAATAGTTGCAATAATAATGGAAATTAAGTCATCATAATAGTAATCGTAAAATATGTCAAAGTTTTAATGAACAAAATAATTATATAAACTTTAATAATATGTCAAATTTAAATACATAGGGATTTTTCATTATTAATCATAATTTAGTATGTAAATAATCCTTTACACTATAGAAACATTTGTCCAATAACCAGACTTTTAGTTTTTGTTTGAATTTATGTATGCACATGGATTTTAAATCTTTTGGCAATTTATTATAAATTTTGATAGCCATCAAAAAAGAGTTTTTCTTAAATATGTCTAATCGACAATTTGGAAAATAAAGTCTATTACAATTTCTAGTGCTTCTTTGTACCATTTTTGAGTGTTCGTCGAACATGTTGGGGTGTTCTTTTACAAACACGCAGACTTCCCTAATATACATACAGGGTAATGGGAGAATTTGAAACTGTTTAAAAAGTGGTCGACAACTGTCGGTAGACCAGGCACCACAAATTGCCCGAACGCATTTTTTTTGTACAACGAACGCCCTATTAATGTCAACAGAGTTGCCCCACAAAAGTAGTCCGTATGACAAAATCGAAGACACGTAGCCATGGTACGCACACAAGGCAGCATCTTTGGAAACTGAGAGTCGCAGTTGTCTTATAGCGTAGACAAAGCGATCGAGTCTGTCACTGACATTTTCTACGTGGCACTTCCAATTGCAGTTCTTGTCAATTGTTATGCCTAAAAATTTACATGTGTCCACTTCCATTAACTGTGTATTTTGGTAGTTGATGTTTAGCTTATCTGGTTTAGATTGATAAGTTTGGAACTGGATAACATTACTTTTACTTAGATTGATTTTCAAATTATTTTGATTTAACCACATTGTTATGTCATTTAATGTATTGTTAATATCCACTTTAAGTTGTTCATTACTTCTCGATTTAACGACTACTGTAGTATCATCGGCATATAAAATACACTGATGTTTTATCACGTTGGGAATATCATTTATATAAGTTAGGAAAATGAAAGGTCCCAGTATACTCCCTTGAGGAATATATAGGTTGGTAGGTATGTCCATTTATGCTTTTAGCTCTTTATGTAGGCGTCAACCCGACTATAAATGTGTCTACCTAGGTAGCTTTCTCTGATTCTATATAGGTAGAAGCTTGTTAGTTTCGTCATTTATTTATCACACTAGGGCGTCATGGGTTAGAAGGCCTTTGGAGCGGGTTCAATTCCTGCGGTACTTTTAATCAGTTGAGGGCGAAAAATTATATGTTGAACTATAATCTAATAAGTCCAGTCTGTAAGTTTAGAGTTGGCGTCAACCGAATTATGAGTGGTCTATAACAACCGGTTGGACGGTTGCGGGTTCGAGTCCTGCAGAATTCAGTGGCATGTGTGAAGAGCGGAAGTACGTGTTTCCGGGACATGGATGTGATATTTTTGTCTAGGTATGGTTATCCGTTATCTGGTGCCGTGGCACTAGATGACCTACACCTAGGTTAGGCAGGGCAGTTGGTGTGGATTTGTCCTAAATATTTATTATTAGCAAGTGTCAAAATGGGATGAAATTTGTCTTTGATGTCGTATAGACATTTTATGAGATATTGTATTTATGTATGTAAACATGGCTACTGAACTGATCGAAGAGAAATAGATGTTTGTTGTCGTGTGTGTTGGTGCTGACCTCTGGTGTCGGAGGTTGACGGGATATCTGAATTTACTGGCGACTGCTGGAGAATGGTGGCAGCAGGGACTTCAGCACTGAAGTGCTTTCAATGCATGTGGAGATGAATAGCCACAAGAGACACATATAAGTAGATCTAGATCGGTTGGTCTAGTAACTGGAGACCCTGGGGGCGAAATCGAGCGGTCGCGGGTTCGAATCCTGCAAGGTGCGGTCTTTTGTGTGATGGGAAATGTTTGTTTCCGAGTTATGGAGGCGATGTTCGTATTTATGTGTTTATCCGTTATCTGGTGCCCATAGTGCAGGGTGTCCTGGTTGGACTAGGTAATTGGTGTGACATGGTCTCGAATAGTATTTATTTAATATTATAGATACACTTATTTAACATTAGCAATGACAGTCTATTACGTAGACAAGCCAACCGGTAGACGGATGGTTGGTCTAGTAACTGGGGACCCTGGGGGCGAAGTCGAGCGGTCGCGGGTTCGAGTCCTGCAGGGTGCGGTCTTTTGTGTGATGGGAAATGTTTGTTTCCGAGTTATGGAGGCGATGTTCGTATTTATGTGTTTATCCGTTATCTGGTGGTACAGAGGTAATACAAAATAGAATTGCAAATTAGGTTTATTATTTGGAGTTTTAAAATGAAATTCTAACACATCGTTTGTACCTACAGGCGTTTTATTCCGAGATCTCGGATCTAATATAACTTGACTATTGAACTGATTGGTAGATACATGTTTTGAGTACTTAACGAATACCTAGTATTCCAATATAGATGTTGTTGGTTTGATTCAAATTAAATAGGTATTTCTATAACTGAACCCAAGTCATTCATTAGTCAATGAAGTTACCTTGTTTGGCCTAAGTGCAAGTTTAAGAAATTAATATCCACTTTGAACTTATCCTTTGAAGTATGAAAAAAGGACCTGGCTGCTATGTTGGCGAGCTTGGCTCATGCAAAGCTTTTCATATTTATCTATAAACATATACCTATTATGGTATTTGGCAGTGTCGTTTTGCAAACATCTGAACAGGCTCTCGATACCTAATTACAGTCCGGTGGAGAGGAAATTCGGAATGCTTCTTAATGCTGGATCCCTGTTTGGTCTTTGGTCAGCAGGAGTAGGTTATTGAGATTGCACGACTAATTTTGCTGTTGTTTCAATTTTGATTCAACCTTTGGCTTAGCTTTCCTTGTCGGATTCTATTGGGAGTTAGGTCGACAGTTCTTGCAATTAACATTATTACCTGTCTAAATATTATAATATTCAACAAAACTAAGTTGGATGAACTAGGTTTACTAATATAGTAGCCTGAGTAAATGTACACTTACTTACCTAATACTCACATTCCTTATTTAAGGATAAATATACTTGAACAAGTAATTTCATTGATGAGTATTCACTTGTGAGTAATTATATCACCATCAAATATTGTGGATGGGTTTAATTTGGATCAAAGCATTGTTTGTACGCAGTACAACATTTACCTATACCTACTTTGGTAGATTCACTTTATTCACTAATTTAGTTAACGTACTATCAAGTACGCACTAACTCAAAGCTATTCGATAGATTTTGAATAAAATCTATTATTTATATTACTTGTACCTAGTACAATTTACAGTATACTTCATGTCAGGAGTTACTTTACCATATACATTGTTTGTACACTGTACAACATTTACCTATGCCTATTTTGGTAAATTCATTATTCGATAGATTTTGAATAAAATCTATTATTTATATTACTTGTACCCAGTATAATTTACAGTATACTTCATGTCAGGAGTACCTTACTATATACCTTGTTTGTACACTGTACAACATTTATACCTACTTTGGTAGGTTCATTTTATTCACTGATCTATTTATGTACTAGCAAGTACATGCTATGTCAAAGTTATTTATTATTATTTTATTAAATTTTCGATTCAAATATTTTGTGCCCTTGTACATTGTTTTATGTTGCAAGTACCTTGGGTACAGATCTCAATACATCTCTGTGTTAGATGTGTTTCATGTTTAACTGATCTGGCAGTTAAAGTATCTATCTTGAAATTGTACTGATTTCAGCTTAACCTAATTTAAAATTGGCTATAAAATTATATATAAAGGAACTATTATATCTCAATACGTACCTCTAAAAGGACCAAAGGGTTATATGGATAACGTATGGAGCATCCTTGACGATCACAGCCCGGCTATAAGGAATTTAGTTCATATTATATAATCTAGTATAATAAATAGGTTTAGGTTACAATAGTTTTGGGGAATAGGAATTTTCCTAAATCTGGGAGGTTTGGGAAAATTCCGAAATGAAAACACATAGGCGATGAAGTATGTGGTTCAAACAGGTAAAATGCGTTTTATTGAGTCGCATCTGTTTTGAACAGCGAGGACTTGGATTTTATAATTATATTTTAAAGTAAAGTTTCCTTGAATGTGCTGACAAACTTACGTACATTACATTTTGATAAAAGATTATGCCCTCTTGCCCCTCTTTGTTTTTGCGACCTACCTAAGACATACTAGTGACAATGGACGATTAATTAATGTAAATTGATCTTACAAAATCTCAATAAGAAAGCATAGGAGGTTGGCCCGTACGGAGACGAGACCACTGGTAATGGCGGTGGCGGGGCCTTATCCATTGATGCTTCCCTTATTAAATTATAATAAAAAAAAAAATGAATGATTGGTCTTAAAACATAAATTGGACGAAGATTTTAAGTTGAGTGAGGTTGTGAAGTTACACACTCTAGAAGAATAGCCGTAAAATGATGGATGAGGAATTATGCTTTTTAGACATAAATCCTCATGAGCATGAGACGTTAACCTGGCTATAGTATGCGTTACGTACAAAAATTAAAATTAAAGAACAGATATTATGTATATCAATACTCTTTGATTTAAAATATAATGACAAGACACGAGTGTCTTATGATATGTTGAAGATCTGTTTATGGTGTTCACGAGTGACAGAATTACTTCATGATATCTTTATAGAATAACTAGAGGGAAATTTGGAGGTTTACCTCTAGGTACTCTATTGATCAGAGACTATCTTGAATAATTTATTGATGATCGAGGCAATTTATAGTATTATTCAAATCAGTCAAAGGAAATACATTTTAAGACCTGACTCCTAAAGGTTAGGAAAGAATATGGGACTCCAAAGTTTTCCCTATCAGATTTCCCTAAAATGTATTAAATTGAGGACCTACCTATCTTATAAGGGGAGGATTCCTAAGTTTAATTATGTCTTAAAAAGCAAATAATAATCGTCTGGAACGAGCGTAGTATCTGGAACTGTTCGAGAGGAAGATTGCAACTCGGAGAAGAAGACAGCAACTCGGAGAGGAAAACAGCAACTCGGATAAGAAGACAGCAACTCGGAGAGGAAGTCAGCAACTCTGAGAGGAAGACAGCAACTCGTTCTCAACTGCCTCGGAGTAGGTTTTCGGTCTGATGAAGAGTTTCGGTCTCCAACTTCAGTCGTCGGCGATGTGGTGAAACCAGTCCTGGAGCCGTATTAATTCTTGGAGATTTTTGGGTAAATCAGGTGCCTCGGGGCACTATAACTTCCATACCAGATCACAACGGACGAGCTCCCTTCCAATTATATCCCTCTTGGTCTTCAGCTGGTGTATCTTCTAAAAACTTTGGAGACCGGTGACGTCACTTTCCTGGCGAAGTCGTCGTGGCTGGTGAAGCGTTGGTATAACGTAGCCTTGTAGATCTTCTTCGGAGATTTGTTCATTATTTGCTAGCTATCTGATAGCTCAGTGAAATCTAAACGATAACTCAGTGAAATTTAAACGATAACTGATTTTAACACTGTCTCACACTTTATTTTATTATTTATTGAAGCTTAAATACATTTTATTATTAGAGGCCAAAAGAATACATCTATTAGAGTCCTTAAAACAATTCTGAAAAGTAGAACATAACTCGATGATGATAAATAGGTAACTCGAAGACAATCCAAACGTAACTAACGTACCTACTTCTCGAAACATCTAAGAAAAGTCCTAATTTTGAATATAGAATTAAAATAGAATAGAAGACAATTTAAAGTTTATGATTTATGTTAGAAGACAATAAGAAGTTTTTACGTGATGCGTGTACAAACATCCAGACTAAAAACATAATATTCGCTATTGTTTGTAGCTAATTTTAAGGCGTCGAGGCCCTTTTTTTAAATTATCTTAGTTGTGCAGACTTTTTGTTACAATCTGCTTTATTATTAGTATTGAATAGATAGAAGTTATACATATGGAAGACTTTGAACGCGCTAGCCTATTGCGTGCTAGCCATCATGAACAGCCTGTATTCATACACTGCTAGACAAGCCTCTCAAATTGCGCCACTGAGCCTGATCTTCGGCTCTTCTCATTCAATAACAATAAGCCCCATTTCTATTATTGCCTTCACAAAAACAAGTTGAACCGATCAATACCCAACAAGTCAGTTCTCAAAAGGAACCATCGCCATGTCGTTAACGGCAGCTATAAATTGGCACTGAAACGTCAAGCGATATGGTAATGTGAATCCCTCTGCATTCGGCGCGCGCCGGCGATGTTTCACGGGTAGATCTGCTCGGATTCAGATAGAGTGGCTGGGTAAGAGTGGAAGAGGAACATAGTTAAACTTACTAACCGCCGATGTTTCACGGGTAGATCTGCTCGGATTCAGATAGAGTGGCTGGGTATGAGTAGAAGAAGAATATTGTTAAACTTACTAACCGTCAATGTTTCATGGGTAGATTTGCTCGGATTCAGATAGAGTGGCTGGGTAAGAGTGGAAGAGGAATATTATTAAACCTTCTAGCTGCCGATGTTTCACGGGTAGATCTGCTCGGATTCAGATAGACTAGCTGGGTAAGAGTGGAAAAGGAATATTTTTAAACTTACTAGCCGCCGATGTTTCACGGGTAAATCTGCTTGGATTCAGATAGAGTGGCTGGGTAAGAGTGGAAGAGGAATATTGTTAAACTTACTAGCCGCCAATGTTTCACGGGTAGATCTGCTTGGATTCAGATAGACTAGCTGGGTAAGAGTGGAAAAGGAATAGTGTTAAACTTACTAGCCGCCGATGTTTCACGGGTAGATCTGCTTGGATTCAGATAGAGTGGCTGGGTAAGAGTGGATGAGGTATATTTTTAAACCTTCTAGCTGCCGATGTTTCACGGGTAGATCTGCTCGGATTCAGATAGACTAGCTGGGTAAGAGTGGAAAAGGAATATTTTTAAACTTACTATCCGCCGATGTTTCACGGGTAAATCTGCTTGGATTCAGATAGAGTGGCTGGGTAAGAGTAGAAGAGGAATATTGTTAAACTTACTAGTCACCGATGTTTCACGGGTAGAGATCTGCTCGGATTCAGATAGAGTAGCTGGGTAAGAGTGGAAGAGGAATATTGTTAAACTTACTAGTCGCCGATGTTTCACGGGTAGATCTGCTCGGATTCAGATAGAGTAGCCGGGTAAGAGTGGAAGAGGAATATTTTTAAACTTAATAGCTGCGTTTTCTGTTTTGCCTGCATGCAAAATGATAAAATGTTTCTTATGTGTTATTCCAGGATCTAAAGTATGTCTATACATAATATACGAAATTTCATAAACAAAGACATTAAGGAACTTAGCAAATTTGCATAACTGTTAGTACACTTATGCAATTGGTGCATAGGATACGAGTACATGTTGTCTAATTTTATGGTATATTAAAACAAGTGCAAAACTCACAGTCACTGAGAAATGTAAGTTAATTAAACTTTAATATTTAATTGTAATTCATAGCTCGGGTTAATTACTCAATTACACTTACCAAAATAAATTATGTTTATCGTTAAATGAAGCGATATTCAGTGAATCAAGTAGATACAACATTATTAGTAAAGCGTACTCAGTTTGGTTTTAGTGTAATCAGTTGAGACAGGGCTTTATTAATTCAAGTTTATGACGATGACAAGAAATATTAGCCAAAATCTCATTATTCTAATACGTTCGTAAATGGAATCAAAGTTTCACAAATCTATTGAGCGTATGCTGGTAGTTGACAAAGTGACCTTTTAAAATTCGATTGTATCGTAAATATATCGTTAGTGTTCTAATTTCGGCTACAATCCATTTGGGGAACCATAAACAATACTCGTACTTATACAAAGAAGGCACTGTGGAAACTGTGTAATATTTGTACATTTATGTATTCCCATCAGTTTTTTTTTTGCTTTTCTTATTTTTTTACGGTACAGTCAAGTTCAATATATACTAGATTATTAGGTATTCTTTGGTGGTATTTGACCGAACGACACATTTTTTTTTACAAAATACAAAACCTTTGAAACTATCGATAAAACAAACAGCCCATTCCACAACACTCTATTATTTATATCACCTGAGTGTCGGCAAATTGCGGCTTCCTACACCGAGCGATGTTATACCACGCCTCACTACCTTCTTACATAAACCTACCACAGGCTAATCTGTACCTTAGCCTTAACACATTACGGCTCATTCTTCTGCCCACTCAAAGCTATCTTACTGGTATAAAAGCTTCATTTGTCAAACGAAAATAAGCTTTATGATAACGCAGAAAGAAAGGTACATAGGAGAAATATGGCTTCAACCTCAGACGAATTGCCATTGAAATGTAAATATGATTCATTGAAAATATGATGTGATAATATGGAATGGAATGGGAAATTCTTGAATAGAATTTGAAGTATATGTTTTGATAGACTCAACTCGAGTGTAGCTGCTAGACACAGTTTAAATATCCTGCAAAGCCCAATACTAAACGTGGATGAAATTGGCATTCTGTTATGCTATAATAGTGTAGTGTAGTACCTATATTATACTGTATGTATTATACGGCACTGTGACATCCACATCTTCGTAGACAACAGACTTGTTATTTCGTTTCCATGGCAACTGTTCCTTACAGCGTTTTTCCAGTTTTCTCGTGGAATCTTTCATTTTTCCGGGATAAAAAGTATCCTATGTTTTATTCTAGGGTATAAGCTATCTCCCTTCCAAATTTCATCAAAATCCTTCTAACCATTATTGCGTGAAAGCTCCCCAAACGAACAAACAATCAAACGAATAAACAGACAACGTTTCACTTTTATATATTGGTATGGATTTGTATTTTAACGATGTGACATTACTTTATTTTATACGTAGGTTCTACATTGTGGAAATAAATATACTTTGTTTTTGATTTTAGCGATTTCTGACTTGTCTAGTACGCTTACCTTAATTGATCCTATAGAAACTTGTGATCCTTATGAGAAACAGGATTGAAAGGCATCAAAAAGTTTATGTGTACAGTGCCTATTTTCTTGCTGATGGCTTTTCCCCTCCAAAATCTGTGAATGCATATAAAAAAAATACATAAATAAAGTATATTCAAGAATAGGACAGTCTCTTGAACGATTCCCTGCCCTTATTGCGCCATCTCAAAATTCAGCCTGTATAGTGTAACAGGCAAATGACTACTGACTAATTTGATAAAGATTTATACAGTTTAGCTCAGGGCCCTAATTCGCTATAACATTCATAACGTTATAACGTCATACGTAACGCATCGCACTGTGGAATTGTTGGGCAAGGTATGACAATTCACGAACATGCACGAACAATTCCACGCAGATATCTTGACGCGGCGCGGTACGTGACCGAATGGTCATATGAGGGCCTAGAGGTGTAGAAAATATGTCACCAAAACATAGATCTTTCATAAAGGTTGTACGGAAAGCTGAAAATAACCCCTTTTCTATGAATAAACGTACCATACAAAGGATTTTATTCAAGAAAAATTTGAGTTTTTTTCCTTTACCTAATATGACCCACGCTGCACCCGCGGCTTTTCCCGCGTGGTGATTCCATTTTAAAGTAGCCAATACTTGTTATTCAGGACCAAAAGTACCTTTAAAGGACAATATACTACAAAATTCATTCAGTCGTCAAATAGTTTTTATCGATTGCTTGGCTTCTAATCATCGGATTAAGATACCAAGTACCCAAGCTTTTAAGTGGAACCCTAAGCTATCCAAAAGTTAAAACCACATTTCAATTGGTCCAGTAGTTTTTACGTGTTGCGTGGACAAAAATACAGACAAACATATCCACAGACACGATTTTAGAAAATGTTATATACTTGTTCAGTAGCTTATTTTAAGTATCCCAGACCATTTTTTTTTATATCTTCTTTGTATAGACTTTTTATTCGCATTGCTTTATTATAAGTAAATACAGATATAAAGTACACGTATCCATACCAATATATAAAAGTGAAACGTTGTCTGTTTGCTTGTTTGTTTATTTGTTTGTTTGGGGAGCTTTCACGCGATAACGGCTGGACGGATATTGATGAAATTTAGAATAGAGATAGCTCATACCCTGGAATAGAATAAAATATGGAATATTTTTTATCCACGGGAAAACTGGGAAATGTTGATTACTCACTGTAAGGAACGGTTGCCATCACAGAATGGTCTGTGGTTGGCATGGAAACGAAAAACAAGTCTGTTCAAAAACATCAAGAGCATTGGTGCTATACCTACTATTGCATTGGTTTATAATATCCTAGAAGAAAATAGGATGTATTTTTCGCGATAAACAGTAGTCCGCGCGTACGAAGTCATGGCGGGAAAGCTATTAAAAGATAACTCACATTCATCAAACATTCAAACTGGAAAAAATAAAGTAAAATTCAAACTAATACATGAACATTTGTTTTGGGGTCCTTGACGCATACAATATAGAATTGCAAACACATGCATTCATCTCTTCACCGTCATCAGACCAAAGAAGTCCACTGCTGAACATGGGCCTGCCCTATGGTTTCCCATAATCACCACACTTGACTTGGTGATCGCAGTAGATGTTGATACTTACGTAGGAAAATGATGTTACCCATTTTCTGAATACTCTCTGCTAGTTCTCACAGCTCCCGCGGGATGAGAAGGGGTAGACCCATTATTAAGTCGGGCCACAGAATAAAAAATAGGTCGGGCCTACATGGTGGTTTAATGCATGCAAAGGCAAAAGACCAAAAAAAAAGTGAAAGATGGAGAATCCCTTGCCCAGCAGTGGCACGACGCTGATTGATAATAAATAAATACATATTAATAACTTTCCATTAAAGACATCATCCGCTGACCGTGATATTTTTTTTGTAAAGGAAACACTATTTGCGAACTACGCATCGGTCTCCAGATACATTTGGATAAAACTAAGATTATGTTCAATTACTATGTCTTTCCGGAAACAATTGTTATTCATGGATCTCACCTTGAAGTTTTTCAAGGGTATGTTTACCTTTGGCAAACGCTGTAGGTGTGTAAAAACAACTTGAGGAGATCGTCCCTTAGAAGAATACAGTTGGGCTGGGCAGCATTTGGTAAACTCCATCGCGTCTTTTCGTCACCGATTCCCAATGCCTGAAAACTAAAGTCTTCAACTACTGCGTCTTACTTATTAGAGTTTATGTGAGAGATCGAACCCGTAACGAGGTGATCAGACAGAAAACCAAAGTTATCGAGAAAGCCCATAGGATTAGCAGGCTGATGTTGCTGAAGGACTGATAATCATTGGGGTGGAGGTATTTTTGAGTGGATACCGACTCAGCAATGTAATGTAGGGCACCCACCGGCTGGGTGGAGCGACGACATACGCTAGATGGCTGGCGGGGCGGTTGGAAAGCAAGAACCGAAGATCGGGCTTAGTGGCGTGCTTTGATAGAGACCTATGTCCAGAAGTGAACTGATACGGGCTGATAATGAAGATCATGATGTGCGACTTTCAAAATGTTGACAAATCAATAGTTATTCAGATATCACTTTGTTATTATTAATGTCAATGTGTTAGGGACAGCCTACACAAAGATTGGGGCTCAGCCTATCGTCTGTTTCGCCTTTGTTATACTTGATAACTTTTGTCTGCGACCTTATCCAGCGGACTACGTTTATCCCGATAAAAGTATCCTATGTCCTTCCCCAGAGTTCAAACTATCCCCAACGTCCAATTTAATTAAGACCAGGGCCAGCAGTTTTGACATCGACAACGATTGCTTTACAACTGAAATCGGTTGAAAAGTTCGATTACAACGACATTTGGTAGTCTCTGCCAAATATCGATGTCAATCATGTACAATGTCAGTACAGATACCAATGACAATCGACAGATTTTGACAATAACTGCCTAAGCTAACAATTGTCGGTATGTACCGATTTGGGTTGTAAAGCAATCACTATCTTGTGTCGAGACTGCAGGCCCGGTTCAGCCGTTTAGTCGTGAATTGATATCAAATAGAGTTACTTTCGCATTTATTATTTTAGTACTATAAATTAGTTAGTTTAGAATATGGATTTAACCATTATATCGAATTGTGTCATAGATGGTAAACGCTGTTAAAAGTCATATTCTAGGGACTCCTGGAATTTTTGGCGCTTTCCACTGCATGAATAAAGCGCAGAAAAGAATAACGGCGAACCACAAAAATTTATTGACAAAAACCTAATAAAACCAGTTCATAATGAAGCCGAGAGCCACAGTGCGCCAGATTACTTCACTCCCCGGAGCAAACATGGCCGATTTCAATGAATTCTAAATGTGAACCAATTAACCTACTGCACGATAGACTATCGCAAAAAAGAAACCGCACGGTTGGCCTCAGTGCCTCACTGTACCTCCATACATTTAACTGAATGGACGGCCACACAAACCTGTGCCTGGGTCGGTGTTGAGATGGCATTCCATGCAAAGTCACCGTAGTTATATTTTTTGTTTTGTATATTTACTTATATGTCTGCAGTATCTCATGTATCTTTATTCTTTAATAAGCATTAATTCGAATTTATTTACAGGATAACACGTACAAAAAACAAAAGTTAATTTTAAAATATAAATAAAAAACTTAACTAAGTATCTCATGCTAATTTCAACATGATTGATTTAGTACTTTTTCAGTAAATCCACTTGAAAACTATATTTTTGGTTCAAAGAATCTTTCTTTTTTTTTTGACCCAGTAAATTTGTCTTTTTTTACCGTCACCGCCACCGTGTTGGTATGGCCGTATCTTCAAATTATAGATATAGGAAGGAGTGGGTTTTAAGCCAGTACGCGTGGTTTAACCTTTTCGGTATGTTGCTTATGTGTTTGTAAGAAGCATACTTAATCACTACGGGATCGATTCCGATAAATCGTGAGGCACGTATCACGCTCTGGATTGATAACGCACAAGAATTTGTTACTCAAAGTTGAAGGTCACCCTGGCGCTAACTATTACGTGGATTGCCTGCGTGTAAACATTAAGTTACATAAACGACAGAGGTTAGATAACGAAGATCCCAAGAGCAAATATGCCCCACTTCAATGAATCCTAAATGTGAAATAACTAATCTGTAGCGGTTTGTTTTATTAACTAGTTACTTGCTGATTTGGTAGATTAACAAAACATAGCAACCCAAGTGAACATAGTTGAAAGATCGTCACAAAGAATAGTTGCTGTTTATTCAGGCGCGTGCACTGGGCGGACGGAAAACACTAGTCTTACTAGCTGAGACTTTTTCTGGTGCCACCATATCCTCCCGCACCGTGAGCTTACTCAGGAATCGTCTCATTTGAGTGATTCAATTTACCTATTCGTAGTATAACAACTCGTATTAATATTAAATTAGTTTGTATCAAACAAACAGTAAATCAGTTAAAACCCGACTCAAAAAATGGGCAACACTGAAAATCAGTATAGTTTCAACCTACGGTTTCAACGTACAGACACATGATGAAATATTAATATTGCCATCAATTCTGAACGTTTTACCTCACAAACGAGTTAAAAATTTAAAAACCAATGCCATTTGGCTCACAGCCACACATTGCTATGAAAATGTGGGTAATAGGCCGAGAGCTTCCAGTTAATTTAAGTTGGGTACTTTACCAAAGTCTTCTATACTTATAATAAAACTGTAACGCGTCCAATTCTGTACATTGAAGATATTTAGATATTTATTTTGGACCTTACTCTAGATTCGATACTGAAGCCAACACTGTTTTTTTTTTTTTCATTTTTATCTGTCTGTGTGTCTGTTTGTCTGTCTGTATCTTGGCTAGGCATCACGCCAAAACTACTGAATGAATTTAAATGAAACTTAGTATGATTTGAGTTCATACTACGAGGTAGGACATAGGCTACTTTTCATCCCGAAAAATGAAAGGGTTCCCGCAGAATAGGTGTTGAAAGTTATTTAAAAGAACACTTAACACGCTGAAACTACTTGACGGATTTTGTTGAAACTTGGCAAAATCATAGTTTAAATAATGGTTAAAAATTGAGGATTTTTTTTATCCCGAAAATATAGTGTTCCTTCGGGATAATGTCCAAAATACTGTAAATTGAAGATATTATGTAATTTTTTTTGGAGGACGTTTATTGTTCAATACTAAAGCTAAGACTGTATTTTTTAATTTATGTCAGTCTGTCTGTCTATACCTTGGCAGCGCACCACGCCGAAAATACTTAATACATTCAAATTAAATTTGGTATGATTTGAGTTCACACTTCGAGGTAGGACATTGGATACTTTTCATCCCGAAAAAATTTAGTGTTTCTGCAGGATAGGGGTGGAAAATTATTTAAAAGAACACTTAGCATGCTGAAACTATTGTAGCAACTTGGCACAAACATAGTTTATAAGATAGGTGAAAATTATGGATACATTTTGTCCCGAAAAATTAAAATCCTGTGTTCCTGTGGGATATGGGTCCAAATTGTGCAGGTACATTAAATATATAGTGTTTTTGTTTTGGAAGTTGCTCTATATTCGATTATGAAGCCTAAACTGTATGTTTTTTCATTTTTGTCTGTATGTCTGTCAGTCTGTATCTTAGCCGCGCATCACGCCGCTGGAAATACTGGATGAATTTAAAATAAACTTAGTATGATTTGAGTTCGTACTACGAGGTAGGACATGGGATACTTTAAATATCGAAAAAATTATGGGTTATTATTAAGGGGTTGAAACTTATTTAAAAGAACACGTACCACGCTGAACGCTCGACGGGTTTGATGATGCAACTTGGCACTGTCTTAAGTTATATGATGGTTTAAAATTGAGGACATGTTTGATCCCGAATAAGTAAAGGGTTTCTGCGGGATATAGGTCCAAAGTTATGTTAATATTTGAGTAATAAAAAATATTTTTTGGGTGGTTCTCTATAATCGATACTGAAGCCAAACTGTTTTACTTTTTAATTTTGTCTGTCTGTTTATCCGTATTTTGACCGCGCATCGCACCCAAACTACTAAATGAATTCAAATAAAAAAAAATGCTCTTGGTTGCTTAAAAAAGTATTGAACAATTATTTTTTTGTTAATCGTGTCTTTCTGTTTGTCTGTATGTTTGTTTGTTCACGCATCACGTAAAAACTACCAGACCGATTGCAATGCGGTTTTTATTTTTAGATAGCTTAGGCTTTGATTTAAATCAGATGTAATTTGTAACTCAATCCGGTGAGTTAGAAGCCGAGCAATTGATAAAGTATTTTCGACGGCTGAAGAAATTTTGTTCAAATGTTGGTATACTCGTATTGGTCCTGGAATAGCACATTATGGTACTTTGAACCTAAGAAAAAGAACACGCGTGCGAAGCCGCGGGTACAGCTAGTATAAAATATGTTTCTTTATAGCAAACACAGATACTTAGTCCATTTTGGTTGCGAAATGATAACAGATGTTTAACTAAAAGCTAATGCCAGGATGCTCCTAAATAACAACTACTTGTTACTTAGGAGCATCCTGGCATAGTCTACACTTGATTTACCTTCTAATAAGGAGACGATTGAACAAGAGGTGTTTAAAACTGGTAATATACCTAGTGATCGCTACAATCAGATATATTCATGGATGCGTTGCAGTGATGATTGAAATGATAATATTGGTACCGTGTGCACAATTAATTGGTTAATAACATAATGTAACTATTGTATTTTGAGTAGTTGGAGTATGTGTCACTATATTTGCCATTATCCGATTTTGAAAATTCTTACACTAATACATTGATATCGTGCACTATTATTTAAATAAGAGTAGATCAATTTTGAACTTACTTGTATTAAAAACGCAATAGAGCGGAACAAGGGCTCCAAAGTGTTCGTCTATTGGACAAAGCCTGTTGACGAAGCTGAAAACCGACAGTGGCAGCATCGTTTCGTCGAAGCCAGAGATTTTGAGTGAGCTCGAGAAGTTCTATGGAAAATTCTTCACCTCATCGCGTAGTCCTCCTAGCAGGACTAGCGATGCAAGAGCCCGTTTGACCCGAAATTATACCGAAGATATCCCGGACGTCAGCCTATACGAGATCAGAATGGCTCTCAAACAGCTTAAGAGCAACAAGGCACCAGGGGAGGACGGAATAACGACAGAGCTACTGAAAGCGGGTGGAACACCAGTACTTAAAGTCCTTCAGAAGCTGAACTCCGTCATCCTCGAGGGTACTACGCCAGAGGCGTGGCACAGGAGCGTAGTGGTTTTGTTCTTTAAGAAAGGTGATAAAACCCTTTTGAAGAATTATAGGCCCATTTCGCTGCTGAGCCACGTCTATAAGCTGTTTTTGAGAGTAGTTACAAACCGTCTCGCTCGTAGGTTTGACGACTTTCAGCCTCCCGAACAAGCTGGATTCCGGAAAGGCTTTAGCACCATAGACCACATCCATACGCTCCGGCAGATTATACAGAAGACCGAAGAGTATAATCGGCCACTATGTCTAGCGTTTGTAGACTACGAGAAAGCCTTTGATTCAGTTGAAACCTGGGCAGTGCTACAGTCATTACAGCGGTGCCAGATTGATTACCGGTACATCGATGCGTTGAAGTGTTTGTACAGCAAGGCCATCATGACAGTTCGTCTTCAGGATCAGATCACGAATTCTATCCAGCTGCAAAAAGGGGTGAGACAGGGAGACGTTATCTCTCCGAAACTGTTCACCTCTGCATTGGAAGATATATTCAAACTTCTTAACTAGAACGGATTTGGTGTTAACATCAATGGCGAATACATCACTAACCTTCGATTTGCTGATGATATGACTATATCATGGCTGAAACCCTGGAAGACCTAAGCACAATGCTCAGTGACCTCAATATTTTTTCCCAACAGGTGGGTCTTAAAATGAACATGGGCAAGACGAACATCATGTCAAATGCCCATGTCGTACCCATGCCGGTTTATGTTGGGAACGATATTATCGAAGCTGTTGATCACTATGTCTACTTGGGTCAGACGATCCAACTGGGTAGATCCAACTTCGGCAAAGAGGTCAACCGACGAATCCAACTCGGATGGGCAGCGTTCGGGAAATTACGCCATATCTTCTCGTCGCAGATACCGCAGAGCCTCAAGACGAAAGTTTATAATAAGTGCGTGTTGCCAGTGATGACATACGGCACTGAGACGTGGTCGCTAACTATTGGTCTCATACAAAAGCTCAGATTTGCGCAGCGTGCAATGGAGAGAGCTATGCTCGGTGTTTCACTACGTGATAGAAACAGAAATGAGGAAATCCGTAAAAGAACGAAGGCTACAGACATAGCTCTCTGAGTTTGCAATTTGAAGTGGCAATGAGCAGGCCATATAGTTCGCAGAACCGACAACCACTGGGGAATAAAGGTTCACGAATGGCGACCACGAACAAGCAAGCAAAGTGTGGGGAGACCCCCCACACGATGGACCGACGACATTGTAGCCATCGCAGGAAGTCGGTGGATAGAGGTGGCACAGGATCGCTCGCCATGGCGCTCTTTTGGGGAGGCCTATGTTCAGCAGTGGACTTCTAAAGGCTGACATGATGATGATGATGATGATGATGAGATCAATTTTGGTAGACACTAGGTTCTTCTTGTTTTTTGCCATCACCTTTTATTTGGTGTCGGCTCTCCTCGTTCTTATGCGGCCAGGATGATCTGTCCTGGGTTGTTTGTTCTGTAAGTTGGTCTCGTTCAAAGTCGCGGGTTACTGTAGAACACTATGTGGCTTGAGGTTTCCCGCTTTTCTTTTTCGTGTTTGGTTGTGCCAGAGCTTCAGGACGTTTCATCACGTGCAAGTACCAACGAAGCCTACTTTCTGGGTTTTTTTTTCTGTGATGGTCGCAACGTTGTAACTTCGTCTGATGTGTTTATTTTGCACTTTATCAAGTCTTGTTACACCTGCTGTTGATCTCAGCATCTTCATCTTGGCTATATGCAGTTTCCGTTCATGTGTTTTTGGTATAAACCAGCGATATTATAATTTCAGAAGTATCAATTTTGGTCAGGCATAAAGAATACAAATACTCAGAATCTCACTAATCTCTTTTATTTATTCATACAATACTATTATTTTACTTGATATACCTCACTCACTGAGCTCATTTTGACACCAAAATTTCTATGATCACACAAAACATTAAAACTAAATCCAAGTATGACTGGACTTTGCAATTCCTTGTTTAATATAATGGATAAAGAGTTTAACGATATATTTAAATTAAAAAAATGTAAGGGGGGCATAAGGGTGGGATTTGATGACTGGGCAGGTATTTACAAAAGTAAAAACAAATTATACGATTTATATTCTCAAAAAAAAATGAATGCTGATGATACGAAATTTGTTGAATACTTAAAAAAATATTCTAAGACATTTAAATCCGTATGTAATACCGCGAAATCTCTTCATTTGAGTAGGAAAATTAAACAATCGGAAGATAAAATCAAAACAACATGGAAAATAATAAATACCGAAACCGGCAAAATTAAACCTCGAGACCGAAAATTTATCCAAAACATCGGCAATAAATTAATTTCCAAAGATCACGAAGTTGCCAATGCATTTGAAGATTTCTTTACAAAAATACCAATAGTTACTACCCAGTCTTTAAAATCTTCCTCAGTTGAGGCTTCTTGTATGCTCTCAAGCAACGTTGAAAAGTGTGATGTTACATTTAAATTTAAACATATTAATGTTAATTCGATTGTTAAGACATTTAAATTGCTAAACATAAAAAATACAGAGGATCTCTGGGGAATATCTACAAAAAAAATTTAGTTCCATTATTGGTATAATTGCTCCATACTTAGTAATTATTTTTAATAATTGTGTTGATGAAGGAGTTTTTCCCGACATAATGAAAAATAGTAAACTTATTCCCTTATTCAAGTCTGGCAGTAAAAATGATCCGACTAACTACAGACCCATTTCTATACTTCCCGCTCTAAGTAAAATTTTTGAGAGAGTAATTTTTAATCAGTTATTAACACATTTCAATCTCAATGGTCTGTTTCATAATGAACAATATGGCTTCACTAAAGGCCGTTCAACGACAGACTCAGGCACAGGGCTCTTAAAGCATATATTCAATGCTTGGGAGGAGTCACAGGACGCAACTGGCGTTTTCTGTGATTTATCCAAAGCATTTGACTGCGTTTGCCACGAAACATTAATTTTTAAATTGAATCATTACGGAGTTAATGGGAAAGCTCTCGATCTTTTATCCTCGTATCTTAGCAATAGAATCCAAAAAGTAGATGTAAATGGTGCGAAGTCATCAGGATCTCTCATTACAATGGGAGTCCCACAGGGTTCAATACTTGGGCCATTCTTGTTCTTGGTTTACATAAACGATCTTCCCTTTTTCATAAAGAACTTATGTGATATTGTTTTGTTTGCAGATGATACTTCTCTAATTTTTAAGATTGACAGAACCTTGAATAATTTTGACGATGTTAACAAGGCAATCGCGCTAGTTCTTAGTTGGTTTACAACTAACAATTTAATGTTAAATCCTAAGAAAACTAAATGTATCAAATTTTCACTACCCAATGTCAGAGGGGTTCCTACAAATTCAAGTATTTTAATAAATAGTGAGCCTGTAGACCTTGTGCAGTCAACCACATTTTTGGGTATTACTGTAGATTCAAAATTACAGTGGGGTCCTCACATATCGTTGTTAGCTGGTAGATTGAGCTCTGCATCCTATGCAATACGTAAAATTAGACAGTTTACCGATATAGCTACTGCAAGATTAGTATATTTTAGTTACTTTCACAGTATTATGTCATATGGCATTTTGCTGTGGGGTAAGGCCGCGGAAATTCAATCAATATTTGTGCTACAGAAGAGAGCAATTCGTTCCATTTACAATATGAAATCCCGAGATTCTCTTAGGGAACGTTTTAAAGAGATCAATATTCTTACAGTGGCTTGTCAATATATATATATGAAAATATAATGTATGTTCGGAAGAATATCAATACCTTTGTTAAAAATAGGGATGTTCATAATTTTAATACTAGAAATAAAAATAAACTAAAAGTGTCTGGATTTCGGTTAAAGAAAGTTAGTGGTTCATATATGGGGAACTGTATACAATTTTTTAATAAGTTACCTGACGGCATTGATCAATTACCAATGCAAAGGTTTAAAACTTTTGTTAAAGTAAATCTCATAAAGAAAGCATATTACAATGTAAATGATTATATTAATGACAGAAATGCATGGTCTGATGTCTCCAAGCTCCATGATAATAATAAGTGATAGCTTCGATGTTAACGTTAAGTGTATGAAATGTTCAAAGTACTTTGTGAGATGTCTCAAACATACCATGAGATCACGTTGTTTTATACAACATAATTATCGAGTTAGAAGTTTTTACCTTATTTTTTCCAGTATGATTGTTTGATGTTTGTGGGATATCTCATTGTCACTTTTACCTTTTATATTTGTAGTTTACATGTTTTGTTATAATTGTGACATTTGAAAAAAACATAAAGAATGAACAAATATGGAAAAAATACATCCCGTAGAGTTTCTTGGTGCTCTCTTCTCTAACGGGCGTATTTCCGAAGCACCGGTAGAGTCAGAAGGGTATTTCCTTTTCCAGTGTGAGATTTAACTCTGTTGGCACATGAAAGGGAAATTTCCTTTTCAAACTCAAAGAATACTTAGTTTATCTAAATGTGGATTGATTTGATCTTTTTATAATATTTTATGTATATCTCTTTGTTCGGGAGATGTTAATTTTGACTTGTAAAAGTACTATTATTTTTGCCTATTTACAATAAAATACTTTGACTTTGACTTTTGACTTTTTAGAGTACTTCCAGCTGATCTAAAATGATCAAATTTGACAAGAAGCAATGTTTTCTAGCACAAATAATAAGAAAAATCTGAAAACCGTACACTTTTAGTTTTCAGTTTTATTAGTTCAGATTATTTAGTTCTTCCTCTGAGCAGAGGACACCAAAAAAATTGTAGTTACAAGACAAACTTTTATTTTGCGATTATCCTACAAGAATGCCAAAAAATTGTGGTGTCTCCATACAAATCCGGAACCCTCGGTGCGCGAGTCTGACTCGCACCTAGCCGGTTTTTAGGGAAGCCAACTCTTGGACAATTTACCCTTATTGGCTAACGTAGGACAAAGTCAAATTCAAAGTGCAACGTGGACAAAGATTAAGTAGTTTATCTATCCCTAGTTGCAGGTATCTGGTCATTGGGAGTTAGGTATAGTTATCTATATATACTTATAATAAAACTGTAACGGGTCAATTGTGTACATTGAAGATATTTTGAATATTTTTTTGAACCTTACTCTAGATTCGATACTGAAGCTAATACTGTTATTTTTATTTTTTGTCTGTCTGTCTGTCTGTCTGTCTGTCTGTCTGTCTGTCTGTCTGTATCTTGGCTAGGCATCACGCCGAAACTAATGAATGAATTTAAATGAAACTTGGGGATACTTTTTATTCCGAAAAAATAAAGAGTTCCTGCGGGATAATGTCCCAAATTCTGTAAATTAAAGATATCTTATATATTTTTTTGGGGGCCGTTCTATATACAATACTAATGCCAAAACTGTTTTTTTTTTATTTTTGTTTTTCTGTCTGTCTGTCCGTCTGTCTGTCTGCACCTTGGAAGTGCATCACGACAAAAATACTTAATGAATTCAAATGAAATTTGCTATGATTTGAGTTCATACCTCGAGGTAGGACGTAGGATACTTTTCATCCCGAAAAATTAAAGGGTTCCTGCAGGATAGGCATTGAATGTTATTTAAAAGAACACGTATCATCCTGAAACTACTTGACGGATTTTGTTGAAACTTGCCACAGTCATAGTTTATATAATGGGTAAAATTGAGGATACTTTTTATCCCGAAAAATAATGTGATAATTTTTCGGAGTAAAACGGGATAATGTCCAAAATTCTGTAAATTGAAGATATTATGTAATTATTTTTGGATGCTGTTTTATATTCAATACTAAACCCAACACTGTATTGCGCACCACGCCGAAAACACTTAATGAATTCAAATTAAATTTGGTATGATTTGAGTTCACACTTCAAGGTAGGACATTGGATACTTTTCATCCCGAAAAAAATAAGTGTTCCTGCAGGATAGGGGTGGAAAATTATTTAAAAGAACACTTAGCACGCTGAAATTATTGGACGGATGTTGATGCAACTTGGCACAGACATAGTTTATCAGATAGGTAAGAATTATGGATACATTTTGTCCCAAAAAATAAAGGGTTCCTGTGGGATATGGGTCCAAATTCTGTACATTAAAGATATGTACAGAATTTGGACCCATTGTGTTTTTTTTTGAAGTTTTTCTATATTCGATTACGAAGCCTAAACTTTTACTTTTTTCATTTTTGTCTGTAGATCTGTCAGTCTGTATCTTAGCCGCGCATCACGCCGCCGGAACTACTGGATGAATTCAAAAGAAACTTGGTATGATTTGGATTCGTACTACGAGGTAGGACATAGGATACTTTACATATCGAAAAATTTATGGGTTATTATTTAGGGTCCGTTACTTTCAGCGTAGTACGTACCACGCTGAAAGTAACGGATGGGTTTTGATGCAACTTGGCACTGTCTTAAGTTATATGATGGGCTAAAATTGAGGACACGTTTAATCCTGAAAAAGTAAAGGGTTTCTGCGGGATATGGGTCCAAAGCTATGTTAATATTTAAGTAAAAAAAATTTTTTTTGGATGGTTCTCTATATTCGATACTGAAGCCAACCTATTTACTTTTTAAGTTTGTCTGTCTGTTTGTCCGTATTATGACCGCGCATCGCACCCAAACTGAGAAATGAATTCAAATGAAAAAAATGCTCTAGGGTACTTAAAAAAGGTATTGAACAATTATTTTTTTGTTAATCGTGTCTTTCTTTCTGTTTTTCTGTATGTTTGTTTGTTCACGCATCACGTAAAAACTATTGGACCGATTGCAATTCGGTTTTCATTGTTAGATAGCTTAGAGTTTGATTTAAATCTGTTGTAATTGGTATCTCAAGCCGGTGAGTTAGAAGCCGAGCAATTGATAAAGTATTTTTGACGGCTGAAGAAATTTTGTTCAAATGTTGGTACCTATATTGGTCCTGGAATAGCACATTATGGCACTTTGAACCTAAAGAAAAGAACACTCGTGCGAAGCCGCGGGTACAGCTAGTTATTTGAATAAAAACCTAGTTGGTAACCGTCATTTAACATATTAAGCTGTAATCGTTCTTATTCATACACCCAAACGTGAATGTCACACCCGCCCGATAATTGGAAACTGTTGTATGCCGCGGACGGACAGCAAGCGTGACGTGCACTTCAGGACAACGGAATAGGACACTTTAAAGAGACTAGTAAAATGGCCAGATACGTATCAAATAGCAGTAATCCAAGAACAGCTCACCACTCTTAAGTACACTTCTTACACTTGTCAATGTGTTGATACGCGACATTGTCTGGTAGAAAAAGATTTGCTAGCTTCTAAAATAATTAGGCAGCTTCACCGATTCATCTATGACCATTTCGTCCCAATGCGAAGATATACTGAGTTTGTTTTTTTTTACTTAAATTTTTTCGAAGAAACAGTTCTTCATTTCGTCGTTCCAAATGTGAACGGACAGATTGATTCCAAGCAGGCTCGTAATCATCATACGCCCGAAGACCTCCCACTGTTGAACATGCAGTACTCAGATGTTGATACTTAAAAAGGAAATTGCTGCAGCCTGTCTCCTGAATCCACTTTGCTGGTTCTCACAGCACCCACGGGGTGAAATAGATGGACCTATTATATATGGCTGGTCCCACACGTATAAAAAATAGTCGCGCGATAACCGAAAACTGCTGCAACCGAAGGATGAATTTCAGGGACAAAGGGAATAGGACATTATTTAGTGTCCTATTGCTTTGTCTAGACTAACCGCTCTTTTGATATCACCTACTCGTATATACAGAGTGGAATTTAAAGGCGGTAGGTGGATGAAAACTACTTTAAATATTATTGGTAGCGATTTTGCTCAAGAGTAATTTCTTAATTTTTAGTATTAATTATGTACACTTAAATAGTTTTTTAAAATCTTGGTACAACAATGATACATAATACATAAGGTTAACAAATGCTACAATATAAGAACATTGAATGCAGATCCAAACAAATATATAAAAGTGAAGGGTTGTCTGTTTGTTAGTTTGCTTGTTTGGGGAGCTTTCACGCGATAACGGCTGGACATTTGATAAAATTTAGAATGGAGATAGCTTGTACCCTGGAATAAAACCTAGGATACTTTCATCCCGGAAAATTGTAAGTTTCCACGGGAAAACTGGAAAATGTTGATTACTCACTGTAAAGAATGTTTGCCATCACAGAATGGTCGGTGGTTGCCATGGAAACGAAATAACAAGTCTGTCATAAAATATCAAGAGCTTTAGTGTTATACGAAGTAAATATATATGTATGTCTATGGTGCTTTACCTACTTTTGCATTGATTTTATCCTAGAAGAACATAGAATGCTTTTTTCGCGATAAACAGTAGACCGCGTAGACGAAGTCGCGGGCGGGAAAACTAGGTAATGTATAAAATAAAAAACTAGTTTTGACGCCTCATCTATCTTATATCTATACTTATAATAAAGTAATAGGAACGAAAAAGTCTGTACAAAGAAATTAATTAAAAAAGAAATGATCTAGGGTACATAAAATAAGCTACTGAACATAAATATAAAATTTGTGTCTGTCTTTTAGTCTGTTTATCTGTTTGTCTGTCTGTATGTTTGTTCGCGCATCTCATAAAAACTACTGGACAAATTGCGAGGCAGTTTTCTTTGTTGGATAGCTTATGTTTTGACTTAAAAACTGGGGTACTTTATATCTCAATCGGAAGAGTAGAAGCCGAACAATCGATAAAAATATTTTTGAAGGCTGAAGGAATTTTGATCAAATGTTGGTATATTGGTGTTTTAGGTCCTGGAATAGCACAAAGAGTACTTTTAACCTAAAGAAATAACCACGCGTGTGAAGCCGCGGGCATCAGCTAGTTGTATTGATAAAATGTAAGATTTCATTGTGTCGATCACAGAGTGGATTGGACTTAGCAATCCAAACTCACAGATTATTAATCGATTAAAAAAAACACTAGTAGGCTATATAATCAGCGCGTAACATGGGCTGACTTTTATTTTTCAAAAATTAGGTATCCATTTTAATCGACTTCAGAAAAGGAGACGGTTATATATTCGGCTGTATGTATGTTTTTTTATAATGTTTTTATGTATGTCGGTCGATATCTCAGTCAATTGTGGACCTTTATTTTAATTTTTTTTTGTTTGAAAGGTTATACTTTCCAGGTGGTCCCTTATAAATTGTATCAAAATTGGTTCGGCAGTTTTTCGAGAATAAATAGTTTTGTTGAGTAAATCCATTCTATTTTGTGTTTATATTGCCTATATTTTGTGTTTATCTCTAAGATTTCTTAACCGATGATTTAGATGTTTTTTTTTTATTCAAAAGGGTATACTTTCCGTGTAGTCCCATATAGATTTCATCAAAATTGGTTCAGTAGTTTTATTAGAAAATCTATTTATTTATAGTTTATGTTCTCTAATATCTTGGGATTTCTGAACCTACGAGTAATTAGATTATTGTTTTTACTTGAGTAAGAAGACCTCTAGTGTGGTACTGTATAAATTTCATCAAAATTGGTTTAAAAGCTATATACAAGCTTTAATTTAATTCACTGTGTTATAATCTTTAGGACTGGATTGCAAGTCAATTTTGAACAATTTAAGGACGTCCAAAGATGCTGAAGTTTTGCACATGGGTATGGTTCTACAACTATAAACTACAGTAGTAGTAGTAGTCAAAGGAACTACACAATCGGATAATGGAATCCCCTCGAGTTTGGGCTCATTTGGTTTATCTTGATGAGATCATGTGGTTTCATGTGGTATCAAGGGTCTGATGATGGAGCCGGAAGGTAGTCACAGGAACTCAACAACAAAATGATGGAACTCCTTCGAGTTTGAGCTCATTTGGTTTGTCTTGGTGAGTTCTCTAGTTTTAGGTGGTATCCAGGGTCTGATGATGGAGCCGGAAGGAAGTCAAAGGAAATCAACAACAAAATGATAGAACCCCCCTCATTTGGTTTGTCTTGATAAATTATCTGATGATGGAGCCGGAAGGTAGTCACAGGAACGCAACAACGAAATGATGGAAAATGGTCAAAACTAATTCAGTTGTTATATATGTAGGTTTTATTCATCCTTGGTTTTAATTTACCAACGCTTTGAGTCTAAAGTGAGTGAGTGTCTACTATTTTCTTTGGCATATATTCTTTGCGATGTTTGCTTAGGCCACTAAAAATCAAAAAATAAAATATTTTTCCCAAAAAAATTAATCGACTTCATAAAAAAATATTTTCAATACCTTTTTTAAGCACCCAAGAGCATTTTTTTTATTTCATTTGAATTCACTTAGTAGTTTGGGTGCGATGCGCGGTCAAGATACGGACAAACAGACAGACAACATTAAAAAGTAAAACAGTTTGGCTTCAGTATCGAATATAGAGAACCATCCAAAAAATATTTTTATTACTTAATTATTAACATAACTTTGGACCCATATCCCGTAGAAACCCTTTACTTTTTCGGGATAAAACGTGTCCTCAATTTTAACCCATCATATAACTTAAGACAGTGCCAAGTTGCATCAAAACCCGTCCATTACTTTCAGCGTGGTACGTGTTCTTTTAAATAAGTTTCAACCCCTAGATAATAGCCCATAAATTTTTCGACATGTAAAGTAGCCTATGTCCTACCTCGTAGTATGAACTCAAATCATACTAAGTTTCATTTAAATTCATTCAGTAGTTTCGGCGTGATGCCTAGCTAAGATACAGACAGACAGACAGACAGACTGACAAAAATGAAAAAACAGTTTTGGCTTCAGTATCGAATCTAGAGTAAGGTCCAAAAAAAATATTCTAAATATCTTCAATGTACAGAATTGGACCCATTACAGTTTTATTATAAGTACTGATAGATAAAGCAATAGGTTCAAAAAAGCCTGTGCATAGAAGATAAATAAAAAAATAGTCTTGTGTACTTAAAAAAACTACTGAATATAAGAATATAACATATTTTTGAATCGTGTCTTTTTCTCTGTTTATCTGTATGTTTGTTTGTTCACGTATAACGTAAAAATTACTGGACCGATTGTGATGTGGTTTTCATTGTTAAATAGCTTAGGGTTTGATTTAAAAACTGGTGTAATTGGTATCTCAATCTGGTGAGTTAGAAGCCATCAATTAATAAAAATATTTTTTACGTTTGAAGAAATATTGATCATATGTTATATGTATATTGGTCCTGGAATAGCACATTATGGTACTTTGAACCTAAAGAAAAGACCACGCGTGCGAAGCCGCAGGTACAGCTAGTTATAATATATAATTAGGGATCCTTTTGAAAATTGCAATAATGTAACCCAAGGTATCAAAAATTTGCCTGTATAAGCTGTCGATGATACATATTATAATAATGTAGGTACTACTACGAGTACATGTTTGTAGTACTTATCATTACCCACAAAAAATCCGCGAGGCTATTTGGCTATTATATGTATATAGGTCACAATAACCGTTTTTTGTTAAAATTAATCAACACACAGGTAAAATAGAAAGGTGATGACTTTCGTGTAATGATATTAATCCTTATCCAACCAAATAGTTTATTCAAGATTGATTTTGTACATACTTGTAGATTCTTCATTAAATTATTCGAACCAGACCTTCCATTTAGAAATTACGAAGGGTATAAAAAGTTAAAAGTAAGAAAAATGTCGCGGTGTGAGCGCTATCCGTGCGAATCCAAGGTGAGTCGCTAGTTGCTCATATTTCTGGTTGTACTATATAGGTAATCAATACTTTGACTGTACATTTAAATTATATTAGGTACTAGCTGTACCCACTGCTTCACACGCGTGGTCATTTTTTTAGATTAAAAGTACCAGAATGTGCTATTCCAGGACCTAAAATACAAATATACCAACATTTGTTAAAAAATTCTTCAAACGTCAAAATATCAACTGCTCGGCTCTAATCGCCAAATACCAATTACACCAGTTTTTAAGTCAAACCCTAAGCTATCCTACATTGAAAACCGTATAGCAATCGGTCCAGTAATTTTTACGTGATGCACAAAAATACAGACAAACAGACAGAAAGACGTGAATTAAAATAAAAAAAATGTTCCGTAGCTTATTTTATGGTACCCTAGACCATTTTTTCATTTGAGTTCTTTGTACAGTCTTTTTCGTATCTATTGCTTTATTATAAGTATAGATAGATGACTGTGCCAAGTTGCATCAAAATTCGTCCAGTAGTAACAGCGTGATACATGTTATTTCAAATAACTTTCAACACCTATCCTGCGGAACCACTTTAATTTTTCGGGATGAAAAGTATCCTATATCCTACCTCGTAGTATGAACTCATATCTTACTAAGTTTCATTTGAATTCAGTAGCCTCGACGTGATGCGCGGTCAAGAACATACGAGATAGAAAAAAAGAAAAAAAAAACAGTTATGGCTTCACTATCGAATATAGAATACCCTCCAAAATGAATCATTTATTATTTCAAAATTAACATAACTTTGGAACCTTGTCCCGCAGGAACCCTTTATTTTTTCGGGATAAAAGGTATCCTCAATTTTAACCCATCATTTATATTATGACTGTGCATCAAAATCCATCCAGTAGTTTCAGGGTGGTGCGTGTTCTTTTAAATAACTTTCAACCCCTATCCGGTACAGAATTGGACCTGTTACAGTTTTATTATAAGTAATAATGTATAGATGGATTACACTACTTACTTTACGTACTTTAGTTGAGATATACATTTCCAATGCTCAAGCCATCTGCGACGCTATCCTGCTCCTGCTTCACCTGTTTATGTTTAATGCTACTTTTCTGCTAAAAACCCTCTAAACCTATCTTCATCTCTCCGTTAGCGACCATCAGGAGCTTCAGGGTGTCGAACTCACATCAAACTTAAGTTTCGAGTCTTACATTGAATCCAAAGACAACTTCAAAAAATCTTGATATTTTGTCTAAGGTCAGGCATTAATTACTTCACACAGGGATGACACAAGGACAACTTTCTAATTTTTGCCAAGCACAGTTCGATCTTGTATGGAGTACTGCAGCCAATTATATGACGATTCTACCAAGTAGAAACTTGAGGCTTTGGATTCACGAGGAGAGGCATGCTATGAGGCTTATTGGGGATGACACGCTGCTAAAGAGTTGGCTTCAAAGTATGTTGCATTGAAGTAGATCGCAAGCCTGTCGGTATTCCACAGATTTTACTATGGAGAATGTGCACATGAATTGCACAATCAGATTCCCGTATCGTTCGCTGCATCACCATACGGCCAGACGATCGGCAATGCTCTGTCCTCAGCAGTGTTTCCTATAAATTATAACCCAGTCATGTTCAAGTCTAGAGTGAAAAGTATCTCCTAGGCAAGCGTGCTACACCTTCGGCCACATCATCGCTTTCTATTAGGTGAGATCGTGTCCACAGATTGCTAAGTCCGTGTTATAAAAAGTACTATAACGGAAATAAACTAAAAATATAGTAACATTCCCCCTAGATCTAAATTAATCACAAAAAACCCTGAAAAAAACAAACCAAATTAGGACAACACTGATGTGCAATTTTGCATTCACTACTGTGTACAACTGACACAGGACGACCTAGTTTTTGGTTTCTAAAGCCTCTTTATTCGCTACTGAATACTACATTTTACGTCTCTAGCGAGTAGCTTTTTGCTTTTTTTTGATTCCGAGTTTGGAGCTGGGTTTTATTTCCTCGTGGCCTAACTAGGTATGTAGCTCTGAAAATCTGAAAATTATGATGAGGTTCAACTCTTTGTTCCGGGAGTTATGTTTAAAGGTATTTTCACTTTGATGTTCATTTTTGAAGCTATACCGTTGATGTTATATGCGGATTTCCATCGCTCCGTGCTACGGAGGGCACGTTAAGCTGTCGTTTAAGCCATATCAGAGGCCTTTGCTGGGCCTGACAAACTTGTGGCCTAGCAACTTCATTATATAACTGTACCTATACAAACTAATATTACAAACCTTTTGACTCAGTATGATCACGCGTGCTGAAACCGGTATTTGAACTGAGTTTTGGCAGGCTGGTCGCACTCCGCAACAAGTACAAATATTATACCAAAATTTCGAGGCCGCAATATTGGGGTTAAATCAGTAGGGTTAGTGTCAAAATCCCCATTAGATTTCCCCATTAATAGGGATTTTAAAACTTTTAGCCTCATAATCCCCGTTATTACTAAAAATGCATGCTGATGGGGATTTTGACGCTATTAGCCTCATTCCGGGTTAGTGTCAGAAAATCACGTGAAATAATAAGATTTTCCCTTATTCAGAATGCCAGATGCAAAATGCTGCTGTCTTATTTTTATGTGATGAATAATAACTTATAATAGTACCGTAGGCACCGACTACCTATGTAACTACGAGTATAGGCACTAAGATACTGCTAAGCTATAGGATACGCTTGTAGGTTACACATGCATAGCTAATAAGTTGCAAATAAAATTGCCATCGACCTTTACTAATAAAATTAGATTACCTAATGAGAATACCTCGGTGAGCCGTGCGCCGTGTGCTTCACGATACAGTACCTACTTACGTAAATTTTTTGTCTGATTTTATTCTTTTCTTAATTATGAGTACCAAAAAGAAACATAATAGGTACTGCATAGCATTTGGCCTGACAAGTCTCGTAAAATACCTACATACCGATATTTTATTACGTAGGTAGCCATTTCTTTTTATTTATTATTAAGTATGGAATTCCGACAGGCACCTTTTATTCATCAGCAATACCTATTATGGTATAATCAAATAATGAGGTATTATATCTATTCTGATAAGAATGTCATTATATGTAGTTAATAGAACTATATTTTTTTATAATAATATGCAATAAAATAATACATTATTACATAATTGTATAATTTGTTACAATATCTAAGCCATATCATATCACCGAATATTTATTAGTACAAGTACCTAGTCATATCTTGATACAACCCTACCGAGCGAAAAAGACAGAGTGATTTTGAAAAGGTTAGAGCAATGGAAGCTCTCGCGCATTGTGATACGATACATTCTAGCCTGCACGCAATAAGTGAGCACCTTCTAGGTAAATATAATTAAAATATCGCAGCGCCGTGCGAGTTAAATTGCACTTTATTGCGTTGTAGCGAGAGTTGCTATGTACTTACGAGTAAATGACTTTACTCAGTTATACTTCTGTACTTGTACTATTATTTATTCTGTCTTTGGTCGCGTGCTGTGGATGCCAGGATTTGATGGCTTTCATACATTGATCCTATGAATAGGCTACAAACTGCCGTATAATAATTTACAGGCTCGTCAGATTGGATTTAATTTTAGATTTAATGTCAAAAACCATGACAGGATTGCTAGATTTATGATCCAAATTATATTTGAGACGTGGTATGCAAACGAGGTATGCACCAAAAAAGTCGACAGCAGAAAAAATGGCGAACCAGGAAAAGTTTAAGGACCACATCTGGTTCTTGAGTAATCTTTGTCAGGTTTCTGTCTGCATGTTCGATCTATGATTGGTCTTCTACAACCGCACTTGCTCCTAGCCACCATTATCGGAAGAGATCTACTCCATCTGCCATCATCATTATTATCTTCACATACCTACCAAATGTTCTGATTTTTAACCACAGAACTCAAAAGAGAGGGGTGTTATAAGTTTAGGATGAGTATGTATGTATAATTGTAGCATTGTATCATAGTGTCTGTTTGAGGTATCTTAGTCAATGATGTTATATACAATGTGTCTGGTCACCGGTGTCGGAGACTTAAGGGCGGTTAAATATGGAGATTTTTATCGACAAATCACTATCTCGATTTTCTCTTGGCCTCTCCATACTAAAATGGCAGCCATTTTGTTTTTTTTTACTTCGCAGCTCAGACGCCTACACTGATTTAATCATTGCTATCGATGTAGACGTCTTAGGAAGACGAAAGAGGTATCATTTGAAAGCTAACAATGAAGACAATCAATTTATGATACATTTTATTCAATATCTTTTTCACAAAATAACATAACAATATTAACAAAATAAAAATCGTATTTATTTATTGCATTTTTTTTAGTTTTTTAAATTTTTTATGAAAACTAACCTGTCAAGCTATTTTTTTTTAATTGTATTATCATAGTACAAGATATTTCCATTAAAATAAATCTTACATCAAGGTCCTAAGTTAAATATTTTCGAAGCTATGATGGTTTAAATATCACCCTTAAAAACTCTATTAATAGCACACGTCAAAGCTATGATGATTGAGATGGGAAAAGGCAAGAAAATAACAAAGTAAAACCATTAATTATCATTTATTAATTTAATACCATCTAAACTAGGTACTACAGCCACGATTCAAAATGTCCTCCGTTTTGTTGTAGACAAGCAGTTGCCCTAATTGACACATGTTGTGTAGCTCTTTTTATCATGGCTTTGTCCGCCCTCATTACATCCCCGACTTGTAATATTTTTTCAATTAGTTCTTCTCTTGTGTTGGGCACGTTAACGTACACTTTCTGCTTTATTGTGCCCCATAAAAAATAATCTAGGGGTGTCAAATCGGGGAACGCGGCGGCCAAGCAATCGTCCCACCTCGTCCAATCCATGTTGGATATGTGTTGTTTAAGTAATTTCTCACATTTACCGCAAAGTGTGCCGGAACTCCATCTAATTGGAGTATCATTCTTGCCCTATACGTCAATGGCAATTCGCTTAATGCGTCTTGATAGTCATTCTGCAGGAATTCCAAAAATCTTGGGCCATTTAATGTAGCGGGCAAAATAAGAGGCCCAATAAGGATATCGTCTATCATTCCAGCCCAAACATTTACTGAAAACTTGTGCTGAAAGCTACTGGGTCTCACTGCATGCGGGTTTTCTTGGAGCCACAGGTGCTCGTTCCGATGATTTGTGTATCCAGATCTTGTAAAAGTTGCTTCATCGGTCCACATAATCCTCTTTAAAAAATTGGGATTGGATCGCGCTTCTCGTAACATCCACGAAGAAAAACTGTCCTTCGGGCGACGTCAGGTCCAATTAAATCCTGGACTCTTCTAAAATGGAATGGATGCCATCCTTGCCGTTTTAAAATCTGCCAAACTGTCCATTTCGATAGACCGAGTCTAATCGCAATGCGACGGACACTCAGTTGTGGGTCTTGCGTTATTAAATCCAACACCTCTTCTTCCTCTCGCGGAGACACCAAATGAGTACGTTCGTTAGCGGGTCTTCTTATTCCATATTCGGAGAGATTCGAGTGCAATCTGATGAACGTGCGAGCATTCGGCGTAGGTCTATCAGGGAATCTTCTCGCATACTCTCTTACAGCAGCATTCGCGTTCCCGTCGCAAAATCCATACACAAAATGGATGTTGGCCACGTCGCGGCTTGAAAAACGACGCTCTTCCATTTCAGTTAACGAAAGTTAACTAAAATAACAAAACGAGTCCAAAACACAAAGCAGAGGTTAGAAAATAGCAACGCACAGTACTTCGGCAGATAAGAATGTAATCACAACGCTAGGCGAGGGACGACTACCTGTAATTGTATCCTGACCTGAGTAGAGCCGCAATTTTGTCTCATTCACACCCTATACATGTCTCTTTCTAACATGTTGTCAAAGAACAGCTGCCTGTCTTACGACACGCCAATTGAATGTGGGGTCTTGAGTCTATTGTTTGACGTGTGCTATTAATAGAGTTTTTAAGGGTCATATTTAAACCATCATAGCTTCGAAAATATTTAACTTAGGACCTTGAAGTAATATTTATTTTAATGGAAATATCTTGTACTATGATAATACAATTAAAAAAAAATAACTTGACAGGTTAGTTTTCGTAAAAAATTTAAAAAACTAAAAAAAAATGCAATAAATAAATACGATTTTTATTTTGTTAATATTGTTATGTTATTTTGTGAAAAAGATATTGCATAAAATGTATCATACATTGATTGTCTTTATTGTTAGCTTTCAAATGATACCTCTTTCGTCTTCCTAAGACGTCTACATCGATAGCAATGATTAAATCAGTGTAGGCGTCTGAGCTGCGAAGTAAAAAAAAAAACAAAATGGCTGCCATTTTAGTATGGAGAGGCCAAGAGAAAATCGAGATAGTGATTTGTCGATAAAAATCCCCATATTTAACCCCCCTTAAGTCTCCGACACCGGTGACCAGACACATTGTATAAACTGAGGTAGATACGTTGTACTCCGCTCTGCGTGGCAAAGTAAACACAAGCTAGTCAGCCTGTGTTGACTGTCCCAAACAGAAGGGCAACGACGCAACACGTAAATACAAGCAACTCCCGAAACATGAAAAATTAATCAAAAATGCCATCTTGTGTGTTTAGAAAGCGCACTCCATACACTGGGACCACTGTTAAAGGCAGGAAGGATGTCTCTTTTCATTTTATACTGTTTACGGTATTGAAAATGGAAAATAATAAATTTAATTTTACCCTAAATCAACTGTTGCTTGGTTGCCAGTTCACCACCTACACGAACGAGACAAGTATCTGGTTACGTGTAAGAGCGACAGAGATAACGCGATAATGGCGAGTAGCGTTTATAGTTCGTATGATGCTAGGGAATGTTGGGGCTTACCAACGCCTGATAATCGTCAGTCTGCGCTCCGACCCGTAATGGCCACGGCTGATGATCTTCAGCCGGGGAGTCTAGCGGAGTTGCAATTGCAACCCTATTTGTATTGGATTAGGATAGAGTATTATATTTGTGTTGCATAATTTTTGAAAACAGCTTGAAAAGAGCGATTTTATTGGATAATAAAGTGGTTCGGTCCCAATCATTTTTTTTTGTGAGTTCAGTTTGTCCTAGCGGGTTCATCGACCGCGTAGTGAGTGATTCTGTTTTTTTATTTGTGTTGTTTTTAGTGATTTATAGCTTGTATTTTGTGTTATTACGTCTAATAATACTGTAAGGAACATATTAAAATGATAATGATAAATTATTTTTTATTGCCAAAAGGAGATTAATATAAAATATTTTTCCAAAAAAATTAAATCGACTTCATAATAAAAATGTTACTTTGTACTAAAAAGAATTAAATAATTACAATTGATCTAGAACAGTATCACTTTTTCGAAATTACCAACGTAATAATAATGCATAAATACAACATAAGATAAGAAAGAGTATTTTGAAGGCTCACTTTAGTGAATAAAACCTACATATATAACAACTGAATTAGTTTTGACCATTTTCCATCATTTTGTTGTTGCGTTCATGTGACTACCTTCCGGCTCCATCATCAGACCCTGAATACCACATAACACCAGAGAACTCATCAAGACATACCAAATGAGCCCAAACTCGAGGGGGTTCCATCATTTTGTTGTTGAGTACCTGTGACTACCTTCCGGCTCCATCATCAGACCTCGGATACCACATAAAACTAGAGAATTCATCAAGACAAACGAAATGAGCCCACACTCGAATGGGTTCCATAATTTTGTTGTTGAGTTCCTGTGACTACCTTCCAGCTCCATCATCAGATGCTGAATACCACATAATACCTGAGAACTTACCAAGACAAACTAAATGAACCCAAACTCGAAGGGTTTCCATCATTTTGTTGTTGAGTTCCTGTGACTACCTTCCGGCTCCATCATCAGACCCTTGATTCCAAATAAGACCAGACATGATCTCATCAAGACACCAAATGAGCCCAAACTCGAAAGAATTCCATCATCTGATTGTGTAGTTGCTTTAACTACTACTACTATTACTACTACTACTACTACTACAACTACTACTACTACTGTAGTTTTCAATTTTCATCAGAACTACACTCATGTGCAAAACTTCAGCATCTTTGGACGTCCTTAAATTGTTCAGAATTGACTTGCAACACAGTGAACATAATAACACAGTGAATTAAATTAAAGCTTGTTTGAAGCTACTAAACCAATTCTGATGAAATTTATACAGTACCACACTAGAGGTCTTCTTACTAAAGTAAAAACAATCATCTAATTCGGTTCAGAAATCCCAAGATATTAGAGAACATAAACTATAAATCAAATAGATTTTCTAATAAAACTACTGAACCAATTTTGTTGAAATTTATATGGGATCACAAAAAAAGTTTACCCTTTAGAATAAAAAAAACAACCATCTAAATTGGTTCATAAATCTTAGAGATAAACACAAAACAAAGGCAATATAAACACAAAATCGAATGGATTTACTCAACAAAACTGTTTATTCTCGAAAAACTGCTGAACCAATTTTGATACAATTTATATGAGAATTGAACTGAATTTTTAAAATCGGTTCACAATTGACGGAGATATAGACCGACATACATAAAAAAAACATACATACAGCCGAACATATAACCGTCTCCTTTTGTGAAGTCGATTAAAAAGTAAAAACAAATAGGAAAAACAAACGATGAAACATAAAACAAGATTGTCGACGAACCCCAAACTAGCACGAGGCCTGTATCTTGGGGCTCGAATGAAAATTTACCAGATAAGTTTGTATCATTTAACTAAACTAAAAGAAAATAATTATAAGAAAAGTTTACAGTGGCAATGCAAAAGACAAAAATGTATAATAATAATAATAATAATAATAATATTCGGAATAATTCCACACCAATAACCTAGCCCCAAACTAGGATACCCTGTAATTTGGGCACGGATACGGATAACGGATAAACATACATAAATACGAATATCAACATCCATGACTCGGAAACAAACATTTTTGCTCATCACACAAATGATTGCACCTTGCAGGACTCGAACCCGCGACCGTTTGATTTCATTCCTAGGACCTCTAGCCACTAGACCAACCGGCCGTCAAATGGCCGTCTAATTTAGAAATATTTGTTTTTTGCAAAATAATTTTGTGTTTAGTGTCCCGCGAGTGGCGATTGCCACAAAGTGCTTCAAAGTGACTTTCGTTACTTTTGGCGGGAAAATGTTAACTTGAGTATATTTTTGATGGTTTAATAGTATCTTTTTCGATGTCCTTTATTATAGCTATAAAATGGTATATAACATTATGTAATTTATTCTGTAAGCAATTCGCAAAATATAAAAGATTTACGCGCGTTTCTCAAGTGTCCGGCGAATATACGGGTGTTCTCCGGTATATATAGAACTACTAGTTTTCCCGCCCGCGACGTCGTCCGCGCGGACTACGGTTTATCGCGAAATATAGCATCATATGTACTTGTAATATCTATTACAAACCAATGCAAAAGTAGGTACTTATAGCACCATTCTTGATGTTTTTGACATACTTGTTATTTCGTTTCCATGGCAACCGCTTCTTACAGCGAGTAATTAATTTTCAGTTTTCTTCAGTTTTTTCTGTTTTCTCGTAGAAACTTTCAATTTTCTGGGATAAAAAGTATTATATGGTTTATTCCAGGGTATAAGCTATCTCTATTCCAAGTTTCATCAAAATCCGTCTAGCGGTAATCGCGTGAAAGCTCCCCAAACAAACAAATAAACAAACAAACAGACAACTTTTCACTATTATATATTGGTATGAATTATTATGAAAGTATTTGTTTTTCAAAAATATCATTTTTATTTTCATCTTGAATAATCCCTTCCATCCATTTTGTCCCAGTTTACTCTAGCTGCTAACGCACGTAACTTCACAGGCCGTCATCGGCGGTGATTGGCGATCGGCCGCTTACTGCAACTCACTGTAACTGAGAACATATGTGTATCTCTTTCTGACGACGCGGTTCTGTATATCTCTGTGACCTATTAGCCTCTTCAGTGATGCAAATATAGTTGCTTAAGTTCTATGTACAATTATACAAGCTATAGTACAATTTCAATTTTTTTTTTTTTTTAGTGTTTAACGTCTATTGAATCTCATTGATCTTAGTTTTGGTAACGACAAAATATACCGCGCGTATATTGGGCCTCTAAATACTTAGTACCTAAATATTATTACATACATAAATGTTATTGTATGTATGTTATATAAGTGTGTATATTATTTAAATAATAGCGTTGCTATGCCACAAACTCTGACACGTGTGCAGCACTACCACAAACGACAAGCTGGCAAGCAACTCAATGTATAGATATGAGTACGCCCCTTTTTTTATTATTGTTAATACTCTTCTGAGTGACGAGATAACCAGGTCGTTCACCTGATGGTAAACGCCATAACTGCGCGTAACAATTGCAGTGCCACCCAGAACTGGATAGCAAAATATCGCGCTTCACTGCACTGCGCTCGTGACCCTGAGACATTGGTTTATGAGTCTCTTTTCCCAGTACCTACGCTGGAAACATAAAGATATATATCTTATGTTTATAATGACTTGTCCTTATCATCATCGTGGCTGCATAGAGTATTACCTCTTTCCTAACGCAAAGTTACAACATTATTATCAGCTATTCATTTTCAACTGCTCCTTTTTAAGTTAATAAGATATAGTAAAGGTCTGCGCACACCTAACACGCGGCACTGTAATGGCATCTCCTCACCTCGTCTCATGGTCGCCACGTCCATGACTCACGGACGGGCGCCCTGCTTGCCCCTCGTGGGCTGCTCACCAAGGTGTATTCCCAGTAGTCGTGCCGTGACCCGTGACGACAAGACTTCTGCAATTTGTTTTCCTAGAGGTTCAGTGGCACTTAAGACTACTTACATTCCCGACACCTATTATCATTATTTTACTTTGGACCTACATGATGAACTATGAAATGAAACATCTTGGAAATGCAGTTTTTTTCTTCGATTTATAGTGGAATTAATAATTTGTCCTATTACTAGGACCTGGATATAAACATCACCCCTATTTGCAAATGGATAGAAATCGTGCTCTAATCCTGAAGACGGACTGTCATGGTGGCCTTGCTGTACAAATACTTCAACACTTCAATGAACCCGTACTCAATTTGGCACCTATGTAAAAACTGTAGCACTTCCCAGGTCTTGACAGAATCAAAAGCTTTCTCGTAATCCACAAACTCTAGACATAATGGCCGATTATACTCTTTGGTCTTCTGTATAATCTGCCGGAGCGTATGGATGTGGTCTACGTTTCCGGAATCCAGTTTGTTCGCGAGGCTAGAAGTCGTCAAACCTACGAGTGAGACGGTTTGTAACTACTCTCGAAAACAGCTTATGACGTGGCTCAGCAGCGAAATGGGCCTATCATTCTTCAAGATGGTTTTATCACCTTTCTTAAAGATAAAAACCACTACGCTCCTGTGCCTCACCTCTGGCGTAGTACCCTCGAGGATGACGGAGTTAAACAGCTTCTGAAGGACTTTAAGTATCGGTGTTCCACCCGCTTTCAGTAGCTCTGTCGTTTTCCCGTTCTCCCCTGGAGCCTTGTTGCTCTTAAGCTGTTTGAGAGTGACATGACGTGTACTTAGCCAATTCATTTCATCATTTTTTGTTCAGTCAGAAATACAATATGGCAACTGTTAGCCGCCATTTTTTTTTTGACACCTTATTATCCTATAGCAATCTCGCGATTAAGACAAAGTCAATTTTACCTTATTTATCAAAATCCAAAAGTAGACAATGTCTATAAAACATACAAATAAACATACATACAACCCAATTGCTTAACCCTCCGCGGTCGGGTAATAATATCTCTCTATCTATAATCATCATCATCATCATCATGTCAGCCTTTAGAAGTCCACTGCTGAACATAGGCCTCACCCAAAGAGCGCCATGACGAGCGATCTTGTGCCACCTCCATCCACCGACTTCCTGCGATGGCTACAATGTCGTCGGTCCATCGTGTGGGGGGTCTTCCCACACTTCGCTTGCTTGTTCGTGGACGCCATTCGAGAACCTTTATTCCCCAGCGGTTGTCGGTTCTGCGGACTATATGACCTGCCCATTGCCACTTCAAATTACAAACTCTGAGAGCTATTTCGGTAACCTTCGTTCTTCTACGGATTTCCTCATTTCTGTTTCTATCACGTAGTGAAACACCGAGCATAGCTCTCTCCATTGCACGCTGCGCAACTCTGAGGTTTTGTATGAGACCAATAGTTAGCGACCACGTCTCAGTGCCGTATGTCATAACTGGCAACACGCACTGATTATAAACTTTCGTCTTGAGGCTCTGCGGTATCTGCGACGAGAAGATATGGCGTAATATCCCGAACGCTGCCCATCCGAGTTGGATTCGTCGGTTGACCACAATGTCGTCGGTTGACAAAAATTGACAATGTCGTCGGTCCATCGTGTGGGGGGTCTTCCCAAACTTCGCTTGCTTGTTCGTGGACGCCATTCGAGAACCTTTATTCCCCAGCGGTTGTCGGTTCTGAAAACTATATGGCCTACCCATTGCGACTTTAACTTGCAAACTCTGAGGGCTACGAGTATGTCGGTAACCTTCGTTCTTCTACGGATTTCCACATATCGGATTCTATTACGTAGTGAAACACCGAGCATAGCTCTCTCCATTGCACGCTGCGCAACTCTGAGTTTGTGTATGAGACCAATAGTTAGCGACCACGTCTCAGTGCCGTATGTCATCGGTGGCAACACGCACTGATTATAAACTTTCGTCTTGATGCTTTGCAGTATCTGTGACGAGAAGATATGGAGTAATTGGTTGAACTCTTTGTCGAAGTTGGATCTACCCAGTTGGATCGTCTGACCTAAGTGAACATTGTGATCAACAGCTTCGATAATATAATTCCCAACATAAACCGGCATGGGTACGACATGGGCATTTGACATGATGTTCGTCTTGCCTATGTTGATTATAAGACCCACCTGTTAGGAAACAATATTAAGGTCACTCAGCAATGTGCTTAGGTCTTCCAGGGTTTCTGCCATGATGACTATATCATCAGCAAATCGAAGGTGAATGATGTATTCGCCATTGATGTTAACACCATATCTTTTCCAGTTCAGAAGCTTAAATATATCTTCCAGTGCAGAGGTGAACAGACTAACAAACAGACATACACGAATATTAAAAATGTTATATTATTTTTCAGTAGCTTACTTTGGGGTAGATCATTTTATATTAATTATCTTCTTGGTACAGACCTTTTTGTGTTCATATTGTTTTATATTAAGTATAGATGCACCTAAACAACTCCTAAGTTAATCAGATAGCGAATTTGCACTAGCAGCTGAGCTCGCCTCTACTGGAAATTCATTCCAACGGACGACTGACCACGCCGCCAGATAACATGTTGTTACAGGCTGTTTCTCGTTTATATACAAGATAGCTACTTGATTGATCAAGTAGCTGGGTTATCGCCCATCACTTTTTTCTAATGGGTTTATATGAGAGTTCACGCTCCAAAGTCAAAGTTTGTCTAAGTCAAGAAAAATATATAGCACAAGCATAGAAACGAATATACAAGCAACTAGAGTCAGGGAAGTTTTGAAAAGCTTATCCAATGCAAGACATCGACTGTTTAAAGAAACAAGATAACACTTATCCCAAAACAGAATCAGAATCAAATAGCCTACTTTAATAGTCACACTTCCCAAAATGCCAAATCGCGGACTCCATTGCTTGGAATGTCAGTGAGGTGGGAAATCTTTCTTTACTCGTATTATAGTATTAGTGTTGATTTACTATACTGCTTATGAATGTAAACAAAAAGTACTGGATTCGAACAAAGGGACTTTAGAGAATTTGTAATCAAACTTATCAGTCACTTCCGCCTCCGCAAACTATACTCATTAGTTTTCCCACTCATTGCTAGCTTGCTAAGCGACTAGATTTATTCAATCGCATCTCGGACCGCTTGCCATATCATTTGGTATATCGGCTGCCCGCATCATCCGATATCGGGCACCGATTTGGTTAGCGGAATTACTCGGAACGGCTCGACGTGCACTTTATTGCTGTAACGCTGTTGTTTGGTAGGATAGGGGATGAAAACTAGATTTATTTTACGTAAATACGTCTGTGGACATTTTCAATAATATATTACTAGATAAAGACGGAAGATATGGCCCGCTTTAATATCACGTACAGACAACTAAAGATAAATAAACCCATACAGCTACATTCCCAACTATAAAGAGACAAACACAGACTGTAGTGTGAATTAGAGTCACTGCTGACACGTGTTAACAAAGGCCACTCCGATTGTACCTTAAACCAAAATAAGGCCAATTGTGTGCATCGCACCTGATTTATTCGGTCCACGCCCGAGGAGCTGGTATCTAATATTCAACCGCCATGCGCCGCAGGAGTATCAGTGTTCCGGTGTAATCGGCCGCAGCCGGCGACATTACTGGACACAGTTATTGTGAAGTGACGAGTGCAGTGCGGGTTAGGTAAACTTAGTGTAGGGCGCCCTGTAGCCAGGTGGAGTGACGACTTGCTGGTGGCAGCTGGCAGAAACTGGATGAGCTCAGAAAAAAAAAACTCAGTGGCGTGCATTAGGAGAGGCCTACGTCCAGCAGTGGACAAGTATAGACAGTGCTGTGCAAAACTAATAATATGTAATTGTTTCACCGCCGCCGTCACCATCACCGCGTTAGTGTGTATAGCACATATTTACAAAATAGCATACTCGTATTATAACGAGTCGCGAAACTCTTGTCGCCCATTGTTCGCTTAATTTTGTAAAATACGTAACTAGTAGCTAGTTGGTCTCGTGGCTAGTGATCCTGGGTACGTAATCAAACGGTCGCAGGTTCGAATCCTGCAAGGTTCAATCATTTGTGTGATGAGCAGAAATGTTTGTTTCCGAGTCATGGATGTTATAATATTCGTATCTATGTATGTTTATCCGTTATCTAGTAATACAGGGTATCCTAGTTTGGGGCTAGGTAATTGGTGTGGAATTGTCCCGAATATATATTTATATTAATGACGTTAGTTTACTTAAAACGCATTACTTTAAGTAAAACTGGTGAGTCGTTACAATATGCTTAATGGCCCGGTTATTTAAAATACTAGTTTTTCCGCTCGTGATTTCGTCCGTGCGGACTACTGTTTAACGCGAAAAAAAGCATCCTATGTTCGTCTAGGATATTAAAAAACCAATTCAAAAGTAGGTATAGCACCACTCTCGACGTTTTTTGATATACTTGCTATTTAGTTTCCATGGCAACCGTTTCTTATAGTGAATAATCAACATTTTTTCCAGTTTTTCCAGTTTTCCCGTGGAAACTTAAAATTTTCCGGGATAAAAAGTTTTCCAATGTTTTATTCCAGGATATAAGCTATCTCCATTGCAATTTTCATCAAAATCCGTCCAGCCGTTTTTGCGTGAAAGCTCCCCAAACAAACAAACAGACAACGTTTCACTTTTATATATTGGTATGGATCTACATCTACACTATTATAATAATAATGTACTTTTTTTGTTTGTAATGGATTAACTCATAAAATAAAAATTCTATACGTATAAAAGCTACATTATCAGCGAGTAATGGGCAATATTTTATTTTTCAAAAAGTTTGTTATCGCTACGAAAATTGCAGTACACAAGGTATCAACAATTTGAATATGAAAGTCATTATTTGGCGTGCGCTGCGAAAACTATTGATGATACATAAAATATACTTCAGGTACTTGATTACTATGTTTAATGACCGAGCGAGCGTGAAGCGACTCTGTTTCAGCGTCGGCAAAAAAAAACGTATGTATAGTATTTTTTATTCTACAGGTCGCATTTATCAACCGATAAAACTTGGTATACGGGTCAAGCAAATTCTCAGAATTTTTAAGTCGTCAGGGATTTTTGATTGAGGGTGGGAGGGGGGTACTTCCCCCAAAAAGGGGTAAAATGGGGGCTACTGAATATCTGTATCATATTAAATCCAATATCGATGCATCTTTTTCCAATTAAAATGTAGTAGCTGTAAGTTAGTCTTATAAAAAATTGGTGAAGATCTGATGCGGATCTTCGGCATGACGAGCAGAATAGCTCCTCATAATGCCGTAAATTTCTCATTTATTGGTTTCTACCAGTGGAGTAAACACTTTATCTACTAGGTAGGGATTGATGGAGCACCTTGGTTATTAATGTTAGTGTTACAATAAGGTTACAAGACTACTGTGCACCGCTAGATTGTTTGCAAAAAAGTTTGTACGCGCGAGATCTACAACTCTCAAAGCACCTAGTTCATATTTATAGTACTCATAATTTCCCACAAAAAAAAACTACTACTACGCGCTAACTACTATAGTTAAGTCACAATAACAGTTTTTTCTTCAAATTCGTCAATCAAAACACGGGTAGAATCGTGTACAAATGAAGAGAAAACCTTAGATATCAGCGAAGCCGGGGCGAGTAGCTAGTCATATATATATAATTATGGATAACTACTATATACTATATACTGGTTCGGAAGAAACCTATCAATATTTTCTTACAACACGAACTAATTTCAACAAAGATATAAAAGTAGATACCAATACAAAATAGGTCGCACTCCAGCCAAATGTTTGCCTCCAATGTGGTCGGCATGACTCCTCTATTGCGTTATTTGAACTTGTATGGATGCAAATTGAGATTAGCTGCGTTCGACCGCGCCTCTGGCAAAGCCTCTGGCTTTCGTGGAACTAGCGCAAACTAGAATCGTCGTAGAAAGACGGAAGACATTTACAACACAATTCATAGCCAAAAGAAAATGCATAATGGTCAATTTTAAAAGCTCCCGACAAAACATAGTTTGTTACCGTCTTGTCATGTTCATTACTCCATTTCAAAACTTTTTACATGACAGATCCCCTTAATTTTGGTCTTCGTATGTCTATATACTATATACCAGGAATGCCATTGAAACTGAACATTTAACCATAAACTCAAAACAGCAATGGGACCCGAAATCCCTTCACAGAGGCGAATATCTCGGGAACGGCTGCACCGAATTCTTACAAAGAAAGCTAAGAATCAAATCATTAACTCCAACATTCAAATAAAAAAACACCATAAGGGCGATTGAACGTGCCATGCTCACATGCTCAGCATTTCTCTTGTGGACCGAATCCCAACTGCCGAGATCAGGCGTAGGATAAAAATTGTGGATGTAGGGAAACGGATCACAAAGCTGAAGTGGGGATCGGCATTTGGCGAGACGAGAAGATGGCAAATGGACAAGGGCAGTGGCGGAATGGTGGCCAATAGAAGGTCGTATATTAAGAGGCAGACCACCTGCACGATGGTCAGACGACATCACCAAGAATTACTATAATTACCGAATTCCATTCAAAAACTTCCACATTTGTAATTAAGATGTTTACAAAATTATTAATGCAGAAGGTACAAATTAATGTAGGTTCAATCGTGCTCCTAAATACTTTATTTCAATTCGCGTTACCGTTCTGAATCAAATGCAAATTGCGTGGCAGCTGCGAACCACGCTTCCGTCTATAAATGTGTAGGGAACTAGTCATAGGTGTATGGCTACTCGTATATATTTCTGGGCGCTTATTCGTTATGCAACACCAAATTCCTTGTAGAAAAAGTCAATTATTATTGTCATAACGACAATTTACAAACAATTCCACGTAGATATCATACCGTAGCGCATTACGTGTCTGAATGGTCATAGCTAATAAAGGCCCAGGATATAATGATACTACTCGTATTGATTTGTACTACTTACCTACATAATATATATTTTTATTTACAAAAACGAAGTATGTACAGAACTTAAAATGATAATTTATACCCAGAAGGTAAAAAAAATAATGGAGTATACCGACAAACAAAGGAGTGAAGCGTAGCAAATGGTGGCTGCGTATGTATGTATGAGTGAATTATTTTTGGTATTTTGTGGTGGATACACAATTTAATTACAACAGTTTGCAATTTGCATTGTTTTTGATTTTCCGTGAGAACTTGACAGAATTAACGCGACTATTATGGTCGAGATCTTGTTGCAATATAGAAGCTAATCGAAAAAAGAGTTGAATGAAAGAGATAGCTTTTAACTACAAAGTCCTCGCATTCTATTATTTAATTTTACTAACTCATCCTTTTGGTATATAATAAAGCTTGTTTTGATGTGACTACAAACACTTAAGCGAGCTCTCCACCACCAGCTGAGCCCTGTCTAAGTGCACTAAGCTGCGACGCAAGTTCAGCACGTATATATTGTAGCTTGCGGTGGAAACAAAAGCGTGGAATGGACCCTTTGATGACTGAAATTCCAATATTAAATCTAGTCTAATAGAGACGCATAAACTTACGTCTTGAAATTAGTTCCTCACTCCCCGAGCTCCTTTATTAAAATCATCTCACAAAATCTATTGCTCATTATTTCCGCATTTCCTTCTACAAAAATAAACTTCTTCATCCAATTAATTTGTCCCATAGACCGCTAAAGCCACGAAATAGTCGGATGCTGCTGAAAAACACTGCCACTGCCAAACAACGTTGATAAAATGATAAAAAAGCGCTGGAAAATGTTGGAAAAAGCTTAACGTAGTAATTCCACTGCGATTGCTGGCTCGTGACAGCGGCCAACAATATTAGACCCACATATAAATTTCAGATTAGGACCCGTGGAGCGTTTGGTTTCAGCCAGTAAGTTTAGTTAAATTTTCTTAATAAATTCATTTTTGTCATTAATTTATTAAATCCAGAGGTCTACCCAAAATAAAATATTTGAAATGAAAGGAATTATACATATCGGCGTACAAAAACAGAAACATGCGTCTAATTGAGAAAGAAAGTCTTCCTCATAAAAAACAGTAAAATTATGGAGAGTGTGCACAAGAACTGCAAAATCTGATTCCCCCATCACCTTTCCATTACGGTACGATAATAACAATACAATCGGCAAAGCGCCGCCCTTTTATGGTTGAAATACCTCGCACAAGAACGAAGCGTTACGCTTCTTCATTTATTATAAGAACTTCTAAGGAGTGGAATGCCCTGCCCTCGTCAGTGATATAACCCTGGTGTGTTCAAGTCAAGAGAGAATAGGTATCTACTAGGCAAATGTGCTACACCTTCGGCCAAATCATTGCTTTCCATCAGGTGAGATCGTGGTCAAACGTAATTCATGATTGATTAGACAGTAACAAAAAAATATTTGAATCAATCAATCCAATCATCAGGACTGTCATAGCAGAATAAGCCTGAAGACGCAAAGGGCTGGACATATGTTCCGTAAAACCATCACGGTTAAGGCGCATGTTGAGGCATGCATGCTTGTCGTACGAGGTAGAGCTGGCCTCTGGTGGTGGCTGAAAGTGAGAGGAGGGTAGTGGGAAGTGGACAATGGTGGGAGACGTCGGGGAAAAGTGCGGGAAGTGGGCAAGAGGTGCAAAGTGGGGGAACACTGAAAGGAAGTGTGGTGGTAGAGTGGAAGAAAGGGGGAAGGGTAGAGGGAAAATTAAATTAACGTCCTTTCCTCCCGATTATCCCACTTCCCCTCACTCTTCTCCTTTTCTTCCTACCCTTCGCTTATTTCCATGTGACCTTCCTTCACCTTTTTTCACTTTTCCACCACCCTTCTCCCTTTCTCCCACTCTGCTCCCACCTTTCCTTTTAGTCCACCACTTCGCACCACCTTTCCCACTTCCCGAACCTTTCGCTGACATCCCCCACCATTTGTCCACTTCCTCCTGCCATCCTTCACTTTCCCCCACCTTCCCTCTCTTCCCCAAAACTTCCCCCACATCTTCCCACATATTCGCAGTTTTTTTATTTTTTCTAAGTATGAAAGAAAACACCACACCGAAAGGTAACGACCACGTTGCAGTGCAGGTTGGGTTTGTTAGCTGAATCGCACTGCAGCAGGGAGTGAGTAATTTATCGCAAGTATTTTAGGTTATTAATTAGTTTCGTTTGTTTGTTTGTTTGTTAGATTTGTTGTTTGTTTTATTTGAAGTTCATGGTTAGATATTATTAGAGTTTCCTGGTCAAGATAATAATAAGTAGATACTTAGAGAAAGTAATTTTAAGATCATAGTTTTGAATTTTGTATATTGATTAGTTAGGTTTATTTGTGAGGTATGCATTTGGAGTTGGTATTTAAGTTTTCTTGTTTATAGTTACTTCTGCAGTGCACCTCCAGGATATGCATTAAATATTTCATCCAAATTTCAAATCTCTAGGTCCAACGGTTTAAACTGTGCGTTGTCGTGTAAGAAATACTTTTTTAATTTCTTAATAATCCCCACTGGAATGGCAAAGCTGGCGGAATGTATTTGGTGAATACCAGCGAAAGCAGACGATCGGGTACATAAAATAGATTATCGTACGTTGTTTACTTACATGATATAATCCTGTAAATCGGAGTTCAAAAAAACAATAGTCATGTTCAGAGGTTATAAACACTTCGATAAATACAACACGTCCATGCACTACGGATCACGACTTTATAACACTCATTAGGTCAATTGATTGAAATAAATACAAAAGGGAACAAGGAATAACTGGGAATCAGATAATTAATAAATAATTAGTAAAGTACAATTGATAAACACGGAGACAAGTAATGACCTCTACCGGAAATTTTACTTACCTTTGCATCGATTAGCTGTCAAAGCAAAAGGGCGCGTTCCGTTGTTTGGCACGGTCCCGCAATGTCAGCAAATAGAAAATAAAATTAAACAAAGCAATTAAATGCAACAAATGTTAAATTTAGGAACGTAGATTTTTTCCAAAGCAAACACATACAATATCATAATTTAATAGTTACAGTATATAGTTTTATGATAGTATAACAGTAGGTACCGAAGCAAAGAAACCGCGTCCCGTACCTTTCGTCTGGAAGTGAACGGAACGTTTTATGGACTATAGTTTATAACAATTCTTAGACGTCACTTGGCAGTTGTTTAGCTGTCAAAAATAGTTAAAGAAACGATAAATAAACAAATGTGATTTCGAGGGTGAGAAATCTTATAAATAAAAATAAAACCATATTATCATTTCCAAAGCCCATGTGTAAGCGCTGATCGGTTTCCTGGTGAAACGAAATGTTATTCGGATAGATTTTGCTAAATAAAAAAAAACTAGATCCGGCGACAGAAAGAAACTGGCAATGGAGGCGAGAAGCGTAAATCTTTTTTTCGTGCTGGAGAGCCCAGTAGCAGGCCTGACAAGTTTTTTCCCTGCATATTATAAAACCCGTAAAAAAAGGTGAGAGCATTTGTTGGTATTTTTGTATTGTCGGCAGTAATGATTGCGATTGTGAAATCACTTTTATCAATTTTTCGAGTCGCCATTTTAGCGAACTGAGAGCGGTGGCGTTTTCGGAGTCTCGAATTCTAAAAAAACGTTGTGTCTATTCATTCACAGCGGGTTTTCCCCCCTGGACTGAGACCCCACGACGGAGATTTTCCCCTCGGACTGAGTTATCACACGACGGAGGCTTCTTCCCCCAGATTTAAGTAGAAAGGCGCCGTGTCGCGATACGTCACGCCACGCCGACATTATACCCAACGATTCCTGCCACGTTCTTGGGATGCGGTATCGTATTTTATCCATATATTTCGTTAACCGGAGTGTGAACTTTGGTTTCCCACCGACCTGCTGGACACCTGCAACGCCTGAGGGGTCTAGCCTGGCTACCTCTCACGCGAATTGGACATTGCTGAAACGTCGGATGGAGAATTACCTTCACTAACATAACGGCTAAATCCTATAGAAAAAGGTAAATAAGTAGACTACACTGCCGGCCGGCAATTCGTCAATGTTTTGTTAGAGTAAATACTTAATTTTGTCAGTTCTATATCGACCCTAGTTATAACAGGGTAATCTTAGATCTTAGTATTTCTTGGCTGCTGAGTTGGATCTGCAGGCTAGGATTCTTTGGACTTTAAGTAAGTAAACAAAATTAAACCAAGAAAAATAAATATTGTATTAGTGAATTTAAATTGCATGGTTTGTCTTCAACTTTACATGCTAGCTTGAATGGCCGTCCAACGTACCTACGGCACGGTTCCTTAGATTTTAAGTAAGTAAGCAAAATTAAACCAAGGATAATAAATATTGTATTGGTGAATGTGAGTTGTATGTTTTATCTTCCACTATAGTACCCACTAGCTAGTACATTACCGAACGGTCTTGATCCAATAGTTCTTGAAGCTCGTTCCGGTCTAAGTTTATCCAGGTAATTTTATTAATTTCAAAATAGTAATGAGTATTTTTAGTTTCGAGTGATTCCGAAGAAAGGTATAGCGTCCTCGCGTTCAGAGCGACCGAATGGGGCAAGAATCCCGACTCACCCCACTCTTGGTCTCACTTTCCCCAATTTATTTTTTATTACCTTTATTCTCAGAAAATTACCAAACACCCTTTTATATCGTTACAAGCCATGGAAACGAAATAACAAATCTGTCAAAAACATCAATAGCATTGGTCCTATTCCTTATTTTTTCATTGGTTTATAAATATCCTAGAAGAAAATAGGATGTGTTTTTTCGCGATAAACAGTAGTCTGCGCCTATGAAGTCGCGGGCGGGAAAACTAGTTTTAAATATAAATGAAGTTAATAATATTCAAAAATACGATCATTAAGTACCTAAATCGTATAGCAGATTGTTGAGATATCGGGTTCTAAGTAGGGGTTTAAAAGATTTACAAGAGGTTTTAAAATTTGAAAGTGTGTCAATCAGGTCAAATGGAATGTTAAATAAAAGGGCTTTGATATCATTTCAAAGATATTTGTTCGATTCATAAGCTTTATAATTTTTGGGTTATAAGCTAAAGTGAAAAATTGATAGTACTTACAACGCAGTTCTAGAGGTTTGGGGTTATGAATGTAATAAAATATTTATGAAGAACTACTTTTTATTTTGGGGTTCAGTGTATCTGCTCACTCAAAATTTTAACGCCATTATAATTTATAATGTGATTTAACACAGAAAAAAAGAAGATTTTTTTACGTTAAACTGTACATTGGACCCATAAAGTTAGAATTTGGATTTTTCTTGCGGCGATTGAACCGGACTTAGTTAGTGACATGTCATGATGTGCCTGGCCAAATATTTATGTTATTATGTAGGTATAAAATAATATGATACAGGTGAAATATATAAACAGCTGGTTTTTGTGGGCACAAATTTATCAACTAATTGCACCCGACGGTATTACCCGCGTGGACCATTATGATGGATGATGATGATGATGATCTAAGTGTCGAAGACGCTTGGCATTATGCTGAGGCATGACCCTTTCAGCACTTAGATTTGTATGTTTAATTTATATGTTAATTTTACTATTATTTTATATAAGTGTTGAATAAACGATTTTTATTTCTTTTTCTTTCTTTCTTAATCCACTTGAAAATGTACTTACAGTACATTGAGTACTGATTACTTGAATACTGGTACTTTTATTAGCATACAAATCCAAAAAGATAAAATATGAATATCATAATCTATGGAAGCGCGGTGGAACTGGTGTCGTCGGTGGCATTGTCACAAGTGTCAGAGCGCATATAGTTATATTGACATTTCATAAGTACAATGATATACAGACCTACGTTCAAACAAACATAAAGGGCTCATTTTATACTGAAATGCATGTATATTATTTACACATAATCAAGCGTGTTTTGCATCACATACTTACTTTAACACAGGGCGAGCGTATAATCAATTGCAGACTAACATACACATCTCGAAGTCCACATTATAATAACGTACTATCTTTAACACAGTTAAAGATAGTACGTTATTATAGGACTGGTGGCGCCACGTAGTGGTTACACACTGAACTAAAAGACTACCAAATGTTAACTTAAGTTGTCAAATATCCCTAATAAGCATTCATTTTCAAATTTTATTAAGATTTCACCAGTCAACTAATCACACCGCGACGAATACAATGCTATATTTGAGACCCAGTCAAATTATTATACGGACGTCTGTACAACAGGTTTAGCCGGCACAATCGTGGTTTCTGTCACGGTAAAGTTCACATAATGCTAAAACCGTAAATACACCACACACACACGACACACGAGACACACACACACACACACACACACACACGCACGCACGCACGCACGCACGCACGCACGCACGCACGCACGCACGCACGCACGCACGCACGCACGCACACACACCCACACACACACACAAACACTGACACACACACACAAACTCACAAACTTTCACATTTATAAAATTAGTGTGAAATGTGATAGTTTTGGTGATCATATATTATAATTGGGACTCAATATATCTATTTATTTTGGTGACCACTTCATTTGATCTCTTTATTTTGCGTGGCTTTTCTGATATAAAAAATCTAACATAACTTAACCCTATTTTCTTGAAAAATGCATCACCTCATTAATACCGTGCGCCGTCTAATTAAGGGGCGGCCTCAAGTATCCGGATTATGTTGTAACACGACGCCAATGTAACTGAGCCTTAACCTAGAAAGGAAACTTCACGCTACTTATATCTTTTCATTATTTTGTGGTTGGTTTCTCTTAAAAAATAATTGAAGGGTTTGTGAAAAATAACCGACTTGAAAAAAGCAAGTTGACACTGTGACGCGTTTTTTTATGTACGTATATACTTACTCTGATTATTCAACTATTAATAGTCTATATGTGTGATTATCATTATAACCCGCCATTTGTGACGTACAAGTATATTTTTATGACAAAGTCGAATTACTTTTTTATCCGACATCGAATGGGGGATTTTGATTGATAACAGCTCAATAACAAAAGAAGAAAACGTTATTAGGATTGTAATATAAGGCATTGCCAAGTAATGAAGTCAGTGTGACCATTCAAACATTTAATTTAACCTATTTGAAACAACTTTTTGACGTGAGTGACGTTTACAATAACTTTTAGATACATTAAACATCGTGACGACGGCAAGAGGCCCGTCGGTATGACTATAATTCCTTGGAGTCGTGGGAGGCCGCTGGTGTGGGTCGCAACTTGCACCGACACTCTAGCGATTTCTTACCTTAAAAATAATTCTTGGACGGCGGGTGCAGCGGCAGCCTCAGCAGAGAGCTTCAAGCGGAAGAAGTATGAACTATCGACAGATACATACACAATTCATCTATTTGGGGTTGTTATGTACGTCCAGAAGCACGACGTTTTGTTAAGGAGATGTCCAGACGCTTAGTAGAAACAACAGGTGATTAAAGAGTATCATATTTATTCAATTGCTTAGTTTTATATATAACTAGTGACTGGCTCCAGCTTCGCACGGGTAGCGCTCATACCGCGGCATTGTTCTTACTTTTAGCAGCTTTAGGTTAACTAACGGTTAAAGTATTTTTGCCATTGTAAACCGTACAGTATAATTAATATATGATGAAACCAAGCTCTAAAATAATTACAACTAAAACCGATATAACTATTAAACCAATTTCATGAAATTTATATAAATCCACCTGTAGATTATATAACCGGGTCCCACGCACTGGGTTTTTGAATTTAAGATTTTCCTAATATGAATACTCCATGCTATTTACACTTTGTGAAATATTAAAAAGACATGTTTTTTAACAATAAAACAAAGATATATTATAAATCACATCTCCTTTTACTAACCTTCACACTTATGTACTAACAACCCAAGAAATTGCCAAGTTTTCAAAATGCTTAATGAAAAATATCAAAACTTTTAACAAATCTACACTAATCTACATCTATGTACATTGTTCGACACTAATATTATATCGGAAAGATTTGTTGTTTTGGATGTTTGTGTGAAATGGATAAACTCAAAAAATAAAATACGTAACCGATTTAAACATTTATTTCACTCATAGAAAGCTATCAGCTATCAGCTGGTAGCAAGGGCAGTATTTTATATACATTGTCCTTTATAAGATTTTTTAAAAAATCTTGCAAATGACAATGTATAATCTTATACTTAAGTATATGATTAATAAAACAGTAGAAATAGAACATGAAGTACATAAAGGGACCGTTCTTAGATCAGACCATCATCGAATATTGACCCTTTGGAACGGACAGAACTATTTTTAAAGGCTCCAGTATAACTTATATCTTTTATAAATAATAAGTCAGACAAATATAAAAATAATTGACCAATTACTTCCAAACTTCAAGTCCCAGAGTAACTACACGAACGTTGTTATAGTATACCGCGACATGTGCTGGCGACACTCCAGAATATGGCCACACTCTGCGGTGGCCCTTAACGCCAACTGCAATTGTGTTAAGTATCGAATTTACTTGTAACCTTGTTATGAGAAAAGTCATTGTTACAGATTTCGTTCGCAAAAACAACAATAATAATAATTTTGACAGTACTAAAGCTGCCGCTCTCTCATTTCAACAAATCGTTTGTCATAGCAAAAATAATAAAATAAACTCTATAATTCTTCTCTATAGGTCTTCATCAGAACTGCACCAAATTATATATATTGTAATATAATGTAATATAAAGTATATATTTTGGTTTATATATATGGGACCACACCCAAAGCATTATCCTATTAAAAAAAAACATCAAAATCAACCCACATTTGACAGAGATATTGCGTCATAAAATTAATGGGTGGGTGAAAATTAATAAAATTAAGTCATTCCCTTATTTTTCACTCATAGAGGTAGACTATTTTCATGAAATTTAAATACCATACTTAATACTTAATTTAATACTACCCATGAGGCTTACCTATACATTAAATAATATTTTTTTTAATATCGATTGACAATTGCCGGAGATATCACGTAACATACATACAAAAAAAACATACGGGTCGAATTGAGAACCTCCTCTTGAAGTTGGTTGAACATGCCAACAGAATTGATACAAGTATGCATGTATCTTCTTTTAAGTGTTTTTATGCTCATGGCAGGTCTACTCGCCCTTGCCGTTTTGCTTTAGCATTTAAATTGACGACTGTCTTTAAGCACATAATGCAAAGGCTCATGGGTCGCCTGGCAAACAGACACCAGACTAAAGGACTACCTGATTAATAATAAATAATTAACAATATTACAAACCTGACAATACAAAACAGAAACACCGACAGAATGTATTTAAAAACTCTCACGTTATTAGTGCATGAGCTACACTGGTACAGTTATCGGCATCTCCAAGCTTATACCCATTACAGAAACTTTAAAGACCCATCAAATTCTCTATCAAAACAATACGCTCCCGAAATCCCTATTTGTAGCAATTTTCCGAAACATCTGCGCGCGGTCCTACGGAATCAGCATCGTTTACAAGTGGTCGTAAATAGACGGGGAATAAAACAATCACCATTTGGCTTGTTTTTAAAAGCTATTTTTTAACTTGCATTTTTTGTATGTATGTTTGTTTAGGTCAAATTTTGCAAGCTGAATTAGAACTACTTCCTCTTATCCTACGGAGTTGATTTTTTACACGTTGGTTCAGTTCCAATGACAATGCATTTTTATGGTAAGCATGATCTGAATCGACATCCAGGTTTCCCCACACAAAGGAACTCTTCAACGGTCAACAGCACAGAATAAATGTTACTTTTAACTGTGAAAGAACGTTTTAAGATTCATGACATGACTACTGCATAAAAGCATCATGTTTTAATTAACCTATTTTAAGAGAAAAGGTAAGTTGGACATTCTCTTGATAGAACCACGTTTGATTATAAGAAAAAGGCACTATCATCTACATAATAATGCTCTTGAAATTACTATTCATGGCAATTTCACGAAATCTATGCGTCTCACGATCGTGCGAGATACATAATTAATTAAAAAAGGTCTTGTGTAAAATGTGTAATAGGAATGAGGCCTATTCTTAAAAAAAGAACTCCAGGATATCTTACTTGTGGCAAAATGTCACGAAATAAGAGTATTTATGTAAACGTGTATTGGTCATTGATGTATTGGGAAGATGATGAAAAACACTCAACCTTTTTTGAAGTGTAGCAGCATGGAATACTTTCATCTGACGCTTGAATAGACAAGTGCTATACCAAATGCCATGGTATGAAAAATCGACTTCAAATTGATTAACCCATAACTTAAAAAAAACGACTGATCCAATTTATATAGGGCCAAACTAGTCAACTCTTTCAAACAAAAATTGTTCCTATGTCGGTACTAAATTGACGGAGATATTTATATACTAAAAAATAAACATACTGTTACGCCAGTTGATTCTTAGAAAAACAGTAGGTACTAAAATATTCTAGGAGCCACGGTCGGATGAAGCAATACCTACCTACATCTACAGGAACCTTCTAGAACACACCACTCGAGTGTAGGTACCTACAGAAGTTTCCAGAGCGCGCGGTAGGTATATACCTATGAGCGTGGCAACTTCAAAGGCGCCGCCGACCTTGAAAGTTCAAATACCTACCGAGTACTGCTAGTACATACGAGCACCTTCTGGAAACTTCCATTATGGAATAAATATGCGTGCGCATCGGCTGCTTGGAACAGTCTTGACTTGGCATTCAAAAAGAAACGATCAAAGTAATTCAAAAGCGACTATTCAGTGATAAGTAATTAGTGTGTACACACGATTTAAAAAGTGTTTGAGTGTTATTTGTCGGTTAAATTTCTTTTTGTGGTTTTTCGAGTAGAGGTTTTAATTTTTGGTTTAATTGGCATACATTAATTTCATCCGAACCCCAGCTCGTAATATCACTGTAAAACATAGAACCTTCTCCTTTTGTGAAGTCGATTAGTAATAGCATTGTCACTCATTACTTTGCAATATGGTAAGAAGCAAGAACAAAGAGTTAACTGGATCATGGCCACTGACCTGCATTATACTTGTATTATGGACCATAATTTCTCTCTCTGGGAGTAGTTCTGTGACCGTGGGAACATAACCGACTGATAAAGATGGATTGTCCTCACCAGCCTCGACACTTTCACAAAAATCTACAGTAAAGCTAATGAAGTAGCAATTTGGCCCCAAAAGACCAAACTTGAGTGGCCGGCTAAATATCCACATAGCACATCTCTAGCACAAAGACCGGGTTTTTTGATAAATACAGAACAATTTTTGCTTTCATTGGGCAGACAATACGGGTCATAAAGTTTTATAGTGAGTGGCCGGTGCTCCAGTGGTAAGTTAGTGTACGAAAGCTTATGATAACGGTGGATTAAAGATGTTTGAGAGCGTTCAAATGGATGTTTTATATAAATTATTTTGACGATTAAATTGTCGAGTAAGGTAGTATGTCCGGTCGGGTGGTACTTCCCGGGCAGATTCTTGCCAAATAGTAACTAAGAACTACTGAAATAACATATTAGTATAAAATCATTGGACAGAAGACGTCCACTGCTGGACATAGGCCTCGCCTATAGAATACCACAACAAACAATTGTGAACTTGTGCTATGGCGCTCTACAAGTTCGCACCTAAAAACCCGTACTACTTCTGGGCGGTGATGAGTATTGTTTTGCAGGTGTACATGCCTATACAATTGAGAGGTAAGTAGCACTCAACACCAACCTAACTAGGTATTTACCTGCCCCACAAACCTCAGTAGATACATTCTAAAATACTATTACTATGAACCACAAATGCGTCCTCATATTCGTGAATACAATGAAGAATTCTCGAGTGTACCTACCTACGATAAGTGCACCAATTGGAGTCCTCTATTGTGTTATCCTCAGCAGGCTCGGGGCCAGCAGCGACAGTGGCACCCACGTCCTGACGACGTGTCGCATGTACACCAAGCACTGGCCATTGTAGCACTGGTGAAGGAGTTTCTTTTAGAAATCGTAGCCGTCGATCTCTTCCTCGTCATAGGTTCTGTTTGGCTTACGGGTTTGAAGGAAGAGGTTCAAATCTGTAATCTGATATAGGTACACTGGTCACTTGGCAGGCATCTTGGTGACCGCAGAAGCTGGAGATGACACAATATGTTGCTGGTCATGTCCTGAATTCCCATTGCTGGTACTCCAGCAACCGCGGAGGAGGTGTGGTGAAGAGGGGTTGTCCTGTAGTCTGAGCACCACACTCCACAAATTGGCAAACTAAATAAATTGGTATACGAATTATTAATTTGGACCTCCAACAAAGACAATTATAGTAAGTATACCAATTAAATAGTTGATGCAGAATTAACATAGCAACTACAAATAAAAAAACACTAAAACAAAAAGCATAAAAACCGGACAAGTGCGAGATGAACTCACGTGGAGAGGGTTCCGTACAATGTACATAATATTATCTCAATATTGAGAAGTTCACCATGTTATTTAAAGACCACAGATAGGTTTTCCTGTATCCTATAATTAAATAAATATATTCTGTTTTTTTTTAACTTTAGCCTCCGTATTTTCGGCGATAGGGTTATTTAATGGTATATTATCATGTATTTTCATTAAAATAACTTTTAAACTGAGAGAGAGAATAATTTGAGGCCCTCACAACAAGCTTCTTTATACTTTCAAGGGAAATCTGAGACTGGTATTAGAATCATAATGTGATCATTCGTCCGAAGGAGGAACAGAGAAAATGATAATACCTTAAATTTTTGCTGATATTTCCTTGAAAATTATTTTCTTTTTCTTTATTCTTAACCAAAGGTTAGCATTAGCGTAGCAGCACGGGCCCCCAAATGTAGGGCTTATTACCGATCGTCCCCTATTCCGGATTAGTGTGGAACGCACTTAAGATTTTATTTTTCGACATTTTCTCTAGTGCCTCGTAAAGTCCTTACGCGGTGAAGGATTTGTGGCTGAGTTATGGTTTGTTATTATTAAAGTATATAATTAAATGAGATTTATAAAAGAAAATTGGCAATTGTCAAGCGGGCAAAGATTTTGATGGGACTTATGAACAGAAAGATCTCCAGACAAAAATACAGATACGAACCAAGTGCGTTATTTTTTTCGCTTGGAGGTGTTTTAAAGTCAAATAAGCACATGACCTTGATGTAAATTAAGACTCTCGCACATTAATCAATGGTTTTATGAAAGAAAAAACAATTTATCGTGATAAACAAGACACGAATTGGCTGATTGTTAACAATTTTTTTTAACCATTTGAAGCTTATAAGTGACAAATAGTGACTTATAGCAAGCAACCATGTCATCCTGAAAATGGTCAAAATCGAAGTCATGTTAGTATGTATGTACTACAAAACCTTGTAAATCCCTAACTATCCCGCGTCTGCACCAAACAAATCAGTCCCGCTTTCCATTCACACATAATTAAATCCGAAAAAAACCTACGCAACGTTCCCTTAACAACGGCTCAAGGGCTGTCGATTACAATCGAATTAATCGGGAATCGATTAAGACAATATTCGAATCGAGTGCAAATCAAATGAGTTTGGATAGACAAGTATTGTTGAGGGCTCATTGAGATTTATTGGAAAACAGTAATTCAATCAGCAGCGGTATCTGTGGAAATTTATGCGGAATTCCAAAAGAATCCATACATATTTTTTCTCTTGAATATTTAGCAAAATTTAAAAATGGATGTGAATCCATACCAATATATAAAAGTGAAACGTTGTCTGTTTGTTTGTTTGTTTGGGGAGCTTTCACGCGATAAAGGCTGCACGGATTTTGATAAAATTTGGAATGGAGATAGCTGGAATAAAACATAGGATCCTTTTTATTCCGGATAATTGTAAGTTTACACAGGAAAACTGGAAAATGTTGATTACACGCTGTAAGGAACGGTTTCCATGGAAATGAAATAACAAGTCTGTCAATAAATATCAAGAGCGTTAGTGCTAGGTGTACCTACTTTTGCATTGGTTTTTAATATCCTAGAAGATCGTAGGGTGCTTTTTTTCGCGATAAACTGTAGTCCTCGCGGACGAAGTCGCGGGCAGGAAAACTAGTGTTTTATATATTTGTAGCACAAACAAAAAAATCTTACTCAATGCAATTCAGCGGGGCAATGATACCAGCATGTTGGGTGCGTTGCTAACTGGATAGTGTGTTAGAACATTATTTTGGCTACCTGTAAATTTGTAATAGATATGAATGTGCCCTTACCGCATCTAGTCCATGTTGAGTCAAGCAGCTTAATTACACTATCAGGAATCTGTAATATGAAATGAGTTATTTCCGAAGAATCAGACAACTATTTCACTTAAAAGCTAATTTAAGAGATCCAAGCCCTGGATTCCCGTAAGATTTAAGTTAGTCGAACTATTCAAGAATTTGGCTGGACAGATTTCAGAACGCTTGGAACTAACTTGGCCCCAACTTGGCCTAAATGTTTGGTGAATAATATTGGATTTGGTGTTGGAATGCTCCGTATGTATAATGATAATATTAGTAAAGCCTCCTTGAATGCACTAAGCAGAAGTGAACTTTGGGCAGTGGTGTGACAGTATGCGGCAAAATGATATACTTGTTCGCCCCGAATCCGATTTTTGGATTCAACTAGGATTTAAGAAAGGTTCAAAGTATAATGTTCGCAAAAATATATATTGAGTTCCTAGCTTCAAGTATCTGACTGCGTACAAAATTATTGACTACAAGCTGACCACCCAGCCACCAGCAAAAATAATCTCACTAGTATTATAAGGGTGAATGTTTGTATGTATGTGTATGTTTGATAGTTCTTTACGTTTAAACGTCTGTACGCATATGGCAGCTATTAGCCGCCATATTAGTTTTCTTGACACTACATATATCTTATAGCACTCTCGTGATAAAGACGAATCCAATAATACCTCATTTATTAAAATCCATCAAGCTGTTTAGGTTAAAGGACGCGCCTAGGGAACGTACAAACATACATACGACCCAAACACATAAACCTCACATAAACCTCCTCAGTCGGGAAAAATTTAATATGTTAGCGCGGGTTTTATATATATATATATATATATATATATATAAATATATATATATATATATATATATGTTATGTTATTATGTTATGTTATTTATGTTAGCGCGGGTTTTATATATATATATATATATATATATATATATATATATATAAAACCCGCGCTAACCCAACCCTACCAAATTGAACTATCGCAAAATATAAATGTAATGAAAGAAACGGCTTGGAGGCCAGTCAAATAAAAAAAAAACGAGCTGGGTTTCGGATAAAATGTATGTATGCCAATTAAAACAAATATTAACACCTTTATTAGAAAAACCACAAAAAGAAATTTAACCGACAAATAACACTCAAACACTCTTTAACTCAACTGTACACACTAATCAATTATCACTTAATACTCGCTTTGAATCAATTTCATCATTTAGTTCCGAATGCCAAATCAAGATTGTTCCAGGCAGCCGATGCGCACCCTATTTAAACCGCGTCGCACGGATCGAGTTTTTTCCAGAAGGTACTCGTTTGTACTCGTATGTACTGGTAGTAGTCGGTAGGTACTTTAACCCTCAAGGCCGGCGCCGCCTATGATGTTTCTGCTTCGCGCCGCGCCCGTAGAGGTACCTAAGGCTGGCAGCGCCTTTGAAGTTGCCGCGTCACGCCGCGTTCTTATGTATCTACCTACCGCGCACTCTAGGAACTTCTGTAGGTACCTACGCCTCACTGGTGTGTTGCAGAAGGTTCCTGTAGATGTAGGTATTGCGTGATCCAACCTCGGCTCCTCGAACATTGTAGTACCTACTGTTTTTCTAAGAATCATCGACTGGCGTAACAATATATATATATATTTATAATAATATGCAATAAAATAACATATACTTCTATCCAAATACCAAATGTCTGATAGCAATACGACACGTGTTTCGCCTCTGCATGAGGCCTTGGGTGATATTGACTGGTCGAGTGCTGGACTGAGAGAATACTTTCTTTTTTTTTGACTGGCCTCCATGCCTTGTCTTTCATTACATTTACATATTACGATAGTTTAATTTAGGTAGGCTTTTTTTTTATAGATACTTTATTAGATTACAGGAAAAAAAATTGGAACTGTTGAATCCACCTAATGATTTTCAACGTAATTTTGCTTTATTATTTGATAGCATTACGCTGAAATCAAAATACAAATTATCGACAGTTTCGAGGGTAGTTTGCATAAATTTATTTATATTTTTTGAATTATTTCTATCCATTGAGGGTCGTTTATAGTTGTATTGCTGCTCACTGGTTCAAGCATTCAAAAGGCTCGCATTGACCTGATCTCGAACTTCGCAGCCCCATCTGCATAGTACTTCGTCGGTAGTGCTCCACTACATCCAGAACAATTGAATTTGGACAATAGTTTTCGAATATAGTTATTTAGTTATAGTTTTCGACGTTCGAATTTTGGACATACAACATGGACCGTGCCGTCTACGCGAGAACCCAAGCTGGAAATCTGAGTGGGCTTGCAACTTTATTACTTCCTCACTGAGCTATCGAATCTAATTTATTTGTTGGGAATGGGCAACTCCCTAAAAACTACAAATATAAACAACAATATATTTAATACTAGCTGTACCCACGGCTTCGCACACGTGCTCATTTCTCTGGGTTAAAATAACTCTATTACTATTCCAAGACCTAAAATACCAACCAACCAACATTTGATCAATATTCCTTCAGCCGTTAAAAAGTTTTTATCGATTGCTCGGCTTCTACACATCGGATACAGATTCCAAGTACAATAGTTTTTACGTGATGCGAGAACAAACATACAGACAAACAGACAAACAGTCAGACACGAGTTTTAAAAATTGTTTATTCATGTTCAGTAGTTTATTTTAAGTACCCTAGACCGTTTTGATTTAAATTATCTTTTTTGTACATACTATTTCGTTCCTATTGCTTTTGTTATAATTTAGGTGAACATTTTGCTTAATTTAGGAAGTTTTGTAAGGTTTGTAACGGCAGTTAAACAGAAGTATTTTCACATTTACTCTAAGCACACATGTTTATGTATACTATAGAAATAAAAATAATATTTGAAAATCTTACTAACTGTACATTATAAAAACACCTATAGGTTTGTGTAGATAGAGAATATATAGCCAAACCGTTGCCATGCCGTTTGGAGTTAGTACAAATTCTTGCCCCTGATAGGAAGTATGACACGGTAGATGTTCATTTTTATATCATTATTTGCATTTAGATAGATACTATGTTCTTGAAAATAAATGAAAAAGAATTGAAAAGTCACTAATGACAAAAATGAGTGTCTTGTAAGTGTAAATTGTTTCTTTTTACTAAATTGCACACGGAGCCACATGACGTAAGATTATCAGGGTTGATGATGATGCTGAATATCTCAAATTGTCAACTTGATCTAAAACTTTACTTGACCGAAAATGTTTAAATTGTTAGCTACTCTTTTATGCTACTAAAACAGAATGTAAACGACTCACTATAAGACCCGCTCCACTCTTCAAAGTTACAACATTCTATTAAAATCCCAAGTATTCCACACCACCAAAATAAAACAACCAAACTTTTAAATAGAGATATAAAAATAAAGCCCATCATCTTGCTAACTTCTCATAATATCCATGTATGTCTCATAATATCCATGGCCCCATAGGCATTCATTTCGGGAAAAGTATTTACACTTAGAGTAAAGACTTGTTATTTCGTTTCCATGGCAACCATTCCTTACAGCGAGTAATCAAAATTTATCAGGTTTTCCGTTGAAACTTACTATTTTCCGGGATAAAAAGTATTCTATGTTTTATTCCAGTGTATAAGCTATCCATTCCAAATTTTATCAAAATCCGTCCAGCCTTTATCGCGTGAAAGCTCCTCAAACAAACAAACAAACAACGTTTATTTTATATATTTATATGGATTTGAACATAAAAAGTACTGGAAGCCGAGGTGTATAGTGTGCGTCAGATTCCAACAAAATCGGGTTCTGCCCCAAATCATCTATGACTTTCTAAGTTATGTGTGGATGTATATCCATTGCTCCGTGCTTTGGAGGGCACTTTAAACTTTCGATCTTGGCTATTACTGACTAAGCCCTCACATGTCGTAAATATCTATTGAAAGTGCGCGCCCCACTTACGTGAGCGGCGTTAAGCAATTTCAGAGAGCCTCGGGTGGCCTAACTCTGACATCAAAGACTAACACTAACAACAACCGACAACCAAGCTTGCAATATATTTGTCCACTAGCCATACTGCTTTCTCTCTGTATAGTTCCTGTAGGCAATTCTTATATGCAAGATATCTCGGAACATACAATATATTTGCGAAATCATTAGGGTTGGTACATGTTGTGGTGGATTTGTTTTATGGGCAGCGGAAACGAAGTAAGAGGTAGGGTTTTACACACCCACTACACCCTGCTACACTTCTACTTCCAGCTGGACAAGTTTGGGGTGTTTTTTGGTATAATATATTGTTGTTGGGTGCATTTTGTATTGTACGGGTTAATTAATTAGAGATTTCTAAAATAAACATTTCATTACACAAGATTACTAATTTAGATTTTACTCTTATTATTATTTAAGACACAGAAAAATACGTAATTACTATTTTTATAATCATAACCTCGCTATTGGGCATTTTTATTTACTCTTCACTTTCCTCTTCACTTTAGTTTGCAAACAACAAAGTAACATTTTACAAAACCAACCCTTAGTTTATAAAACTTTTAAAGCCGAACCAGCTCAGCACACTCAAACTTTTATAGAGTGTAACACTACATCACGACCGCGTGTAAACATACCATAAAGCGTACCTCCTTTATTTGCGGTAGTTGTTACTACGGTACGCATGCACTACACTAACGTTATGGTAACAGTCGAGTTCATCTAAAAAAAGGCCTCCTCACCACCAAACTCACGAATGAAGCGCGGCAATGTCGGAGTTTTCTGGTGATGCACAATTTCATCACAAAAGACGGCATTGTTTTTTATTTTACGTGAGAACTGTGACAGAATTAACACGACTAACATGGATGAAGTCTTGCTGTGATGTGGCAGCCGATTGGCATATCATGGTGTAAATGAGTAAGCGGATCGGCATAATATTATAATAAAGTAACAAAACAAAGTAGCCGCCAAATATATTATTATATAATAATAATAATATATTTGGGACAATTCCACACCAATTACTTAGCCCCAAACTAGGATAACCTGTGCTATGGGCACTAGATAACGGATAAGCATACATATATACGAATATCAGCATCCATGACTTGGAAACACACATTTCAGCTCGACACACAAATGATTGCACCTTGCAGGATTCGAACCCGCGACCGTTTGATTTCGTTCCTAGGGTTACTAGCCACTAGACCAACCGGCCGTCGTCGTTAATAGCTTGAGTGCTTTTGAATTTGGTTGTGAGAAGTCAGTATATTTTTCAACGTGTTTGGTTACGGTAGGCAACATACTGTCGGTAAATAATGGTATTTAACATATTTTTCGCACTGTAGTTCAACGGTGAGCCATGCTTTCTGTGTACAATTGTAATGTTTACGTAACCGTACGGGAATCAGGCATTTTCACTACATTAGCAGAGTACCAAGATTAAAATTATAAAGGCTTTCTGCGCTTACCTCAAACGTCACATTCTCAAATTACTGTATGTCCATCACTGATCTCGGAGTAATATGCAGTTGTATATGATATCTATCGTTGAGAAACACAGAACCTCTTCTACACTTTGTAAACAACTGTCTCCCTAAACTGAGCCTTAACGGCTTTGCAACAAGATCACAATTCTATTGTTTCACATTTTCCAGCTGCAGAATCTAACCAGAATTTATCTCACAGAGGTGTTCCTTTCAGTTTGCTTGTAGCCGGCGAGGCGAGAAGATGTTTTCGCTCGACCTGGCAACTTTGGCGCGGTGTTCGTTATTTGAAAAGTTTGTGATAGGCGGGTAGTGTTGTTTTTTTTGTGAGGATTGTGGTGATAACGATACTTTTGAAGTGAGAAGGATTGATGTGATGTCGGACTTGGACTCCTGCTTATTGTGAAAAGGTAAGGTTGTACGAAAATATGGGTAAAAAGTTACGAATAAATGGGCAAGAAAGAACCTTAGCAAATAAAAAATAAAAAGAAGAAAGTTATATATGATATAACATCCGATTTAACAAGTTCAGTTTAGTTAAAAGTTCAAGTTCTGTTTCTTATTTATTTATTTGTTGAACTTTAAGTTAGTCTAATACGTACATGGTCCTTAATTGTAAATCAAAGTACTATACTAAACATGAGAATTAATTAATAAATAAAGAAAAACAATATACCAACATTTTAGTTACTTACAGACTCAATACACCACCTCCATAGTAACAACTGTTGTTTGTGTGTTTGTTTGTCGTATGAGGCAGTGCTAGCTTCTGGTTTCCGAGTTTGTCAGGCCGGCCAAGGGCTTATGACTGACTAAACGACACATCAATTGTTAGCAACCGATAATACCACTGAGTGAATAAAAAACTGTTCCAATCATTTTCTTGAAACTCAAAAAGCTCTCTTTTGCATTATTTAATTTAACCAGAGGCATAGAAAATAATTTAACGACTAAACGATACATTTTTAATCGACTTCAATAAGTAAGAGGTTCTCAATTGGACTCTAGGCACTTTTTAAAATTGTGTTAACGACATATTATCACTGGGAATTATAAACAGATTTGGACGATTCTTTTTACTTAAAAAAAGGCTTTCGGGATGGTCTTCTATAATTTTAAAACTCTAAAATACATTCGTTCATAGGTACAAAAGTTAATATTTAGTAAACCAGCTTTACCTGAAGTTCAAAATATTATAATTATATAACGGCCCCATGTAAACTATCTCCGTATAGTAGCCGAGTCATAAAATAACGGTGTTCATATCAGCTCAGCTTATCAGTTCACTGCGCGACATCTGCTCTAAGGGGCTCTTGCAACCCAACATAAAATTGATATGCGAGCACCTAACAAGGATCGCGTGCAAATATGCAAACAAACACTTTATAAAAGTGTTTGTAGGCATTTTTTCTAAGGGCTTAATTTTAGCTGATCTTGAACCGAATGATGCGAGACGATGGAAAAAAGACGGTATGACTCTTATTCGCTGGAAGATGGGACAACTTCTAGTGTGGGATGCTACTAGTGTCGATATTCTGGTCATCACATCTTTTTGAGACACTGAGTAGGGCTGGCGCCGCGGCTACGTCGGCAGAGCAGCTCGAGTGGCGAATAAATGCTAACCTCGGTGTTGGTTACACATATAATGAGCCATTTGGTGTTGAGACATTGGGACCGCAAGGACCAGCAGCTTAGCGTATTTACAAAAATCTATCTGAGCACCTGATCGTAGCGACGTGTGACCAATGTACTGATACTTATTTGGCTCCTCGAATTAGCATTGCAATTCAATGGGACAATGCCGCCAGATGTAGCGTAACGCTACCAAATAGTAGTAGGTTAGAAAACATGGAATATATCTATACTTAAAAATAGAGCAATTAGAACGAACAAATCTGTACAAATAAAATAATTTAAAAAATACATTTATTTTTTGCCTAGAGTACTTAAAATAACTTACTGAACAATAATATAACATTTTTTAAATTTGTGCCTGTCTGTTTGTTTGTTCGCGAATCACGTTAAAACTACACAACCGATTGCGATGCGGTTTTCACTATTGGATAGCTTAGGGTTTGACTTAAAAACTAGTAGAAGCCGAGCAACCGATAAAAACTTTTTGACGGTCGAATAAATTTTGATCGAATGTTGGTATGTTGGTATTTTAGATCTTGGAATAGTACATAGACAACTTTTAACCTAGAGAAATGACCAAGCGCGCGAAGCTGCAGGTACAGCTAGTATCTAATAAGGTCTTAATGGTATGTTGGTTGCCCGACTGTTTCAAGTTCAAGTTACCTAGTCATATTTTGTTGTCAATGAATTTTTGCTATGTGTGTTTATATTCTTCTATTTTAAAAGATAGATAAATAGAAATATAGATCAGAGTTCACCTATCTATCTATATATCTGTAGATAGATAGATAGGTGAACTTTGTATTGAAACACCACAAAATAAAAATATATAATTAATTAACTTTGCCTAACAAAAACGTGTAACAATTGACGGTCTAAGAAGTGAGAACGAGCGGAAGTGGTGGTGACAAAGCAGTATTTTGCGCTGCACAATACAATAGTTCAAAACCTCGGCCCTGCACCAATGACTTAAAGACCGAGTGAGCGCGAAGCGCTTGCGAAGCGTCTCCGTTTCAGCTCGGGCGAAAATACTGTCTGGCTATCGGCTGTTCTCCTCTATAGGTCGCATACCTAAACTACCATAATTCTAACATTTGTTCGAAATTCCTTCGGCCATCAACTAGTTTTTATCGATTGCTTGGTATTTAATCTTTAGATTAAGATACCAAGTACCCCAGTTTTTAAGTCAAACTCAAAACTATCCAACAGTGAAAACCACATTGCAATCGGCCCAGGATTTTTTACGTGATGCGCGAACTAACATACAGACAAACAAACAAAGTAACAAGCAAATAAACAAACGGACACGAGTTCAAAAAATATTATATTCTTGTTCTGTAGCTTATTTTAAGTATCCACGTTTATTTTTTAAATATCTTCATTGTACAGTTTTTTTTGGTGCCTACTGCTTTATTAAAAGTAAAAGCAGTGCCCGCGGCTTTGTCCGCGTGGTCATTTCATTTAAAAGTAGTCCACATGTTATTCCAAGACCAAGAGTACATATAAAGTACAATACACTACATTTCTTCAAAATTCGTTCAGCCGTCAATAAGTTTTTATCGATTGCTCGGCATCTAATTATCGGATAAAAATATTATGTAGCCCAGCTTTTAAGTCAAACCAAAAGCATTCCAACAGTGAAAACAGCATCGCGATCGCGAGTAGTTTTGACGTGATGTGCAAACAAACATACAGACAAACTCACAAACAAACAAACAAACAATCAAACAAACAAACAGAAACACAGACAAAAACGATTAATCTATTCATGTTGAGTAGCTTATTTTAAATACCCGAGTCATATTTTTTAATTATCTTCATTGTACGGACTTTTTCATACTTATTGCTTTATTATAAGTATAAACTTTGCTGTAGTTGGTTAATAACTCTAAATTAAAACTTATGAGCCGCTACCAGTAGGCAGTTTTCCCAAAACGCTGGCAGCATTGCCACGTTGTATGGCAATGCTTAATCTTTGTCCAAGGTACAGATCAGCTCACTATTCATTGCATATTTTTAATTATTTTAAGTGCGTGTGAAACGGAGCGATCCGAAATCAGGCGTACACGGTTACTAGTACTTTTGTTATGTAGAATTTTATATCGCCTTTTTAACAATAGTACTTCTATCCCGCGGAAACGTGTAGTTTTTTATTTTTATTTTTTTTATATCTATTATTATTTCAAAATAGTTTTTATATGTACATGAAATGGAGTTTAATTAATCCCTTGCGCGCTTTAAGAACGTGAAGCGAATGGTTTCATTCAAGGCAAAGTCAAATTTCAGGAAATCATACCGTTATCAATAACACGGTGTAATATTCCAGGAAACGAAATTATTTATTTAGGTAATTTGTTACTTTTGCTTACTCGTGCGTGCCAACGCACCTTTGGGCTAATTTTACTAACAAACCTTCCATGAAATTCGTCGAGAAAAAATATACACAGTTACATGAAAAAAATATAATCATACAATATTTTGGTAACACCCAAGTGTAGTGCAGTTGTTAAGAAATCGGCTCGCACAAAGGAAGGTTTGTGTTTGGTTCCAAAGAAAAAATATGCTTAATTAAGCTACGCCTTGCTTTTTTCCTCATAATCGGTTTTGCTGAGATAAAGTGTGATCACTACCTAAAAACAATAGGATGATTTTATATTAAAATGTAATGATAAAATAGTCGTAACAATTAGGAGATTGAAATCGATTTGACAAGCATATTAAATTTGAAAACGAATTACGTAGTGAATCATCAACCCTAGGGTTGGGATGGGTTCGAGGCTGTGCCTCATTGCCCTTGCTTGATCACGGTTGGTCATTACCAACCGGTATTCATAGGTCCCCGAGCAGGCCTCTATGATGACCGCACCGCATTGGGGAATGAAGGATTAGGGAATAGTGGAAGCAATTATAAATCTGTATTTTTTTATATTTTTTTTCCTGTAAGTAAATTCCGTGTCATGTTAATTCTGGTGGGCCATTACTCCTCCGACGATGAGGCGGATGGTGACGAGTCATCATGTACCATCTCTCGGGGGAGCGGTCTCCACAATGCCCGTGCGTCTAGGGGCCTTGCATGCAAAGGGGCAAACCCCTGAAGGTGGGTGCGGTGCGTTGCGTTGTCAGCACAGTCGAACATTTTCTTTGCTAATCTAGACGTAAATTGTTCGACTGTATTCATCCGTAGGTCCCTGGCGATTACGTCATTCCTGACGTACCTCCCCGCTCCGGTTGCGATACGCAGGCATATATTTTGTTGAGCTTGAATTTTGCACTTATTTTGAACTGAACACAGACCAGGCTGGGGATGCATAGGTCAATCTAGACACGTCTTGTAGATCCCCAGCTTGGTTTTTGTGTTCAGTTTCGACTGTAAGACGGGTCGAAAGAGGACTCTTGCGGCCCGTGTCTGCCAAACAGCGTATTCGGTCTGGGCGTTCATCGTCAACCTCTTGTCTATGTGGAAGCCCAGGTACCGAATCGACGACTGCCATTCTATCGTCTGGTTCCGCAGTTTTAGATTCTCGTGCATTTGCAATTTGCGGCTGATTTGTATGGCTTCTGTTTTGGTTACGTTTACCGCAATGCGCCACCTGTCAAGCCAGTCTGGGAGCAGGTCAAGTAATTTCTGCATCCTCTTTAAAGCTGTCTGTAGTCCCCTAGATGTAGATAGGTACGCGCTGTCATCCGCGAACAGAGCCAAGGTGACGTCATGTTCTCCCTCTTTGAGGTGCCCTTCGAGCGTTGGAATGTCGTTGGTGAACAGCGCGTACTAGGCTGGTGACAGGCAGCTGCTTTGCGGTACCCCTGCTGTTATTTTCCTCTGTTTGGAGTCGCATCGTTCCACTGTTACATAGAATGTGCGATCTTTCAGAAACGACTGTATCAATTTCCACATCTGTTTTGGCAATTCCGTCTGTGCAAGTTTGTAGAGAAGGCTTTCGTGCCTTACTCTGTCGAAAGCCTTCTCTACATCCAAGAAGACCACGACAGACGTAGACATTGTGTCGTCCCTGTTTCATGTCGTTGGCGTGTTTATGAATGACCCTGGTAAGTTGGAGCGTGGTCGAGTGACGACTGCGGAACCCGAACTGCTCCTCGCGCGGGGTAATGAAGGGTTTTATTCTTTTCAGCAGCATCCGCTCAAATAACTTCCCCAGGTGTGGCATTAGTCATATAGGGCGATAGGGGGACGGTTTCCTTTTATCCTTACCGGGCTTGGGGAGCATGATAATCTTTGCTTTCTTCCAGGCATTCGGGTAGTGGCAAGTGCGTAGAATGCCGTTAAATAGTCTGGCTACTGCTACCAGCGCTTTTCTTGGTAGTTGATGGACTGGTAAACGAATTGAAATAGGAAGAAGTTTATCTATTTGAGAGTAATACCGAAGAGTAGAACACCTCTTCCTACTAACTAACTTACGTAGAGCTGACGTAGTAGTTTTACTACGGCGTAGCTGCAGTGTAACGAAGTGTAGCACAACTTCAACAAAATCGTAGCCATATCTTAGCGGTTTTATACAGCTGTTGTAGAGCGCGGTAACTTCGTTTGCAAAATATGAGGATCACGGTTTGATTACTGTTTTCTATTTTTAAGGTCACAAAGGCGTAAAGGTTTGATCTTGCCGGTACGTATTGAGGTCCTAAAAATTAAAATACCGTTATTTTTTATGACATTAAAGTCAAAGTATTTTATTGTAAATAGGCAAAATAATAGCACTTATTACAAGTCAAAATTATCATCTCATGAACAAGGAGAAATACATAAAATACTGTAAATAGAGCTATAGTCATGTCTGCTTGGGACATAGTTAACAATGAGTCTGTACAAAGATGGTAATTAAAAAGAAAATAATCTAGAGAACTTAAAATAAGCTACTAAATATAAAAAAATACTAGTTTAGGTAGTGAATAAAGAAGACTAGTGTAGGAAGGTTAGGTTATGAATTAAAAATATGATGTACTTTGTATCTCAATCCGACGAGTAGAAGCCGAGCAATCAAATAAATATATTTGATGCCTGAACAAAATTTGGTATATTATACTTGTACTTACTTTATTCGTACTTTTGATCCTAAAATAATACATAATATACTTTTCCCCGAAAAAATACTAAGCGGGCTAAGCCGTGGGGACAGCTAGTTTGAAATAAACGCGTCCATTGCAGAATTACACCCCAAGTATTATTTTAAATCAGGTATTATTTTTTCTTGTAATTAAGGGACTGGAAGTTTAATCTTAAGCTAATTAAATATGTACGAGCTAATTAAATATATATGTATGTAATATGTAGATACGTCATCTGACACGCGAACATTGTCTCCGTGATTTTATTCTGTTTGGTGGTAATAATGTCAAAATTTAACCTGGAAACTGTTTTTTGGTGAGTTATCAAAGAAAGTTGCAGCATTGACAACGAAAATTGCAGCGCAATCGACGTTGATTGAAGCATAATAAGAAAATTGATGATCAACAGGGAAAAATCGATACATATTTGTCTACCATTAGTGAGCAGACTATTTAATTCAAAATTTATACGCAAAAATTGACAAGATGGAGCTTGTGATGTCTTCCTCAGTGGTTGAGGCGAAGAGTAAGACAGAGGAATCGGTCGAGACACATATTAAGCAGAGTGTGAGTGAGAAAGCTGTTGATATGTTATCGCAAAACACGGAACGCGCGCGCCGCGTTCGGAGCGATCCAAGGCTAAGGCTGCGCCTATACTTTATAAGAGGAGCAAGAGCGGAAATACCACTCCTAACAATGTTGAGTTATCTAATGAAGATAAGTCAAGAATGGAAGGTTGTAAATACCCAAGGGAACCAAGAAAATGTTGCATTAAACTATTCAAAAAGATTTCTACATTCCAAACCATCCAAAAGAAGAAGTTTTTGTATGTATGATCCCTGCATACGGACACCACGGATGTTTCAATAAAGGATCAAGTTACGAAGATCTGTGGGTTACAGGATGTCAAAGTAGAAAAATTATGCCTAAAACCCTAAGAGACTATTCGTCATTTATGGTTGGAGTGCCATAATCGCAATTCGATAAGGTGAACAGTATGGATAGTTGGTCATTAAACACACAATTTAATAAATGGGTGTGGTTTCGGAACTCCCGAAAATCAGCAAAGGGCAACAAAGGCCACTTTTAAGTCCATTCAAGTATAATACCAGAATGTTCGGGGATTACGAACAAAAAGAAAGACACTCTGTACAAATTTACTGAATTCAACGTGTGACCTCTTTGAAATCACTGAGTCTGGTCTCTATTATTCGATTCAAGATGGCGAATTTATTCTACATGGGTTCAAAATACTTAGATGTGATCAAGCAGATGGGTAAAAGCAAGTTTAAGCAAGTTTGAGTATTTTTAGCTGCAACTTCACGCCTTACTCTAAATCGCGTTGCCGTCGATGAGGTGGACACGGCCTTATTCGAGTTAGTTTGTGCGACCGTACATCTCGGAAATAATTGTTTATTTTTATATTGTGTAGTTTATATTTCACATAGGTGTGATGCTAATGAATATATGCATTTATTTCATATTTTGGAAAACGCATGTGTAAAGTATATAATGTGCTAGTGATTGGAGATTTCAATATGCTTTCTACGTCCGTTGAAATTCGGAGCTATTTGGAATATGTTAATGCTTTCTGTGGATTTCGTCAGGTAAATACAGTTTGCAATATTAACAATCGTACTTTAGATTTAGTGCTGAAAACGTAATTAGCGTGTGACGTGGAGGTATCAGTGTCTGATGAGCCGTTAGTTGACGTAGACTTGCAGTAGACTCGCGTAGACATCATGTAGTCACATAGTGACTACATGATGTTTTCACGCTGTCGATCTCAAGTTAAATTTAAACTCGCATCTACTTATGAAGCTTACTAACATAGACTGCAGCAAAATATTAAAAATGATCCCAATTTTTTTTGGAATTTCATCAGAAGCAAACAATCCGAACGCAATCGAACTAAAATCACAAGGGACGGACTAGAGTTGAGTGATGAAGAGTGTGCGGAATATTTTGCTTCGTATTTTCACTTGGTGTATAGCAAGGTGAGGCCGGTGCTGGATCCAGTGGAGGCAGAGCGTGAGCTGCGCGCCGCACTGCTGCACCTTAAGCCTTAGCACTCGGCGGGCCCTGTCGGTAAACCGCCATACATTGTCAAAGACTGTCGCTCAGTTTTTGAGCGACCCCTACTGTATATTTTTAATTGATGTTTGCAGGAAGTTCATTATCCGGACGATTGGAAAACCACTCGAGGGATCTAGTTCGGATGTATGTGGATATCAGCTGGTGGCGGTATTATCTGCGTTTGCTAAGATGTTTGAGTCCGTGTTGCATAAATGTATTTAAACGCAAGTGAGGTCGCAGTTGAACGACGCTCAACACGGCTTTTGGCTGGTTCATAATACGGGGAGTAACCTGTTATCATTTATGATGTACTTGGCGCCGGTCATTGACACTGGGGGGCAGGTAGCCACCGTGTACTTCGACTTGCGGAAACCATTTGACACTGTCGATAACGACTTACTAAGTTTTCGGCGGTCGGCTTCACCCCACATCTATTGACGTTCTTTGCAAGCTACCTAGGTGAGCGCAGACAGTACGTTGCGTACGCGGGTTACGAATCCCTCCCTACTACACGTTTTCTGGCGTGAGTCAAGGGATTAACCTGGGTCCGTTGGAGATCATTCTTATGATTAATGATCTTCCGATGGTCATAGCAGAGGAGAAGAGTCTACTTTTTGGAGACGACCTCAAGGTGTTTTTGTCGGTAGCGGACACTTCATACTGTATAAACTCCAGAGGGATATTGGTAAGATAGTACAGTGGAGTAACACCAATAAGCTTTACTTCAATGTTGCTAAGTGCGGTATGATGACCTACAGCCGTGCGCGAGTCCCGCTGCTTTATCAGTACGAGGTGGATGGCATGGTGAAGCCGCGCATGACGCACATGCGGGTTCTTGGCATCGAGATGGTACCGGAGCTTACGTTTCGTAGGCATATTATTGACATCTGTGGTAAATCCTTCAGGAATTTAGGTTTTATTAAGAGACAGTGTAAGGATTTTCATAGTACAGATCTTATAAAAATTCTTTATAATGCACTTGTCCGGAGTCGTTTGGAAACAAGCACTATTATTTAGAATCCCCATGAGTCTAATAAATATAGTCTCAAAGTGGATAAAATTCAAAATAAGTTTACGCGTTTTTTATATTTAAAGGAATACGGCGTCTATCCTTACTATCCCCTGATGTACCCGAGTCTGTTCGTTATAGGTATGGTCGGGTACAACAGGCTGGAGGTGACGAGGCACCTCGCGCTCATCAAATACACATTTAGAGTCCTTCGTGGGGAAGTGCATCATCCGGAGATGCTGGCAGAGCTGCGGCTGTGCGCCAGAGATGGGTGCGTGGACGCGAGCCGCCACCCCGCGACGCTTAGCGTACCTTCATCGCGGACTAATCAGAGCCATTATTCTCTATGAACAGTCACACGCGTAATGCGTCTTGCTGTGGAATTGTTCGGAAAAGTACGGCAATTCTTGAACATGCACAAACAATTGCACGCAGATACGTGGCCGAGTGGCAATAGAGAATAAGGTCCCTGTTGAAGTTTTCCCCTATGTCATCTCATTAATATAATTTCGCAGGATATTGATATCTTTCACTGCAGCCTGACGAAGTTCACGGAAATTGCACAGAAACATTTAGAATGTATTACTTAAAGTTTTGTTTTTTAGTTATAACATCGCATTGGTGCGTATGCTGTAATGGTGTTGTAATATGTCTAAATAAATAAATAAATGTAAAGACCGTTCCCATTATGCAAATTTGACAAAAAAAACTACAACTATTCACTTCACTGATATTTACACTGTAAGCGAACATAAGCCGTGTGTATATAGCACGTGACTTAGCGGTGTGAATCTGGCTTAAATGTTCACCCTGGTTGCTGCGAGCACCAGCAGAGAATGGCCATGCATGTTCCAGTATAAGTATCAACATCTACTGCTCACGCGCCATGGCGCCGCCCGCCGCACGCGTGGAGAATGGCATCACCCCCCTTAGTGAAGTGTTACGGGCTCCTTTTTTATAGACAAATATTTATGCAAGGAAAAAAACGATAGATTATATCCCGTCTCTCTTTGCCATGGTTTTTGTATTCCAAGATCTTTCTAATGATAAGGGTGTCAAAATGTTTTGAATATCTTAGAAGCATAATTTTGAAGATAATTTTCGACGTAAAGGAATAAATATTATTACCTTAAGAGCCGTAACCAGGTTGAAGGTTGGGGGTGATTTTTAAGCATATACTCGTCATGAAAGAAAACATTATGATGCGCATTCGGGCGCGTGGTCTCTGAGTAATCACAGACTAAGTAGTTGATAGTTAGTTGTTTGCTTTTCTGATCAAGGATAAGTTAGGGTTCCTTATCTATTCAGGAAGAAAAGTCTATTTTAAACCAAAATCTGGGGACAAAGTTAACACGCAGGCAATGCAGAGAGGCGCATTTAGTCACACTTTACACTTCACACTTATAAATTATAAATCAGAGAAGTGTAGTCACTGTCGTTAACAGGCCAATCAGAGCTTAGAGTTTTAAAAATGAATACTCTCTTATCAATTATTATGCGCGATGCAGAACTCCATACATTAGAACTGATAGTCCATACAAAGCGTCGTAAAATGCTTAAAAACCTATTAGCACCATCTGACAAACGGTTGGCCGAATGGTTAGTGTAGTAGTGAATTGTCACTTTATGTGTTATATTTGTAGTTTACATGTTTAGTTTTAATTGTGACATATCAAAAAATATATAAAGAATTAACAAATATGGAAAAAATACATCCCCGTAGAGTTTCTTGGTGCTCTCTTCTTTAACGGGCGTATTTCCGAAGCACCGGTAGAGTCAGAAGGGTATTTCCTTTTCCAGTGTGAGATTTAACTCTGTTGGCACATGAAAGGGAAACTTCCTTTTCAAACTCAAAGAATACTTAGCTTATCTAAATTTTGATTGATTTGATCTTTTTATAATATATTATGTATTTCTCCTTATTCATGAAATGCTAATTTTGACTTGTAAAAGTGCTAATATTTTTGGCTATTTACAGTAAAATACTTTGATTTTGACTTTGACTTTGTTGTCTAGTACCCACACTACAGGGAATCTTAGTATGGGCTGTGGTATAATATAATTGGTGTGAATTGTCCTAAATAATATTATTATTATTACCTATCTATAATGTTTGGAAGTGTGTGGGCTGAGCACAGCTAGTAGTCAATAAATCCTTAAAATTATTTAGGGGGACGTATATACTAATGTTTTTTTCACCTCACTTTATTGTAAGCATTCATATACCATACATATATTTTATTCTAATAGATTGTAACAACTTTAAACTTTTACATGTATCTAAATTAAATGGATATGACTTACAGACGGACAGACTGATACCAACGTGCCATACTGAAAACCTCTAAATTGATCTGAAGTTGGATTAAAAAGTTAAGGGGCTTTTGGTACCTCGAACAGCGTCCTTTACTCCAGCCCTGTAAGAATAAGAAAGAATAATTTATTTGCATAAAATGCAGTACATATCTGATGTTAGGTAATTATTAAATTCGATCTTACTCATTTTGCCAATAAAATAGCATGTAGACAGACATGGATGACATGGAGACATCTGTGCCTACAAGGCCCGCAATTAGCTTTTGGAGGCGCCCGTGAGCGGCATCATCCAACGTCTGTTTAAGATTAAAGGCTGTAAAATCTCCAATTCAAATACAGCGACGGAATTCAAATGATCCTGAGGTGCTACTAAAGGTTCTGGTTTTGATTGGTCTTCGACAGGATTAACCCTATTTTATTATTTGACGCAAACTGTGCTTAAGTTTGAAACAATACTTATTTTGTGGTTTCTTGAATACATTTAATATTAAACTGTTTAAAACACTTATGTGTCTATCGTAAAAAAATAATTGAATATCCTTGAAGATAGGGGAAATGTTCACTTTTTACTGAGCAGGAGAAATTCTGCAACATAAAAAATAAGGTAAGTCTAAATCTCAAATCTGTGACTTTTTGTTGACGATACAAAGCCGCAAAGAACTTATTACATATGTGTGTACAGGTAAGCTCACTATCAGATAAACGGTCTGCTCGTCTCCAATGTTTCATTATATTGAAACCTTATTTGAAAACAATTTTTTTGTGGTGTGGCCCCAAAAAGATTGGAATTGCACCTCTTTTGGAAATCTATAAAACTCGACAACCAACTACAAAAGTCAGTAAAAAATCACCAAAGAGTAGTTCCTCAGATTCGCTCCGAATTACGCTGCGGACTAGAATGTTAAATGAGAAACGCTCAGAGAATCTGTCTGACGTCTCCGTCCAAGATTTATTTCAGTTTTGCATTATCAAACACTCGTTTGTACGTTTATAGTCGTTTGTACGTCTGTTTGTTCAAGAATAATTCTTCTGAGGGAGATTATCTCAACGAAAACCTAATTTAAATGCGAGTCGAGAGAGATTCTAGAAAAACAACTTGCTTGGTTTAGTCTGTTCGGTAAGACAAATGTGGTGAACTTTGTGGAGGTTTTTACCCTCCTACCAGAGTAGAGTTTTTTGTTTGACGTAGAGGAGAGGATGATATATATATGTACATATATTGTGCAGTAGTAAATGAAGTCGTTTGTCCCAATGGCGAAGGAAATGTCTAAGTTTGTCCACAATAATGGCAAATGACAATTCGTCGTCGCGTCAGTCTGATTGCCGCCTATGCAATATTCGGTTTTCGGAGGTCGCGTGGAAAGATGGACTTACAATTGCATACGGCGCTGTCGTTATCACTTACCGTAGTGCTAATAACACGGATGGCTATAGCATAGGAACATTACAGTGCGCTTGTCCCATAGAGTAACAGACATTTCTTACTGTCGTTGGCTTGTCCGCAGCGGATGAGCAGGTGACATCCGTCACGAATGAATTGTGTCATTCAGTTCTTTGCTCTGAATTTGATCAGCTGTCAAATAGTTTTTATAGATTGATCGGCTTCTACTCGTAGGATTGAGATCAAAAGTATCCTAGATTTTTGAGTCAAGCTCTAAGCTATTCAACAGTGAAATCGCATTTCAATTGGTCCTGTAGTTTTTCCGTGATTGTGAATATGCCCCTCAATATTAAGGGGGATTGGTAATTATCAGCTCAGCAGGCAGTTTGGTGATCGCAGTACATGTAAATGCAGCCGCCCATTTCCTGAAATCCCTGCTGGTGCTCGCAGCACGCACGGGGTGAGAAGTGGTAATCGCAATATCAGCGATTGCAAGTCAAAATGTTGTTTTTCACAAATGTTTATAGATCGCCACCGCTCGTCTGTTTGTACTTGCCTTCACAAATACAGTTTCTCATTCATCCGTGCTGGTGCCTGATTGAGACAAATTGACATATTGTTACGTCCGCAGTACGCTTCCGTATTGATATGACTTTTTCTCGGTATTCTATCGAATGTATACGAAAGTTTTCGTTCGTCAACGTAGCAAATAATTACTAAGCTTAAAAGCTAAAAAACACACCTGCCCTAGCAAAAATGAATTTATGTCATTAAATTTTATACTTTTAAAATGTGCTTATTTATGATTTGAGACCCATATTGTAAAACTCGATTAAAAAAAACGCTTTTGAATATGGAGCCATACTGCCACTATGTTGAATTTTGTCATAAAAATAAATAGCCTTTATTACTTGGGAGGATGTAAGGATTCTAACGATACCCCGTACGTCTAAATCTGTTCAGGCATTTAAAAGTTATGGTGGAATAATGAAACTGACATACATACAAACATACGTGAATCCTAAAAACATTACACTCCTTTTTTGGGCAGTCGTGTAACTAGAAGTCACTTACAAAAAGCGCTGCAGTCACAATTTCTCATTGAAAACTAAAGTCTCTCTAAGGAAATTTATCAGTTAATGATTTGTGTTACTGTTGGCTTAGTTTTAGACAACTTTTATGGTATATGTATATGGATGGTGAAAAGAAAAAACAGTTCTCCGTAAAAATACATTAATTATCTACATTCAAATGGTATATGAAGAGAAACTTATGTTTTACTTATTACCTACGGTACCTATATTTAAGTTTATTTTTAACATTACATGAAAAAATTAAACAGTGACGAACAGGAGGTATTAATAAATCCCAAAAGTATTGCGAATAAAATCACATAATTATGTATTTTCAAAATGAATATGCATACAGTTCATTGTAGGCCTACCAACTTCATCATACAGTTCTAAAATTCATTCACATAGGAGTATTTTCATAAATGTTTCATGTTATTTAAATCAGTCACTATACTCTATGCTCAAAACAAAAAAAGGGATTTAGGTTAAATAATACCTGTATTAAATTGCGGTACAGCAATCTTTCCAATGGGCTGGCGCAAATGCTGCCAATGGCGCAAATGATGCCAATTTGCGAAACTTCGTCGAGTCTACTCGTCGCCAATACCGCAAAGTTTGAAGACAAACCAGTGAGTCCTACCTGTTATGACATACGGAGCCGAGTCGTGGACACTCACGATACGACTAGTCCACCAATATAAGGTCGCTCAGCGGGCTATGGAAAGGGCTATGCTTGGAGTTTCTCTGAAAGATCGTATCCGGAATGAGGTGATCCTGCAGAGAACCAAACTTGTCGACATAGCCCTTAGGATTAGTAAGCTGAAGTGGCAGTGGGCTGGTCATATTTGTCGAAGGACTGATAACCGTTGGGGTAGACGTGTTCTTGAGTGGAGATCGCGGCTCGGTAAACGTAGTGTAGGGCGCCCTCCAGCTAGGTGGAGCGACGATATACGCAAAGTGGCTGGCAGCATTTGGAAGAGAAGAGACGATGATCGGGCTCAGTGGCGTGCTTTGGGAGAGGCCTATGTCCAGTAGTGGACTGCCAGGGGCTGATGATGATGATGATGATGATGAATCTTCCACATCATCATCATCAACATCAACTCCGTTCAATGCTGGGGGTAGGCTTAACTTCTTTTTTGACACTTTCTGCGAATCAGGGTACAACCTGCGACTCAATTTCTATTCCTTACCACTACTGCGATATTACACTCCAGAAAATAGCGGTATCAAAATATTGTAGCTACTGCAATGAAGATATGTAACTGTATACCGTTATTTCATGATATAGAAAAGGAGCAATACGTTCCTTAACAGCAGCAGCAGCTGTAAATATAAACAGCCGAAAATTTTCACGAAAATTTGTTTAATGTCGTGGCTTGAATTTTTAATACGAACGTCCCGAAATTTGCATGCTTTTGAGGTTAATCTTGTGAGTCAGAGATGTGTCTCTGACTTTTGGTACGAATCTGTGTTGTGGATGTTAGATTCTCTGTGAAACTTTGTGGTGAATCAAAAGGGTAATTAATTTATGTATAATTGAGTATTTTGATGTGTAACATCTTTCCTCTCACTGTCCTGAAATTTCATACTACCTCATTATTTAAAGAAAGATTAATTAAATATGTTGATTTTAATTAAGTTACTAACTCTAGCCCGCGATTTTGTCGTCGTGGACTACAATTTATCGCGAAAAGCAGTATCCTATGTTCTTCAAGGATATTAAAAACCTACGCAAAAGTATAACACCAACGCTCTTGATGCTTTTTGATTGTTATTATTATTTTTCCATGGCAGCCGTTCCTTATAGCGAGTAATCGTCATTTTCCAGTTTTTCCGTGACGTGGTAACTTACCATTTTCCGGGATAAAAATAACCTTTGATGGTCTCTACATTGCATGTGTTTTTAAATAAAATCTTTATTAGATAATTTTTCTTCTCTTTATTAAAAGAACAAACTTGTGTATCCAACAAAATGGAGCTCATTTCGAGCAACTAGTTAGGTAGTTTACCCTTTTTTTCATTCAAATAAAATAAGTTATGTTTTTATGAAAGAAAGAAAGAAAGAAAATTAAGTAGGTACAATAGAAAAGCAAAACAAAGAAAAGGTAAAAGTAGATCGGTTAAGTGGTTATGAATGGGCCTTAACTCAGGAGCGAAAAAAAAAACATACATGATTATGTTTTTTTTTTTTTTTTTTTTATTTATAATGTTTGTTAGAGAGATTTGATTCTTATGATTGACCCTATGGATTGATACCATAAGAGTACAGAATGTTCTTTTTTAGGTTTTAGCCGGTTCGATTCCCGAGTGTGGCAAGCGAGTTTTTGAAAATCTATGAATGCAGATTTGTTTCTTTTTAAAAATAAAGGTATGTTTCCTTTGAGTAAAATGTGCTTTGTCCAGTATTTAGACTACTTTCCCTCCGGTTTTGGTTAAAAAAAAACAGATTGTATATTGTACAGTACCTAGTAACAAAGTTTTATCAAAATCGGCTTAGTCGTTTTGGCGTGAAAGCTCCCCAAACAAACATATTAATAAATAGTATAATAATATATTAATAAATAGTTTTTCTTATTTGACGATAAAAACACACACTCAATCGATTTTAGGTCGAAAAAAAAACGATTAATAAGATATCCTTAAAATGCTGATTTAGTGCGTTCTAGAACCTCTTGATGATTTTTTACACATTTTTCTATTTTGAACTGTTGTCATAGCAGCATTTAGAGTCCCAGTTAAAATAAACTCATTCTATATACTTTAAAGTATTTTTAATAACACTGATCTCCAGAATTCAAATCACCGAATTAGCTCCCAAAGCCACCATCAGGCTGAAGTAGTACTAAGCTGGTCACGTCCGCCGCATGCCTGAAGATGTCTGGACTAAAGTAACCATCAAACGATGTCCAAGCACGGTGCGATGACGTGAAGTCAGACCATGCAAGAGATTTTGGGACAAGATTAAAACCTTTGAAAGAAACTGCAATCATCATCACAGGATCGCGAACAGTTGAACAGTCGGAGGGCCTTTATTGTCCCACTGCTGGGCAAAAGCACAATACAGGCTAACAACAACAACAAGAAAACTAAATGACAATACAATTATGAGACAGATAATTTTCTAATCTTTTACCACCGAAAACTGTGTAAAAGTCAGAATCTGAGAAAAGTAAGTAGTAAGTTTTTGACAAAATAATTACAATTTTTTTTCGTTTTTTTTCCCACCGTGTTACTATATATATATATATAAGGTGTTATGCTATAATTATGTCATCATCATGCCAGCCTTTAGAAGTCCACTGCTGAACATAGGCCTCCCCCAAAGAGCGTCATGACAAGCGATCTTTTGCCACCTCCATCCACCGACTTCCTGCGATGGCTACAATGTCGTCGGTCCATCGTGTGGAGGGTCTCCCCACACTTCGCTTGCTTGTTCGTGGTCGCCATTCGAGAACCTTTATTCCCCAGCGGTTGTCGGTTTTGCGGACTATATGACCTGCCCATTGCCACTTCAACTTGCAAACTCTGAGAGCTATGTCGGTAACCTGCGTTCTTCTACTTCATTATTTCCTCATTTCTGATTCTATCACGTAGTGAAACACCGAGCATAGCTTTCTCCATTGTACGCTGCGCAACTCTGAGCTTTTGTATGAGACCAATAGTTAGCGACCACGTCTCAGTGCCGTATATCATCACTGGCAACACGCACTGATTATAAACTTTCGTCTTAAGGCTCTGCGGTATCTGCGACTAGAAGATATGGCGTAATTTCCCGAACGCTGCCCATCCGAGTTGGATTCGTCGGTTGACCTCTTTGTCGAAGTTGGATCTACCCAGTTGGATCGTTTGACCCAAGTAGACATAGTGATCAACAGCTTTGATAATATCGTTCCCAACATAAACCGGCACGGGTACGACATGGGCATTTGACATGATGTTCGTCTTGCCCATGTTTATTTTAAGACCCACCTGTTGGGAAACAATATTGAGGTCACTGAGCATTGTGCTTAAGTCTTCCAGGGTTTCAGCCATGATGACTATATCATCAGCAAATCGAAGGTGAGTGATGTATTCGCCATTGATTTTAACTCCAAATCCGTTCCAGTTCAGAAACTTGAATATATCTTCCAGTGCAGAGATGAACAGTTTCGGAGAAATAACGTCTCCTTGTCTCACCCCTTTTTGCAGCTGGATAGAATTCGTGCTCGATCCTGAAGACGAACTGTCATGGTGGCTTGCTGTACAAACACTTCAACACTTCGATGTACCGGTAATCAATCTGGCACCGCTGTAATGACTGAAGCACTCTGCCCAGGTCTCGACTGAATCAAAGGCTTTCTCGTAGTCCACAAACGCTAGACATAGTGGCCGATTATACTCTTCTGTCTTCTGTATAATCTGCCGGAGTATATAGATTTGGTCTACGGTGCTAAGCCTTTCCGGAATCCAGCTTGTTCGGGAGGCTGAAAGTCGTCAAACCTACGAGCGAGACGTGTTGTAACTACTCTCGAAAACAGCTTATAGACGTGGCTCAGCAGCGAAATGGGCCTATAATTCTTCAAGAAGGTTTTATCACCTTTCTTAAAGAACAAAACCACTACGCCCCTGTGCCACGTCTCTTGCATATTACCCTCGAGGATGATGGAGTTAAACAGCTTCTGACGGACTTTAAGTACCGGTGTTCCACCCGATTTCAGTAGCTCTGTCGTTATTCCGTCCTCCCCTGGTGCCTTGTTGCTCTTAAGCTGTTTGAGAGCCATTCTGATCTCGTACAGGCTGACGTCCAGGACATATATAATTATGTATGTTAGTCCAAATCTTGCAAGCAATTGACGACTTTCTCTTGACTTATCAAGTTTATATTTTGTACAAATACAGCGGCCCGATCACAGTGCAATATTTTGAAACAAGGCCTGAGACCTGAGCATGCAATCAGGATCATATCATATCTGTGTACGTATCTTACTAATTCTTATGCATGCTTCTCGTTTTCACTATTAATATGAAAATATCTATTTGATATCCTCTATTTACGGCCCGTTTTTTTTTTTTAATTTTGTTCTAATTAAATTTTATCGTGCTACGTATAAGTATTTCACAAAACTTTATAATCTAACTTAGGCCATTGGCATGAAAGAGCGAACGTAACTTCAATATTATCAAGTTAAGGAACACTATAAAAGCCGGTTGATGTATTCTGTATGAAGTTACAAACTCTATAGCCAGTATAGACGACATAGTTGGTGCGTAATTTACACATATTATGGCATAGTTGGTATGTACATTGCACAGATTGTGAACGACACTGTTAGTTAATTAAGGTGCTTCAAGGTTTATAGAGCAGGGAGATGCTAAGGTTATTATTGTAACTGATCTCAGGAGTTTCAGCTCATTTCCACAATATTACGTTAGGGTATAATTTTATATTATGTGTGTGTGAGTTGCAAGTAGCTCGGACGTGTTTTTAAGTTGGCATTAAATTTATTGCTTATAAAGGTGAAAATGCCTAACTCGGAGAGTGAATCTATGTTAGCCGAAGTGGTGATTGATATAGCTATGTTAACTAGCAAAATTACAGACCAATCGACCCTAATTGAGGCGCAAGACAAGAAACTCGATGATCAACAAAAAGTTATTAATGAGATGTCTTGTACTATTATCGAACAAAAGAGGGTAATCGCAGTTCTCTCGGATAAGGTTGAAACAATAATTTCTTCGATGTGTGCGACGAGTGGCGTCGCGAAGTTTGCTGAGGTGGAATTGGTAACGCAACAACCTTCGACCAGACCATCGCCGAGTGTAACCGAGCGTGCAAAGAGAGCGACAGCACGCTCAGGCATTAAAACTGGAGTGAGTGGGTTAACTGATGTAGCAAGGGTCTGTCGAAAAACGCCTAGCGCGGATAAGAAAGAGACGGTTGTTGTGAAATCTTTACTCGCATCTAGCGTCACAGCCACCACAATGCAGGTAAACAATAACATACCTGCGCTGGATACTGCTATTTCGGTAGATAATGAGGATAAATGGACCACGATCAATGGTAAGGGCAAAGCTGGGAAAGGAAAACAACTCAAGGAGGTTAAAAAGGGTGGTAACCCTAAAATTAGCTCCATTGCGGCAATTGAGAAGAGGAAATATTTACATGTTTGGTTTTTGCAGCCGGACACTACATCCGAGAAAATAATGGAGCATGTTCTATCAATATGTAATTCAAAGAGTATTAAGGTAGATAAGATCAAACCTAAAGCAACGCGTGAGTACGCATCTTTCCTAATTGGAGTACCGGAAAGCTCTTTCGATTCTGTATCGAAATCCGAAGCCTGGCTGGTGCACGCTGAGTTTAGCGAATGGGTGTGGTTTCGCAAAGGAGCAGCCAAAACAACACTGGTGCACTAGATCTATTGAGATGTATTATCAGAACACTAGAGGATTGCGCACCAAACTAGATAGGTTTTTATACCGTTTATCTTCAGCTGCAGAAGACTTATTCGCAATTACTGAAACGGGTCTGAATGAGTCCATACACGATGGCGAGTTTTTACCTAAGGGTTTTAGCATACTGCGTTGCGATCGTGTCGACGGGCGCAAGCACGGCGGAGTACTACTAGCCCCCTCGCCGCGATTGCATGTGAAGCAAGTGACAATATCTAAAGATGTTGATATAGACGCGAGATCGTTCGAACTGGTTTGTGCTACGGTTCATTTCAGTGCAAATAGTACGTATTATGCATTCATGTGTGGTGTTTTGTCCATTCCACCAAAAAGACCCTGATCACGATTATATGGTTTTGTTTCGTTTAATTGAGAATTTGTGTTTAAAATACGCTAAGATAATTATTATTGGGGATTTTAATTTGTACTCGGCTTCTACGGAAGTAAATAATTATTATGAGTATCTTCTGTCATTCTATGGATTTCGCCAAAGAAATGATGTAGTTAATTGCAACAATAGGCAGTTAGATCTGGTTTTAACGAATTTTAGTTCTGATGATTTAAATGTAAGGCCAAGTTCTGATTCATTGGTAACCATAGACCAATATCACCCACCGCTGGTGGTGCACATTGGTTCAAGTGACATGGACACATGCCAGTCTGCTACTGGAATTCAAGTAAATCCCGCAACTACTTCTTTACATCAGATGCGTACAGCTGCAACTAGTATAGGACCGTAATGGAATTTTAGGAAAGCTAACATAGCTGACATTTATGTACGAATAGGTTCAATGGATTGGACTAATTTATATGAAATAGACGATGCAAAAAATGCGCTCGATTACTTTTATACAAATATCAATACAATTTTAGATGATTGCACTCCTAGAAAAACGCATAAAGCTGTTAATTCCAGATATTGTTATCCGGAATGGTACAATGCTGACATAATATGCGACATTCAGAAGTCTAGGCTTCAAAAGCTGTATAAGGCAAGTAAATTGCAATGTGATTACGAAAAATTCTCAGCGAAAAGGCGAGACGTTAACGAGAGCGTTAAAAATAAAATTGCTCAGGCTTATGATGACTATAAAAATAGGTTGCAAATGCAGTTTTCAAAGGATCCATTGTCATTTTGGAACTTTATTAAGTCTAAGAGATCCAAGAAAAACCCTACGCGTATTACAAAACAGGGTAAGGTGGTTAAAATTGAGCGTTTTGCACAAGAATTTGCCAACTATTTCCATTCCGTTTATAGTGATACACCTCCCAGGTTGAACGTTTATGAGGCAGTTGAAGCAGCTGCAGCTAAAAACAGCATTAGCTCCGCTTACGTGCAAATCGCTCAACTATCATTGCAAGATGTGCGTGCAGCTGTTAAACGTATAAAACCCAAGCAATCGGCTGGCCCGGACGGTATCCCAGCGTTCGTGGTTAAGGATTGTGGGCAAGTTTTGGCAAAGCCACTACAACACATTTTTAATTTACTGCTGTAATGATAATGTAAATTTAAATAAATAAATAAATAAATAAATAAATAAATAAATAAATAAATAAATAAATAAATAAATAAATAAATAAATAAATAAATAAATAAACAAATAAATAAATAAATAAATAAATAAATAAATAAATAAATAAATCAATCAATCAATCAATCAATCAATCAATAAATAAATAAATAAATAAATAAATAAATAAATAAATAAATAAATAAATACATAAATAAATAAATAAATAAATAAATTAGTGATGCAACGAATAGTACTTTTACGAATACGAATACGAATACGGATATCAAACCTACTATTCGGCGAATACGAATACGAATACGAATATCTCGCCATGGTAATAAAAGACTAATTTATTTGATAAATTTATATTCTTCTAATAATTAAAATTTGTAGATTTTCTGGTTTAAGGCGATTTCTTTTTTCAGTCTGAATGTTCCCAGCCGTTGAAAAAAGTCTTTCTGAGGCGACTGTACATGGCTTCAGTGAAAAATATTTTCCTCTACTTGTCGACGGTTGAGGTTCTTCTGGAGGTCTTGTCGGTCTTACGGCCTCTCTGCCATCAAAAGCAGCGTTAAGAACTGATCGAGCGGTTTCAGCGACCACTGTTGAGCTGAAAATCCTTGTTTTGAACCGTGGGTCAACGATCGTTGCTAATAGATAAGTTTCATGACTTTCCATAAAGGCAAATCTATTCGAAAGTCCACTGAATAGGGAGTTTGCCAGATCATTTACATCAGGATGAGAAGAAGGATCATTTGAAATTTTATTGAGGCAAGATTTTAGACTTCGTATTATTGGGATTGCTTGAGATAACGTCGTTGATTATTTGCTTAGCTCTTTAGTAGCTTCTTCAAAATTGGCCAGAATATCAATGATTTGGCTCATAAGAGCCCATTGCCTTGCTGTGATTTCATGACGACGATTTGGTAGAGATGGTAAAACATCTTGAATCGCTATGCGTTGTTCATGTAATCTCTTCAACATCTGATATGTTGAGTCCCATCTAGTTTCAACATCTTGAAACAAAACATGTTTCGGTATATTGTTAGCTTGTTGAGAATCTTTCAGTTGTTTGAGTGCGGAGGTTGAGTGATTAAAATGAGTAATAACTCCCCTGCATGTGGTTAACATTTCAGTCAAGCGTTCTTGACCAAATAAACTTTTTTTTCAGCGCTAATTGGATGCTGTGTACCAAACAAGAAATATGTTTAATACTAAGATCAAGCTCATCATTTGCTTTAAACATATTCCGTGCGTTGTCCGTTACAACTGCTGCAACTTTACCCAATAGCTGCCATTCCAGAAACATCATATGCATATTGTGGGCAATATTTTCTCCTGAATGTGAGTCACCTTCAAAGGGAAACACTTCCAGACAATAAAATTTGATCTGGAAATCTTCATTGACACCATGTCCAGTAAGACTTATAAAATCATTGACTTGTGAGGAAGCGTCACTGCTCCACATGTCTGTTGTGACAGAGAGATATGGGGTCTTTGTTAACTGCTCCTTCAATTTTATTTTAACACTTTCATTAATATCCGGCAGTTTTTTTTCTGTAAGGTGGGTTCTAGATATAATATTATATCTGTAAAAAAAATAGCAGTCAGGAATTAAAAAGGGTATGAATGAACAAATGTATAGCATTTTAATAAAAGCAAACAAACCTTGGAGCTAGTTCGCTGAGCAAACGACGGTATCCCTGTTTATTTACCAAATTCAGGGGCTCCATGTCTAGACAAACTTGTTCAGCAATCAAATATGTGATTTTAACAGCCCGAGGATCACCCGTTTCATACGTAGTTCGCTTTTCCCATATTTCCTTTAAGGACGCTTGTTTCTTCGCTGGAGTTACTTCAACTTCAGTGCTTGTTTCGTCTACAGTACTTATACTGGCAGCAAGCTCATTTTCGTGAAATCTCTTCACATGAGTTTACACCGACCGCACGTAGTAAATCCTTTAAAATATGCATTTTTCCCACCCCGAGACAATTCACAAGCACAATATCTGCATCTAGCTTTGCTTTCATTGTCTAAAATAAAAACAACACAATTTAAAATCCTATCCCACTATAATATTACATGTGAAAGTAAAACCGATGTCTGCGCGGACGAAGTCGCGGGCAAAGTCTAGTACTACATTGACGCAGCCATTAACTACCAACGTTCGTCTAAGTTACTTACTTACTATCCTACCTTTTGTTGATACCAAAGAAATACACACCATATAACTACTTACTCGGTAATTTATCGAAGTGTTTCCATATGTCACTTTGATCTCGTTTACGAGAAGACATTTTCAATTCAACTTTAACTTCTTTTACTTCGCAGCAACCTCAGAAAATAAATAAAACAATACTCTCTTGCTTGACTTCTGCTTTCGACTAACAAATGAAGTGAAAGAAATGAATCAATCAATCAATGGTTCGTAATTGTAATGATAGGGAAACTCCCGGAGCTGCGGTACTGTACAAACTATGGCCGGGGAGTCCCCCGTTGCGTCGTCGTTGCGGTTAAGGCCCTCTGCACACGTGCGTATTTTTACACGCGCGTTTTCCAAGTCTGCCAGTAATTAGAGTTGCGTTTGTACGTAAAATATTAGTTTTTAAATATTCGTATTAGTATTCGGCGAATACGAATATTCGGTAAATGTCTACTATTCGGCGAATACGAATATTCGTATTCGTATTCGTTGCATCACTAAAAAAAAAAAAAAAAAAAAAGAAAAAAAAAAAAAAAGATAAATAAATAGATAAATAAATAAATAAATAAATAAATATTTATAGTAAATACACCCACGGCTTCAACTTGTCAAAATGACGCTTTATCAATACGAATCGAGTAACTTAATAAAAAAGAGTTTACGGTACGACACTGTAAAACCATGACGTCACTAAAAACATAATAACATAACCACTCCCGAACTTAAAGCAAACTGGCACAAGATAAACATCAACTTAAACACTCGCGAGCAATAACCAGCAACTTTTGCAGTTAGCACTCGCGCGGACGACTCACTGCATGAGTTGGACTGCGGGAACGTAAGTCTGAGACACAGTGGAGCCAAAGCAGTAAATAAACTCAAACAAATAATAACTTTATGCGTGTAAGTCAGGCTGCGAGAACCAGCATGGGGAAATGGGTACCATAATTTTCCTGAGTAGGTATAAGAGTGGCGATTATGCAACACCCCACCCTCACCCTTATATAATGAGAGAATACCATATTTAGAAGTGGACTTCTATGAATTTTACATGTTAATATTTTTTTTTTAAATTATCATGTTTAATCAAACTTACTTAACACACTCACATATATTGTAAATGCGAAAGAGGTTCTGTCCGTGTGTCTTTTTTTTCCTTTTCACGACTAAATGGCTGAAAGGATCTTGCTGAAATTTTTAACCCTGGGGAAAGACATACTGAAGCTGCAGACAACAACGGGCAGTCTGAATGCTATATAGTAATGTGCGGGCCACTGCCTTAGTTGCGATTGTAGCTCCATCTAACCACTATAAAAATATTTACAATACTTGTGTTTTTTTTTAGTGTTAATAAGTACCTAGTACACTTGTACACTTCTTCTGCTATTTTTCCTTTATTTTTTGTTGATTTTGTTTGTGGTGTGTGCAATAAAGAATTTATCTATCTATCTATCTATCTAGTTACCCAAATTCTAAGAAGTTGCATAAAATATAAACCTATATTGGTTAACTGTATTAACTGTGGCCCAAGTTAAGCACCACGATGTTTATTGCCGAGAACTTCAGACGCGTCTAAACTTTTGATCCGTTTCAAATAAGATGTTTGATTGAGCTCTACTCGGAATAACGCATTGAAATAAAGACTTCAGGAATTATAATTGCATACACATTAAATATTAATAATCACACTAATATTATAAATACGACAGTTTGTAAGTTATTGTTAGTCCTTCATGCTGAAACGGCACGGATTTTGATGAAATTAGGTAGGTACCTAAAACCTTAGGTCCTGGAATAACACTAAGGATACTTTTCATTATCATCCTATTCACGGCGGACACAGGTAGAATAAATGTTGGGAGTAATTACGGGTGTCGAAGTGATAGAGTTCAGTGACAGGTGTTAAAGTGACAGTTGTGAAAGTGACAGGTGTTAAAGTGACAGTTGTGAAAGTGACAGGTGTCAAAATTACAGGTGGCAAATTGATAGGTGTCAAAATGACAGCTGGTTTCACTACTATACATTTTTAAGTGAAAGTAGCCAACGTAACCGTGTGATTACAAATAATTAAGTCAGATGTACAAGTTGCCATTATCACGATAGATCGGATACTTTTCATCATCATCATCCATCATAATAGCAAACGTGAGTAACCTCAGGATGCATCTAGTTTTGTATAAAAGTACAATTATGGCGAATTTTCTCAACGAAGTTGCGATGATAGAAAAAAAAAGCTAATTCGGTAGTGTTTTTCTAACCCGACTACGGCGAAATAAGGGAAGGGTATGAGTTAAACAGTCTATGTATGTATGTTTGTATGTATGTGGATGTTCCACCATTACGTTGCCCCTATTAGTCCGATGTTGACAAACGCGAAATCAATTGATTCGTCTTCATTTCTTTTTTTACCCGATTATGTCAAAGCAAAGGAAAGGTTATGTGTTAAAACTAAGAACTTGGTCCGATTTTGACACGAGAGGTATCAATTGATTCATCTTTATCACATGTTTGTCATATGCTATTTTTTACGCGACCTTAGTCGGGTTTAGTTTTTTGAACTCATGTCTTATTTACGTGCACTGCGTATACAATCACAGCTCTATGAAAGTAATGTATGCTATGGTTGTTCTTCTCTGAAAAAAAATACATAAAAAGTCCGCGGCACCATCATTTGTATATACGCGAGCTTTAATTTTATTACTCTTTTTTAAGAACGAAAAAATATTATTTTGCTTCTCTAGAGCTATTTGTGCTTAACTGTAATAAATAACACTTATTTGTAGTCTTTTTATTTGTTGTTTCTTTTATTTTGTACCTGTTTTATTTATTACTGTACCTAATTATATGTATGTGAGTGTTGAATTAATTTATTTATTTACTATTTCCTTTCCTTTATATTAAATAATTATCAGTTTAGTCTTCCTAAAATTATTAAGATAAATTTTTATATCATCCTTTTTTGACCAGTAGTTTAAAATCTATGAAAATGTATCGTTTGTATAAGCGGATTTAAATGACGCTCTTTATAACGTTTAGTACAAAGGATTTTTTTTTAGAGAATCACTTTATAAGTGGCCCACCCAGCTTTGCACGAGTGGCTTACCCGTGCAAAGCTGGGTGGGCCACTTATAAAATGATTCTCTAAAAAAAAAAACCTTATAAAACTATAGACAAAACGAACTGGAACTCGCTTGGTGGCGAGTGCCAAACCTGCCCATGATAAATTTTACCACAACTTTGGATTGCAAAGTCTTCCTACAAAGAATTCATACAAAACGAACAACTTCTACAAAAGGAAATCTAAGAAAAACAGCACTTTAGTCGTTTGAAACAAAAATAAACCAAATGAAAGAGAAAGTCTCTCGCCGGCATTGACTCGGAATTCCTTACTCTCGAGTGATAAGTGAGAATGGAGGATAATATTTTTGGAACTAGCTACGCCCTTTCTCTTCACCCATTTTTTTCTTATTTACAGCATGTTTTTTCGAGGAATAAAAATAGTTTATGTTATTCTCTATTGTTCACTATTTCTGTTTAAAATTTCATTAAAATCTGTTCCGCCGTTGAGGCGTGCGAACTATACAACAAAACAGACAACGTTTCAATTTTATATAATATCTAGTACTAGCTTGGGTGCCGTGACTTCGTCCGCGCGGACTACAGTTTGTCGCGAAAAAGAACATCCTATGTTCTTCAAGGATATTAAAAACCAATGCAAAAGTAGGTATAGCCACAGTACATAAATATAGTCCTTACGGACAGTAGTGTATCGAAGCATTGTTTTCGAGTTTGATGTCTACTGTCAGTCGGAGACCGAGGGTTGCTTAAAGACCCGCCAGGGTCTTTACTCGGCTACAAAAAAGAAAGGCGATGCGGTTTTCACTGTTAGATAGCTTAGGATTTGACAAAAAACTGGTGTATTTTACAAGCCAAGCAATTGACAAAATACTGTCCGACGGCTGAAATAAATTTGCTATTTTATAGGTACCTACTTTTGGTCGTCAATAACACGTCGTGCTAACGTGTGCTTAACGAAATTTGGTAAATTATACTTTATCTTAGTTTTGGTCCTGAAATACACTTTTTCCCCGGGAAAATGTCCACACGGGCAAAGCCGCGCAGGATAATATAAATAATCGATACCTAGATTATTTGAGTTTATTAATTTCGGTGTCAGATGGAAGTAAAAATATCGATATATTTTGTGAGTTTTTAGGGTCATTCAAACACCCATACACACAGCAATATGCAAGGACTATTTTGTCAGGGCAGGATAGGTGATATGTCAGGAGGCCAACTGATGGAGAGAAGCACGCAAGCAAGACCTAAGAAAAAAAAAACAGACTGGCAGAAGCAGAAAGATATGAAAATATTCACAAATGCATGTAATTTAAACGGAGTGGGTGAATAAGTACCTAGTTACCCAATGTGAAAAATGAACTTCATTTTTTTCGGATCCCAAGCCCAAAGGCGGGTCAAGAAAATTGGACTAAGGAGTCCAATCCTGATATATACTGAGCTGTACCCGCAACTTTGCACGCGTGGTCATTTCTCTAGGTTAAAAGTACTATATGTACTATTTCAAGACCTAAAATACCATTATACCAACATTTAATCTACATTCCTTCACCGTTAAAAAGTTTTCATCGATTGCTAGGCTTCTACTCATCAGATTGAGATACCAAGTACACCAGTTTTTATGTTAAACCGTAAGCTATCCAACAGTGTAGCTAACGCCATCGGTCCAGTAGTTTATACGCGATGCGCGAACAAACAAATAAACAAACATACAGACATACAGACAGACACGTTATTTTTAATGTTAGTATATTCTTGTTGAGTAGCTTATTTTAAAACCTAGACTTTTTTAATTATCTTCTTTGTACAGACTTTTCTGTATTTTTTGCTTTATTATAAGTATAGATACCTATATTACTAGGTTATACTCTTTGGTCCAATCTATGTGGTACTGGAATCCTCACATTTGCACAGCACGCTTTCTCTTTCTCGCATTTTTTTCTCGCATTTTTACTTATAGATACTTCAAGCGCGGAACTCGCTCGTAGCCTCCTTTCAAAACCACGCTGAGACCCCTGCCTCCCGGCCCCCGCACCGCGAGCGTCAATTCGGCCGTTTACTCCTTGATACATTACTGTCCGTAGGACTATAATATAATGTACTGTGGTATAGCATCAACGCTCTTGATTTTTTTTGACAGGCTTGTTATTTCGTTTCCAGGGCAACCGTTCCTTACAGTGAGTTATCAACATTTTCCAGTTATCCCGTGGAAACTTAAAAATTTCCGGGATAAAAAGTATCCTTTATTTTATTTCAGGGTAAAACCTATCTCCATTTCAAATTTCATCAAAATCCGTCCAGCCGTTATCGCGTGAAAGCTCCCCAAACAAACAAATAAACAAACAAACAAACAAACAGACAACGTTTCACTTTTATATGTTGGTATGGATTAGCAGGAAAGTTAAGGTTAAAAGGTGTGGGGAAAAGTTGGGCACCTGTGAGTAGACGAAACTCCTTTTTTGCAAATAGCAAATGATATACATCCTAACGGGTAAACGGGAATTATGGAGGCCGCAGCCAGAGGATGCATAGAAACCCAAATGTTCTATAACTAGGTTTAATAATATATTTAAACTACATTTTAAGTCTAACCTAAAATAATGTGTACTACCGGCCCAATGCTAGGTACCGAAGTGGCAGAATTGGGAGATGCGCCGCCGAGCAGCGCGTGTTGCATCAGCGCCTCGTGGTATGCATTGAGGTCACTGGTTCAGCGGAAGTATAATGTGTACATAGCACGGGTCCTTGATTGGAGACCACGGCTTGGTAAACATAGTATAGGGCTAGTAACTGGCCAGGTGGAGTGACGACCTGCGAAAAACGGCCTGCAGAAACTGGATGAGAAGAGCCGAAGACCGGGCTCTGTGGCGTTCATTGGGAGAGGCCTATGTCCAGCAGTGGATGAATACGGGCTGCTGACGATGATGATGATTCATCCAAACATGTAAAAAGGTTACTATTTATGGGAATTTATTTGGTTTTTAAACATAGGTTTTCATGTAGAAAAAAAACGATTGCACTATATTAAAATATACTCGTTTTTTTTTGTAATCATCAAATCTCATGGAACAAAGCTGTGAATAGCTGTAATACAGGTCGGAATTGTTATCTTAGGTATTTAGTATTCAAAAACTGTGATGGCAGGCCCAGCGATACATTTTTGTTTAATTTAAAATTCTATGGGAGCAAGCTGAATTTGATAACATGAATAACTATTCAATGTTCGCGAAAACGTAATACTAAATTCTTACCGACATATTTTAACAAAATATTGAAAAATTTCGCTTGAAAATAAAATCACGTTTACAAAATATTGCCGCAAAACCTAATATATAAAGCTGTTTAAAAAAAAAAACGTGCTCAATTTTGTAGTAGCTAGTAGTATCTGGCGCTCGGGATCAAGCTGAATTTGATAACATGAATAACTATTCAATGTTCGCGAAAACGTAATACTAAATTCTTACCGACATATTTTAACAAAATATTGAAAAATTTCGCTTGAAAATAAAATCTCGTTTACAAAATATTGCCGCAAAACCTAATATATAAAGCTGTTTATAAAAAAAACGTGCTCAATTTTGTAGTAGCTAGTAGTATCTGGCGCTCGGGTCTGTGAAGAATGAATGCCATGAAGTTTTCCCATTTATACAAGTTGCTGTCTAGTTTGAAAACTAAATGTTAGTTTTTAGTGATGGGGTTGGTCTTGGCTTTAAGTTGCTTAACAATGTTCGCCGCTCCATCTAGCTGGTGAGCGATGAAATTGTGATAAAATATATAAAATTATAATGTAAAATAATTTATAAATTGTTATTACTATGTAATTTAATCGGGTAATGTTAATATAATCATTAATTTATTAAATTGTTCCATTCATTCATGATTTTATGTATTTTATTACCAAAATGGTGTATCTTTGTATACGGCATAGCTATTAATTGGTTAGTTTATTAGGTACTTAGAGTTTATTGTATTACATTACATCACTTATTATGAGTCAACTGTATTAATGAATCAAGAAGGAACAGTTTATGGGAAACACTTTTATGGCCCCACATAAATTGTTGGTCAAGTAGCTCAGTCTTAGCTCAATCTGTAATAAGTTAACATAAAATTAGTGATTTTAAAAAGCTTTTATGCAGTAGCCATGTCATGGGGAAACTTAAAAAGGGGTATCACAATTAAATGCGTATACAACATTTGGTGTCTGTGATGTTAATCGTGTAGGAGTTCCCTAATCTAGACCCAACCCAGAGTGCAGCAACCATATCATAGTAAAACATAAAACTAGATATCATAATAAAATGCGTATACTATATTTCATTTCTATACTGTTGACCGTTGAAGACTTCGTTTATCTGGAGCTAATCCAGGATGTCGGTTCAGGTCATGATTAGCATGTTTTTTTTTTTTTTTTTTTTTAAGTCGACTTCATATTAATAATGTTTTTTTGTGAACAACTACTAAAAATAATAAAATATTTACAATTGAGCCAGAACAATACCACTTTTTTAAAATTACCAATGTAACAATAAAGCAAAAATACAACATAAGATAAGAAAGAGCTTTTTGAAGAAATTCCATAATTTTATTCATGAGTTGTTTTGACTACCTTCCGGCTCCATCATCAGGTCAGCTCAATAGTACCTACTATAAATGTCATGAGAACTACACCCATGCACAAAACCACTGCATTTATAAACGTCGTTAAATGGTCCAAAATTGACGTTCAAACTAGGCCCAAGCTAACACAGTGAATTAAATTAAAGTTTGTTTAAAGCTACTAAACCAATTTTGATGTTTTTTTACAGTACCACACTAGAGGTATTTTTTCTCAAGTAAAAACAATAATCTAACTCGGTTCAGAAATCCTAAGATATTGGAGAACATACACTTTAAAACAAATAGATTTTCTAATAAAACTACATAACCAATTTTGACGAAATTTATATGGGACTACACTGAAACAAAAAACCCTTTTAATACAAAAACAACCATCTAAATCGGTTTACAAATCTTAGAGATTTGAGGCAATCTAAACACAAAATCAAATGTATTTACTAAAAACTATTTATATGGGACCACCCTTTCTAACAAAAAAAATATGTCAAAATTGGTCCGTAATTGACGGAGAAATCAGCCGACATACATATAAAAAACATACATACATTCGAACATATAACCGTGCCCTTTTGTGAAGTCGATTAAAAATGCATTGTCATCTGAACTGAACCAACATGTCAAAATTCAACTTTGTAGGATAAGACGAAGTGGTTTTTATTCAGCTCACAAGATTACACTTCAGTAAACTAATATACATTCAAGTTAAATAAAAGCCTATAAAAATTGTCTAAAATGTGTTACACATAGTCATCATGGCTGAAACCCTGGAAAACCTAAGCACAATGCTCAGTGACCTCAATATTGTTTCCCAACAAGTGGGTCTTAAAATGAACATGGGCAAGACGAACATCATGTCAAATGCCCATGTCGTACCCATGCCGGTTTATGTTGGGAACGATATTATCGAAGCTGTTGATCACTATATCTACTTGGGTTTGACGATCCAACTGGGTAGATCCAACTTCGACAAAGAGGTCAACCGACGAATCCAACTTGGATGGGCAGCGTTCGGGAAATTACGCCATATCTTCTCGTCGCAGATACCGCAGAGCCTCAAGACGAAAGTTTATAATCAGTGTATGTTGCCAGTGATAACATACGGCACTGAGACGTGGTCGCTAACTATTGGTCTCATACAAAAGCTCAGAGTTGCGCAGCGTGCAATGGTGAGAGCTATGCTCGGTGTTTCACTACGTGATAGAATCAGAAATGAGGAAATCCGTAGAAGAACATGCTATCTCTCAGAGTTTGCAAGTTGAAGTGGCAATGGGCAGGCCATATAGTTCGCAGAACCGACAACCGCTGGGAAATAAAGGTTCTCGAATGGCGACCACGAACAAGCAAGCGAAGACCCCCCACACGATGGACCGACGACATTGTAGCCATCGCAGGAAGTCGGTGGATGGAGGTGGCACAGGATCGCTCGTCATGGCGCTCTTTGGGGGAGGCCTATGTTCAGCAGCGTACTTCTAAAGGCTGACATGATGATGATGATGATGACTGCTACTAAGCTTCAGTTTTGACTAAAAGACTAGTGTACTTGGTATCTCAATTCGATAAAAAGAAGCCGAACATTTTATAGAAATCAATTTGACGACTGAATCAAGTTTTATGAAACTTGGTATAGTGATAATTTTGGTTTTAGAATAATGTAAAGTATCCTTATATCATAGTAAAATGACCATGGGAGGCGAAGCTGCGGGTGCAGCTAGTACCTAATAATTGAATACAGTAATGCTTGCACGATACTGCTACGAGTATATGGTTGAGTATCTGGCAAAGGTGTAGTAATTCCCCAGACGTAGCTTTGTAGATGCCACCACTGAGTCTTGTAGTTCGTCAATTAAGGATACAAGACCAAGACTACTTTTACCCCATCACTACTACGAACACAGATATACACAGATACAAATGACACAGATCACAGATGTGTACGGTGCCACAAACTTTTGTAATTAGCAAAGTTTTGGCAAAATATCGAGGAATACGAGGCGTCAGAAATTTTGAAAAGTTCGTTACGAAAATATGATGAAACCTGGCCGTGGTTTTAGGTTTTAATGAGGTTTTGGTCTACAGAGACAGGGTTTAACGAGTTTTCTGGGAAACAGTGGAAATGTGTACAAGTATGTACAGATAACTGAATGCGGACGCAAAGTGATTCATAGACAATCAAGGTTTCGTTTATTTGTAGTGTTCCGTTCACAAATCCAAGCTAAATCCTATTACTATGGCTGTGCTGTACGTGTTAAGGTTTAAGGTTTTGTTAAGGTTGCGTACTATTATGCGGATGCAGAGAAAAGGCTTTTAAAAAAAGATTTTAATTTGCACACGATTATATAATTGAACTTTAAGTAAACTTGAATTAGAATATAAAAAGAAATAGAATTATAATTAAAATGAACCGGCGCGAATGGAGTTGGGAATCGGACTGAAGGTAGGTATATGGGAAGGGAGGTGAGACAATACGAAAATAGAGACTATGGCAGATTTATGTATAGGTATGCAGAAAGACAAGTGGAAGTAGGGTATAACAACCCCCCGAACAAGTGTAAACTTACCGTAAAAAGTAAGTTTACAGAAAAAAAACAAATGAGTTGGTAAGTGAGTCAGTAAGTCAGGTGAGTGAGTCAGTGAGTGAGGTAAGGTAAAGTATAGTAAGGTATGGTAAAGGAATAGGATGCGCCTTAACATTTAACATATTTTGAACTTATATAGTAAGTACTTAACCTATTCTTAATCTAGGTAAGGGAATTTCTTCCACATTTGAATCTACTTCTACATGTGAAGTAGGTTTTTTACATATAGATATAATACTGGCTTTACAATAGAAGTTAATCAGAAAAGCAGTAAAGGACACTATTAAAATAATGGTAAGAATAGGAAAACTGATATGATTAGGTAAAATATTATTATTATTGTTTATGAAACTGTCTATGTCTTTACTTTCTAGTTCTGCTAGATTTTTCAAATTTTTGAGATTGTCTAAATTAACATTTGAAATTGTAACTGAGGACGTGTTAATGTTCAATTTCTGAAAGATTTTAGAATTACAACATTTGTCATTTATAAGATTAAAATCAGAGTTTATGTGGGAGATATTGACTTCTAAATGTAACATTGCCAATAATTTTACATTTCGGCAGAAGGTCACACACTGTGGTGCTAATGATAAAATTCCTGTTCCATGAATGTTTACTTCTTTATTATTAGAGTTACATTGTACAGATAATTTTGTAGATTGAGATTGAACAAATATCTAATTATTATGGCCAAGACTTTGCCAAATGTCAACATTTCCATAGATGAATTTAGTTTCACATTGTGAAGGTAACGTTTGAATAATTTTTGTCATGAGTTCAATTTCACAAATCGGGTTAGTATTGACTGACAGAATATTTGGAACTTCACAAGAAAGAGTTCCTTTGTATACAAATTTACAAGAATTAATATCATCCAGAGTACAATATGTGGATTTATCTTTGCTTAAAGCTACAAAGTTTTTGTGGGAATAATCATAGCATATGAATCAGGTGAACTTACATTATGAGGTATAGGTATTGGAATACTTTTGTACAGGTCGTATTCAATGTGGTAGACTAATGGAATTCTTATAATAAATATAATTTTATTTAAAGTATAACATGTATCAAGTTCTGAAATTCTTAATAGTGAATGTATGTTTCTAGGATTCGTAATGCTAATAGGAAATTCTTTATATTTAGGCAGATGCCTTATATTACCTTCTATGTCAGTATACAGCTGTGTCGGAGTAACAACTGAGGGATGCAGAGTGTTACTGTTAGCAAACATTAGAGAATTGACGATATCTTCTAACTTAAATGATAACGTAAGTAAATTAGCCTGTAAGGCGTCTAAAACTTCACTTATCCTATTTCTAAATAAAAGTTCATTAGTAACTACTGACAAATTTGATAACAGAAAGTTAGTAATTTCATTAAAACGGGCTTCATTTTTTAAAATAGTATCTAGTGTCTTATTAAAATCATAAATTGCTGATTTAGAAATAAAAATGTTTTGTTTTACTAAAGAAGCTAGCTTATTATCATCCGAATGCAAAGTTTCAATGGCGTTATAGTATTTTTCAGAATCATCTTCATCCATTGTACCAAAAACAGTTTTTAAAATTGAACCAATACCAGCAAACCATGCAGATCGTTTCGATCTACTTGATATAAGATGGGAAATTGCATCGTGATCTCGAATTATGTCGTTATAGTCAAGCGGTTGAATCATATTGAGACATCGGAAGTCATCTAGTGCGTTGTTCTGTTCACAAATAATTTTGTATGTATTGAGAATATTTTCAATATTTTTAATATGTGGTTTAATAAACTTTAAGTCTACAGGAATAATAAAATGAATATGATCATTTACGAGTTTCAGAGTGCCAACGGGATCAAAGTATATACCAGGACTTTTATCCAATGGTTGAACGAGTTCGTGAGCCAAAGATGTTGCAAGGAGAAATGGTAGTATGATTCTGAAAATCAATAAAATAAGGAAATAAAATGTAACAAACATTCGCAGGTTTCCTCAGCTGTTGTTGATCGAATAGGGTAGACTAAGGAGAATTTAGTGAGGTCGTCTTGCAAGGTAAGGATGTACTTCAATTTGCCAGGGCCTGATTCTGGAAGTAGACCAACTATGTCCAATGCAAGGCGTTGAAACGGGGTCGTTGATGTAGTAGTTATTTGCATAGGAGCGCGATTTACCTTTCTAAGAGCTTTATTTTCTTGGCATGGCTTACATGATTTAACATAATTTTCTATGTCATTACGCATCCCTTTCCAGTGGTATTTCTCTTGGATTCGTTTTAGCATTTTTACACTTCCTAAGTGACCTGCAATGGGTATGTCATGATTTTCGCGAAGAATTTTCTTGATTTCGCTCATGGACGGAAATGTTACAGCATTTCGGTTAATAGTAATAAGTATATTTGTATTGTGAAAAAGAAATAGAATGATGTTATACAATTTTGTGTATGAGTGAGCTTCAAAAGGATTTTTGAAGTCTGTGATGCTCAACTGGCTTTTCGATTTCAGAACAATTTCATTACGTAAATTCTTTAGGCTGGTGTATAAATCTTCATAAGAAGCATTATCAAAATTATTGACCTTGGTGAATAGAAAATATATAGAGCGGCCTTTGAGTTCAAAATTTATAAATGAATGCAGTGTTCTTTCCATATCTAGAATTACTTCTTTATTTTCCAATTCGCTTAATATTTCTTTTACATGAGGAAAATATCTGTATTTCTTTTACTTTCATCAAGGTCAACGGAAGTTGGAATCACGATTGTTTTGTCAGTGCTCTTAAGGACGCTAGAGTTAGATTCCAGAATTTTTGCGTCAGAGCTGAATGTTTTACTGTTCATTATTTTTAGAAAATTGGAATAGTTGTCATTTATTGTATCGATAGGATCAGTACTCGCAGGAGTAGGTTGATTTTGTTCAATTTCAGGTTCATCGAGTTCGACAGGAGGGCTGACAGCTGGGTCAAGTTGAGATGTTGAAGGTAGGTCAACGTTTTGACCAGGATCGAGTCGTGAAGTTGAAGGTAGGTTGTTAAGTTTAGGATTAGGATCAACATTAATTTCAGGAATCGTTGGATTTGGAAGTCGCTGTTCTATCGACGGGTCTTGAATTGGATTTGGTAAGTCTAAGGGGCTAAAATCAATGTTTAGATTGCCACTGAACGGGCTGATGTTTTCGTCGAGATTTAGAGGATCAATAGGTTGTATTGGGTTTACAGGATATCGAGAGAGAGCATCTGCAGCGGCATTAAGTTTTCCTTTCTGGTAAGCTATTTCGTACTCGTATTCCTCCAATTTGATACGCCATCTTTGTAACTTGCTACTGGGATCTTTGTGATTAAAGAGCCATTTCAATGGCCGATGATCTGTGATGATCTGAAATTTACGGCCATAAAGGTAGGGACGGAAGGTTTTGCAACCAAAGAAAATAGCGAGTAGCTCCTTCTCTGTGGTGCTATAATTGGATTCGCTTTTGTTTAATGTTCTGGAAGCAAATGCTATCGGTCTATCTTGACCAATTGGACCCGGAGAGAGGACAGCGCCTACTGCGTGGTTAGAAGCATCGCATTTTAGGATAAAAGGTTTGGAGAAATCCGTGTAAATGAGGACGGGAGCAGGGGTAAGTTTGTGTTTAAGTTGGTCAAATGCAAGTTGTTGTTGATTTTGCCAATGAAAAGGAATATCCTTTTTTAGAAGTTGAGTCAGTGGCTTGGCAATTTTAGAAAAATCAGAGATGAATCGGCGATAGTATGAAACAAGACCGAGGAAGGATTTGATATCTTTTGGTGAATTAGGAACTGGGAATTCAGTGACTGCTTTGTTTTTTTCTGGGTTAGGCTTTACGCCTGTCTCAGTTATGACATGTCCAAGATATGCAACTTCGTGACGGAGAAACTCACATTTGTCAGGTTGGAGTTTGAGGTTGAAATCTCTAAGTTTTTGAAAGACTACTGAGAGGTTGTCAATGTGGGAATTTAGATCATGACTATAGATAACTATATCATCGAGATAAACAAAGCAGCGCATACCCTGAATGCCAGATAGAGCAGTATTCATTAACCGTTGAAATGTGGAAGGAGCATTTTTCAATCCAAACGGCATGCGGTTGAATTGATAATGCCCTTGGGGTATACTGAAGGCTGTTTTGCTTTTATCCTCGTCTTTAATAAGGATTCGGTGAAAGCTAGAAGCAAGGTCAAGAGTAGAAAAATATTTACTTTGACCAAGCTGGTCTAAGATTTCAGAAATCTGTGGAATGGGATAACTATCACCAACAGTGATGTCATTTAATTTTCTGTAGTCAATGACAATGCGCCATTTACGTTCTCCGGAAGCGTGTAGCTTCTTGGGGACTACCCAAATAGGAGACGACCATGGAGAAATAGAAGGCTCTATGATGCCTTGATCTAGCATATTATCTATCTGTTTTTTCACTTCATGTTTATGCACCTCTGGGAAACGATATGACTTAGTATGAATTGGATTTTGAAGTGTAGTTACAATCTCATGCTTTAAAGCATTTGTATGGGAGAGTTTATCTCCAGGGACATAGAAGATATTTGAATAATCAGAACAAATATCGTGAAGCGGGTTGGCTTCCTCAGAATCGAGGTGAGATATTCTTAATAAGTTTAAAACTTCCTGAGTTCGAAGATAAGAGTCAGTGTTTTGATTTTTGTAAGATTTAGTATTTGTAATAGAATTAACAGATTCGTAAGATACATCGCATGAATTCAGTGGAACCAGAGTAATATTCAAATCTGATTTCAGCGTTACTGGAGCTTCAGACACGTTGACGACAGAGACATTTATTCTTTTGTTATTTTTTACTGCAACTATGCAGTTTGCAATAAGTAAGTCTTCGTGATAGAATTGGTCTAGGACGAGTCTCTCTCTTAGTTCAGGATTAGAAACAAAACACTCAATAATAGTTTCTGAGCGTGGTTGAATCACATAGACTGGGTTACAGAAATAGAGATCCATTTCGATATTTTTTATTTTCAGTAAATTTTTATTGTAATCTATTGTGCACTCCAATTCATTTAAAAGCCCATTCACTGCCAATTATTCCATCGTATTTGAGATTTACCCTGTCAACAACATGGAAGTCATGAGTAATTTGAGGATTAGAGTCTGGGAAAAGAGTCATCTGAAAATGGCCTAAGGTGCGTGTGGCTTCACTTTCAGCATCAATCCCTTTCAGAAGAATTTGGTTTGCTGTAAGTAAAGGTCTGTTCTGTTTTATGGAAGACAGTTTGATAAGGCTTACTGTTGAACCAGAGTCAACTAAGAAGTTAAGGGAAGAATCAGCCATTTCAGTTTGTAAGAACACATGAGGTAAATATCGCTTAGCGGTATTAGAAGTGACTTCGAAAACGGCTTTGTCAAATTCGTCGTCAGAGTTAATATCTTGTCTTTTAGGCTTAGAAATATGGGCATCGGCTTCAGTGACGGTATTTCCCGTGCGACACCTTTTGTCGGGAAATTCTACTCGTTTAAATGATCGGTATTAGTTTGATTGTTGTCATTTTGATGATCTGCGGGAGAGAAAGTAGTACTATACTCGACACGGCGAGTGCAATCGCATTGAACCTCTGGAGGATCATTGTGAGATATGTTGTGCACGGCACGATTGTAGTTATTGTTGTTTCGAGAATTGAAATTGTTGTTTTGGTTCCGGCGACTATTATTAAATTGTCGTTTACGACAGTTTTCGATGGTGTGACCTACATTTTTGCAATATCGACACATGAGAGCATTATAAGGTTCAGACTGAGTCGAGGGCTGACCTTAGCCCCTGAAATAAGAAGGATTAGTATTTTGGAGATACGGCGTCTGTTGATTATATAAATTAGAAGGCTTAGATTGAGTCGAGGGCTGGCCTTGGCCTCTGAAATAGGAAGAATTAGCATTCTGGCGATACGGCGTTTATGTTTTTTATATGAAATGTTTAGAATTTTCTCTTCAGCTGAGGCAAAACTAATGGCTTCGTTTAAGGTGTTTGGGTCTCTGCACCTAACAACTGTTGAAATTTTTGGGTTAAGCCCAATTATAAATGTATTCAAAGCAAGATCCTGCATGGTTGCAACACGGCCTGCCACCTCGTCCCTCTTTTTAGTTGGTATTGACACGTTTATTTCTGTTAATAATTTTGCGAGACAAAATTCAATTCGAAGGGAGTACTGGCTGACATTCTCATATGGACCCTGTTTGCAATCTCGCAGTTCTGAAAGTAGGTAGGCATAGTGTTTCCGGTCTCCAAATTGAGTCTTTAAAAACTTTTCTAACTGAGAAAATTCAGTGAACTCTTTAATTGCACAAACTGTTTAGGCTTTGCCCGAGAGCCTGCTTGAAATATATTTAAATAGTGTGTCTGTCTGGGAAGAAGATGCTAAATTAATAGCATTTCGGCAATTATTTAAGAAGGGAACCAGCGTTTCTCTGGACCCATCATAACTTCCAACAAATTGTATCAAAACGTTAAGGCTAATTTCTGACATTGTGATTTGAGCTTCTTCGTCTCTTTTCTCTCTCCGAGTAGTAACAGAAGTCATGTATTAGAATAGAAGTACAGTAAAAATATTCGATGCAACAGGTGACTTAATAACAGGTATTATTCAAGGTTAAAACATCCAAAGTTAAAACTGGTTTAGAACGGTAGAGACACTCAGGCGTTATCAGTTCGTAGAATTCGCGGAGAAACGTGTGGGCGAAGAGCAGTAGCTCGACGCTCTAAGTACTTATTATGAATTATGCAATCAAGTATGAATTAATGTTGCACTTACTATCACTCAATTAAATTAAAATAGTTATGGAATGTACTTTGATGTAAAACGATGTAGAATATGAGATGTTTTCTGGATCACCAATAGTCACACAAAAGTCACTATATTAAATTTAAGACTCACTGGGTTAGCAGGAACATTTCTAAGTTGGGTACCAGATACAGGTAGAACAGGAACAGCTCTGGTTACTTTGGCAGGATACAGCGGGAACTCATCAGTGGATGCAGTATCTCCAGGAACTGATGTCCCGTGGAGGATTCAGTGGATTCAGCGTGTCTCCGGGAACTGGTGTTCACGGAGGATACAGTGGATTCGGCGAGTCTCCGGGAACTGGTGTCCCTCGGAGGATACAGAGGATTCAGCGAGTCTCCGGGAACTGGTGTTCACGGAGGATACAGTGGATTCGGTGAGTCTCCGGGAACTGGTGTCCCTCGGAGGATACAGAGGATTCAGCGAGTCTCCGGGAACTGGTGTTCCTCGGAGGATACAGTAGATTCAGTGTCCGAAATAGTCCGACTATGTGTGTATGATTTTTACTTAGTTTAATAATTTTGTTTCACTTATTTTGCACTGATTTTCACTTATTTTGATTTGTTTTCACAGAATATCCAGGATTTCTATTTTAAAATCCCTTTACGCTGCCACCAATATGCGGATGCGGATGCGGAGAAAAGGCTTTTTAAAAAAGATTTTAATTTGCACACGATAATATAATTGAACTTTAAGTAAACTTGAATTAGAATATAAAAAGAAATAAAATTATAATTAAAATGAACCGGCGCGAATGGAGTTGGGAATCGGACTGAAGGTATATGGGGATATGGGAAGGGAGGTGAGACAATACGAAAATAGAGACTATGGCAGATTTATGTATAGGTATGCAGAAAGACAAGGGGAAGTAGGGTATAACAGTACGTATCTTTGAAGGTGGTCTTGTTTTGTCAGTGTTGGTGACTCATAATAAGGGTTAGTCCAAACTGTTCTACTAATTGTTCGACTATAGAACAGGTTGATAGGACATGGTGGACAAGCGGTTTTTTTTATGTGTCGTATGAAGTAGTGCTGGTCTCTGGTGTCACTGTTCCTCAGACCGTCAGAGAGGCTGACATGCTTAATCGCGTTGTGCCTAAATGTCATTTCAAATAATCGTTTCGACTAAGTAGCTATTCGTCTATGTCGCTATTAGTCTATTTCTTACATTGCCATTTTGCGATACGACTATTTTGTTATTAGCCTATTTCTTACATTGTCCATTTCGCGATACGACTCATTCTTTATTGGTACATTTCTTAAATTGTCCATTTCGCGGTACGACTATGCCAATATTGGCTTATTTCTTACCAAGGATTTTATGAAATAAGGCTGATTCGCGTTATGTTAACTAATTCATTACAAACTTCTTTAATATCATATTATTTTTTGTCTCTTTGATTACTGGCCGCTACAAACTAAAGTGTTCTTATTATAAACTAGATGCGCCCACGGCTTTGCAGGCATATAAATTTTGCTCCCACCTTCCTTTACTCTTCCCCCTCCACACCTCCTCACGTGAAAATGTTTCGAATGGGTCTACCATGATGGAATTTGTTATGCGTACAGCTAAGAACCTGACGACGAACATAGGCTACTTTTTAACCGACTTAAAAAAGTTTTCATCATGTTAGTCAAACCAAGGAGCGCCGCTAGTAAACAAAACAATCGTATTTTGCTCTTGAACTAAAATACAATGAACCTATGTCTCACATAGTATATCTCGCTCTTGAACTAAAACTCAATTGACCTAAGTCTCACTGGATCTATCTCGCTCTTGAACTACAAATCAATAGACCTAAGTCTCTTAGGGTCTATCTCGCTCTTGAACTAAAACTCAATCCACCTAAATCTCAATATGGCTACCTTGCGTTTGGTTTAGGCACAACGCGATTAAGGCACACTGCGTTTTAGGTAGGCAGCGAGCAAACACTCCGAAGCACGGAGCGATGGAAAACCGCACATAGCTTAGAAAAGTAATTGGTGCGAAAGCCTAGGACCGAAACCGATATCGTTCGATTCTAAGGGGTACTATTGAATCTTAAAACCAAAAGCACCGGGTTTGATCCTAGGCCCCGCATCAATATTTTTTATTGAGTTACGCAATGATGTTATATATAAACTGAGGTAGACACGTTGTACCCTGCTCTGCATGGCAAAGTAAACACAAGCTAATCAGCCTGTGTCGACTTAGTCCCAAACAGAGCGGCAACGACGCAACACGTAAATACAAGCGACTCCCGAAACATGAATAATTAATCAAAAATGCCATCTTGTGTGTTTAGAAAGCGCACTACCTACACTGGGATGACTGTTAAATGCAGGAAGGATGTGTCTTTTAATTTTTAAGTACTGTTTACGGTATTGAAAATGGAAAATAATAAATTTCATTTGACCCTAAATCAACTGTTGCTATGTTGCCGCTTCGCCACTTAAACGAACGATACAAGTAGCGGGTTATGTGTAAGAGCGACAGAAAGAAGGCGATAATGGCACGCAGCGTTTATAGTTCGTATGATGCTATGGGATGTTGGGGCTTACCAACGGCTGATGATCGTCAGTCTGCGCTCCGACCCGTAATGGCCACGGCTGACGATCTTCACCCGGGGAGTCTAGCCGAGTTGCAATCCTATTTGTATTGAATTAGGACAAAGTATTGTATTTGTGTACATAATTATTTGAAAAGAGCGATTTTATTGGATAATATAGTGGTTCGGCCCCAATCATTTTTTTGTGAGTTCATGTTATCTTAGCGAGTTCATCGACCGCGTAGTGAGTGATTGTGATTTTCTATTTATGTTGTTTTTAGTGATTTATAGCTTGTATTTTGTGTTATTACGTCTAATAATACTGTAACGAACATATTAAAATGATAATGATAAATGAATTTTTATTGCCAAAAGGAGATTAATAAAAGTAAAAACAAATAGGAAAAAACAAACGGTGAAACATCAAACAAGATTGACGGCGAACCCAAAACTAAGCACGAGGCCTGTATCTTGGGGCTCGAGTGCAAATTTACCAGATAAGTTTGTATCATTTAACGAAACTAAAAGAAAATAATTATAAGGAAAGTATACAGTGGCAATGCAAAAGATAAAAATGTATGGTCTAATTTAGACATTTTTGTTTTTTTGCAAAATAATTTTGTGTTTAGTGTCCCGCGAGTAGCGATTGCCACAAAGTGCTTCAAAGTGCCTTTCGTCACTTTTGGCAGGAAAATGTTAACGTGAGTATATTTTTGATAGTTTAATAGTATCTTGTTTGATGTTCTTTATTGTTTTAGCTATAAAATGATATATAACATTATGTAATTCGCAAAATAAAAAAGATTTACGCACGTTTCTCAAATGTCCGGCGAATATACGGGTGTTCGCTGGGATATGTAGAACTACTAGTTTTCCCGCCCGCGACTTCGTCCACGCGGACTGCTATTTATCGTGAAAAAAAGCATCTTATGTTCTTGTTATATCTATTGGAAACCAATGCAAAAGTAGGTAAAGCACCATTCTTGAAGTTTTTTGACATACTTGTTGTTTCGTTTCCATGGCAGCCGCTTCTTGCATCAATATTTTTCCGGTTTTCCCGTGGAAACTTTCAATTTTCCGGGATAAAAGGTATCCTGTATTTTATTTAGGGGTATAGGATATCTCCATTCCAAGTTTCATCAAAGTCCGTCCAGCCGTAATGGCGTGGAGGCTGCCCAGAAAAACAAACAAATAAATAAACAGCTTTTCACTTTTATATATTGGTATGGAATATTAAGAAAGATTTTTTTTTAAAAAAAATCATTTTATTTTCATCTTGAATAAACTCTTCCATCCATTTTGCCCCACTTTACTCTAGCTGCTAGCCGACGCAAATCACCGCCGATGACGGTGATTGGCGTTTGTCCGCTTACTGCAACTATCTGTAACTGAGAACATAAGTGTAACTCTTTCTGACGACGCGGTTCTGTATATCTCTGTGATCTTTTAGCCTCTACAGTGATGCAAATATAGTTGCTTAAGTTCTATGTAAGTAGCTTTAGTACAATTTCGCCATGTTTTTAGAGTTTTATAATGGGTTAACGTCTCTATTGGTAAAATCTCATTGGAGTTACGTGTGGTTCTCCAACGCTTCGTGATTCGTGCTGGCAAGTTAAGCCATCAGTTTTGTTGCTAAAAAGTGATAGCAGTCGGTAAGCCACTTCAAAGAGCATTGGGCAACCTGACTAGCTGACATACGAGTAGAGGTCAACACTACCTCATTCGGTTTAATTATGCACATTCATTACCATGATCAAATTGTTCCACTTTTTAAGTAGTACATTCGGGTATGAAGCCTTCAGTATGTCCACTGCACATGCTTTTTCCTTATATTTCGTTCAAAATCATATCACAAATATTTTTACAAATATAAATTGCGAGCGCTACGCAAACACGGTATATTAATATTGAAATGTGTTTGCTTTCGATGGCACGTTCCCTGCGGGATGCGGGACATGTTCGCGTATCGATGGATTAGTTAACACAACGAAGTATGGATATTACTTAGAAGTATCTAGGAATCTTTTTTTCATATTGAGGCAAGTTTAACTGAAGCGCCTGCAATGGTGGCCAAGTGGACGAAGGGGTTATCACTTGTTGGTACATGCTCTGACCACTGCTAAATCACTACTGAATCCAACGAATGGTGGTATTTTGCACGCCAAGCGACCACGGGTTTTAGCTTTATAGGTAACTTTGGAAGTTTCCCCTCACTAGCTCCTTGCTTTAAATAATATTAAAATAAAGTGCTACATGTCGAATAATATATTACTACTAGCTTTCCCGCTCGCGACTTCATCCGGGCGGACTACAGTTTATCGCGAAAAAAAAAACATCCCGTGTTCTTGTAGAATATTAAAAACCAATGCAAAAGTAGGTATATTTAGCACGAACGCTCTTAATTTTTTTTAACAGACTTGTTATATCGTTCCCATGGCAACCGTTCTTTTCAGCGATTAATCAACAATTTACAGATTTCCCGTGGAAAATTATAATATTCCGTGGTATAAAGTATCGTATGTTTTATTCCATGGTATAAGTTATCTCCATTCCAAATTTCATCAAAATCCGTCTAGCCATTATCGCGTGAAAGCTGCCCAAACAAACAAACAAACAACGTTTCACTTTTATATATTGGTATGGATATTGGATTTTTCCTTATACCTATGCATCTAGAACTACAGATTTAGATGAAATACGAGTACGTAACGCAAATTGATCATCAATGCCGCGTTGTACGCAGCATAGTTATAGCAAGCCGGTTGCACTCCGCAACAAGTACAAATATTATACCTACACTTTGAGGCCGCAATATTGGGGTTAATTCAGTAGGGTCAAGCGTGTGCTCGATGAGTCGCGCGCCGTGTGCTTAACGATAAAGTACCTACTTACGTAAAGTTTTTGACAAATTTTATTATTTTCTTAATTATAAACCTAGAAGGTACTACATAGCATTCGGTCTGATAAGTCTCGTAAAATACCTACATACCATCATTTTATTACGTAGGTAGCCATTTCTTTTTCATTCATTACTAAGCATGGAATTCAAACAGGCACCTATTATTCATCAAAGTGCAATATCTATTAAGATATAATCAAATAATGAGGTACTAGGTGAACTAGGTCTATTCTAATATGAATGACATTATATTTAGGTATTAGAACTATCAAAATTTATAGTTATAATGTAATATATTATTACATACTTGTTTATTCTGTTACAAAATCTAAATCATATCATATCACAGAATAATTACTAGTACAAGTACTTAGTCATATCTTGATACAACCCTACTGAGTAAAAAGTGACAGAACAATACTGAAACGATTAGAGCAGCCATGTGAATCATGCGGCCCGTGAGCCGCATGCGGCCCACTGAGCATTTTCCTGCGGCCTGAATCAATTTTGAAAATAGTCAGATAATGCAGCCCGCGAGCGTGTAACCGTTATTGAAAACGCGCGCGCTGCATCAAGACCATACACGGATTATTGGGCATTGGATAATCTTTCACATTTTCTGACTTGTAGGGCGTATCAGGAAAGTACAAGTATCCCAGTATCATGCAAAATATACAGAAAAAATTGAAGTCTTCTGGCAGAATTAGAACTAAGCCCCACAAATAGTTTATTTTTTATCAAAACTGGATCATCTTTTATTTGAACCCCTAATTTTCAACACTAAGGGTAAAAGATTTACATAAAAATAAAATAGGGTTAACTTTGAGGTACCTGTTTTCTATCTAATAAAAACATCATCAAAATCTAATCATCCAAAAAAAAACAAAAAAATCAAAGCGAAACGCTGCTTCATTTATTATAAGAACTGCAAAGGTGTGGAATGCCCTGTCCGCGTCTGTGTTTCTGGTAAATTAAAACCCAGGTGTGTTCAAGTTAAGAGTGAATAGATATCTACTAGACACCTTCGACCACATCATCGCTTATTATCAGGAGAGATCGTGGTCAAACGATTGATTTGTCAGTAATAAAAAAAAAAAATGCCTGTTCGTAATAGAAAAATATATTCACGTCAAATTGAGAATCTCCTCCTTTTTGTTTTCGTCGGTTAAAAATAATAAATTTAACGTTCTTTCTCTATGAATTCGATGGCTAAACAGTTTTGGTATAAAATAATAATAATAATTTTGTAACCATGAACAATTTCTATGTTTTGTGAAGTCCAGGTTGATGACGTTGCGGGCAAAAACTAGGTCAAATTAAAAACTTCACAATCCCTTGTACTTCTACTTATTTCAATTTGGTGAATCTTTTGTGAAATGATGCTTCAAGATAATAAGCTTTCACGCCACCAAACTTTCGAGCTTATGTTCTTTCGAGGTTTTGATGCGTCGATTTGGTAAACGCTCGGGCTCATGATTCATCGATGTCATACACCATCGAGTGATCGTATTTGAGTAGGTATTTGGTATTATCTAATAGCAAATACCTACTCAATTTCGAATAGTGAACCCCAAGAAACAATGTTTCTTTATTTCCTGGTCTTTTCACTATCGATATTGATGAAAGTGCCCCTTCATTTGCAGATGGAAGTAATTGAAATTCATTTTCAGACTCATTTAACACACAAAAAATATAGTTTTGCTACATTCGAATTTTATAAGTACTAATACCAAGAAATGAGAAAATTTGCCTGTAAAATCCTGTCAACGTTTTGAAGTACCTATAAGTGTGAACAATTATTTTCTTAGATGAAAGGAAACAAATCTCCCGCAAGATCGCGATTGACGGACGTACACTTGGACGCAGTTTTAAAAGTTATTTCCGCCCATAAAATAACTCCACAAATACAACAACTTAATTAAAGACAAAAGATGTCAAATATCTGGCAAAAGAAAATAATTTTTGTACTTTTTTGTAATGTCCTTTTTAATGGAAATTTAATCAATATAATTGTCTTATAATAGTACTTTTTCGTTAAGATTTTCAGTAGTTTGTCTTCTTTAAGATTAGGTTTTGCGGCCGACCTAGTCTACGGTCTTCATGCTTTTGGACCATCAGTGACTTTGAGTTTGGCATGGCTGGATTAGAGCAATGGAAGCTCTCGCGCGTAGTGATACGATGCATTCTAGCCTGCACGTAATGGGCGAGCGCATTGTGGGTAAATATAATTAAAAGATCGCAGAGCTGCGCTAGTTAAATTGCACTTTATTGCGTTGTAGCGAGAGTCCCTATGTATTTAAATGACTTCACTCAGATATCCTTCTGTAAATGTACTCTTATTTATTCTGTGTTAACAGTCGTACCTCTCCTCACCCTGCGGCTGAACCAGCAAAAGGAATTCAAGAAATGGCCAGGAGCAGGTTCCTTTGTATTATCATCTACTAACTACTGCAATAACCAAGATGCGCCTGCCAAGTATGGTAATTATAGTAAAACCGACCCCTCTTATGGGGAGGGCTATATTCAGCAGTGTGTGTCTTAAACCCGATGATAACATCATCAATGTGTGCGCAGAACTAGGACTAACTGGAGGTCTGTTTCAATTTATCATTATTTTTATTGCGGACTAGGTAATTGTTAGTCCACAATCTTACCTGATGAATGCGATGATTTGTTGCCTAGTAGATACTTTTTCACTCTTCACTTGAACACACCTGGGTTATATATTACCGTAAACACTGACTAAATATATTTCCGGTTGTTACCATAGCAAATCAGTTCTAACACAAAACAACACAAATTAATTTATAAATAATCGAAAATTGCTGGAATCTATTACTATGTGCTATGGACTTAATCAGGATCAAAATATTATTATGAGACACGCTTGGTGTCTCCAGTTATAAAACTAACAGCATCCGTCTCTACTTCTTTCCTATGCACATCTGCAAGCAAATACATCTTATTTGTACAGAGTTGCATTCAAAAGCGCAAACTATACGTAAGAGCTTTCACTGCAAATATATATATATCAGTGCTCGTTTCAAATGCATGTCCTTTGCGGGATGCCAGGGTTTGTATCGATGTCTTTTTAACAATATTTTGAGTGGTGTGGGATTTATGGATGTTTGCATGTCAATAGTTGATAAGCATCGTCACTTTTGTCGATATATAAATCAGTAGCGAGTAAATGTTACATTTAGATTGGCATCACAGCTGACACTATTAAAAAGAGCTTTTAACTCTTCCGGTATCGCACCCTCTGGTCGAAGTAATGCGTTATTGTTTTCCTATTGTTTTAAATTTTGCGAAACTGGAGGGGTTAAATGTAAAAATGCTAAAAGCAGCGCGTTTCAAAGTATTTTCACAGCGTTGAAATGCTCAACACTTTAGTTTGAGCACTAATCCTGTTCAAGAGATTCAAATTTTAAATCATAATCATTATGATGTCAACCTAGAGCCGCCTCCTAGAGTTACGCGCAGTGAAAGCAACATTTGCTTTCAAAGCAACACTAGCATTTAATTTTGTATTAACGATGTCAGTTATGTAGTCATTAGAACTTTAATTTAAAACTGAAGAGAATACAGTTTTCCTGAATTCAAATGAAATTTGGTATGATTTGAGTTCACAATTTGAGGATACTTTTCGTCCCGCAAAAATTAAGTGTTCCTGCAGGATAGGGGTGGAAAATTATTTAAAAGAACACTTATCCCGCTGAAACTATTGGACGGATGTTGATGCAACTTGGCATAGACATAGCTTATAAGATAGGTGAAAATTATGTATACATTTTGTCCCGAAAAAATAAAGGGGTTCTGTGGGATATGGGTCCCAATTCTGTACATAAAAGATATAGTGTTTATTTTTGAAATTACTCTATATTCGATTCTGAAGCCTAAACTGTATGTTTTTTTCATTTTTGTCTGTATGTCTGTCAGTCTGTAACTTAGCCGCGCATCACGCCGCCGGAACTACTGGATGAATTCAAAAGAAACTTGGTATGGTTTGAGTTCGTACTACGAGGTAGGACATAGGATACTTTACATATCGAAAAATTTAGGGGTTGAAACTTATTTAGAAGAAAACGTACCACGCTGAAAGTAATGGACGGGTTTTGATGCAACTTGGCACTGTCTTAAGTTATATGATGGGTTAAAATTGAGGACACGTTTTATCCCGAAAAAGTAAAGGGTTTTTGCGGGATATGGGTCCAAAGTTATGTTAATAATTAAGTAATAAAAATATTTTTTGGATGGTTCTCTATATTCGATTCTGAAGCCAAACTGTTTTACTTTTTAATTTTGTCGGTCTGTTTATCCGTATCTTAACCGCGCATCGCACCCAAACTACTAAATGAATTCAAATGAAAAAAAATGCTCTTGGGTACTTAAAAAAGGTATTAAACTTTTTTTTGTTAATCTTTTCTTTCTTTCTGTTTGTCTGTATGTTTGTTTGTTCACGTATCACGTAAAAACTACTGAACCGATTGCGATGCGGTTTCCATTGTTAGATAGCTTAGAGTTTGATTTAAATCTGGTGTAATTTGTATCTCAATCCGGTGAGTTAGAAGCCGAGCAATTGATAAAGTATTTTTGACGGCTCAAGAAATTTAGTTCAAATGTTTGTATATTGGTCCTGGAATAGCACATTATGGTTCTTTGAACCTTAAGAAAAGAACACGCGTGCGAAGCTGCGGGTACAGCTAGTATTGAATATAGAAAGGCCTCCAAAAAAAATTACACAATATCTTTAATTTACAGAATTTGGGACATTATCCCGCAGGAACTCTTTATTTTTTCGGGATATAATGTATCCTCAATTTTTATCCATTATATAAACTATGACTGTGCCAAGTTGCAACAAAATCCGTCCTATAGTTTTAGCGAGATACGTGTTCTTTTAAATAACTTTCAACGCCTATCCTGCAGGAACCCTTTAATTTTTAGGGATTAAAAGTATCCTATAACCTACCTCGTAGTATGAACTTAAATCATACCAATTTTCATTTAAATTAATTCAGTAGTTTTGGCATGATGCCTAGCCAAGATACAGACAGACAGACAAAAATGAAAATAAATACAGTTTTGGCTTCAGTATCGAATATAAAGTATCCTCCAAAAAAAATATCAAAATATCTTCAATGTACAGAATTGGACCCGTTACAGTTTTATTATAAGTATAGATATAGATTATACGATTCATGAAATTATTCTTACTGTTATTAAAATAAAATCTTAATAGCAGAACCCTAAAAAGTTTCGCTGAGACTGTCAAAAACTTAATTTGTCAAATTAGAAACTGTTCAAACCGTAGGTACATCATCTATGGGTCAAACACTAAAATAGTCAAAATAATTGATTCGTCAAATTCTACTCGATGCGAGACCACAGCACTTGACCAATTATATTGATACAAAAATCTGCTTGATCCAAAATTTAATTAGAAAATGACTTTACGATGTTTTAAAGTAATGGGTCAATTATTGACTTAGAGGTGAAAATAAGACAGCCAATGAAAACAACCAGTTGTACTCATTACTGCGTAATTTTCGCAGCTAATGTCACTTTACCTAGTAAATTGATAATAGCGCTCTCAAAAAACCCCAAACGGGCTCAGTTTCAATCACCTCTCATAGAAAAAAAAACGGTCGCTCGTGATTAAGATTAATTGCCATCATCAATAACTCGCTCGGCGTTTAGACGATTAGCGATGGGGTTGTAACGGATGTGGAGAGATAGAGGTGGTACAGGTCGGCTCAACACTTTGGGGTCATCATTGGCCCCAGTAATATCCTTCCAAAGTAGGGATCGATAATATTATTAACCCCAACTCTGGCGCCAGCGTTGGCAGTAGATCAGCGCGTGTCAGTTTCATCAAAAGAATTCTGTATCAACGATGACAATACTCGTACATACACTTTAGCTTGATAATGGGCGTTTGATTGCTTATGTTCCGTCGTTATTCATTTTCACCGTATCTCCCAAACCCCATACGTATGAATCGATTTTGAAGAGGTTTTTATGTTTGAAAGCTGATGCGAACGAGATGGTTCTTATATATAGGGAGTTGAGAAAAGGTGGGTGAGAATCGTTGCTTCCAAACGAATTGACTGATTTAGCTGCGATTTTTAATGTTTGAAAACTGATGTGAAAGCCGAGTAAAAGGGTAAAAAAGTGGAATAAAAACTTGTTAAAATAGAGATTTTGATATAGCTATAATAATGTAATTTGAGACATAAAAATCTCAAGCACGCTTTTGTATTCCATTGATGGCTATCGAACATACCGCTCAGTATTCGAGCTTATCCGCTACTCATTTTTTAGATTTTAGTTACGTATGCATTCGAATATTTTTAACTTCGGATATTCGGTTATGGTTATGAGTATCCTTAACATCTCTAGTGTAGACGATTAGCACAACCATCTAGCCGAGTGTTCGGTAAACGTGCTGGGTTTCGCACAGCTTGATGGGGAGTGATTTTCGTTGGACATTTGTGGAAATATGTTTTTTAAGACATGAAGCCGACTATTTTCTCAACGCTGCTGGGACTCAAGTCTACACGTGTGGTCGACGCGTACACTATGTCTCAATAAGGTTTTTGTGTTCCAGGAATAATGAATAAACAAAAATGCGCTCTGAAAAACGTACTTACACTAAAAAGTTCAAGATCCACCTATTTCCGTCCCCCGCAGTTGGTCCGCACATAAAACTATGTCATCTCATAATACATAAAACGGGTTATATGTTCCTGGGGCGTGAGGCGATTTTATGGAGAGCTCTTATATTCTCATGCGGTGTTGCCTTTCTCATATCGTATTATGGCCTTATTATTGCGCTTGGTTTTGATATGAATCTTGAAATTTGGCGTCGAGGAGAACCAACGTGGGACGAGAAAGAGTATCAACTGAAATTTTACTGAAATTTCATGCTTGCTTGCTTGTCGTATGAGGTAGTGCAGGGTCAGAGTTATCAGGACGCCCGAGGCCCCTTTGACATGGCTGAATGACTGTTATTAATCAATAACAGCTGGGACCGACAGCTTAACGTGCCCTCCAAAGCACGAAGCGATGGAAAACCGCACGTAACTTAGAAAAATCATTATTGCAGTTAGCACTTAATTTTCTGCTTTAAGTTATAACTAAACAATAATAGACCCCACATAGATAGCACTAAGCTAACTTCATACTCTGAAAACTATCAAAACTCGAGCAAAATACTGACAAATCAAATTCTAGTATAAGTTTACCTATAATATATTAAATTTTATTCCTAACCATCACACCAGTGTGACAGAGCAGTGTGAAGGTTAGTAGTAGGTCACGATAATATACCCTATCGAAAATACGCAATTCTAGGGTCATAAATTGTGGACGGTCGTTTGAAAACTTAAATATCTTGATGTAGCGTAAAACGAAGGGATGAAACAGCGGGTGAGGTTGTAAAATTTTGCTTTTTGTCCTAAAAGTGTATAAGAGTATAAAATGTTTTGCCGAAGTTTCAATTTAAGATGAGAAGGTCTGATACAAAATGTTTATAGATTTTGGATATTTCATTACAAGGCATTTTAATAAGGAGCCTTATTGACACTCATATTTTATTTAACCTACTTGTTTGAAATTATTTAAGGTGACGCCAAATAAAAAATAAAGTGTTAGTGGTCGCCGGGCGGTGGCACCCCATACGTGGTTGTCTTTTTTTATATTTTTTTCGTATGGCTCTGCGCTGCCTTCGCGATCGTCACTGGTGCTGGTATTTAATAGAACGCTCATACCAAATGAGCGTTCTATTAAATACCCAAGCATAAATAAGTCAATACAATACAATACCACTTTATTGACACACAGTTAAACAAATTACAAAATAGAAATAACATAAACAATAGGTACAATGTTTAATATGAAATGATAACCGCAAGGTACAGTCAGTGACAAAAGTTGCTGACCATGTTCACTTTTTCAAAACGGTTGAACGACTATTTGTTCAAAAGTCGCTTATTTACCATTACAACATAATTCAATGAGCATCATTTTTTACAAAAATCGGTGAACATCATCGAAAAAAAATTACTTTAACACATTTTGAAACAAAATTCGGTGAACATTTATAAATTGAGAAGAAAAAAAAAGGTTTGTTCGGTATATTTTATTGCTCATTGAGTTTTGTCAAAACAGATTTGCACGCAAATGGGTACTCTGTACGGAGTTGTTCTTTCTCTTTTAAAAATGTTGATGTATCTAAAAACATATCCTACCTCATGTTTCACTATTATTTGGGTGGAATTGATGTTGAGGTTATATTTTATATATAAAATTGTTATATTTTATTTTTCCTATAAACTATATCTTAAGTATTGTCGGTGACAAACTACGGTACTACTACAAGAGTATTATAGAGTTCTATTGTACTTGGTCCACCAGTTACTTAGTTGGAAGCATTTGTTTTCTCAAAGTACGACAAATTTGGTCCTTTCGGTTCATAGTAATTAAACATAAACAAGTAAAAGCACAGACATAAATTAACGAAGACCAAGCTGACGACAAATAGCATAATAGTAGGTTAGTAGTCGTTGGCGCAGAAATCGCATACGTCATTGTGCCAATTAGTCTCTTTCCAAGCGAAATAAGAAAATTAAGTGACTAGGTCCTATGGTCCTAGGGTCCATGAAAGACCTTATGAAGGGTAACTCTCACTCTGATGAAGAAACTCATACACCTGTGTGACGATGTCAAACAAAATCAAACCTCTTTCATAATAATAATACTCATTTGATCTCTTAATTTTTCCATAATCCATTTCATTCCAGTTGATAGTTTGGTCATTACTAATTCTAAAAACCTGTGATTCGAATATAGATTTTTAGCAAAACCGTAATTTTACGAAATAATATTATAAATACATAATAAATAATATTATAAATACATAGTGTAAGTACATAATTGCAAATATATATGAGCCTTTTAAATATATATCAGAATACCTACAATACCTACGTAAGTGGTTTAATCTGTATCGTCGAAGTACAGAAGTCTGTGATCATCTCCTCCTGTTCCTGTAATTTTGTGTCACTGAGGTTTGGGTCCTGGGCTAGTGCAATAAACCCAAACCCTGGGACCGCCTCGTGACACCTGTGTATTCTGCCTATCCTCACCTAAGGTGCTCAGACTTGGTCCTTGACGAAACATCAGAAGTCCGCACTCGGGGTTTGCCATCGAGCAGCTGTGGAGGAGTCGCTATCACTGGCTATCAGAGCGCATAAGGAACAGTATACTGCGTTCCAAAATTCAGTTCCCCAACGTTGGGCATATGGCCGCAAGCATAAAATGAAACTGAGCTGGCCACGTCTGCCGCATGTTGGATGAGCTGTGGGCAAAATTCACAACTGAGTGGAATCCACACAACGTCTAGACAACGTCACGGCAGAAACAGAAGGAGATGGCGGGTAGGAAGGATTGAGAGAAGTATTAGGTTGGTAGAGATGGGTGGCCTTTGCCCTAAAGTGGGGTGACCGTGGCTGAATAATAATAATAAAAAATAAATTAGGAGAAGCATTCTGAAATATTGGATCTGAAAGTTAGCGTACTTGTGATTATTTTATATTAAGCTTCAATCTAGTGTAATGAAACGAGTATTTTTAGTTTGCATTGAAGTACTCTATCGCTTTGTTTAATAGTGGCCGTGACTAAAATGTAAGTTCCCCAGTAAAAGCTAAAAATTACAAAGAAAATCAAATAAAACGTGCAAATAACTTATGATAATATAGATAAATTAGAATACTTAGAATACGGCTGTCACGGGTTTATACCCGAAAACAGATGACCCCCGTTTATACATGAAAATTATTGGTGGAAAAACTGATTCATCAAGAATTCCTAATTTTGTTGCATGCATGATAAAGAAACATGTAGCTCATTTGTGTCTGGTCGGTTTTGCGTTGTGAACTTTCCTTTAGGTAGAACAGTTGCGTAGGTATCTTCAGGGCTTTTTCCTTCTACTTCACAACTTGTCTATTTAGCTTCTTCACTGCAAAAAATATATTTAAAGCCAAGGCGGGAGTGGTAATTCGCCAGACTTTCACCTTTTTCCCTATTAAATTTTAAATTTCTCAGCAGATTCTCTCATCGAAGTAAGTCTGCAGAAAAAACTTGTCCGACATTAAGTCAAGTTTACTCTGAGAATCCTTTGTACAGGTAACTAGGGTTGCCAAGCAGCACTAAATCTATGGACGTCTTGTCATGTCAATTTTGTACATGAAAGAATATTCTTTAATACAAGGATATGAGATGCTTGGAAAAGATCTTTCTTGTGACGGTAAGTGCAGTGCTTGCTCATTACGATAGAAATGCCACCCCATAAGTTGAAAAGTATTGTGCAACACTTTACTTTGATAATCACTGACACTGTTTTATAATTGCTGGCTGCAGAAAATGAAATTTGAAAACAGTAATTCTTGCACAATACTAAGTATTTGATGATAGAAAAAAACAGCTCACCAGATCCTGTTGGGCTGTAGACAAGAAACACAGAAAACATAGTTTGGAACACAGATCTAAAAATTAACTACTTTTAAATTGTTTTGAAATAAGGTTATTTTTTTTTAGTGCTTTGTAAAATCTAGTAAATTTGTAGTTTTTTATATAGTTTTACCAGTCTAAAAATTAAATATCAACGTAAAAGAATTGGAGATAGAGTATAGCAATCGGACTTCATGATGATGATGAAAATTGGCAAAATTTTACTCAATTTTTCAAAATACTATAAAATCTTATATATCATTCCACTATTTTTATCACGTGCATCAACCCTAACAACCTCGTAAAGTATCGCCCAGCAAAGCGGACCCTTAAGTGCGTGCTAAGTTGAACTAAAGACGGCGGGATCCATACTTAAACTTTTTTAACTGTACAATTTCTGAAGATGTTTGTTTACTTTGATACCTAAGGTGAAAAGAGAGTTTTTTAATATTCTGATAAAAAGAGGGGGTGAAATAGGAGCAGACATTATGTAGTTCTGAATGACTCACACTTGAATTCTTTCGAAAAAGTCCGTGTTTGAAATTTTGAAATGGCTTAATATGTGTAAAAACATGTAAAATACATTTTCACTTAGCAGCTGTTATACAAGACTACCAAATAAAGTTCAATATTTTAAAAAACTTCCAAGTTACTTGCGTGTTCTCACCCATCATATAATTACTTGCACAAAATTGCAAATAGGTATATATAGGTAATAATAATAATTTTGTAATAGAAAAAGTTATAATGATGTACAAAGTTTTTAGTATTTGCAGTGTAAAAAGTATAATTAGTTCTATACATTAGTTACAACTTAAGGCTGCATCCAGATCTAGCGAATGCGCCGCTTGCAAGTTGCACGTTAGTTATTGCAATAATGGTTTGGTGCGCCTCTTTACGGCGCAGGACCGGCGCGCGATCATGAAATGCACGCGTTTGCCTCACGGGCGGATCGCGAGCAACGCGCGCGTTGCGTATTAGTGGCGCATTTGCTAGATCTAGACGCACCCTAAAAATTCATAACTAATTTTGAGAAAGAGCCTGTCTTGACAGGGCCTTATTCGCTATGACCATTCACACACATAACGTCGCATTGTGGAATCGTTCGGCAAATTACGAACAATTCCACGCAAGCGGCGTGTTACGTGGCCAAGTGTTCATAGCGAATAAGGTCTACTCACGTGCAAAAATAATCAAAAAATAAAGCTTTTTTTAACCCATGACGCAAAAAGGGGTTTTATAAGTTTAGGGTGTGTATCTGTGTGTCTGTCTGTGGCATCATAGCTCCCAAAAAAAAACAAAATAAAACAGATGAACAGATTGACAGATTTGGACAGATTTTGATGCGGTATTTTTCTGTTTGAAAGTTGATGTGATCGAGATGGTTTTTTGCTAAATCAATTTATGTCCGGGGTAATATAATTTTTTAATTTATCTTTTTAATTTATGGTGTTTAAACGATACTCTTCAAACTAGATCAACAAATAACAAAGATTGGCCCCTTTTCCTGTATTAGTAAAAATAATCAACATTGAATATTTAAAAAAAAAGTTTTGTGCCCTAGAACTACATAAGAGCACGCTTTATTATATTAAAGCTACAAGGCCATCACAGATGATCATACATATAGTACTACCACAGCTACTAGGGTTCCGTTTGGGCCCTCTGTGTACAGTACCCTAATAGCAAATGACTGACAACTTGAACATTTTGTATAAATTGCCGCTGTCAAAATCACCGAAGCGACGTGGTGGGGCCACGTCAGTCGGTGATTTTTATACCATTTAACCATGACTTGTATTTACTTTAAATATCAATATTTTAATTTATGAATTGGTATCTAATTAATTTTCTTGTTTCAGAGTCAAAATGGTCAAAATGGTCGGGCGGGCGTTGATTTTATTCGCGTCCATTTTGGCGTTGAATATCGGTACGTATTAATATAACAATAATGTTCTTTAATTAATAGACCTTTTCATAAGCCGCTATGCTCATGCGAGAACGCCATGTTGAATTCAATTGTTTCAAACAGTGCGGGCGTTTTTTCATATAAACTACTTTTATTACTAGTACATTTAAGAACTGGAAATCTGTTTAAGGTAATCGCCGCTTTGCAATACTATTTGTATTAATTGGATAAATAAACTATTACTGACTACATTAAATTACACCCAAATTATTATTAAAAATATATAGAGCATGTTCACTATGAACGCGCGTGCGTGCAGCGGAAATAAATTTCAATTATTTTGGTGTAATTTATATAATTTAAGGTATTTAAAAAATTTTGATCGTGAAATTTAATTTAATTGGTTAAAGGCATGTGATGCGTAGAGACATGAATGATGCGAGATCAAATCCCGTCCGTGATAAAAAAAAACGTTAATATAATTATTAGATAAGTTTTAACAAAGCAGGCTGTACAAAATGGAGATAAGCTTCCTGGGTAAGGGTTCCTGGACTCTACCTGAAGACCAGCTCTGCCTCCAGATAGTACTGTCGGGAATGTTACTGATCTCTGCTATAGTTCCTAGAAACTACACGTATGCTCTAAAATGTTCAGAATGAAACATACCGACTGGATGTTCCTCCGTGAAGAGTCGTTTACCAAATTAATTACCTAAACTAAAGTATTGGCAAAATATGGATCAAATCTGATCTCCTCGTAGCGGAATCCGGTGGAATCAGCAACCTGGAAATGCCACCGTGTAACGAATTATATTAATATCAAATAAAATATTCCTTTATTGTATGTAAAGTAACGTATTTATTTAATTCGAATGAAAATTAACGTACGTTATAAATATTTCGTCAGTTAAGAGCGATATTTTAAAGTTACGCCTTTAAGGATTTACTGAGATACGTTTAAAATTAAATAAGAGTTGTTCAATAAATAATGATTAAAAAATTATAGCCTAAATGTAACGCTGTATGGTTAATAATTCATCCTGTATCTGAACAAAGAATAACTTGCAAATAAGTTTCTAAGAATTTAAGCAAGACATGTTGGTGATAAAATCTTATATTTAGCTAAACTTATCACAAACATTCGCAATTATGAACGGGGCATTGTAGTCGGGTTAGCAGGAAGGTAGAACTACGGGAGAGGGGAAAATTTCAGCGCCTCATAAGGTGGTAACAATGGCCAATGACTTTCACGATTCGACGTCTAATACTAGTTTTGGTGCTATCTATCTGCAGATGGCAGTATAACAGTGATTACAGTGATGGCGAGCATACAGAAGTGTTTCTCATAATGTTTGGTTTTTGCCTATAAATTTTGGAGTGACCAAAAATAGATCTCAGTAACAGTAGGTACTGGAAATATCTAGGAAGTTCTAATTTTAATTAATTATTTAAATCTACACGGATTTTACTAAATGATGAACCATGAAGATTTGACGATGACCAGAAAAAACTTACTGAATCTCAGCAATGGAAATAGCTAGATGTTCCACTTTTCACCAATTGTTTTATTTTCCACGAGTGCTAGTAATGATGAATCATGAGAGTATTGTGACCAAAAAATGCCTACTAGGTACCTATCCGAATCAACACAGCCAGAATTTAGTTGGTAGTTTTCATCGAATTGTCCTAAATCATACCAACGGTTCCATGATGACACTCTTTTGATGATGACCAGAAGTGATTGGATCTTAATAATTTATTTAATTTTATCTGTAACTATGTGTGATAATGATGTTGATTATGATGATGGAAAGTATTTTATGTATTATTCTATGGTATAAGCTATACACACTCCGAATTTCATCAAAATCCGTCCCGCCGTTATCGCGTTAAAACTCCCCAAACAAACAAACAAACAAACAGATAACGTTTCACTGTCATATATTGGTGTGGATTTCTACCAACACTCCAAATTTTATCAAAATCCATCCCGCCGTTATCGCGTTAAAACTCCCCAAACAAACAAACAGACAACGTTTCACTGTCATATACTGGTGTGAATTTTCTTATACGTAACTTCTAAAAAAAGAAACGCTAGTAAGAGTAATTCAAAATCATTGGCAGCAGGGTTTTTTGACCATCAACAACTGCATTATTAATTATCTACTTGACAGACTTGTTATTATTTCGTTTCCATGGTAACGTCATTCCGTTCTTTATTTTTGATACCTTGGGTTACATTATTGCAATTTCCGAAGGGAACGCTAATTTAAAAAAAAAACAAAAAAAACTGCCCCTGTTACTCGCTGATAATGTAGCCTACAAGTGAAATAATTTTTAAAATCGGTACAGTATTTTGTGGTTTTATCCATTACAAACAAACAAACATACAAACAATCAAATCTTTCTGCTTTATAATACTAGTGTAGACTATCCTCCACCCTCGGCTTTACCCATGCAGCCGCAGGTGGAGGCTAGTGTTATTGTTTTACACGACTGCCCAAAAAAAGGAGTGTTATGTTTTTAGCATTTATGTAAGTTTGTATGTGAGTTTCTTTAATCCACCATAACTTTGAAATGCCTAAACAGATTTAGACATATGGTGTATCGTTAGAATCCTTTCGTCCCCTCGAGTAACATATGCTATATTTTTTTTGAAAAATATCAGTATGGCGGCAGTATGGTTCCATTTTCAATTGCAAAAAAACATTTTTTCTTCGAATTTTACAAAATGGGTATCAAATTGAAGGCGTTGATAAGCACATTCCAATCCATACCAATATATAAAAGTGAAACTTTGACTGTTTGTTTGTTTGGGGAGCTTTCACGCGGTAACGGCTAGACAGATATTGATGAAACTTGGAATGGAGATTGCTTATACCCTGGAATAAAACATAGAATTCTTTTTATCCCGGAAAATTGTAAGTTTCCACGGGGAAACTGGAAAAACTGGAAGAATATTGATTACTCGCTGTAAGAAATGGTTGCCATGGAAACGAAATAACGAGTATGTCAAAAAACATCAAGAGTGTTGGTGCTATACCTACATTTGCATGTGTTTTTAATATCCTAGAAAAACATAGGATGTTTTTTTTCGCGTTAAACAGTAGTCCGCGCGGACGAAGTCGCGGGCGGGAAAACTAGCAGTATATATTTTATTGGCATAAACTCATTTTTGCCAGGGCAGGCGTGTTTTTTTTAGCTTTTAAGCTAGTTATTACGTTTGTGGAGAGGACATCTGAAGTTTGACGATTCGAAGTTAGACATTTTAGTGAAAAAAAAAAAACAGCATTTAATATGAGGAAACTTATTAAAATCTTATTTTCATATATAAAAAACAAAACCACGTCGACAAAGGCGGTTTGTTTAAATCTTATTATGAATACCAGTTCATTTGCTGGCAATATTTATTTCTGATTGTATGGTTTTCATTTCCAGTTCTTCATGACATCTGTGGAAAATTCCTGATTATTATAAACCTGTAGTAACCAAGCAATATATAATAAGCCTTTTATAGTTTTTCAAATCGCCTACATTATCCAGCCTAATATAGGTGAAGCAAAACGCTTCGTGTGAAGTATATAACTAAGACAAGTTTTGAAAAGAAAACTTACTTTGCACTTTCGGCCTCCGCGGATTGTAGTTCAGTCGTTTCATTTTAAACATTTCGTTGGCTTTCCTTCCTAAAAATAAAATATGAGTAGCTTTCTTAATTATAAAATTTAGCAATGGTAAATACTTCCTTCCTTTTCTAAGTGTTGTTCTCATTGTCCCATTATAAGTTTTGTGTAGATCTGCAAAGACTGCTTTTGTTTTTATTGAAGTTTGTATTGAAGTTTGTCTTGTATATTTTTTAAGTAAATATCCTTAGAATAACTAGTAGCATTATAACGCAATGGATGTTTCTGTAATGTTGCAATTGTGTAAATAAATAATAAACTGCTGTAAGACAATTTATTGGGCTGAAGTTATAGTCATTGCATTGGAGGGGAATTATTTGACTATTTTAGCGAAATTACTGAAAAGGATTTTTTATTGGAAGGGTCAAGTATTTGCCATCTGAGGTTGGCCAGCCTCACAACCTTGTCTTCCCGAACTAATCTAGATTGCCTTGTGAAAAAGAATCTTATTCATGACTGATATGTTAAGAGTTTGGATTTAATGTCTTATTAATGACTCTAATCTGTTTGGTATAAAAACTCACCACACGTTTAATATCAGAAATAATGTCAATTGAGTATAAATATATTTGAAAACATTTGTATCAAGCAAGAACATCTGAACTATAAGCATTCTCAAGCGATAGAGGAAATTATTTTGATTATTCTGATCATAATTGACTGAAAAGGATTTTTGATCGGAGAGGTCAAGGTGTTAGCCCTTCTGTCGTTTAAACTGTTATACATTCGCTAGATTTGTGGGAGACAATTTGGCGATTGCCGAACAAAATTACTCAAACAGTTTTTTTACCGTAATGACCTAAATATTTGCTATTCGGGCAAGCAAGCCTCAAAATCTAGTTTGCCTTGTGATCTTAACTTATCCATTATAAGTTAGTTTGGTCTTAACGCTGACCTAATTGGTATAAAGACTTATTAAATGACTCTTCGGTTTGGATGACATGCCTCGTCCTTTGATCATAAATATCGTATAAAATCTTACAGTATATTAAGACTTGTGTTAGTGGCATAAGTAGATCAGTACTCTATGTCTCTGAACCATTTTGGTATGTAAATTATGTAATGACAAGGACATCAAATCGACAAGCTATGACGTTGATTATAATCAGTAACTCTGATTGACTGCCTACTTTAGAACTTTGCAGTGAATTGCATAAAATTCTGTCCCTGTAATTATAAGTACGTTCTTTTCAAAATATACGTACTGACATATACTTTTCTGTGCTATTTTATAGACACGCTCGATGATCAGGACCACAGGCCACCTGTGTAAGCCTTATTTAGTTACCTATACATGTTGTCCCAAGAAGTAGTGATAAGTGGTCCTCCACTTATCACTACTCTAATTAATTCCTGGATCCGTTAGCTGTCAAGTGATGTAATTAAATTTTGGATATCGATGATAGATATAGATAGGATAAGATAGGATAATCATTTATTAACTAGAAAATATTACACAGAAAAAACCATTACATTTACAGATTGAGAAATAACAAAAAAAAACAAACAAATTATAAATTAAATTAACAAAATATATAAATATAACTAAACAAATATGGAGCTGCCGAACCAAACAGTATCCCCCCAATTTTATTATCATCAGTTGTTTGGATTGCCTCCCTATGGAAACAAATTCATAGACGTATCCACGTCAAACAATCAAACTTTACTTCATTTTTAGTGTGATATTATGTTGCCTATTTTATAATAATAATAATAATATACTATTTATTGCATAACACACAACAGGAAAGAAATTACTGGTGGTCCTCACACTAGGCTATCTCGTGAGTGCCTTTTACAATTTAATATCTATGTTACTACGACAAGAGCAACATAACAGGGCCCCGATTCTGTAAGCTATTGAACCGCGATAACGCAAGTCGACCGCTTGAAATTTTTTGAGAAATTTTCTTATTTACCACATAAAAGTGCTGGAAGCGAAAGTTTTGCTAAAATTTTTGTGCTTTTTTTTGTTTTTTTATTTTTTGAATATTTAAAAAAAAACAGATCTAGCACTTAAGTGGTAACTAAGAAAATTTCTCAAAAAATTTCAAGCGATCGATTTGCGTTATCGCGGTTCAATAGCTTACAGAATCGGGCCCTGTTTATGCAATAGAATAGCAGAAAAGACTAACTTCAAGTAAATATATATGTATCCATGTTTATATGAAATTTGGTAGGCGGATAGTTTTTATTTAGATCTAGGAAAATAAATAAACTATTTTTTATCACGAATATCACCACTTCTCATCGTGAGTGTGCTGCGAGAACCAGCTAATGGGAAATGGGCAGCAGCACATGGAGTACTGCTGCCTCTCTACCTCTGGGACGGTTTTGCCAAGTATCAACTCGAAGCTTTGGATTCAATTTGTAGCATGTTAAATCATGTCTCCAAGTGAGATTTTGTTGTAAATCCCGATTAAATAGAATGTATTGGGTACAACGCCATCTGGCGAGGAGGAGCGACTTCTCTATTAGATCAAGGTGTGTTTTCCCCGTAAGTGGACGCCAGACACCAAGTTTGGAAAAAACGCCGAACGACCGTTCGCGGCGCCACTTTCTTCGATGAAGGAACAATGAAAGCATTTCTTTGTTGAAGACAGAATGATGATTTCGCCTATCTAAAAATCAATGGATAATGGTTGAATTTGCCTCTGCGAGTGGAAGGGTAAAGTTTTCATCTCATGTCTCAAAATGGTTAAAATGGTAAATCCACGCAGCGACAGCTAGTGCCAAGAGGCGTGAACTAGAAGGAAGGTGTAAACGGTGCGGAAACCTCTGTCGGGAAGTAGCAAAGCTTTTGAGTGTTACTATTATAATGAACGTTCCAGGAATGTTTCGGGCTCTGGATAGCTTTGGACGGGGGGTGGAATGTTTGAAAATCCGGAATAAGTCGCATCTTTGAGTTGGCTAACAAATCGGAAATTCAGATGGCAGCAATTCATATGTCGAAAATAATTTACACCTACAAATCGCTTGCGATGGTCACACCATGGAATGTTTTGACGTATCGAGTATAACACAGTAAAGTTCCAGAGAAATGTTTTTTTTTGTATGAAGTTTGAGAAGTTTGATTGGAATGTACCAGAGCTGGCTGGAGGACAGTGACCTGTATAGCTAGGCTGACAAGGTCTGAATTACGATGCAAGCTGCAGAGTAGTTTCTAGAGATTTCTGGATAAGCGGATGTTCGATTTCGGAGTAGACTGCTACCCAACGTAAAGCCAGAGTTCGTATATATACAAAAGAGAAGCCTGCGGGAACCATTTTGAATACGGAAGTTGAATTTAGTTTGTTTCACATAGTTGGCACGTGATTGAAATCGGCGCAGGTGAGAAAATTTGTTTGTTTCTGGGATTCCAGTAGCTTCTGTGCGTAATCGACTTTGGTTTAAGAGTTTTAAATTTGCAGGCAGCAGAAGAACACGCAGTCTCTTGTGTGGACAAAACGACCGAGACACGCAGTCCAGAACGAGGCGCAAAAACCGTGACTGCACTGTAACAGGCGAAATAAGTATACGAGTGCAAAAGCCAGGTTAATAGGATTTCCCGTGATTCAAGTATTGTACTAACGAAATATCTGTCTTGATTTTGCACCGCGACTATCTAAAGCGGGCATCTCGAGACACATTTAAACACAGAGGAACGTGGGTTTCAGGTTAAATTCGAGCATCAACGGACTCCGCTGCCGTCACTACTGCGAGCTGCTGTGCGCCGATCTCCCGGGGTTCACCACCGTTCGTGGAAGAAGCTGATCTCCGAGGGTCACCAGAAGGTCTCCAACGCACCACCTGTCCCTTAGAAGACACCGATCGAGAGAGACACCAGACACCGACCGTGGGAGACGCAGAAACCGTTCGAGAGGAGCGGAAGGCACCGTTCTTGGAGAGCAGGAGGAGCTGAACGAGTGGAGTAAGGAGGCGATCCGCGGCGGCACGCCAGACGACGGTACGGCGTCCCGGGAAGCTTCCAGGTTGGTCCACTCCAAATCATTTTGAGTCAGCGAGCTACGGTAGTGAGGGAAGCCCTTGCCTACTTGCGTGTTGAAAGATACTTTCTGTTTTAGAGTTTGATATCCCTCTGGGAAACACAATCTTACACACACACACACACTCCTGTTTGCACAAGTTCTCTTTTAATTTAGAACGTTCTAAGGCGTAGACAAGACTATTCCGTTGCGTTGTGACCAATACATGATGAGCTGCTGAGCACCGTCTCTCTAAGTTTTTACTAGCCTAGGATACTGCAGTTCTATTGTAAATTCATATCGTACAGGCCGAAGTTATGTACTATAATATATATGTTTGAGAAAATTGTAATCATATTTGAGAATTTTGAGTTTTGAGTATTGAGTTAGTAGTATTTCCTATTATAAGATCTTGCTGTTTAGAAATATTTTGATGCAGAACAAACCTAGTTAAGTGAAAAATACTTCTTTTTGAATTCCTCAGTAAAGGGGAGAGTACCAAACTTTGATAACTCATGTGTGTTTTTTTTCTATTTTTGTAATAAAGCCCTTTGTTATTGAATTTACCATCTTGTTTTAATCACCTCGCCTTTACCTGAGAAAGAGGTCCGTTTCCTTAGCCGGGCAACGGTCCTTTCAAATTGATAGACATGCTATGAGGCTCATTGTAGATGACACTCTGGTAAAGAGTAAGCTTCAAAGTCTGGCGCATCTCAAAGTCTGGCGCATCGACTTGAGGTCGCAAGCCTGTCGGTATTCTACAGATTGCACTATGGAGAGTGTGCACAAGAACTGCACAATCTGATTCCCCCATCACCTTTCCATTACCGTACGACTAGACGATCGGCCAAGCGCCATCCTTTTATGGGTGAAATATCTCGCACAAGAACGAAGCGTTACGCTTCTTCATTTATTATAAGAACTTCTAAACATTGCTTCGCCATTAATACGATCCTACTTCCGATAGTACATTTCCCTGTCAATGTGGGCGCGTTGGGCAACGGGCGGTTGCAGATTTTGCTACCAATCAATTTGAAAATTTAATGCAATCGGTTGCAGTCTTGATTGATGCCGAACACAGGCCTTAATGCTAAAATCATTAACTAAAACATTAATCTTCGGTATTTCGCTACTTTTATTTTGTAGAAGTAAATTGTTAAATAATAAAGGCACTTACAATATTCATAAATCATGGTGTTTAAATAGTTAACTTAACAAATTACTACAAAATATATTGCAAATCAGCGATTACTTTAAACATATTTCCGGTTCATAAATGTAAGTGCTAGTTTATTTGAAAACTCCCACACTGGTTCAAAACATTTTAATTCAGAAGTGCAACTATGCCGAACTAAATCGGAAATGAAAAGGTCATTTTGGTAAAATTAAAAAGTTATGTGACAGCAGCATTGATGATCAATTTGTAGCTGGAGAAGAGCCAAAAACCGAGCTCAGTTTCACTTTCAATGATGATTGTAGCCCTCACAGGCACTAACTGCCATCCATTTGTGACTGTTGAATGCTCATTGTTGCAATATTTGAAACCAGCTGCTTGCTTGTCTTATGAGGTAAACTGGCCTCTGGTGTCGGAGCTTGTTAGGCCGCCCGAGGGCCCCTGACATTGCTTAACGACTGCTATTATTCAATAACAGCCAAAGCTGACGGCTTAACGTGCCAAAGCACGGAGCGCTGGAAAACTGCACATAACTTAGAAAAGTCATTAGACCGCACCAAAAGCCTAAGACTGAACCCGGTATCGTTGGATTCTAAGTCTTAAACTACCGTGACTCCAAACCAGTAGACAATTAGCTTTGAAATATACCTCAGATTATAAATTTAATCCTAAGCTACCATATGTCATAAACTCCATAAAAAACAAAGCAATAGTTTTTGAGTTTTAAGTTACAAAAACGTAAAAAAAAACTAAAACTATTAATAGATTCCATGACCATTACATAACTACCTACGCCTGGCAGCTGCCCACGTTCAAGCAATTTCAGAAATGCAAACTACATCAAAGTAAATTTTTCACTAACAGCAAGCGTTAGGAATTGTCGTGAAATTGTCGCTTCTGTTACATTACTTTTTTGTTCTATGACGGAAGATATTATATCGCTCTCTTTCGCACTTGTTGACTTGGACATTTCATATCGCATGAATATTTTATTCTCTATCGTTTATGTTAAATATTTTATATTTTTTTGGAAAATATAACAGAAATCAAATTAAATAAGTTAACTTACGCATGGTAAGTGATCCCTCGGCTTTTCGAAGTCTTGCTTGTGAAATTTCCACAGCGTCGGATAACACAGGACGGCGCTTTTATTTAATGAATACGCGCAGTGTTTGCTATCAACGCTTTCGCGAGACTAAGCTCAAATGTGGCTGTTCAGCTACATTTATTGTTGCCGTGTTCAAGCGCATTTAACCACATCTTCCTTTTTATACGCTTTATATTAGCTTCACTTGTATGTTTGTAACCGACTCCTTTGGACGCTATTTTGACCCACTTTAAACGGTCAGATTTCATTAAAATTTTGCACATCTGTCAAAGACCGATGACATTGCAATAATTCGAAAAAAAAGAAGAAATAAGTAGAAAATAAATAACAGTTTAAAAAATAAAAAACACGCTTTATATAGAAAACTAAACTAAAAAATAGAAAATAAATATTAATAGTGTAAATAAAAAAAAAAGTTTTATTTAAAAAAAGCGTGGGGTGCTTCTCATATCTGTCAATGAAATATTTATAACAATTTTTTTTATTTACACTATTAAAATTTATTTTCTATTTTTTAGTTTGGTTTTCTATATAAAGCGTGTTTTTTAGTTTTTTTAATTTATTATAACATCATTAGTTTAGTCATATAAAATTTACGGTAGAACAAAGAAACTGACGCAAACTGACTTTATACATACATACAAACATACATACATGAACCCTGAAAACATTCCACTCCTAAAAGGAGTGGAATGTGTGTGAATTGGGCAATCGTGCAATAAAAATAACATTATTAAAAAAAAATTAACGCAAATAAATAAAATTAACAGCAAGTAATATCGATAAAACAGGATCTGCTGCTTAAAACGAACAAAAAGTTGTACTTGCTAACAATATTTTTCTAAAAGTCCTTGGGCGGTCTGATAAACTCTGACACCAGGGGCTGATACTACATCATTTGACTTATATGTATACATAGAAGATACCATAGAGATCTTTGTGAAAAACTCACATGTATACTTATTGGAATAATCCTCAAATTTCCACATGCTCTAATTACAGGGATCAAAGAACCATAACTGAAATATTTCAAAGTAATTCCCACACTTCCAGTGCCAGCGAGATAGCAAACAAAATAATAAAAAAACCTCGGTAGCGGTCGACTCATTAAAATATGTACAGACCAATGCGTTTACGAGAACAACTGGTAAACAAAGAGTTTTTTATTTTTGTATCGTTAGCGGGAGACAAATGAGTTCGGTTTCCGGCTTGACGTATTTTTTTATTCAGTTTGCGCGTAGTTGGGTTTTTTCCGCTTTGAGTGCATCTTGAAATGGAGGGCAAAGGCTTTTTATTTCTTATTGTACGCTTATATTGACTAAGTAGCAGAAAGACGCATTCTCGTACTTTCGTAAACGAAGCTAAACAAAAAATAAATAAAAGAAAATTCATATTAATGTTAGAATATCTATTTAACGAGAGTCGAGACCAAAATCAAAAGGAAACAAAAAAAACTTCATCGCATTTTATGTATGAGCCACATATAACTAATTAAAAGGGGAGATAAAAACAAAAACAAATAATATTATGACAATGAAAATAACAATAATGACAATATAAATTATGTGCAACACACACTATTGCTCTTTGGCCTTAGACACCATCAGAGTGGCGTTTGTGTAGCACATGTTAGCATTGACTCTCATTTGCGCTACAATCTGCGTATGTCTCTCTGTCTTTGGTATTAACGCACATTCAGCACCACAGCGGGACTGTTGCTATGTGTGTGTATTTGCACAACAACGGTGCAAGATAGTTCAAACTAGATCTAAGATGGACCACACAAAAATATATATGTAATTTCAATATTTGTAATCAATATTTTGTTGTTAATAGTCTAAAGCATGCCTTGTAGTGTTAATTGTATCTGAATGAAATGGCTGAGACGTACAGACAGACAAAGGGGCATGGTGAAATATTCAATGTTTCTTATCGGAGTACAGAACCATAAAAAAGACGAAGCAGCGAAAAATAAAAAAGATGAGCCATGGCGAGGCACCTGGCAGATGTGTAAACATTTCTCAAAGAAAATAAATAAAAAACGAGTAACGTTTCGCACCGCACGCTCTCATTGGTCAACTGTGAATACGCAAACAACTGAAAAGTATGTTATCTATACTTACAAACTTTTCGGCCTAATACCATAAGTCTAGTTGGCTCAATGACAGGACAGCTCGGCTGTCAGTCCCTAGTACTGGAGTTCTATTCCTAACTGAAGTAGGTTTACAAATTGCACATAAAAAATATATATGTGTTGGCTTATAACTTGAATATGGTTTAGCTGAGGCAGGAAGAGCCGACGAGCCACGAGCGGCACTTCGCCGCACAAAGAGTTGTTGTTATAGCCCCGTACCGCGCCATAAGATGTTTACACATCAAAAATTTGAATTGAAGTTCGAAGTATGAATGCCATGAGAATGTCCACGAAAACATTTGATGACTTCACAGTATTACGTGATGTGGTCGAAGACATGATATGCTAAACATAGACTGGGCCTTATTTCAAGGCCTGGCACAGAAACCAAGTCTTGGTACTTATTATTACCCATACAAACATTAAAACTAAACTATTCTTTACATTCATACTTCTGCATTCGATTTATATTTGGATTGCCCAAATATGATCATGTCTCTGAATTTCGCACTAATCTCAAGTGGCTTCCAATACGCCTTCGCCGGAATGCTCATATACTCTCTATTCTTTATACAATTTTGTTTAATCCCTCCTCCCTGCGATATCTTATGGAACGTTTTAATTTCCTGTCTGATTCTAACAAGTTGTCACTCAGTTCATCAGAAAATTTAGCTTTGATGATCCCTCTACCTATGTAGAGGGATCATCAAAGCTAAACGAGAAGAGCTTTGCTCTTTTTATGGCAGTTCATTTACCATCCAAGCAGTTCGCCTATGGAACGCTCTGCCAGTTACTATAAGGCGAGCCCAGTCACTCCCAGTTTTTAAACTTCAAGTAAAGAAGTTTTATCTCTCTAATTAATAACACTTCTTGCTATTTTGTTGTTATTCTGTTGTGGTTTCACTGTATATTATTTGTATTATGTTTGTGTATATTTTGTAAATGTATATGTAGTAAATGTAATTTATTATAATGTATATACTATGTATATGGATATATATACATATACTGTACTATATATTTACATATTTATTGATATGTTTATTCATTGTTTTCAGATTTTATTATTTATTTATTAAATTATAATGCACCACCGTCTTTGCCGTATATTAACTCCTTTCCATTCAAAGGTTGTCTGGAAGAGATCGCTTTTTAGCGATAAGACCGCCCATTGTCCCATATATTTTGTTTAAATGTTTTAGTTATTATTGTATTTTTGTTCTATGTGGTGTACAATAAAGAGTTATCTATCTATCTATCTATATATATCGTATGTAAACAAATTTTATCTTATACGGGAGCTCCATTAACTCAAAGGCTGATATTACAGCATTAATTACTAAAATAATTAATAGGGTACGTATAAAGGGCTCAGTCGACTTGAAAGCGTCCCTTTGACGATGCTCGAGAAACCTATACGTGCACTATTATATTAAGGAATAATTTAATAACTATCTGACGGTCCGGAGACAGGAGGGGGCGGGTGGGGGCGAGTCAGTCCCGTAATAATAATATACAGCGTATAATTAACATCTCACGGTTTACATGTTCAGTTTTAATGAAAGAGCAAATTCATCCAATAATCTAAAGATCTAATCTTTATAAATACTAGCTGTGCCCGTGGCTTTGCCCGCGTGGTTATTTCTCTGGGTTAAAGTAACCCACGTGCTATTTCAGGACCAAAAGCACCATAAGTTAAATACAATTAACTACATATATCGAAATTTGTAAAAACCTAAGCTATCCAAGAGTAAAAACTGCATTTAAATTGGTCCAGTAGTTTTGCGGTGATGCGCTAACATACAGCCATACACAAAGAGAGACACTTTTTTAATTATTTTTTTATTCTTGTTCAGTAGCTTAATTTAATTAATTTAGTATATTATAAATTATTAAAGCAAAACTTTGTGTGTATGTAATGTATGTTTGTACTACTCAGTACATGCTTATTTTATTTTATTTACTTTATTTCATTAAGGCACAAACACTTTACAATAGACTTATAATAAACATCCATACCAATATATAAAAGTGAAACGCTGTCTGTTAGTTTGTTTGTTTGTTTGGGGAGCTTTCACGCGTTAACGGCTGGACGGATTTTGATGAAATTTAGAGTGGAGATAGAACCCCTACCCTGATTATACCCTGGAATAAAACATAGGATACTTTTTATACCGGAAAAATTTAAAGTTTCCACGGGAAAACTGGAAAATGTTTGTTGAAAATTACTCACTGTAAGGAACGGAACGAAATGTGATGTGCCATCACAGAATGGTCTATGGTTGCCATGGAAAAGAAAAAACAAGTCTGTCAAAAAACATAAAAAGTGGTGCTACGAGTATACCTACTTTGGCATTGGTTTTTAATATCTTAGAAGAAAATAGGATGCTTTTTTCGCGATAAAAAGTAGTCCGCGCGGACGAAGTCGCGGGCGGGAAAACTAGTACTGAATAAAAATGCATACACCAATGAAGATGCCACTAATAGATACATTATATTATATTAGGAGTAAGAACAGAAACAGTACGGTACTCAAAAAACAGATAAAGAAAATATATATACACTAATTTAAATGTAGAATTTTAAATAAAACAATATCAGTAAACACGTGATTAAACTACTTAATAAAGACAAGAATCAATATCCAATATATTACTTAAATACAAAAGAGATACTTGATTCTTGTCTTGATTCTATTTGTCGTATGAAGCAGTGCTGGCCTCTGTGTCAAAGTTTTTCAGGCCACCCGACGGCCTGTGACATGGCTTAAGGACTGCTATTAACCACTCAGCGCTGAAACGGCTACTTTGATGAAATTTGGTTTATCCCCAATCATGTTACACCTTACTTACACACATTGGTCATATTTCATATTGTAACAAGTGAGGGTAGACACTTTAGGTCCTGAAATAATACGTAAATAATAGGAAACTTTTTATCATCATGATCATGCACCACCTGCTTGTGATTTGGTTGTAATTATAATACAAAATTGAAACTTAATCTCAAATGTCGAGTTATTTTCTTGGATTTTTCTAATAGAAACACATTACAAATTAAAAAAAAACCGTACGTACCTACATAGATATTTTATTTATGTATTTATTTAATTTCAGATATAACATCCATTGTTGTTATTAGTGTCCTTAAAATTATTATTATTATTATGTTGATATGTCAATAAAAAAATGTGAAACAATCCAAATTACGACAATAAAATAAATTTTACTTAGCGGCTCTGCTTGACGGAAGTACTTGCGTCTTGGTCCAGTGGTGGAGTATCAGCCCATCCACCCTCTCCGCCACCATCACCAAGAAGCTGTTGGAGCTGCCCCGCACCCTTCGCATCTGGGAGGCAACACCTGATTCGGCGCATGCGCCTTCCGGCTAGGTGGAGCAATGACGCTCGCAAGATGGTTGGCGGCGGTTGGAAAGGAAGAGCCGAAGATCGGGCTCAGTGGTTTACCTTGGCCTATGGCCAAGGGATATGTACAGCAGTCGACTGATACGGGCTGATACTTTTGAGTTTTCACAATTAAACAAACGAGCATGGGAGCTAAGCTTAAAACAATCACGTGTTTTAGACTAAATCTTCTGAAAAAAACTGTCTAAGCTGCCACCATGTCTAAATGACGTAGCGTATTTTTTCTCATATTTTTTTCATACCCAAATGTATTTTTTACCGGAAATAGAGTAAGGAAGTAAGATTATTCACGCAACGATTGTTACGAGTATATTACAATTACAAACTACGCACCATCCATTATTATTACAAAGGTGATTCTAAAAATACATTTTATCCTCATGATAAATGTTTGGTATTTTTCATATCAATGCGTCCACGTATTTTTGTGACTCCGCTTTTGACTCCGCAAACATATTTTGTAACATTATGTACATCATACTAATCGAATCTAGAGCCTGTTATTGATGTGCTATACTTTCCTCAAAAATATTTATCGTTTCGCACGGTCTGCCGCGTGGAATTGGGAATGTAGGCTGATTAGATAATAAAAGGTTTGTAGCTTAACAGATGGATTTCGCTTTTAGGATACATACTAAGTTTATGGTTTGTAGAAATAAGTTGGAGTTGATGAAATAATCAGTGCATTCTACTAATATTGACGGAGCTGAGAGAATACGGCTAGTCCACAAACAAGCTTGCTCAGCGGGCTATAGAAGTTTCATTATTATCGGTCAAGTAGAAGTAGTTGAAAAATCTGCAAAGTTTGAAGCAAACGAACAAACATCTTTTACGTAACTCGTCTTGTAGAAACTAAAACATAAAATTACTAAGTATACAATCAGAAGATACTCATTAGACGCAAGTAGAAACATTCGGAATGTTGCGAGTTTTTTTTGCGAATGCACAGCAATTTATATTTCAACTTATAGGACAGTGACAGTGTTCATAAAGCACAAAGGTACAAAGATGAGATTAATATGGATAGAAAGGATATATCTAGAAACTTGACCAGTTTTTATGCCTTTATTTCTGTCCAGAAATAGTCCTGAAAAGAACCAATAATGAAGTTGATCATCTTGATAATACGAGTAACAGACTTGTTCAGTCTGTGATGGAATTTGGTGTAAGCGTATTTGAGTTTTTAACTTTTTAAAACACCACTCTTTCAAAGTGAAAAACATTTTTACGTGCTAAATTAATTTTGGTTGGGGTTTTTGTCAAAAAATTTGTCTAAAATTCGCAATCTGAGATGTTTGTAACGATGCAAAGCATGTGTTTTTCGTTCTTTGTATTATGAACTAGCAACTCATCGGGCATCGCACGGGTGGGTAGCTGAGGGTTTCTCAGTATTTATACAAGACGTAACATTGACCATTCATGCTCGCGCGGCATTACCTACGCCACGTTTGCAACTAATAGTAGGTACGAAGAATGGGTCGCACAGATATAATTAAACTTCACTCATCAAAAACATTGTAACTCTCAAACAACTCGTCAACAATTATGGTGTGTAAGAAGCAAAATTACATGAAATGAGCAAGATTGCTGTGACATTAAATTTGATTAGGAATACAGTTGAGCACAAAGAACTCTAGAAACTTGAATAAATAAATTATTTTTTTACTGAAAATGTTTATTTTGCGCTTTCTGTAACATGTGTATACATTGTTGTTTTGTGAACTTTTTTGTAGATCTTTTGAGAAGCACAATCGTTTGACACATTATTTTCACATAACACTTAACTTATGGTATACGCAGCTACTAAATAGTACGCACTTATGGTATATGGTACCTACGCAAAAGACCGCTACCGGGATGGCCGATTTTCCGACGATGTTGAAATTATTTACTTTACATCGACTTAATTTATACAAAATACTTATATACTTTAAAACCTTCCTCTTGAATCTATGCTTATGTGAAAACCGGAATAAAATCAATTATGTATTTTCTGAGATATTTGAGGACAAACAGACAGACGCATTCGGTGACTTTATTTTATAATATTGATGAGAAGTGATGATAGTGATAAAATAAAATAAACTAATTACACATTCACACACGTCCACATGTGTGAATGCATCATTATTTTATTATGATAATTATTTTGTGTATGAATGTGTATTTTTAGGGGTGATTCGGAGAATACTGTTGTGAGTATTCACAACTGTCCTCTCCGAAGCACCCCTAAAACAAGCAATAAACTTGTTGTCCTACTTTCTCCCCTTCTGTATCTTTTTCGTCGTTCCTCTTACGTAACTTCATGCATTTTAATGAACACAGAGCATTGTCCATATGCAAACATGCAGCTCAATACGTTGCCCTGGTCGTCATTTTTTATTCGTGTTTATGCTGATTTTGCTGGATAAACTATCTGTGTATGTATATAGAAGTTGCGAAAAGGCAAATCAAAAGGATTTTTCACTTGAGCTGTTAGTATAGAAGTGTCGTTGATTGGGGTGACCTTTTGCTCCGGGAAGCAAAATGTGTCGCAAGTTCTATAATCATTCTGATAAAACAAATTTCAACATCTGTCTATATCTATACTTATTATAAAGCAGTAAGTAATAAAAAGTCTGTACTATGAAGACTATTAAAAGTATTGTTCATTAATGTTCGCAATATTGGTCAGCCACAATTTACGAATGCAACATTAATTCTTAATATAAAACGAAACTTGTCAACCTTTTTCTCCATCTACCTTCAATCTTCCCTTATTTTCCTTGGCTGGCCTGTGAAAGAAGTTGGGAAAACGAAATGACTTCAGACCGGCAAGCGATCGAGTCGAGATCTACGTAATTCTTCTCGAAATTATAGCAAAACCGACGAAATTTCCTCTTCAGCCGCGGTCTTCGTGCATGACAATAACCGTTCATCATCCATTAAAAAAAACACCTCTGAGTGGAAAAAAAAGGAGAAAAGTGCTACGTGTCAGGCAAAATTTAGCACGCGGAGCTAGTTGAACCAGGCAGCCTTTCAAATTGTTGCTTTTTCCCGACCAGGACTAAATATACGAGTTAGCTATTGAATAAAAATATAATATTTTTAAATGGTGTCTGTTTGTTTGTTTGTTTGTCAGTTCACGCATCACTTAATAACTACTGCACTGATTGATTGCAGAAAACTGTTGGATAGTTTAGGTAACTTTAAAACTGGTGTATTTGGTATCTCAATCCAATGAGTAGAAGACGAGCAATAGATATAAAACTTTATGACGGCTGAACTAAATTAGGTATTTTGTACTTAAAAGGTAGTTTTAGCCCTGGAATAACAGATAAATTATTTTTAACCCACAGAAATGACCACGCGGGAAAAGCAGCGGGACAGCTGCCGCAGAATATTCAAACGCGACTTAGTTTTTATCTGCAACAGTATCCGCGATCGCTTCACAAAGAGTGATTAGAGCTGAATATTTTAGGTACGCGTGGCTGCACCGATTTATTATGTTACACTACCATCCAGCCAATTTCAGCTTTTAAATAAAAATAGATACCGTATGGGACTACTTTTCCATATAATATAGATAGACAGACAGAGAGACAGACAAAGACTTCAAATTTAACACTCTCATCTTCTTGTATGAAGCAACAAAATATGTATCATTATCATCATCAGCCTGTGTTCGTCCACTACTGGACATAGGTCTCACCCAATGAACGCCACAGAGCCTGATATCTTCGGCTCTTCTCATTCAATTTCTGCCCGTCGCCTTTCGCAGGTCGTCACTCAACCTAGCCGGTGGGCTACACTACGTATGCTAAGACGCGGTCTCCACTCGAGGACACGTCTATCCCAGCGCTTGTGCGTCTTTCAAGAAATGTCCAGCCTATTGCCACTTCAGCTTTCTATTCCTTTGAGCTATGACAATGACTTCGGTTATCTGGCGAATAACCTCGTTTCAAACAGTACGTTGAAGAGACATCATATGGTGATAACACATAGACTTCGCTCCGGACACATGCCACTCAACAAGTTCCTATATCTTATGAGGAGGGCAGATTCCCCTAACAGTACATCTTGCGGGGTCCCAGAAGATGTTTACCACCTTCTGGTCGAGTGTGCACGGAGCGAGTCTATGAGAACATATATGATCAACAAGTTTGAACTAAACATACAGGATATCGGTATATTTCAGGTCATCCTGGCTGCACCTACATGCGATGCGGCCAGGGCCCTATATGCTATGATTTACGATATTGTTTGAATGTAGGTACAAATGTAACATATACGGGGCTGACATAGTCACTAAGTGACTAAAGTCCCTTAAAAATTTAAGATTAAAAAAGAAAAAAAAAAAAACCTCGTTTCAGATATTATCTTTCAGAGAAACCCCGAGCATAGCTCTCCCCATAGCTCACTGAACGTAGCATAATCAGAAGGGCTTTATCACCCATTTTAAAAAACAAAACTACAACACTCCTGTTCCACGCCTTTGGAGCTCTCCCAGTATTCAGAGCGGAGTTAAACCTCTTCTATAGCTCCTGAAGTACTGGTTTACTTCCTGCCTTCAAGAGCTCAGAAGTGACTCCGTCCTCACCTAGGGCTTATCTATTTTTAAGCTGTCGGAGCGCTATCCTAATTTTATCTAAGTAGATTTCTGGCAGGTTTTGTGTGTAGTGTCGAGTAAGAGTGGCTCGGGTATCCTCTGCAATAGGGCTAGGTTGTGAAGCATGCGACTCGTACTATCGGTCATAGAAGTTGTATATCTCAGCTAAGATCTCCGGCTTTGAAGTTACGGTTTGGCCAATTGAACTCTTAAGCTTTGCCAGTTGCAAGCGTTTCAACTGCTAGGCGAACACTTTTGACCCCGATTTTGCTCAATCGCCTTTTCTTCCTCAATTTGGCTTGTGTTGGAGCTTCGGAGGTCACGTTGCACCAGTTTACTATTTTTACAATAGATCGCTCGCTTTTCTGATGGCGTGGCTTGCGTAACGTTCCATTTGTTCTCCATAAGCTGGAGAGTCTTAGCCGAGACCTAGGACTTCGTGCCCGTACGTTACTATAGGCAAAACTTCACACCCTCTTCCCTCAGGACACCCACCAATTGTCGGAGACCTTTGTCTGCGTCCTCTGAGGTTTTCAAAGCAGCGAATCGATTTTGTAGGTGGAACTGAAACTTATATGATCCTACAACGATTTGAAGCAAGTATGTAGAGAGCGTAGAATTCATAATTTGACATCTCTCCAGCTTTTAGTTGATATTCAGAGAGCATGGGAAAAGTCGGTGATCATCATGCATCTCTGAATATATGCTTCTTGTCTGTAATAATGAAGTCAATCTCATTTTTTTGTCACAGTATTGGGGCTTTACCACGTTCATTTTCTTTAAGGCTGTTTCTCAAAGAACGAGTTGATCAACAACAGTGATTCCTGATTCTATATCCGTGTGGATTTACCTTCAATTCACTGCAAGCTTGTACTCCCACTTTGGCGTTAAAGTCCCCCGTAACAAAGTTGTAGTGCACTTTAATGGTATTATGGAGCGCTGAAGATATGTTTTGATACATATCTTCCACTTCATCGTCCGAGTGTTTCGAGGTCAGTGCGTAAACCTGTACAACCTTAAGACTGTATCCCTCGCAAGTTTAAGTACTAGGTTAGCTACCCTGGTCGAAGCACTGGAGATTTCTTCAACATTGTCAGCAAGGGCCTTATTGACGAAGAGTCTAACGCAACTCTGGAACTGTTGATCTCCCGCTCGGAAATACATAATGTTGCCTAATTCTAAGGTTAAGGAGTCCTTTCTCTCTCTACGGACTCTGCTCAGCCCCAGAATCTTCCACCGTATCCCATCTAGTTCCGATTCTAACTTTGCAAATTAATCATCTAGCCTAAACGTTCGTCCATTATACGTAGCCAAGTCGATTTGTTTTTGTTTTTGGTGGCCTACCGTCGCCTGGGGATCCTACCTCCTGCCTTACCATTTCCAAGACTACCACCTTAGTCCAGACTAGCAGGATGACCGGGAACTAGGAGCTATTTTTTGTTTGTGCTGTTTGTTTGAGATTTTGGCCATAATCGCCACGCTGGGTATGCGTGTTGGCGATTGCAGGGTGTAGCTTCTTGCACCGATGACGCTGCTGCCTGTCGCCGGCCTGCGCCATTTTACTATACTTCTATTTAGATCGTTATACCGCCATCTGTCGGTCGCCAGAGCCTCGATAGTGAGCCAGCAGGATGCACTACGTGCAGGTGAGGTTGGCTTAAAGCGATGAGTTGGTGTTTCACTTCTTTACATCCCAAAATATGTATAGTAGGTACTAACGTATGGCCAATATTCAACTCACGCAATCTGCGTTCTCGCACCCCTCATCCGCAGCTCAAGGGACAAAACACTGTAAGAGTCCATAATACAGGGCCGCCAGCCGTGGCGTATTTATAAAATATACATCTACACAACGCTCATGACATGGCCGTGTTCGCGTCGGGTATGTTATGAACTCCTGAAAAAAATATGTTTTCTTCGTATGTATACCTTTACCCAACATTGGGACGTTACTCTGGCCGATTTGACATCGGGTATGCTTTTGAATTTAGGATTTCGTTAGGCGGAAGCCTAACTTGATCGTGAATGGTTAGAAGATTTTAACATGTTTTAGTAATGCAGAAACAATTTTAAGGCTAAAATAACCACTAAGACAAAGGCGGGAGCTTGCTTGTGGTACGTCTGTACTATAAATATTTTGTGCAGCCCTATGTGGTGCGTGTATAAATGACATCTGCTTATAATGTGAGAGTAGGAAGTATTTAAATCAACGCGGTTGTATAAAGTGTCCGGGGTAGGAAGGGGGTTTAAATCTTCTGTCAATGAAGGATAAGCCTTTAGAGCCCATCTCCATATGAGACATAACAGTATTGTGTTTATTTGCAGATACCCTGCTTGTCTACGCCACACTGCTTCCATCTGATGTTGACACACACCCTGGGAGTTTCAGCGCCACGTAAGTTTACCACCTTATAGATCCACTTTAAGGTTAGTTTTAGAATGGTTCGAACTTTTATACGGATTAAGCTAGTTAGTTTTGAAGATGAAGTCGCTAGTATTAGGGTAGATTTTGGCTTAATGAAGGATTGTAGGGTAGTTTTAATATTATAATGAGATATTGAAGTGAAATAAGGGATGCCGCTGCACGTGATAGATCTGTTTGAAATTTAAAATAGTTTCTTTTTCCATCATATGGTAATAAAAAGTGATACATTTTATGTTAAGAAGAAACGGTGAGGTTGCAATAGTAAAGGAAATAGTAAAGGTTGCGTATTTTACTTCATCAAGTTTTTTTTTATATTACGTGACGTATTCAAACCCGCAATCATCAATCATGTAGAAAAATAAAAATATAAGGAAATAAAATATATTTATATATGACCACACACATTATGATATCGAATGATCAACAAAAAAAATAGCTGTGTGTTGTCACAAACAGGTCCCAAATCAGCAAACGCTAAGGCCATAAGCTCTAGCACTCATTTTCCGCCGGATCCTTACAGTGACTCAACGAACGCAGAGTGACTACATAAAAGATAAGGATATTAAAAAAACAGTGCCAAAGTAGGTATAGCACCAATGCTCTTGATGTTTTTGACAGACTTGTTATTTCGTTTCCATGGCAACCACCGACCATTTTGTGATAGCAACCGTTTCTGACAGTGAGTAATCAACATTTTCCAGTTTTCCCGTGGGAACCTACAATTATCTAGGATAAAAGTATTCTATGTCCAGGAATAATCCAGGGTATAAGATATCTCCATTCTAAATTTCATTAAAATTCGTCCAGCTGCTATCGCGTGAAAGCTCCCTAAACAAGCAAGCAAACAAACAAACAAACAGACAAAGTTTCACTGTTGTGAAATGGATATGTGGTATGGATAGGTTGACAGCCAATAACGCATTCCATCGAGGTCATATGGCTTTAGTCTTACGGTCTTACTGCCTGTTAGTATCTTTCGAATAAAGGCAAGACAAAGAAATCTAAGGAAATCGGACGTCTTGCGTCGATAATGCCTAGAATTGCTGCTGGTCCTTGAAGGAGCTGACGAAGGGCGTCACATTGATATGTCACATTGATTGCTGCATGAAGCTGTGTTTTGTATTTTAGCTTACTATTTATGATAAACTTTAGCTTATCTTACATAAGCGCAATCTCATCGGCATGTATATCCTGCCAATTCTAGCCTACGGTGGTCAGTCATGGTTAAAGGATTCGATCCCAAAAAACGGGATCCTGGGCTTTTTCCAGACCAATGAAAATTTCGAGATTAAGTTTTCCTGATCCCGAGATTTGAGATTGAATTTCATTTTGAGATTGAATTAAAAAAATATGCAAATTAGACTACTTGAAGTGAAACGCTCTGAGCTTTTACCCGTCAATATGTCAGCCATCTTGTTTTATCCGAAAATTTGTCACTAACATTAGCGATCTTATTTTGACAGCTGATTTTATGCTTATACCTAAGTGCAATAATTTGAGAAGCAGCCTTGATGATGAGATACTGGACTCGTCGTTAGTTCTAACGCGTTTTAAATATTATTTCCCAAATAAAATTAAAACATTCCTTTTAGATATTTTTTCTTTATCATCATCATAAGACCACATTCGTCCACTGCTGGACGTAGGCCTCTCCTTGTGAACGCCACTGAGCCCGATCTTCGGCTATCGTCTCTGTTCTTTATATTTAAGAGAAATGTGGCTGATTAATATTTGATTTCAAATAATTTTTGATATGAAACTTACTATCTACTTACTAAGTTGTTACATGGAATTCATCTATATAGTCTTATGTCTGTTATTTAGTCGATTTTATGAAAGTTCTTATAATTTTTAAGTTTTTTTTTAATTTTCGTTTTTTTTTTGCATAGTTTGTTTCAATAAGGTTTTCTTAGCTAACTTAAATTTAAAGAGTTCTCACTAATTTGTAACTTTAACATAGAGACAGTGATATTAAATTTAGTTAGTCTGACTATAAGTTTGATTAGTCAAAGTGATTAGATTAGCTAGGTGTATCTGTATACCGTAAAACACTTTGATTTTTAAATTTTGATTTGTTGAAAGCTTATTTTTCTTATATTGTTATTTGTAACCTTCAATTCCGGGATAATCCCGGGATCCGGGGATTGAGTAAGTATAATCCCGAAATGCCAGGTTCAGAAATAAGGACCGGGATTGAAATATCTAGTCATGGTAGATGACAGAGTCGCAAAAATCAGAACTGAAGGTATGCCAATAGCAAATGGAATATATAATATATATATGGAATAAGTGGAATGCCCTGCCATCGTCAGTGTTTCCGGTAAAATATAATCCGGGTATGTTCCAGCCAAGAGTGAATAGGTGTTGACTAGACAAGCAGGCTAAACCTTCAACCATACCCATATCCATAAGCTTTCCATAAGTTGAGATCGTGGTCAAGCATTTGTCAAGTCCGTAAAAATATATAAATGGATCGCTGTATTCACGGTATCAAAATAACTGACTGCAACCGCAACACTTCATTACGCTCAAAATAAGGTATAATCGATGTCTGAGACATTAAGATTTAAGTAGGCCTGGGCTGGGCACGTGGTTCGCTTGCACCCTGCGAGATGGGAGAAAATCATCACTTAGTGGCAGTCTACAGATGATCGGCGAAGTCAAGGCCGGCCGCGAAAGAAGTGGTGATGATTTATTCGCATTTCAAGATGATTGGCCCCTGATTGGCTGACTGGTAGCCGAAGATAGGGATGTGTGGAAATAAATGGGAGAGATCTTCTTTTTTTTTCTTCTTTTTTTATTACGGACTAGGCAATCGTTTGATCTTTGCTCAGCAGTGGAAAATATGAGGTTGATTAAAAAATAGGTAACAGGTATTATTTTTGTTTCAGAAGCCTCAGTCATCGGAGTCCATTCAAAGGTAAGTTAGGCATATATTTTTTATTATAAAAATGACAATCTTGGCTAAGATAAAAGTTTATTTAAATTTATAAGTTTCTTATACCCTTGAATAAATGCACCTTTACGGTAAATTCTGAAATGAGATTGTAATTATGTTTTGAGTAATTGAAATGATGCATGATGAAATTAATATTTTTTTGGTATCTAATTACAAATGCATGCATGCATATTGCATGGTGGCAAAACATAAAACATGCTGTTTGCCTTCCTACGTTTTTAAATGAATCATTTTTTAGCAAATACATGTTTCAATTTGATTTAATGTTAGGTAAATCTAAAAACCCTGTAGAGTTAAGGTGGGTTTGTTATGGTTTTTATCCATTTAACCAGAAAAATATTCATCCAGGACCAGATTACATCTTAATTAAGTCGAATAAAAACTCGAAAATATAGACGCTGAAGTGATATTTTTTCTGCGTTTTGTCTGCATTTTTATTTTATCATGTATGTTTAAAATTATAATAATTGAGGTAATAATTTCTTTCCTGCATTATAATAGATGTTTTTGAACCATACATGGTAATTTATTACAAATTTTTATTTTTTTCTGCCCAATGCCTACAAATGGAAAATTTATCAGTTATCATGTCTTGTCTCTCATCTCATCCTATCGACGTCTCACTACCGACGCGGTAAGAATACCTCAAACGTCCTTTTTCATTTAGTTGTTCACGCAATTTTTATATGTATTTAAGGATACAAATTAAAACATTAACTCAATAAACTTCAAATAGATTTCTTCCCATCTATCGCTCAACCAATTAAAGCATTCTTTGTACATACATCATTTCGCCTCTCGTCCCGTCGACGCCTCCCTGCACTGCCGGTGCGATGTGAAGGTGCGACCCACCGAAGCACGCGGTTGGAGTTACACCTTTGTATATTTTTCCCCGAAAAAATTGTAGAATGACACGCGATGGTTATTGGATGGGATTTATTGTTTTTGTATAAAAAAAACTGACAGTTTTTTTATGAACTTTTGTATGTTGTAACAAAATTGATAATTTTTTAAGTTCTGGTTAGAGTATTATATATCGTTATTAACTTTAAGGCACACTTAAGTAAACATAAGTACACAAAAAATATAGTCGTACAATAAATATGTAATTTCCATGGCGTGGTGTGGTGTGACATGAGAATCTGTATTCCGAGTACAAACCTCTTCCTGAGGTAGAGCTGGCATCTGGTGTCAGAGTTGGTCAGGCCACCCGAGGGCCTCTGACATGGCTTAACGACCGCTATTTATGAATAACATCCGGTACCGACTGCTTAATGTCCTCCGAGGCTCGAAGCAATAGAAACCCGCACATATATTATAAATGTCATTGGTGCGGAGCCCCGGACCGAACCCGATATCGTTGGATTCAATGCCACACTATTGAAACGTTAGACTACTATCGCCATTCCTGCGACTAAGTTGATAAGTATTATAAATATATTACACTAAAATAAATATGCCTATTTAATTAATCTACACTAAATATTGTAAAGAAGAAAGTTTTTTTTTTATGTTTTTCTAATTGTTTGTAATGGATGAACTCAAAAAATAATGATCTAATTTAAAAATATCTTTTATCAATAGAAAGCTAGTAATATGGTTTCTAAAATACATATGGTCCTACGAATATTAAAATCGAGGGATGAGTGATAAAACCCAGTAAGTGAGTAAAAGTTAGCTCAGAGAAAATCAATGTTAAAGGTTCCTGGCTAAAAAATATGTTTTCTATGAAAACTGTGTGAAAATTTCTAGTTACTTATTAAGATTACATATTTTAATTATGTTTTTCACATTTTTTGTGGGTGTAATAATGTAGATTTTATGGAAAAATTATAAAAAGTAAATTGGAGGGTGGGTGGAGGTTTTAATACAAACTAAAGTTAATATTTCTGTAACTTATATTATTCTGATATAAGTTACAGAAATATTAGAAATATAGATTTTATTCTGTCAAAAAAAAAAACGTTTTATTACTTAATAAAATATTAATTAGACCTTATCTTCGTCGCTTTCATTCTCAGCATCTCCGCTGAAAGCATCCCCACTGCTTTATTGAATTATTGAAACTCTTCCGGGATTATTCCTTATCCGAAGACATGCTGACCTCTGTCACTTTTTTTGGTATTTTTTGAGAAAGGTAATAAAAGAGACAGGTACCTATTTTGCAACTGCCTTTTTGCCATTAATTTCACTCTAACTGGAATGTAGTCATCATCATCATTTCAGCTTTTAGAAGTCCACTGCTGAAAATAGGCGTCCCCCAAGGATCGCCACATCTAACGCTTTTGTGCCGCCTTTATCCACCGACTTCCTGCTGAGTGAAGTTCGAGTGTGCGAGAACTAAATTTTTCACTACGTTTTTTTTCCTAATTACACCTTTGCAAAGCCGGGGCGGGTTGCTAGTTTAAAATAAATTAAAATCATTTTGAATGACATAAGGGTGTATCTAAAATTCGTTAAACAAAAACAGTATCAACAAGTTCCTTTTCGATATTCTTCGCTTTGAACTTGTAAAATGAAATAGATTCATAATAATGATAGTCCGACAAAATAACAGAGTGATCATATTCATTGTCTTAAGCGAAAATGTAGGTAAAATACATAAATAATTATATTTGTTAAGTTGTGACTTATTTCGAAATATTGCATTGTTTGCAAAAACCCAACTATAACATAGTCTGACCAAAATAAACTGAAAAATTCCCTTTTTTTATGAGATGAAATTATTTACTTGTTTATATCGGATCCTGTCATTTGAGTAGATGAGTAACATTACGCGGCTCAGCGGACCCGAAAATTGTTCGTGGATAGGGTGGGGTTGTGGAGCAGACTGGGAGCGAGAGGTAAAGTATAAGTATACAGAGGGTTTGTTTTTCAACTATTTGTTTGACGATTTGACTTGATATAAAAGTAGTGTTGATTTAGTGACGATGTCATTGAGAATTTCATACGATTTTTAGGTAAACTGTTTTCATTGTCTTGTATCGTGGGAGTATTGGTTCATGTCGAAGCACCCCTCTTAGCGTAAAGTAAAGCTCCAAATTTATATAAGTATAAATGCAAATATGTACCTGTATTTAAGTATATTATGCAATATGCAAGTAATTTTGTAGTGGTAGGCCTCTAGAACGCTAAAGTCCATCTGGGGAAGTACCACAACTTTGTCAGATATTCAACCGCTAAGCAGTAGTGTGTAAACATTTTTGTGTTTCGGTTTGAAGGGCAATGTTTCCAGCAAAATTACTGGGCAATGAGACTCAACAATCATTGTATCAGGGTTACGAGCGCATGCAGTGACGCGCAAGATTTTACAACCAAATTTCTGGGTAGCACTGCAACTGTTATGAGCAGGCGCGACGCTTACAATCAAGTGAGCTACCAGCCCGGCACGTAATTTATAGTAAAAAAATATAGGAAAAAATGGTTGCACTGGGCTCCAACGACCTGGAAGACCTAAGCACAATGCTCAGTGACCTCAATATTGTTTCCCAACAGGTGGGTCTTAATATGAACACGGGTAAGACGAACATCATGTCAAATGCCCATGTCGTACCCATGCCGGTTTATGTTGGGAACGATATTATCGAAACTATTGATCACTATGTCTACTTAGGTCAGACGATCCAACTGGGAAAATCCAACTTCAACAAAGAGATCAACCGACGAATCCAACTCGGATGGGCAGCGTTCAGGAAATTACGCCATATCTTCTCGTCCCAGATACCGCAGAGCCTCAAGACGAAAGTTTATAATCAGTGCGTGTTGCCAGTGATGACATACGGCACTGAGACGTGGTCGCTAACTATTGGTCTCATACACAAGCTCAGAGTTCCACAGCGTGCAATGGAGAGAGCTATGCTCGGTGTTTCACTACGTGATAGAATCCGAAATGAGGAAATCCGTAGAAGAACTAAGGTTACCGACGTAGCTCTTAGAGTTTGCAAGTTGAAGTGGCAATGGGCAGGCCATATAGTTCGCAGAACCCACAACTGCTGGGGAATAAAGGTTCTCGAAGTGCGGCCACGAACAAGCAATCGAAGTGTGGAAAGACGGGGGGTCACGATGGACCGACGACATTGTAGCCATCGCAGGAATTCGGTGGATGGAGGTGGCACAAGATCGCTCGTCATGGCGCTCTTTGGGGAAGGCCTATGTTCAGCAGTGGACTTCTAAGGGCTGACGTGATGATGATGACGATGATGATGAGCTCCAACGGCGTAATTAATTTCTTTGGTTCAGGGATAACATTAGAAAAGGCATATTTTTATATATAGCAAAAAAAAAAATTTATTCAAAAATGCCTTTACTTGCTACGTCAAGTTTTTGAATAAACTATGATCTCCTAAAAACATCAACAAAATTCCAATAATGTTGACCAGAATTGTGTTTCACTTCCGCAAAAAACATAACATTCAGACGCAGTTGGAATTTAAATTGCCACAACTGAAAATTGCTTAGTCAGTCCATTAACGAAAGATCATGTCCATGCCGCACGCATGTAACATTTTATACGCATAGCAGTACATTGATTACTGTACAAAAATCATGACAATGACTAACCTTGACGTGCGTTTTAGTACAACATCATAATAGGGGATATTATGATGTATGTAGGAAATGTTCAAACTGCTATCACTGTGGCCACATCCTGTCGTTAGGAGCTCTCTGAGTTTCGTTTGAAAATAATCTTTCGATTTTATTACGGCCTCTGGGAGGCTGAATGAAGTTGTGTTGTTTCTCCTATTACTTGATGTTTTTTGATGAGGCTCATATTGTGATTTAAGTTTTTAATATAAGAGTAATTTCAAGCGAGTGTAATTTTGGGTTGCATTGAGTAGAAATATGTGTTACAATATTATTGTTGCAAAATAGAATATTATCCTTGGATCGAACCTATTTACGCCAAGTTTTTTAAGAAGTGTCATCATCATCATCATCACCATACTATTACTGTAACGTATCTATTACGCCTCCTTCTGAGACATAGGCCTTAACTCACAGAGAGGGGGAAACAAGCGATATAGATACATCATCATATGCATATATTGGTTTACTGCTCGACGTAGGGCTCACCTAATGCACACCACCAAGCTTGGTCTTCAGCTCTCCAACGCCACTCCAACTCCAACGCTCGCCTTTTATTACATAGTCTGCTAATAAGTGAAATCATAAATGTTGTTATCGGCAGTGCTGAGATTTTTGTTTGAATGTCAGTCAAAAATTAACTTTCAAAAACGCATACAGCTTTTGACTAACACATTTTGCTTTGCGCAATGTGTGCACTGAGATGGCACTATTGATTACAATGCCACTAACATAACTACAGATTGCGTTTAGCGACAAGCACAAATTAAAAATGTATATTTCCCCCGACTCCCACCCCTCATTATAGCTAAAAACCATCTCGTTTACCTCAGTTTTGAAACATTAAAAACCGCAGCTAAATCAGACCATTCGTTTTCACCCCCCCTTTTCTCAACTCCCCCCCCCCTCACCTTCCCCATCCCATATAGCTAACAACCATCTCGATCCTATCAGTTTTCAAACATAAAAAACCACATCAAAATCGGTCCATTCGTTTGGAAGCTATGATTCTCCTCCCCCCCTCCCCACCACTTCCCCCTTCCCCCATTCCCCACCACTTCCCCCTGCCCCCATTCCCCATTATAGCTAAGAACCATCTCGTTTACCCCAGCTATCAAACATAAAAAACCGCAGCTAAATCAGTCCATTCGTTTAGAAGCTACGAGTACGATTCTCACCTTCCTTTTCTCACCTCCCCTACCCCATCCCCTATATATTTAAGAACCAACTCATTTACATAAGGTTCAAACAGAAAAAAACGCATCAAAACTGGTCCATTTGTTCTTACACCCCCCCCCCCCCCCTTCCTTCCCTCCTTTCTCCCATTATAGCTAAGACTCATTGGAAGCTACGATTCTCATCCCCCTTTTCTCACCTACCCCCTTTTTCTCCCCTTCTCCCATATATTTAAAAACCATCTCGATCACATTAGCCTTCAAACAAAAAACAGCATCAAAATCGGTCCTTTCGTTTGGGACCTACGATGCTACAGTCAGACACACACTCACACACTCAACCATACACACATAAATATGAAGGTCTTTAAAAGAGCATTTCAAAAATATATAATTCTTATAAATAAATAGTTGCAATTGTCTTTGCTTCTTACAAAATATTAAATTTAAATTATAGATAATGTAAATACAACTTTACTTTATATATTGCAACTATTAAAGTAAAGTATAGTATGTAAGTAAAAAGGAAACATTAAATTTATTAAATACTAGCTGCGCCCAGCGGTTTCACCCGCGTCTCTTAGGAACCGTGCATATTACCGGGATAAAAAGTAGCTTGTGTGCTAATAGGGTATAAGCTACCTCCATACCAAATTTATTTTCATCTAAATCCGTTCATTCGTTAATCGTGAAGAAGTAACAAACATACACACACACCCTAACATACATACAAAGTTTTGCCTTCATAATATTATAGTAGTGTGATTATTTTTGTGGGCGGTTACCTTGTATTCAATAGTTTTGTTCACAGTCGGGTTTATTGTATTTTATAATATTTTTTTAAATTTTGGTTTCAATAAAGTGTTTATTATTATTTTATTGTAGAGTCGAGTGTGGTGCCACTGGCCACAAAATACTACTGCATTAGTTAAATTTTTGACAACTCTACAGATATATTGGTGGCACGGAAACTTCTACAAACTTTGCCTCTTTAAACTCTATGGCGTGGTGGTCATGATGTGATGATGGAGCTACATCTTGTTTGGGGAATTATATAAAACACCTACTCATAAGAGGCATTTCGGAAGCATTTTAGTATTTTACAAAATTAATCCCATCTGGGAACCCATTTCCCAATTCATGTTTTATACAGTATAGTCAGATTCAAAAATTACTTACTTAAATGTGTTTTTCACATTTAATGTGTTTTTAGTGTAATAGTTACGTTAACTTATTAAAATATATTTTTTCTCTAGTTTTTATATGAAACTTAGTAAAAATTAACGAGAGTGTGGAAGATCCATAAAAGCACACCGCGACTGACAACAGTACATTACATTTATTGTAACATTTTTTGACGGTTGGTTGGTCTATTGGTTAGAGACCCTAGGTACGAAATCGAACGGTCGCGGGTTCGATTCCTGCAAGGTGCAATCATTTTTGTGCCAAGCAGAAATGTTTGTTTCCGAGTCATGGATGTAATATTCGTATCTATGTATGTTTATCCGTTACCTAGTGCCTATAGTACAGGGTATCCTAGTTTGGGGCTAGGTAATTGGTGTGGAATTGTCCCGAATATATTATTATTGTTGTCGTTTGTACTCACGTTATTTTTTCTGTGCGAGTAGTAAGCCCTGTGCTTGCGTGCGTGTGTTACGTAACGCTTCGATTGATTGATCAGGAACGATTAAATTAAGCTTAGAAACTCTAGTTCACTTTAAATTGACATATGGTTAAATCTGAATAATTTACCGATGATCTGTTTTTTTTAAATAAAATAACGGTTGTATTTTCAATCTTTGACATCAATAATATTATGGTTAGATAGAAATAATTTTAAAATTAACTTAGATAAGACTATTATTACCTATGCATTTTGCCCAACGGGCCCAAACTGTTACTCATATTAAGGTTAAATATGATGACAAGTTACTAAATGAAGTTGACTCCACAAAATTCCTTGGTATTATGATAGATAAGAAATTGAACTGGAAGATGCACATAGAGTACTTGAGTAAATGGATGAGCTCCTCCGCTTATTTTGTGTACAAAGTAGCTTCAGAACTCAATCCAGATGCTTTATTAACTGCATATCATGGATTAGTAGGATCGGTGCTGCGCTATAGTGTAGTATTCTGGGGCAACTCAACAGACAAAGATATAGCTAGATATAGCTTCAAGGCACAAAACAGATGTACTCAAGGCCGTAGGCAGGGGGGGGGGGGGTTTGGGGGTTCAAACCCCCCCTCCCGAAATGCCTTAGAAAACCACCGACTTTTTTATACACCGAAAAAGTAGAGCTCGATTTTTAATATAAAGTGGAACGACATGGAAATTCTATTGTTTTTGTTGATTTTTATTAAGAGAGAAAGTAAAATAAAGTATTTACCAAATAATGTTTCAATTAAAGCAATTATATCAAACATCGCAATATATCTACATTTTTTAAATATTATTAGGACCCATGAGCGAGAGTAGTTTATATCCAAGTTTGCAACACTGAAAATCCTGTGCAACTACCGTGGTGCTTGAAATTCTGACACTTTTATCAGTTTTTTTTTACAAAAGTTAACATTAAATATATCCCGGAAAACGCTACTACTATAGGGAAACGTTTTTCGGGTATCTTTACTTTCATAATTTCCCCAAAATCAGATGTTTTACTATTTTCTGTTTCTGACGACTTATGAGACGTAGACAAACAATGTTAAGCTATTGAAATGAAATTGAAGGTCATTAAATTCTCTACAAATTCCTCTCTCATGACATTTCTATAAACATTTGTATAGCCAGTACTTATCTTGGAAATGACCAAAGAGATTATTTTCATATTTTTTTTAAAAGTTTCCTACTTATTTTGTCTGGCTATCTCCACAACCAGTACACTGAGTTTGGGTTGAGCTCAAAATTGTAGGAAATTGAGTTTGCTTTACAAAAGTTAACATTAAATATATCTTGCAAATATCACTTTCATAAGAGAGGTAGGTTTTTCGAAAAAACTGAAACGAGTGCCACAATTTCGAGAACCACGTGTTTTCAGTGTTGCAAACTTGGGTACTAATAAACTTTCACAGGTCCTAAACCCCCCCCCCCCCCCCCCCCCCCGTTTGCTTCCAAGCTCGACCAAGTCAATTTCTGGCTACGGCCCAAGTCAATTCCTGGCTACGGCCTTGTGTACTCGAACTATGTTCAACTTAAAATCTAAATAGCTGCAGGCCTTTCTTTAAAAAAACATAAAATATTAACGTTATCATCACTCTACAACTTAAAATCTACTAAGTATAGCTACATTCTTGAAACTGCTACGTTTATTAAAACAAATCCCAATTTATTTCTACGATTAGCTGACGCTGTAACCCATAACAGGCGATACGATAGCAAACTTCGCCTGCGCGCTGCTAAAACCACTTTTATGCGAAAAAGTGTATTCTGTATTTATCGTTTATAATAAATTATCACGGGCTATTAAAGATTTCAATACTATCGCGATTCGAATACATAGTTAAAAATTTAAACGGGACTTAATCGCGCTGAAAAAAACGTACGTCAAGGTAAATAAATATTAAGTTTTCAGCGCGATTAAGTCCCGTTTAAATATTTAATTATTTAAATACTAATTATGTTTAAAAAAAACTTGCGAAATGTATTACCAGAAAAATGTTACTATCATATTAGGGTATTTTTGACTGATAATCTTTTTGATGTAATAAGTATTTTTTTATTATTGATATATTATTTCTAGCTGTTATTGACAACATTTTTAATACTAAATTGCTCCATGTATGAATTGTTATTTATCTTGTAAACTGTAATTTTAATTTATTGACATTAATTTCTTGTTTTTTTATGTATAATATTCATCATTATCATTGGTAAATTATATTGCTCTTTGTTTGTTTTATTAGATTATGAGCTTTGTTTTAATTTCTATACTTTGTAATTTTTTGACAATTTATACGCCTCTTTAGGCAAAACATGTAGCTCTTCTTCTTTTTTAACACCTGGCATGCTTAATTTGTATGTAAACACATGTTTGCACAAATAAATCATCTTTATCTCAATCTTTATCTGTAACCTAACTGTACATATTTCAACTGAAAGTTAACCAAATGGGATATCCATATGACACTATTTAAAAGTTATGTAAAATACATAGATGAGGTACCATCTCTTCGGGCGTGGACCGCATAAATTAAGTGCAACGCACACAATTCGCCATCTGTGACCTTAGTCACAATGGGAGTGGCGATTGTGTAGCACGTGTTAGCAGTGACACTCCTTCGCGCTACAGTCTGCGTATTTCTATATTTGTTGTTGTTGCGCATTAAGCAGGAGACGGTGGGAATGTAGTTGTGTGGGTGTAGATGTATCTAGCCCAGTTTTTAATTACGTGATATAAAAGCTTTCCGTATTTTCCCCCTTTAACTAGATCTATGGTAAAATACACTTTTTGCTTATGGAAAGTTACCCAAATGTCTCTTTTGAGTAGGTAGGTATTTTATATAAAAAAATACATATAATAAATATATTCGGGACAATTCACGCCAATTACCTAGCCCAAACTAGGATACCCTGTATTATATGGGTTCTAGACAACAGATGAAGATACATAGATACAAATAATTTATCTATGACTCGGGAACAAACATGTCTGCTCATCACGCAAATTATTACACTTTGCGGGATACGAACCTAGCCGAACCTAACCGAAATCAGGGTCACTAACCATTCGGCCAACCGGTCATGGTCATTGGGTGGGTATGGTTCCCTAATGAGATATATCCCAAATGGGATGCATCCGATGATGGCTACCCCAAAGAGGTTGAATTACGCTTACTGGGCTAACCTATAACCTAACCTAACCTAACCAAAAACCAACATTCACCTGCCGTCTCTGGTAAAACCTAGCATTTACTATATTTAAAAGGTAAAAGCCCGAAAAAAACATTTTACGAACTCAAGTCGGTAAATATTAAAATTTATTAGGAAAACCTTAGATAAACCAATGAACTGGCTTTTACAGTGGCATAATACATTTTCTTGCATTAAATGAAAACGGGCAAACATTATGGCCTCAAAAACTAAGGCGTCTTCCAATATTTGCATAAACCATCACATTATGCAAGAATCTAAATAGCCTATTGCGCATATACGATTTATTTGCACCCTCGACCTCAAGCCAAAATCAATTCAATATCATAAAGCATAAAGTTCATATTAGCTTGTTAGTTCTTCTAAAACAGCCTGTATTGAACAGATTCAGCCTCAAGATTCTGTTGCAGTATTTAAATGATCAGCAGTTAAACTCTCGCTTTTATTACTTTCTTCAAAATTCTTATTAGCCAATTCGGGAATTGGTTAAGGATTTTTTAAGTTATGTTAGTGGTAATTTTTTATGTGGATGTGTTTTTTTATCATTATTTTGAAGGTATAACAACGAGCATGAGGCAGTTTCTTAACGGACACCGCAAGTTACTTGCGCCCCATGAAACCTTTTGTGTCTATTCACGACACGGCAGCAACTGGCGTAAGCTGGCTTATGTCAAGATGCAGACTTCACATTTTGCATTCTAATATGCTGTTTTTTAGCTAGAAACTCGAATCAGCGCAGCTTAAACAATATCCGGTCATAGATAGTATCCTCAAATAACAGAACTTAATTTTATCCCACGTGGACATGGATTTGATAAGATGTCATTTGTTTTTTTGTTGTGATTTGTATTCATTGAAAAAAAAATGCATGACGTAATATTATTATGAAGATAGGGGCACACACGCGGTTTCTAAGGCTTTTATTTACATTTCTATGATATTTGCGTTTTGTAAGAAAATGTTTCTACCATACTAAACCCTAACCAAATCTAATAATTCTGGTCATTTTTTTGTTAATCACAGAATAAAAAACGCTTTTCATTTTTCTTAAATATTTATTATTTTTCATTTAAACAGTATACGAACTTATGAAAAAATATCGGTGTCCACGAGTATAGGTGTCTAGCGCGTATAGCCCGTACGGGCCAAAAGCAAAAATTTATACAAATATTGGACACAAATGAAAAATAAGAAGTTGAATTTACCTTCCTCAAATGCAGATAGTATGTGGCAAACCTTTTAATCATCCTATATTAAAAAAAACAATAACGCACTCGTACACAGGTATATCCATGCCTAAAAAGGTAACATAAAACAACCTCAGTCACTATATCGCAGGCCTACTGTGATTTCGTTGGCATAAAGGGTGGAAGAAATTTTGCGGGGTGGATGTGAAGAGACGGCTTCGTTGTTTGCTCGCCAAATGTAAGGTAAGCCTGTGTTTAGATTGAAACAAGGTTCTCTGAGACCAAATAACATTATGTTTCGTAAATAAAGTCCGTCATTTCTCTAGATTAAAATAACTCTATTACATTCCACGACCTAAAATACCAATATACAAACATTTAAACTAAGTTCCTTCAGCTGACAAAAAGTTTTTATCAAACTCGGCTTCTCCTCATTGGATTGAGATAATAAGTATACCAGTTTTTAAATCAAACCTTAAGCTATCCAACAATGAAAATTGTATCGCAATCGGTCCAGTACAGATAGACAACAGAAATAAAGAAAAAAAAACAGTTTTGGCTTCAGTACGAACATAGAACAACCTTCAAAAAAAATTACACAATATTTTCTTTGTACAGAATTTGGACCCCTATCCCGCAGGAACCCTTTATTTTTTCGGGATAAACAGTATCCTCAATTTTCACCCATCATATAAACTATGACTGTACCAGGGAGAGAAGAGGGAGCCACCGTCCTCGCATCAACATCGCCTGTGTGTTTTTTATCCTCTCTAAAATAAAGTATAGTGCAAATCTGGATCAAATATTAAGGACTGCAAAGATTAACACCCAATTCGTGTAGAGTAGTGTTATAACAGTGGTAAATCTACGAACTATCAAGAATTATTGGAAAACAAATTGCAAAGGACTTCAAACAAAACAAGACATTAGTAGTGAATTGAATTAATTTTCCGCTAATGAGATGGAATAGGACGTTGTTCTCTGCACTGCAATACTAATCATTGTGAGTACATTAAGCCCAGTCCGAAGTGTTTTTAAAGTATAACCTCAAATATTCAGATTGATTAGTCATACCACGTCATACAGTAAATTGATCAAAGAGAAGTATATTTATGCTCATAGCGCCATCTGGTCTATTACAAGCCTAACATCATTTGACCAGTTATCGACTATTGCAAAAAGTCGCAAGCCGGCACTAGTTAAACATCAAGTAAGCCAATGTGCTTTCACTACTCGCCGCCAGAGGGTCCTAGCTGGGGTCAGCCAACAGAGGGCGCTAAAACAAACTTTCTTATTATATAATAGACATTTACATTTTATGATATATTAGAAAATGGAAAAAATGATGAGCATACTTAAGGACATCCAAGATGATACAAACAAACAACGCCAGGATATGAATATAATGAAAGATACTATTATACAAGACATAAACAAGAATATAAATGAAAAATTTGAAAACATCGAAATTAAAACGAATGCCTTAGAGAAGAAAGTAGAAGAACAGCAAAACATGATAGACAGAATAGAACAGTTTATTAAAAAGAGAAATTTAATATTTTTTGGGGTGGAAGAAAATGAAAAATCTTACTGCGAGTTAGAAAGAAATATATTAAATATAATATTAGAAACAATGAAAATACCTTGCGAAGGACGTGACATAGAGTCAGTAAAAAGGATAGGTAAACAAGGAAAAAATATTAGACCTATCGTAGTAACTTTCAGCACAATGCGCATGAAAATAGAAGTGCTGAAAAATAGAAAATATTTTAAAGATTCAGTAATATATATAAAACAAGATTATACACCTAAAATACTGCAAAAAAACAACTCGGAAAGAACAAGGTGAAAATGTAGAACTGAGATATGATAAAATTATCACACTCAAGAGTCGCAATCAAAACGAAAATAGCGAACCAAGGCTGTGGAACTCCAAGACTAGAAACTATAAAAGAAAGCCTAACTCACCTCCACAGACTGATCAGAGAACTCCACAAAGAAATGTATCTCACAACGCCAAAAAGAATAAAACCACATTATACTCATATATAACGGATAGAGCCAACTCGCTACCATGCGCTACATCTAAACCTGGAACGAGTACGAATACTACAGGCTCTCACCAAAAATAGCAACTACAGCAGGCCTCTCTCCAATTTGAATATAAACAAACATTAACTTCAGAACATGTCTCTCCCAATACGGTTGGTCCCCGAGGGAGTAGTAGACTATCACCCTCCATCTCCCAGAATAAAGAAACTCTTCCTATCCAACGCATGTACATCTGCACAATGAATGTAAGATCTCTTGTAGGAATCGGTCGTCAAGAAGAACTAGAACATGCTTTACAGAATATTAAGTGGGACATACTTGGCCTTCCAGAAATTAAAAAAGAAGGGACGGACATATTAGAGTACGAAGTCTATATTTTTCTGTATACAGGAAGAAAAAGCGATAGTAATGGCGTCGGATTCATGGTAAAAAATAAATTTAAATCTAATATCCTTGACTTTAAGGTTATCTCAGACAGAGTGGTCAGGTTGGACATTAATTTTGGATACAGTACATTATGCCCCTACAGAGAAATCAATACAAGAAGAAATTGAACTTTTTTACAACAACTTAAGGAGCGCATTAGAGAATACTCTACCAAACACAATCGTAATGGGGGACTTCAATGCGAAAATTGGACAATATACCCCAGATGATATCGAAGCTCTAGGTCCGTGGGGATATGGAAATAGAAATAGCAGAGGTAAAATACTTATTGATTTCTGTTTAGAAAATCAACTTTATATTATGAATACCCATTTCAAGAAAAAAGACAAATACAGGTGGACGTGGCGGTCACCAGATGGTAAAACAACCAACGAAATCGACTATATTATCACACGCAAGTCTCAAACTCATGATATAGAAAATATAGAAGTAATTAATACTACCCACCGACCATCGCATGGTTCGTGCAACAGTGACAATAAATGTAAAACACAAGATTAGAAAATCATTTAAAGGAGATCAAAAAGGACTGTTGCCAATAGAGTGCGAATCTTTGAAAAATATCTTCACCGAATTATCAACAGACATGGAAACTGCAGAAAGTATTCAAGAAGCATATAACGCCTTATTGCATAAAATCAGAAATAGTATCGATAAATTACCCAAACTGGAGCAAAAACACAAAATAGAGTACATAATAACTGAAAAAACCGGTTAAATGATCACAGAAAGAACTTAATTAAAAGAAAAAGTAATTAAGACGGAAGCTGAAAGGAAAGAACTGGAGAAGTTATATGATAAAATTCGGAAAAATATAAAAAATAACAAAGAAACTTACAAAATGAGAATACTTGAAGAAGAATTAGACAAAAGACGATCGGTGAAGAGAGGACACAAACGAATAAATAACACAAAACAATGGATACAAACACTTAAAAACAACAAAGATACAAAAACAACCAATAGAAACGATATTCTACATATAGCCACTGATTTTACACAAAACTTAACGGTACCGATAGCAAAACAGACACTTGCGACAATATTATGGAGGAGATTTCTTGTTCTTGGAGCCTTTTGTTCTTGGAAACTGAAATAAGACATGCTATAATTAATCTTAAAATTATGAAAAGCCCAGGTGATGACCATATTACTAATGACGTAATCAAAGCAATCATAGAACCGCTGACACCTATGCTAACTCAACTATTTAATAAAATTGTTTCGCAAGAACAATTACCCGAACAATGGGAAACATCAATAATAACGCTACTGTATAAGAAAGGAGACCCCCTTAATATAAATAATTATGGACCGATCAGTCTTCTTCAATCACATATAAATTGTTTACTAATGTAATCTTAAACAGAATCAAGAAACAGATAGAGTCTCAACAACCAAGAGAACAAGCAGGCTTCAGAAGCAAGTACTCAACTATTGACCATATATTTGCCCTGAGGCAAGTATTTGAGAAATACATAGAGTATGGAAAAACTTTATATGTGGCTTTCATCGACTACTCCAAAGCCTTTGACACTATTCTGCACAAAGAGCTTTGGAGAGCTTTGAGAGAGCAAGGAATACCAAACAAGTACATAAAAGTCCTAGAAGAAATCTATAGTAAAAGTAAAGCTGTTGTTAAGTTGGAGAAGAAAGGTGATATGTTTGAGTTGAAGAGGGGAGTAAGGCAAGGGGATCCTATCTCACCAACACTATTTAACTCTCTACTGGAACACATTTTTAGAAAATTACAATGGGCTGGGCTTGAAATAAATATCAATGGTGAACTTTTAAGCCAATTACGCTTCGCTGATGACATTGTCATATTAACAGATAACCACAAAGACCTCCATTATATGATCCAATCCCTCGATTGTATTAGTAGAGATTGTGGACTATAAATGAACCCGGAAAAGACTTGTATTATGACTAATAGAAATGAAGAGACGATCACACAATCAACAACAAAAATATTGATTACGTCGATCAATATATATATCTTGGTAAGAACATTTCATTTAAAAACCACTATAAAGAAGAAGTTGAAACAAGAATCAAGAAAGCCTGGAGCTCGTACTGGTCACTCAAACATATTTTTAAATCACAGATGAATATTAAATTAAAGAAAACTGCAATGGACTCGGTTGTGACTCCAACACTACTGTATGGTTGTCAATCATGGCCCATTACAAAGTAAATCATAAATAAAATACTAGTTATTACTTGAAATAATAAACCTACCGTTGGTTCTGTATAAATTTCACCAAAATTGGTTTATTTGTTCATTACAAGCTTTTATTTAACTCACCATATTTTAGTAAGTTTGGGAACAGTCTTCCGGGTGAATTTTAAACTACTTTATGACGTCCAATTCAAGCAGAAACTTTGCACACGCGTGTAAAAAAAAGTAATTTTTGCAGAGGGTAGAGAGTCAGAAGGATCTTCACAATAATTTAACTATCACTTTTGTTACTCTTAAACTTTAAGAGATCAAAGCTCTCAAATGTACACGTTTTAAATAAAACATTTTTTCTAGAATACCCGCTGTGATGATGACGTTCATTGAATTCACGTGAAAGTTAATACTGCTTCATTTAAAATGTTCTTTTGTAAACAAACACCAAAAATATTTAAACAATTACAATTGAATCTGTACCTCCCGATTCAGAACCATACGATAACGAATCGAATCGATGCGATTCGATATAGTGAATGAAAAATGTATTGAATTGAACGATTTCAAACCAAATCGACAGAATAAATAATATCTAATGGATCGACAACCGAGTTATTGAAAGGTTCTGAATCGGGGGGCAGAACAATATCACTTTTACATAATAAAAAATGTAATACCAACACAAAAATATAGCATCAGACAAGAGATTCGGTACCAAAGTAAGCCATCATTTTATTCTAATATATTTATAACAAATAATACCTACAAGATATCTACTTACGCACCCTTATACAAAACATGAAATGCAGAAGAGACAAAACAAGATCAAACGAACGGATTTTGACTTTCACACTTCAAGAAGCCAATTGACATATATACAGCAATCTAGCAAATTATATTTTATTACCAATAAGGCAATCATTTGAGGTACTCTGGAGGCACTGAAAAACTTTATCAGCTGAAAAAACGATTCTAAATGGAATAAATAATACTATGCATGTACGAGAAAAACTAAATCAAACTTAGAAATATGAAAAGTTACGGAGTTGTGTGATGCGTGTTTGCCGTATGAACTGGTAAAAACATTCGTTGAAAGTACAGTATAATAAGAAGAGATCACTAAATCAATAATAAATAAGTTTATATATCGCCATATGACCACGCAAACTAATACGATTAGACATTACGATTATACATTAGGTAATGGTAGTCTTGATTCGCGATCACATGGAAAATACATATACATTTCTGTAGTTCTTTATTCGTAGGGTTTAAGGGACTTAAAATGAGCTAATTATTATCCTGTAATAACACGTACTTTAACCCATTAAAGTTATCATGCGGGCAAAGCCGCGGGCAAAACAGCTAGTCTTAAAATAAACCTACATGTTTGATAATCAGTCACAAAATATTTTAAAAATGTTCCTTCTAAGTATAAATTAATAATAACATCTGAACTAGCTTCACTTCCCGAACTGAGACCTTGCATTGTGTTGTTTTTTTTTCAAGCTTTAGTTTATAAGTAACTCAAAACATCATCTGAAAAACATAACAACCAACGAAGTTTACAATTTTTAATATTTCTAGGTACCTTATTTATTATTATTATTAATTATTAGAAAGTGTACTAAATAAGATACTATTATTTTCTAGTTTCCCTCGAGCCAAGCATTTGCGCAATATGAATTGTTCTAAATTGAATTGATCTTAACAAAGAAACTCGTAAACACTGGTTCGAAAGGATTAAGTCTGTATGCATATTGTTATAAAAATAAATAAACAAAAAATTGTTTTGAAAAGTACAAATACAGCCGTGTCATAAATATAATGGCGAATATTTTTTTTGATCCCCTCTTTGGGTTCCTGAATCCTGATATCCAACAACCCCGAACCGATTCAGATAATGTATGTAACAAATTAAAAAAAGATTTATTAATATCACTTATTACATAACAAATTTCATGTAGCTATCTATAAATTTTTCAAAAGTTACTGTAGTACAAACATCCTTCATACTGCTACGAATTGCACAACACATTTAATGAAGCTATCAATTTTTCAAAAGTTACTGTTGGATTAACATCCCTCACGCTACCACGGATTGCATTGTTTAAACATTTCGTCATATTATCAACTAAAACTTTAACTATAAAGATAAAACGAGGCCCCGTCCACTTTTATACGTATTTTTTCCAAATATTCGTGTATTGAGACAACTAGTAAGCGATAAAACTTTTTTTTTGTTACCCTCCTCCCTTTTCTTTTGTTGGAAAAAATAGGTTTTCGTGATTTTAAGGTGACAGTGCAATCGTTTATATCTAAAAAGGTAAAACATAGGAACAGAAAATTGAAGTGTGCCTAACAATATTTTAATAAAGTAGAGTAACTTTCATTGCTTTAGAGTACAGCTTATAGATACTATTAGTTATTCTGGAGCACAAAAATCTAATTTCAAATTTTGCACAGCCGGTCTTGGCCCTTAATGAACTAGACGCACCGTCCGTATGTAATAACAGGTAAGACTGGGTCTGGTTGAAGAATTTCATCTTCAGGCATTGGGGAATTATGACGAAAATACTCGACTATCAAGCTTTATAATCATTAAAAACATCATTAATCTTAACATGTTCATAGTTCTGTCAGTCTAAAAATCTGTTGAAAACAGACAAATACTGCTATATTAACTATCCATACCAATATATTAAAGTGAAACGTTGTCTGTTTGTTTGTTTGTGGAGCTTTCACGCGATAAGAACTGGACGGATTTTGATGAAATTTAGAATAAAGATAGCTTATACTCTGAAATAAAACATAGGATACTTTTTATCCTGGTAAATTGCAATTTCCCACGGGAAAACTGGAAAATGTTGATTACTCACTGTAAAGAATGGTTGCCATCGCAGAATGATCTGTGGTTGCCATGGAAACATAATAACAAGTCTGTCAAAAAACATCAAGAGTGTGCTATGCCTACTTTTGCATTGGTTTTTAATATCCTAGAAGAAAATAGGTATAAGCTAAAAAAAACACGCCTGCCCTGCCAAAAAAGAGCTTTTGACAATAAATTATATACTGTTAGAATGTGCTTATCAAGGCCTTCAATTTGATACCCATATTGCAAAATTTAGAGAAAAAATATTTTTTCGACTTTTATTATTGAGCCATACTGCCGCTTCATATAAAGTTTAAAAAAAATATATAACCTATTTTACTAGAAAACTACTATACTACTACTACTTTTACTATTTTACCTTTTTTTTTTTTTGTTGTAAGGATTATAACGATACTATGAATTTCAAAGTTATGGTGGAATAAAGAAACTCACATACAAACTTACATTATTGCTAAAAAACATTACACTCCTTTTTTGAGCAGTTGTGTAAAAATAGTATGCTTTTTTCGCTATAAACAGAAGTCCGCGTGTACAAAGTCACGGGCGGGAAAACTAGTACTAACTAAATTTGATTATATTTTATCGGTCGATATTCGAGATGTTTAAAGACCAACTTATCATATTATTATCAACAACCATTATATTATCAATTTTCCTAGCCAAGTGTCAAGTGGAGGTCACTTGAGTTCTGCGATGCGGTTTCCGACATCACTCGTGTTCGCTGTCGCATTTCCACATTTCGAACTCGATCTCTCAATGAATTGCTGAGCATGGCACGCTCCATTGCACGTTGTGTATCCTTTATTTTGTGCATGTTCTCATTTATTTGTGAGTCTCCACGTTTTGGCACCATAAGTGGGATTAGGTAGCACACATTGGTTGAAGACCCTGGTTTTAAGAAATTGCTGTATTTTAGCCATGAAGACATCTTCCAAATTTTGTACGCATTCCTTTTTCTAGGTCCGTCAGTTAGGTTGTGCGTTGAATGTCAGTCAAAATGTACGTCACGGCACTTAACTGTTTAATAGGTATAGATAACCATAATATAACGAAGAACTCAATCACTGTCACAAGAGTGCTTAATTAGTCACTTTGGCAATTTACCTATGTAAATTTAAATAACACTATTGTTAAAAGTGTAACAAAAACCTAAAAATAAAAAAATAAAACAGCCTTTCGCCTAAGCTACTACCTATTATCACCACCTACCGCCACTGAGTCTATTTATCTGAGGGTTTGGCCCTGGTCACCCTACAGGCCTCACAAACAAGCTCATGAGTGATAAATGTGTGTCATTTCGCGAAACATTCGTTATCATTACGTTCCGTGACCTGCTACGGATGATGTTATTAATTGATTTACGCACCGTAGATGTCTACGGCGTAGCAATTTTGCTGCGTGAACAGAGAGGTGCGACGATTAAGTTTTGTAGAAGTAATTCGAGATAATATTTCTCGATATGGCACGAAAAAACAAATAAGTTACGAAGTACCGAAAGAGAACCAAGGTAACCGACATAGCTGTAAGGATAAACAAGCTAAAGTGGCAGTGGGCTGATCACATTTCCCGAAGAACCGATAACCGTTGGAGTAGAAGAGTTTTCTGAGTGGAGACTCAATGGTGTGTGTTAGGAGAGGCGCATGCACAGCAGCGGAATTGACCAAAAAATGGTATTGCAATAATAATCTTTGATGCAAATAGGTAACACGTTGACAGGTATTTCTTATTTGCATACAACCACACAAGAAATACCTGTTCAACGTAATCATTTGCATCAAAGATATTATTTATTATTATTTTTTACTTTTTCGCTTAGCTACTACATCGGAGACTGTAGGGAGACTGCGGTTGAGCGATCGTAATGGAATTGTAATCGTTTATGACGTCAATGCACTGTCCGTCCCTTTCATATCGTAGCACAATGACAAGGACGGACAGTGCATTGATTTCGCAATTGCTATAGCTTTGAGTTAGGTGGTCACCGACCTGTAAGGAAAAACAAAAATCATTACACAAAAATTTATAATAGACTAGTTTTCCCACCCACGACATCGTACGCGCGGACCACTGTTGATAGCGAAAAAAGCATCCTATTTTCTTCTGGGATATTAAAAACCAAAGCAAAAGGAGTATATTACCAATCTTGATGTTTTTTGACAGACTTGTTATTTCGTTTCCATGACATCCACAGAAAGTTCCCGTGGAAACTTACAATTTTCCGGGATAATAAGTATCCTATGTTTTATTCCAGGGCTTAAGCTATCTTCATTCTAAATTTCATCAAAATCTATCCAGCCGTTATCTCGTGAAGGCTCCCCAAACAAACAAAAAACAAACATACAAACAAACAAACAGACAGACAAGTTTTCACTTTTATATATTGGTATGGATTTGTAGTTTGCTTTATCCTTAAGCTATTGTAATATGCGCAATATTCTGAGATTATTATGAGATTGTGTGAGACAGTAAACAAGACAGGACATACTCCACGGCGCCGGCTGAACTAGTGTGTTGAGTAGTGTTGACGAATTTGAATTAAAGTATAAACAAACCGCACAAGTGCTGGAGTTCCTCCCAGCCACATGGATCCGCAGCCTGATGCAGGTGGGAGGTGAACTCTCGTGGAGAGGGTTCCATACAATGAATATATTACCTCACATTATTGAGAGATTAAGCAAAGGTTTTCCTGTAGTAAAGTGAAATTTTCTGTAATAACTAATAATACTAATATTTCAGATATAAAAGACGGATAGGCAATTATAACTATTAAACTACTTATTTAATAAAAAATTACAAAATAAGACCCTCTTAATAAGCCCTTTTATTTATTATGTCACACCACGGTACAGTTTTTTATACAATTTTCTAGTTTGCCCTTCGCAAGTGACCCCCAAAATTCATTTATTTTACATTAAACGTCCGAGTTTAGAGTCACAGAAAATCATCAAGGGTACCAAATTTTAACTTAATCGGTCCAGTAGATTCAGATAAATTTGGCAACAACAGACGGACAGACAGACAGACACACGAGTGATCCTATAAGGGTTCCTTTTTTTCATTCGAACATACGGAACACTAAAAATATATGGAACGGGAAGCGACTTGCCGAACCATAGATTATTTATAGGTGAAAATCAAAGTACTAAACATAAAGAAGTTTTAAGTTTTTACCCAACTACGGCGAAGCAAAGGAAATGTAATGAGTTTAAAAGTCTATGTGTGTATGTATGTATATATTATGTATGTATGTATCTATGTATATTAGTCCGATTTTGACAAGCAACGTATCAATCGATCTGACTTGAGGTATATAGAGTAAAAAAAAAACAACTACAGCGAAGCAAAGGAATGGTTTGTATTCAATCGATTAGTCTTCATCGCAAGAATGTCATAGGCTATTTGTAGTCGGGATTTAAATATTTAACTTAGGTATATCTTGGTTCTAACGTACTGAAACTTAGCTAGCTAAAAACGCTGAGCTTTTTGTAACGTAATTAATGCATTAATATTATTTTCTACCTACATTTTACGACTTACCTAACTTTTACAATCTGTCTACATGTTATAATAAAGGAACGTTATTTTAAATCTGCACAGAATGTGAAAAATCTTACGGAACCTGCCTCAGTTCAGATTTATCGTTCTCGCGAGATGCGGCACACTTAGCTATAGTGACATTTTGGAACAAACAGTACAATGTTGTCTGACCTAAAAACCGCATTAAAGGCATTACGGGTGACATTATTAACTAAAGGTACTATTTTTTAAACGAAATAATGGCCTTAAAATTAATAAGTTATTTAAGGGCTCCAAACAAAACCCTATTGTTGTGGCATCTCTGTCTGTCTGTCTGTCTATATATATTTTTCAAGCATAATCTGGCCACAGGCTTGTAAAGACTGCACCAGCTATACTCAACCATTTCTTTCTTTGGTCACGTAAACATGACCGCTATTATTCGATCATTATTCTATTTAACTATCTATTCTCGTTTCTTTACCCGCATGTTCATTTTTCGGGGACAGATGCATCCTATTTGTTATTCCAGAACCAACAGAACCAATATCATCAAATTTCGTTCAGACGTCAAATGGTTTTTAATCGACTTCACAAGAGGAACGATTTTAAAAATTCTTTTTTTGTTTCAAAGGGTATACTTTTCAAATGGTCCCATCTAAATTGTATCAAAATTGGTTCAGCAGTTTTTCCAGAATAAACAGTTTTGTTGAGTAAATCCATTCGTTTTTGTGTTTATATTGCCTTTGTTTTGTGTTTATCTCTAAGATTTCTGAACCAATTTAGATTATTGTTTTTTATTCAAAAGAGTAAACCTTCCGTGTGGGCCCATATAAATTTCATCAAAATTGGTTCAGTAGTTTTATAAGAAAATCAATTTGTTTTATAGTTTATGTTCTCTAATATCTTGGGATTTCTGAACCGAATTAGATGATTGTTTTTACTTGAGTAAGAAGGCCTCTAGTGTGGAACTGTATACATTTCATCAAAATTGGTTTAGTAGCTTTAAACAAGCTTTAGTTTAATTCACTGTGTTATAATGTTTAGGACTGGATTGCATGTCAATTTTGAACAATTTAAGGACGTCCAAAGATGCTGAAGTTTTGCACATGGGTGTAGTTCTGATGACAATTGAAAACTACAGTAGTAGTAGTAGTAGTAGTAGTAGTAGTAGTAGTAGCAGCAGTAAAAACAACTACACAATCGGATGATGGAATCCCTTCGAGTTTGGGCTCATTTCGTTTGTCTTGATGAGGTCTCTAGTTTTATGTGGTATCCAGGGTCTGATGATGGAGCCGGAAGGTAGTCACAGGTACTCAACAACAAAATGATGGAACCCCTTCGAGTTTGGGCTCATTTGGTTTGTCTTGGTGAGTTCTCAGGTGTTATGTGGTATTCAGGGTCTGATGAAAGAGCCGGAAGGCAGTCACAGGAACTCAACAATAAAATTATGGAACCCCTTCGAGTTTGGGCTAATTTGGTTTGTCTTGGTGAGTTCTCAGGTGTTATGTGGTATTCAGGGTCTGATGAAAGAGCCGGAAGGCAGTCACAGGAACTCAACAATAAAATTATGGAACCCATTCGAGTTTGGGCTCATTTCGTTTGTCTTGATGAGTTCTCTAGTTTTATGTGGTATCCGGGATCTGATGATGGAGCCAGAAGGTAGTCACACAGGAACGCAACAACAAAATGATGGAAAATGGTCAAAACTAATTCAGTTTTTATATATGTAGGTTTGATTTACTAAAGTGAGTAAGTGTCTACTATTTTCTTTGGCATATATTCTTTCCGATGTTTGCATATGCCACTAAAAATAAAAAAATAAAATATTTTTCCAAAAAAATTAAATCGACCTCATAATAAAAATGATATTTTGTAAACAACCACTAAAATGAATAAAATAATTACAATTGAGCCAGAACAGTATTTCTTTTCGAAATTACCAACGTAATAATAATGTATAAATACAACATCTTATGTTGTATTTATACATTATTATTACGTTGGTAATTTTTTGTAAAGAAGGTAAAGAGTTTTTTGAAGGCGGTGCCAAACCCAGGCATCATTTAAATCTAATATCTTTACAAAATTAATGCATACCTATCTACGTACGCAGTAATATGCAGTTGTCTATGACGCACCCTCATACAAAACACGAAACGCAGAAAAGACAAAACAAGAGATGCACACGAGCAAATTTTGACTTTCACACGTTCACAAACCGATTGACACGAATACAGCAATCTAGTAAATGAAAAAGTTTTTGTAGGTAATTACTTTAAAAGCTAATTATTTTATATAGCACGTCAAGCCGTTTAAGACATTATCTTTTTGAATAAGCTCAACCATATTAATAATTATGGCTCGGCTTGGCACCGCCTTCAAAAAACTCTTTCTTATTTTATGTTGTATCTATGCATTATTATTACGTAGGTAATTTCGAAAAAGTGATACTGTTCTGGCTCAATTGTAATTATTTTATTCTTTTTAGTGGTTGTTTACAAAATATCATTTTTATTATGAAGTCGATTTTTTTTTTTGTTTTTTTTTTTTTTAATTATTTGCTCGATTTTTACTCATCGGGTTGAGATAACAAGAGCATCAATTTTTAATTTAAACTATAAGCTATCCAATAATTAAAACCGCACCTTAATCGGTTTAACAGTTTTTAGGTGATGCACGAACAAAGAAATAGACAAACAGAACCGTTTTTAAAAATGTTATATTCTTATTTAGTAGTTTAATTTAAGTCCCCTAGACCATTTTGATAAAGTTATTATTAAAAGTACATGCATACAACTTGCAATGTTTGTATGCATGTACTTAAGTATGTATGTTTGTTAAGGTCCAATCTTGCTAAGAGCTGATCTGATTAAGAACCACTTCCTCATATCCTACGGAGCTGAGTTTTTAAAATTAAATGTTGTTTCAGTTTCGATGACAATGCATTTTTTGTTAAGCATGAACTGAATCGACATCCAGCGTAGATTAATGGTATGGACTGACTAACCAACTACGTCGTAAATAGTATTTTTATTTAGTTTGAACATTCACATTAAATACGAGTATGACAAAATCCTGTTTGTTTCTGTTCTGTTTCAGTAGCCCTTAAGACGTTCAACCGTTATCAAACGGTTGGAGCCCAAAAAGACGTCGTCGATGTCATTGCCAGCTTGTATTCACTTATTATACCAACTGACCGGGTTAGCTCTGGATAGGCACGCGTTGAAAACTACATTGAAAGGTTAACCTTTTAAATTGTTTTCCACGTGACTCCGACCTGACTTAAAAGTTATCATTACTTTTTAAGTCGCGTTAGTTGTGATGTTTTAAAATAAAAATATATTTAAAACAACACAGCATAGTGGTATAACGAGACTAATATTATCAAGATGAAGAACGCTATGCGTGGGCGGGCGTTGTGTTTTTCTTGTTGTGCTCTTTTCGCATTCTATAGAAGAAAAATAGCCTAGTCGAAAGTTACTCTCATCCAAAACTTTTCTTGTTTTATCATACAAACCATTACGTCAATTTAGTTTCTGAAATATTAATAAAATCATTATAGGTCGATAGGTCTTGTGTCTATCTAATTATATTTTTATGCAAACTATAAAAATCAACTTTTTTATAAAATGTTTATTCATTCAATTAATTCATAGACTTAAAAGCCTTTTTCACTTAAAGTCACTTGTGAGTTCCGGCATGGTTATAAAGTTGTTACTGGAACTGGTATGAAGATAAGTAATAACAACGCCTAAAAACCCAAGAATTGACGGCACAAATAGTGATTAAATCTATAAAATCTTCTTCTATAGCACGTAATTTGGTCGATCTCGGGCCGGGACAAATATTTCTGCACATAAATGATGTTCTTGGGTGTACTCCTTACACTAGCTACGACCCACGGCTTTGGCCGCGTGTAATTTATCCAGGGAAAAGTATCCTGTGTGTCCAGTACCCATAAAGTATAATAATATATTAGCTTATTTTAATTAATTGATAGATTCAGGCGTTACTTTGCGGAAATCCATATTTAAAATGAACAAAATAAAAATATGTAGCTTACTTCCGCCAAAACTGTAAGTCTGACAAATGATAAATGGTAACATTAACACAAGTAAAACCCCACGCTAAACAAAACCCTACCCCAGATTGAACTATTGGTATTTGGATCGAGGTATATGTTTTTTATTGTGTTTTTTTATATTATATGTATATGAATATATAAGTGTTTCGATACTTGTATTTGGGTAGGGTTTGTTTAGCTTGGGGGTTTTTTATTGTGTATATATATTTATATATATTATTTGTATATAAGTGTTTTTTCTGGCCTCCAGGCCTTAGCTTTTCTTTCATTTATATTTTTCATTAGTTCAATCTGGGGTAGGGTTTTGTTTAGCGTGGGGTTTTACTTGTGTTAATTTTACCATTTATCATTTGTCTGACTTACAGTTTTGGCGGAAGTAAGCCACATATTTTTATTCTGTTCATTTTTTTTTTTTTTTTTTTTTTTTTTTTTTTTTTTTAATTTTAATTACCTTATAGCATTTTTTTGAACACCTGTACTTAAAGTCCTTCAGTAGCTAAAATGAAAAAAGTCCTTATGTAGCTTACTTCCGCCAAAACTGTAAGTCAGACAAATGATAAAATTAACACAAGTAAAACCCCACGCTAAACAAAACCCTACCCAAAATTAAACTAATGAAAAATATAAATGAAATGAAAGATAAGGCCTGGAGGCCAGAAAAAACACTTATATACAAATAATATACATAAATATATATACCTACACAATAAAAAAACCCCCAAGCTAAACAAACCCTACCCAAATACAAGTATCGTAAAACCTATATATTCATATACATATAATATAAAAACAAATAAAAAACATATACCTCGATCCAAATACCAAACGTCTGACATCAATACCGGAACCGGATGAACCGGACTTGGGGACGGGCGCTAACAAGCACTCCGCCGCAATGCGTGACGCAGAAGGCGCACGCCAAAGTTAAAATTTAGACGACCCGCACGAGGGTACCCAGAGGGTGCGGCCCTCGGCTTGGACGGCCGTCTGATTACGGGGGTATTGAATTAAATACCCCAGGATCGCTACCGTTAGGTAGTGATCGAGGGGGCCCTGAACAATGGCAAGGTGCCCTTTTATTGACTTTTATAACTGACCGCTGATTCGTAATACACCTTCGAGAAGAATCGGCAAGAAACTCGAAGGCGAATAATATCTGATTATGTTTTATGGGACCTTCGACCTCGCCGGCGAGGTCGGTGTCTGTGTCTAAGTGTGTTGATACCCCCTAGTGGGTTGCCAGGGGTGGTCGGATTGGGCGAGGCCATCGCTGCCAGTACTTTGACTGCGATGGCGTCGTCCGGATCGTCCAGGAAATCGCAGGGATGTCTACGGAGGGGCTAAACAATGGTGACAAATTCCCTTATATAGGCTACGCGCCTGAGCTAGTGCAACTGCACTGGTGATTTCTTTGACTTACAGCTTTGGCGGAAGTAAGCTACATATTTTTATTTTGTTCATTTTAAATATGGATTTCCGCAAAGTAACGCCTGAATCTATCAATTCCTTTAGTAGCTGTTTAACTCCGACTTCCTCGAGGGTACTACGACAGAGGCGTGGCAGAGGAGCGTAGTGGTGTTATTCTTCAAGAAAGATAACACCCTCTTGAAGAATTATAGGCCCATTTCACTGCTGAGCCACGTCTATAAGTTGTTTTCGAAAGTAGTTACAAACCATCTCGCTCGTAGGTTTGACGACGTTCAGCCTCCCGAACAAGCTGGATTTCGGAAAGGCTTTAGCACTATAGACCACATCCATACGCTCCTACAGATTATACATAAGACCGAAGAGTACAATTGGCCACTATGTCTAGCTTTTGTGGACTATGAGAAAGCCTTTGATTCAGTCGAGACCTGGACAGTGCTACAGGCATTACAGCTGTGCCAGATTGGATACCGGTACATCAAAGTGTTGAAGTGTTTGTACAGCAAGACCACCATGACTGTCCACCTCCAAGATAGGAGCACGAATTCTATCGAGTTGCAAAAAGGGGTGAAACAGGGAGACGTTATTTCTCCAAAACTGTTCACCTCTGCACTGGAAGATATATTCAAGCTTCTGAACTGGAACGGATAAGGAGTCAATATATATGTATCAATGGCGACTGCATCACTCGATTTGAAAATATAGTCATAATGGCAGAAACCTTGGAAGACCTAAGCACAATGCAATGGTGTGTTCAAGTCAAGAGTGAATAGGCATCTACTAGGCAAGCGTGCTACACCTTCGACCACATCATCGCTTTCCATCAGGTGAGATCGTGGTCAAACAATTACCTACTCCATAATATAAAAACATGCTCAGTGACCTCAATATTGTTTCCTAGCAGGTGTATGTATGTATATTTTGGTCAGACGATCCAACTGGGTAGATCCAAATTCCACAAAGAGGTCAAATGACGAATCCAACTCGGATGGGCAGCGTTCGGGAAATTACGCCATATCTTCTCGTCTCAGATACCGCAGAGCCTCAAGATGAAAGTTTATAATCAGTGCGTGTTGCCAGTTATGACATACAGCACTAAGACGTGGTCGCTAACTATTGGTCACATGCATAAGCTCAAAGTCGCACAGCGTGCAATGGAGAGCTAAGCTTGGTGTTTTACTACGTGACAGAATCCAAAACGAGGAAATCCGTAGAAGAACCAAGGTTACCGACATAGCTCTCAGAGTTTGCAAGTTGGAATAGCAATGGGCAGGCCATATAGTTCACAGAACCCAACCGCTGGGAAATAAAGGCTCTCGAATGGCGACCACGAACAAGAAAGTGAAGTGTAGGGAGACCCACGATGGACTGACGACCTTATAGCCATCGCAAGAAGTCGATGGATGGAGGTGGCACAAGATCGCTAATCATGGCGCTCTTTCGGGGAGGCCTATGTCCAGCAGTGTACTTTTAAAAGCTGACATGATGATCATGATGATGAAAGCATTTTTAAATTAACTTTTTTACATACTGCTTTATTATAAATACAGATATGGATTGGTTCCGTTTGAGTCCTTTGGGTAAAAAAATATAATGTCCGTCACTTTAAACACTGACACATACTTTCTAAGGGTCACATCTAGCAATACTTTACCTCAACATTTTCAAGTCAAATATTGAAATTTCCAGGCAACTTCCGACGGTTGTGACGTTTGACAGTACCGGCTGGTAATTAAAAATGGTTTTCAAAAGGCATTTATTGAGAACCACAGTTGAGAATTTGTTGAGAGACGAAAAGGGAGTTGAACATATTGAACCGGAAAAACATTTTGTAAGGAGAAGTTAAAATGTCTTGAGAGGGGAAGTGATGTCTAGCATTGTGTACGTGAATGTGAATTGACATTTAGAAATAGCGTCATTTTTGATATGGTTGATGCAATGCGAAACACAATTTTTTCAAAAACATGGTCTGTATGATGACAGTTTAAGTATAGAATACGTAATAATCGTTTAAGTTAAATTCACTGTCGAAAGCACGATTAAAATTTTGATGCTCTCAAGCCTATTTTTATTCAGTTTTATAATCGTTATTTATGATCCTGAAGCCATAAAAACTTGACCGCGAGGAGATGACCGTGAATTCAAGTTGTGATGGTAAATGTCTCCATCAGACTTATATTTAGTATGAGCTAAATGACAAATTGAATACATTTATTACGATGTGTATTGACGTTAATTATATAGCAGGACGTGATTTTTAAAACTTGTGCGTGAGAAGAGTGCTAGTGTGTGGTGGTGTGTGTTACATAGAGTGTGTATGAGAGGTGTGCTAAATAAAGTTATGACAAAACGTTAGCTTCTAGCCTCTAAATACGAGGTTAGTCACAGCTTGTTCGGCTAGCCAATATTTAGTTCACCAAGTTTTGGAAGCGAGTACTATTTAGAAACAAGTTGGAATAAACTAGAAGTTCATTCCTCTTAAAGTTTTGGATAAAATCTTAAACCTTGAAAATTTTGGGAGAGAACTTAAAACCGAAACTCGGACTTTTTCTTGGACTTGGAAAAATTATAGTGGAAAGCATAACTCCTATTCTTTGAATTGCTATTTATTATCGGGCACGAGAAATTAATCGAAATTAAGTCCAAGCATTCTCAATTTGACAGAATAACATAAATGCAAAAACACCTCTTTCTTAGGTGTTACCTAAACGACTAAAAGGTTTAACCGATCTTGATAAAATTAAAGAAGGAAGTAGTTTCCAAGAGAATGGTTTTATTTTGTTTTTAATTCAGAAAAATTTACAACGCATCTAAAAAGTTAAATATACCTAACACATTATCATCGACACTTTTCCTTTATGGGCTAAAGACAGATTTATGGACTACTCTCTATAGATATGTTAGAGTTCCATCTTTAAGAAACAGTAAGGAGTCCTCGTCGTCACTTTCGTTAATTTGTCGCTATTATTAGTCACAATCCACTTTTAAAAACGGATGTAGATCGTTTGACAACGTATTAAATAAATACTACTAAAAACCCAATTCCAAAAAAATACATGAAAACCTACATCCTCAAAATACCGAACTGATATTGAAATAGCGTATAACTGTCAATAAAATAAGAGTACTCTCATCAGATAAAATGAACCATTTTGACAGGTTAAAATTTACAAATTACAATTCCACCCTGGGGCTTGATTGTAATTACCGCAGACGGCAGTGTGATGGGTCATTTTGAATTTAAGTTAGGAAGACTTTTTGACTGTTCTAATTAGAATTTTATAGAATGTTTTGAAGTGAGAGAGTAAATTATTACAGACAATATTTGGGTAAACTACGACAACTGTGAAGAAAAGCAAGGGTTATGTGTTTTAAAGTATTTAAAGTAAAGTTTTCGCATTTTTTTTAAGTTAGCTTGTTTGTCATATGAGGTAGTGCCGACTTTTGGTGTCAGAGTTTGTCAAGCCACCCAAGGGCCTTTGACATGCCTTAACGACTGCTATCGATCAACAGCAGCTGGGACCGACAACGACAGCGTGCCTTCCGAAGCACAAAGCATTTTTTAAATTTTCCTTATCGATTTGTAGAACCCGCAACTTCCAGACACCGGGAACAAGTAAATTTAAAATAAAACAATACCTTTATGCAGTATCAATGTCATGGTGAAACTTAGAACGGGCTATCACTATTAATACAAGTATCGTGCCTGTGCTGTTAATTGTTGAAGAGTTTCCTAGTTAGGACCCAACTCTGAGTGCAGCAACCAAGTCATCATAGTAAGACTTAAAATCGGCTGTCATAATAAAATGCATACACAAAATTTCTTATCTGTGCTGTTAACTATTGAAGAGTTCCTTTATCTGGAGCTAATCGTGGATGTCGATTCAAATCAAGCTTACCACAAAAATGCATTGTTATTGGAACTGAACCAACATGTGAAAATTCAACTCCATAGGTTATGAGGAAGTGGTTCTATTTCAGATTGCAAGGGTTCTAATTCAGATTGCATGATTTGACCTTAATACATACAAACATTGCTATTTAAATAAAAGGTATTAAAAACATTGCAAGTTAAATAAAAGCTTTTAAAATAGCGAAAAACTACCTCCAGACAGAAAACTTCCGCAAAATATGAAGTAGCTAGCATTAAAGGCCCTCCGATGCAACTTAGGTCACTTCCCTTACTCCACTGTACCGGCATTTACTCGAATTTAACGAAAAGCAACGTAGAAATATATTGCAGTATGGCAGTTGCGGACCTTTATACACAATGGTAAACAAACAATTTCTGCAAAATATATAAAGTCTGGTGAGATATTAGTCAAACATAAATTAGATATTTTATAATTACACATACATATAACTCGTTGTTCTGCTGCTAGAGAAAAGTTTCTGTTGTTTTTTAAATGCAATCTTTTAAGAAAGTTGGCTAAAATGTAGCCGCATAGAAGAGAATATTGAGCTCATCAAACACGGAAATACTAGAACTTTTCATAGCGCGGGAAGACAGTGCTACCAGTAAACTAAACAGTGTTGCTTCGAAAAGCATCATTTTTTTAACACTGTATATAACTGAGTAAGGATCAATATGTAAAACTTAACTCAATTCTGTATCAAGTTCTTGTACTGCACTACACTGTACCCTTATCGAGCTATCATTAGAAGAGGCCTGCGCTGTAAGGCGAAACAAAAGGGACTTAAATTGGGACTCAATGAAGAAAAACACGGGCCTTGTTTGCCAGACCCTTGGCTTGTAACGACACAGTTACAGCTAGGGACAAGATGTAGGATAAATTAAGTACAGCGCGTCGCTAATAATATGGCATGCTGGGAAATTCTACTGCTTTTGGTACTATTACTAGCTTACTAGCTTTTTATTTTGGTGCTAGCTTGTGTGTGTGTGTGTGTGTGTGTGTGTGTGTGTGTGTGTGTGTGTGTGTGTGTGTGTGTGTGTGTGTGTGTGTGTGTGTGTGTGTGTGGTATCATAGCTCTCAAACGAATGGATCGATTTTGATGCGCCTTTTTCTGTTTGAAAGCTGTGATCGAAATTGTTCTTAGATATATGGGGATTGGGAGAGGGGAGAGGTGAGAAAAGGGGGGTGTTAATCGTAGCTTCCAAACGAATGAATCTATTTAGCTGCGGTTTCTTTTGTTTGAAAGCTGGGGTTTGAGAAAAGACCCCCCCCCCAACCCCGCCCCCCCCCAGAAAACGAATGGAACAGGGGTTTTATATGTGCTTCTTCTTAGTTTAGAATAATTTACGTATGAGAAGCTTATACATGTGGCATGTATAACTTCTTCTTGGTGTAGGATTAATTAAGTAGGTTCTTTACCTGACAGTTTTTCTATTGCGAGAAATGCTTAGAGATAGTTATTATTACCATTGTCACAGTTATCATTTCACCATTGTCCATCGCATTTTTTTATTCTATTAAAATTATATTTGTGTCACAGAAACATTTTAGTGATTTGCAAGAGGCAAAGTTAAAACTTTGCAAAGAGTATAGTTATAGATAGATAGATACATAACTTTTTACTGCACTAAAAAACTTAAATTATTGCACGTCAACATTGACCTTAAAATAGTAGGTACAATCCGCGGCCTTATCACTAAGCAGCGATTTCTTCCTCTGTGTTATCATTATCTTCTAAGGTCATTTTCTATTTTTGTTGTGTGCCTGTTCGCAGTGAAAATACGAGATTCCTTTTAGACTGACAGCTTTTCTATCCGAGTCTCAAATCTTTTTTTCGTCACCGGTGTGCCGTTATTATTGCTGGGAACTACAGGTTATTTATACGGGCCAGAGATGACTGAACGAATGAACGCCCCATTTCACTAACTACGCGACTAGCATGCCTAGAAGAGCAAAATATGCTCATCAATACGTATAATTATGTATGTGAAAATAAGACTTTGATACAACGCTCCAAACCTTGAATGGATCTATAAATACCTAAATTCTGATTTCAACCATCTAAATCAAAATGTTTGTTGATACATTTTGATACTTTCAAGTCTCATCATCATCATCATCATCATTAGCCGGTACACGTCCACAGCTATACAGGCCTTCCCACAGAACGAGACCACGAGCGGTTCTCCGATGTGTGCCTCCAGCGGCTCCCCACCACCAGTCGGCGGCCCAACTCGCGGAGTGCCGCCCTTCACTCCGTCTTCCGATCTATGGTCGCTCGAGAATCTTTCTTTCGCAACTGTTATCAGTTCTACTACTTATATGGCCTGCCTATTGCCACTTCAAATACTAAATGTTTTGGTTGTTTATGAAGAGGTGGATCGCTGTGTCTTTGAAAAATTCCTACCTTTGTTCAAACATAATCTTAATAAATTCGTCAAACCGGAAGCCATTCCAACTCCAATTTCAAAGATGCAGCCATCTGGAAAGGAATACCGTACTTCCGCGTTTTTCTTAAAAAGGTGACGTCACAGAAACAAAAATATTGCGTTGCTCCTTATAATCTTGACAAGGTTTTCTAAGGACACTTTTGTATTCTCTTCATCTTGGAAAACAAAGTGTTCTGTTTACTTTGGGTCGTGGTTTTCTTTGGGTTTTTTCTTTACTTAAGTTTTCTTTTAAGTCAAAAAGAAATGTATTAAAGAGTGATTTCGGTGGAACGGTGCCCTGCTCAGTCCACGTCTCGTCTGCTTTGTGAAAAATAAATAACAGTAACAATAACGTTTACCCGCGACATGGGCAATTCTGCTGCAGGGGCGAGCCCTGCAATAGAATGCATTAGAACATCCCGTGTCGTGGGAGGCACTGACACACACCAACATACCACAAACATCACATACCTGAGAACAAACATTTATGCTCATCACACAAATGTTTGCGGCGGCCAGAACTCGAACCCGGGACAAGAAGGCAGGCGCACGGACAAATGCGCCAAAGTGTCGTCAATAGCCTATTTATTAAGTAGGTTTGGATTTGCAATCGCTCAAAACTGTTTATACACTTCACGTGTTGTGTAAGCATTATCTATGTATTTTGATAAAAATAGGAAGAAAGTGAACAAAGGTTCAAAGAAGACAACTTCAAAAAATAATGTAAACAATAATGAGCCTAGTCCTCATAAATTCAAGGATACGAGGCATTTACCAAATCACTAAGTAATATTTGTTGAAAGTTTTGCCTATTCTCTCTCTCTATTTATTTACTAAATAACATATATTATGTATCTATCTATGTATTAACTAAATACATGTTCCTTAATATTATTTGCACTGTGCACTATGGGAATAATACCAGTATCACCATCGCTCTAAAACACTAGCACGTTGTGTTAAATTCTTATAAAAGTGTAAGCCTTGACCTATATAGATCTCCCGCACTTTATTCCTATAAAGCAATCTTTTTCATAGCGTGGGCTGACACATTTTTCTTGACAACTAGTGTAACGACACTAACATTTGCCATTGTCTCAAATTGACACTTACTCCCTCGACGTTATGCGACAGGTGGTAATCCGATAATTCGACATATATCTGTAGAATTCTGAAAGCTTATTGCATTTTAGATTAGACAAGTATTAATCTATAGTTGTAGTGAAAACACGAAATATTATGTAGATAGTTATATGTACCACAAACACACCGTTGTTTACCGAAGTCCAATTGCGACATATTTAATCATACAAGTAGGTACTAACTTAGATTGTGAAAGTACCAAGCTCATCAAACACGGAAATACTAGAACTTTTCATAGCGCGGGAAGACAGTGCTACCAGTAAACTAAACAGTGTTGCTTCGAAAAGCATCATTTTTTTAACACTGTATATAACTGAGTAAGGATCAATATGTAAAACTTAACTCAATTCTGTATCAAGTTCTTGTACTGCACTACACTGTACCCTTATCGAGCTATCATTAGAAGAGGCCTGCGCTGTAAGGCGAAACAAAAGGGACTTAAATTGGGACTCAATGAAGAAAAACACGGGCCTTGTTTGCCAGACCCTTGGCTTGTAACGACACAGTTACAGCTAGGGACAAGATGTAGGATAAATTAAGTACAGCGCGTCGCTAATAATATGGCATGCCGGGAAATTCTACTGCTTTTGGTACTATTACTAGCTTACTAGCTTTTTATTTTGGTGCTAGCTTGTGTGTGTGTGTGTGTGTGTGTGTGTGTGTGTGTGTGTGTGTGTGTGTGTGTGTGTGTGTGTGTGTGTGTCTGGTATCATAGCTCTCAAACGAATGGATCGATTTTGATGCGCCTTTTTCTGTTTGAAAGCTGTGATCGAAATTGTTCTTAGATATATGGGGATTGGGAGAGGGGAGAGGTGAGAAAAGGGGGGTGTTAATCGTAGCTTCCAAACGAATGAATCTATTTAGCTGCGGTTTCTTTTGTTTGAAAGCTGGGGTTTGAGAAAAGACCCCCCCCCCCCCAACCCCGCCCCCCCCCAGAAAACGAATGGAACAGGGGTTTTATATGTGCTTCTTCTTAGTTTAGAATAATTTACGTATGAGAAGCTTATACATGTGGCATGTATAACTTCTTCTTGGTGTAGGATTAATTAAGTAGGTTCTTTACCTGACAGTTTTTCTATTGCGAGAAATGCTTAGAGATAGTTATTATTACCATTGTCACAGTTATCATTTCACCATTGTCCATCGCATTTTTTTATTCTATTAAAATTATATTTGTGTCACAGAAACATTTTAGTGATTTGCAAGAGGCAAAGTTAAAACTTTGCAAAGAGTATAGTTATAGATAGATAGATACATAACTTTTTACTGCACTAAAAAACTTAAATTATTGCACGTCAACATTGACCTTAAAATAGTAGGTACAATCCGCGGCCTTATCACTAAGCAGCGATTTCTTCCTCTGTGTTATCATTATCTTCTAAGGTCATTTTCTATTTTTGTTGTGTGCCTGTTCGCAGTGAAAATACGAGATTCCTTTTAGACTGACAGCTTTTCTATCCGAGTCTCAAATCTTTTTTTCGTCACCGGTGTGCCGTTATTATTGCTGGGAACTACAGGTTATTTATACGGGCCAGAGATGACTGAACGAATGAACGCCCCATTTCACTAACTACGCGACTAGCATGCCTAGAAGAGCAAAATATGCTCATCAATACGTATAATTATGTATGTGAAAATAAGACTTTGATACAACGCTCCAAACCTTGAATGGATCTATAAATACCTAAATTCTGATTTCAACCATCTAAATCAAAATGTTTGTTGATACATTTTGATACTTTCAAGTCTCATCATCATCATCATCATCATTAGCCGGTACACGTCCACAGCTATACAGGCCTTCCCACAGAACGAGACCACGAGCGGTTCTCCGATGTGTGCCTCCAGCGGCTCCCCACCACCAGTCGGCGGCCCAACTCGCGGAGTGCCGCCCTTCACTCCGTCTTCCGATCTATGGTCGCTCGAGAATCTTTCTTTCGCAACTGTTATCAGTTCTACTACTTATATGGCCTGCCTATTGCCACTTCAAATACTAAATGTTTTGGTTGTTTATGAAGAGGTGGATCGCTGTGTCTTTGAAAAATTCCTACCTTTGTTCAAACATAATCTTAATAAATTCGTCAAACCGGAAGCCATTCCAACTCCAATTTCAAAGATGCAGCCATCTGGAAAGGAATACCGTACTTCCGCGTTTTTCTTAAAAAGGTGACGTCACAGAAACAAAAATATTGCGTTGCTCCTTATAATCTTGACAAGGTTTTCTAAGGACACTTTTGTATTCTCTTCATCTTGGAAAACAAAGTGTTCTGTTTACTTTGGGTCGTGGTTTTCTTTGGGTTTTTTCTTTACTTAAGTTTTCTTTTAAGTCAAAAAGAAATGTATTAAAGAGTGATTTCGGTGGAACGGTGCCCTGCTCAGTCCACGTCTCGTCTGCTTTGTGAAAAATAAATAACAGTAACAATAACGTTTACCCGCGACATGGGCAATTCTGCTGCAGGGGCGAGCCCTGCAATAGAATGCATTAGAACATCCCGTGTCGTGGGAGGCACTGACACACACCAACATACCACAAACATCACATACCTGAGAACAAACATTTATGCTCATCACACAAATGTTTGCGGCGGCCAGAACTCGAACCCGGGACAAGAAGGCAGGCGCACGGACAAATGCGCCAAAGTGTCGTCAATAGCCTATTTATTAAGTAGGTTTGGATTTGCAATCGCTCAAAACTGTTTATACACTTCACGTGTTGTGTAAGCATTATCTATGTATTTTGATAAAAATAGGAAGAAAGTGAACAAAGGTTCAAAGAAGACAACTTCAAAAAATAATGTAAACAATAATGAGCCTAGTCCTCATAAATTCAAGGATACGAGGCATTTACCAAATCACTAAGTAATATTTGTTGAAAGTTTTGCCTATTCTCTCTCTCTATTTATTTACTAAATAACATATATTATGTATCTATCTATGTATTAACTAAATACATGTTCCTTAATATTATTTGCACTGTGCACTATGGGAATAATACCAGTATCACCATCGCTCTAAAACACTAGCACGTTGTGTTAAATTCTTATAAAAGTGTAAGCCTTGACCTATATAGATCTCCCGCACTTTATTCCTATAAAGCAATCTTTTTCATAGCGTGGGCTGACACATTTTTCTTGACAACTAGTGTAACGACACTAACATTTGCCATTGTCTCAAATTGACACTTACTCCCTCGACGTTATGCGACAGGTGGTAATCCGATAATTCGACATATATCTGTAGAATTCTGAAAGCTTATTGCATTTTAGATTAGACAAGTATTAATCTATAGTTGTAGTGAAAACACGAAATATTATGTAGATAGTTATATGTACCACAAACACACCGTTGTTTACCGAAGTCCAATTGCGACATATTTAATCATACAAGTAGGTACTAACTTAGATTGTGAAAGTACCAAGTAAGCACTTTTTGTACTTATGTTGTTTTTCTATGAATAATGCGCAGTAGAGGTACTCTACATGTTGATTTGATTTAATTGCGCATAGCTGAATAAGCATTTATGTACTTAGATGTTTTTCTCGCTAAAGTATGAGAAATGTAACTACTTAGTTGTTATTGCAAATGAAGAATGTACTAGAAATCGCCTACGCATTTATAAAAGTTATATAAGGAAGTTACTATGTACAAATTGTCATTATTTTATCTTCGATTGAATTGTACGGTCAAAAGTAAGACCAATAAAATTTACTTCAAATTTAATTTGTTGTTATTTTATTAAAATCTCGGCTCCATCCAATTTGTCTAGATAGTTATATGTACCACAAACCCACCGTTGTTTACCGAAGTCCAATTGCGACATATTTAATCATACAAGTAGGTACTTCCTTCGATTGTGAAAGTACCAATTAAGCACTTTTTGTACTTAACATAAGTACAAAAAGTTTTTCTATGAATAATGCGTAAGCAAAAGTAAGACCAATAAAATTAACTTCAAATTTAATTTGTTGTTTATTTTATTAAAATCTCGGCTCCGTTCAATTTGTTTAGATAGATTGTCGGATTGTATGTTTATTATACAGTAAATTTTTCTGGAATAATATCAGTATAATATAGTATGAGGTAGTGCTGCCCTCTGGTGTCCGAGTTTGTCAGGTGACAATATCATAAAACTTTATTCGGCCGTCAATTGTTTTTTTTCGATTGCTCGACTTTTACTCATCGGATTGAGATACCATGTACACCAGTTTTTAAGTTAGTCCCTAAACTATCCAAGAGTGACGAGACCAGTGAAAGGCACAGGTCTGAATTGAAATGACTCGCAAACTGGCCTCGTGTCCTGAGTTCATTATAGTGTAATATAAAACGACATTCAAAGAGATTCCTGTTTGTACCCAAAATATGCTTGCTTGCTTGTCGTATGAGGTAGCGCTGCCCTCTGGTGTCCGAGTTTGTCAGGTGCCAATATCCATACTATCTATTCTTCCAGTCTTAATATTATTATAAAAGCAAAAGTAAATTTGTCTGTATGTCTGTGTCATATTTAACTTTTTAAGATTAAACGGCTGACCCGATCTTGATGAAATTTAGGAAGGACATAGCATACTTTTTATAGCGATAAATTCTAGTCTGCACCGACGAAGTTGCTGTTAATCCTAGTACTCTTTTTTTTTCATCAAAATGAAATGGATATCCGTACATGAAATTCGATTAAAAATCCTTTTACATATGAAACATTACCTTCCTCATAGCCTCAGCAACAAGCCAGAATCACGGAGATTGTTCCAATCAGAAACTTTATAATCTCCAACCACTAAACATACCTAGTTATATGGGTATACAAAGTACAGGATACAGCCCTTAATTAGTAAAGTTGAGAGGCTGTGGTCGCGCCCTATTATTTATTCTGTGGCCCTGCGAGGGTCAAACGGAGTTGTGTACTTATCAGGATTTAGGCGATTAAGTTATCATGAAATGGGTGTTCGGGAAGTGTTAAGCCTTAGAATCTAGCTTGATTCCTACAAGCCGATTATTCGATATGCCCATTGAATAATCAACGACAAAATGCATACCGCCACTATTCAGCAACCTATACAGGCTTATTACTAAAACAGACGAAAGTAACGGGTTTAGTCCATGGACTAAACATAAATCTTACAACACGAAGAATATCGCTGATTCGAGTAATATCTATGGTACATAAGATAATCCTCCGAGGACCCTCACATAACGTCAATTTTCACTCTGTTTTTAACCCCCGAACAAAGAGACGGGTGTTGTAAGTTTAGAGTGTGTATCACTCTGTCACTGGGTGTGAGTATTGGTGTGTATGTGTGTGTACGACGATGTGTATGGGTATGTGTGAGTGTGTGTGTACCAAAGTACCGATTCTGATGCATTTTTTTTTTGTTTGAAAGCTGCTGTTATCAAGATAGTTCTTAGCTATAATGCGGGGAAGGGGGAGGGACGGGAGGGTCAGAATCGTAGCTTCCAAACGAGTGGACCGATTTAGAAGTGGTATTTTTCACAATAGTATAGTTTCACAGCTGAGGTAATCGAGATGATTCTTAGCTAACTGGGAGGGGGGAGAGTGGAGGAAAGGGGTGTGAGTAAAAAATAGGTTCTTAGCTATAATCGGGGGTGGGGGGGGGGGGGATAGGGGTGAGGATAATAAACAAAAAGAAAAAAAACAAAACAAAAATAGCAAGAGGAATAACAACACGAACAAGAACAAGAAGAACAAGAAGAACAAGAAGAACAAGAAAAACAACAATAACAAGAACAAAAATAACAACACAAACATGAACAACTAGAACAAAAAGAATAAGAAAAATAACAAGAACAAGAAGTTTAAAAACAACAAATACAAGAAGAATAAAAACAAAAATTACCAAAATAAGACCAACGGGAACAAGAACTAGAAGAATGGGACCAACAATTACAAGAAGAAAAAGAACAAGTAGAATAAGAACAAAATAAATAAATACCAGAACAAGAACAAGAAAAACAAAAACAAGAAGAACAAGAACAATAAAAAACAAGAATAAGAAGAACAATAACAAGAAGGGCAAGAACAAGAAGAACAAGGACAAGAAGAACAAGAACAAAAACAAGAAATACCAAAACAAGAAGAACAAGAACAAGAAAAATATGAACAAGCAGAACAAGAATAAGAAGAACAAGGACAAGAAGAACAATAAGACGAAGAACAAGAACAAGATCGGCAAAGCGCCATCCTTTATGGTTGAAATACCTCGCACAAGAACGAAGCATTACGCTTCTTCATTTATTATAATAACTCCTAAGGAGTGAAATGCCCTGCCCTGTTTCCGGTAAAATATAATCCTGGTGTGTTTAAGTCAAGAGTGAATAAACAACAAGGTTAAGAAGAGAAAATACCAGAACAAGAAGAACAAGAAGAAGATGAACTCTTATCTGATATATCTCTTATCTCTTATCTTATCTTATCTTTTCTGATTAGTTGCTAATTCACAGTTCACCAACGTGAGCGCGAGGTGCAAAACGTTGCTCGTTGTTTTAGTTATTTTATATTTTATGTTTACACATCTGCCAGGCATCCCGCGACGGCTCATATTTTTTGTTCAAGTTCAAGTCGTCACAGCACTATATTTCCCAGGAAATTGAAAAAATCAATTTCAAAAATTAGGCCAACTTCGTTTACAGTAAGTAACAAGCACAAATTAAAAATGTATGTAACCCCGACCCCCTCCCGCCCACGCCCACATTACACTATAGCTTAGAACCATCTCGGTTACCTCAGCTTTCAAACAAAAAAAACCGCAGCTAAATCGGTCCATTCATTTGAAAACCACAATTCTCACCCCCCCTTCCTTTTTATCAACTCTTGCAGATGTCTCTGCTCATTTTAAAAATGACGTCTCTAAAAATCTCGTCACATAATCACATATCCAAACGCCCTGATAATCACACGTCCGCTGGAAAGTCCCAAATTTCAAGGCCTTTGACTTGAGCTGAGAAAGAACGGCTGAAGAAGCTGAAGGGATGGAGGGGATGGAGGGAAGGGATTTGTTTTGTTTCTGTGATAATATACACGGCCTCATAAGGGTCGAGGAACAGTCGGAACGTTCGTCATTAGTGGACCGAGCATTGTATGTTGTAATGTTGTAAAAATGGATCAATAGAAATATCATTATAGAAACGGAATATTTATCATGAAAATAAATTTGTAGCGAGTTTCCAATATTTCGATGCCTTTTTATATTGACATGATAATGGAAAGATTAAAGTACTGGTGGGTGGGTAGTATTTACAAGCAATCGAAGCGGTCTATCCTCTTTCTCACTCATTAAAACTATTTTCTTTTGTTTCTGTGATAATATTGACGATTTAGTGACCACGTCTGTCTAAAAGGTTTATTCAACTCCCGAATTCAAAATGAGAGGGCTCTTACAAGTTGAGGGTGTGTACCCGTGCCTATGGCATCGTAGCTCCCAAACGAATGGACTGACTTTGGTACAGTTTTTTTTTTGAAAGCTGATATGATCGAGATGGTTCGTAGCTATAATAGGGGTGGGGTCAGAAAAAGGGATGAGGATAGTACCTCCCAAACAAATGGACCTATTTTGATGCGGTGTTTTGCTATTTGAATGCTGATGTGATCGAGATGATTCTTGGCTATAATGGACCCCCCATTATGGGAGGGAGAAAGTGGTGATGGGGAAGGGGTAATATAAATTTTCAATTTGAAATCTTTATTGTCTTAATTATTATTATTGACGACCGGTTGGTCTAGTGTCTAGAAACCCTATTCGTATCTATGTATGTTTATCCGTTATCTAGTGCCCATAGTACAGGGTATCCTAGTTTGGGGCTAGGCAATTGGTATGCTAAATTGTCTCGAATATGTTTATATATACTTATTTTAAAAAAAACATTGTGTCCAGGTGGCTTTTACGCTCACGTGTTTTTTTTCTCGTAGTTTTTACTAGAGTAGATTCTATGATAACGGTATCTACTCTAATACGGTACGAAATTCGATAAAATCGAAAATCGATAAAATTTAATCCGTATTTAAAAACATATATCGGATCTAAAGCCTTTAAAAGGCATACTATATTGCTTTTGTAAGCTGTTTTGGGATAACTAGAGTGGTGATACATCTGTTTGGAATGTCAATGTTAATTTTAGCATTAAACGTTATCTTTTTCAGAAAGGGTCAGGCGTATTTGACCAGTCAAGTATTTGACAAGTCTCTGCGAAACCGCGTATGGGTGATCCGAGTGTGTGGGGTGTTAGTTAGGTTAGTTTCTGTTGTAGTCAGTTTACTTAGGCACATGGTTGATCGATCACGCTTTGCTTTGTGAAAATATAGATTATGATTAAAAATCAACAAGCCTATTTTTTTTTAATCTTAAAACTAAATTTCGAATCCGGAATAGGGAGATATGTTAAAATTTGGTGCATAATAAACCGTTTTTTTTTAACCTACCCTTTCTACGAGAGTACGGCAAAGCAAGGGAAGGGTAATGAGTTTAATTGTTTGTGTATGTATGTATTTATATATGTATGTAAGTGTGTATGTATGTATACGTATGTATGTATGTATGTATGTATGTGGGTATGTGGATGTTCCACCACGGCGTCGCCCCTATTTGTCCGATGTGGACAAACAATGTATCAATCGATTCGTCTTCAGGTATAGAATATCAAAGGCTATTTTATTACCCAACTACGGCAAAGCAAAGGAAGAGTTATATGTTCAAACTAAAAACACGTTTCGATTTTGACAAACGAGGTATCAATCGATTCATCTTCATCGCAACAGTGTCATTGACTATTTTATACCGACCGTAGTAGGGTTTTAGTTATTGAACATGTCTGGCTTATGAGAGGCTTGGAGGTACCGAGTAAACAACAATTCCGTGACAAACAGACGGACAGACCACAGCAATAGGGCTCCGTTTGGAACTTTTGAACAGAAACCATAAAATATATTATATTACCACCTATTTTGGGATGGATCCAGACATTAATTAACAAGTTTATTAAACACCATCAACAGTAATCCAGCGGTCCCTAGTTGAAAGTTTGTAATTGACTAAGTTAAATATGAGCTTATATTATTTGGCTGTATGCGCAAGCTTTTATTACGTGCTTACATAGTTTTCAGAAGCTGCGATTTAACTTCACAGTGGCGTAATTAATTTCTGTGTAACTCAAACTAATAATTAATAAATTTAATCACTGCTCTGCATCACTGCCCTGCCCTTGTGTGAACTGGGCATTATACCCATATAGATCTCATTTTAAATTGGTTATATTCGGCACTAGCTTCTCAGGTGTCAAACTTATAACTTATGTGCAACGCCCACAATTGGTATTCTTTGGTCTTAGTCACAATTAGAGTGGCATTTGTGTAGCACGTGTTAGCAATAAATCTCATTCGCCCTACAGTCTGCGTATGTCTTTCTATCTTTGTGGTTGATGCACATGAAGCGCGAACGGGTTGTAGTGGAGCTGTGTGGGTGTGTTTGCCTGACTTTGCCTGTAGTTTTATCTGGTCCAGTTTTTGTTGAAGTGAAATAAAGCGTTCTGTATCCATGCCCCCTTTAACTAGATCTATGATTATGCCTCGTTATTTCCCTAAGTACATAGACTAAAGTTTGCGAAGCAACATCTATCAAACTTCATCCAACGCCACAATAATTTCAACATTAATAAAACAAATCATCACCGGTAATTTCTCAGCACAGCTCCAAGTTGAGACTCATTAATTGCCCAAGTTTAATGCGAACTTACCTCACTTGAACGCCAACGTCATGCGTTATGGAAGGCTTAGATTATACCTGCTTGTGCCCGTGACTTTGTCTGCGTGGACTACAATTTAAGTCTAGTGGTCACACTTTCCTTGTTGTAGTAGTCACCTTAGCCAGTGCACACTGCACTGCAGATTGAATTTATATCGAGACGCCGTAAACTGACAGATTGTAATGTCACGTTTGGGCCCTCTTAGTTTAAGCCAAACTTATGCCCCAACCAGTGGACTCAAACTTATGCTACAGTTAGTGGAATGATCAATATTTATAGAGGCTGTTTATGTTTAGTGTATGCGAACAGAAGTCGTTACGTTCCGTACCCTGACCACAGTAGGGCACATGCGTCATTAAGCTTGTCAAACACGGGCATATAGTATTAAATTTATAAAAATAAGTTTCAAGACGAACCACAACAAAACAAAGTCGACAAGAAACTACTCCACCACAGAATAAATAATAGTACAATTATGTACACAACAAGTAAAACTAAACCAGCATCAGGTAACTGCTACATTCAAACTTGGATCACTTACAAACTCTCCTGTAAACTGAAACTTAACTACAATCCAACAGAACTGAAGTGGCACTTAGTTCTGTTAGTCACACAGTTTGTAATGCAGTAGCTGAACTCGTCCGTTTCCAAGAACAGGTTTTTGCTTGTATAGTGACTTAGCTACTATTGACGAGACAAGCAGAACGTTTTATTTTTCATTTTTACATCACGGACTAGGCAAACGTTTGACCACGTTCTCACCTGATGGGAAGTGACGTTGTGGCCGAAAGTGTAGCACGCTTGCCTAGTTGATACTTATTGACTTTTGACTTGAACACGCCTGGGTAATAATAATATTGATATAATTTACCGGAAACACTGTGTTTGCCGGAAGTTTACGCAGCGAAGTTGGCAGTCTCACTGGACTTGACTGCCTCTTGGGCAACACCCGGAAACAACTAATTTCTCAACTGAATCACAACTACTTTATTTGATGATGAGAGCCACATCTGCTTACCAAAATAATTGTAGTGACGCCACGACTAGGTTCCAGAGCTATGCTAGGAATGATCTTTCAGAGGACGCAGGAAGTGTGCGTTGAAACAATAAAGTGGTGGTTAGTAAGGGATAATTCCTAAAGTGGGGGAACTATCTACCCAAAATACGAGTGTTTTAATATCCGGTTAGGTAGGTAGGGCCACAAGTTAATGTAAAATTCATCATCATCATTTGTCATTGTAAAATTTTCATGATCATTTTGTTACATAAAATTCAACAAAGCCAATGGCCAGAGTTTGTCTACTGTATCTACTGCGTCCTCGTCAGAGTTTCACAAACTTTTTGAGACAATCAAGTGTATTAGGAGCAAACTTAGTTTGCTTGTATTGTAACAAATGTATTTTTATCTTGAAATGTGCAGCGAAACAAAATTGAAGCAAGAATCGCAATGTTTTAAGTAGGTCATAGATATTTTTATAATACTATTTGCTTTCGCCCGAGACTTCGTCCGCACGGACTACAGTTTTCGCGAAAAGCATCCTATGTTCATCAAGAATATTAAAAACCTAGGCAAAAGTATAGTACCCCGCTCTTGATGCTTTTTGACACACTTTTTATTATTTCGTTTCCATGGCAACCGTTACTACAATGAGTAATCGTCATTTTTCTTTTTTTTCGTAGCAATTTACCATTTTCCGGGATAAAAAGTATTATATGTTGGTCACTATATTGTACAGTACCTATTTAAAAGTTTCATCAAAATCAGATCAGCCATTTTGGCGTGAAAACTGCTCATCATCATCAACTATCTATATTAGTCCACTACTGGATATAGTTTAGTAGTGGTAGGCCTCTTACACAAGAGTCCGCCTGGGAAAGTACCACACCTTTGTCAGATATTCAACCGCCAAGCAGTAGTGTGTAAACATTTCTGTGTTTCGGTTTGAAGGGCAATCTTTCCAGAGAAATTACTGAGCAATGAGACTTAACAACCAATGTCTCAGGGTGACGAGCGCAGTGCAGTGACGCGCAAGACTTTGCAACCAAAGTTCTGGGTGGAAATGCAACTGTTATGGACAGGCGTGACGCTTACCATCAGGCGAGCGACCTGCACTTCTCGTCATTCAAAGAAAAAAAAAATAGGCCTCTCCCAAGGCGCACCCGATCTTCGGCTCTTCTCTTCCATTGACTGCCAGCTACCTAACGTAGATTGTCGCTCCAATCTGGCCGGAGGGCGTCCTACACTACGTTTGCCTATTCGCGGTCTCCATTCTAGAGCTCTTCTATCCCAACGGTTATCGGTTCTACGACAAATGTGATCAGCCCATTGCCACTTCAGCTTGCTTATTCTCTGAGCTATGTCGGTTACCTTAGTTATCTGCCAAATCACCTCATTTCGGATTCGATCTCTCCGAGAAACTCTGACCATAGCTCGTGAAAACTCCCCAAATAAACAGACAACGTTTCACTTTTATAAATTGGTGTGGATTATTTTACTCCTTATTTATAAAAAAACACCCTCATGTAGCTGTTTTTTTATAGCATAAGTTGTGTTAATCTGAGAAGAAAAACATTAGCATCTTGTTTTGATTAGCATAAGCATAGATCTAATTATTAAAAGTGGGACGACTAGACATAGCTCCCCGGGAATGTACACGTGCCTTCTTTGGTTTTAGACACAATTGGACTGGTGTTTGTGCAGTACGTATTAGCAGTGACTCGCATTCGCGCTACAGTCTGCGTATGTATCTCTATCTTTGTTGTTGATGCACATGAAGCACGACAATGGGAATGGGCGTGTGGGCGTATTTGTCTGTAGTTATACTTATTCCAGTTTTTGTTTACGTGATAGTAAAGCATGCCGTATCTTCCTCCCTTTTACTAGATCTATGAACCTAAAGAAATGTTATCACTAAAGAAAACATTTGCTAACTTAATGTGCTGCTTTAACAATTCTCAGTCAATTAGTCTTAAGGCTACAGACATTTTTTCTAAGAATTGTTCCATTAAAATGTTACTTTTTATGAGTATGTACACAATTTTATCGACGCTAAATAGCTATATGTGACTTTCTAAATAGATTAAAAAAAAAAGAAAAGATTACAGAAGTTTCCAACATCATCAAAAATAGAGAGTTCCAAAAAAAATACCCTGAACAGAATAAGTAAAGTCCAAGTAGAACCTTCCAGACATTTCCGTCTCGTCCAATTTCCGAGCTATTTGTTTCACTCGAGAGTCAATTCGGTGGAGTTCTTACTTTGCTTATTTCCCTCAGGCTTCCCTCCATCCTTCCCAGCAGACATAGGACGAAGGAAACTAGGGTACAAGCCGCGCGTTGCTTATTAGTACGTAATCCTTTTTTAATAGGTAATAAGGGTTCGCTGGAGGATGAATTTTACTTTATGTAATACCGAAATCATTGTAATTTAAGCATATTGTCATTATATGATGTTACTTATTAGGATTCGGTAAGTATTTTTCGGTTAGTTTTCTTCTAATTTCCCTCCTATTTCTAAATGTTGATGAAAAACAAAATATTATAAGCGGATATTCATATTTTCACGACGAACATAGATACAATTCGCTTTCGTTTCGTTTCAGATATGTAATTATGACGAAGACTCGATTAAATTGTTATTGTGTTTTATGCTAGTATTAATTCTAAAAATTGAGACATGTTAAAAGTAACTCTAACAAATATAATAATTATAAAAACACAAAAACCCAACTGTGAACAAAATTATTGAATACAACCCGCAACAATAATCACACTAATATGTAAAGGCGAAAGTTTGTATGTATGTGAGGGTTTGTGTGTACGAGTATATGTTTTTTACCTCTTCAAATTGATTTGGATGAAATTTGATACGGGGGTAGCTTAACACGCACACGGTAGGGGGTTGGATTAACACATAGGCAAAAATCTTAAAAAATGATGAAAATCTCTTGAATTGATCTTGGAAAATGTATGGTTCCAGAGGACGCGGGTGAAACCGCGGGGCGCAGCTAGTACATATTTATAAAAATTTAATATTTCTTTTTTACTAACATATTTAACTTTAATAGTTGCGATTGTAACATTAGACTATAGTAATTAAATTAACTTGAATAATCTAAGATTGGAAATTTTTTAAGAAGCTCAAGTTAAATGTGCTGATGTTTAGTTATTAGCATAATATATATTTGAAATGGCCTTTTAAAGACCTGTATTTTGATACCTCACTCGATAGGTTTTGGTTATTTTTTGTTCCGTCGGAAATACTATATGGCAGCTGTAAGCCGCCATATTGGATTTCTTGACATTTTATATATCCTATAGCACTCTCGTGGTTAAGACGTTTCCAATGATACCTTATTTATCAAAATGACCGTTAAGCCGTTAAGCTAAGAAACGTACAAACAAACGTAAAAATTCATATTTAGTTTGAAAAGGAGTTTTGACTTATTATAAACTAGCTGTACCCGCGGTTTCGCACGCGTGGTCTTTTCTTTAGGTTCAAAGTACCATAATGTGCTATTCCAGGACCAATATAACAACATTTGATCCAAATTTATTAAGCCGTCAAAAATACTTTTATCAATTGCTCGGCTTCTAACTCACCGGATTGAGGTACCAATTACACCAGTTTTTAAATCAAACCCTAAACTATCTAACAATGAAATCCGCATTGCCATCGGTCCAATCGTTTTTTTTTATCCTCAATTTTTACTAATTATATAAACTATGACTGTGCCAAGTTGCAACAAAATTCGTCCAGTAGTTTCAGCGTCATACGTGTTCTTTTGAATAACTTTCAACGCCTATCCTGCGGGAACCCTTTAATTTTTCGAGATTAAAAGTATCCTATGTCCTACCTCGTAGTATGAACCAAGTTTAATTTAAACTCATTCAGTAGTTTCGGTGTGATGCCTAACCAAGATACAGACAGACAGACAGACAGACAAAAATGAAAAAAAAAACAGTTTTAGCTTCAGTATCGAATATAGAGTACCCTCCAAAGGAAAATTTCAAAATATCTTTGATGTACAGAATTGGACCCGTTACAGTTTTATTATAAGTATATAGATATCTATATTGCTTGAGTCTTTTAAGGATCTAACAATAATTGACAGATTACACTATTATTTATTTTATTCTGTGACCAGACGCTGACATCAAAACATTTACACAATTCATTCCAAAGTTTCAGAATTCAACCACGAAGCACAAAATTAAATCCTCGGACCGTCCTTGTAATACAAACAACAACCAGCTTTGCTGTAACCCCAATCCTTTGAAACAATCTATTCTAGGGTGACCCCGAAACTTTAAGGTTTCACAGCCTATCGCGATATTCGACCCCTCTCTCGATAATGAGGTAAGAATCCACTCTGAGATCTAAGGACAAACGGGACTCTAATTGTCTAAGCATTCCCTTGGTAGTATAAATTGTTCACAATTTTGTTATAATTATTTCGTTCCTCAGAAAGATTATTTAAGCGGAGGTTTTGTTATATTTTTGAGAAAATAAGTATGTTGAAATAAATATACAAAAAATTTCATGGATCTGAATGAAAAAGAAATGGAATCCTCATAGGATCACTCGTGTATGTTTGTCTGTCCTTCCATTACAGCCAATTTGGTCCGAATCTACTGGACCGATTAAGTTTTTAGTAAAATTCATAGATATCACATTTATAAATTTGATTTATTTACAGTGTATCTAAATATATATAATTTTTTACACCTAAATATATATCATTTTTTTAAATCGTGTCTGTCTGTATATGTGCAAGTGTTTGTTTGTTCGCGCATCACGTAAAAACTACTGCACCGATTGTGGTGCGTTTGTGTACACTGTTGGAAAGTTTAGGGATTGACTTAAAAGCTGGCGTACTTGATATCTTAATCCGATGATTAGAGGCCGAGCAATAGATATAAATCTACTTGAAGCATGAACAAATTTTGAAGAAGTGTAGTATATTATATTGTACCTTATCGGAACTTTTGGTCCTGGAATAACACGTAAGGGCTACATTTAATAGACATGACCACACGGGCAAAGCCGCGGGCACAGCAATTACTTGATAATAAAGCAATAAGTATGAAAAAGTCTGTACAACAAAGATAATATAAAAAAATGGTCTAGGGTACTTAAAATCGTGTCTGTCTGTCTGTATCTGTGTTTGTTAGTGCATCACGTAAAAACTACTGAACCGATTGCAATGCGGATTGTTGGATAGCTTAGAGGGTTGACTTAAAAACTGGTGAACTTGGTATCTCAATCCGATGGGTAGAAGTCGAGCTATCGATAAGGAATTTTGATCAAATGTTGGTATATATTTTGGTATCTTAGGTCTTGGAATTACATAAAGTACTTTTATACTAGAGAAATAACCACGCGTCCGAAGCCGCGGTTACAGCTAATGTTAAAATAAATTTAGATTCCTACTTTAGTTAAGTACCTAACATGTTAATATTGTTTGATAACTTCGAAGAAATCGTCCAAAGAATAATAATATTTTTTAATCAGAAAAAGTTTTAATTTAGCGACAAATACATTTTCCTTTTCAATTTCTTTCATACTTTTCGGGATGTGGTTATAAATTTTAATTGACATAAAGTATTTGCTTGAGCTGTACATTTTTAGTTTAGAGTTTGGTAGCGCTAATCTTTCCTTGTGCCTCAGATTAAATGTGCAAGTAGACATATCTTTAAATTTTGTAAAAAAGTGTGGGTTTTGTTGAAAAGGGGGGGGGGGGGGGGGGTCACTGATAGGGATCTTTTTTTTTTGACAAATCAAATAAAAGTGCTTGTTCCTCGGGCAGTCGGGTCACAGTATGACACCAGAGCCAGCACTACCTCATACGACAAAGCAAGCTAACAAGCAAGTACCTAGTTTATTTTAAGTCCCCTTATACCACTTTTTTCAATACTTTTTTTAGTTACTTGTCCTTGAACAATTATTTCATTTCAATAAGTCAGTTCAGTTTAAGTTTTGTGTTTTACAAATTTAAGCTCGTAGATGCAATCTAAGACCGATTTTCATTCATTATCTTTTCCAACTTCAATTTCGTGTGTACAATCTCACTGCCATAAAAACTTCGCCGCCTTCACTCCCCTCTTCCGTCAAGTGGTGAGACTACCAAACTTCGCTTTTGTATAGAAAATGTCTTGTTATAAAACTCTTATTTACAGGAACTTTGTAAACAAGTTGTTTTATTATATGCTACTTGTCAAACAGACACGCTTTTGCTCAGCGTCTTTTGTAGCATTGCTGTAAATGAGCGATGTCTTATTATTTGTTAAACAATGTTTTTAACAAAAAAACTATATTTAATATATTATTTCTTTATTCTTCACAAATCATGATTATCCCACTGTTATGTGGGGTCGGTACACCATTTACATATCTTCCATTTCTCTTTTTCGATCAGTCGTCGTCTCAGTCTTCACTACCTCCCACTATGTTTAAACATATTATCATCTCTCATACATCTATTCACACTATTTTTGATCTTCCTCTACGCTTGTTAGCATAAACATTATTTAACTCTCTCCTCGTTACACAACATTCCTCTCTTCTCATAAAATGCACATACCAAAATATCCTTTTACTGTTCAACTTTTCAGGCACTTCTTTGAAACTTCCTCTGACATAGTTGTTTCTAGCTTAAATTAAAATAAGAAAAAAAAATAGGATGTTTTATTGTATGGAAAATGTACAGAAAAAGAAGAACTACCTTATATTTGTTCTTGTGGCCATGTGGCGTTACTTTTACTGGTTCTCCACGTACAAAAAACCTAGTTAGGCGACTGAAGTGATCGTTACTCGCTCATCATCATCTTCATTATCAGCCTGTTCTTGTCCACTACTGGACATATGCCACTCCTAACGCGAGCCATTGATCCCGATCTTCGGCTCTTCTCATGTAATTGCTGCCAGCTACTTTAAGCAAGTAATCTGTGAGGAACAACATAACAATTTTTAAGATAGTTAAGTTGCTCGCGTAATCAGTAACTGACTGAAACAACAGTTCTTAGGGATGTGTCTACTGCAACCAAATGAAAACTCCGAAAATATCATAAATCGCAGATTATATCTCCCGTTTTCATATGTACCATATTTCTTTGGACATTCTCTGTTGTTAAAACGGCACGTACATGTACAGACTCGACGGAAAACTGTGCATCGTTGCATATTTATGAGATGCCAGCCTGGTACTCTAATGAAGACTAATATTATATATTGCGAAAACAGAAAAAAATAACATAGAACAGATGTTCTAATGTTAGCATAATTATTTAATTATAAGTAGGAGGATTACGTTCTAACACCAGCTAGTTCAGCGACCGTCCCACAACACAGTCGTCCCAGTGAGATGTCTCGGGCGCGGACTGCATACATAACGTACTAGTTCTGGCTAGTTCAGCGATCGTCCCACAACACAGTCGTCCCAGTGAGACGCCTCGGGCGCGGATCGCATACATAACGTACTACAAACGGCTAGTTCAGCGATCTTCCCTCAACACAGTCGCCCCAGTGAGACGCCTCGGGCACGGACCGCATACATTACGTACTAGCTCCAGCAAGATCAGCGATCGTCCCACAACACAGTCATCCCAGTGAGACGCCTCGGGCACGGACCGCATACATAACGTACTAGTTCCAGCTAGTTCAGCGATCGTCCCACAACACAGTTGTCCCAGTGAGACGCCTCGGGCGCGGACCGCATACATTATGTACTAGCCCCAGCTAGTTCAGCGATCGTCCCACAACACAGTCGTCCCAGTGAGATGCCTCGGGCGCGGACCGCATACATTACGTACTAGCTCCAGCTAGTTCAGCGATCGTCCCACAACACAGTCGTCCCAGTGAGATGCCTCGGGCGCGGACCGCATACATTACTTACTAGCTCCAGCTAGTTCAGCGACCGTCCCACAATACAGTAGTCCCAGTAGAATGCCTTGGGCGCGAACCGCATACAATAGTTGCGACGCACACTATTGGCCTTCTTAGGCCTTACAAATCGGATCTTAGTCACAATCAAAGTGGCGTCTGTATAGAACGTGTTAGCAGTGACATTCATTCGCGCTAATAGTCTGCGTATGTTTATGTATGTTTTGTTGATCACATGAAGCACAATGGTTGCCTATAGTTGTATATAATCCAGTTTATGTTTACGCGTTATTAAGGTATGCCGTATCTTCACCTCTTAATTGTAGTAGATACAGAATTTAATACTTTCGCTCCAAATACGAATCTGGGATAAACTAGATCGGTTATATTATCCTACACGTGTACTAGCTGTGCCCAAGGCGTTGCACGTGTGGTGTTTTTTCCGTGATATAGGATCCTATGAGTTATTCCAGAACCAAATGTACCAATTATACCAAATTTTTATAAAAAAGCGATCAAGTTACGGACAAACAGACGGATAAAATTAAAAAGTAAAACAGTTTGGCTTCAGTATCGAATATAGAGAACCATCCAAAAAATATATTTTATTACTTAAATATTAACATAACTTTGGACCCATATCCCGCAACAACCCTTTACTTTTTCGGGGTAAAACGTGTCCTCAATTTTAACCCATCATGTAACTAAAGACAGTGCCAAGTTGCATCAAAACCCGACCATTACTTGCAGCGTGGTACGTGGTCTTTTAAATAAGTTTCAACCCCTAAATAATAACCCATAATTTTTTCGATATGTAAAGTATCCTACGAGTACGTCCTACCTCATATTACGAACTCAAATCATGCCAAGTTTCTTTTGAATTCATCCAGTATTTCCGGCAGCGTGATGCGCGGCTAAAATACAGACTGACAGACATACAGACAAAAATGAAAAAACATACAGTTTAGGCTTCATAATCGAATATAGAGTAACTTACAAAAAAAAAAACACTATGTATCCATAATTTTCACCTACCTTATAAACTATGTCTGTGCCAAGTTGCATCAACATCCGTCTAATAGTTTCAGCGTGCTAAGTGTTCTTTTAAATAATTTTCCACCCCTATCCTGCAGGAACACTTAATTTTTTCGGGATGAAAAGTATCCAGTGTCCTATCTCGAAGTGTGAACTCAAATCATACCAAATTTCATTTGAGTTCATTACGTATTTTCGGCGTGGTGCGCTTCCAAGGTACAGACAGACAGACGGACAGACAGACACACAGACAAACATAAAAAAATACAGTGTTGGCTTTAGTATTGAACATAGAACGTCTTCCAAAAAAAATGACATGATATCTTCAACTTACAGAATTTTGGACATTATCCCATAGAAAAACATTATATTTCGGGATAAAAAGTATCCCCCATTTTTACACATTATATAAACTAATCCGTCAAGTAGTTTCAGCGTGATACGTGTTCTTTTAAATAACTTTCAACGCCTATCCTGCAGGAACTCTTTAATTTTCCGGGATGAAAAGTATCCTATGTCCTACCTCAATGTATGAACTTAAATCATACCAAGTTTAATTTGAATTCATTGATAATTTGATATTATCAGCGTGATGCACTTTCAAGGTGCAGACAGCCAGACGGACAGACAGACAGAAAGGCAAAAATTAAAAAATACAGTTTTGGCTTTAGTATTGAATATAGAACGGCCCTCAAAATTTTTTACAAAATATCTTTAATTTACAGAATTTGGGACATTATCCCGCAGGAACAATTTATTTTTTCGGGATAAAAAGTATCCTTGTAAACTATGACTGTGCCAAATTGCATCAAAATCCGTCTAATAGTTTCAGACTGGTAAGTGTTTTTTGAAATAACTTTCAACCCCAATCCTGTGGGAACCCTTTCATTTTTCGGGATGAAAAGTAGCCTATGTCCTACCTCGTACTATGAACTCAAAGCATACCAAGTTTCATTTAAATTCATTCAGTAGTTTCGGCGTGATGCCTAGCCAAGATACAGACAGACAGACAGACAAAAATTAAAAAAAAAAAACAGTTTTGGCTTCAGTATCAAATATAGAGTAAGGTCCAAAAAAATATATCAAAATATCTTCAATGTACAGAATTGGACCCGTTACAGTTTTATTATAAGTATAGATTGCTCGGCTTCTACTCATCGGATTGGGATACCAAGTACCTACACCAGTTTTTACGTCGAACGTTAAGCTATTCAACAGTGAAAATTTCATCGCAATTAGCCCATTAGTTTTTACGTGATGCGTGAACAATAATTATACCATATTTTTTTAATTATCTTCTTTGTACAGACTTTTTGTTGCAAAAACGAGCCGTGCAAGACTGCACGGCTCGTTTTGCAACCCGAACTTTCTGAGTATCTGCGGCGCGTGGCTATAGCTTCACACCACAGATGAAGTGCACAGTCGCAAAATAACACGACTGCACTACAGCGCGCGACGCGGTTCACGCGAGCTGGAAAAAATGCGTAGCACGTGCGGCCAAGCTTACCGCACAGCCGAGAGCACTATCGACGAGGAATAGTGCTACTGACTTGTTGAATCGAAATATTTCCAGCGGAAACCAACTGCGATGTTTGGCAGTTGAGTTTAAAATGTAATATATAATTTTTTGTCCCTGTGAAGTGCTAATCCGTTTGATCTGAACCACCCTTCCAGCCGTTTTATTATTTTCGTAGCAGCCGTTGCACTAACGAACTCAACTTACACTCGTGCTTGGTGGGCGCAAAGATTACCCGGCTACATCTTAGGCATACATATAGATTTCAGCGTCATCAGTGGCGCTGGACAGATCATTGAGCAGCAAACTGAACAGGGTATTTGACAAACAGTAGCCTTGCGGGATTCCCATGACGTAGAAACGCAACTTGTCTGCTATAAGGGCGTGGTGCACATATGTCAAACGCGCACAGGAACGAGCCCGCCTCGCGCGCATTTATCACGAGATTCCACGCTGACATCTGTCTCATTAGATATTACGTACTTAATGACGAAACCAATGCACCCGCAGCAATGTGGCAGGCAAGCAGTGAGTTGTTAAAATGAGTTGTTTTCGATCTTATCACCCGCCGAAGGAGGGTCTGTTGCACACAGACCTCCACCACAGAACGCAACAACGATTGGTTGCCCGTTGTTGGCACCCAACGGCTTCTCACGCTGCCCTCCAAGCCGTCGGTCCACATCGTAGCGGTAGATCCTACGCTCTGTCTTCCAGACCCACCACCATGAAAATCTATATTCCTCAACAATTTCAGCTTTGCGTGCTTTGTGGCCTGCCCATTGCCATTTCAACTTGCTAATACTGAGAGGTATGTCGTGAAGATCGCTGCTAGTAAATTTTCTACGGAAACCTCGGATCTGTAACTCCTTTTCTGTGTTTTAGAGTCAAAAGTAATAAAAGAGTGAGTTCCTCGCAGCCGCCGCGCAATCACAATCACCGCGGCTGGTTTTATTTACCGACAAATAAGGCCGTATATTATCATTCAGTGATGATGATAATATATTAGATGTTTAGATGATTTTAGCATTAACGCATGCTTAGCGAGAACATATACAATATTTTTCTAAACGTTTTTTTTAAATCACGGACGGGGTCTAATCTGCATCATTCGGTAAAGGCATGTGCCTCTGCGCGGCACATGCCTTTACCAAGTTCGGCTACCGTGACAGGTACTACATGCTTCAAAGTTTTCACTCAGTTTATAAGCCCGTCTCTGTAATTTTTCGTTTAGAAAGTTATTAGAGAATGTAATTAGAGCTGTCCCTAAATATGTATGTGTGATCTCACATCTACTAATGAATTTCAGTGGACGGTAATTGTACTTAATTGTACCGGGAACGAGTGTATAAATGATTTATTCAAGCTACATGGTTTGCAGCTTGTTTTTGGATGTGAATAATATGTTGAGAATTAAGTTGGAAACTACCTCAAAACAGGTCGAACACTAGATGACAGTATATTAACGTATTGACTATGTTGACATCGTAATCCTTGAGTTTAAGGCCTGCCTTTAGCCCTGACGTCCACCAGACTTATTGATTTTGAAACCTTTGTTCAGTGTTGCGCTGATGTGAATAAAGGACTATCTTTACTCATATGGATCCAGACATAAAATGGGGGTGTGTTACTTTTTATGTGAGTACAATTGAGTGTTAAGAACATTTATGAATGAAATAAAGATTATTGATTACCGTCAGACGATCTGATATTAAACGAAATTTTTGCTTTACTCATTATTATATATTGTTCACACCCAAACATATATTTTAACACGTTTTTATTACGTCACTTTCTTGTCTGTCTTTCCGGGTGGAATCTTGCAACTCGAATTTCGAACACTTACCGATTAGCTATCCGGCTAAAACTTTCAAGGTAGCTCACAACTCGATGATAATGCAAATAAAAATATAAATAAAAAATAACATGTTTTAGTTTCGTTTTTTAATCTACATTTACTGGTGGTTTACTATTCGTTATGAACCTACTTAACACTTATTTAAAAGTGATTGTAGTTAATAAGCAAGTATATTGAAAGAAATGTTTTAATAAACAAGCGTAGAGTAAGATCAAAAAAAAATTGATGGATTGTGTGAGAGATGAAATGTGTAAGAAGGGAGTAAATACTTAGATGACGACTGAAAGGGAGAAATGGAAGAAATGTACATGTTGTACCAACCCCACATAATAGTGGGATAAGGGTAGGGAGATGATGATTTATAAATAAACTTATTTTCTTCTTCTTCAGTTTCAGTAACACTTTACAACTTTGAATTGTAAAATCTTGCGTTGCACTGCACTTATTCGCATATAGTCATAGTTTTTTCGACACCAGATACAATACAATATAGTTACATTTTCCCCCAAATTCTGTAAGTTAATTCTCATTTAAGCAAATTGGACCAAGTCTGCAATACATCCATTTGACAGACTTGGCAAGTCTCACGAGGGTCGACTCGACCTGACTCGGGTCCGACTGACAATTTGTAAGTAATCAATAAATTATTGTGATAATTTAGCTAATTACTGTGATAATTGAGCTGTTTTAGGAGAAATAAAGATATTTTCGTAAATAAATTACTAATTGATGTGAGTTAGTTCACTCTCGACTTGAACACTCCTGGTTTATAAATTATTGGAAACACTGATAAGGACAGAACATTCCACTCCTTTGCAGTAATTTGGTCTTGTTATTTAAATCTAAAAGCAGCATGTTGTTCCTGAAATTCCTGACAAAAATATAGGAAAACAACTTGACATGTTTTCGCGAATTTTCCTCATTGCGCCGCACAAGTAGTTGTTCTCGGAAATAACATGACCTTATAACGTAATCATGACCTTCAAATTTCATAACACGACGTTTGAAGCCGTTTCAAATTACGAACGTAAAGCTGCGGTCGCACGTTGCGAGTATTTGTCCCTAGCATCGAGCTACTGTGCTCCTACTTCAATCACCTCTAACAATTAATATTACTTCTCTCTCTCTCTCTTAGAGTGACAAACTAATAATAATAATAATAATAAACACTTTATTACACCTTTAGGAACAAATACAATAACTTATCTTTAAAATACGGCACAATGGGCTACTCGCTCGCGTAAATAATTCATCACCATCAGCCTGGCCCCTGCTGCAGTCAGGCCTCCCCACGACAACGTGCGCGTGTTCGCTGCCTGCATGCAGCGTCTCTCTGCGACTCTCACCAAGTGGTCGGTTTTCTTGTTCACCTCGTGGGGAGCCATCCTACGCTCCGTCTTCCAACCCGAGGTTGCCACTCGGGAATCTTTATTTTCCATTAGTTATTGGTTCTACGTGCTATGTGCTATGTGTTTCGTGCTATGCTCATTGCCAATTCAAAGTAGCTAATTCTGATAGCTGCATCGGTATCTTTAGTTTTTCTGCGTCTTTCTTCATGCCAGATCCCAAAAAAAACATTTGCTACGTGTAAAATTGTTGCAGGTGGTTGAATTGAGCATGGTTGATTTAACGCCGCGAATAGCTATCGCGCGGTTCATGTAATATGGTACTCGCTGCGACTAGCCATACGACGAGGTCCAGCAAACGAAACTTCTCTGCTTGATTGAGGCACAGAATAAATAATAGTACTCTTTGAGGCACGGGACAGGGATATGGCAAGCACAGGTCGTAGGGATCTACATACTACTCAAACAGCAATTCAAGCAATTTTTTTCTCTATGCATAATCGGAGCGAGTAAAATCTCCTGATGTGAACGAGACTGAGGCCGCTTTGACTGACATACATAAGTCGGGATATTTCATACGACTGATGACATACGCAAGTCGTGTTGTTTTGACTGATAAAAATTTCAGGTTCGCTAGCTGATGGCTAAATTGATGTGGGTTTGCGTTGTCATAATGCAGGTCCATGGACTTACTAATGTTCAGGACAGTGATTTGATATTATGACATCTTCTTTTGTTATAATATAGTAAATTGTTGATGTTTGTTTTGCATAATGTGGATGGGTGTGCTATCTAGATTTTATCTAGAATATTGTTATTGACAGTAAGTAGTAGTATTCTCAAAAAATGAAAAAATACATCCCCGTTGAACTTTTTGGTTTCTTAGTGTTTTTAGGGGCGTAATTTTGAAGCACCGGTAGAGTCAGAAGAGTATTATTTGCTTCTCCTGTGCGAGATTCAACTCTGGGTATGCACATAAACGAAAATTTCTTTAACTCCAAGCATATTTTTGTTCATCTATGTATTGGTTTGTTCTATTAGAATATTTGCTTTCTTGTTCATGAGATGACTGATGATGATTCTTGTTTTTTATTTATAAAAGTGATTTCATTTTGCCTATTTACAATAAACGATTTTTTATTTAGATTATTGTTACCAATATACCTAATGAAAGGTATAAAAAATGGCAAAAGTGATATCGTCTGGAAAAGCTATTTGTCAACATATATAATCAAGTAGATCATCGGGTGGCGATATATCTAACATTGCGCGCTGCAGCGAAAAAAAACGATCCGATTTCAAGCGATTAGAGTTTCCAGTGTATCGGGCTTTGGCCATAACCAAACAAGGCTCAAGGCCAATCGCTAAGTGTTTCTGGTTTGAACTTACGAAAATTCCTGTTTTTCGCACGGCCTATTTGGCTTGCTCCAGAGTTGGAACGCCAAAAATTCTTTATAACAGAGATACCGAAAAAACTCAAAATATTGTTTATCCTCTAACATTAAGATACAAAAGTCAATAAATAAACAAAATTTCCTTTTTTTCCAATAGATAAACAAAAATTTTTTTTTTTTAGGTAGTTGCACTCAACGGATATCCGCTAGTTATATATATGAAATCTTGATCCTCCCTCAATCATATCTGAGAACTAGGAATATCATCCTAAAGACAGAATTTTACTAACCGAGGTCATTATTTGAGACATTGATACTGAGGCTGGGTGCTGTCGCACAATTAATATACGGCTACCATCGCTCATAAATACCAGACCATTCTACAAAATAAATCACTAAATGCTCCCACAAAATAAAAAACACGTCATGCAGCTGAAAAATATAAAAATTCTTCTCTATGAAAAGCACACCTCAGACACGGAATATATAATACTTCTACCTCAGGGACCTTCTCAAAATCTTAGACACCACAACACTGGTTGAACACACGATATACACAGGTACATACTGCGCTATATGTTTATCTGCATACCCCGCTACGCAATAATGTTGAGTGCTTCTTACTTGGAGTAAAGAGGTTGGCATGCTTGATATTTTGTCGTGCGGCTTGAGGAAATTTTTGCAAACGTTTTTGAAGCATTTTCAGATGTTAGATTTTATCAAAGTTTACTAGTTGATAAATTCGTTAAGATAATAAACATTGCTATAAAAATGAATAGGCATTTTTTTAGAAATGTCTCTGTAACAATGAACTATTTTTTGGAATACATTTTTTTTTTCTTAAATAATTTATGATACATTTGCATATATTTTCATATCAAGTATTGGTCTGTTGCGGTGCGGCAAATCGAAGGGTATAAAAAAGAGCTAAAGTTTACCAATTATTTTCATGAGAACAAATGAATGAATTGTGTGACCGGTTTATGAGCGCTTATCCTTTCATAACATTTAATTTTAATGGCTCGAGGGTACGGCCCATATGCTTTCAGCTTTGTCCCGTGTCGTGTGATTATTCGCCTCTGTGTAAACACTATCTAACTATGGAAGAATTATCTCGAGACCGAAGTTTATAGTTGAAGCGTCCGTATAAAATGAAGTGTAGAATAATACGTGAGAATATAACTGTAATGTGTCTCCTGAAGTTATTTGAGTTAGTTCTATGCTGTGGCTACGTTTAACTTGACTTAAACAGTCAACGTTAAAACTTATGGAGTACGGAAGAATACTTTTGATGTGTTATTTATTATCTAACATAGCGATTTTCGAGTCGATAGCGCACTATTCCGCATTAAAAACATCACAATATGCCAAGGTTAACTGGAAGATAATACTTGCCAGCATGAAGTCAGCTTTTGTACCTATATTTTGTGTGCAATAAATAATTTACTATCTATCTATCTATAGCGATTCCAATGATATGTTGAAGAAGCTAGCTAGATATGTTCAAGGAGTCGAAACTCAAAATGTTTGTTCTGCTCGTCCAGGTGCGGTTTGAACAGGAGGGTTGATGCAACTCGGGAGATGATTTTGGATAAATTAAATGATTTTGAGCGACATTCAGGATGGACTAAGCAAATTTTGGGTGGATATTCATAATAGTTTTTGAGATATTAGAACAGTTGAAGAAAAAATGAGGAAAGTTTCAAATAAAATTGATCGAGAAAATATAGAGTAATCCTGTGTTTTAGCTAAAAATCTAGGCAATAGACTAAACAAAAACAAAAATATTTTCCGCTTGAATAAAAGTACAAAATATATAACTATTTCATTCTAAAATAGGGTTTTTGCAACTCACAAAAAAAAACAAAATGTTTACAAAAAAACTCAACCATCCATATACAGAATGACTAAAGTTCCGTCCCATACTAGGTGGCGAGTGACACACCCAAATATAAGATGACATAAAAGTAATAGATTCCTAATTATTATTGAATTATATATTTGAATGTAATTAACAATTCATACAGTTAAATATTCGAGATTTATAGGGAGCTGAATCAATCAAAGACCGAGTCAACGACACAACTGGTTTATTTTACATCCTACCCACTAAGGAATAATGTAATACATGTAGGTATGCCACACGTCCCCCCTTAATAATATATATTAACCTAAGTTAATTTTAAATGTAGGTACAAGCAAAAACTTAAATAAGTACTAAATTATCAACACAAGCTTTGTATTTATAACAACAGTTAGTTAAGACCATGCTTAACTAAACGTGACTAAATAATAAGGCATTATAGAACTGATATGTACATTTAATATGCAATTTATTTTAAATTTGCCTTTAAGTAATCAATTCTATTGTGCTGAGTAGGTTAGATATAAATGATAGTAAAAATAAGAAAACAACAAAAAAAAACTTTTACAAAAGTACAGTGATGTTTTTCATGATACATTTGAATTACGTCTAAGTAATACGCACGTGCGTTTAGGACGTACATTTGTAGGCTGAAGACTTTGAGCGGGAATCGGTGGATCTGAGTCATCATCTTCTGGGTGGAAACTAGGATCAGAGTGATCCTCAATGGACGCAGACGTGACTGATTTCGGGCTGTTGGATTCCACCTCTAATGCGTCATCAAATACTTCATCAGCAGGCTCATTATTGTAGGTATCATTACCGACATTGACTGAGTGACGTAAAGTGGTTAGCGGCTTTCGAATAGGCAGTAGCTGATCGGTGTGCCTTTTCCATTCTTTACCATCTGAACATCTCACCCGATACGTGAACGGAGCTTCCCTCGCTATGACGCGCGCGGGCGCCCACTTGTGGGCGTGCTCGCGGTGGTCACGCGCCAGCACGGCGTCGCCGGGCGCAACGTTGCGCTCGGCGCCAGGCCGAAGGCGCGCGGCGCGCTCGCCCGCCGCCTCACTGCGTCGCTCCCGCTCAGCGGTGGGTCGAACCACGTCCAGCCGGGTGCGCAGCTGCCGCCCGAGCATCGCAACTGCCGGTGCTACGCCCGTGGTGGCGTGCACGCTATTGCGATAATGAAGTAAAAATGTTAATATTGCTGTATCAATGTCTATTCCGTCGTGCGCGGCCTTTTTCATAGCTCGTTTGACTGACTTCACCGCGTTTTCGGCCGCGCCGTTTCCCGCCGGCCTGTATGGGCTAGTGATCGTATGACTTATGAAATTTTTTGACATAAACTTGGCGACGTCTATTGACCCAAATGGTGGACCGCCGTCGCTGACTACTTGAGATGGCAACCCGAACCGAGCAAACAATTCACGTAATTTGAGTACCGTGGCGCTAGCTGTCGTTCCCGCCATCTTTTGCACCTCGATCCATTTGCTGTGAGCATCTACGGAGATTAAATAGTGCTTACCTTGAAACTCTGCAAAATCAACATGAACGCGTTGCCAGGGTCGCGCGGGGAAAGGCCACGGGTGCAGCAGTGAGCGCGGCGGTGCGTCGCGTTGTTGTTGGCACGCAGTACACTCTCTGCACAAACGTTCTATCTCCGAGTCCAAGTTAGGCCAGTAAACGTAGCTACGCGCGGTACTTTTCATTTTGACTATGCTTAAATGACCTTCGTGCAGTTCATTCAATATCTGCTTTCTTAACGATTCAGGGATCACGACACGATGATTATATAAAATGCATCCTTGATCTATATTTAAATTCTCTTTTCGATAAAAATAATCCGGACAAAATTACGGAAGAGGCGGCTCTTCCGTAATTTTGTCCGGCCAGCCACAGTTTATATAGCTTACTATTTTGCTCAATACGCCGTCGTTTTGCGTCCATGAGGCTACTTGTTTAGCAATAACTGGAAACGACTCTTCTACATAATGTATGTAAGACACTGATCCCAACTCATTACGTCTCTCGTACGGCAGTGGCAGGCGAGAGAGCGCGTCTACATTCCCGTTATCTTTAGATTTGACGAACTCGATATTGAAGTCGTAAGAAGCCAACCTAGTGGCGTATCTCTGTAATCTACTCGCTGCGGTTTGTGGTAACCCAAATTTTGGACCAAAAATAAACGTCAACGGTTTATGATCTGTTTTAATGATAAAGTGACGCCCATAGAGATACTGGTGATGTTTAATTACCCCGGCGATGATTGCTAATGCTTCTTTGTCGAGCTGACTGTACGCACGCTCAGCTGCGGTCAGTGAGCGCGACGCGAAACATATGGGTCGCTCGTCTCCGTTCACAAATCGATGCGATAACACGCTACCGATGCCGTACGAGCTACTGTCCACAGCTAACACTAACGGTAGCTCAGGGTTGTAGTGAACCAATACTTTACTACTTAGAATAGCTTCTTTAACATCATTGAAAGCCTTAACACATTCGGGAGACCAGACCCAAGTGACATTTTTGCGCAATAGTTGATGCAATGCATGCAACCTGGTACTGAGTCGGGGTACAAACTTCGCGTAGTAATTTACTAACCCGAGAAACGACCTAAGTTGCATCACATCATTCGGGGCCGGCGCATCAACTATCGCGTTCACTTTACTCGGGTCTGGATGCAACCCGTGTTTGTCAATAATAAAGCCCACATAAGTGATGCTATCTTGCATAAATGAACATTTTTCCAATTTTACCCTCAAACCGACCTCACTTAATCGCTTAAATACCGCTTTTAGGTTAGCTATATGGTCTGATCGTTTTTTCCCGGTCACGGCTAGGTCATCCATATACGTTACCACTGGGAGGCCCTTAAGGGTTTCCTCCATAAATTTCTGAAATTTTTCGGGCACGCATGACAACCCGAATGGTGTCCGATTGTAAACAAACGTTCCTATGTGTGTTGTAATCGCTGTGCATGCCTGGGAATTTTCTTCTAATAATAATTGTGCGTAAGCGTGCGTGAGGTCAATTTTCGAGTATTTTTCGCCTCCACTAAGCGCAGCGAATAATTCTTCGATTCGAGGCATGGGGTATGGTTCGCGAATCAATTTAGGATTGATTGTGACCTTATAGTCACCGCATATCCTTAAATCGCCTGACTTTTTAATAACTGGCACTATAGGTGTGCCATAATCTGAATATTTTACCTTCTGAATAGTGCCCTCTGCCTCGAGTCGCTCTAGTTCCAACTCAACTGGTTTGCGTAATGCTAATGGTAAAGGTCGGGCTTTAATAAACACCGGATTCGAGTCGCGTAGCCGCAGTGACAGTTTCTTTGTACAAGTACCTAGACCCGGGGTAAACACAGTGGGAAATTCACGTTTAAACTCGTCGATTAATTTTGAATCATCAGATAAATTAAATAACATTTCATTTATCAGTATGTTATCAATTTTCAAATGTCGAAGCCAGGATATGCCCATGAGGGGTGGACCTCCATTTTTAATGATAAATAATTTTAAATTTCCCGCTGTGTGAGTCCCCATCACTACATTCACACATATATACCCGACCGCTTCGATTAACGTGCCCGTATACGAATGTAAACAAACACTATTTTCTACAATAGGTAAGTTGTGAAACATCTGTTTATAAAAGTCCATGCTAATAGCCGATAACTTACTTCCAGTGTCCAATTCAAATATGATCACCTGTCCATTTACGTCCGCCCGGACATGATACGGCTTATCATCGCTACTCTTCACTTTCAGATTAAACACGTCGCACTCCGACTCACTATCATTTTCGATATAATTTTGACCACGAGATTGAACCACCGAACGTGATCTATTTCCACCTTGATTAGAACTGCGCTTGCACATCATTTTGAGATGCCCTTTTTGCCCGCACACATCACAAGTGTAATTCTTAAAACGGCACACATTAGGCATGTGCCCCCTGCCGCACCGCCAGCAATGTTGCCCGCCACGCTCTGCAGCAAGTGGCGTGTCTGTGCGGCGCTCGCGTGTCGCAGCGCCTGCCACCCGGTGGAGCGGCTCGGTGGGCGTAGCTGACGTACTGCCCGAACTACTCGCCATTGAATGCCTCTCAGCCGCTTCCAATGCAAAAGCCAGTTCGACGGCCTTCTTGTACGTCAATGCCGGTTCTGCAAACAGTCGCGATCGCATTTCGTCGTTTGCTAATCCCGAGACAAATTGATCCCGCAGGTTCTCCTCGAGATTACTTCCAAAATTGCAAGTACTTGCCAAATGTTTTAGAGCTTGTAAATAGTCACTCATACTTTCACCGCCATTTTGTCGTCTCAATCTGAACATATGCCGCTCTGCGATTTCGGAAAGATTTGGTTCGAGATGGTCGCTGACTATCTTCACTAACTCCCTGAAAGTTTTGTCTTCAGGATTTGCAGGTGCGCACAAATCACACATCAAATCGTACGTGGCCGCTCCAACCAATGTGACTAATGTAGCAACGTGTAGTTCGTCTTTAATTTCATTCAACGTCATGAACTGTTCGACGCGTCGAATATATGCACACCACTTTTTACTGGAAACATCAAACTGTTCCACTTTTCCGATAGGCATTTTCGTTAAATATCAGTTTAAGTTCTTTAATGACTCAATTAAACACGTTTATCCTCGTCGCCAGTTAAATATTCGAGATTTATAGGGAGCTGAATCAATCAAAGACCGAGTCAACGACACAACTGGTTTATTTTACATCTTACCCACTAAGGAATAATGTAATACATGTAGGTATGCCACAAAAAAAAATGGATTGTGAGTAAATAAAGAATCATCATCATCATCAGCTTATATCTGTCCTACTTTTCCTAACGCATGCCACTGAGCTCGGGCTTCAGCTCTCCTCTCCATTTTCTTCCAGCCGCTTTTTGCAGGTCGTTACTCCACCTGGCCACAGGGCGTCCTACACTTCGTTTGCCTAAACATCGTCTCCGTACGAAAACTCGTCTACCCCAACGGTTATCGGTTCTTCGGGAAATGTAACCAGCACACTGCCACTTTAGCTTGCTTATCCTTTCGGTTTACTTTCGGTTACCTTGGTTCTCCGTCGGATATCTTCATTACGAATCTTGTCCTCCAGAGAAACTCCAAGCATAGCTCTATTCATAGATCGAAATACCCACCTCCCCTTAAAGGACATGGCAAGAGACATGGACAAGAGTTCCTTTACTATGCATTTATGCTATTTACTATGCGTTACAGCTAGTAAAAAAGTATCTGGTGATTATCTTTAAAACTAGAAGTTCTTGAGAGATGTTGTTTATTTGCAATTAGTAATCTTCATAAATTTCTGATGTACATGAAATTTTAATAACTAGGCAGAGAGCGCTAGCAAAATGGGCTGTGTCCTTTGTGGACTAGTTTGGTGTGTGTGTTTTGTGGTGTCCACGTTTCGGACGAACAAATAATTATAATAATAAATTAGCACTGATTGAAAACTTTTGTTTTCAAGCAATGTGATATTGACGACGAGAAGACTTGACAAAGCTTGCCGAATGCTGCCCAACCCAGCTAAATTCTTCTGTTGACTTCCTTCTCAAAGTTCTTCTTGCCTAATTTCAATATTTTCCCAAGGGTAACATATTGTTTGACAACATTAAGAGGTGCACCATTGACTGCAATCAGTTCTTGGTCAACAAAATCGCTCTTGGTCTTATCTATGTTCATTCCGAGACCGATGCTACGAGAAGCATAATCTAGATTATTGGCAAATCGTAAGTAAACGATGTTTTCGTCTTTGATATTAAAGCCCATGCCTTTCTAATCCAGCGTCTTAAACTTATCTTCCAATCCAAGGCATTAGTGTACAGTTTTCCCCAGTACAAAATCCCCCTGTCTCACTCCCCTGCGCAGTTGGATATGTTTAGACTGCTGGTTTTGTACTTGGGCATATGACGCCGCGACAGCTCATAGTCGCGGCGTCATACAGAAACCTCAGCACCAGTCCACTTTAGTAGAGTCAAAGGCCTTCTCATAGTCCACAAAATCAAGATACAGGGTTTGGTTATACTCCTCAGACTTCTGTATAACCTGCCTCAACGTGTGTATGTGGTCTATGGTGCTAAATCCACCACAAAACTCTGCCTGTTCAAGAGGCTGGAACTTCCTCAAGTCTTTTTGCGAGACGATTTGAGACGATCCTCAAAAACAACTTATAGACGTGGCTCAAGAGTGAAATAGGTTAGTAGTTTTTTAAAAGGGTTTTATCCCCTTTTTTAAATAATGGTACTACCAAACTCCTGCTCCCCGCCTCTGGAGTTCTCTCACTGTTAAGAACGGTGCTAAATAACCCTAGAAGCTCTCAAAGTACATTCCCCTGCTATTAAGAGCTCCGAAGTTATTTCGTCCTCTCCGGGGCCTTTCCATTCTTAAGTTGTTTGAGCGCCATCTCAATCTCGTCTAGGCTGACATCTAGTGGTTCAACAGTGTAGTAGCTTGTCCAAATTGTTTTCCGGTTTCAGGTTTTTTTTTTCTAAATAATCCGAACTTGAATTATTGTGACCTATTTTGTTGTAATGATTTGGATAATTTAATAAAAAAATGTATAAATGGGTTTAAAGGTGTAAGGGTGGGTCTAAGGGGGTGTAATGGGTGTAATAAATGGATGTAAGGGGTCCTTCATACCACCTTTATGACTCAAGCCAACCTCACCTGCCCGTGGTGCACCCTGCTGACAAACCAACGAGGCTCTGGCGACCCGCCAACACGCACTGGACCAGCGTGGCGGGCTACGGTCCAAACCCCCCAATTTCATGGATAGAAATAAAAAAGACAGGCCCCAAGTGCCAAGTGCAACTCCAGTGTCTGTGCTGGTGGAGACGGACGCTGGCCCAGTACTGGAGTTAGGGGAGCTAAGAATCTCCGGGCGGCATCGATCAACCGTTCTACGACCACGGCTCACATTATAAGGGATACTGATTTGCTCAATATAATGACCTATAATGTCCGCACCTTGATGAAGGATGAGCGTCTACTGGAGCTTGAGAATGCACTCAAAGGCGTCAAATGGGACATATTAGGCCTAGCAGAGGTGAGAAGACAAGGCGAACTGACAGAAGAGCGGGACGACAATATGTTTTTCTACTTTGGTGAAACCAGTGGACTTCATGGTGTAGTTTTCCTTGTAGCTAAAAAGTGGAAAGACAATATTATTGAGTTTGGCGGATATTCAGAAAGAATAGCTGTCCTCAAATTTCTAGTGACTCCCAATAAGACCCTAATGCTCATCCAGACGCATGCACCAACATCTGCGTATTGTGATGAAGAAGTCGAGGACTATTATGACCTTCTTAACAGAGCTTGCGATGAAAACCGCTGTACATGGAACATGCTCCTCGGTGACTTTAATGCTAAAGTCGGGCAAAGGCAAAGTACGGATTGCGAAAACATTCTAGGACATTACGGTCTTGGAAACCGCAACGAGCGAGGTGCTCGACTACTCCAGTTTTCTTTTGGACAGAGCATGAAAGTTGCCAATAGCTTCTTCAGTAAAAAGCCTCAGAGACGCTGGACATGGGTTTCACCAGATGGTACCACTAAAAATGAAATAGACTTCATTCTCACCTCTAAAATGAAAATAGTCAAAGATGTTTCATGCATTAACAAATTAAATTACAGTTCCACCAACCAATTCGCGCTAAATTAAGATTCGACCTCAAAATTCATCGCATGAAACTATTCACAAAACGAACAGCAAACCACTCAAAGCACACACTTCAAAAACATTCCGAAACATTTAATTTAGATCTTTCTAACTCTTTTAAAAATCTAAACATCAGAGAAATGGAAAATGTCGATGACCAGAATAATACTATTGTTACAGAAATAAAAAATAGCATGAAAAAAATAGCATAGAAAACTAAAGCAAAATTATCAAAAGAAACACAGAACCTAATACAGACTAGAAAAAACTTTGAAATTCACACTGCAGAATACAACACAATAGATAGAAAAGTAAAGCGTAGCATCAGAAACGATATTCGTAAACTTAACTGTCATATAGTAAAAGTTGCAATGGAAAGAAATACTTCATTAAGAATAGCTAAACAGGGAATTTCAACAGGAAGATGATGGAGAAATAGTTTACAAGATGATAAAGGAAAAAAACACAATAACAGAAATAAAATAATGGAAATATGCACTAACTTCTACAAACAAATGTGTTCCGATAGTTCCAAAAATGAAGCAGACATACAGTACTTCCGTCCTGATACCATTCTTTATATAACGGGCCAAGAAGTTCACAAAACTTAAAAAAACCATGAAATATGGCAAGAGTTCAGGAGAAGATGGTGTCACAAAGGAGACTCTGAAAATAGGTTCACAATCTTTTCTGCCACCCCTCACAAATTTATTTAATTCCATACTAGAAACCGGAAAACTGCCTGAAAACATGTGCCACTCTAACATCGTCCTGTTGCATAAAAAAGGTGACATATCTAATATTGAAAACGACAGACCAATAAGCTTAGTCTCACATATCTACAAAACCTTTATTAAAGTGATCCAAAACCGTATCGCAGGCAAACTCGACAGACATCAACCACCCGAACAAGCCGGATTTCGACCAAACTTCTCCACTACTGATCATCTCCACACACTCAACCAAATAATAGAAAAATTCACCCAGTTCCATAAGCTTCTGTACCTTGCTTTTGTGGATTATTCCAAAGCTTTTGATAGCTTAAAACACGCTGCAATATTTTCAGCATTAGAACAACAAGACGTTGATAAACTTACATAGACTTAATTAAAATCATCTACAGCCGTAGCACAGCAGACATTAAACTTCATTCATCCGGTCCTTCATTCCCAAGACACAAAGGCGTAAAACAAGGTGACCCGCTCTCTCCCAAATTATTTACAAGCACCCTCGAAGAGGTTTTTAAGACACTAACAGTTTCCTGGGCATCAAAGGGCATAGAAATCGGTAGCAATCATATCACAAACCTAAGATTTGCGGATGACATTGTCCTTTTTGCCCCATCTGCACCTGATCTTGAGAAAATGCTCCAAGAATTGAGCACGGCAAGCCTTGAGGTGGGACTTATGATAAACAGGTCTAAAACGCAGCTGATGACCAACAGCATAAAGCGTAGGGTCGAAGTTGATGGGCAAGTGATAAATTATGTCGATGAGTATGTCTATCTGGGCCAGTTAGCATCCTTCGAAAACAGGCAAGACAAAGAGATCGGTCGCCGTATCGATAACGCCTGGAAGAGCTACTGGTCTATGAAGGGGCTTATGAAGGGAGACCTTCCGATCTCTCTGAAACGCAAACTCATCGACATGTTTATCCTGCCCATGCTAACCTACGGTGCCCAGACCTGGTCACTTACTGAATGTCAGAAGTCCCGGCTCAAGGTTTGTCAAAGGGCAATAGAACGCAGCATTCTAGGTATAAAGCGAATCGATCGAGTCAGAAATACCGTACTGCGTTCCATGACAGGTATTGCAGATGTAGGAGAAAAAACTGCAAGGCTCAAGTGGGATTGGGTGAGTCACGTGAGCAGGATGCATCCCGAAAGATGGGCAAAGATCGCAACACATTGGGTACCCAATGACCGACGAAGGCGTCGAGGCCGTCTACTTCTTACGTCGTTGATACTTTCGAAGGAAATTGGCTTGAACTTGCACAAGATAGAGATAAATGGAAGGAATTGGGCGAGACCTTTGCCCAGCAGTGGGACACTACAGGTTGAATTAAAAAAAAAAACAAAATGGCATCGTCGAGCACGTGTTTTAAATTATCAATACCCCATGATATAACAAACGCGCGATTGTCTGTATATGTTTATATGCTGGTTTTCAAACAAAACTTGACGGCTCACTTCAGAAAATTACAGGAGCTTTAAAAATATAAAGGAAAATGTAAAAAAATCCATAAAATTTGTAAATGTATATAAATATGGAGCAAAACATTTCTGGAAGCGCCATGATTTCGATCCATGGACCTTTGAATTACGCAAGCCGAGGCATAAGGTCATTGATTTATGCACACGTAATATCTTATTATAGACAATCGGCACAAGTATTTACTCAACACGTCACTATGTATTAGTTTTTAGAATATTTTAAAAGCTTTTATTTAACTAGACTTGAATGTACGTATCGATGTATGTATGTATCTATGTATTTTATTCTGGAATCTTGCAATTCAAATTTCGTGCACTTCCCGATTAGCTATCCGGCTGAAACTTTCAGAGTAGCTAACAAACCGATGTAAAATTGCAATTAAAAAAAATGAAAAAATAAATAAAAAAGTGCTGCATTCAAAAGTAGCATATTAAAAAAAGGCCGTAAAATCTTCTTTTTTTTTAATTTTAATGATTAATTTATACTTTATTTTATTTTTAGCACAATAATATTTACCTCTCGATCGTAAAAACGTTCCTCTCCGTGCACCGCTTAGGAATTGAATATTTGACAGAATTTTTCGAACGTAACTCGAGTTCCATGTGATACGATTGTGTCGATAATGCTAAAATAACGGCATATTTCGATTCCATTTAGTTCACAATGCTCCCGTTAGAATCCCATCTGGGTGGCGCTAGTAAATCGTGTCGAAGAATGCCAAATTGCGTTTTCGAATGCCAGTCGATAACCGGCTGGCTGAAAACGGATTCCAGAATTGCCCTGCTGGTCATGCTTATCATAAAAATGCATTGTCATTGGAACTGAACCAACATGTAGAAACTCAACTCCGTAGGATAGAAGGAAGTGGTTCTGGCTCAGCTTGCAAGATTTTACCTAAACAAATATACTTACATACATACAAACATTGCATAAAAATAAAAAAGCGGCTCTCTTGCGGCTGTTTGTATTGGTAATAAAAGCTTTTAATATGACGGAGACCACACCGCCAAACATTTGAGTGAAGCAAATGGCGGATGTTGATACACAATTTTATCGTAAAAGACTTCATGTTTTTGGTTTTTCGTGGAAACTTGACAGAATTAACACGAATAACAAGGTCGAGATCGAGACCTTGCTGCGTTGTGGTGGCTGATCGATATTACGTGGTGTGTGTTCGAGAGGTTTGTACGGACGGATGGATCGGAATATCTTGGGTGCTTCACTTTCGATTTGGTGGTTTGGATTCCGTAGTTTTTTAAACCTTCTTGCCCTTTATTATTATTTATTCGTGCGAAAGTTTGTGTGTGTATAGTTATGTATGTATGTCTTCACGCTAAAACTGCACAACGGATTTTGATGAAATTTGGTATATTTATACATTAGGTCACGGAATAACACATAGGATACTTTCCATCATAATCATCATCACTGCGGGTGACACCGCGGGTTGCTGCCAGTATATCACTTATGGCAACAAAGCCTCTCCACGGGGGGGAGTACGGGGGGGGAGTACGGGGGGGGAGTACGGGGGGAGTACGAGGGGGAGTACGGGGGGGGGGAGTACGGGGGGGAGTACGGGGGGGAGTACGGGGGGAGTACGGGGGGAGTACGGGGGAGTACGGGGGAGTACGGGGGGAGTACGGGGGGAGTACGGGGGAGTACGGGGGGAGTACGGGGGGAGTACGGGGGGGCACACACTTTAAGCTTACACGAGGTGTACATTCTGCTGGGTACACATTTTTCGTTCGGAAAGGTACAATGTTGTCAGCACAGACTGATTCCAACATCGATTCAATAATTTTACGTTCTAAAATCGCAGTTCGTGACAACTTACAATTGCATTATTAAAAAAGAATTTCATGCTTTTGCATGAAACCTACATACGCTACCTTTGCTTGCATACGAGCTCTGAGGAATATTAATGATCGTTTCAAAGTGAATTTTGATGTTACAGAAAACATCATTAAATATATATATCTAGACGCGCCCCACGGCTTTGCCCGCGTGCAAATTTGCGCCCCCCTTCAAACTCTTAAAACCCGAATTTCGTATGAGTTCCCGAATTAGAAAAAATACTGTCAAAGAAAACTCAATGTAATTTTTAAATACCTATTAACTATTAATCTGTTGTTTAAGCAAATCTTTTGTATGTTAATTGTTTAAGGGTTCCCAAGTGAGACCCCAATCAATGACGAGCAAAAACATTTTCCTTTCTTCTTCACTTTTCACCTACATTTTTTTTACATTACATTTTCAAAGAATTATGTAGCGGTTATAAATAAAGATATTATGTGTCAAATTTCAACTTTAATATTTTTTGAATAAAATGGCTGTAACATACAGTTGGACATTCAGACGGACAGATGGACTAACGGATAGACGGACGTTCAGATAGACTGACCGACAGACGGTGTATGGGATGGACGTGACGAAACCATAAGGGTTCCTTGTGGGAACCCTAAAACTGCGCACAAAGTTCGAATATTTTTCGCCATATTTAGGTGCCCTAAGAGCAACTTAACTTTTCCAATACCTACGTTAGCGGACTTTAAGACCCTCGGCACCTAGGTCAGCTAAAATAGTGTTTGCAAACCTAAGTTATTTCCTAGCGCAGAAGTTTATGTTTCGGAAACTTTACAGACTGTTGGCTACAATGTGTATTATTTAAGCAGTAACTCAATGAACAGCCTTAGCACAGGTAACAGGTGGGTAAGTTTTTTCATGAACAGTACCTTATTCCAAGTTGAACACCTTAGTATAAATAAAATACATATTATACTTTACTAACAAAAAAACTTTATAATTAGCGTCCTATCGCTCAGAGCGATCTATTCCAAACAACCGAGCACGGAAAGTTTACACTAGCCACTCGGCCAACCGGTCGTCAATGTTGGTTTGGTAGCTCCTTATGCTCTAAGTTGAGCTACTGCTGCGATTTCTTATTGTGCTATTAGCTTTAAGTTTGAAACTACAACTTAGATGGAATACTGGCAACTGCATCTTGCAGGTGCGATAATGTTCGAGAGATATATGAGAGGTTATGCAGGTTTAAAAATTACAAAATTTGTGTGAGATTTATGCATGGACAAATCAAAAACTTTAAAAAAATACAGACTCCTAACCGCCAAATTCAAGAGTGAAGCACTCAAGATGTGCCACTCGTACGAACATAATTACACCATGTTGAGCCGATCGGCCGTCTCATTGCACTTTCGGTTTGGCGGTGTGGAAACATTGTTGGTTAGTACACACAAACGGGTTGCATAACTATCAATCCTACTCTGGGCTAATCCGCGCTCTCAAACCAATTGCATTTACCTAATTCCTGCGCGCTGTGGCCCGATTAAAATAATATATGTCCGGGTGTTTTTACTATAGAATGGCAGATAATTTCCAGAAGGTAGATTAGTGGTAGGAATCCTGCGAGTATTTCGCCTCGAGATACCACTGATTTGCCAGATATCAACCGCCAAGTAGAATAATTTGGTTTCTGAAGCACTTGTTTGTTTGTTTGTTTGTTTGTCGTAAGATGTGGAGCTGGCCTCTCTTAACTGCTATCTTCAGCGACTCTATGTCTCAATCATTCTGCCCCGAGATAGCCTGTTTCAGTTGAAACCACATTTCGTCCCAGCTACGACAATAGAAATGATGACAATGATGAAACCAATAATTGTAGATTATTGTTTCCAAAAAGCTACACAAATACCCATTACACAGCTGGCCGACATAAATACAAAGCTCTGAGCGCAAAGCACGTAATCCCTCTGTTTCGGATAATGGCCCGCAGTGTAAGCTCTACGTCTTTTCCTAATTGCATAGGAGCTGAATAATTGTATTTGTAATTGCAATGCTGTAAGAAAGGTGGGAGAAACGAAGTCAAACAATAATATCAGACAAAAACAAATTATAGTGAAGATGCAATGGAAGGCATTAGAAACCTAAGTACTTAAAAATGAAAAATAACACAAAAATTAAAAATAAATCAAAAATTAAAAACTAATTTGTACACTTTATTGTGCACCGATAATAACAGAGACAAGGATATAAAATATTACAAATACTAGCTGTACCCGCGGCGTTGCCCGCGCAGTAATTTTTCTGTGACATAAGGAAGGAGCCCACGAGTTATTCCAAAACCAAAAGTATCTACCAGTATACATAATTTCATCAAACTTCGTTCTGAAGTCAAATTCGTTCTGCTGTGTGCAAGCGACAACGGTTAAGGGTGGCTAAATCAGACCAGGTTGAAGAAGCACATGATTTTAGTGAAAATCACTTGGAGATGTTCTTTAGACCACACATGAGTTACCATGGACTGAATTAGAATGAATATTCTTTTAAAATTTTACATGCTATTAAAGTATTCTATTACAGGATTTTCTCACTGTGTTTATACATTACGTTATTTGTAGTCTTAAAACCGTTTATTCTCGTTGTCCTCCAGTGGTGGATATCTAAACTAACCATGTGGCATGTGTCCCTCACTACTTAACTATTTTATTATTACTATTTTGTGTCTATAGTGATAGGTGACAAAGTGACATTTCAATCGTCAAAGTCATACGTCTACACCTGTCAAGATGTCATCGATATCTTCGTTTTGGTTGACAGCTGTTAAACTTAAAAAGGCTATAACTCTAAAACTATTGATCCTTGACTAGTAGTTTCTTTACAGAAGTGATAGATCTCATCGATATCTTCGTTTTGGATGACAGCTGTCAAACTTAAGAGGGCTATAACTCTATAACTATTGATCCTAGACTAGTAGTTTATTTACAAAAGAAATAAATCTCATCGATATCTTCCTTTGGATGACATCAAAACGAAGTTATCGCTTCTGTAAGTCTTCAAAGGTGAACAACCGTACGCCTTTAATGTACTCGTAGGTATTAAATTCCCTAACGTCAAACGCAAAGGTAATTAACTCAGGGGATCGTTCCAGTGCGTCTCATCACGAATTGGTAGTAATTGATCGGACGCCAGGAGACGCATTTGCTGTCAAATTCATATTGATCCTAGTATATGTACACTTGTACAGTACAGGCCGAAAAAAAGTATAGATGGTGGTTTAGTAAAACTGTATCCAGAGCTTGTAAAAATAATGTACCAGCACTCAATTTTAAGTTTGTTTCGTCTATTCACGGGCTTATCTCTTGACTGCAGACCAAGTCTTGCCGTTGTACTGATTCTCCGACAATATGGAACGCCTCCATATGCTTCAGACGTGCCAGACGGTCCCGATTCCTTTTTTCAAGACTCTGGAATGGAACCCCATTCGAGAGCTTATCTGGATATGTGATCTGACACCGTTCACAACGTGTCGCCGACCCAGTTCCATTTCCGCTGCATAACCTTATCAACGATCGTAGTAAATTCCGTTACAAACAATCATACATACAGATGGAACTTATAAAAGCGTGATAAAATAAATATTCTTATGCTCGCTTTCTCTGGCATTTTTTTTACGTACAAGAGCTTTTTCATTAATAAACTAGCTTAAAAGCTAAAAAATCACGCCTGCTCTGCCAAAAATGAATTTATGCCAATAAATTATATACTATTAGAATGTGCTTATCAACGCCTTCAATTTAATACCCATATTGTAAAATTCGAAAAAATAAAATTGCCTTTGATAATACTGCTGCTTTTTTTAAAAAACTTATATCCTATGTTACTCGGGGGGATGTAAGGATTCTAACGATACCCCATACGTCTAAATCTGTTCAGGCATTGGAAAGTTATGGTGGAATAAAGTAACTAACATACAAACATACAAACTTACAAACATACATGAATGCTAAAAACATAACACTCCTTTTTTGGGTAGTCATGTAAAAAAAAAGAAGCTCTGCGAAGAAACCTACTTTACCAGGTAGTAAAATTGGGGGGTGTGCGGCACGACACCCCCCGTTTCATTTAAGCGGGGACATTTGGCCTCCTCTGCCCCCCGTTTCCGCGGTCTCTTTATGAAAACTTGAATCTCCCGTGTGAGTGTTCATCTCTACACACTTTTTTCTCCAACCCTACAAATTATTATATTATTCGTAGCTCCAACCTTACTCGTACTTATAGCAAACTGTTTAACCCTCGGTTGTAGATATATTTTTACTCAAATATTTGTCTAGTTTAATTTACTTTAATGGTGTATGGGCACAGAATATGTAAAGTTCTAACGTAGTAGGTGTTTGTTCAAGGCTTTGCCATAAATATTCTGCTGGAAAGCACGCCGGCTGCGGCTATTGCAGTTTTTTACCAACCATACCAGCAACAAAGAGGTTGCAAGACAGAAGTGTACGTGAACGGCGTTAAGAAATCGATCCTTTGATTCAAAATGTCTGGTGCTGCCAGGCTAATTCTATCTTTTATTCTGGATCTGTGAATGATATCTACAAGATTTTTCAAACAAAATAGCCCTTCACAGAGATCAGTCGTTAAAAATCGTCGCATTAAGGGAAAAAAACAAATCGTCGAAAATGTAAAATGTTCCGCTAACTTCAAATACTTATTTGTGGTCACAACACAACAAATACTCGATAATCTTGAACTCCTGAACAATGACAATGAATTATACTTGTTTTCAACTTCTGAAGAATATAAAAGGCAAAACTTTTTGTTAGAAATTACGTGAAAAGAGAAAAAAACACTCCATTTATCAATTTTTTCATGCGCGTTTTAAATTCTTGGTGGTAATTTCATCCGTATTTATTTAATGAGAGAAATAAATCTAAGCGGTGGCGAGCGCGGTCACAGAATAAATAATAGTAGTCGCGGTGAAGGCGACGATCCACAGAAACCCAAAGTAGCTGTCATTTATTACTAAAAGGTTAGAATAATGGGACGATTCCGTCTATCCTTCCTGCCTGGTGGAACGCGGAACAATAAACTTCATCTGCATTCCCCTGCTCTAGAAAAGAGGACAGATATTACAGTGTTTTTGTTACGAGCCTTCGTACCCCACTGTGTCCCACTGCAAGGCAAAGGTCTACCTGCCCATTTTCCATATATTGGTAGCGATTCGGGCAAAAACTAAAATAAACTTAATTTCTTCAAATATAATTTAAACCTTGTCGGCTTCGTAACAAGGTATTTTTGCCACTGGCATCTTAGCCTCACTCAATAAACTATCACAAAAGCCTGTCAGCATAAAATCAACTTTGTTTCCACGAGGCGAGAGTCCCGATTTGTCCAAACGCTGTCTCAGAACGTGTCCGAATTTATCCAAACGCTGTTAGACAGCATGTTAAAAACATGTTTTAATTACGTTATTAAGCGATGCTTCTTAAATTGACGTAAGTTTATAATAAATGCCAGGAAAAAAAGTCCGTGTTACGAAGTTTACAAGTTTTAAATGTACTTTGGAAAAAATTAAGTCTAGTTTAGTTTACGGAGTGAACTACCAAATCGCTGCCAATCTTTCTTGGTCTGCCGCAATGACGTTTGCAATTTTGGGGGATACAACGTGGCATTATTTGTCAAAGTCAAAGTATTTATTATAAACTAGCTTTTTTGACGCGAAAAAAGCATCCTATGTTCTTCTAGGATATTAAAAACCAATGCAAAAGTAGGAATAGCACCAATGCTCTTGAAGTGTTTTGACAAGCTTGTTATTTCCTTTCCATGGCAACCGTTCCTTACAAGCGAGTAATCAACATTTTTCAGTTTTCCCGTGAAAACTTACAATTATCCGGGCTAAAAAGTATCTTATATTTTATTCTAGGGTATAAGCTATCTCGATTCCAAATTTCATCTTAATCCGTCTAGCCGTTCTCGCTGGAAAGCTCCCCAAACAAACAAACAATCAGACAACGTTTCACTTGTATATATTGGAATGGATAAGCAAAATAATTTTACTTTTACAAGTCAAAAAGAAATAAAATAAATAAGACCTAAGCTAATAATACCTTTTATTTTTTATATTAATAAGTCAAAAAGAGTCATAAGTTATGGTCAGAGATCATCCGACATACACTCTTTAGTTTTGCAGGTTTTTGGGTAGCATCTGTAATTTTAATTACTTAATTAATGAAGTAAAATATAAACTAGGACTTTCTAATCTTAAATGTTGCCTTATTCGTTTATACTGTAAATATAAGTGTTATAATAAAAAAAAACTGCTTATTAAATTGGTCATTTTGTGAAAGCGACTTGTACGTACTCCGAAGACCTAGTTAGTACCGTGAGTGCTTCAATTAACGTTTAATTGTACGGTCTACTGCCTTGCTGGATTGTCTGTGCCGGCATGTTGGTGACGTCACCCGTCGCCTAGCTACGCAACAGTTACGGATTTTAGTCCTCTTCCGCGTATCTATAATCATGGTCTGTGGTCCTTTCATAGAGTAGTTATATACGTAAGTCCTGCTACCACCAACCAGTGAACGGATATACCTACCATGATATGACCCATCGACATAGTATCCAACTACCATTAAATTTATAACGATATCCAATTGAGGTTCACATCATAGATTAGATCGCTGTACTTTTTATTTCGTTAAAATTAATTTGTTAAGTAGTTAAACTTTTCTCCATCTCAAGAGCCGTCATATTATTGTTTTTTTTTATTTGCACCGTGTAATCGGAGTTGATTTGCTCAAAGATATGCTCAGATGACAGACCAGAAAACAGCTGTAGTATCAGCATGTCATCGTGACAGAATCTCTCCTTAAAGAGTATTTGTTTTCCTTGGACAGAACAAAATGAAACATGGTCACAAGCTCTAGAAATATGAACATTAGAAACGGGATATTTTTACCATGGAAACTATTTATATTGAGTTCCCGATATTTCGGCTCTGTTTCAAGCGCCATGATCATGGATAACCGAAGTACCTGCAGGTGGATTATTTTTTACGGGCAGACAATATGGTCTACCCACTTTCTCATTCTTTTTTTACGCACGACATCAGTACCATTGTTCACACTTTCCTTAGTAACTCGATCACGACACACAACACTAACCGTATCACCTCACGTATAAGGGACGACATTTCTTCGGTTTTCACATAGAAGTACCAGGATCTCAATACAAATAGTATCCAAGTAAATATCTCGTTTGTAATGTTCAAACTTCAAAAAAAAACATTTTGTAACAGAAATAAATTAATCCATTTTTTATTCATATATATCGACAATTTGTGATTCCATAAATCACTTATACCGCTTACACTTACGGCCACTCCAAGCAGAGTTTGATTGTTTATAAACTACCTCTAAGCCGGCTCGACAATGGAGGCCAGCCATTTCTATTATGGTGATGGCAATTCATACAGACTCAAACTAGCTATCATATTCGTATAAATCTTTCTGAAATTCAAAACCGTCTTCTGACACCAAAAAACCTGAGTGGAAACTAAGTATGATTTATCAAAGTTTTCCTTTTTCAGATTTTGATAGAAGAAAAAGACTATCAGACGATCGAATGATCATCACGCAGCATTTCACTGAGAGGACGGTCACTCCTGGTGGTGATGTAAGTATCATCATACTTTACCAACGAAATTAGGTACTTGCTTGACTAAGTACGTATTCAAGATAAGACACCAACGGGTTGATTTTCAAATCCCTACCACTACCACCCCACCTACTTTTTTTTTCGTGTATGTGCACCGATTACTCCGAGCTTACGCATCTGATATGAATAATCATGTTTTTTTAATGAAATTGCTTCTAATGTTATTAGGGTCGTCCCTTTTAAAAATTCCACACAAAATGGTGCAGTATTTTTTAAAAGATCTATTTATAGTCGTGTTTTTGATTCCTATATTCTGTTTTAGTTTGGAGACGGTTAATAAGACACAATTTTGTGAACAGATAAGCATGCAATGTGCCGCCACCAGCGACAGACCGCCACAGTTTGTGTGGGAGAGAGACGGCATCGTCGTGTCCAGCACCACTGATGCCAGGTACACTTTTTGTCAACAGATCTGCATGCAATTTGCCACCACCGGCGACAGAATGCCACAGTTTGTGTGGGAGAGAGACGGCATCGTCGTGTCCAGCAACACTGATGCCAGGTACACTAGTTGTCAGCAGATCTGCATGCAATGTGCCGCCACCAATGACAGACCGCCACAGTTCGTGTGGGAGAGAGACGGCATCGTCGTGTCCAGCAACACTGATGCCAGGTACACTTTTTGTTAACAGATCTGCATGCAATGTGCCACCACCGGCGACAGACTGCCACAGTTTGTGTGGGAGAGAGACGTCATCGTCGTGTCCAGCAACACTGATGCCAGGTACACTTGTTGTCAAGAGATCTGCATGCAATGTGCCGCCACCGGCGACAGACTGCCACAGTTTGTGTGGGAGACAGACGGCATCGTCGTGTCCAGCAACACTGATGCCAGGTACACTAGTTGTCAGCAGATCTGCATGCAATGTGCCGCCACCAATGACAGACCGCCACAGTTCGTGTGGGAGAGAGACGGCATCGTCGTGTCCAGCAACACTGATGCCAGGTACACTAGTTGTCATCAGATCTGCATGCAATGTGCCGCCACCAATGACAGACCGCCACAGTTTGTGTGGGAGAGAGACGGCATCGTCGTGTCCAGCAACATTGATGCCAGGTACACTTGTTGTCAACAGATCTGCATGCAATGTGCCGCCACCGGCGACAGACTGCCACAGTTTGTGTGGGAGACAGACGGCATCGTCGTGTCCAGCAACACTGATGCCAGGTACACTAGTTGTCAGCAGATCTGCATGCAATGTGCCGCCACCAATGACAGACTGCCACAGTTTGTGTGGGAGACAGACGGCATCGTCTGTCCAGCAACACTGATGCCAGGTACACTTGTTGTCAGCAGATCTGCATGCATTGTGCTGCCACCAATGACAGACCGCCACAGTTCGTGTGGGAGAGAGACGGCATCGTCGTGTCCAGCAACACTGATGCCAGGTACACTAGTTGTCATCAGATCTGCATGCAATGTGCCGCCACCAATGACAGACCGCCACAGTTTATGTGGGAGAGAAACCGCAACGTCGTGTTCAGCTACACTGATGCCAAGTACACTTGTTGGATGAGGCCTAAGATCGGCTCAGTGAAGTACAAGTGAAAGAACAATAGACTGCTACAATGCTCATGATAACATAAAGGACGTTAGTTAGATCTTCACATGATATCTGCCGAACTTAGGTGAGAGTATGATGTTGATGATAATCGTGCTTAGCGGCGTGCAAGAGGAGATAATTCATATTCTTATTCGAGATGGGGACGGTCTGACGTCCCGTTTGGGGTGTTTTGTGCATTTCCAAGAGGAGAGACCTATAACTATGAATTGTCTTCTACTTGTAGTCAGTGAATGCATCTAATCTATCTAATGTAATATATCTAATGTATCTATCCAGGGCGCAGTAATGCTGAAAAGCATACGTTTGGATGCATATCAAATGACGAAACATTTAGAATATAATATAAAAAAAATTAGCTAAAATATAAAACTTTAAATTAAATCCGATGACATAACTAGATTTACCTACGGCTTCGCAAGCGTGGTCAATTCTCTTGGTTAACAGTACCTCATATATGTACTATCCCAAGACCTCAAATATAAATATACCAACATTTGATGAAAATGTATTCAGCTGTCAAATAGGTTTTATCAATTGCTCAGCTTTTTCATCGGATTGAGATACCAAGCACACCAATTTTTAAGTCAAATCATATGCTATCCAACAGTGAAATTGCATGACAATCAATCCAGTAGTTTTTACGTGAAGCACAAACAATCATACAGACAAACAAACAAACAGAGAGACACGATTATTTTAAATGTTATATTCTTGTTCAGTAGCTTATTTAAATACCCTAGAACATTTTTTTAAATTATATACTTTGTACAGACTTTTTCGTTCCTATTGCTTTATTATAAGTATAGATTTATTGACATTGTTTAACTGCCACTGCTACATTTCTAGTCATACCCTTCCCCTCGCGCACAGAGCTCACAGGATCTGACAGAATGTAACTTTCAGAAAATGACAACATAAGCGTAACTCATAATTTTATCGACTTTCTGAATTCAGTATTTAATTTACTGTTAAATTTTAAATAAGCTTCCGTTATTGTTGGTGCTGTTTGTTACACCCTGTTTACTAATATATTATATATTATCGACAGGTACGCCTTGGGCCAAGTGATGACCTCAGACAGCTCGGTGGTGGCTCAGCTGAACATCTCTCGAGTGAGGGTCGAGGACGGAGGACTGTACTCCTGCACGGCGAGAGAGGGGGCGCACGCGGCCAGCCACGAGAACAGACTTAATGTGTATGGTACGAAACGTTTTATAATCTACACTTTTATTAAAACAGAGTAACCAAAAGTCTGTATGAAGAAGATGATAAAGCAAAATAATCTAGACATAAAATAGATTACTGACAAGAATAAATCGTTATTTTAAATCATGATTGTCTGTATGTTTGACTATTTGCACATCATGTAAAAACTACTGGATTGATTGCAATGTGGTTTTCTTTGCTGGATAGTTTAGGTTTTGACTTAGAAACTGATGTAATTGTCATCTCAATCCGATGAGTAAAAGCCGAGAAATCGTTAAAAAACTGTTTGACGGCTGAACGAAATTTGGTATTTTGTATGCTGCAGTTACTTTTGGTCCTGGAATAATGCATAGATAACTTTTAGATAAATAACAAAACGGACATAGCCACGGGCACAGCTAGTAATTTATAAACCATATATTTTTAGGTATTCAAAGGTAACATCAAATATTAGTATTTTTCACACAATTTTCATTCTTTTCTTATTACAAAACTTACTAACAATTATTAAACCAGTTTAAACCTGTATTGTCCTCAGTTTTTTCCTGACCAGGAAACACCATTCAGTACCATTTGTTATTATGTTGAAATATCAATTTATATTATTTTCCTCTTGTGCTTACTAAATTTATATTATTACTAGCTGCGCCCCGCAGCTGCGCCCGCGGTCAAACTTTGCCACTCCCACAAGTTTAGAAAATTAATCTTAAAAATTCCCTCCTTTTTGCACATATTTTGGTGAAATTGAATGAACAACTAAAGAGTTTAATTTAGCTCCTATTATTATATTTTATTTATTTACTTATATTTATTTATTTACTTATTACCAGATAATTGTACATTATTATAATTTTAAATATAATTACTTAATTACAAATATATCTGCTAGTATGTGCAAAATTTTTATATCGAACAGTTTTTATATTCACAAACTGATGGTTCGAAAAATATTTTTTACTTGTCAAACTAAAAAGGCATTTCGACTTTTGCATTGATTGGATGTTTAACGTTTCAGGTCCACCATACATCAGGTCTTTGCCTCCAATAAAGGTGCAACGTGGTGAATCTGTCAACTTGAGGTGCCCTTTCTATGGTTATCCTATTAGGTAAGAACCTTTTCGGCTTTATCTTTGGAACACGCTATATCCTCTAACCAACTGGCGTTGGTTAAAGGTTTTTTTCCTAATTTCACCCTAAATATTTTGGTCACAAAAAAGAGCGAAAGTATTTAATATGTGGGTGTTGTGTGACTAGGGTCCTCATAGTTCCTGATTTCCTAGTAACCAGGTAGAATCGTTGTGCTTAATTTGTGTTTTTTTTTAAATATTATTAGAACATATCTTTAACCTTAAATCTCGTTGCAGTAAAGTAGACTGGGAATTTAAAGGCAAAACCATAAACACAAACAGTCTATTCTCCACCCGATACAAGAGACGCCTTTATATAAATCGCAAGAGCAGACGAAACGTTCCAAGTATCAATATAAACGGTGTTTTATCCATCACAGAAGTCAGCAAAGAGCTCAATGGTGCCATATACACCTGCATGGTTACGAGCCCAAGTGGAGAAATGGCTAGAAGGGCTTTTGAGATTCAGGTGATAGAGGCACCTGTGTTAGATGACCTGCTACTGGGCAGTAATCTGCAAGAAGGACAAGTAGCAAATATCTATTGTAATGTCAGAAGTGGAGACTTGCCGATACATTTTGAGTGGTGGAAGGATGGGAAGAGGATTCCTAGTAATTTAAAGGTGAGTAGAAAAACAAAGAGTGATTCAAAATATTTGCCCAAGTACACCAAAGCAGTGATAGGTTAAAATTCTGACACTCATTAAAACCTCTTAGTACGTATCTTAGTTCGTCTGTCTATTTGTCTGTCTGTCTGTCTGGCTTACAAGATTATTTTTCTCAGGAACACGCCAAATTTAAATTAATATCAAATATTCAGGTCTGCAATCCTTTGGTGTTATGAAAAAGACAACGCAGTCAAAAGATACAGCCGTTTATGCCGTCTATTTTGACCTCGCAAAGGAATTGAAACCTATAGGATACTTGACCTAGAATAATTAAATTTGGCAAGAAGCAATGTAAAACACAAGTAACGGAAAAAATCGAAAACTGTAAATTTGTAGTTACATTCATTTCCATTGTTAAACTGACCGCAATCTATGTCGATGTATGCGGATAACAGTTTTCCAACGCCAAAGTCAAAATTGTACGGAACCCTCAGTGCGTGAGTCCAACTCGCACTTGGCTGTTTATTTTCCTTTTAAGCACTAGTAATCTGCTACTAATACTGTCTTCCCAGATCAATGCGCCTTCTCACTCGAGAAAAATATATTTGAAATCATTATTTTTTCAATGTACAGGTAAACTTGATAAACTGTACATACAATATTCAAACGAACATTTTCTTTCGTGTGAAAAGTATTACACTAACATAATCACGCTTTTCGGACCAAGCGGCTGTCGTAAAAGCCACGTTGCAGTGCACACTGTTAGGTTTTCGGACCTAGCGGCTGTCGTAAAAGCCACGTTGCAGTGCACACTGTTACGTTTCGGATCAAGCGGCTGTCGTAAAAGCCACGTTACAGAGCACACGATACGTTTTTTTTTCAAATGGTGTTTGTTCATTCGTTACTTGTAGCGAACATTTAACTATTAATTTTGTATTCGCCTTAATGCTTGTTTTAACAAGGTTTAGTATAACTACAATTGTAGCCTAAAGGTCTAATAGTGCAACTTTGAATCCAAGGATACCGTGTTTGGACCTAGGCTCTGCACCAATGTATTGTAAGTTATGTCACATTATGAATAATAACTTATGTGCGGTTTTCCATCACTCCGTACTTTAGAGGGCACGTTAAGCTGCCGGTCCCGGATTGATTGCAGTCGTTAAGCCTTATCAGACGAGGGTCTAACATGGCTTAACGATTGATAGCAGTCGTTAAGCCATGTCAGATGAGGGTGGCTTAATGACTGCTATCAAGCTGTGCGAGCTATTGTCAAACTCTTGACAACAGAGGCTAGCACTACCTCATATAACAAACAAATAAACGTACATTTACAGGTCGTCGAGAGAAATTCGGAACTGTTCAGCGCTTTGGTGATCAAGACAGTATCACTGGAACACTGCGGGACTTACACCTGCGCGGCTTCTAACCACGTGGCGAAGGTTAATCGCTCCACGGAACTTTACATCAAAGGTACTGAACTAGTATTTGAAGACATTGGAACGTTATTTCCCTATTCAGGGCCATTATTCTCTATGAACAGTCGTCACACGACTAACGCGTCTTGCTGTGGAATCATTCGGAAAAGTACGGCAATTCTCGAAAATGCACGAACAATTCCACGCAGATATCTTAACGCGGCGAGTTACGTGGCCGAGTGGCAATAGAGAATAACGGCCCTGCACTAAAGTTACTCTCGTATAGAACGTGACATGATACGTTAGCTCATTTTCCTCTCAGCGGAACAATCTGCATGAACAGTGATGGAAGCTGCTAAGCAGCGCGAATATGTATCAAAAGATATCAATTGATTGTATTAATGCCGCTTGGTGTTGAAATATTTGGTGCATGGAGGCCCAGTAGCAAAAAGTGTTTTAGGAATTAGTCATATTTTATCCGAGGCTTCGAGAAAGCAACCAACTCCGTTTAAAGTTGGTTGTTCACTCGAAGACTCGCGCCACTTTCTGATGACAAAGAGCTGGCTCATAATTATTTAATCTGGGAAATGTTTTATGCACCATGCCTCATGGTTACAAAACAAGAAGAATATTTTAAAAAAAAACGGAGTCTACACCACCAAATCGAAAGTGACTCAAACAAGATATGCCGATCTACTCATTCCTACGAACAATCCTGCACATACTTTCACCATTTTATACCGATCAGCCGCCGCTTCGCAGCAAAATCTTGACCTAGTTAGTCGTGTAAAGTCAAAAACAAAGCAGTCTTTTGTGAATTCTGTATCAACCACAAAACACCACAAATCATCCACTCACCACACATTCACAGTCACTGTTTGGTATGCTTCACTCGTTTGTTTTGTAGAGTAGGAAGTTTTTTAATTCTTCTTGTTCGTAAGTTCAAAGGTACTGAAGCCTAGTGTCTGAAGCCCAGTCACAACTCTGGTCAGTGCAACTTTATTTAATATTCTTCTCTTTCATCTGTCACTCCTCTTTTTATTTTTTCTTTAAAGTAACTCTGTTTTCACGTTGCAGTTGCACCAAGATGGCTGGAGGAGCCGTCCAACTCCTCCCTCTTGCTGGGGAGGAGAGGGGCCGTCTCCTGCAGTGCTGGTGGATACCCGCCGCCGCAGGTGCACTGGATGAAGAAGGACGGTATGTCCACTATTACTCATGATCACATAGCATATCAATGCTCTTGACAATGTTGTTTCTCAACCGTCTGTACTCATCTATTATATAGATATACTAGCTAACAATAGCTGTGCCCCACGGGCTTGCCCGTATTCACTGATAAAAGTTATACTAGATGTTACTCCAACATGTTTTAATTTCCCGCTTTTACCCTTTTACGAAATAAATATATTTTATGTATATCTCTGTTTTACGTACGTACAGTACCTCTAATACCTGTATATTAAAAATGTCATCACATTACTGTAAGGCCATCTTATCCTTTCGTAATTACCCGATAAAATGAGCAAAGTGTACGAACGAACCTTCCTTACCTCACATTGTTTTAGTCTACACTTCTACACTAATATTATAAACAGAAAAGATTTAACTTTTTTTGTGTGTTTGTAATGGTTAAACCAAAAAAAAAACAACCGATTTTAAAAATTCTTTCATTTATGGAATGCTACATTATCATCCAGTAATATGGGCTGTATTTTATTTATGAAAAGTTTGAGTTCCCTTCTAAAATTACAATATTGTTACCCAATGTATCAAAAATTTGTCTTTAAAGTCATTATTAGGCGTACGCTGCGAAAACTATTATCGATACATAAAATAATGTAGTACATGTTTGTAGTATTCATCATCATTACCCACAAAAAAGTCCGCGAGGCTATACATATGCCTTACTATTATAGTTAAGTCACAATAGCTGTTTTTTATTCAAATTAGTCAATCAAAACACGGGAGAATCGTGTACAAATAAAGTGAAACCCTTAGCTACCCGTGCGAAGCCTGTGCGAGTCGCTAAGCGAGCAATATAGGTATAATGTTAGTTTATTGTTTATTTGTACTAGATAAGGTTTTTTTTTTTATTTCTCATGTTCTTTCATAAATATAAAACATTAATTTAAATTACATAAATTTAAAAAAAAACAGCACTTCTCGGAACCTGGCAGCCAGTCCTGGAACTAGCAGGCGGCGGCGTCCTTAGCCTGCCCAACGGCACCCTCATCATCGAGGAGGTGTCCCTCGCTGACGAGGGCCTATACTCCTGCAACGTGGAGAATGGAGTCGGGCAGCCGCTCAGCAAGACCGTGTGGATGACTGTTAACAGTAGGTATACTTCTTGTTTGTTCGTTTGGCTTACACTCTCAAATGGCTGAACAGATTTTGTTGAACTTTTTGAGAATAAGTACTAGAAGCAGTATTACAAATGAAGCCTATTTACAATCTAGATTATATGTTCTAAATCAGAGTTTGTGTCTGTCTCTTTTAATTTTCGAAAAATATGAACACATTTTTTTTTTTAATTTGTGTAAAATTCATACAAGATTTACAAAAAAAGAAAATATCATCTTCTTCCCTAAAAAAAGAAAATGATCTTGTATTTTTTTATAGATCTTGTTTGAATTTAAAGCAAATTTTGCGCTCTGGAGACGAGGCCAGTTTGTAAGTTAGTTCAGTTGACAGTTACTGGCCTCAGATTTACTAAATGAACTGACTTTAAATGTATTCATACACGAGGGGACTAGTCTGGTTTCTGATTAGTCATATTGTCACTTGACATTTTTATATTTGTTATTTGAATGTGTATTATTATAATTTCTGACATTGAAATATAGATAAAAAGTTGATAAATAAGGAAAAAATGAAATCCTGACACACAGGGAAAGTCGGGAGTTTATTTCCTTTTCCCGTGGGAGATTTAACTCTGTCGGCACATGAAAAGGAAATTTATTTTTCAAACTTAAAGCATACTTGTTTACCTAATTTTAATTATTTGATATATTTATAATATTTTGGTTTTCTCCTCGTTCATGAGAAGTTAATTTTGACTTGTAACTGTACTATTATTTTGCCTATTCACAATATAACACTTTGACTTTGAGACTAGTGAAAGGCAAGTCACTAAACTGCTTCTCAAACTCGTGTCCGGAGCGCATTATGCGCTCGAGTTTGATTTCTGCGAGTTTTATTTCTGCAGTTGAGTACTTTAATAATAATCATAAAGCCTGAAAAGAAGTAGCAGCTTACACAAAGATACACTGAATCAAAGCTACTCATCAAACAGGCCGCCAACTGATACCAACTTACTTGTGCCAGATTTGTCCTTTGATGGCAGCTTAGGAATACCTACTTAACAACTTTGCCATTGAATTGAAAGGACAATCGATTGGCAACTGAGAGGTTAAGCGAAGTTTAATATAATGAACAATAATAAAAAAAAAAAGCTGTATTCCATGTTTTCCACTATATTGTTATCATCATCATCATCATCATCATCATGCCAGCCTTTAGAAGTCCACTGCTGAACATAAGCCTCCCCCAAAGAGCGCCATGACGAGCAATCTTGTGCCACCTCCATCCACTGACTTCTTGCGATGGCTACAATGTCGTCGGTCCATCGTGTGGGGTGGTCTCCCTATACTTCGCTTGCTTATATTTTTATACAGTATAATTACTTAGAAGACCATGCAGTATGGGCCCGGCTAGTAATAGGTCCAACCCTTCTCTCCTCGCGGGTGCTGTGAGTACAAGCCAGAGTCTAACAGCACCCACCAGGAAAAGGAAAGGAAAAGAGAATTCGGGAAATGGGCAGTAGTATTATCCTGTATACGTATCAACATCACTGAGAAACCTGTCAAACATGATGATAATGGTGAAACCCCCATCCCCCCCTCTTAGGCGAGGCCTGTGTTCAGCAGTGGATGTATTCCGACTGCTTGCTGTTTGCTTTTTGTTTGTTGTTGTTTTGAGGTAGTGCTGGTGTCAAAGTTTGTCAGGCCGTTCACGACTGCTATTAATCAGTAACAGCCGGGACCTTCAGCTTAACGTGCCCTCGGAAGCACGGAGCGATAGAAAACTGCACATACATTAGAAAAGTAATTGTAGCAGAGCCTAAGACCTAACCCGGTATCGTTGGATTATTACTCGCACTAGTGCACCACTTGGCTACGATCGCTCGTACTCTGAGCCCACTGAAGCTGATTCAGAAGCACCCTCAGTGAATACTCAGCCTACTTCACGCTTGTCAAAATATCTGTTCCATAGGCATTTTTTTTGAGCTTACCTTTTAATTAAGCCAACAACGTCTGGGACATTTGTCCATCGCATTTCTATTACCCGAACTAGATCTTTCAGAACAGCCTTCATTACAATCTGCTTGGCTCTTTGTATTGTGTATAGTAGTATTGATAGCAAAGCCAAATAAAAAAAAACATTTTTCCAGAGCCGGTCTATTTTGAGTCGTCATCAGCCAACGTGACGTCCCAGCTCGGACACCCAGTCACGCTGGAGTGTCGTCCGCTAGGTGACGACCCGATTAGAGTGACATGGACTCATCATGGAGTTCCAGTGGACGCGCAGACTCAAAGGTAAATCAGTACAAAATAAGGTCGACCTTATAGCTAAAAGTGATTTGAATTCAGATAACATTTAAATGGATAGTTTTAGAAAAGGAAATGTTATTTTTTACTACGATCTGGTTTTGAACCTCCAAACTTTAGCTATCTAATTATTCAAACGATTAAAAGCAATTTAAAAAGTCACTAAACAAAAAATAATATAAGAAGTTAAACAGTTTTAGATGTATTAAACTAACAAACAACTATTAAACAACTACAACAAGAAAAAACAACTATTAAAACAACAAACAACTATAACAACAAACAAACAACTATTTAATCCTCAAGTCTAAATGTGAAGGCAGGTAGTATTCCTGCAGCATTAGTCCTGACTAAGGAGTTGGAACCCGGACAAAGACAAAATCAAAAGAAATAGATAATGTTTACTGTAAACTAATCCGCACCTGTTTCCACGACTATCGGATACAGGAAGCGCGAAATAAAATTGGCGCGGCATTACCAAAATAGGTTGAGGTTACTTACATGCTGCAAGAACAACTTTTATGCCCACAAGTGTGTATTGCATGGGTCTGGTAATCTATTTATATCTATCTATACTTATTATAAAGCAATAGGAACGAAAAAGTCTGTACAAAGATATTATAAAAAAAAAGTCTAAGGTCCCTACTTAAAATAAGCTACTGAACAAGAATATACCTTTTTTTTATTTTGTCTGTCGGATAGCATAGGGTTTGACTTAAAAACTGGGGTACTTAATATCTTAATCCGATCGATAGATTCCGAGCAATCGATTAAAACGGCTGAACGAATTTTAAAGAAATGTAGTTTTTGGTACATACACGTATGGACTACTTTTAAATGAAACAACCACGGGGCAAAGCCGTGGGCACAGCTAGTAAAGCAATAAGAACTTAAAAGTCCGTAGGAGTGGCATAGTAACTGAAACGTCTAGCATAAACAGATTTAACGACGGGGATTTTGTTTTTTTTTCTACGTCTTTTTACTAGTGTACAGGTGTTTAACTTATCCGGAATCTGTTTAATATTTTTGTTATAAGTGCCAACAGCTTCGTGAACGTAGAGTTGACAGACTGTCAGTGCTTGGGCGTCTCTGTACAAAGTAAAGGTCAGGTAGCAATAAGGTTTACGAAACATTGCTTTTAACACTGATCATTGTGCTCTTTCCACCTATATCATAACGGTTTTGGCAGCTCCACCCCAAGAGAGGATGCAATATCTTAAGATGGATTAGCAAAGAGCGGTGTACACTAGCATGAGTAAATCTTTATCGGCTCCATTACGAAGTAGCTTCATTAGTTATAATTTTTCTATCTCTTTCAGACAAAACATCGACATATGGCTTTAAGACCAGACTCTGCTTTTTAAGGGTTTTTTCCATAAATATACTGGGTCAACCACAAACCTGATAAATGTGAAACTCAACATACATGTTTTTGAGATCTTTATCTCGCTAAGACTATGACAAAAACATGATTAACAGAATTTCATTCGATACATTTTCTTATCAAAAATTACATTATTTTCAGTAATGTTTACATTTTTCTACTCAACGGCTTAAGTTTTATCTCTAAAATAAATCTCACAGCAAGAAAATATAGTTTATCATCTAAGGCTAAGACAAAATTTACCTAACTAAATTATTAGCCTGCCAATAAAATAAATAACTTTTGAGACATACGTGATTTAGTTCTGAGCTAAATTGTGTGTTGAAACAGCGCTCGTGATATTCAACCTTGTTACGCAGGCACTTCAGTGCTTATTGCGGGTAGCGGGTGGTTGAGTGCAGGGTAGGTGGCAGGGGAGTGGGGAGTGGGAAAATGTAACCTTGGAGCCTGGCCTTAAATGAAAGTTTATCATCAAGTGTTACATCCAGATAATTGATAGATTTTGCTCTATCAATTTTTGGACAAGAACAGGATATAGTTTGTGTTTGGCTTTTACACTTGTAAATTCTTATTTCGTTATTACTCAAAGGATTACTGATACTCGTCTTCTGAACACATAGGTATGTTGTTTTTTCGTGTTAAGAGTCAATAAATTTGAGTCTAGCTATGTCGCCAAATTTGAAAGTCCAGATTCTGCTTGTTCAAAAGTTTCTGCACATGAATTGCCTTTAAATAAGAGTGCTTTGTCATCAACATAACACACAATCTGTGCACCACCACGAGACGTCAGCGCAAATCAGCAATATCATTGATGTAAACGGTGAATTAGTCTAGGACCCAGTATGCTACCTTATGGTACCCCAAACGAGATACTCTTAGTGACACTAGCGTAGCCACCCTGCGCAAAATGTTGTCTCCTGCACGAAAGATAGCTTCCGAACCAGTCCAAAGCAAGTCCTCCGATTCCTATACCTTGTAGTTTCCGGAAGATATTTTTTAGGGAAACCGTGTCAAAGGCCTTGGCTGGGTCCAAAAAAACGCCGATGCATTTCAGTCCCTTATCAGTAAATGATACTATACTATCTAAAAGCAAGGATACAGCATCTTCGGTCGATTTTTTCTGCCTAAAGCCAAATTGAAAAGGTGTCAAGATATGACGACATTCCAAAAGTTTAACCAATTTTTTGTGCACATTTTTTTCTAGAATTTTAGAAAACACCAGGTGGGGATTGTTTGGTTGATAATTACACGCGCTTAGTTTTGATCCACCTTTATGTATTGGCACGACAGCAGCAGTTTTCTAGCACTCAGGAAAGATTCCAGAGTATAGGCTCAGGTTGATAATGTGGATTAGAGGCTCAACGATTAGTAGACACACTTTTTTAATCAGATAATTTTTAAGCTATCTCGTCTTGGAGCTTTATCATTTTTAAGAGCCTTAATGGTGTTATCTATTTCCATTGGATCAGTGGGTGATATGAAAATAGAGTACGGGAAGCAATAAATTACATGGACGTTTGCTGCTAGTTTTTCTTTGGTTTTTCCCATTTTTTCAGTATAAAGCCCACCCGATGATTGACTGGATAGTTAGCTAGATTCTGACCGACCGTCACAAAGGAATCAATACATACATTTAAAGATTTAAATGGGGTTGAAAAATTGTTAAGTAACTCAAAATTAGTATCCTTTTTATTATTCAATTCACAGACACTTTTGACGGTCTTCCAAAGTTTATTTAGGTTTTTTTATTTTCACTATACTGCTTCTTATTTTGTTGAGACTTCAAGTCTTTCATCAGGTCATAAAACACATTTCTGTACCTTTTGTACTTTTTCAGGGCCTCAGCATCATTTGGATTCTTCCTGATTATCATATGCAGAGCGTCCCTTTGTTTCATACCCTTGAGCAGTCCTAGTGTTATCCAATTTTTTAGAGTAAGTTTTCGACGACTTACACGCATCTTATTAGTATGTATTTTAACCAAATTATCTAGTTTCATCCTAAACTTATCAGCTGCTACAGAAAGATCAGCTATCTACAGTATATCTGACTAATCCACGGTGTCGAGTTTGTTGTATATTGCTTCATAGTCTGTTCTATCCAAAAACCTATTTCGACAGTTTTTTGGGATATTTCTAATTATTCCGGCCATTACCAAATCGTGGTCAGTTATGTCTGTTTTAAAAAGTAAGCCAACTGTTTGTGATCTGACGTCAACCAGAATGTGATCCAGGCATGATATACCTCTGGTTGGTACAGTTATTAAATATTTGAAACCTAACCTCACCGATAAGCAGAAGTACTCATTAGTTTGGTAACTACGCTACAAGTGAAACAAGAAAGTTGCGAATATTTATAAATGAGGGAGAACGATGAATTTCAAATATTGATTGTGAATTGGGTAAATCTATGATTATGCTATCGGCTTCTAAAATTGTGGGTATGCTCATATTCACATTCCACTCATCGCGGACATAGGCAACTATACCACCAGATTGATAAGTAATAACAGGGTAAAATAATGTGAATAATTAGGCATATATCTCATTAGAGAAGACGTTCCTAAGTGATGTTCTGTTAACATAATGACATTGAATTATTATTTTTGTAAGCCTTTCTTTTATGGTGGTTCTCAACCACCATAAAAGAAAGGCTTCTGATCTTAAACTTCAGAATTTTAAGATTATACAATCATTCAAAGTACTTTAACAAGATTCTGCTTTTTCACGGGCATGCCAATCAGCAGTAAATGTTTTGTCAAGATCCGTTGCTAAATCTAAAGTAACCATAAAGAATAGATCATGAGTACTGGCCATCATCATCATTTGGCCAAATGTAGAACTTTTGTTTGAAAGTAGTCAACACAAAGAGCGAAAATGTTGCCACGCTTAGAGTGTGTTTGTAATCATTGTTGTGCTATGTATGTGTAGAAAAAGGTGTTTGTGTTGAGTAGTAGGGTGTTTCCGTGTGAGTATAACAAATTTTACAGTATTTTAAAACGTTGATAACACCAGGCAATATGTTAAGCAATATGAGTGAAATATAATGCGACATAGTTGATGACGGCCTGACTCCTACCACGGAAGTGGTGCCTCTGAGTTTTTCAGCCAGGTTTTCGTCACTGCGGATCTAAACAGCAGGGCTTCCTTCTCTCCTTCGGATGTTAATATAACTGTTGCTGGTCCAACAGAACTTAAGGCCCGCCTCTGCAGCCCGATGTCTGGTTTTACGAAATAACAACTGATTCTCACGGGTCAAGCGTTCAAAAAAATATCTTTTGTAGGATGATCACCGACTCCTATGTCGTTAGCCGAGAGCTTCATGTTTAAGCTGCCTTCAGAAATTCATCCCTTCTGGCACGCCTAGTGAGGTACACCACTATAGGGTGGGGCAGTTTTACAGCAGTTTTCAATGGGAATCACCTGTATTCGCGATTTTCCTTTTCTATTTTGAAGTCAGTTTTTACTTTTTTTTAAGGGTTATTTTATGTAGTCCTAATATCAATGTAGTCATAATATTAATTTAAATCCGTAAAACTTGGTTCACCATGTTTTACGGATTTACAAACTTCAATGAAGACGGGCGCGATGACGATGATGGCGATCTATTTAAGATATTTTTCACACTGCATACATCCAAAACGAAACACTGTTCTCAAGAACCTCACTACTAAACCACTAAACCACTGTTTCAGATTAAAACTATCAGAAACGAAGACAGCTCTCGGGCTGGTGAGCACGATCAGCCTGCAGTACTCGGAGACCAGCGACGCCGGAGCCTACCATTGCAGGGCCAGCAACCCCTACGGGGCAACCGGTTTCAATGTATATCTTACTATTGTAGGTAAGTAAAGCTATCAGAAACGAAGACAGCCCTTGGGGTGGCGAGTACGACCAGTGACCCCAGAGTCTACTAGTGCAGGGCCAGCAACCCCTATGGGGCAGTCGGTTTCAATTCGCATCTTTCTATTGTAGGTAAGTAAAGCTATCAGAAGTGAAGACAGCCTTTTGGCAGGCGAGTACGACCAGTGACTCCGGAGTCTACTAGTGCAGGGCCATCAACCCCTACAGGGCGGCCAGTTTCAATGTAAATCTCACTATTGTAGGTAAGTAAAGCTATCAGAAACAAAGAGAGCCCTCGGGATGGTAAGTACAATCAGCCTGCAGTACTTGGAGACCAATGACGTCGGAGTCTACCAGTGCAGGGCCAGCAACCCCTACGGGGTGGCCGGTTTCAATGTGAACCTTATTATTGAAGGTAAGTAAAGCTATCAAATATCTAACTGAAATGGGCCGCTTTTATTGGCTAGCTAATCGGGTTCAAGATTATCTTATCTAAACATTTTTTTACAGTTTGGGCCATGGATTTGATCGAGGTTTCTGATACCATAACAACAATTGCAGGGCGATTTAGAACTTAGAATTTCCTAAATCTAGATATTCCGGTTTCTACAATTGATTTAACGGAGACAAGGTAACTTTCCCAACCTTTCAGAATAACAAAAAAAAACTTCTTCTTTTCCAGAACTCCCGACGCCACCATCAGATCTACGCATAGACTCAGTCCGCACTCGGACAGCAAGTGTCTCCTGGTGCGACACTGTCCGAGCGCACGCTAGACACTACTTTCTGCAGTACTCTCACACACACTACACTGACACTTGGGAGCATGCTACAAGGATAAATGTAACTAGGTAATACGTTGACAAAGGCACCGGCCTCTTTCAGTTTGATCTGCTCCTGATTGCTGTTAGGGATGAACTGTTTTTTTTTTCGTCTTTTACAGAAAAGACAACAACCTCAGACAGTCCATAGACCTCCAGAGCCTCCGGCCGGCCACCTCGTACGCGGTGCGCGTCGCTACTGGGAACCAGGTCGGCGTCAGCGTTTATACTCCGCCTGTACATTTTACTACTGATGAGGAAGGTAATCGACTTAACATAATGGATTAGAGAGCAGATGTGGCAATGGGCTGGTCATATGACTCGAATAACCAGCCCGCTACGCCTGCCAGGTGATGTGACCACATGCTAAAAATGCCTGGCAGGAACTGGATGAGGAAGCTAAAGATCTAGCTCAGTGCGTTCTCTAGGAGAGGCCTATATCAAACATGATAAGCCAACCCTTTAGACGCTTCCCATCAGCCTTTACTCGTGTTACTCTTTTTAATACCTGTTGAAATTGTCCCATATTGTCGCTTCAACTTTCAATGCTGCATTAATACAATGTAAATACGTTCAAGAACACCATGTTTTAAAATGGGTCCTGAAAATCAGTACAAAAAATGCTGATGAATGCCCGGTTGAGAACCCAAGATAAGACTTAAGATGCGACATCCAGATATCTGCAAAAAATAATATTACCAGCATTAATTACAGAATTAAAATAATAAAATGGGCAACTGGTAATAGTTGGAGAAGAAAGGTTCTCTAATGGTGGCCACGGAGCTTAGGACGGCCCCTACAATGTGGACTGACGTCATGTCGTCCTCAAGCAGTTTTTCACGATGGCATAAAGTCTGCTACATAGTGTCATGTACACTGTGCCACCATGTACAATCCAATGTTATGAGTTACGACATTTACGTTCTTGAAAATTATCAAAACCATGTCGCGAATGCTGATCAACTTTTCCCACATCCAGCTCCTTCATCTCCTCCAATAAACGTGCGGGTGCAGCAGACGGACTCCCCCGGCGAGCTGCACGTGTCGTGGCTCCCCCCTCTGAAGGAGACCCACAACGGGGTCCTCATTGGGTACCGAGTGAGGGCTGTGCCGCAGAATATAAGGACTGGTAACCTTAAAGTTATTTTTTTCTGGAATTTTAAAATAGTATTCTGTTCTTATAACATTATCATCTTTAGGAACATTACGTTTTAACATTTACATCTATACGAGTACCGATAATAAAGCAAGTTACTAACACAAAGTGTGACAAAAATCAAGATAATTAAATAAATTAATAACCAACTGGACCGACTAAAATGCGGCTTTCACTGTTGGATAGCTTTGGTTTTTATTTAAAATCTGGTTTATTTATAATATATATAATGTATATCTCAATAGTGTGATTAGAAGCCAAACAATCGATAAAAGACAATTAGGGAGTTGATATAGAAAACGGCCAGGGCGTGCGCCCGGACGCTTGCCTTTGTAACTATTTAGTCATCTGTGTCAGGGCTCCATACATTTTAGCCCGGTCGTGCGCCCGGGGTGCTCGCTATATCATAGCCCTTAGACGGCTGACCGAAATTTGGTTTATATATAACTTTTGCTCCTGAAATAATAAACACATCCAGGATACTTTCTCTCCATTGACCATGCAAGCGAAGCCGCGGGCGTAGCTAGTTAATATTCACATCTTATGTATATAACATTATGTACGTAACATTATGAACACTAAGACGTTCCCGTGGTACGGAGAACCTCAGGAGAGGCACCCCAGGCGTGCTTCAACATTTACATGTTGCAAGCACGGAGCAAGTTGTTGCAAGCAGCTACTTTTACTGACGATGAGGACTTACGGACTGATGCGGGTTCAAGTCCCGTCTGTGATCAATTTTTTTTTCTTTAGAAAATTATTAAATATATACATTCAGTTTCAGATGAGGACGACTCGAGCTCCGTCAAAGTTTCACAGCTTTTAGGCAAGCTGGAAACTTTGTTGAGTGGACTTTTGAAGAACACCAGGTTTGTTGATTTCTATTTTGAAATATCGTAGAGTTAACTTTATTCACCTAGGTGCATTTAATAAATTATTTGTAAACTTTAATCACTAGTCTTAGATATTGTACAAGAATTTCACAATGAATATTAAGTAAACTTTATTCACCCATAAAACAAAAATATTATTCTTGAAACTAAATTTGAGAACTATTTGCAAAGAAATATAATAGATTTAACGAACCATTTCTAGAAAATGCCCCATGGCCATGTTGTATGACCATCAAGCAGGCCTAGCTGGGCCTCACAATCATTTGGTTACATATTTGACTTTGTAGCTTACCTTTATAGTAATAGTTCCAGTGCATTTTATATTATTTAAGTTATTACATCATCTCCACCAGCTCTGGCGACTGACAAATGGCGCTATAGCCATTCATAAATCTGCGCAGCTAAATGGTACAGACCGGTGACGGGCAGCAGCGCCACTGGTGCGAAGAGTTGCGTACTGCGATCGCCAACCCGCCTGCCCAGCGTGACGATTATGGGCATATCCTCCCATGACAGACACAACAAAAAAACGGCCCCTAGTTCCCGGCGGCCCTGCTATTCCTGACCATGGTGGTGGTCATGGTAACGGCAGGGCAGGGGGTGCTAAGAATCCCCGGGCTCCGCAAGGCCACCATAATCGAATGACCCTGGCTACGTTTAATGGACGCACTCTTAGACTGGACCAACACATGGCGCAGTTGGAAGTGGAACTGGAGAACATGAGATGGCTCATTTTGGGGTTGAGTGAAGTCCGAAGAGAGGGGGAAGACACACTAACCCTAAATTCGGGCCATCTTATGTACTTCAGAGGCGATCAACAATATCACAAGGCGGCGTCGGGTTCCTCGTTCACCGAATCCTCGCTAACAACGTTGAAGAGATCTGTAATGTGTCGACCAGGGTACCCAGCTTACCTGAAACTACGAAACTGGACTACGAAAAAGCCTTTGACTCAATCGAGACCTGGTCTGTTCTGGATTCCTTGCAGCGATGCTAAGTGGATTGGCGAGTCATGGATTTAATATTCTTATTCTTAGCTATGTATGTTTATCCGTTATCTAGTGCCCATAGTAAAGGGTATTCTAGTTTGGGGCTAGGTCATTGGTGTGGAAATGTCCCGAATTTACACTCGAGAGCAATGAATCCGGGTCACTTAAAGAAACCTATAAATCTCGGAAACTAACAATGCTAGCTTAATGAAATAAATTGTATTTAATAGACAATTAAATACTACTTAAATTAAGGTATTAAAACTTCTTAGTTATTGGAAAGTTATGTCATAAAAAAACAAATTTGTAAAAGGGAGACTTTCGAAGATGGAACTACGAAATTACTGCATTTGATGTTGCTCTTTTTTCTAATCTGTCATTTAAGTGGGTATATAAACCATATTAATAGTGTTCGATATTTATTAGTCAAGCTGTAATCATGTCGCTTAAACCTGAAGAATGCACCAGAATTCTCACAATGCTTGAATCCGGCCGGAGTCAGCGCGATACAGCCAGGACTGTCGGTGTGTCGCTGTCAACAGTACAAAGAGTTCTCCTACGTGACGAAGAGACTGGCTCTAACTTACACAGACCAGGAACAGGTAGAACTAGGTGTACCACAGCACGAGAAGATCGATACTTGGTGAACACCATGCTTCGTAATCGCTTTCTCACAGGAACTGAACTTACAAATCAGTTTCGACGCCTCGGAGGAAGTAACCCAAGCGCATGGACAGTAAGACGACGACTTGCTAAAGCTAACTTGAAACCACTTAGACCTGCAAATGGCCCTAAACTGGAGCGTTGGCATCGTTTTTCAAGACTAAGATATGTCCAGAACCACTTAAATTGGACTATTAAAGATTGGTCAAAAGTTATATTCTCCGACGAATCAAAGTGTATGCTCTACAAGCACGATAGAAGACACAGAGTGTATAGAAGACCAGGAGAAAGATTCAAGCAAGCATGCATAGAAGAAAAAGTAGCCTACGGTGGTGGGTGCAGACCCCCTTGTGTAGGCCGGAATTTCATCTGAATGTCGCACAGAACTGGTGTTTATAGAAAACGGCTCTTTAACTAGCGTAAGATATGTGAAAGAAATCCTCAATGAACGCGTTGGGCCATTTATGGTCAATTTGGGTGAGGATGCTATTTTTATGCATGACAAAGGCCGACCTCATACAGGTTGGATTGTGAATGACTACCTTCAAGAGATGAACATTACTCGTATGAAGTGGCCAGCACGCAGCCCGGATATCAACCCGATCGAACATGCTTGGGACGAGCTAGGGAGATGCGTAAAACAACGAAAGCCTCCCCCAATCACGCTTCGTGAGCTCAAAATTGCTCTCACAGAGGAATGGGAGAATATTTCCCAAAATCGTAAAAGGAACTTGGTGTACAGCATGACAAACCGCGTAAACGCAGTAATGGAAGCACATGGAGGAAATATAAAGTATTAAAATTCACTTAATTCGTAATGTTGTTCAAAAATGTCATGTTTCCTATTTTTGTTTTAAAGCGAGATCAGCAGTTTTTTTTCTTTATGTAATTTATAGTAAATAAAATTTAGTGACTCATAAATTTTATTACTTTCATTTAAGGGGTATTGTATTGTCTATTAAACACAATTTAATTAATTAAGCTAGCTTTCTTTGTTTTTGAGATTTATGGGTTTCTTTAAGTGACCCGGATTCATTGCTCTCGAGTGTATTTATATTTATTTATTTATTTATATCGAAATGCTGAGATGTCTGTATGACGCTTCTACGATGTCAGTCCAAGTACAGGACTGGAGTACTGAGCCTATCCCATTGCTCAGAGGAGTAAGACTGGGGAATGTTATATCTCCGAAACTGTTTACGACCGCAATGGAGGACATGTCTAAGACGCAGGATTGGAAAGAGGTGGGCATCAACATTAACGGCGAGTACATCTCACACTTGCGATTCACAGATGATATTGTACTTATGGCGGAGTCGCTGCTAGAGCTGCGTCAGTTGCTGGCTAGCCTGGCTGAAGCCTTACGACGAATTGGTCTCTGCATGAAAATAAACAAAACAAAAATCATGATCAATGACAATATTATAATTATTATATATATTATATTATACCGGAACCAATCAGTCAGTGGCATGCCTCTCAAAATTGTACGGGAGTATATTTACCTCGGACAAATCGTTAAACTGGGAAGGAACAATTTTGAGACAGAAGACAGTAGGAGGGTTCAGCTGGGCTGGGCAGCTTTTGGAAAACTTCGTCAAGTCTTCTCGTCGCCCATTCCACAATGCCAGAAGACACAATACTTCAACTAGTGCGTCCTGCCCGTAATGACATACGGAGTCGAAACTTAGACACTGACGGTGCGGCTGATCCACAGGCTCAAGGTAGCTCAGCGAGCTATAGAACGAGCTATGCTAGGAGTTTCTTTGAGAGATTGAATCCGAAATGAGGTGATTCGGCAGAGAACTAAGGTAACTGACATAGCTCAGAGAATAAGCAAGCTGAAGTGGTAATTGGCTGGTCACATTTGTCGTAGAACCGATAATCGTTGGGGTAGATGGGTTCTAGAGTGGTGACCGCGAATCTGCAAACGTAGTGTAGGACGCCCTCCGGCTAGATGGAGTGAAGCACTGTGCAATGTAGCTGGCAGTCATTGGAAGAGGAGAGCCGAAGATCGGGATCAGTGGCTCGCCGCGGGAGAGGCCTATGTCCAGCAATGGACTAGTATAGGTTGTTGATGATAGTTAAAATTGTCTTAATTCAGTTTTTAATAAGGTTCTGTATGAATTGAATAAAGTTTACTATTAATATAATTAATACACCCATGCGAGTTAGGCGTATAAGTGAATTTAATGCATCCAGGTGATAATAGTATACATAATCCACTTAGGTGAATTAGCCCAGGTGAAATAAGTAAACGCCACCTGAAATATCGTAGAGTTTACCCAGGAGAGAGCATCGGGTCTCTTTGCAAGACAAGCGGGATAAAGAAATCCGAAAACGAACTAAAGTTACTGATTTAGCTCAAGTTGAAGTGGCAATGGGCAGGCCACATATTGTAGAATCGATAAACGTTAGAACGAAAGTTTCTCAAATGGCGACCACGTATCAGACTAAGTAGCGTAGGACAACATAGTTAGAAATTAAGGGTTCAGTGAAATTAGATTTTATAGTCATGCTCATAAAAATGTATTGACTTGCAGCGGCTCTGTGTACCGGGTCACTTCTTTCTCTCTAAAATGGTAAACTAGTAGATAATTTATACTCGTGAAAGGGTGCTGCTTATGGGGACTGGTCCAGCATGATTTCTTATTGGTCAATTTTGTTTTTTTATTTTCTCAGTTTGGTGGTTTAATGATTGTGGAGCATCTCATTGTCATTTACGTGTATTGTGTGTATTATTATAATTTCCAACATTTGAAAAAAAAACGTATAGAAAAAAATGGAAAAATAACACTCCTTTTGAGTTTCGTGCTCTTTTCTCTAACGGCCGTATTTTCGAAGCACCGGTAGAGTCAGAAGGGTATTTCCTTTACCTGTGTGAGATTTCCTGTCTACTCTGAGTTACCACATGAAAAGAGATTTATTTTTCAAACTCAAACTTATACTTAGTGTACCTAATTTTATTGATTTGATCTATTTATAATTATTTATATTCTTAAATCATGATATGTTGATTTTGACTTGAAAAGTGCAATTATTTTGCCTACTTACTTAAATACTTTGACTTCAGATACGCAGTTTCGGTATCAGCCTACACTAACGCGGGCCCCGGGCCGTACTCCCTGCCAGTGTTTCAAGACACGAGAGAAGGAGGTGATTGATTCTAAACATCCTTAAGTTTTACGTCTTTTCTAAGTTATATGCGGACTTCCATCGCTCCGTGCTATGGAGGGCATGTTTACTATCAATCCCAGCTGTTATTGATTAATAGCAGTCGTTAAGCCATGTCAGAGGCCCTCGGGGGCCTGACAAACTCTGACACCAGAGGCCAGTACACATACGACAAACAAGCAAGTAGGTTTACCTGGCTAGCTCAGATATTACATCGCTAGCCCCCCACACACGAACTGACCTACCTTCAGTTTGGCCTGACCGTATACAAATTCGTATTATGTGTGGGTATTTTGGCCTGAAGACCGACGCGCTGAATGCGACCGGGCGGACTGAACTAATTCAATTAAAATCCACCTGACTGTATCGACTGGCCAGATCGTGTATGTCAAACTGGCATCATTTGTTGCTTGAGCAATAGCCGTGCGCACGTTTAAGTACGTTATATTTTTTTCCTTCGTTGTACTGACCCGTTCAAAATGGTGTCGTGGCCCAAAGTTTTTCAAGAGAATACACAAGTTGTATTTATGCATACCCGCCATATTTTTAGAGGTAGGTACACTCCACTTACAGAACACGAATCATTAATAAAAGAAGTACAAAAAAAAATGATTTAAAAATAAGTAAAAAAAGTTTAGAAAAAGCGATATGTGTACGCAATCCTAATTTGAAATCACCCAGTGTGGCAAGAGTCTGCGCCCACATACACTAATGAAGCCTTGTCGCGTGTATTGCCTCTTTCACGTACACTACGCGCCGGCCGCGGCGTGCGGCGGCGCCCCAAGGCTGGCGGCACCCTCAAAGAAAGGCGGCGCGGCGTACGCGGCGTTTTACAAAGGCGAAACGCGCGCCGGTCATTGCCCCGGTCGTTGCCCGAGCAATCAGCTGTTCGATCACTCACAGTCAATCAGTTGGCAGCGGCACTCGCTCGCCGCGTTACGCTCGATGCTAAAATGGAGCAATTTTCTAATGTCGAACTTATGGAGATGGTTCATTTGTTTTGATGGTCCACGCCCACGCGACGTGATGCTGGGTGCCACACAGAGCAATTCCAGGTGCTAACTTAGTTAAATCAATGTGAACGTGTTAAAAAAACTACACGAAACATTAAGACATCGTGCTCAATTGTGCATTGAAAATGAAGGAGGATACTGAAGACTATCAAGGTCGTTACCTTGATACTCTTCAGTATCCTCCTTCATTTTACATTGTAAACTTGTTCATAATTTTTTTCATTCCTTTTTTTACTGTAAATAAGCTGATTCCATTTTTTTTACTACGCTGGAAATTCCTAAGCTAATGTCAACTTTGATAATGCATTCTCACTTGCAATAAGTTTATTTATACAAACTGATAATTAAAAGTTCGCTATTTATTCTATGGCGCGGGCTGCGGCGCGCGGTGCGTCTATAGGAGCGCGCATACCTACCATACATGTGTGTGTCGTGGGGTTCTACTTCAAAATAAAGTTGGCCCTACTACGATTTATCAATAAAATATTTCATTAAAAATTCCACCTCCAGTTAAATGTAGGAATTAAATAGTATTGTTAGTTGATTAAGGTATACCTATTACAATCGACTCTGCGAATATGGCGGGAATGCAAAACTACAACCTGTATTGTATGTTGAGATCATTGGAAGCCCTGTATAGAAAAAAGCGAAACGAATGATTTGTTTTTTTTTGCATTCTATAGCATTAATACACGTAGAAAATATATAACATAATACTTAGTGCACTTTGGCACATGATTCGCGGTCACTAAGCGTTACAATCTTGGCATCACCAATTTATATCGAGAACTTAGGCTATAAACTGTAAATGTTTCAACATCTCTTTACACAACTCTTTCCAGTCCTGCCTCTATATAATCTTTAGTACGTTTGACAAATATCTTCTCGTTGTAGCTCCAGAACAAGCTCCATCATCAGTAGAATGCACCGCCGTCTCTTCGACGTCCCTGAGGGTTGGTTGGCAGCCGCTGGTGCTTCCTGGACAGGACAGCTCTCTGGTTGGGTACAGTGCACTGTACGCTACTGAAGGTGAGAGGATACGCAATACAGGTTCCGTCACTCGAAGTGTAACCTACCAACATCACACTGATGCAATATTTATACTATTAATGACAGCAGTACTTAATTTGGCAGAACGCATGTTTGCTATCTTGTTTACAACCTGACAAAAAAAAACGTTTAATCAATAGGCATGTTAAACGTTGGTTAAACGCAACAGTTTGATGGCTTTGCATCCTTGAGATCATCAAAAAACTCAACTGGGATTTCATTTATTGTATTTTTAATCGACTTCTAAAAAGGAGGAGGTTCTTTTTTTTGTGTTTGTTACCTCATATCTCCAAAAATATTGGACCGATTATGTTTTTTTTTAAATGTAAATGTATGACCAATCAAGTCCTATTTTTTTTTCTTATCAAAACTGGTGCAGTAGTACCTCGAAAAAAAATATTTTATGAAAACCTATTTAATATTGTGTTTATATTGCCTCATATCTATAAGATTTCTTAACCGATTTGGTCGGTTTATTGTTTTATTCAAAAGTGTAGATCTTCAGGGTAGTCCCATATAAACTTCATCAAAACCTATTTGTTTTAATGTTTATTTTCTCTCATATCTTCGGGATTTCTGAAAAGAAATAGACGAACTTTATTTCTTGAAATATTGACCTTTGATGTGGAACTGTATAAATTTCATCAAAATTGGTTAAGTACAGTAACAGTATATAGTTTATTGGCATAAGGTCTTTTTTGACAGGGCAGGCGTGTTTTTTTAGGTTTTAAGCTAGTAAGAATAAAAAAATACTGCCCATGTTACTTGCTGATAATGTAGCTTTCGAAAAGAGAAAGATTTTTTAAGCTGGTTCGGTCATTTTTAGATTATCCATTACAAACAAAAACATATTTCACATCCAATTGATTATTTAAAATGGTACGGATTGACGCGTTACGACACAGATAGTTCAGCGGCTATCTCTCTCAAACTTGAATGAGGATTTTCAGTCACTATTTCTTTCACTTTTGCGATGTGAACTTCAGTTGAAGACGTTGATGGCCTACCAGAGCGAGGCAAATCTTCCATCACAACTCGACCGCTTTTGAAGAAGAAGATAAAACATTTATTTGACCCAAAATTACAAAAAATGACAATAATAATAACAAAAAATAGTAAAAAATCAAGTGCGCCAAGCCTACCGTTACGCCTTCTGTAATATTTTCCGAACACGAAATTCCATTGGCAATGCAAAATTTAAAACAAACTCTTCGTTCGATGTTTTTGTCCATTAAGAAATTCGCAATACACAAGAGATATGATTCAACTAAAAACAGTACTGTATTAAATCTAAATAACAGATGCAACTCCGCGCCAAAATGGAAAACACAAAAATTGAATTTCGAACCATAAACTAATCATCCATTCCCGATACATTTTTGTCTGAATGTCAAAAAAAAAATGTTGTTCTGTTTTGTTTGTTTTTGTTTTGTCTTCACAGAATCAAATTTCTTCAAATCCTTATTTCACTTGATTGTTTCCTGTTTGCCAGAAGGTGGTTGGCTGAACCAGACCTCTCTCCACACAGAACTGTACCTTCAAGGGCTGCTGCAGTATACCAACTATACGGTCAAAGTGGCTGGCTTCTCAAACTTCGGGGTTGGACCTTATTCCTACCCCATCGTGTGCGCTACCTTACAGGATGGTAAGTTAAGGAGTACCTTGCTAGGTGCTCACTTTTCCAATTTCGTTCTATTTTACAAATGCCTGCCTATGAAGCCATGTGAGCGATGGTGGCCAAGCGGTACAACAGTGCGCGTTAGAATCCATAGACACCGGGCCCCATGTCTGTTAACTATTATCAAAAAGCCTTGCCACTCCGATACCTCTGCGATTGGACTATTTGTAGTGTCAAATTTACCGAACTGCTAAAAAAGAGAGGGATATTATAAGTGCTAGGGTGTGTATGTATGTCTGTCTGTGGCGTAGTTGCTCCCAAACGAATTGACCCATTCTAATGCGTTTATATCTGTTTGAAAGCTGATGTGATCGAGATGTTTCTTAGTTAAATGGAGATGGAGTTATAAAATTTTATTTATTTGTGCTTGTTACTTTCCAGTGCCAGGTCCACCAGCGGATATCAAAGTCTTAGTACTATCGTCGACATCGCTCCTCGTCAGCTGGAAGAGACCAGAGCATCCGAATGGCGAAATCCTGCATTACACTGTCCACGTGAAACCAACATCCAGGTACAAAGTACTATTATTTATTTTGTGATCGTGGTAAGAAAGAACTTGTAACTTGTATTGTAACTAGTTGCAACATTATACTTGTTGATAGTTCTGAGAATATGTGGCGTACAACTGATTCTACTCCTCCGAGCGAAGAAATGTCTTCAATATCATTACAATCCCCGTCGCTTTTGTCTTAAATAAATGTTTGTTAGAAGTAAAGACCATAGAAAGATTAGTTAAAAGAGCGATAAAACCTTATTCCACGCAAGTTTAAATCCTGCTTCGGGTTCGTCTTTTTCATATCACAAAAATAACCTTATAGATTAGCATAACCACCTTTATTCTTTAAATATATGTATACATTATAGTGCAGGCCTGGCACAGTCTCACCGCGCTGGTTCCACGCGTACCTCGACTGAGCTGAACGGCCTTACCTCTGGGGTCACATACGAGTGTTGGGTCACAGCCAGCACGGCATCCGGTGAAGGGTCTTCCAGTAGGCGGGTCACACACACTCCTAGCTTTAGAGGTAAGTGACTACCCTGGTCTAGCCCAGTCTCACCGCGCTGGTACCACAAGCACGTCGACTGAGCTGAACGGTCTCACCTCTGGGGTAACATACGAGTTTTGGGTCACAGACAGCGCGGCAGCCGCTGAAGGGTCTGACAGTGGGCGGGTCACACACACTCCTAACTGTAAAATTAAGTACCCAGGTATAGCCCGGTCCCACCACGCTTAACGGCCTTATTTCTGGAGTTACATACGAGTAAACTACTACAAGTCGAGTCACAATCAATTTTCAAGATACGTAATAGGGTTAACTAATCAAACCGAAAAGCCTCTATTATCTAAAAACGTAATTATTTATGAAGAAATCAAATGAATATCAGCATATTAATTTATTTGCGCTTTAAGAGTTGTTAAATTAAATTGCGCCAAAACAACCATAGATGTCATGGCAACCGTATTTATAACGTTACTAATGCTCAAAGGTGTACAAAAATGCAGCTACTCAGGAACAAAACAACCGGGACTTGGGAAGCAGTGACGTCACGTGCATTGCACAGTGTTTTGAGGCAAATGGCTAAATTAAATTAAATTATTTAAGATTTTTTTAACGCAAATGTATTTTTTTACTACTAGCTGTGCCCGCGGCTTTGCACTCGTGTTAAATTTTCTGGGATAGTAGGATCCTATGAATTATTCTAGAATCTGAATTACAAATATACCAAATTTCTTCAAAACTCGTTCAGACGTCAAATGTTTTTTTATCGATTGCACGGCTTCTACTCGTCGGACTTAAATACCAAGTAGTTAGTCAAAACCTAAGCTATCCAACAGTAAATCAGTCGCATCGGAATCGGTCCAATAGTTTTGACAAGATGCGCGAACAAATAGACAAACAAACATACAGAGAGACAACATCTCAAAAAATAAAAAATAAAAATTGTATCTTATTTAAAATCCCTTAAATATTTTTTTTACTTAATTTTCTTCATTATACGGACTTTTTGTTTCTTACTGTTTTATTATAAGTACTTAGGTATAGATTAAGTTAAACTACGAAGTTAAACGTTATATTCGGAATGTACATTTATTTCACACCTTTGTTTATCTTTTCCAGTGGTAGCTGGAGTGGCATCTCTAGGTGGAACAGTGTCAGTGGGGGAGGGCAGCTCGCTGCTGCTAGTCTGTCAATGTGTGGGAGTTCCGCCGCCTAGGACCGTGTGGTACCACAAGCACAACATCATCACGCACCACCCAAGGTTCACGAGGAACCATGATGACAGCTTGCTTATCAATAGTAAGTCTATCTCTGGAGGAACAGTATCAGCGGGGGCGTGCAGCTCGCTGCTGCTAGTAACAGCCAAGACCGACAGCTTATCGTCCCCTCCAAAGCACGTAGTGATAGACATTCTCACAAATTTAGAAAAGTCATTCCTCACCAATAACTTTGACTTTTTTCTGGTGTGAACCAACCCGGTATCGTCTAATTCGCACTAGTACACTTTTGACCACCATCGCCCAATCGTTCAACCCCAAGTGCTCAGAGTACAATATGTTTATATTTAACTCTAAATTTCTTTCACAGACATCGACCACTCCCTGAGCGGTAACTACACGTGTCTAGCTAAGAACCTGTACGGTTCAGACTCGGTAGAGTACACGGTGACAGTCCTGCCGCTACCAGAAGCGCCCGTGCTTCGAACTACGCCGTACAAGGACTCTTTATTGGTAGAGTGGGAGCAACCGTACTACTCTATCAGCAATAGGACCTCCACTCCAAAGATTAGTAAGCATTTTGTGTACGCATTTTATTATGATAGCTGGTTTTAAATTATACCGTGACATGGTTGCTGCACTCAGTGTTGGGACCTGGCTAGAGAACTCCTGAACGGTTAATAGCACAGACACGAAATGTAGTATACGCATTTAATTGTTCTGAGATTCACGATGACATGGCTACTGCAAAAAAACATATTTATTTATTGTATTTCAAATTATTTTATTTATTTTACTATCAAGTACCGTATTTATTAAATTAAGTAGTTAATTATGGTCTACAGAGCTACACTGGCTTTTCAGAGTTTTCTTGAAGATTATTCTAAGACCCCTAAAATCTCTGCTCGCGGCTTTTTATCGGAATAGATTCTAAAAAGCAAATATTTATTACATTCACAACGTATTTATATTCACAACGTAGTATAGATGATCAATTGGCCAAGCGATATAGTTCTTTAGAGGCGAAGAGATCAGTTACAACCTTCCTTAGTTCTTTCCATGCATCCAAACCAGTCAACAATCCAAGCCTAAACTGGTGGGCCTAGGTATTTGAAATTTGCAGGAATATTCTTTGAGTATCCAAGAAGTAAACTACGGAAGTAACTATAAACCGTAAAACATGAATACCAACTCCGAATAAAATACCCCTATCCTGCGGGTACCCTTATATATATACCGGTATCAAAAGTTTCCAATATCCTACCTCGAAGTATCAAGTCAAATCATGCCCAGTTTCATTTGAATTCAAATGAAAATGGGCATGATTTGATTCAGTAGTTTCGGCGTGATGTGCGTCCAAGATACAGACAGACCTACAGACAAAGAGACATCCAAAAGACAAAACTGTCAAAAAAAACAGTTTTGGCTTCAGTACAAACAACCTCCAACAAAAAAATTACTAAATATCTTCAATGTACAGAATTTTAACCCCTATCCCACAGGATCACTTTATTTTGCCAGGATAAAAGTATTCTCAATTTTCTTTCATCATATAAACTATGACTATGCCAATTTGCATCAAAATCCATCCAGTAGTTACAGCGTGATACGTGTTCGTTTAAATAACTTTCAACGCTGCGAGAACCCTTTAATTTATCGGAATGAAAAGTATCCTATGTCCTACCTCGTTGTATGAACTCAAATCATTCCAAGTTTCTTATCGGCGTAATCGGTAACTGAGGAACGTGCTCGTTCAGCATGATTTTGGTTTTGTCAAAGTTTAATCCAAGGCCGATTTTCTTAAAAGCTTTAGCTAGGTTGTCCAGCATCCACTGCAAATTCTGCAACGATTCGGACAATATGACGATGTAGTCTGCAAATCTTAAGTGTGAGATTTACTCGTCGTTTATGTTGATGCCCTGCCCTTCCCAGTCCAATGTCTTACATGTCTTCCAATGCGTTGGTGAATGATTTCGGGGATATCACATCCCCTTATCTCGCCGGTTAAAGCACTTTGAACCTTGTGTCAAAGTCTACACACCACACACACTGTCTTGTGTCAAGTATACACGGCGCCCGACCACGTGACCTCACTGCGGCAAAATGGCGCGAAAGTATTGTTGTCGCGTAAAACTTATTTTCCGATCCTTCCTCAACGGCTTGGCGCAATCATACAAAACTCGGCCTCTAATTGGCAAAGCGAACCAAAGAGTTATGAAATTATTATGTAAGGAAAGGGCACCGCGGAAAAATGATTAAGCCAAAAATGGGGAGTTTTTCTGGAAAAAATATTTTATCCAACAAATAAGTTCAATGACACCCTGTTGTTATAATTTATTTAAATATAATATGAATTTATCTATCTAATAACATTGCACCGTTGCGGGGTGCACGGACGAGTGCGGCGGTCATAAGCACGAGATAGATTTCATTTTGACGACCAATAAGCATATATTCAATTATGTCTCTGTGATCAACAGGGTTAAGTCCGGCAGTGATCACCGCATGCTAAGAGGCTCATTGAATATCAACGTAAAGCTGGAGAGGTCTCGTTTGATGAGATCTACTCTTCGCCCAAGTCCTGCCCAAATCAGAACCCCGAGAGCTTTCAGTTGGAGCTCCAAAATCGCTTCCAAATCCTTACCGAATGCGATACAGTGGACGAACTAAATAACGGGCTGGTGGAAATTGTCCACGCGGTCGGGTTGGAGTTCTTTAAGACCCCCCGCAAAAAAAGGACACAGAAACTCTCTGAGCATACACTCAAACTTATGGCAGAACGAGGCGAGATGAGGCTGCAGTCTTCAGTCGAGTTACAGCTTGCTTAATAAACAGATCTCCAGGTCAATGCGACACAATTTGTGTTCCTATAATACTACTTTTATTGAGAACGCAATAGAGCGGAACAAAGGCTCCAAAGTGTTTGCAAGAGATCTGTCTATTGGGCAAAGCCTGTTGACGAAGCTGAAAACCGACAGTGGCAGCATCGTTTCGTCGAAGCCAGAGATTTTGAGTGAGCTCGAAAAGTTCTATGGACAATTATACACTTCATCGCGTAGTCTTCTTAGCAGGACTAACGATGCAAGAGCCCGTTTGACCCGACATTATATCCCGGACGTCAGCCTATACGAGATCAAAATGGCTCTCAAACAGCTTAAGAGCAACAAGGCACCAGGAGAGGACGGAATAACGACAGAACTACTGAAAGCGGGTGGAACACCGGTACTTAAAGTCCTTCAGAAGCTGTTTAACTCCGTCATCCTCGAGGGTACTACGCCAGAGGCGTGGCACAGGAGCGTAGTGGTTTTGTTCTTTAAGAAAGGCGATAAAACCCTCTTGAAGAATTATAGACCCATTTCGCTGCTGAGCCACGACTATAAGCTGTATTCGAGAGTAGTTACAAACCGTCTCGCTCGTAGGTTTGACGACTTTCAGCCCTCCGAATAAGCTGGATTCCGAAAAGGCTGTAGCACCGTAGAGCATCTATACGCTCCGGCAGATTATACAGAAGACCAAAGACTATAATCGGTCACTATGTCTAGCGTTTGTGGACTACGAGAAAGCCTTTGATTCAGTCGAGACCTGGGCAGTGCTACAGTCATTAGAGCGGTGCCAGATTGATTACCGGTACATCGAAGTGTTGAAGTGTTTGTACAGCAAGGCCACCATAACAGTTCTTCTTCAGGATCAGAGCACGAATTCCATCCATCTGCAAAAAGGGGTGAGACAGGGAGACGTTATTTCTCCGAAACTGTTCACCTCTGCACTGGAAGATATATTCAAGCTTCTGAACTGGAACGGATTTGGTGTCAACATCAATGGCGAATACATCACTCACCTTCGTTTTGCTGATGATATAGTCATCATGGCTGAAACCCTGGAAAACTTAAGCATAATGCTCAGTGACCTCAATATTGTTTCCCAACAGGTGGGTCTTAAAATGAACATGGGCAAGACGAACATCATGTCAAATGCCCATGTCGTACCATGCCGGTTTATGTTGAGAACGATATTATCGAAGCTGTTGATCACTATATCTACTTGGGTCAGACGAACCAACTGGGTAGATCCAACTTCGACAAAGACGTCAACCGACGAATCCAACTCGGATGGGTAGCGTTCGGGAAATTACGCCATATCTTCTCGTCGCAGATACCGCAGAGACTTAAGACGAAAGTTTATAATCAGTGCGTGTTGCCAGTGATGACATACGGCACTGAGACGTGGTCGCTAACTATTGGTCTCATACAAAAGCTCAGAGTTGCGCAGCGAGCAATGGAAAGAGCTATGCTCGGTGTTTCACTACGTGATAGAATCAGAAATGAGGAAATCCGTAGAAGAACGAAGGTTACCGACATAGCTCTCGGAGTTTGCAAGTTGAAGTGGCAATGGGCAGGCCATAAAGTAACCGACAACCGCTGGGGAATAAAGGTTCTCGAATGGCGACCACGAACAAGCAAGCGAAGTGTGGGGAGTCCCCCCACAAGATGGACCGACGACATTGTAGCCATCGCAGGAAGTCGGTGGATGGAAGTGACACAAGATCGCTCGTCATGGCGCTCTTTGGGGGAGGCCTATGTTCAGCAGTGGACTTCTAAAGGCTGACATGATGATGATGATGATGATGAATAACATTAAAATTTCAATACCGTTTAATAAAAAAATGACCAGAATATCATTGTAAAAAACAGGAAAAAACAAAATAAACGTCAAATGAAAGGTTCTCGTACGCGCCGCTTAAAGAATCTCTAATTATCTATATTTATTTGTATTGCTTAATCTGTTACATGCACACACTCATTCATTCATTTCCCTTCAACCCGCCACCACTCACTCCTAAACCAGCACGAGAGAACGACGCTACGCTAAAAGAAACGCATCAAACGCTTCAACCGCAAATTATTCACAAAATAATTCAAAAACATAAATATACCGCGGCCGCGAATGATTGAACAGAGTGTTAAAAACATAACAAAAACAAAAACAAAAACATAATCAAAAACATAAATCAAAAACATAATTTGACTGTGATAAAGGTACACCAGTGCCGAAATTGGATTACAGACCTATCGAAGAAACTACTACCTTGCATCTGTGGATCTCATCTCTGTGATTACAGGTACCTAATTCTCCTTTTTCCTTCACCTGCCTAAACTTTACCACAAGTCCTTTTGGTCCTACGTCCTAGATCCAAGTCCTCTTGGTCCTATACTATCCTGATTCCAAAATTTGTCATTTACAACGCTCATCGCGCATATTATTATTTTCTATACAATTACACTGACCATTTTACCTACCCACATGCCGTTAGAAACGCACCAACACTTTTTGTAAAATTTGCAATAGAATATTTATCTTCTCGCTACACTTATTTTATATATTATGGTAAAATAAATAACGCATACTTTGCGCATTTCTACTTAATTATCGTTCTTTCCATCGCACAACATTCATCATTCAAGTTCACCATTTTGTGGCACGAACTAAGTACTAACGTATCTCGTTCAGTCAACTCACGCGCTTATCGCTAAAGAAATAACGCATACAATCGCTATTTTAATTTTCCATCATGGCGGAGAAAGAATTAAAACGCAAAATTACTTTATTGGAATCGAAAAAATAAGTTTTGTTTACCAGAGTACAGCAGTTATACGACGTTAGCCTAAAGGTTTCCGATCCCATAAATGAAAAAATATTTCTAACTCACGTCCAGTCTTTGGAGAAAACTAGAATCGATTTCCTAGTAATTGTTGATGATTTGTGTTTGATATACGTGATGATAGAGGAAGAGGCCATTCCTACATTGAACGTACTTAACGCCTTTGATGATTTATATTGTAATATTCTCGCAACAGAAAAAGTCTATCACGCAACTCAAAGCTAACGCAGATAATCACAAATCAAAATTGTCAAAAAGATTAGCGCCACTCGGAATTAGTCTCATTCGATGGTACGCCTAATAAGTGGTCAGTGTTTTATCAAAATTTTAAAAATTTAATTCATGATAATTACATGCTCATTGACGCCGAAAAGGCCAATACCTAGTAGGTAAAACTCTCAGGAAGGGCATTCACCATTTTGCTCAGGTATTCCACCTACAGGTGAGAATTACCACATTCTGTGGGATAATCTTGTTGAAAAATTCGAAGATGTTCGTGTACAGGCTTCTATGTATATCGAGCAAATGTTAAATTTTTAAGTCACAATCTTCAGACGCATTCTTAGAACAGTTTTGCTCCGCCGAAGCAGCTATACGGCGTTTACAAATCGATGATCTCGCTGATTTTGTTCATTACGCCACATCGCGCTTAGTGAGCTAGATAAAGATACTCTCACACACTTTGAACAAACGCATAGAAACGTCAAAAATACCTACGTTTGATTTGCTCAAGCAATTTATAAAAGAACAGAATAAAATACACTCACTACGCTCACCATATGCTACAAGCAGCAAGCCTAATAATAATTACTCCAATTATTAAAGTAATTCGCATCTATCAAAAAACGCAAAAACCACGCACGCATTTGTTGTCAATACTGTCGGTCCTAAAGAACCGAAAACTCTCATCAAAATATTACGCCTCACTCTCATCCATCACTCACGCCACGCAATTTGTCAACTTTGCAAAACTCAATCCTGAACATGCTCTTTTTTAAGTGCAGTTTATTTTCTAGCTCAAAATGCACACACGCGCATGTCATTAGTCGCTAAACATAACTTATGTCAAAACTGCCTGGGATTTCACAGCATAAAATAATGTAAGTCTCAAATCAGTGCTCGATTTTTCACAGAAAACATCACAGCCTCATTCACATAAATAACTTTATAAGCTACAAATCAAAATAAACAAATAAATCATATGAAAACGCAAGGCATTTGCCCTATGCACAACAAGAACCGATTCGATCAAGCGGCCCGCAGACCGCTGCTGCCGCCGGGCTCGCGTGCCACAGAATACCCTATAGCTCGTACGCAGTCAGCCTTCCGCGCCGATCAGCCGCCTGTTGTTGATGTAAACAAGTCGACTCAGATAGGTAACAATAACATGTCGCTTTCGGCAGTCACACCCTCGAATGGTAATAGCGTTAGCGTAGGTAATAATACTACTGTATTGCTACCTACTGCCTCTGAGTATGCATACGGAGCTAATAATAAATGCCATAAATTGCGCGTATTTCTCGACACGGGTTCTATGAGCCACTTAATTACAAAGGATTGTTGTGAGAGATTAAACTTAAAAGTTATTCCATCTTTGACTACCATCAGAGGTATAGGTGGGTCGGAAAGTGTTTCGCAGGGTCATGGTTCATTAACAATTCATTCTCGCTTTGATGAACGGGTGTAAATACACCATTAGCGCTCGGGTGATCGATTCTATCACCGATCACTTGCCAAATGCGCCCATAGAATTATCTCAATTAGAGCACTTGCGCGATTTACCCATGGCAGACGACGAGTTCCACACACCTGCCGATGTGGACTGTCTATTAGGTAATGAACTCTTTCCAATGTTACTCGGCGGCAAAAAAGTATGTTCACCTCGATCCTCCGTCGTCGGTGTTGAGACCACGCTCGGAAACATCGCTATGGGTCGTGCGAATTGTGACCATTCTAACTCACGCATCAATGATAAGGCATTCTTTTGTAATGTTGACACGCCTTCATTAGAATCACTAACGCAACGCTTTTGGGAACTTAAAAGTATTCCTAACAAAAAACACTCAAACCCTGATGACGAAATATGTGAAAATATTTTCCAGTCTACCTACACGCGTGAGGAAAATGGTGCGTATACCGTTGACCTCCCTTTTAAATCAGACGCTACTGAACTAAGTGATTCTTTCACAACCGCGAAACGACGCTTAATTAACTTAGAAAAAAAGTTAGACTCTAACCCAGGCCTAAGTACTGACTATAACTCTACGGTACAAGATTATATCGATCGTGGATATTTATACAAATTCGAGATCGAGAATCCACGCTGTACTGATAACACTTATCTTATTCCACATAGGGCTATATACAGACCGGAAAAGGAAACTTCCAAAACTCGTATTATTTTAGTCGCAAGTTGTAAAACTACTTCCGGAAATTCTTTAAACGACTTGTTGTTTACCGGGCCCAATTCACAACGCAACATATTTGATCTTCTGATAAATCTACGCATTTTTGCCATCGCTCTTTCCGCAGACATTGAAAAAATGTATTTCTGTGTCAATCTCGCTCCGTGTCATCAACCCTTTCAACGCATATTGTTTCGCTTTGATTCAGACTCCACAATTGATACCATCTCAGTTTAACCGGGTATCATTCGGAATTTCTAGCTCGCCTTATCTCGCCATGCGAGTCGTACGGCAACTCTGCTCCGACGAACGTGACAAGTTTCCGATCGCCGCACATGAAGCTGAAAACCGAATGTTTATGGATGATTATGTTTCATCCGTGAATGGTTTGGTTGAAGCTGAACGTACCTATCATCAGATAGTGGATATGTTTATGGCCGGGGTCTTCAAATTAGTCAAATGGATTTCAAACAGTTCCGAACTCATGGATAAAATTCCAAAATCGCACAAAAGTCTTCATCTCATTAACTTTGTCACGGATTGTAACATCAGCACAAAAATTATAGGTATGCAGTGGAAGCCTAATGAAGATGTCTTCTGTTATAAAATAAATGATGATAATACTGATAAATGTACAAAGCGCACAATACTTTCCGCGACGGCACTCTTATTTGATCCGTTAGGAATTTTAGGTTGTGTTACCGCATTCATGAAATTACTAGTACAGGAGTGTTGGCAGCACGAATTAGATTGGGATCAACAAGTCCCAGACTCTATACGTCAAAAATTGACTCAGTTTAGAAGTGAACTCATGAATTTATCGGAAATAAACGTACCGCGTCACGTAGGTATTACCGCAGGGTCTCATGTAGTCATCCTAGGCTACGTGTCAACGTATGCCACGTATGTATGTACGTACAGTGGCGCCGTAACACCTCTCGCTTGAGTCATCAAGCGAGAGGTGTTACGGCGCCACAGTTTATGTTAGAGTAGGAACTAGTGCGGATTCCTCTGGTGTCGTCAACCTTCTCACCTCAAAATCTCGAGTCGGGCCACTTAGGAAAATTTCACTAGCCAGCCTCGAATTATGCGCTGCATTGCTTTTAGCTAATCTCATGGCTTCTGTTCAGGATATTATTAGCGAACGCTGCAATATAAATTCAATTTATGTATTTTCCGACTCAACTGTTGCATTAACGTAGATACATTCGCACGCCTTTGTAGCAAACAGAATTACTGAAATTAACACTAAGCTTCCAGCAGCTCATTGGTATCACGTTAGTGGTAACGAGAATCCGGCAGACATAATTTCAAGACCTTTAACGCCTAAACTCTTAATAGACAATTACCTTTGGTTTCATGCACCGCAATGGGCTTCTCGCCCTATTGCTGAATGGCCAATCAAGCCATTTCAGCCTTCATTTGTCATACCGATCAATGAAGACAGTTTAAAAGAAAAAACTGTATCTCTCGCTATCGAAATTAACTCACCAGAAACTCATACGATTGATAACTTGATAGAACGCATGTCGTCTTACAAAAGGTTATTGAGCGCAACGGTTTACGTATTGCGCTTTGCAAAAATTACACCGACAACCGGTTTAGTATCGCCTTTCGATTTGGATAAGGCTGAACTCTTTCTCATACGCCACGTACAAAGTACTTACTTCGCTCAAGATATCTACGCAATTAAAAATAGTAAACGCATCAGTAAATCGCTCATCAAACTTAACCCTTTCATTGATAACGAAAACATAATTTGCGTCGGTGGTCGTCTGACACATTCTCAACTTGATTACGGACAAAAACATCCGATAATTCTTCCATCGAAACATCGCCTCACGCAACTAATTGTTTATCACTTTCATGTATGTAACTTGCATACTGGTCCTTCCCTATTGCTCTCCCTGCTTCGGCAGAAGTTTTGGATTCTTACTGCTAGGAATCTAGTCCGACAAAGAGTACACCAATGCAATATTTGTTTTAGGCTTAACCCTAAATCATCTAACCCATTAATGGGCGATCTCCCTTATTTTAGAGTCTCTGAAGCAAAGGCTTTTGTTTACTCAGCAGTAGATTATGGTGGTCCCTTTTTCATCACACATATTCGCCGTCGTGGTGTTAAAAGCCAAAAGGCGTATATCTGTATATTTTGCTGCCTTACCACAAAAGCTCTGCATATCGAGCTAGTCTCTGATTTAAGTTCAGATCTTTTTCTCGCAGCTTTCAATCGCTTTATCTCTAGAAGAGGTCCCGTTGCTATTATATATAGTGACGGAGCGACCTGTTTTTTGGGGGCTAAACGCAAACTCAATGAAATATACACTTTATTAGAATCAGATTCGCATAAAAACTATATTGGTCAACAATTAGCTGATCAGCGCATAAAATTTCTCCATAGTCCTCCCTATGGACCGCACTTCAATGGTCTCTGTGAGATAAATGTCCGCTGTGTCAAAACCCATCTCTTTAAAGTCATAGGTCTTCAAATTTTAACATATGAAGAGTTCAACACCATCTTGGTGCAAATTGAAGGCTTATTGAATAGTCGCCCGCTATGCAGAGAAATTAACTCAGACCCATCGAACCTCGCACTTACACCAAATCATTTTTTAAACGTGACACCCCTAAAGTTTCTACCAACTGAGGATTTGACAAACGTAGTCGACAATCGCTTTACTCGCTATCAACTCGTAAACAAATTATTCCAAAGCTTTTGGCGTCAATGGAGTGTAGAATATCAAACTTCTCTCCAACAACGCGAAAAGTGGAACACCATAACCAACCCCATAAAACTAAACCAAGTCGTGGTAATTAAAGACAGCAACGCACACCCTCTGTGTTGGCCATTGGGTGTCGTGGATGCAATATATCCAGGAAAGGATGGTATAATTCGCGCTTTGAAGGTCAGAACTGCTTCCGGCAGTTATATACGGCCAGTTGTACGAGTCTGTCCTCTTCCTCTGCAATAAATATTCATTTATTTTTATATATCTAGATATACTATAGTTTTAATTTTCTCCAACTCTTACTCATACATTAAATGTCTAATTTTAAGTAATTTTATTCACCCTGTCTAGTTATTTCTAGAGGGAACCTCTAGGCCGGGGAGTTGTACGCGCCGTTTAATGAATCTCTAATTATCTATATTTATTTGTATTGCTTAATCTGTTACATGCACACACTCATTCATTCATTTCCCTTCATCCCGCCACCACTCACTCTGTAGGCAACTCGATATTATTTTGCCTTGTTGTTAGGCGCATCATGTGCCTACTTGTTTGTATAACGCGAGCCGCGCGAAGGACGGACGCGGGGCAAGGAAAAGAGTGCGGGGATGCGCGGGCGCTCGGCCGCCCGGGCTCCGGCCGGTAGCCGACCGCCGCGCCACGCGTCGTCGATTAGTGTGAAAATAACAACGGGAGAGCACGCACGTCGCCCGTCGCACCGCGTCACGCGCCACCCGCGACTCGCGATCTTATTTTTGTATATAAACCTAATATCTCATGTTTCTGTGCTAATTTAATAAAAGTGGTTAAAGTGGAACTCTGTTTTTGATGGAACCCTGCACCTAAATAGTTTACATATGGTCCTTCATTGCGGATCGTCAAAGATGGAGACACGAAGTCAGGCTAGCGCTAGACTACAGCAGGAGGCACGAACAGGTGATGCAGGAACGACGCCACGGCCCGCTGAGGTGTGTTTGGACGAGAAAAACCAGCACACTGGTCGCCGTGATTGTGGAAGTGTGGCGTCCGGATCACGATCGAGTCGAGCTAGTAAAGAAACGCTGAGACGTAGAGCCGAGTACGAGGCTGAGGTCCAGCTAGCCCAGATTAAAGCAGACTTAGTACAAAAGAAATTAGCACTCGACATGGCGGAGATAGAAGAAGAGTGTGACGAATTGTGTGAATTCCCGCCTAACCGACCGGACGTCGAGGAATGGCTACGGAGCGCACCGATTCCCCGCGTCGAGTCTGCAACGGCCGAGCAGCAAAACGCGGGCGTCGCGGGCGCCGTGGCTGCGACTCCGCTGGCGCTCTCAGCGATCGCGCGGGTCAACGCCCCCACCGCGCCCGCCTCCGTGTTGAGTTTGAGTGGAGCGCGACCGATCGTTGAAGCACCCGCGCTCTCTGCCGCTACTGCTGTCGCGGGAAACATACCGCTGCCAAATATCCGCATGCCGATAGCCGTGCCGATGATGAAGAATTATTACGAACTCCCCTCTTTCGGTGGAAACGCAGCCGAATGGCTATTATTTAAAAAAATGTTTGAGATGACTACTTCGACCTACCAATTTTCTGAATTAGAAAATATCGCTCGTATTCAGGCAGCATTGTACGGTGAAGCGAAATGTTCAGTAGAAGACCTGCTACGTTCAGGATCGGACTCGGAAAGTATTATAAATACGCTAGAACAGGAATTCGGCCACCCGAATTTATTACTGGAATGCGCGATAAATAAAATCAAAAATCTCCCGCGAGTATCGGAAAGTGGTCGTGAATTAGCGAAGTTTACATCGGTGGTTAGAAACAGCGTATCGCTTCTAAAGAATGTCAAAGCGGATGGCTATATCAATAACCCGCAGCTAGTTAACGAATTGCTGAGTAAGTTAACACCGATCCAGAGGTCGCAATATGGAGAGTACGTTATGAAGCAAGAAGGTAAATTCAGTGCCGATTTAAGAGTTTCACCTAATCTTGTCGTGCTAGTAGATTTTCTCAGCCACTTGTCAAAAGCATCATCGTATTATATCCCGATTAATGCCGTACAGCCGAATACAACTACAACATCGCACAACTTTAACACGTCGAACGCCAACACTCGCCGAGTTAACCCTACCGCTGCCAACAGTGGTACCGGTTTCGCGAGGTGGAATCAACAGCGACCACCTTTTAAGCAGCGTGATCGTGTACACACGAGTGTTGAAGTACAGTCGCCGACGGAAATGAAGTGCATTTTGTGCACGGAAAATCATGAACTACCAGAGTGCGTTACGTTTCGTAATAAAAGTAGTGATGAAAAATGGGACTTTATTAAAGACAATAAGTTATGTTTTAAATGTTTGGTGAAAGTACATTCGAGATACCAGTGCCGCGCTAAACGATGCGAAAAATGTCGGGCGTCACACCATACGCTGCTCCACGCGCCACGCGCGTGTGACTCCGCCGCCGCAGCCACGCAGCCGCAGGTGAACGCGCGGGAGCGCGCGCCTTCATCACGGGTAATGTCCACTGAGTCAGTGACAAACATTGGTGAGCGATTTACTAAAACATTACTTAAAGTGATTCCGATTGTATTCTATGATAATGATAATAATGAAAAGGTTGCATACGCTTTGTTAGACGACGGTGCGACTGTTTCCTTGATTGATGAATCTATAGCTGGTAATTTAAGTGGCCCAACTTTCGCGCTAAGAATTGTTAGCGCGCGTGGTCAACATGTAACGGATGAAAACTCACGTAGGGTGACCACACTTATTAGCGGACCTAATGGGGAATGTCACAACATCAGTCTCCGAACTATTAGGAACTTGGACCTTCCTCCTCAGAGCATGCCCGCCAGTATCATACATAATAATGCTCATTTGCGTGACTTAGATTTGCCTGTGTATGAGAATGCTAAACCTATGGTACTAATAGGACAGGATAATTGGGAAATAATTGTGAACCAAAATATTAGGCGGGGTAAATCCGGACAACCCGTAGCTTCTTATACAAAGTTGGGGTGGGCTGTACACGGTCCGATGGGATCTGTTGACGGTTTGGGTAACGAGTCTGTGAATTTTATTTCGGAACGAGATGATTTACACGAATATGTCAAACAGTAGTTTGAGTTGGAATCGATAGGTATTTCTGAAGTGTCTAGGAAAAACGTGGAAACCGAGCGGGCTCTCGAGATCCTGAATAATACCAGCCGCCGTGTGGAAGGTGGTTTGGAGGTGGGACTCCTCTGGGCACGAGACACTGTAAATTTGCCGGACAATTATAACTGTGCGTTCAAGCGGTTACAAGGGATAGAGACAAAGATGAAACGGGGCGCGGATTTCGCCGATGCGTATACTAAACAGATTGATAGGCTGATAGGAGAAAAGTACGCTAAGTTAGTTGAGAGGATACCCGATAAACCCCTGTGGTTTCTGCCCCACTTTTGTGTTACCAATCCTAATAAGCCTGGTAAATTAAGGCTTGTGTTCGATGCGGCCGCAACGCATCGTGGGACGTCGCTGAACGATAATCTGTTAACCGGCCCAGATTTGCTGAACTCGTTATTAGGCGTGTTATTCAGATTTAGACTAGGACCCATTGCATATACAGCTGACATCGTAGATATGTTTTTACGGGTTAAAATTCGGGCAGAGGACCAAGGGGCTCAATTATTCTTGTGGCGAGGACAGGATTGCGGAAAAGACCCCGATGTTTATGCTATGGACTCCATGATATTTGGGGCTAAATCGTCGCCGACCTCTGCCATTTTCATATTGAATAAAAACGCGAGTGAATTTGAGCAGTTGAAGCCTGATGCGGTACAGGCTATTCGTGAAAATCATTACGTTGATGATTATGTAGACAGTGTTTGGTCAGTTGAGCAAGCGCGTCAGCTGATCGAGGATGTCTCTGCGATCCACGCAGCCGGTGGTTTTGTGATAAGGGAGTGGTTTACGAATTCCCCTGAGTTGCGTGCTGAGCTACCAGCTGTCGTACCAGGCAAGGTAAGTTTAGACCGATCACCATGTATAAATAGTAGGCCGCTTACTTATGTCGCAACAGATCCCACTTCGCCGGTAGTACTTACACCGAATCATTTAATACTAGGCACGGCATCAGGCACATCCACGCTGGGTAGTTTCGATGCGTTAGATCTGGATGCTAGGAAGTCCTGGCGCAAAGCTCAAGCACTGGCGGAGATGTTTTGGGGTCGTTGGTTGCGAGAATATGTACCCACGCTTCAGAAGCGTCAAAAATGGTTGAATGTTTCACGTCCAGTAAAAGTAGGAGACGTCGTACTTATTTTCGATAAGAACCAACCTCGTAATACTTGGCCCAAGGGCGTAATAAGTGAGGTCTACCCTGCGCGAGACGGACACATTAGAGTTATAGACGTGAAAACTTGTAAGGGGATTGTTAAAAGACCTGTTGTTAAAGTAGTCGTGTTGCCTACTGACGGTAGTGTTATCGGCTAAACGTAGCCTCAAACAAGGGGGTGGAATGTAGGCAACTCGATATTATTTTGCCTTGTTGTTAGGCGCATCATGTGCCTACTTGTTTGTATAACGCGAGCCGCGCGAAGGACGGACGCGGGGCAAGGAAAAGAGTGCGGGGATGCGCGGGCGCTCGGCCGCCCGGGCTCCGGCCGGTAGCCGACCGCCGCGCCACGCGTCGTCGATTAGTGTGAAAATAACAACGGGAGAGCACGCACGTCGCCCGTCGCACCGCGTCACGCGCCACCCGCGACTCGCGATCTTATTTTTGTATATAAACCTAATATCTCATGTTTCTGTGCTAATTTAATAAAAGTGGTTAAAGTGGAACTCTGTTTTTGATGGAACCCTGCACCTAAATAGTTTACACACTCCTAAACCAGCACGAGAAAACGACGCTACGCTAAAAAAACCGCATCAAACGCTTCAACCGCAAATTATTCAAAAATAATTCAAAAACATAAATATACCGCGGCCGCGAGTGATTGAACAGAGTGTTAATCAAAAACATAATTTGACTGTGATAAAGGAACCAGTGCCGAAATTGGATTACAGACCTATCGAAGAAACTACTACCTTGCATCTGTGGATCTCATCTCTGTGATTACAGGTACCTAATTCTCCTTTTTCCTTCACCTGCCTAAACTTTACCACAGTCCTGTTTTATTTGATTTTTATTTTTCCTACTAGGTACCTATTGGGTATTTTCCCATAGAGAAAATATATTCTTTAAAAGAATAAAACACTCAGATTGGCTAAAAAGCGTGGGATTAAATTTAAATCGAAAACTGGCTGCCGCAACAACAGTGCATTAGAGCGTTTGAATTTTGGCTACAGGAGGGACCGCATGTTTTGGGCGCCGGGGATTTGGCAATAGGAGGGGTCTCGTGTATTTATCCGTTCACACAGGTGGACATGTTTCAGTCCGGTTGTCCTGGATTTGGAAAGTTATAGTAGCCACGTCATACAAGCAGCTCAGCACTTGGATATATCTCCAGTCTTCTTGGCATCGTTGCAGAGATTCTAGAACAGCTCGGGTTTCGCTTGAGTCAAAAGCTTTCTATAGTCCACAAATTAATGCCAAACACAAAAGCCGATTAAAGACTTGATATGAAAGACAAAAAATGAAATAATAGCATAGATATTATTTCTACTTCCAGGCTACAGCCTGACCTGGAAAGAGTCGAGCGGGCCGTGGCATGAGGCGTGGCCGGCCAACAAGCTGCCCAACATGTCTGGCGCACAGAAGCACGCCCTGACCGGCCTCAAGTGCGGCACCAAGTACTCTCTGAGGATCACGGCGACTAATCGAGTGGGGACTTCGCAGCCGGCTTATATGGACGTTAGCACTTTGGGAGGAGGTAAGTAGAACATTATTTCCAAATCTACCTATTTGCACTTACAGTAAAATAGCAACTAATAAGAAGACTACTTAAAATGAGCAACTGTTCTTTTTTAAAATCTTGTCTTTCGGTCTGGATGTTTGTTCGCATGTCACGTAGATCGATGAAAACGTGGTTATTACTGTTGTATAGCTTAGGATTTTACCTAAAATATGGTCCGGTGTTCGCATCCCGATGCGATTAGTAGAAACCTAGCAGTTGATTAAAAACTGCAAGGTGAGCCAAAAGAAATCACCCTATAGGAAGATGCTCTCATTTTTGCAAATGGCTGCCAATTTCAAATCTGTTTTGACATTTGTGGACTAGACAGATGCAGAATACAAGTGAACAAGCCATGGAGCGATATAGTCCCCAAGAACGCGGAATAATCGTGTCTATTTTTTTGCGTAACAATTCGTCTGTGGTGTTGGCGCAGCGCGAATTCCGTCGCCGATTCCCCGGCCGTCCGACACCGACTGCGCAAACACTGCGCCGTTTGGCCACCAACCTTGAAGAATATGGAACCACACAAGACGTTTCTAATAGTGGCCGGCCCCGGAGCGCCCGTTTTGCCGAGAATATCGCCGCTGTTGCCGAGGATCTCGAGCTGTCGCCGGAAACATCGACCAGACGCCGTGCCACGCAATTAGCCATCAGCCGGACGTCCCTAAGGCGAATTTTGATCAAAGACCTGCGCATGTTCCCGTACAAAGTCTAGTCCGTGCATCAGCTGCTGCCTGCCAACCGCCAAAAGCGCGTAACCTACGCCCAAGCCATCCTCAATCTCGAGTAAGAAGTGGACGATTTTTTGACCAAAATCATAATGAGCGATGAGGCTCATTTCCACCTCAGCGGGTACGTCAACAAGCAAAACTATCGCTTTTGGGGCACCGAAAATCCACAAGTGATGCACGAGGAGCCATTACACCCGCTCAAAGTGACTGCATGGTGCGCTGTTCACGCTGGAGGAGTCATCGGGCCATTTTTTTTCGAGAATGCCGCTGGCCAATCTACAACAGTGGACGGTGCGCGCTATAGGGCCATGTTGACCGAGTTTTTTCTGCCGCAATTGGACGAGTTAGGACTGAAAGACATGTGGTTCCAACAGGACGGAGCAACGGCATACACTGCGCGAGCCACAACCAATATTCTGAAGGCAGCGTTCCCGGGTCGCCTCATCTCTCGTTTTGGCGATTTGCACTGGCCCGCAAGATCGCCCGATTTAAGCGTTCCAGACTTTTTGGGGGGGGGGGGGGGGGGGGTTTTGAAGTCCCGTGTTTAGGTGAACAAGCCCGAGAAGCCCGTGCGAGAATCTGTCGCCCAAAGTTCTCGCCGAAGTGATGAAAAATGCCATGAAGTGAGCCCGTATGGCAATCAATTGTGACGGCGCCCATTTGGCCGATATAATCTTCTCGACTTGACCAATAAAATTCTAAAGGTTCAAATAAACATAATCAAAAAAAAGAGAAGAAGGAAGAAGAGGTTTTTATAAAGATAAAAAAAGAGAGCTAAACAACATCGGATGACTGCTTTTGGCCCACCTAAGACACGGAAAGAATTTTGATGATTGTACGAGTACATTATAGGTATTTTTGTGTAAAATATAATATTACAAGAAGTTTTGGATAACTTATTTTCTACGTACCTATGTTTTTCACGACTGCACTTAGGTGTATGTATTTGGGTTGTATGTTTATTTTTTGAAATGAAATGAAATGAAATGAATTTATATTTCACAAAAAATAGAGTTACATGATTATGTTAAATTAATATTATAGTCCTTCTATTTTGCCATTAGCTGGCATGTGAAATCATAATTTAATTAACACAAAATTGAAAACTTAATATAAAATACTTAATAATAAATCAAAAAATAAAATTTATAAATGTCATTATTAAAAAAAGGTCAAATGAAAATATTAATTAGTAAATGTCCTAGTAAAAAATAGTAAATTAGCAGTATTATTAGTATTATTATTTACAATGTCTAAATTGATATAGTTATTCCTTTAGAAAGTCACCTATGGAATAAAAAGATTTTTCTAAAAGCCATATTTTCAATTTCTTACGAAACATTCCAAAAGGGAGATCTTTGATTGATAATGGTATTTTATTATAAATTTTGATACTCATACCATAGCAGTTTTTATGAAACAAAGCGGTCTTCGGTCAAGTATTTTTTATTAATAATTTAAAATGATATTTATCATATTTTTGATACCGGTTATACAAAAATTAAATTGTTTTTTTTAGTTACTAATAAAAAATAAAAATAAAAAAAATATTAGTTAATTTAAATATTTTTAATTATTAAATTAGTTAATTAAAAGGAATTCGGCAAATATTTATATTCACTATGGTTGAGAACAAGTCTTTCGCCATTTCTCGTATTCCGCGGAAACAAGTCTTTGGCTCGGGTAAACAATTCAGGATGTTTTCGTACAAATATTCCTACTTCAAAGATGTACATGCTATGCAGTGCTAAAATTCCAAAATCTTTAAAGAAAGGCTTACAGGATACGTAAGGAGGAACACCTACCATGGCACGTACACACCTTTTTTGCGACAAGAATGCTCTATTTACGTCAGTCGAATTCCCCCAGAGTAGCAGACCATACCTTAGCACAGAACTTACATAGCCATGATATGCTAACAAAACAGTCTGCCGTGCTGAGGTTTTCCTCAGTCTATTTAGTACATACACAAACCTATTTATCTTTTTACAGACTTTATCTACTTGAGATTTCCAATCACAGAAATTATCAACAGTTATACCCACGAATGTAGCGTTACTTACTTCATTTAGTTTATTATCATTGTGTAATACGTTTCTCGTAATTGCCTTAGAACCTTTGTTACGGTATTGAATATAATTGATTTTAGTTAAATTACCTTTAAATTATTATCATCTAACCATTTCACAATAGATTCAATTGTATTTCAATTTCATAGTTTATTTTATTATTACATGTCAAGATAATGGAAATATTATCTGCAAATAATGTGCATTTATAATTTGTTATGTCAGGTAGGTTATTAATATATAATAAAAAAAGTAAGGGGCCCAAAACACTCCCCTGTGGGACTCCATACTTATTAATTTGATACGTTGATTTATAATGACTTACGGCGTCATTTTTAGACAGACTAGTAATTTCAACACATTGTTCACGGTTTGATAAATAAGTACTTATCCACTGCAGAGCAGGCCCACGTACACCATAGTTGTCTAATTTGTCCAACAGTAACGTATGCGAGACAAAGTCAAAAGCTTTTGACATATCAAAGAATATAACCATAGTAGGTATCTTTTTATCTACATTTAAGAGAACATTATGTACCAATTTAAAGGCAGCAAGAGTTGTTGATTTTCCTGTTTGAAATCCATTTTTTTTCTTCTTTAATTATTGCAAATTTGCTAAAAAAATGATGTCAATCGTTTATGCATTGCTTTTTCAAAAATTTTGGACATTATTGGAATCAATGTAATCGGTCTATAATTACTCATGTCTGTTTTGTCACCCTTTTTGAAAATCAAGTTTAACAATTGATTGCTTCAGCAGATCTGGAAACATTCCATTTCAAATGATAGGTTAATTAGATAAGTTAACACATGAACTATTTCATGCCTACATTTTTTTAAAATGTCTGTCCTAATGTCATCAAATCCGACCGAGTTTGTATTTTTCAGAGACATAATTATGTTCTGAACCTCTCCGTTGCTCAACGGACTTAGAAACATATTACAATTTAAGCGAGTTTTGTTAGTATTTTTACATTTATTACTGTTTCCATTCGTAAGCCCAATAAGATATTTATTAAACTCATTCGCAATTTCCTACGGTGAACTTAAAAAAATTATCTCTTAACTTTATGCTATCTATAAAATTATGTGGCATGTAATTTTTTTGTGTCTTCGTTTATAACTTTCCAAGCAGCTCTACATGTGTTTTGTGAATTTGAAATATAATTATAATTGAAAATTTGTTGTGACTTTTCAATGCACCGCCGTAAAATTTTTGAATAACTTTCAAATCTATTCTTGCTTCCTATTGTTTTCCGCTTGTAAAAATTGTAACGCAGATTTCTTTTCGTTTCGCAACTACGTCGCAGACCCTTAGTTATCCATTTAAGATCTCGTTTCGTTTCTGTGATTTTATATCGTAATTTTGGGAAACACAGATCGTAGAATAAAGTAAAGTCTTCATGAAAACTGTTAAAGGCCTTATTAAAGTCAGGTAAAAAAAAAAAAAAAAAAAGCTCAAACTATGTAAACATTCATAGAACTTAACAATATTTTCAAGACTGAAGTCCTGTTTATAAATATAATATGTATTTGACGGTAGGATATTATTTTTACAAGGTATGTTTATCATTTGAGCAGTGTCATGGTCTGAGATACCTAGTTTCAATACTTCGCTCGAGCCATTTTTGACATTACTTATAATATGATCAATGCATGAATTTAATCTAGTTGGTTCATTTATATGTAAATGTAAATTATATGTATTTAATAAGTCAAGTAATTTTTGAACTACTGTGCTAGGTTTCAATGTATTTATATTTATGTCACCAACTAAAATCAATGTCTTTTTACATATAACAATTTGAATAATAAAGTATCTAGGTATTTTAAAAACTTGTCAATATTCGAGCTAGGTGTACGGTAGACACATATCAAAATCAATTTATGACTGAGAATCTCAATTCCACAACATTCAAATACATCATTACATGTATAATTCTTTAAAATGCTTATATCTTTAAATTGTATACCCCTTTTAACATACACACACACGCCACCTCTAGATTTTTCTCTGCAATAAATAGATCTCAGTTCATAACCGCTAATGTGAACGTTACGCTCATTCCCGTTCTTAATAAATGTTTCAAAAAAACACAAACAATCAGGTAGTCTATCATCCAGTTGGAGTCCAGTTAGTGATATTTTGAGTACGTCCTTTTTGGAAAGAAGTCCGGCTATATTTTGGTGTAAAATTCTAAAAAACAACTTTGTTATCGAAAGGAACGAAAAAATGTTTTTGGTGAATTCTCCTTACTACTGTTATTTATTTTATTGAAATAGAAAGGAATAGTTCCTTTATTTGGGTTTGGTATTATAGTCGCAGGTGTATCAGAGAAACCGGTAGTTTCCTCCCTACATTCCGCCTCTGAGGAGAAGTGGTACGGAATAGTGCCGCGGCGCGACAGACTTTACCGGTAAATCGGAGAACTTTATAGTCGTCTCCTACGCACTGCCTGCCACCGATAATGATGATACGTTTTTTTATGTTGTTGGAGTGTATCTTTGCAGGCTTGGTTGCTTCCAAGGGATGCTTGGCTTTTCGTCATCGATATTATACATTACTGCCTGTTCGGTAGAATGTTTTAGCAAAACTGGCTCCTTTGGAGTATTCATGTAGTCCTTTTGATGATTGATCTTTGTACATTCAAGGGTAATCGCCTTATTTGATGCAATCTCATCAGCTTGTAGGTCTATGCTACATCCTGGGGTAGAAAATCGAGAGTTGCCTGTCAGAAAAAAAATTGATTTCCTCCGGCTGGACAGAACGTTACTTCGTAAGTCATGTTTTGGACTTCTGCAGATTTCTTTTAGTGAGATAATTTGCTGGTTCTTTTGTATGATGACATTTTGTAGCTGGTTTTTTTCTAGGACTAAATTATCTATTTCATTATTAGCACTCTGTAGTTGTTGTGATAGATGCAAGTTTTCTTGCTTTAAACTTTCTGTTATATCAATATCAGGTCCACCTGTTGATAAATCTAAATATTCTAAACTTCTCATGTGCAGTTCAGAATCAACAGATAATACAGACAAATTTTGTACAGAGTCATTTGAAATATTTTTAAACAACTTTTTTAGAAAGGAAATGTGCTGTTGGTCTATAGCTGACCTCTACAGCGTCACCGGACGGTGGGGCGGGCGCAAAAGCGCTCCGCCGCAATGCGTGACGCAGAAGGCGCACGCCAAAGTTAAGTTTTTGGCCACTTGCTCAAGGGCACCCAGGGGGTACGAACCTCGGCTTGGACAGTTTCCATTGATTACTTGGGGAGTATCGAACTAAACACCCCTCGATGTCTACTGTTAGGTAGTGATCGAGGGAGCCCTCATGAAATGGCTGGAGCCCTTTAAATGAATTGCAAAACTGACCACCGATTCGGAATACACCTTCGAGAAGAATCGGCAAGAAACTCGAAGGCGAATAAAGTCGACATTAATTATGGGACCTTCGACCTCGCATCCGGCGAGGTCAGTGTCTGTGTCTAATTGTGTTGAAAGATGGTGAAAATGACGGAGTGGGCGAATCAATCGCTGCCTGCACTGCGGCAGCGATTTTATCGTCCGGATCGCTCAAGATGTCTCTAGGGCGTCTACGTTATTTGTTTGTTTGTACGTTTCTTAGGCACGTGCTACAGCCTAACGGCTTGATGGACATTTATCAATGAGATATTTTTGGATTTGTCTTGATAACGGGAGTGCTATTAAAATAAAGGTGTTTATAAAACCAACTCATAAATATATAATTTTTCTAACTTAACACTAGCAATTGTCTTCTTCTTACAAAATTTTCAATTTTAGATTACTCAAGTTTCATTAAAGTAAAGTAAAATGTGTAAGTAAATAAGAAGCATTAAATTTATATAAATACTAGCTGCGCCCCGTGGTTTCACCCGCGTCCCTCAAGAACTGTGCTTTTTCCCGGGATAAATTGTAGTCTATGGGTTAATCCAGGGCTTAAGCTACCTCGATAACATATTTCATCCAAATCCGTTCAACCGTCTAAGCGTGAAGAAGTATCAAACATACACACACACACACACAAACACACACCCTTAAATACATACAAACTTTCACCTTTATAATATTAGTGTGATTATTTTTTCGAGCAATTAGCTCGTTTTCAATAAAAATAAATGCAGTCGGGCCTTTTTTATTTTAATAATAATTTCACTTGTTGTCTACTTAGTGTACTTAGTGCTTTATGATAAGAGAGTATAGAAGATAGATGTCTGCCTTACTCTTTAGGCGAAGGCCACACTGGATTCCGATCAGTATCCAAAAATGAAGGATCGCCACTGCCTCTAGACGAAAGAACTTAAATAATTTCTAGAATGTATGATGTTAAGGGTCCATGTTTGCGTGCTCATGGATTAGTGATAGCATGTCATCATCATAACCTCTTCTTATTCTTCACGCGCGTCGCGCCGTTATTCTTATTCAGTTAACTGACGAGTCGAGCAGGTCACTCGCCTGATGGTAAGCACCACGCGTGCTTAAAGATTGCAGTGAAATCCAGAACTTTGGTTGCAAAATGTTGCGCGGCACTGCACTGCGCTCGTCACTCTTGAGACATTTGTCTCATGACCAGTAATTTTGCTGGAAACATTGCCCTTCAAACTGGAACACAGTAAAGTCGCAAACTACTGCTTGGCGGTAGAATATCTGACAAAGGTACTTCGCCAAGCGGAATCTTGCAGAAGAGGCCTATCGCTACCAAAACATAGTAAGTTTTGTTTTTAACGCCTGACGAAAGAGAGGGTGCTATGAGTTTAGGATGTAACTTTTAAATTTCCGCGCTTCGAACACATATTTATATATTTAAACGGGATTTAAGCGCACTGAAAACTTAATTTTTATTTACCTCGACGTTTCGATCAAGTTGCATTGATCGTGGTCACGAGAAGACTGAAGTAGCGGGTGTCAGCGTCGAGAAAGGCAAGCGTTGTCTCCAACTACCCGCATTTGGTTGTAAAAAACTCCAGGATTGTACTACTTCAGGATTGTACGTGAAGCGGTTGAAATAAAAGAGTATCCCAAGTTGGCTGCGTCCTGGAATCCCGTGATAAGCAAGTGTACGATGTTGTTAGTGTTGTATGTCATGACAATTCTGAATTTGTACAAAACCAAATGCGGGTAGTTAAAGACAACGCTGGCCCTTCTCTACGCTGACACCCACTACTTTAGTCTTCTCGTGACCACGATCAATGCAACTTGATCGAAACGTCGAGGTAAATAAAAATTAAGTTTTCAGTTTCAGCGCGATTAAGTCCTGTTTAAATATATAGTTTAGGATGTGTATGTGTGTATGTGGCATCGTAGCTCCCAAACGAATGGAATGCTTTTGATGCAATTCTGTTTGAAAGCTGATGTGATCGAGATGGTTCTTAGCTAATGGTGGGTCGGGGGTATTTTTTTTGTCACCTTCGTATTCCTCTTTCAGTTCCAATAGCCCCGTCCACAAGCGAGTGGTTCTGGAGCAACAGTACGCACGTGCTCGTTCAACTGGCCGGCTGGGACGACGCCGGCTGCGAGCTGCGGGGGTGGGAGGTGCAGTACCGACCACGCGGGGCCAAGGGGTGGGTGAAAGCTCGTAACACTGTGGTAAGTAGTTCTGGAGCAACAGTTCACACGTGCTTGTACAACTGGCCAGCTGGGACGACGCCGGCTGCAAGCTGCGGGGGTGGGAGGTGCAGTACCGACCACGTGGGGTTCGGGGGGGGGGGTGAGTGCTCGTAACACTATGGTTCTGGAGCAACAATTCGCACGTGCTCGTACAAATAGCCAGCTGGGACGACGCCGGCTGCGAGCTGCGGGGGTGGGAGGTGCAGTGCCGACCGCGTGGGGCCGGAGAGTGGGTAAGAGCTCGTAACACTGTAGTAAGTGGTTCTGGAGCAATAGTTTGCACGTGCCCGTAAAACTGGCTGGCTGGGATGACACAGTACCGACCGCGCGGGGCCAGGGGGTAGGTGAGAGCTCATAACATTGTGTTAAGTGATACACAAAACCCAGGCATGGACCATATTTTTTCCATGCTCAATTATCCCTGGCTCTGTTGTCAGAGGTTGTCAGAGTTTGTCAGGTCACCCAGAGGCTTCTGACAAGGTTCAATGCTTTTTTTTACTTTTTTTTCATTTTCAGAGTTTAAGTGCTTATAAAAAGCAATAAAAAACAACAGTAAAAGACAATAGCTGTTTATTGGTATCGAAATTTACTGGAAAGCCGCCACACCGTTTTTATTTTTTCGTATTTAGAAGTAATGTTATTTTGTTTATTTTTTATTGCATCCCGGACAAACAGTAAAAACATTGATGACCGAGCGGTTAGTGACCCTGACTGCGTTTTTAACCAACGGTTGCGGGTTCGAATCCCGCAAAATACAATTATTTGTGTGATGAGCAGGTATTTTTATTTCAGAGTCATGGATGTAATATTCGTATATAATGAATGTTTATCTATTGTCTAGTACCCATAGTAGTATCCTAGTTTGGGGATAAAAGGTATATTCCCATTGGGTTTGTTCAGATTGGATAAGTATATTTATTATTGACTAGTGATTCGCTTCAGCTTCGCACGCATAGCGTTCACACCATGGCATTTTTTTTACATATAACATTTATATACCCGACGTAACATCTAAAAAAATACGCCAGTAAGTGTTATTCAAAATCATTGGCAGCAGTGCTTTTTGATCATAGACAACTGCATTATTACTCACGTACTTGACTGACTTGTTATTATTTCGTTTCCCTGGCAACATGTCATTTCGTTCCTTATAACGAACGAGTAATTGTCATTTTTGCAAATTGTTTTAATTGCAATATTGGTACCTTGGGTTACATTATTGCAAACTACTTAGGTACCTTAAATATTTGAAAAATAAAATAGTGCTGAAACGATTTTTCTTGGACTATTGGGTATAAGTGTATTTAATTACGATGACTTAAATAGATTTATTATACAAATACACTGAAATTTGGTGAAGCTGTAACCAAATGTTTTACTGCAACGGGAAGTGTGACACGATGAGAATACGAAAAATGGCCCCGTTTTGGACCATCCCTGTTAATTTTTGGTATTATTTTTGCTTCTATTATGACAAGCTTTCTTTCTTTTGTAGCTAATAGTTGTTATACCCTCCAATTCACAAATTCTGTTTCCATCTTATACCGTTTAGGAAATATAACTGTGTGACCATCAACTACCCGTTTATCGATTTTTGGCATCTCTGCTTGGCGCAGTCTCAACACCTCAACACCAACCACTGTGACAGTGGATACAAATCATACTGGTAAACGGTAGGAAAACCCTATCCAATGAATATTAATAAAAAAGGTATTTCATAGATTTTAAGCTAAATAAAGTCGCCAATCTTTTTGTTTCAGCAACCCTACACAGAGCACCCGTCATGGACGCTGCCGTACCAAACCAAGCCGTACCACACCGGGTCGTTCTCCATCGCAGACCTGGCGGCCGGAACCTGGTACCAGATCCGAGTGACTGCTACCAACGAGGCTGGCAGCGTCACCACTGCTTATAGTTTTGCTACGAAGAACTACGACGGCAGTAAGTTTTTCGCAGCTAAAACTATTAAACTAGTTCGCTACGAACACCATGAAATTCCTGTTATTTACAACAAAAAGTCCTATTAAAAATCATAATTGCACATCAAAAGGAGTTAAGTTGTACACATTTTGCTTATTTTAATTGCCGGCCCGATGGTAGATAAAGATACAGATCTTTATTGGTAAATTCTGTTTTTTTACAAGTCAAACATCTATTATAATAAAGAGCTTAAGATAATAATTTAAAAATGTCCTTTCGACGAAAGTTCCCGAACTTAGTTTATTTTTTATACATGCAATGTATAAAAAATAAACTAAGTTCGGGAAGAAGATTCAAAATGTAATAAAATGTAATATCAATAAAAAAACATGAAACATTCTTGACAAATAATAATAATAATACCTAATTCAAATTTAAGGAATAATAATATCAAAAGATGTAATATTATTTTAATTTTGGAGTGAATTCCTCGACACTTAGGTGCCATATCCGTTGGTAATTTTTTTAATTTATTTTTGATTATAGTTAGGGAACTTGCCGTGCATATAGTTTCAGGAAGGGCATCACCAAAAACCCGAGTGCATTTGCCAGACTTGGCGAGTTGATGTCTCGGCAACATGAGGTTGTGTGCGTGTCTTGTACATATGCTGTGTATATCATTATGCCTAATATATAATGCTATGTTTTTGTACACATATATACAAGTATGATACATGTAGAAAGCTGGCATAGTCATCATCCTAAGTTTATAGAAAAGCGATTTTGCTGGCGTCCCCGGTGCAACTCGAGCGACCACACGTACAGTCCGCTTCTGCATAACAAGATCACGGTGCGAATCTGAAGAAACTAGTACAGTTTCTTTGATAAACGCTCAAACTGTTCAAAATTTGAGTTCAACATGGCGATGACTCGGAAAGTAATGAAATATGAAAAGGTCTGTTTATTGTATGAGGTAGTGCTGCCCTCTGGTGTCAGAGTTTGTCAGGCCGTACGAGGGCCTTGGACATGGCATAACCACTGCTAATAATCAACATCAGCTGGGACCGACAGCTTAACGTGCCCTCCTTGTGCCCTCCGAAGCACAGAGCGATGTAAAACCGCAATAACTTAGAAAAGTCATTGGTGCCTAAGACTGAACACGTCGTTGGATTCTAAATTGCACTATTGAACCGTTAAGCTGCCATCGCTCTCTTAAAGGTCTATAATAAGGGCTTATTTTAATTTCATTTGGTGTCCATATTTTAATTTGCAATTAGAGTTTTTGATCGGAACATTTGGTGTGCGTAATTATTTGTTTTGATGTGCAGTCCCAGAATTTCTGTTGTTTTTTTTCATTTTATGAACAAAAACGGCGTTAACACCTACTTTTTATCTACAAATAAAATGTTGTTTGATTCCAGGTGAAGTTGGACCTCCTTCAGAGTTGTTCGACCTCAACATGCTGGTCATCGTCTGCAGCTCCATTCTTCTTACGATGTGCTTATTGAGCTGCATCTACATACTCGTCAAAAGGCAAAGGTAATTACTTCAAACACTTATATTTTAATAGTTTCTATCACCTCTAAACGTAGTTTATATTATTTAGTATCTATAAGCGTACCTACGTCGTAGATGTTCGACGAGTAAATTACCTATCATCGAGTACAGTCTTGTTGACTTGTCTACAACAAGTTTCGATTATGCACATATTGGTGTCCCCTGAAATGTGAAAGTGATGCATCATACGTATCAGGCACACGCGCGTAGGCACGCGCTCCGACACTCGAAGTTAAAATGTTACAAAAACCTTCGCCAAGCAATTAAGTATATCCCATCAGACGAAGCTCAAGACTACACAAAAATGGCACTACCGTCGAGTCTAGGAGATCTTTCTGAGATCGAACACTTCTATGGCCGGTTGTACGCCTCATTATCATATTCAGCCCATGTCATAGGCTGCCACTGCTGTACATAGGCCTTTCCCAAACACGCCATTGAGCCCGATCTACAGTTTTATTCACTTGTAACTGCTGCCAGCCACTTTGGGTATATCTTCGCTCCACCTACACCCCCTACACCACCTGCACTACGTTTGCCAAGTCGCGGTTTCCACTCAAGAACAAGTTTACCCCAATGGTTATCAGACCTTGACAAATATGACTAGCTCACTGCCACTTCAGCTTACTAATCCCAAGAGCTCAGTCGATAACCTTGATTATCGGTTGGATTACCTCGTTTTGGATGCGATCCTTCAGAGAAACTCTTAGCATAGGCCTTTCCACAGCCCACTGAGCGAACTTAAATTGGTGGATTAGGCGTACCGTGCTTCCCAAATGCTGAAATTTTGTACGATTCGCAACCTCCTAGACCCGAACCCAGCACAAAGGATTCCCGCGCATTACTGACACGCCACTACACTGATGAACTGTCCAACGTTAGCCTAGAGTCCTAGACGAGATTGAGATCGCACTCAACTTAAGAATAGAATAGTTTAAATACCTGACCATTCGGAATACACCTTAGAGAAGAAACGGCAAGAAACTCGAAGGTGAATCTCTCGTCTCTCCTCATCAAGTCGCTGCTAGCCGCCACCCGCCATTCGTCACGCCACCTGCCGGCGGGTACCCTACGCTACGTTTGCCTACACGCGATTTCCACTCTAGTTCTCGTTTGTCCCATCGGTTGTCGCTTATTCGAGTTGAGTGACCGGCCAATAGCCACTTCAGGTTGCTAATTCTTTGATCTATGTCGGTTATCTTTGGTCCTCCGGCTGATCAACTCATTACAGATTCTGTCCTTTAGAAAAACACCTAGCATAGGTCGCTGAGCGAGCGCTTTGCCTAAATAATATGAAATTATTTGATTTCAGGAGCGGCATCCTAACAGAGTATAGAGACTCCATAACGGTAGACAACAAGTCAGAGAGCGGCAACCTGACTGCGAACACATCTCACACGAACCTGGCAAACGTGAAGGAGATCTCGGTCAACGCACAGAACAGGATCTACAGCGCACCTGTACATATAAGGAACAATAGCAAACATGGTGAGGAGATAGGGTTTGCGAAAACGCGAAGAAAAAGAAGGTCAAGTAGTCGTAGCGACGCTAAGCTTCGACTATCTACGAGTGTATTTTTGGGTGGCTCTCGTACAATAATATTCTGTTATCTCATCATCATCATCATGTCAGCTTTTAGAAGTCCACTGCTGAACATAGGCCTCCCACAAAGAGCGCCATGATGATTGATCTTGTGCCACCTTCATCCATCTACTTCCTGCGATGGCCACAATTTCGTCCGTCTATCGTGTGGAGGGTCTCCCTACACTTCGCTTGCTTGTCCGTCGTCACCATTCGAAAACCTTTAGTCCCCAGTGGTTGTCGGTTCTGCGAACTATATGACCTAAACTCTGAGATCTATGTTGATAACCTTGGTTCTTCTACGGATTTCCTCATTACGGATCTTATCACGTAGTGAAACTCCGAGAATAGCTCTCTCCATTGCACATTGCGCGACTTTGAGTTTATGTATGTTACCAATAGCTAACGACTACGTCTCAGTGCAGAATGTAATCACGGGCAACACGCACTGATTATAAACTTTCGTCTTAAGGCTCTGCGGTATCTGTGACGAGAAGATACGGCGTAATTTTCCGAACGCTGCCCATCCGAGTTGGATTCGTCAGTTGACCTCTTTGTCGTAGTTGGATTTAACCAGTTGGATCGTCTGACCTAAGTAGATATAATGTTCAACAGCTTTGATAATATCGTTCGCAGCATAAACCGGCATGGGTACGACATGGGAATTTGACATTATGTTCATGTTACCGATGTTAATTTTAAGACCCACCTGTTGGGAAACAATATTGAAGTCACTGAGCATTGTGCTTAAGTCTTCCAGGGTTTCTACCATGATGACTATATCATCAGCAAATCGAAGTTAAGTCATGTATTCGCCATTGATGTTAACACCATATCCGTTCCAGTTCAGAAGCTTGAATATATCTTCCAGTGCAGAACCAAGATCATTGTACGGAATCAAGATCTTTTGTTATTATTTTGGGTGGCCTGCGGTAGCCCGGGGATTTTTCACACCTCCTGCCTTATCATTTCCGTGACAGCCACCGTGGTCAGTACTAGCAGGGTGATCGGGAACTGGGGGCCATTTATTGGTTGTGTCGTTCATAGAGAAGGGTTTGCCCATATGATAATCGCCACTCTGGGCATGCGGGTGGGCGGTCGTAGGGTGAAGCTTCTCACACCGGTGACGCTGCTGCCCGTCACCGGCCTGTATCATTTGTTTTGATATGTTTATACCACCATCAGTCGGCCATCAGTCGCCAGAGCCTAGTTTGTTATCCAACAGGATGACCACGTGCAGGTGAGGTTGGCTTGGAGCAGTAAGATGGTATTTTGCTCCCGACACAGCCCAAAAACATTTCGCGAACATTAAGAGCGTTAGTGCAGCACACCATCTGGTTTCAAATAGAGACGTCAGAGCTTTATTTGCTCCTTAACATTCTGTCATAACAATTGAATGGACCAGGAAAAAAATAGCAAATTTTGGATTAAATGGAAGCTACTGTTTCTGAAACACCTGCTATATATATTTTTATGAAGATATATAAGTACGACGATTGGCATTTCGGAGCCCTCATCAAGATGGAGACACTGGTCCGTGCCCACTGTGCCGTTATGGCAAAGAGGGTCATGGACATCAGTTCAAACACTAAAATCCAACTACGGAAGGGTTCAAAATAGCCTAAGTGAATAACGGCTAGTTTTTTTAACGAACTACTCGTATATGCGCTAAGCTACACTTATATAGCCAGCTATTTTTATAACGTGAATTTAACGCGAAGGCACTTATCAACGAATTGCGAGACTGGCATGGAATATCAACGAAGCACGTGATCTACATGACTTCATTAGAAGTTTCTACCCGTTTTTAGAAACTGTAGCAGATTGCATTTTTACTGTTATCTCTGGACTTTTCAATAAAGTTCTATACTATCGCATTACTTTTTCTTGCAGTAATTTTTTATTCACTCACAATAAAACTACCTTACTAACAAAGTCTTTTTACACTAATGATTTAATATGACATCATTTATTTACACAATAGAGTCAAGTAAAAGCAAATAAAATAAAAGCTATACAATATTTTCATTCTTCAAACTTCACCTACTTTCCATAGTTCGTAACGAAAGCGAGTTTTTTTGCAAAGAAATGTTTTACAAATGTGTGTCCTTGATCCGTACAAAAAGCTTATAGCTATGGCTGTAACGTATAACGTTCTAGCTTTATAGAGCGGAAAACAGCTGATGTAGCAGAACATATTATTAAATAATTCAACGAACCAATAACATAATTTCGCATCTTGCCCAGTTAAATTCACGAATCACATCGCGTCGCGAAGCTACAGTTAAAAATCGTTGCGTTATAATTCAACCAATGAGCGCTCAACGTGTGTTAACGTTTTCTATAGCTAGAAGAGGAAATGAGTGATCTGAGATTAGCGCCATCTACTTAAAATTTGTTGAATTTTCTCCCAATCAAATAAATCAATGATAGAAAGGCGCATGCTGGCGGACTAGAGCCATCTATGGTTTTTTAACTTATCATTTATGATTGTACAATACGATGCAACGTGACTCCTTAGACTTACGAATAAATGTTAGTTGACTTAAATAATCTACGAATAAACGTTAGTTGACTTGAATAATTTACGAATAAACGTTCTTGACGCCGCGGTATTTCTTTTGTGGCGCTTGGTCATCAACATTCTAATTGTTGAACAATGTTAAGGATTTGAGATGTAAGAAAAAAGTGTTTGGGTAAACACAATAGCCTATCAACCTATATTTTATGTGCAATAAAGAATGTTCTATCTATCTATCTAGTCTATGACACTCTATACGTGAAGACGAATCGATTGACACGTTATTTCATTATTATTTTTTTGTCATGGATGGGAAAATTCTCATGGATACCGCGGACGGTTATGTCGGGCTCCGCTTTGCGGCGACCTACCGACTAAAACCCCCTCCCTGTTTCGTCTGTTGTTTTCCCCTGCAGTGTGCAGGGACCTTGTTTAGGTATGATAATGATTATTCTTGTTTTATTATTTAAAAAAATTAAGATTCGATTTGGTAATTTGTTGAAAGTTTTGTTTTGAAATTTTTTAAATACTTATTTATATCTGTGTAAACATTTCAATTTACTTAATTTGGTAATTTGTTAAGAAAGTTTTAAGAAATTTGAATACTTTTTGTATATCTGTATAGACATTTAAATTTACTTAATTATTATTATTATTATTTTTGTACCATTGTACGTTACTACTATTTTAAGACTGCTTTTTATTATATATTTTACTTTTGTACGGTGACTGACCGAGGGTTTTTATTTCACTTTGCTTGGTTATTGTCTATTATTATCAATTGACACGTTGTTTGTCAAGATCGAACTAATAGGGGCGACACTATGGTAGATCATCCACATTACCAAATACATATATACATACTACCCTTCCCTTGCTTCGCCTTAGTCGGGTAAAAAGGTATTTTACAATGTTACAATTTAGGCTACGGACTGCGGCGTGCCCGATTTTGAAACGCCATTTTGTATGAGATGGCCCATTTATAATAAATGTTTTTCTATTTGGATCCGATTACAAAATTTTCGAATCTGAATTGGTTGCTTTGCTTGTTCCAAGAAAAAATAAACTCGTGTTATGCGCTATTAGAGTTGGTAATATGGCATAACATGAATTTACTAACGTAATTATCACGGTTACCTAGAATTTACGAAGACATTTTTTTTGGCATATTACATAAAAGCTACTGGAGCCATCGCAATGCGGTTTTCATAGTTGAGTAGCTTTAACAATCCTGGCAACGGAATCTTACCTAAGTCTAATGCATGTCCAATACGCAATTGGCTGGTTTTTATCTTTATTAGGATACATATATTATTCTTTTAAATATAACTTTTTTTTCCAGAACTGTACGAAATAAGTCCATACGCCCAGTTTGCTGTTGGATTTCGTACTTTTGGTCATGTTGAGAACCAAGGCGTGCCTCCTACGCGGCTACTTAAGCAAAGATATGATACAGGTCAGTAAGATTCTCATTCTTCTATAGTGCAATTTAGAATCCAACGATACCGGGTTCAAAACCTAGGCTCCGCACCAATGACTTTTCTGAATTATGTGCGGTTTTCCATCGCTCCGTGCTTTGGAAGGCACGTTAAGCTGTCGGTCTTGGCTATTATAAATTAATAGCAGTCACTAAGCCATGTCAGAGGCCCTCGGGCGGCTTGATAAACTCTGACATCAGAAGCCAGCATTACTTCATACGACAAACAAACAAACAAATATTTAGAATGTTTTTTATTCTTACAAAGAACATTCTAAATAACCAATAAATACAACCTGAGTGTCTTGAAGTCTAAAATGAACTATTTCCTTTGGGCTTAGGAGAAAGAATCCTAAATTTCATTAGGTTGTTGTTGATGTGTTTGTCCACAGACAAACAAACTTTAAAATAAAACCTTTGTTGGCCTCTATATCGGTAATGACGTTTACCTCAACTGTAATTTTTAAAACCATATATAATGTACAGATTTGTCCTAGTTACAGTTTTGCTAAACTATAATTTTCAAATCCTATCTTGTAGGAACCCTTTAATTTTGCGGGATAAAAGTATCCTCAATGTTAATCTATAAAATCGGCTATTAACTTTTACGCCAAGTTGCATCAAAATCCGTCAGATAGATTCAGCGTGAAGATTCAAAAAGACAGAAAACTAATAATGAAATTTATCTCAATTCTAATTTACAATAAATGTTAAATCATACAGTCTGTGTACTATAACCTAAAAAAAAAACAATAAAAAAAATATGTGTATAATACATATTTTTCGGACGACTGAACATTTTCACATCTATTATTAGTCGTGTCCCGCTGCATCGCCCGGGTGCAAAACTCCACCCTCGTTCACCCTTAAAGTTCGAATATTCAAAATTTATTTCTTAGTGCTCCCCTACACTAAAGTAAGCTACCCTGAAAATGTCACGTCTCTGTAACATCCGGTTTATACTGTGCGTTGATTGGCAGTCAGTCAGCGACACTGGCTTAGATGATTAGGTTGTTTCTTTTATTGATTGATGAATGTTATGGTTTTCAGAGACAACTTTCCAAGTGTGTTCTGAATCAGAAGATAGTGACAGCATATCAAAGTCTACCCTCAAAAGTGTTCCACAAAGTAAGTTCACACATTAAAATTTCTATAACCCCCATTATAGCTAAGAAGCATCTCGATCACATCAGGTTTCAAACAGAAAAAAAACGAATCCAAATCGGACAATTCGTTTAGGGGCTACGATTTCACAGACAGACACACGAATACAGTGATACACACCCTAAACTTATAACACCCCTATGGAGTTCAGGGGAAAATAAAGAATTAATATATATTTTTTTTAAATTGAGATCAGCTCACTGGTGATCAAAAAATTACTTTAGTGTTAAAGCTTTCGTGAACCTGATACATAATTTAAAATATCACTACCGGATATGACTCACGTGTATATTGTCGAAAACATCGACCTAGGTTTCGAGCGTATCCGGCGCTCTTATTGTATCGGTCGATGTTTCCGACAATATACACGTGAGTCATGTCATCATCATATTTGTATATATAGGTATACAGATATACCTACTTACTAAAATATTGGTACAACACTCTTTAAAATGTATTTACGGTCCACTTCCTATAAGATGGCTTAGTTTGGTTGTTCAAAGGGCACAAAGAAGAAATAGTTTATTCTATTTTACTAAGAAATCTACAGCCACGGATTATACTTATAAAAATTTCAAGTAAACACCTTGCAACCCTGCCTTAACTTTCAACCCAATTAATATGTTGAATGTATTATTTTCAGAAATTTGCAGAATACCACACCACAGGTAACCAAATATGGACAGTGCTACTGCAGTAGCAGTGGACTGTAACTTACCTACCTAATCATTTCTGTGGACCATACGCTTTTAAAAATGTATTATTTTCAAAGTCACAGTGGCGATGGCGCTGTTAAATTTTTTATTTGATTATTATTTTCTACGAACTAAAGCAATAGACCGGAAAAATAAAAGGGGGGGAAGAGAGGCCTTTGCCCAGCAGTGGTACAATATGGATTTATAATTAAAATAATAATTTAAAAAAAACTGATACGCCAGCTTCATCATCCATGATAAAGATATCTAAAGCGTAATTATTAAAATGTATGTTTCTTTTTAAATAGTAATTTTAATTGTACGAATAAATATTTATTGATATTTTAGTTAATTAATTACAAATGATTTCAATGGACTGATTATTGTAATCATTTTATTAAATGCTAATAGGTAATTACTCTATTATAATTAAACAATGGTCTGTCATGTACTTACATTGCAGGAAATGTTATTTAATATATTACTAGATTCGGTTACAAAACTGTTCTAACATGAACAGATTATTCTAGTCATTTCAATAAATTTATGATATTATTATGATAAAACAGCGAAATATATAATATTATCCAATACCTTGTTACGAGTGCGTATGCACTGTATGCGCGTGTTCGAGCGCTTGGTAGCTTTTTCACCCACAAACAAGGTAGTCTTCTCAAATTTATATTATTTTACTACAAAAAATTAACGAATAAATTGTACGCAGCTTACTTCCGCCAAACTGATAATAATACTATAAAGAGGTAAAGTTTGTGAGTCTGTGAGGTTGTAAGGGGTAATCTCTGGATCTACTAAACCAATTTTAAAAATTATTTTACCAATAGAATGCCACATTATTTGTGAGTGTCATAGGCTATATATTAAAAAGACCACGCGTGTGAAGCCGCGGGCATCGGCTAGTTACATATATTTTCCTCGTTCATTTTTAGAAGGATTTTCGCCATGGAACGCCTGACTGTCACTATCTCATTATTTTATGATAACATAATCATGATAATTTGTTATCATTTTCATTTGATCCAATGTAATTGATTATTTATCTCTTATTTAGTTTAATGGAAACAATGTACCTAAATACATTTATTGAGTAAATGGAGTAAATACAATTTTTTAGAGACCTGTCAAAAGCAATACGTGACCAGAATGCTAGCTTTTATTGTGGTTTATGGCAATACAGACAGTATTTTCATTAATTTTGTAATTAATATCAATAATAACATTCAGTTTCCTTAAAAAAATGGAATTGAAACAAAATGTTTCCGATATGTACAAAGTGGGAAAAAAGTAAACTTATGAATAATTGAATGTCATTTATTTGCTGTAAATATGTGTACAATATTAAGGTGTTAGGTATAGTAAAGTTTCAACATATTTTTTCATTGCTGGTGTGCAAATATTGTTACAAATTTATCTATTTCAAATACATTTTTAGTTAATTAAATATTATGTAAATGTCAAATGATTAGTAAAGATGTCACACAAAGTAAAATAATATTAGATGTTGTTATAACTATGATATTTTATTCTAAATCGATCTCCTTTTTATGCCTTCATGTTAAAAAACTCATTAAAGGAATAGAAATTATACTATAATAACCATTCATGGATCATTGTTTTAAACTTATTCAAAGGTAAATCCGTAATTGCCATCGGTAATTTGTTAAATATTTTTACAGCCATTACAAAAGCGTTTTTTCGGTATAGTGCCAGTATGTAATTTGGTAAACGGATTTAATTTGCGTAAACTGTTCTATATTCTCTCGAGCTAGTCATTGCTAGTGTACTAAAGAATTTGGGATTTTGTTTCAAAAATATAGCTATTTGTTTTATGAAAAGGCAAGGTAACGAAAGCAGTTTGTGCTTTTTGAAAAGGGGTTTGCAAGAGTCAGTGAATTCTGCTTTACAGATAGCTCGTATACACCTTTTTTGCAGGATGAATGGCCGTTCTGCGTTGCGTTCCCCCACAGTATTAGACCGTATACTGACTGACTTGACTGTAGGTTCAATACTAGGCATCCATAATACGCTGTCATACAAGTATCCAAGGGTGATACATGACAAAGTCGTGGCAGTGCAAATATGAATCTGCTCAGTTTAGAGCAGACCGCATCTACATGCTCTTTCCAACTGCAGTGACTATTTAATACTATTATACCAAGAAAATTTGTCGATGAGACTTCGGACGATTTTTTAATTTTTATAATTAATGTTAAAGTTCAATGTGGTTACTCTATTTGTGTGAAATTGTATTAATTTAGTTTTCTTTATGTTTGCTTTTAAATTGTTAATATCTAGCCAGTTAATTACTTTATTTATAGTAAATTTTATTTTAATGACAATTTTCACGTTATTTTTCCCTGTTATATGAACTGTCGTATCATCAGCGAATAGAATAGTCTGATTAGTTGTAATGTTTGGTAAATCATTTATGTAGATAATAAATAACAGCGGTCACAGAATACTCCCGTGGGGGACTCCGAAACTGTTAAAACGTGTAGTTGATTTATAAGTTTATTTTCTATCCTATATTTGTCAAATATTGGTATACTGCTATCGCTGTCTATCATCTAAGTAAGTTTTAACCCAGTCAAGAGCAACTCCTCTGATCCTACATTTTTCTAATTTGGCTATCAGTTTGCCGTGATGAACGAAATCGAAGGCTTTAGTCAAATCAAATTATAATGCTACGGCTCGCTCTCATCTGTTTAAGCATTCAGTGACTGATTTCATTAATTTGAATACTGCCAAAGTTGTCGACTTATTTTTCATGAAACCATGCTGCTCGTTTTAATAATATTATTTTTTATAAAGAATGATTCCAGTCTTTGATACATGACGTTTTCAATTACGTTGCATAGTACAGGTATCAGTGTAATAGGCCGGTAATTGTTCATGATGGTTTTGTCATCTTTTTTTCATGAAGAATGATTCAAGTCTTTGATACATGACCTTTTCAATTACTTTGCATAGTACAGGTATCAGTGTAATAGGCCGGTAATTGTTCATGATGGTGTTGTCATCTTTTTTATGCAAAGGTTTCACAATTGAAGTTATTTATTTGCTTGAAAATTTTCCGTCTCCAACGGTAAGATACGAGACAGGGGTACTGCAAAACAGGGTGCACATAGTTGTATAACTTTTGTGGACATGATGATTGCTTTGATTGATTTTTTGATGATTTTTGTGGTCATCATAGCTCATTGCATTAGTTTTTCGTAAAGATTTAAGGGTAAGGTTGCTAATGTAAGGTTACTAGTACGAATATAGGTGTATTTCATTATCAACTATGGAAGCTCAGCGTCATTGACCGCATTTCTTGTAATAATGATAGATTACATACATTTAAAACTGGTTTTAATTCTCTAAGTACTGTGGTGTTATTCACTCCAATTGGTGATTCATAGCTTCAGCAAATGTGATTGCCCTACTTCATTACCTACTGACTTGGATAAATATCACATGTGGTTTATGATTGGCTTGGCAGGATTTGTAAAGGATTAATCCCGTGATTATTTTAATTAAAATTAAGTGTTTTTTTTGCCAAGATTACATAATTGTGCCCAGATTGTCTTAAATGCCTATCATTTTTTTTTAAATATAATGTATACGCCTTTGCCCTGCGCCGCCTTCGGGCCTCTCTAATGTTGGTCATACATACGATGATTATACCTGATAATAATTTTTTAACATTTTATACCATATTTTTAAACAACCTTCTTCTTGCTCTGAAGGAATTGGAATTTTTCTTGAGGCCTCCGTTATACCTGCTCTTGAAAACTTGCTAATGCGGAAGTGAGATTTCTTGCGGAAGCTCCGCAGTTTCAGATACAGAGGCCGAGGTAATTTACAAACCAAATGTAAAATGTACATACGTAAAGTTGTTTTTGTTGTTAAGTTATTATTAGGATGCTATATTTAGTTATTAATATTTATATGCGAAAATAATAATGACAAACAAAACAAGATAGGTAACGATTATTATGCCTAGCATGACAAATATTGGTTCATTTGGTTCCCTACCCCCATTTTAATGGGGGCGGGGAATCAAGGGTTATATACAGTTTTTATTTGTGCTTATTTATGTGTATATCTATAGTATTCGGTCGATTCACTTCCGAGAGCTTGTCATCGGTTTTTGTATAATAGTAATGGTATCCAGAGTTACCGCTCGTGTTTAGCCTTTAATTATGAATAGGAATGTATCCAATGTGTTATTTTGTATGTTGACATTTAAATAAGCTCGTAGCGAATATATGCTAAATATTATATCTAAAAAAGACTGATTATGTACTCAAACTACTTAATTATTGTTGTTCTATTTCTGTACAAATTTGATCTAAATTAACGAATAAATATATAATGTAGAGAAATTATACCTCTTTTTGTAAACCTTTTTCCTTCAAAATCCAGAGATAAATATTGAGTTAGTTGATTTCAGTGAAGGTATGTCATTTTACTTGCACTCCTTAGTTAACATTAAATTTTGATCGCACTATTCTTATATTTTTATGTAGGTTCGAGTCCCGTCCGTGATCCTAATTTTTCCTTAACAATATTTTTAGATACTGGCTGGGGAAAAGTAGCTTATGTCCATCTGGAATAGTGTAGCTTTCTATCAGTGAAATATATTTATTAATCGGTTTAGTATTTTTTGAGTTTATCCATGCAATACAATAATACTTTATTGACACATAGTTAAAAACAAATTAAAAAAATAGACATAACATAAACAATAGAGATAAAAAACAAACAAACATACCAAAAATCAAATCTTTTCTCTTTATAATATTAACTAGCTTGCCCGCGACTTCATCAGCGTGGACTAAAGTTTATTGCAAAAAAAAAGCATGTTCTTCTAGGATATTAAAACCAATGCAATAATAGAGCTCTAACGCTCTTGATGTTATTTGACAGACTTTTTATTATTTCGTTTCCATGGCAACCGTTACTTACAGCGAGTAATCAACATTTTCCAGTTTTCCTGTGGAAACTTACAATTTTCCGGGATAAAAAGTATCCTATGTTTTATTCCAGGGTATAAGCTATCTCCATTCCAAATTTCATCTAAATTCATCCAGCCCTTATCGCATTTAAACTCCCCAAACAAACAAACAAACAACGTTTCACATTTATATATTGGTATGGATATATTGTTATTACACATGTTCTAGATTAGCAGGCGTTAATGCTAAAATTGTAATATTTCTAAGTAAAACATATTAGGTATACACCTCGCAAAAGTTACATATTATGCGCTTGTTTTAACAAACCCAACTATAAGGGGCAGAAACCGGCAAGTAAAATCAACTAACTCGTACTAATTCTATCAAATACTACGCTTTTTTTTTTATTACGGACTAGGCAATCGTTTGACCACGATCTCACCTGATGGAAAGCGATGATGTGGTCGAAGGTGTAGCACGCTTGCCTAGTAGATACCTATTCACTCTTGACTTGAACACACCGGGGTTATAATTTACCGGAAACACACGAGGGCAGGGCATTCCACTCCTTTGCAGTTCTTATAATAAATGAAGAAGCGTAACGCTTCGTTCTTGTTTCGTTTTTGTTCTCGCTGTATGGTATTGAAATCAAAGTAAATGTTACCTACTCAAGGACCACGTCACGACGTTATTGAGTTCAGTAATGTACACTACAAATTGTACGTAGGTCTAGGTACCAGCCTGCCTATGTCGATGCCGGTCGGTCTGGGGGGGACCAGCCGCCTGAAGATTGGCCAATGTAGCCACATGTAGATATTTGTCACCTTTCGTAAAATCCATTTGGACTTGATTGGATATCTAAGATTAGCCGGCCAAATGTAATATCCGTGCCTAATGCGCTTTCATTCATGCTAACGATACATCCTTCATTTTAGAAAGAGACAGTTGTAGCATCGAGAACCTTCTAAAAATGGGAGTACTTACGATAAAGTGTGCAATAAATGTGCTTTTTTAATAGCTAAAAAAGCACACCTTGCCTTGCCAAAAAAGAAGAAATAAATGCCAATAAATTATATACTGTTGGAATGTGCTTATCAAGTTCTTCAATTTAATACCCATATTGTAAAATTCGAAGTTTTTTTTGCATTTGAAAATGGAGCCATACTGCAACAATATTGTTTTTTTTTAATAATTCTATTTGTTACTCGGGGGGGATGTAAGAATTCTAACAATACCCCATACGTCTAAATCTGTTCAGGCATTTAAAAGTTATGGTGTAATAAAGAAACTCACATACATACATACATACATACAAACATACATACAAACATACATACATACATACATACAAACATACATACAAACATACAAACAAACATACATACATACATACATACATACATACATACATACATACATACATACATACATACAAACATACATACAAACATACATACAAACATACATACAAAAATACATACAAACATACATACAAACATACATGAGTCCTAAAAAAACATTACACTTCTTTTTTTGGGCAGTCGTGTCAATAGTAATGATAGGTTTTTTCTCCTAAAGTTATCTATGTAGATGTCCAATTCTCGGCCACAAATACCATATTACCGGAAACTATTTGTAGGTTTACGTCTCAAAGCTGCAGGTACCTTTTCAGCCTCAAACGAGCAAAAAGTAATGGATTTACACGAATTATTTTTTTGCAAAAATAAAAACATTGCAGCTCCACTTATTTTGAATTCACTCGTTTTATTTAAAAACTTTATGTGCGTGTGGTGTGAGAGCCCGAAAGTTAAAAATCTTTGAAGCTATACTTAGGTTTCAGTTAACTTTTATAAGAATAAGATTTTGTAAAAGTTAAATAAGCGAGCTATGAGCTGAAAACTTGGGCCCTCAGTTCTCACATAGAGGATTGAGTACAGGCTAATTTACGCACATTACAGAAAAGGTATTTACGCCAAAATCTAAGTCAACCCCTAACAAAATTTGTGAAAGTAAGATATTATTGCAAAACGCTAGACATTTCGTATATTATGCCTAAAGTATGAAAAGTAGGTCTAACCTAAAGTTTCCTTATTTTGTGAAAAAAAGAATGCAACAAGTTGATACCAAGAGCAAATCAAAATACCCATTTATTATTTATGAAATAGAAATTTTATGTTGACCCAATAAAATTAAGAAATAAGGTGACCACAATATTTTTAATATGGAGATATATAGCACTCTCTTTTCGTTTTATTTTTTCATAAGTATAAATCATAATAAATACCGAAAAAAATAAAAAACTTTTCACTTGTATCTATGTATTTCTGTCCTGGAATTTTGCAACTTAAATTAGGAGCACTACCCGATTAGCTATCCAACAGAAACTTACAGGGTAGCTCACAAAACGACGACAATGAATGAAAAAATAACCTTAAAAAAACTTTTAGCGCACTGACATCCTGGCTGACCACTCTTATAAGATGATTTTCTCATATAACTTCGATTGTATTTTTTTCTGACATTTTATCTTATTATTTGAGAACTAAAACCTAAGCTACGTTTAACTCTGTTCGCTGGATTCGGCTCAACGACATCGACGCGCTGAACTAAGCTTCACATCGGCAGACCTCCCTTTAAATCTAAATATATCGTAAAGTGAAAACAAATGGCCATATTTGGGCACTACAGAGCACTTGAGAGCACTACAGTTTGGGAAATGGGCTATGTACAAACAAATGGCCGGCTGTAGTGACGGACGCAATATAAATGCTCTTATATGGCTTGATGATAAAAATTTTAATGAAATTAAACAATTACCTACGCTATGAATCATTGGTTGTTATAACATCATCAATCATACGTAACAGTTATACCCAATTAGATCCTACATAGGTACGTTGTGATGGGGTTAAGAGAAAAGAAAGAAAAAACATTTATTCAACACACACATTACAAAAAAAACATAGATAAAAACATACATAAAATGTGATTATGAGTGTATTGAATGGGGCTTATAATCATCACAAATGCCCAGCGCAACACAACACAACACAACACAACACAGTGGTTAGATCGATAGATAGATAGAACATTTTTTATTACACACAAAAGATAGGTACATAAGTGAATTTAATGCTAGTGAGCATTATCTTCCAGTTAACCAAGGTTTATTGTGATGTTTTTAGTGTCACCGCCCACCACCGCCTCGGCATCGGGTCGGCTCTGCATCGCCGAGTTGTCAACCCGGCTATGCTGGGGCACAGAATAAATAATAGTACTTGTACTTACGGATAGGCGTCTAGACGTCTAAGTAGTTCCGTATGATTGTGTTTTTGTGGAGGTCTTCCCAGAGGTTTTATTAACTGGACTACTGGAATTTTAATTCCCTGAAGTCCCGTGTGTCGCACAAATGATACGCAGATGCACAAACGTGTAATTTGGTAACAGTAGGTAAACGACACGGCCCATTTTGCTAGCACTTTCTGCCTAGTTATTACAAGTTCATGTACATCAATCATTTAAAGTTATTTGTATTGCAGATTACCCTATTAATAATTGCAAATGAGCAACATCTCTCAAAAACTCCTGGTTTTAAAGATAATGACAAGATACTTTTTTACAAGTTGAAACGCTTAGTAAAGGCACACTATTTGATTTTGTTTTGAGAAAAACTTTTGAATTATAGGTTGAGTAATAACAATTTTTAGAAATAATCTTTAAAAAATTCATTTTTACATGCTTACCTCAATTGATAGCCATGGTGTGAGCTTAAGTAAAGTTAAGTAAGTTGCTGTAAGTAACTGCGTTGATAGTGAGAACACATTATGCCTCCGCAAACTTGCGTGGCTCTCGCTATGCTGTAGTTGATACACCTCAATCAATTCAATCGTCTAAATATTTATCCAAAACGTGAGCAAAACTGAGTCCATAGTAACGAGCGATGGTAAAGATATGTTTTTTGAAGAAATCAGTCCGGGAGAAAAGCGAAGGTGGTGTTAATATCTAGCCAGTTAATTACTTTATTTATAGTCAATTTTATTTTAATGACAATTTTCACGTTATTTTTCCCTGTTATATGAACTGTCGTATCATCAGCGAATAGAATAGTCTGATTAGTTGTAATGTTTGGTAAATCATTTATGTAGATAATAAATAACAGCGGTCACAGAATACTCCCGTGGGGGACTCCGAAACTGTTAAAACGTGTAGTTGATTTATAAGTTTATTTTCTATCCTATATTTGTCAAATATTGGTATACTGCTATCGCTGTCTATCATCTAAGTAAGTTTTAACCCAGTCAAGAGCAACTCCTCTGATCCTACATTTTTCTAATTTGGCTATCAGTTTGCCGTGATGAACGAAATCGAAGGCTTTAGTCAAATCAAATTATAATGCTACGGCTCGCTCTCATCTGTTTAAGCATTCAGTGACTGATTTCATTAATTTGAATACTGCCAAAGTTGTCGACTTATTTTTCATGAAACCATGCTGCTCGTTTTAATAATATTATTTTTTATGAAGAATGATTCCAGTCTTTGATACATGACGTTTTCAATTACGTTGCATAGTACAGGTATCAGTGTAATAGGCCGGTAATTGTTCATGATGGTTTTGTCATCTTTTTTTCATGAAGAATGATTCCAGTCTTTGATACATGACCTTTTCAATTACTTTGCATAGTACAGGTATCAGTGTAATAGGCCGGTAATTGTTCATGATGGTGTTGTCATCTTTTTTATGCAAAGGTTTCACAATTGAAGTTATTTATTTGCTTGAAAATTTTCCTTCTCCAACTGTAAGATACGAGACAGGGGTACTGCAAAACAGGGTGCACATAGTTGTATAACTTTTGTGGACATGATGATTGCTTTGATTGATTTTTTGATGATTTTTGTGGTCATCATAGCTCATTGCATTAGTTTTTCGTAAAGATTTAAGGGTAAGGTTGCTAATGTAAGGTTACTAGTACGAATATAGGTGTATTTCATTATCAACTATGGAAGCTCAGCGTCATTGACCGCATTTCTTGTAATAATGATAGATTACATACATTTAAAACTGGTTTTAATTCTCTAAGTACTGTGGTGTTATTCACTCCAATTGGTGATTCATAGCTTCAGCAAATGTGATTGCCCTACTTCATTACCTACTGACTTGGATAAATATCACATGTGGTTTATGATTGGCTTGGCAGGATTTGTAAAGGATTAATCCCGTGATTATTTTAATTAAAATTAAGTGTTTTTTTTGCCAAGATTACATAATTGTGCCCAGATTGGCTTAAATGCCTATCATTTTTTTTTAAATATAATGTATACGCCTTTGCCCTGCGCCGCCTTCGGGCCTCTCTAATGTTGGTCATACATACGATGATTATACCTGATAATAATTTTTTTACATTTTATACCATATTTTTAAACAACCTTCTTCTTGCTCTGAAGGAATTGGAATTTTTCTTGAGGCCTCCGTTATACCTGCTCTTGAAAACTTGCTAATGCGGAAGTGAGATTTCTTGCGGAAGCTCCGCAGTTTCAGATACAGAGGCCGAGGTAATTTACAAACCAAATGTAAAATGTACATACGTAAAGTTGTTTTTGTTGTTAAGTTATTATTAGGATGCTATATTTAGTTATTAATATTTGTATGCGAAAATAATAATGACAAACAAAACAAGATAGGTAACGATTATTATGCCTAGCATGACAAATATTGGTTCATTTGGTTCCCTACCCCCATTTTAATGGGGGCGGGGAATCAAGGGTTATATACAGTTTTTATTTGTGCTTATTTATGTGTATATCTATAGTATTCGGTCGATTCACTTCCGAGAGCTTGTCATCGGTTTTTGTATAATAGTAATGGTATCCAGAGTTACCGCTCGTGTTTAGCCTTTAATTATGAATAGGAATGTATCCAATGTGTTATTTTGTATGTTGACATTTAAATAAGCTCGTAGCGAATATATGCTAAATATTATATCTAAAAAAGACTGATTATGTACTCAAACTACTTAATTATTGTTGTTCTATTTCTGTACAAATTTGATCTAAATTAACGAATAAATATATAATGTAGAGAAATTATACCTCTTTTTGTAAACCTTTTTCCTTCAAAATCCAGAGATAAATATTGAGTTAGTTGATTTCAGTGAAGGTATGTCATTTTACTTGCACTCCTTAGTTAACATTAAATTTTGATCGCACTATTCTTATATTTTTATGTAGGTTCGAGTCCCGTCCGTGATCCTAATTTTTCCTTAACAATATTTTTAGATACTGGTTGGGGAAAAGTAGCTTATGTCCATCTGGAATAGTGTAGCTTTCTATCAGTGAAATATATTTATAAATCGGTTTAGTATTTTTTGAGTTTATCCATGCAATACAATAATACTTTATTGACACATAGTTAAAAACAAATTAAAAAAATAGACATAACATAAACAATAGAGATAAAAAACAAACAAACATACCAAAAATCAAATCTTTTCTCTTTATAATATTAACTAGCTTGCCCGCGACTTCATCAGCGTGGACTAAAGTTTATTGCAAAAAAAAAGCATCCTATGTTCTTCTAGGATATTAAAACCAATGCAATAATAGAGCTCTAACGCTCTTGATGTTATTTGACAGACTTTTATTATTTCGTTTCCATGGCAACCGTTACTTACAGCGAGTAATCAACATTTTCCAGTTTTCCTGTGGAAACTTACAATTTTCCGGGATAAAAAGTATCCTATGTTTTATTCCAGGGTATAAGCTATCTCCATTCCAAATTTCATCTAAATTCATCCAGCCCTTATCGCATTTAAACTCCCCAAACAAACAAACAAACAACGTTTCACATTTATATATTGGTATGGATATATTGTTATTACACATGTTCTAGATTAGCAGGCGTTAATGCTAAATTGTAATATTTCTAAGTAAAACATATTAGGTATACACCTCGCAAAAGTTACATATTATGCGCTTGTTTTAACAAACCCAACTATAAGGGGCAGAAACCGGCAAGTAAAATCAACTAACTCGTACTAATTATATCAAATACTACGCTTTTTTTTTAATTACGGACTAGGCAATCGTTTGAACACGATCTCACCTGATGGAAAGCGATGATGTGGTCGAAGGTGTAGCACGCTTGCCTAGTAGATACCTATTCACTCTTGACTTGAACACACCGGGGTTATAATTTACCGGAAACACACGAGGGCAGGGCATTCCACTCCTTTGCAGTTCTTATAATAAATGAAGAAGCGTAACGCTTCGTTCTTGTTTCGTTTTTGTTCTCGCTGTATGGTATTGAAATCAAAGTAAATGTTACCTACTCAAGGACCACGTCACGACGTTATTGAGTTCAGTAATGTACACTACAAATTGTACGTAGGTCTAGGTACCAGCCTGCCTATGTCGATGCCGGTCGGTCTGGGGGGGACCAGCCGCCTGAAGATTGGCCAATGTAGCCACATGTAGATATTTGTCACCTTTCGTAAAATCCATTTGGACTTGATTGGATATCTAAGATTAGCCGGCCAAATGTAATATCCGTGCCTAATGCGCTTTCATTCATGCTAACGATACATCCTTCATTTTAGAAAGAGACAGTTGTAGCATCGAGAACCTTCTAAAAATGGGAGTACTTACGATAAAGTGTGCAATAAATGTGCTTTTTTAATAGCTAAAAAAGCACACCTTGCCTTGCCAAAAAAGAAGAAATAAATGCCAATAAATTATATACTGTTGGAATGTGCTTATCAAGTTCTTCAATTTAATACCCATATTGTAAAATTCGAAGTTTTTTTTGCATTTGAAAATGGAGCCATACTGCAGCAATATTGTTTTTTTTTAATAATTCTATTTGTTACTCGGGGGGGATGTAAGAATTCTAACAATACCCCATACGTCTAAATCTGTTCAGGCATTTAAAAGTTATGGTGTAATAAAGAAACTCACATACATACATACATACATACAAACATACATACAAACATACATACATACAAACATACATACAAACATACAAACAAACATACATACATACATACATACATACATACATACATACATACATACATACATACATACATACATACATACATACATACATACAAACATACATACAAACATACATACAAAAATACATACAAACATACATACAAACATACATGAGTCCTAAAAAAACATTACACTTCTTTTTTTGGGCAGTCGTGTCAATAGTAATGATAGGTTTTTTCTCCTAAAGTTATCTATGTAGATGTCCAATTCTCGGCCACAAATACCATATTACCGGAAACTATTTGTAGGTTTACGTCTCAAAGCTGCAGGTACCTTTTCAGCCTCAAACGAGCAAAAAGTAATGGATTTACACGAATTATTTTTTTGCAAAAATAAAAACATTGCAGCTCCACTTATTTTGAATTCACTCGTTTTATTTAAAAACTTTATGTGCGTGTGGTGTGAGAGCCCGAAAGTTAAAAATCTTTGAAGCTATACTTAGGTTTCAGTTAACTTTTATAAGAATAAGATTTTGTAAAACTTAAATAAGCGAGCTATGAGCTGAAAACTTGGGCCCTCAGTTCTCACATAGAGGATTGAGTACAGGCTAATTTACGCACATTACAGAAAAGGTATTTACGCCAAAATCTAAGTCAACCCCTAACAAAATTCGTGAAAGTAAGATATTATTGCAAGACATTTCGTATATTATGCCTAAAGTATGAAAAGTAGGTCTAACCTAAAGTTTCCTTATTTTGTGAAAAAAAGAATGCAACAAGTTGATACCAAGAGCAAATCAAAATACCCATTTATTATTTATGAAATAGAAATTTTATGTTGACCCAATAAAATTAAGAAATAAGGTGACCACAATATTTTTAATATGGAGATATATAGCACTCTGTTTTCGTTTTATTTTTTCATAAGTATAAATCATAATAAATACCGAAAAAAATAAAAAACTTTTCACTTGTATCTATGTATTTCTGTCCTGGAATTTTGCAACTTAAATTAGGAGCACTACCCGATTAGCTATCCAACAGAAACTTACAGGGTAGCTCACAAAACGACGACAATGAATGAAAAAATAACCTTAAAAAAACTTTTAGCGCACTGACATCCTGGCTGACCACTCTTATAAGATGATTTTCTCATATAACTTCGATTGTATTTTTTTCTGACATTTTATCTTATTATTTGAGAACTAAAACCTAAGCTACGTTTAACTCTGTTCGCTGGATTCGGCTCAACGACATCGACGCGCTGAACTAAGCTTCACATCGGCAGACCTCCCTTTAAATCTAAATATATCGTAAAGTGAAAACAAATGGCCATATTTGGGCACTACAGAGCACTTGAAAGCACTAACAGTTTGGGAAATGGGCTATGTACAAACAAATGGCCGGCTGTAGTGACGGACGCAATATAAATGCTCTTATATGGCTTGATGATAAAAATTTTAATGAAATTAAACAATTACCTACGCTATGAATCATTGGTTGTTATAACATCATCAATCATACGTAACAGTTATACCCAATTAGATCCTACATAGGTACGTTGTGATGGGGTTAAGAGAAAAGAAAGAAAAAACATTTATTCAACACACACATTACAAAAAAAACATAGATAAAAACATACATAAAATGTGATTATGAGTGTATTGAATGGGGCTTATAATCATCACAAATGCCCAGCGCAACACATCACAACACAACACAACACAGTGGTTAGATCGATAGATAGATAGAACATTCTTTATTACACACAAAAGATAGGTACATAAGTGAATTTAATGCTAGTGAGCATTATCTTCCAGTTAACCAAGGTTTATTGTGATGTTTTTAGTGTCACCGCCCACCACCGCCTCGGCATCGGGTCGGCTCTGCATCGCCGAGTTGTCAACCCGGCTATGCTGGGGCACAGAATAAATAATAGTACTTGTACTTACGGATAGGCGTCTAGACGTCTAAGTAGTTCCGTATGATTGTGTTTTTGTGGAGGTCTTCCCAGAGGTTTTATTAACTGGACTACTGGAATTTTAATTCCCTGAAGTCCCGTGTGTCGCACAAATGATACGCAGATGCACAAACGTGTAATTTGGTAACAGTAGGTAAACGACACGGCCCATTTTGCTAGCACTTTCTGCCTAGTTATTACAAGTTCATGTACATCAATCATTTAAAGTTATTTGTATTGCAGATTACCCTATTAATAATTGCAAATGAGCAACATCTCTCAAAAACTCCTGGTTTTAAAGATAATGACAAGATACTTTTTTACAAGTTGAAACGCTTAGTAAAGGCACACTATTTGATTTTGTTTTGAGAAAAACTTTTGAATTATAGGTTGAGTAATAACAATTTTTAGAAATAATCTTTAAAAAATTCATTTTTACATGCTTACCTCAATTGATAGCCATGGTGTGAGCTTAAGTAAAGTTAAGTAAGTTGCTGTAAGTAACTGCGTTGATAGTGAGAACACATTATGCCTCCGCAAACTTGCGTGGCTCTCGCTATGCTGTAGTTGATACACCTCAATCAATTCAATCGTCTAAATATTTATCCAAAACGTGAGCAAAACTGAGTCCATAGTAACGAGCGATGGTAAAGATATGTTTTTTGAAGAAATCAGTCCGGGAGAAAAGCGAAGGTGGTCGGTTTTAGAATACAATAACAATATCAGAATTAAATAGTACAGTACACACGAATGCAAGCGCAACGGAAGTCCAAAAATGTAGCAATATAAATTATGATTTTTTTAATAAACATTATGTCCATTCACTTTAATTATTGATACATTTATCATTTATATATTAAATCCTTATTTTATTATTCTCATTTCTTTTGTTTATTTCAGTTTCCTTTATTTGGGTAACATCTTATAGGTTTATGTTTGCCTGGTACTTATCAATTAAAAAACTAAAGTACTATAATTTTGAACTGAAGAGCTAATGAAAATAAATTATGCGTTCGTACATTGTTCATTGAGTTAATATTTTTAATTTTAATATTTGTACAAGGGCTCAAAATAATTTTAAGACATTGATATGGTCAAAGTATCTTGTTTTTAACGTATTTTGACTAAGGGAGTGCGTCACTGGGTTGTTCCCAAAGTACTCTATTCTTTTGTTCCAAAAAGTATGAATCCCATACATTCATTCTCAAACTACTCCAAAGAATTATTAATATAAAGTTTTAATTAAAAAATACTGTATTTATGTTGCATCTTACTCCACTGGTAGCTGGTACTATTCTCAAAGTACTCCAGCGACTATTCATCATCAAAATCCAAACTGCTCCATCGAAATATTATTGAATCAAAAATGTTTCATTGTACTCCATGAAATGTTGAACTGTACCCGTCAGTCACTTTATTTATAAGCACTGTAACAAAATTATGTTGACCATAGCTTCCTATATTTTTATTAAACTTTCATGTCTGAGGTAAATTAAGTAAGTCTCATCTCTCGACACATCACATCACGTATTTTTATTGTATTACTAGCTTTCCCACACGCGACTTCGTCTGCGTGGACTACAGTTTATCGCGGAAAAAAGCACCCTATGTTCTTCTAGGATATTAAAAATCAATGCAAAAGTAAGTATAGCACCAACGCTCTTGATGTTTTTTGACAGATTTGTTATTTTTTTCCATGGCAACCGTTCCTTAATATTAAAATTTAATCAATATTTTCCTATTTTCCCGTGGAAACTTACAATTTTCCGGGATAAAAGTATCCAATGTTTTATTCCAGCTTATAAGCTATTTCCAGAGAGGTTAGAGTATTTCGGCCTTATTTATAAAAAGTTAATAAATGTCAATTAGTACTGCGCAGTATTACTAATCATTGCTTAACTTTTTATAAATAAGGCAGTATGTTACTAAAGTGTAATTCACGTGCCCTTTTTGTAATGAGCGGATTGTGATTATTATTCGACACGGAAGCAAGGTTAGTTGGTCAGTTGATTTCACGGAAATAACAACAAAGTGAACAATATGCATACGGACCATTCTGACGACAAAGGGGACGAAGCAAGTACCGAAGTCTTGGAATTAGATTTTGTGGCTGGACAGAATGCTTTCATTAATGTTATAGTATCTACTAGCGATTGTCATTAAATGTGTTACGAAAAGCATGTGCCAGGCGGTTAAGGATGAGTAGCTGGGGCTACAGCACTGTTTTTTTTTTTTGCATCGTCGTTTTATAATGTAGCAAAATTGTACATTTCATAATTCCTAAATTTGAACGTAGTCTAAAAAATGAATAATATTGATGATCAATAGATCCGGTGAAGGGAAGTCGATGGGTATCGACTGGTATCCCATCGAATTTCCTCTAAAAGCTCGTTTTGTTATCTTGCAGTCGAACTTTTGCCTCTGCAACTTAACAAACGTGCACTTTCCATTACCTGCATATATTTTTAGATACTGTAAATTATGTTTTGAAATTCCGTTATATTTGTATTCACTCCTTCCGTCAATAGAAGCCGGCAGCCTATAAACAGGGACCTGAAACTGGCTTTGATTGTGGAGCAGTGTAGAGAAGGAAAAATAACAGTGCTACAAGCATTACACCAAATTATTTAACTTCTGATGTACATCATTAAAATAATACTCCATTTGTTTGTTTTATTGTTTGGTTGTTTATAAGTATTACTTTTTTGATTGGTAAATTGTACTAGTAAATGTATCTCATAAAAAGGGTTAAAAAGAGACTGATTTTGTACTGTTGTTCAAGTTTGATGATTTTTGTTATTTTAAGTAAGTTACTACTACCTTTTTTGCACGCGAAAAAGCTACCACACGCACGACCACGCGCATAGGTACTGCGCATGCACACGCGTAACAAGCGACTGGTGATTTTTGTTTGTTTCCACTGAATTATTGTATAATTAAGGCTTAATATTTACCCATCGTGTTAGTGTTTCTTATTCTATCAATATTACTTTTAAATTTTTAGTAAACTTCTAACTCCCGAGACTCATCTAGTTTTCGATATTTTGGTTGATTTAAAAAAGGTATGTTGAATTATATTAACACTCTAGCTGCACCCACTGCTTCGCACGCGTAATTTTTTTATATTAAAAGTACCATAATGTGCTATTCCAGGACCTAAAATACCATTATACCAACATTTGATCAAAATGTCTGCAGACGTCAAATCAACAGTAGCCGAGCAATTGATAAAAAAAATATTTTTATCAATTGCTCGGCTTCTGATCGCCAAATTGAGATACCAATTACATCAGTTTTTTTTTATGTGTGGATTATGTATTTACAAGATAAAACATACAAAAAACAAAAGTTGATTTTAAAATATTAAAAAAAAAAAAAACTTAACTATTTACACAAAACTATCTAAAAGTCCTTCGGAGGAAGGGAAAGTGCCCAGAATGCTGGCTGCATTGCCACGCTGTATTGCAATACTAATTTTTTGGCCTAAATAGGAGCCAGCATTCTGGTCACATGTCACTTCCACTAAAAGTTTTGCCAAGTCCCTGTAAATTTCGTGGCCACCTGGCCCCCACGGACCCAAAGTTTCAACCCCAAACGGCACAAACATGTAACCCCGGTCTAGGTTTCCATATTTGCGCCGCTTGAGGTTTTCTGCTTTGGTTGCAGCGCCGCCAGCCCGAATTGTTGTCTCTGGAAGATGAGACGGCGCCAAGGTATCGACACAAGTTGCATGCCAAACTAAAGGCCGTCCCATCTTCCAAGGAATTAAAGTCATACCATCAGGCCTCTTACCGTCGTCCCGCATCAGGCCGTTTGGTTCTAAGATTGACGGAACGCCGGCACTGACAAAAGCCCGACGGATGACTTCATTCAAACTGGCGTGTCGAGGAATCCTTCCTGCGCTTCTGTAGCAAGATAGTCCGTGATGGCCAAGCCGATCCACCATATCGCCCCACAGGCAACGGTGTGGGACTTGGCAAAAAACGCCCAGACGCAGAGAAACGGCTAATCGGAATGTCTGGTTGTCTAGTAAATTGCCAATGTTTTTTGATGGAAGTGCTTGCAACCAAAGGCCTGATTCCCAACGTGAAACAGCGAGGAGGCGAGCACGCTCTGCAGAACAAACAGATGTATCAAGGAGATTTTTCCGTTCAATTTCGCAGAGCGGCCCGTCCCAATGCTTCTGGGAAGGAGGCGCTTTGGGCAAAGCCTCAGTCAAAAAACTTATTTCGTAATTTGCAATACAGGGAGATAAAATAGCTCCGATTAATTTTTGTGTACTATAAACTGAGGATAGGAAATCTGGTAGAGATACACTAGAAATTTTACGTATGCCAAGACCACTGCACCTTATTGGTAGTAAGGCCTGGCACCAAGAGCGATCATCGAAAGGTACATTGAGGATGGCGGTGAGCGTATCTCTTAAAATGCTGTCAAACTGTTGTATATGTAAGGTATGATTCCAAAGTTGACAACATCTTAAGAAATACATAAATTTTGGGACAAAAAGGCAGTAGCGAATTATAAAATATGTCATATGTATATTAATTTTATGCAAGCGGTCAGCAATAAATCGAAAATTTTGAATTTTTTCTTCAACGAAATCTAGTAATGATTCATCGAGAATAGGGGCCCCTAAAAGACGAAGTGAACTGTTTTGCAAAATTTTAATATTTGGAGCAATTTTTCTAAATATATCTATAGTGTCGTTTTTTGAAATGATTGGATTTGAAATGTATAATTCACATTTAGAAAAATTTAGAGGAAGACCTATTGTTTTGAATTGCCTTGTTAAATTTTCGAAATCTTTCACGACTGTGTTCACATCGCCTCCTAAAGTTCCATCGTCCAGATACCATACGTTAAATTTTGATTCCAATTTTGTAATGATTGTATGTATAGCGAGGCTGAAAATAGCCGGCCCAAGTGGATCTCCTTGTTGACAACCTACTTCTGAAGAGATGAGATGATTTTTGTATATTAATTTTGAGGGTTGACCATAACAATGCACAAGATATTTGTATAAATGAGAAATTTTGTCTTTTATCTCAGTCAAAAGGGCGCCTCTATCGACTGAATTAGAGGCTTTTTTAACATCCACCTTCAAAAGCACATCACCTTTTTTTACGACACAAGAAATTATTCTTAGTGTAGGTTCTGCACGTCACTACAACGCACACAAGTCATTTAAGTAAGAATTACTTCTGAATTTATTGTAAATTGTACGTGTATTTTGAGTAATAAATTATTATTATTATTATTATTATTACCTCCATTGTGGCACAAAAAGTTCTTAAAGCATGAACCGCCGCCTCACAGCTACAACGCGAACCGAATCCCAACTGTACAGGTTGGAAGTATGTACAGAGGGATTCACTTATTGACTTACAGCAAATCTTGGCTGTAAGACGACGATAAACTGTGCCAACACCAATAGGCCTAATGCCCCCATCCTTTTTTAAGAGCGCACATAAATTTGCCCCATATAAAATATCTGGTATGTTGGTGTTCACTTTTCCAGAAAGCATGAAATTTGTCAAATTTGTTATTTCTTTTAAAAGAGCGTCACCGATCTCACCGCAAACACCACTTATTAAGTCTTTAAGGTGTTGAGGTGAGAGAGCATCGAGACCACCTGCAGACCCACTGGGGAATGACGCAATGGCATTTGCTACGTCTTCAGGTGTTGCCATTAAAGAATCCTCATCTCGGTCTGGGGGCAAAGGCATATTGGCATTAGCTGCAGAAGGTGGATGCTTATCCTTTAGTGCCAACAAGGTTTCAGGAGTATTTGGTGCCATAGTGTCATTAGAAAACAAAATTCTTGCTGAACCTTTTATGTCACCTTCACTCAACCTGTTTTCTACCATATGGTAAGATATAGCAGAAGACTGAGCTGCATGTGAACGTGATGTAAAAGAGAAATTTGGGAGGGATTTTGAATTTTGGATGCAGTTTTGTTTTATTCTGTTTGTAAGGGATGTTGTATCTAAAGGGTTATTCGAAACATGTAAAATTCTATAGGGGAAGGTTAACAAGTGCTCCCAGGCTAGAGTAGAGTTTATGGCTGTGACATTTTTAATATCTTCAGTAAGGCAACGTGCTACAGATAGGCGAGCTCCGCGCGGGATTCGCCTAACTATGGGTAGGTTATTTTTGAATAAACTAAGTTTTTCCCAAAAAGGTTGAGCCAAAGGCGTTTGGATGGGTACTGTTGAATTTGATCTTTGAGAAAGTAGAGAGCCTGAAGTTGCGCGGTGAGCTTTACTTACGTGAATTTTTAGCCCACGAACACCTTTAAAAAATTTTGATTGGGAACACAGACCACATTTCACAAGATTTGTATTTTCTAATGACACATCAGAATTATAATTTTGATGATCATTCTTACTAGCCGCATTCTGTGGGCATATTAAGGAAGGCGAAGGAGATATCACCGGCACGTTAATGGGTCGCCTTCTACGCCGCACTGACTGTGGTGGCGGAGGTGACCGCGGCGAAGGCTCGTCTTCATCTTCATCACTTACATCAGGAAAACTGTATGATAGCGGCCGCCTACTACGCCGCACGGACTGTGACGGCGGAGACGACCGCGACAGGGAATCATCCACGTCACTCCCAACAGGAGTGAGATATTCTTCTCGCAATGGGGTGCGAGGAGAGGATATCATAAAATTATTAGAAAATGAATAAACATAGAAAAAAACAAGTCACTTCGTTGACAAAAAGTCTGTCTACTTGACGTCACACATGCGCCTGGAGCGCCTTGAAGGCCCCACGACTCGCAGCCAACTCGGAGCCATTGTAGCTGCGCACAAAACGCAAAAACAATAACAAAAGGCCTTCAAAGTGTATGTAATGTAAAATATACTTTGAGGCCTTTTGTTAGTTTATTTTAGGGCGTAAATAATTTAATTTAAATATTATTACTTTTTCGTTCTTGACAACTTGACAGCTTCAATCAATTTTTCATCAGTTTTTAAGTCAAACCCTAAGCTATCCTACATTAAAAACCGCATAGCAATCGGTTCAGTACTTTTTACGTGATGCGCAAAAATACAGACAGACAGAAAGACACGTATAAAACAAAAAAATTGTTGAAAGTATCCAATGTTCTATCTCAAAGTATGAACTCAAATCATACCAAGTTTCATTTGAATTCATTGTGTAGTTGTGTTCGGCATGGTGCGCTGCCAAAATACTGTCATGATTTCCAAATTTTATGATAAAATAGAAGGGTTTTTGCAGTAGATTTAGAATACAATTTCACTAATACTTCAGGAATATTTAAAAAGCATGGCTACCGGAACGTCACACGAAGGTGGTGCCACCTGGCAATCGTTTCCTGTGCCATGATTCTACCGGCAACTTAGTCTCACGACGAAGGCGCCATTTTTTTCTTGGAGGGAAAAGATTGTGAGGAGGTAGATTATTCAATTCTTGTTGAGCCTTCTTGTTTGGAGTCGACTGTATAGTAGTTTATTTATGTCTGAAGAAGTTATTTACTACAAATGTAAAGTAGAATACAAGTGACCAGTGGATAATACAAGTATTTTATACCTGAAAGAGGTTTTTTTCACATCTCAGAAGAGGTGATACACCCATAAGGTTTGTTCTCCTTATTAACGTTTAATTTTTCTTTTTACTCGGTTATACGCTCACTAATGATTAAATTATAAAGCGTCATATAAGTTTACTTGGAGTGACTCTAATCGTTTTTTTTTAATTTTGTTTTCATTGAGTACCTACCTAGTATATATTTAAGAGCATAATTATTGCATATTGCGCAGTATGATAAGGTTATGGGTGGCTTGCGCTTTAGTTGAGAGTATGGGTGCTTACGAACAAATGCTTGGCTTGTGCTTATTTTTGATGATTAGGATATTAATAACTCCTTTTCAAATAGTTTCTCATTACCTACCGTGATAAATTTTTGTAAAAAGTTAAGTAGGGGCAATTTCCTGATAGGTTTATATTTATATTTAATTATAGTTTAAAAAACTTAAAAACACGCTTTTATAGAAAATTTTACTACGTTATTGCATTGTGATCGGTCTTTGGAAGGTGTGCAAAATTTGAATGAAATCTGACCGTTTAAAGTGGGTCAAAATAGCGTCCAAAGGAATCGGTTACAAACATACAAGTGAAGTTAATATAAAGCGTGTACAAAGGTCGCAAATACTCAAACGCACACTACCGTGACAACGTCCGTGACCGTCACTCCTGACAACGTCCGTGACGCGAGCTATTTTCAAAGTACTCTAAGAAAATTCCTCAAACTACTCCACAATATATATATATATATATATTTAAGATCCGCACCAAAATGATAATGGGAGCAAGATTCTCTCGAATGATGACTCACAGGCATTCCTGAGGAGCAGGGCGAGAACGCGGTGCACCTATTTCGAGTCTGCTGAATAGTTTGGAGTATCGTGCGATGAGCGTGACTTCGTTTTGGTGTAGCGGATGGGCGTGCGCCGCACGCCACATAGTGATGAGCCGGCGAATGCGCCGTCGCTGTCTCGGCCATTGGTTGTTCGCTTGGCACGCAGACAGCTGCACGACGCCTTGCTGCAGGCCGTGCGCGTGCGCCGCTAACTCTCCACGAATGGCATGGGACTTATGCCACTTATAGCATTTTTCCGGGTGTGGTCAGGAGATGGACCTCAGGCAGATATTAGGCGGCGAGTCGAAAGTCGGCTTTGGTCACGCAGGGAGTTTCTCGCTGAAGAGAAATAAAAAACAAGTTATAATAAAATTGTTTATTGTTTATTTTTCACGTTTACAATGTACACGTGTATGTTTACTTGGCAGTATTTTTTCGTAGTTGCATCGTAATTACATTTGTTATATCAACACGTTATATCAAATCTTTTAGTAAGCTATGATCAAATATGCAATCATTGTTTTGAAACTAATAAACTTGGAGGTTTCGACATAACAGGGGTTATGTAGCTAATAACGATAACCGGATTTCGACATAACAGGGGTTATGTAGTACGAATGTCATTTTGATTCATTTTTGTAGTCTGACTGTTTAATAATGCGATGGATTAGTTATGCAGTTACTTCTGCTCGTTGTGTCAATGTTTGCTTTTGAAGATAATATATTAAAACTTAAGCACTAACCATGACTATATCATAGCGTCTGTTACTCGAAGGAGCGTAGATATTCTGGCTTTGAATGAGACCTGGCTCCATTCGGGTCAGGAAGGGCACGCCCCGGCGATCTCCGCGTACAGACTGAGCCTACTCACTTCACTGACACTAGCCAAATGCTGATTGATGTGGTATATACTAATTTGCGTACACAGAGAATAAGTCTGGAACTTGTAGGAACACTTTTTGATCACTGTCTCGGGTTTGTGAGTATAATATTAAACGTTTAAAACCTGCTCCTCGTACGCACGCCTCCCACCCGCCTTCACCTATTATATCCTTGCACGTACCGCGGCAAAAAAAAAAGGATAGGACCTCCCAGGGCGTAACATAAACAAAAAATAATTATGACCACCGAAAGTCCGTTTCAGGGTAGTGGCCCGACTGGTCTATCCAACTAGTTGGACTACAAGCCTTTAGTAGGGGTCGTGCTCCAACTATTTTTGTAATTGGACCATGGCCCCATAACTAGATCGTGGTCCAACTGATTTTTTTATAATAGTAACACTATAAAAAAAAAGAGTTTGTTTTTGTGACTTTAGTTATCGTCAGTGCTTGTAGTTTCGGTTTCAGTTTTTTTTTACTGGTTGGAGAATTTCCGATCTTCTATTTTGTTAGTTTTTAGTCGTTATATTTATATTTTTAATATTAATTTCACTCGCGTCAGTTTTCAAAATCAAAAAGCTAGAACATTACAATACCTTATGCTTTATGCAAAATCTATTTATTACTGTTGGACCGATGTTCGTCATAGTGGGTGTTTTAATACTTATATCTCGCTCGGAAGCCTGAGGGTGATGAGTGCAGTGCAGTGACGCATAGGTTCAGGACTTTCCAATGCAATTGGTAAATAAGTACCTAAACACAAACTACTTGTTTATCATGACAGGACGAGCCTCCCTGAGTGAAGTAAGTCGTTCTTCAATCCCTTTAATTTTTAAAAAGTTACTGCTTCTTGGTCAACTAAAGTACGTCATGTAAGAGTTTTGACGTGAAACTTATCACTCCGATATGTACGGGGTATTACCATGACTAAAAGAGCGACTATAATGAAGAGGATTATATCGGCTTTTATAACTCTGTAACTTTATACTCGTAGTTACAAAAAAACACCATAATTACCACCAAATTTGAAGTCATTTTTAGCTTGTACAGTCAGCTCGATGAAACAATATATAATTTTTGACAAAATACAATTCAGATCCCACAGAGCAAAATCAGCAAAATGGATGATTTTGTCATCTCGCGATTTAGATAGGGTAGCGTATTGATTTGGGTGTTGTTGTAAATATCTCGTCGAGAACATTTGATTCAATAAAAAAAAAACAGAAATTCTACTTAAGACTAAGTCAATTAAAAAAAAGGTGTGGAAAAAACTAATAATCACAAAAGTGTCTGCAGTGCCTGCAAAGTCCTTACATAAAGATCAGGCACAAAGGAAAGAACAGAACAACAACAACAGGGAAAGAAGAAGTTCTGGAGCTCACAACGGTACCCTAAACTCCAGCACAGATTGAAGGAGAGGGTTTTTTGGAGGAATAGATGTGATACTTACCGGCGATTTCAGGCAATTGCCTCCTGTCACCGAAAGATGAAAAGTATATATATATATATATATATATGTGTGTATTGACGTGACCGTACAACCAGGCACGGGAGATATCGCTCTGGCTGAAGTAATGTTTGGATATTTCCGTACATACCTACATCAAAGGGCTGAAGTCAAATACATTAAACTTCTCGTACATCGTAGTCTTTGCGTGTTTGGAAACTCAATCACTAAAATTATCGCCGAGATGGATGCCGACACTCAAACCCTGATACTGCTCATGGAGATTCCAATGCGTGGCGGATGATTCCTGTAACCTCCGCTATTTTGAAAGGGCAGCCACTGATCAAACCCTAATAAATCTTGATAATTTAAAGCTGAAATATACTCGAACACCAAATACATAGCAATCATAGTATGACTCATTAAGATCTAGCCTGATGTAGGTCTTATCCTATTTTTGAGCTCTAATACGATTATCTCAGAAACTCGACACTTTATTTGTACACTTTGTTATATTGAAGTCCTCTATCGATTTATTCTACTAGTTCAGCCCTATCGTTTGATAATAAGGGTAGTTGAAAAAAATTATGTAATCCACAAAGTGCCACAAAGTGGCGGATTACAATGATAGTGAATGTACATAATTTTATTGTCATCAGAATATATTGGTATGTGTAAATTTGTCAACAAGTTTCAGGACAAAGTATGATCAGGTGGCCACATTTTTTCAAATTTTTCAAGCGGTCTTTTACCACGCCAGGTAAAAGACCGCCCGTATGTATATTTTTTAGTTGGTACGTTTTTTAGGCACATCCTACAGCCTAAACGGTAAACGGCTTGATGGAGTTTTATAAATGAGGTATCACTGGATTTGTATTAATCACGAGAGTGCTATAGAGTACATGAAGTGTCCAGCAAACTAATTTGTTTGGAACCTACGATTTTCACCCCCCTTTTCTTTCTCACCTCTCCCTCCCCCCTCCCTCTCCCTATATATCTAAGAACCATCTCGACCATATCAGCTTTCGAACAGAAAAAAACGCATCAAAATCGGTCCATTCGTTTAGGAGCTACGATGCCACACACACATACACGCACACACAAACAAACACACACATACACGCACACACACACAAACACACACGCAAACAGTGATACATACCCTTAATCTTATCTCTTTGTTCAGGGGTTAAAAAAAACCGTCACGAATACAAAACAGAGCAATCTTTAGAGCATTTACGACATATTTTGTATCATAAGATAGTATGTTAATATATATTTTGTATCTTTTACGATGTATTTCGTATCTTAAGATGACATCTTTAAAAAAAATCCATATCGTTCGATATCTTAAGATACTGTAAGATGCAAATATATATTATCTTTGCCGTTTGTGATTGTAACTATTTAAGTAAGTAGTTAGTAGTAGTAAGTAACTATTTTGTGAATTGCAACTATTAAAGTAAAGTAAAATATGCAAGTAAATTAGAAACGTTAACATTATAATACCATTACTTACATTACTACATTATAGAGGACGGACGCACCGCCCGCAAGGGCGGTGCGTCCGTCCTCTATCGTCGCGGCTGAAAAGCAAAAACCCGAGCATATGTTTGCCTCGTGCGTTCCGTGCCCCACGCCTGCACACCAAACTAGCTGAACCCGCGGCTTCGCACGCGTTGTCATTTCTCTGAGTTAGAAGTACTCTATTTACTATTCCAAGACTTCAAATACCAGTATACAAACATTTGATCAAAATTCCTTTAGCCGTTAAAAAGATTTTATCGATTGCTCGGCTTCTACTTATTGGATTTAGATACCAAGTACACCAATTTTTAAGTCAAATCATAAGCTATCCAACAATTAAACTCGCATCACTATCGATCCAGGTGATTTTACGTGATGCGTGGACAAACAGAAAATATGATTAAAAAAACTTGTTCATTAGCTTATTTTAAGTACCCTAGACTTTCGTTTGTTTTTTAAGTATCTTTGTACAGACTTTTTCGTACATATTGCTTTATTATAAGTATTGATATTTATTGCATCAAAATTAACATAACTTCGGACCCTCAATGTTAACCTATCGTATAAACTATGACTGTGCCAAGTTGCATCAAAATCCGTCTAGTGGGTTCAGCGTGGTACGTGTTCTTTGAAAAAACTTTTAAGCCCTATCTTGCAGGAACCCTTTGATTTTTCGCGATGAAAAGTATCATATGTATGTATCGGGGTATGAACTCAAATGATACCAAGCTTAATTTGAATTCATTCAGTGGTTTCGTCGTAATGCTCGGCCAAGATACAGACAGACAGACAGACAAAAATGAAATAATATATATTTTTGGCTTCAGTATCCAATAAAGAGTATTTTAAGTACTAGCTTTCCCGCCCGCGATTTCATCCGCGCGGACTACTGCTTATCCTATGTTCTTCTATGATATTAAAAACCAAAGCAAAAGTAGGTATACACCAATGCTCTTGATGTTTTTTGACACACTTGTTTTTTTTTTCATGGCAACCGTTCCTTACAGCGAGTTATCAACAGTTTCCAGTTTTCCCGTGGAAACTTACAATTTTCCGGGACAAAAAGTATCCTATGTTTTATTCCAGGGCATAAGCTATCTCCATTCCAAATTTCATCATAATCTATACAGCCGCTATCCTATCTATAAAGCTCCCCAAACAAACAAACACACAACGTTTCACTTTTATGTATTGGTATGGACAGACATAGATATAGATTTTTGCTTGTTCATTTTACAATGAATACTCGTAGTAAAATGTTTGTTTAATTTTCTTTTACCATTTTTGTTAACAGAATGTTCATTATACCTACAGGGCATGAGGACTTATTTTTTAACCACAATCGTTAAAAAATAAGTTATAATACGTTCTTTAAATTCCAAAACACAAGACCACCAGGTTTAGAGGTTGTTTAAATACAGTCCAGCAAAAATAATATTCCTCCGCCTATGAGAGGTAAAATAGGTTACAATCTTTTTAAACTTAAATTTAAAGCCATCATATTAAACCGTCTTAAAAATAACTTTAAAGCAACCTTTAAAACCACGTAACAACATACACACACTCCCTCATACACACATCCACTCTCACAAACCCCCACACACCCTCACATACACACTGTAGTCAACATAAATAACTTCTTGTCCCACTTAAAATTATTGTAATAATTTGATGTTGTTTTGTTCTTTTTATGTGCATTTTTTTTCTGTTTCGCATCTGTTTATATATTTTTTCGTGCTTGAGTAACATCTCAGTTCAAGCAATTGGGTATGCTGAAAACCAGCCCTGTGTAGACTAAACTTAGTCTGCGCAGTACAGAGCTGAGCTTACCCCAATTGCCAAACATGCAAAGTATATACCACAATATACTAAGATAACATGACACGTGGCATAACATGCATCACACACACACGGTCCTATTGAGCACTAATAGATTTGTTGTCGCGGTTCATGTGATTTTTGTATTATTTAAGTTGTTTATGTTTGTTGGCAATAAATTATTTTTATTCTTATTCGTTATATAAGTTACCAAGAATATCTTGTATTTATAATGCAACAGTAGTATTTCACTATAAATACCAAATGATTCATACTTACCAAAACTCTTAACAAAATAATGTTTTACCTTAAGTAAAATCTGGTAAGCAAACTATTTCAGTATTTCCTGTAAATTCCACAATTTATGTTCAAAACGCTGTACCAGTTCCACAATAAAGATTTTTCTCTTCGAATCTCATATAAACATTAATCTTCCTTATTGCAACATGGGACTAAAATAGTATATTTTAATGGTGTTTTAGTACTTGCCCAGAGCTAGGAAATTATCGTTTCTAAGTATACGTAACGTTGTACCGTACTTAGGTCATTGTTATAATCCCTATTTGTTTTGATTGTTTGTGTGGCAAAACCAACAGGATATTTAAAACTACGAAATATATTCAATGTAACCTATTATTAATTACATTACGTGAATACAATAACTTTTCGAATAACAAATCAGAATTTATATTCATATAAACATTATATTATATTCATATAAACATTATATTATATTCATATAAACATTATATTATATTCATATAAACATTATATTATATTCATATAAACATTATATTATATTCACATAAACACGGGATTGAAGAGCTGAATATCAGGCTCTGTGGCGTTATCTACGTCGATCAGTGGACGAATTTAGGTTGATGATGATGATGATGATATATCTGTCGCTACACGCGATAGTGTTTATGAATGATGTAAGTGCGGTAACAAACACCTATATACAAATACTAGACAAATGATCAATATGATTGGCATACATAGATGTAATTAAAAGTGGAAAGATTAGCAGCTGATCGGGCGTGGACCACGTCAATTAGGTGCAAAGCACACAATTGGTCTTTTTTGATCGTAGTCCTAGCAGGCGTTTGATGATGCCGTGTTAGCAGTGACTCTCATTCGCGCTACATCCTGCGTATGTCGCTCTATTTTTTTAGTTGATGCATTTGAAGCATGACGGTGGAATGTAGCTATGTTAGCGTTTACCAATCTGGTCCAGTTAGTTTTTTTTACGTGATATTTAAGCATGCCGTATCCCACCTTTAATTAGATGTCTAGGATCAGTTTTATTTCTTAGAGGTCCTCAGAAACTGAGTTGCAGCAGTTTTTTGGCCTAAGTAGGTATACAATTTTGGTAATAAAGGCTGAAAAACTCGCCCGTTTCCGAGGACCGAGGAGGATTAAATCTGATTTGCTTAGGTACTAAATCCCTCATTTCAAATGATAGTGAACAAAAACCCAGTATCCATGGAAAAATTACATTTATTTAAATAATTTTCGATGCAAAATAATTTCACATGGATTTCAGTGTAGAATTAATTTACGTAGCCATGTTTTTTGCCTACTCCAAAAACTGTTTGGATTATTATTGTTCAGTATTACTTATCGGAGGAGTGAATTACATAACATTTTATAGCGTATTCATTTATTCGGTCTTGGTCGCTGGATATATAAGCAATAACTTATTCGTGTTTCAGGAGCTTGGCGGATTCAACAATGGAATCCACTACGACGGGTATAACGAATCGATCGTGGGAATGTAACGGTACTAACCTAACAAAGCAAAACTGTCTGCAAAGTGCAACACTACCTGCTGTGTACCAAGCTTAAGACATCAAACATTTGGCACTTTTATGTATCTCTAACCTAACAAGTTTTTTTCCCCTAACCGTAACTTTATTATTTTACTTCCTTAAATTACACGATAAAACTATCTTATTACTCGAGGTGTGCTATTATTTAGTCTTATTCTAGTTTTATACAAAACAACTCAAAAGCCTCGTGGCTGAATTGCCGACACGTCGGTCGGTTGGTCGCGGTCTCGTTGCTCTGGCCGGCGATTCCCGATGACGTATTCCATATTCGTGGTCACGTGATGTATGATCGTGTGGTAACGTGGCATCTGGAAGGTCTTGCTGTCTTCAACAATTATTATGAGTATGTAGGTAGTTTAAGAGAAAAGAAAAGCTTTTTTAGAATGCCCAACTTATTTTATTTGTATGTTTTTCAGTATATATTTTTTCGGAGAGTATACAACTGTTTACTTATCATTATTAAAAATGTACTTTTTTTTTTAATTATTAAAAAATAACCAGTATTTTACATTAACAACTTAAATTAATAAATAAATATTATAAATAAATTTTCCATTTTGAAAAGGTCAGTAATCTCAGAGTTTATTATGTCTTAGGTTAATGTAGCTTTGGTATTTGGTATATTATCTAAGTAAAGTAAGATTTCTTAACTCTTTACTTAAAAATATATAGGAATTTTTAATTTAACAATGATTTAGCAGTCTTGTTAGATACCTTTGTCATATTACTTAATAGTATTCTCATTATATAACATTATCATTTATATTAAACATTATCATTTTAAAAACATCTACTTTTTTTATTAATCTAAACAGTCAACTATTTGGAATAAGAAATTACTTAAATACATTATAATGTTCTTGTTGACATAATTATTACATTTTTAAACAACGATGCTACTAGTACAAAATTAAAGCATAATTTGTTTTTTTTTAATGTTTTTAAAAGCTTAAATTGGAATGCATAATTACAGTTTCATAAAAGTCCGTTTAAACATAGCCAGTCACTTAACTAAATACAACATTTAATGACCATTTTGGACCAGCCAGAAATAGTCATAGTATCAAAGACTTATAATATGTATTCAAAAAAAATAATTAATAATGTACTGCCACACTTCCCGCCGAAGTCTGATTAATGTCAAATTTTACATTAATTTTACTTCGATCGTTCTAACATTAAAAAACTGGATCAAATTAAAATCAGCCTGTATCCAAAATATCTTAATAATGTCATGGAGTAGTGTAGAATTTTATACACACGTATGTAGCTCACGCTTCATTAAAAAAACGGGACCTAATCTATGGATATAGATTGAGGAATGTTTTATCCAGGAATGCAGTTTTATTTTTATTTTTATTTTTATGCATGGGTCTGGAAACTAAACCATCATCAGCTGTTTCTTAATGTGCATGTATATTTTTTTAAATGAAACGAGAGCTACGTTTCAAAAACCAAAATTCTTCCCTTCTCTTCTTCATCCTTGAGTGGCAGATCCTAACAAAATTAGTATGACTTTTCAGATCATCTTTAACCTAGGCGACATCAAACTATACCTACCTAGCCCCTATGCTTATTCTAGTCACCAATGTCATCACAGTATTCTGTTTACAAGTACATTGCTAAGCCAAAAAAACGAAGGCAAAATATACTTCAACACCACCTAGTTAAAGGTCAATCACATTTTGTTTACACTAATCACTGTACGGATCCAATCCACATAATCCACAACTCTGGTGTAGATGCCCGGCGTGCCTTCCGTACCACAGTGAATGTTTCCTGAGCTGGTCACGCCCCAAAGCTCCGCTCGTTCCTTCATCCACACTAGAGGACCACCAGAGTCACCGCTGCAGGTGTCAATCTCGGCCTGACCACCCGCACAGATGACGCTCTTAGGCAGAGTGTTGCTGCCGTATGCTTCTTGACAGCTTTCAGTGTTGAAGAAAGGCAGGGGGATGATCTTCTTGACGTGGCTGTATTCTCCTCTGCGGGGGATGATGCCCCAACCAGCTGCTATGAAAGTTGCGTCTGTTTTGAGTTCTCCAGTTGGCAAACACGCGGGGCGGATGAAATCTGCAAAGATGATAATTTGTTGGTCAGTAAATGGCACGGCGTAAAACGAGGTTGAGGTCATAGTTTTCCTGTTGACTCAGACAATAATACCAAAAATATACTTAGGTGTCGAACGCTTAAACTGGATCTTAAAATAATATTGTATTGAGATATTTTCCTTGTTGCAAGGAATTCAACGCTGACGTCAACTATCGAGATATTCCACAAGACAGTTGAAAATTGTGTAAGATTATTGGATTGAAGTCCAAACCTTTCATGTGGTGTAATATAGAAAAATTAGTCACATTACGTTATCCATCGCTTTTAAACTTGTAACTTTTGAACAGTTCCTGTAGAACTGTTCAAAAGAATCGGCTAAGAACATAAAATTTTGGCTAAGATTAAAGAATACAGATTTCAAGAGATGCTTACCGGTATAAGGAGCGTCTTCCTTAAGTCTCAAGATGGCGATATCATGCTCCTTTCCATCAAAGTCTGGGTGGATGATAACTTCCTCAACTTCTATAGACACGATACGATCAACGCAGACTCCCTGGATGCATTCCTGTTTCTTTTCCACGTCATATTCTCCAAGACGGGCTTTCAGGCTAGGAAAGAGAAATAGCTCGTTAATATTTATTTATCATCATCAGCCTATTACTTTCTCACAGCTTGGATGCAGGACGGTACTTCTGTCAGAGAGAAAGAGAGAGAAGAATGTTTGAGAAATATTTGTTTATACCATAATCAAATATTTTTGAAGTATAACTTGCGCAAACTAAGTTCATGTACACCTACACCTATTTATAAACTTTTGTGGACAATATACTATGGTAGTAATAGTTCATAGAAAATAAACGAGCAATTATTTTAAGCAATTAATTAATTAATTATTGTAAAAGAGGAATTGAAAATTGGATCAAGGATTTAAAACTTTAGGCAACGTTTTTAATGCATGGTCTTTATTCTACCGCACAAATATTTTGGAGTAGATATTTTGATATAAAATAAATACTTACGTATCGTACTTCGATTTCTTGACACAGTGGGCGGCCGTCACTACATGCCTGCTGTCGATGAGAGTTCCGCCACACCGTGTCCTGGTGAGGTGGCCTTTGTGGAGGTACTCAATGAACACCAACCATGGGTTGTGGTGGACCAGATTGGAACTAGCTTCCACACCACAGTTCTGGTCTAGGGTCAAAAGAAAGTAACAAATTAATAACGTTCAATTCGAGTAAATACCATAAACAGACAACATTAAAGGACACATCAAATTTTTACTTTTATGACGGGTTTATTTTCAAGGGATCAATGAGTAGTGACTATATTAGTGTCATAAAAAGTGTACAGGCTTAGGTCCAAATAAATATATAGATATATATATATATATATATATATAGTATATAAATATATATATATATATATATATATATATATTTATATATTTTTATACTCTATATATATATATATACTATATATATATATATATATATATATATATATAAAAAGCCTAACAAATAACTAAACCACAAAGCATGACGAACACACTCAATTATAAAAAAAAAAACTGCGTGATTTACAATCATATAGCACAAATTAGAACGTCATAAAAACGCGTGCCGTGCTTAAAAATAAGGTAACTCGTGCTTAAATAATTGTGTAAATCTTTGCATGGGAATTACACGAGCTACGTGCTTGACGTAAGTGATTGTATTTCATTCATAAACAGGTAAAAGCATGCAATAGTAAGCCACAACAAACATGTTATTGTGCACATTGACAGTTATTTGCGCACATGCCAACTTGTGCGGGAAGTCCTATGATATACTTGTTGTGAACTTGCGTCTAAACAAGACGAAGGCGCGTGCGCCATTGGACATCAGTCATACCCAATTGCGTATGTGCCTACCTTACGAGTAGTAGCAACTAACGGACACGCCCTAAACTACGTGTAGTATTTTAGGTGTAATCGATGGAGGGGATTCAAACTCCTCCCCTAAAACAATGTTTCTAATTAGCATCTCCTATTTATTTATTATCTCCTATTTATTTAAATCGTAGCAAATTTAATTTGGCCATTTTATTAGTAGTGAAATGGAGTTGTCGATGTGTAACATATGTATATTTATGAAGGTAAATTTATAATAAGGATAAATATATGTAACTGTTAACCTACCTAGATCGTATTATTAATGTGTTATTTTTATAACATGGTGGTTTTAAGTTGTAAAATTTGATTACTGTAATATAAAACAATTAAACAATAATTTCAAATATAAAGCTTGGGGATTAAAAAAGTCAAAGTAGTCAAAGTATTAGGATGGAACTCAATGTAAGTTTTGTAATAAACAAACCTTTTTTGTAATTATTATAAGGTAAGTTAACAAAAGATAATTAATATAATTAATGTAACTAATGCGCACAAATATATTTTTTGTTTCCACCACAATACAAAATAAACAATAATAATAAAAAATAAATAAATGTGATATTAAGGTATCAATACTTTTAAAAAGCTTTAAGAAATTATTAAGTAAAGTCTTAACTAAAGGATCAACTATCAAATTTCTTACAACTTTGTTAGATACGAAACTTTTACAGATTTACTTATTTCTTAATGTCCGTTAGAAATCTGACAATTGGATTTTGATTCAATTGTCACTAAATAGCGTAAATTAAGATTTAATTTTGAATAAAAATCGGCAATAACTAAATTAAATTAAAACCAAGTAAAACTTACCAGTCTTTCTTATAGCAAAAGAATCCACGCCAACCAACGCCACTGCGATCCATAACACTGATATTTGGGAACACATTTTTATTTAATTAACTTAAGAGCGCTCTATCCCTGTCCTTTAATTAAAAAGGCTATAAGGATTTCGGTACAACAGCACGGCACTAGGCCTTGCTAGAGTTGTCCGATCGCGTTTGGATGTGAACCACGAATGAGTTCAATCAGAAGTTGTATTAGTGTTTATAATATTATGACGTTTTCCTGTTAGGTACACGTCGTTTGCAAAACGTCCTAACTTGTCAGTGAGCTCGTTTGCAGAGTCAAGTTCACAAGAGAATGATTAAATGTAAGCAAGCTTTCAGTTATTAAATAGAAAACAATCCCACAACAATGGCTTAGGTGACTGGAAAGGAAAATTGTTTCACATACTGTCACTATAAAAAAGTCCAAATATGCAACGCAAAGTCAAAAAAAGTAGTACAAGAAATTAATTAAAAGTAAAATATTATAACCAAAAAAGCATCAAAGTACTTTGTTTATTAAAATAATGCTACGTAAAATAGTACGTCGATTAACCAACTTTCAAAACAATTATTAATTTAATTGAAATATATCTTCGTTTAAACTTAGGAAATTTTTAACGTGTTGCTTACGCTGTAACAGGTGAACATAAAAAATAACACAAAAATAAATAAGTGAAAAAATATGACAAAATAGGTGAGCACAATGGCGACTTATTGGCTTGTGAAAATACGTATTTTTTTTAAATACTGAGCTCTATGACGACTAAATTTTCACTAAAAATAAAGATATTAGCACCGCACACGAATATTTTATTAAAATTGAACAGGAAAATTGCTTTGATTTTCGTTCAAGTTATCACACATGTGTATTGTTCGAGGGCAGGTTTGCAATTAAAAGAGCTTTAATAAAAACTACCTATTCATTCAAAAACATGTACCTATACCTAATGAACACTATGTTAAAAGTTGCGGTTGGTTGAACTTTGATCAGTGATAAATGTACAGGTAAGTCGGTAAATATTTATATTTTTATGAAACCATCTTCATCGAAGATCTAACTGGCTTTTTGAAAATATATAGGTAGCTTCAGATAGGTTGTATCTAATTATTTACACAAATGTGAACGATACCGTTTTTTTTTCTTTATTTTGAACCAGGCGATTCTGTCGTATTTCCAGGTGAGCCAGTCGCTTACAATAAGTAAAGAGAAACACGTGAATTTGAATTTGAAAATTATCGACGGCGATTGAAAAACCTTTAAGAGCATGGGAACGCGTTCACGCACAATTTGGTTCACAACTTAGATGTGACCATTATAAAAACAACTTCTGAAATAAAAACAGACGTGTGTACACTTCCAGGCACACTCACACTTCCACCCATACTCGCACATTCAGGCACACTAACACATCCAGGCCCAGGACCACACGTCAGAATGTCATAGAGTTACAAAGCGGATATATAAAAAAAACTTCATCATCATCAGACCATATTCGTTCACTGCTGGACAAAGGCCTCTACTTTTGAACGCCACTGAGCATGATCTTCGGCTTTCCTCATCCAGTCGCTGGCAAATCCTTGCGCAAGTCTTGCCAAGGGGCGGCCACTGTTAGCCTGCACACGGCCCTCATTGTTGAACTCTTATACCCCGTTGGACATTTACCCCATTAAAATAATAAATAAAATAGCCACTAAAGTTGTTTTTTTTTTCGCAAAGAACATTTGGCATTTTGCCCATTTTAATCCTATTTTTTCACATAGATATAATTGCAATTCGTGGAGCGGGGAGTGCCCCTTACATTTCTGCCCGGCCTCTTTTATTAGTTTTAATCAAATGTTTATTTTTGTATGTTGTTAGTCTATTAACTATTTTCATAAACGACATCATCCTCTTATTATAAGTACCTATAGTAATCAAAAGTTCCCTGTTCCTAATTCACTCGATTACTATAAGTCGTTTTAAAACAAATAAGTACCAAACTGCATTTTTTTTATCAACTTAGAAAACAAACGTCTACGTTTATCATCATCATCAGCCTATAATTTTCCACTGCTGGACGTAGACCTCTCTTAACGCACTGAGCTCGGTCTTGAGCTGTCCTCATCCATTTTCTTCCGGCCGCTTTTCGCAGGTTGTCACTGCACCTAGCCACAGGGCGTCCTACACTTCGTTTTTCTAAACATGATGTGACCTGCCCCCCAATTCAGAAACTTTCGATAACGAACCAAATCGATTCGATTCGATATTGTGAATGAAAAATGTATTGAATTGAACGTGGTAGCGAAGGAAGGACAAAAAGTTTGTACGAGCGTAAAGATATATTTTGCAAATTAAATCAATGAAGACACTAAAGTGGACTTCAAAGAGTATATAAATACTACGTGGACTTTTGTTTTTTTTTGTTTTGACTTGATAACTACTTATCAAACTCATTCGCACTCTCTTTTTAAAATGACAAGTGTGCTTCAAGGAGGTGGCGCGTCGTCTACAGAACGATTTCAAACCGAATCCACAGAATAAATAATACCATATCGATCGACAACTGAGTTATCGAAAGCTATCTGAATCTGGGGGCTGGTTTCCACTCGAGAACTCGCAAAATCCTGATAAAAAAAAAACAAAAGATGGGGCTGTGTCATGGCGCACGGCTGTTTGTTTGTCGTGAAACGTCTACGACACGTACAATTAGATCCAGTCCAGGGACCCTCTCGTTCACTCTGAACCATTGTGAACTCCAGAATGTGCTTTATCTTTATTTTAGTATCTACCGACTTTCCGGGCACTGCAGCCACTTTTGTGATTTTTACTTTTTACAATCCAGTTTTTACCCCAAAGAAAACTGCATTACAATTAATCCAGTAGTTTTTACGTGCGCGAACAAACAACCAAACAGATACGATTTTAAAAATGTTAAGTATATTCTTTTTCAGTAGCTTGTTTATGACCGAGCGAGTGCGAAACGCGAGCAAATCGTCTCTGTTTCAGCTTGGGCAAAAATTCTTACATAACGAATGTGTGTCCGACTGTTCTCCTCTACAGGTCGCTTTTCTCAACCGATAGGTATGGCTGAAACTTGGTAGGTATACAGGTTAAACGAACTTTTAGTCTTCGGGGATGTTTGATTTAAGGGGGGAAGGGGGTTCTTCCCCAAAAAAAGTGTAAAATGGTAGCTACTGAATACCTCCGCCATATTAAATCAGATTACGATGGTTATTTTTTTATTTGAAAGGTAGTAACTTTAAGTCTCATAAATACGGTGCACGATGCTGCACTGTGCTCGTTTGTCGTGATTATGAGGGATTAGTTTTAAAGTCTCTTAGGCCCAGGGCCAGCACACTTTCTTCATAGCAATTTCGACTCTATCGCAACGCATTAGTGAATTTGACGGATTGAAACCGATATGATCAATATTGCGTAATAGCACTGCTGGTATTACCTAGCCGGATGTGTATAGGTATGTTGGGGTAACAACGGACCTTGCGAAGACCGGTACTTCATAATTGCTGCTTAACTTGACAATATTTCCTAGCACTGGTAACACAGTCAACAAAGCTATTTTGTTAATTATTAAAGTTTAGTGCCCGGCAAGGCAAATCTCTTCCCCTGAAGACATATCTTGATATCGGAGTGAGTTTTTCTCAGTTTAATAATAATAGTTTTAGGTCACTGTCAAATGTTGTTTATAGGCTAGGTGTATAAAATATGACTATAGTGTAGCCTAGTTCTTTTACCAAAATACTACTAAGAGATATTTGAGAACAATTCTTATGCTATACGGGGGTAAGTCTGGACTTACCACTTGAAAAAAAACTCTGCCAATCCTACGAAAGAGTCGAGGAAATATTCGTCATATGTTTCATTACGGTAAACACCGGATTCTGTCGCTCTATGAACCTTAAGCGTTCAATAATAAGAATGGGTTGTAAGTGTAGTACGATCTTCCCCGTGCATAGTCCGAACTTTCCCTAGTAAAAAAAAACGAGTGCTCCTTTGAACTTAATTTTGATCTATAAACTGTAGATGAAATGGAGACAATTAAACGTGTACTTAAAACATAACCTTTCCTATTTCGTATTAAATAGTTTCATCATCATCATCACGTGTCAGTCCACTGCTGGATATAGGCCTCTCCCAAAGCACGCCACTGAGCCCGATCTTCGGCTCTTCTCTTCTAATTGCTGCCAACCACTTTGAGCATATCGTCGCTCCACCTAGCTGGAGGGCGCCCTACACCACGTTTAACGAGCCACGGTCTCCACTCAAGAACACGTCTACCCCAACGGTTATCAGTCCTTCAAAAAATATGACCAGCCCACTGCCACTTCGGCTTATTAATTATATTAAAATTACATATCAGTAAACAAAACCAAATAAGTCCAAATATTTCCAATTTCAAAAGTCCTTGTTTGTCGTATGAGGTAGTGCTTGCCTCTGATGTCAGAGTTTGTCAAGCCGCCCGAGGGTCTCTGCCATGGCTTAACGACTGCTATTAATCAATAACAGCCGGGACCGACAGCTTAACGTGCCCTCCGAAGCACGGAGCGATAGAAACCGCACATTACTCAGAAAAGTCATTGGTGTGGAGCCTATTTTTTGAACCCGGTATCGTTGGATTCTAAATTGCACTATAGAACCGTTAGGCCACCATCGCTCTAGTCAAAGTCCTACGAGAACAGCAATAAACCATCCGAACTTACCCGAACATACCTTACGGAGTCGTGTTTTATTTATTAATTTACTAAACAACTATATCCGATGAGTAGAAGTCGAGCAGTTGATAAAAACTTTTAATGGCTGAAGGAATTTTGATCAAATGTTTGTATATTGGTATTTTAGGTCTTGGAATAGTATATAGAGTACTTTAAACTTAGAAAGAAAGACCACGCGTGCAAAGCCGCGGGTACAGCTAGTAATTATAGCTAGGATAATAAATTTTCAACCTTTGTAACCTAACTTTAGAGAAAGTTTACAATCAAATACCATAAAGGAACATGTTTTTTTGGGAAATTAGATCACCGAGCTAATGAATTTGATGCCATCAATTCAACTTGTCGAACGTGCCAAAAGAAGGTCACTTAGTTCGTATGCAATAGTAACATCAATCAAGTTGATGAAAACATGCTATAATATAATACAAGGTGCTACACTGTCTTATATGTCAATAACAGCATTACAAGAGTTTGAATATATGAAAGAAAACATTTGAAACTGACATGACTTGAGGACTTACACTGGTGAAATTATTAAACCAGTGCGACTCTCAGGTATTGATCAAATGCAGAAGATATTTTAATGGATTTGCAAGATATTTTAATGGACCTGTCTTGAACTAGTTTTTTTAGTGGTGTCATATTGTAATGTAAATGTTAGTTTATATATCATTACTACCTGTACCCGCGGCTTCGCATGCGTGGTTATTTATCTTGGTTAAAAGTACTCATAATGTTACTATTCCAGGACCTAAAATACCAATATCAAAACATATGATCAAAATTCCTTGCGTCAAAAAGGTATTATCGATTACTCGGCTTCTACTCTTCGGCTTCAGATACCAAGTACACCAGTTTTTAAGTCAAACCCAAAAAACTGACAAACAGTGAAAACCGCATCGTAATCAGTCCTGTATTTTTTACGTAATGCGCGAACAAACATACAGACAAACAAACAGTCAGACACTAATTTAAAAAATGTTATATTCTTCTTAATTAACTTATTTTAAGTTACCTAGACCATTTCTTTTTTAAATATCTTCTAGAATTTATCGTTCTTATTGCTTTTTTATAAGTATAGATTATTATACTAATCATTTAAGATATTATTATCATTTGTTTCGTTATAATGTTATTGAAGAAGATACGAAAATAATTATATTGACTTAGCGTATGCTGGATAAATCTATCTGTTATATTCACTCACACCCCCAGCTTTGAAAAAATTGTATTATTATAAGATTAAACAAACTTACCTAAGTGAAGTTCTATCTTAATAATACAAAGTTTTCTTCTCCATGAAGCCAGTACCTACCTTAAACCCTTCCACTAATACACAAGTATTATCTCAGTTAAAGTGTTGTTCTTATACACCTTTAAACGTAATGGTGTTTGTCGGAGCTGACAAGCGCGAGAAGTTTTTGTTATTTATTTTCTCTTTATCTTTGAGACTTCTGCTGCTCGTAAACTTCTTGGACAAAAAAACTTCGTATTATTAAGATAGAACTTCACTTAGGGTAAGTTCGTTTAGTCATATAATTATATTGGAACATAGATTTCAGGATGCAGTTCAAGTGTTGACCATCTAAATCAGCTGCTTCATTAGCATTAGTATAAATTTCAGCTGCGTTTTAAGCCATAACTCGCCTGAGAGCATCTTTTATCTCTTCTTCCCACCGATTACACAATTGAATGTCATATCCATGTCGTAAACGTCGTAATTGCGACCGTTTGGCAAGAAATGTATCCTTGGTGGTTTCATGTCTTTGCAGTAGTTCATCTTCAAACGTAACGGACAGTGCGTTATTTACATGCCGTTATAATAAGCATATGGTTCAGACACAGCTGTAAAATATCTAAAGCGTGAAACTGCTTGTTCGTTGCGATTCTTGATACGACCCATTCTATTCAGCAAGGTTATTATCGAGACCAGGTGATTTTAATCGGACTGCTGAATGGCATCAGCATCGCCATCTTTGATTACAACAAAAGCCACGGAATACATAGGTTCGTAAGTGTTAGCAAAATCACCTTGACTCAGATGTTCTAAATTAAGTGGCCGATTCTCGTATCTTTCAAATATATCTATGTAAGGTTCAAGAGAGTCTGTACCTTAAATCTGGCTTGCAAGTGTTTACAAACACACTTTTTCTGGGATTGTGTCTGAGTTTGATATAATATAGTTGAAACACACAGAGGCCGATACTTTGCGACGATTTAAAAGAGCGTTCTGAACAGCAAATTTATTTGCGCAACAAGTAGAAGAGATAGCAACAGCATCTATTTCTTATTCTGTAACAAAAGCATTAAATGCCTGGAATTCAAGTGACATACGAGTAGAAAGTGGGTTACTATTTGGAGACCAGTATTATATGTTATGCATAGAAAACCAATCATCCTCACGTGCATACTTGGCCACCGATGACCTAATATTATAGTTGCTAGCAGTAGATATGAACTTGATATTGGAGTTGATCAGACAATTGTGCTAATACGGCCAACATCAGAGTTTGTTTGAACTGCCTTAAGTGAATGGGTGTATTGTAACAGGCCAATCACAAATATCAGTGGTAGTCATGAAAGAAAACAATTATAGGTTAATTTCGAGAAAGTGACAGTAATGATGACATTACTCTAGCCGAAGTTGCGAAGTTGCGAAACCAAGACTCATAAGCCCTTCTATTGAAGATACATTATATAATTGGTAAACCTTTTCCTTAATTTCTAAAAGAATTATCATACTTAAAACAGACATATAGTGCGATATATGTTAGTAGGTATCTGATGGAGTAAAGAAATAAATATTTGAATTACATTAGAATGTGACACAGTTAGTCTATTCAGTAACAAGTGGCTGATTACCTGGAGTCTTTTGCGATGAAACTGACAAATTGAAAACGCTCTTTTTCAAAAAGGTAAATTTTTAAATTAAATACACATTTCAGAGGGTGAAAAGTACTTTCCCCCAAAACACATATTCTATCAAAAACTGTACTATTAAAACCCATGAGCAGCAACTCTATCGCTCGTTTATGTTTCGAGGAGAGGGGGAGAGACAGCAATGTATTTACTAAATACCTACTTTGCGAAGATTACGTCAAGCGAATATCCTCATAAGTGCCTAAACTAATTTCTATCACTCCGTGCTTCGGAGTGTACGTTTAACTGTTGGTCCTGGTTGTTATTATTATTCTTACGTGTCAGTGGTACAACAACCAAGAGTAAATAGGTATTGTTATGTTTAGTTTGAATAGAGCCTTGCCACATTCACTCCGTCATCAGTGGCATCACTTGTGCAAGTGGGCACTCGACGGACAGACACAGGGACAGATGCAAAAATATGTTTGATAGCAGTCGCCTGACAAACTCTGACGGCATGAGGCCGACACTACTTCATAGACAATCAAGCAACAGAACTCCTGAAGATAACTACTTAGAAACAAAAAATATGAGCACGCTATGCTCGTGCCTTTGAATTAGTTAGGTATTGATGCTCGTATTCGTGAAAATATTTTTATGAGTTAAAATGAAATGAAAATAATATATTTTCCTGAAACATGGTACACATTGATGGAAATGGTGAGTATTTTTTTTTTCTGATAAGAAAACAAAACCAAATAGGTTTTTTTTATTAAAAAAAATGTACGAAAAATTATAATTTTTCACCTCTGCAGTCCGCACGTGATCTCCACGCACGCGAATGGCGTACGCCCCTGTGTACGTTGGACTTTTGATGGGATTTGATTTATTCAAGAAATTAAAAATCGTTTATACAATATGTTTAAAGTAATATCTTTCCGTGTATGGTCTGATTAACATTTGATAACATAATATTTCTAAAGCCATAATATGATGTCAAGAAATAAATTATAATAACCAATGTAACACATGTCAAAAAATAATAATAAGACTAATTCTCAATACCAATACATTGAACCTTATCATATTTAATGTATTAACCAGTTTAATACTGAGTCAACTGCTAAATTAATTATATTATGTTCATGATTATATGTCAAAGGCGGAAATCGGGAAGGAAACTCAAAACGGCCTTTCGCAATAGTTTCGAATACTTAAAATACCCCTACAGAATCAAAGTCCATCTTACCATCTACTATTGTTCACCAGCTATTGAACTAAGGTTTGGGACGTGACTTTGCAAAAGATAGCTGACATGACATGTGTTTATGTTTGTGGTCATTACTAAGAAACTTCTGTACATTTAATAAGCTGCGGTCAATATATGCTCAGACGTAACAGTAGGCTATTTAGTTTTCTTAGTATTTGTACAACTTCAATGCCTAAACGTAGTATGTAATCCACCATTATGTGTTAGTATTCACAAAATATAGATAGCTTCCTACGCTATAAGGAAAAGGTTTAAACTAGGTATAGTTATTCTATGACTGGGTAAAAAAGCCTACTCAGTTATGCGTTAGCCGTGTTCCTACTAATATACCTTTGCATTCACTCATTAGATTAAGATTAGGTTAATCTATATCCATCTGTCCACAGGTACTTAACAGCAGTAAGTAACAAAATGTATGTACAAAGAAGATAATTAAAATAAATGATCCAAGTGACATAAAATAAGCTATTAAACAAAAAAATAATGGTGTCTTTTTGTAAGTGTGATTGTTCGCGCATCACGTAAAAACTATTGGACCGATTACGATGTGGTTTTCAGTCTTAGATAGTCTATCTCGGACGGCGACCTGATTAGAGTGACGTGGACTAATGATGGAGTTCCAGCTTACGCGCAGACTCAAGGGTAAGATGATATAATGAGTTATCTATCTATACTTATAGTTATCTATATCTATCAATACTTATAACAAAGCAGAAAGTAACAAAAACTCTGTATAAAGAAGATAATAATAAAATTATCTAAGGTACTAAAATGACTTACTTAACAAGAATATAACTTTTTTTTAAATCGTTTCTTTCTGTTTGTCTGTTGACGTATAAAAACTACTGGACCGATTGTGATGCGGTTTACGCTGTTGGATATCTTAGGATTTGACTTAAACACTAATGTACCTACTTACTGACAGTTTCCCAATTCGCCTATCCTTAGTTCAATAGTGCAAACTATCTATCTGTCTTAAAACTATTTATCACATCTGAAAATACTCGTAGATTAGTTAATCTTCTATCTAAATCTATCTATATATTCTTACTTAAATAAATCAGCAAGTAACAAAAAGTCTGTATAAAAAAGATATTTTAAAAAAATGGTCTTTGTTACGTAAAATAAGCTCCTGAATAAAAAATATAACACAAACATTTAAACATAACATATTACATTTTTTAAATCATGTCCGACAGTTTGTCTGCAGTTAGATTGTGATGCCGTTTTCACTGTCGCATACCTTAAGTTTTGATTTAAAAACTTTACTTGGTATCCCAATCTAATGAGTATAGAAGCCGAGAAATCGATTAAAAAATCTAAATAATGGCCTAACAAAATTTGGTGTATTGTACTCTAAAAGTATTTTTGGCCTGGAATAACAAAAAGGATACTTTAATCCCAGAAAAAAGACCACGCGGGCAAAGCCGCGGGCACAAGTAAATATTAAAAAGCACGATGATTTGTGAAGGCCAGTTAAATAATAGAGAACAACAAAGTGTTGAGGCCTACCATAATACAACACTAGTTAGGAAAATGTTGTAGTCAATTTCCCTTAGCTGGTTCTCACAGCACCCGCGTGATGTGACGGGGTGCTCCTATTATGTTGGAACTGCACTGCAAACTGGGTACCTATGTTTTAAAAGTCTGACTTTGAATGCAAATGGACTTAAATCCAATAGTTAGGATCGGCTCCTAATATCATTTTCCGGCAGATACGTACAATGATTCAGGTAGCTTGGATGGAATTGGATTTTATTTGGTATAAATGCATCATAATTTAGACAGCATGCATCGAAGACCATTGACAGATATTGTGCCGCCAAGCTGTGTTCTGGTTTGGATGTCATTTTTTCTAGCAAAATTACTATCATATCTACATTTTTTAAATATTGTTACCAAACGATAACTCGGTAGAAAATATGGACCCCATTTTGATTTTGACGCGGGTGTTCGATGTAACGTATTGTACAATTTTTGAGCCCCATCTTTACGCCAGTAAACGTAATTCAAAATCTTTAGCCCCATCCCAGTTTATTGTTAAACTGTATCTGTGGTCTCGCGGTGACGAATATGGACCTATTCAGTTTGTGGTACGGACGTAGATAAGTATCTAAAACCTCATTGTACGTAGGAAATGACACACCTGCACCCATTGAGCAAAGAGTATACAAATACTGTCGTATAGACATTTCTTACTTTCGTTGCGAATTTGCGAATACTCTTACGTAGTATTTATATACTCTTTAGCAAATACTACGTAAGCCACTGAGCTCAGTGGCACCTAATAATAATAATGGAGCTCCATTATTATTATTATTAGGTGTTCTGTGATTATAGTACGTTAGTATCTCAGACTAAAATCTATAACATTTTTTTGTGTATGTCTATACCTCACAGCGCTGTTATTAGCTCATTTCTATGAAAAAAAGCGTGCATGCTAAATTGCACTGAAATTCCGTGCATTAGAGTTAATATTACAATGCACCGTAAAAGAAATTATAATTTCAACGGTTTGCATTAGAACAAAGCAATATCAACTCTAAGGCGCAGCACCTAAGTGCAATAGCATGCACGCTTTTTTGTTTCAAATAGATGCCTCTATATAAAAGCTTTTAGATTTATTTATTTATTCAATTGAAACGGTTACTCCTATTACATCAATTAATCACATTTAACTCCAGTATACATTAAATTCAGTCCTATTCTAAACACAGAAATTTGAATTATAAGTAGAATGTCACAAAATTATAATATATGTCAAATAAGATATTTCTCATTCATACATAGTCAATAAAAGTATATTATGATTAAACATTTAATGTGTCAAAATTACAATAATAATAACACGTACTACAAAAATCCAAATTTACAAATAAAATATAAATAATTAACAAAAATCCAGATGCCACAATCATGCAATCATCTCACAGTACTCCAAACATTTGATAAGAGCACTTTTCATTCATCTGCGAACACATCACAATTCGGACCAGGAAGGCGTTGAGCGCAGTGAGGGTCTGCGGTATAGGTGATCTAGAACGGGCTTTGGTACGACACACCGGGATCGCAAACAATCTATGTTTTCTACTCCAATGGTAATTATTGGGAACAAATAATTTACACAGCTCACTATTTAGATCAGGGGCATCAAACTTCCCTCGAAAAATCTTGCAAATCATTGCAAATTGGTCTCGAGATCTTCTGACCTCCAAAGAGTTATACCCTAAGCAACCTAGAAGAAATTTCGTTGGGTACATGTAAGGGTAATAGCCATATGCGCTTGTGTAAAGCCTTCTGTACTTTTTCTATTAAAAGCGCATATTTCCTCTCGTGCGGGTGCCACACAAATGCACTGGCTTCTAGCTTACTGCGAACCAAGGCGCTGAAGATTAGCTTGATGACCCCTATGTTCTGAAAATCTGTGGAGTTCTGAAGAACAAAACCCAATCGCTGAAATGATTCCTTAGCCACTGTCGTTATATGGTCATAGAGAAGAGTCATAGAGAGAGAGTCCAGCTTATAGAGAAATTGTACAGGATGTAGCTTTCTGCAAAAGTCATCTCGAAGCACTTCAAAGGATTGAATTCCATTTTATTATCCACACTCCACTTATAGATCGAGTCGATGTCACGTTGAAGCATTAAAGCGTCTTAGCATTAAAACATATTGGATGTAACTGAAAATGTATCAAATATAACTAGGTGCAAAGATGTTTATGATTATAATACTAGACTTAAGAACCGTTTTATAGTCCCCAAAACAAAACTTAGCAAAATATCTAAAAGCTTTTATTGCTGAATTAAGTTTTATAATAAAATGCCTGAAATTGTAGAAAAAAATATCGAAGGAAGATGTTCTAGCTTTTACAAGACAACATTTAATTGATAAAAGTTATTATAACATAATTATCAGAGGCATAATCATATCATATTTAGCCAGATTTCTTATTTATGAAAATATATATAAGAAATCTGACTGTACTCCTAAACTAGCAAACAAGCTAAAAAAAACACGCCTGCCCTGCCAAAAAAATACTTATGCCAATAAATTATATACTGTAGGAATGTGCTTATCAGGGCCTTTAATTTGATACCCATATTGTAAAATTGGAAGAAACATTTTTTTTTTTCGCCGTTTTAAGTGGAGCCTTACTGCTGGCATATTGGATTTAAAAGAAAAATATAGCCTATGTTACTCGGGGGGATGTAAGGATTCTAACGATACCCTATGATGATGATATGATACCTATATGATGCGTCGAAATCTGATCAGGTATTTAAAAGTTATGGTGGAATAAAGATCAGAGGCTCACATACAAACATATAAACATACATGAATGCTAAAAACATAACACTCCTTTTTTAGGTAGTCGTGTAAATATTAGAGGATGCGTAAGCAGAACTATTTTATTATTGTATTTATTAATGAATAATATTTTTATCTTTTTAGTTATACACATTGATAAAGTATCAATGCTATTGCAGAAAATATCTTAATTAATTTGTGATTATTATTATTTAAAGTCTGTTATAATCAATAACTTAATATTTTATACAACATTGTTAATTGACATGTCTAAGAACATTTAATATGTCGAATCATCAATAACTATATACAAACACAAATCACAGCCAGTACTGCCGGAGGATAGGGAGATAAGAGTTTAGGGTAGCATACGCTCAGAATCCCCATCCGGCACTGAGCCTGACGGACCGGCAAGAAGAGGACGGCCACAACAGTCAGCAAGTGAGTATATTTACTGACGGCAGCAAAATTGAGGGACGGCAAAGCCGAAAAAGCCCTCAAATTGATGCTAGCCTCGTTCTGCACAGTCTATCAGGCAGAACTCCTGGTCATATGTAAGGCCATTAGAGAGATTCTGAAGCGCACAGAACAAAGCTACGGTATATAGCGACTCAAAATCTGCACTACAGACAATTACAAACATAAGTACTCTTAGCCACCGAAACACAAAAGAACCTGGGGACCATTAAAGCCCAAAATAAAGTGGTTTCTTCATTTTGGATAATAGCCCACGCGGGTTTAAGCGGTAACAAACGAGTAGACCAGCTGGGAAAAGAGGCTGCACTTAATATGAAAACGAAACCAGACTATGACCTGTGTCCGGTCTCATTCCTCAAGCGACAAATTCGTATGAAGTCGCTTGAAGACTGGGGCCGAAGGTATAATGCGCGAGGTATATAACGCGAATCGAGTCTCGAAGAATATTCCCAATTTTTCCATGTATGTTTGAAGTTTCCGCCCAATATCAGTCCCCAAAAACCTTAGCCCACAGCCACACACAGAACAATTCCCTCAATACATATATCGCCTAAAATGCCTATTACGACCTTCTGACTCTTTTCAAGTAAAGATAAGTGAAACTGACTACTCAAACCATGCGCTGCGTATTTACACTAATACTTTGGAAAGAATAACACAATCTCATAAAGAACGTCTCACACAGGTTGAATCTTTTACCTTTTTAAATACCTCTTATAATTTTTCTCCTAGTTTTAACTGTACCAATATTCTTGTTACTCTTCTGTTACCTAGTTTTAAAATTTGATTGCCAAAATATAATAAATGAGCTGGACGATACCAGTCTCATTTCCAATACTCATGTATTTGATCCAGGCTCTTGTATTAAGTATCTCGGTGATCCAGCGTATCAGTTAACGTTACTAACTCAAAATATACGTAGCATACGTAAAAATTACGACTCTTTCAGTCTATTCCTGTCGCAGTTGAATTTCCTCCCTGATGTTCTCATTTTAACTGAGTGTTGGCTAGATGTTAGTTCAACGGAAATAGCACTGGAACACTATTCCTGTCATATGTCTAAAACCTATTTAAATAAATGCGATGGTATTGTTATCTACGTCAAAACGAGCTTACACGTAAATATACATGAACCCCCTTTTAAAGACGCCAATTGTTTAATTACCACAATAGATAATCAATTTTCAGTGATATCTATATACAGATCTCCCTCCAAAAATGATGTTGGGCTATTTTTGGATTCCTTAGAATTAATTCTCAGAGAAGTAAAAAGCGACACGGTAATTCTAACTGGAGATATTAATATAGACATTCGACAGGAAACAAGCGACAGAAGAGCCGAACAGTATCTTGAACTAACTTCACACTATGGACTTACACCTGGTCACACCATTCCAACACATGGTCACACTTGCTTGGATCATGCTCTGATCAAAAGAGAACTACTCTGCTAGAGTAGTTGTCTGTAGTGCCAGTATAACAGATCATGATACAGTCATTACTGGTATAGACAAAATACTGACTAACTTGCCTACAGAGGAGTTTAAGACAATTACTAAATTAAACTATGATGAAATTGTGCGGACTATTAATTCAACTGTTTGGACTAGGATATTTGAAACTGTAGAGGTAGACCTTGCTTTTGAGAAATTTATTCAATCTATTTCCATCACGATAGATAGTAATAAAAATAATATAACAGTTCCTAATTCAAAATCTATCCGTAAACCATGGATTACTAAAGGCCTACTTAAATGTATAGAACGAAGAGATATATTACATATGCTGGCTAAGAAGAAGATTAATGATAGGAAACTGCAAATAGAATACAAGAACTACAGGAATCTTTGTAACAATTTACTACAAAATTTAAAAAATGCTCATGATCGATCTAAATTATTAAATTCCAAAGGAGACAGTAACAAAACCTGGAAAGCTGTTAAAGAAATTTGCAACATAGGTTGTAACAAAACTCCAAACTCTGCTCTTCTCAAAAGCTCTTCTACACCTTATCAGTCTTTACAAAATGCAAATTTTTTTTTTACTTCGGTAGGACACTCCCTAGCAAACACTATTTTGACATCTCTTAATGTGACGGAAGAAGATCTTACCAATGCTACCGTAGTTAATAATATTTCCGCAGGTAAATCACTATTTCTTGGTCCCACAGATGAAATGGAAATTTCTAAAATAATAGATGGTCTTAAAACTGGATCGGCTGCAGGATACGATGGAATAAACAACGACTTACTCAAAAAATGCAAGCACGCTATATTAGCGCCCTTGACACACCTTTGCAATCTAAGTTTATCTACTGGTACTGTACCAGATTGTCTCAAAACAGCAAATGTTGTACCGATACTAAAGGCTGGGGATCCACTTGTCTTTGGCAACTATAGGCCGATATCTTTGCTTACATCTATATCGAAAATTCTTGAAAAGATTGTCAACAAGCGACTTCTCTCTTTTTTGGAAAATAACGGTATCTTGGCTGAGAATCAGTTTGGCTTTCGCAATGGCAGGTCGACGGAGGACGCAGTTGTAAGCATGGTTGACTATCTTGCAGAAAAAATGGACTCAGGCCAAAAGTGCATCCGCGTCTTCCTCGACCTTGCCAAAGCTTTTGACACTGTTTCTCGGCAAATCTTACTGGAAAAAATGGAATCGCTTGGGATTCGTGGTTTGGCACTTCAATGGTTCACGTCATACTTTATGAACCGTACACAAAGAGTTATCATTGGTAATCAAAGCAGTAGCCTTTCAAGAGTCACTTTTGGGGTCCCACAAGGTAGTGTCCTCGGTCCTACCTTATTCTTAATTTACATCAATGACTTGTGTAAGCTGAATATGCAGATGATCTTCAAATCTATTCCCAGGCCTCAGTTAATGAGCTAGATAAAGCTGTTACAAGCACAAATTGTGATCTGCGTCGTATAAATGATTGGAGTAAATCCTACGGATTAACAGTAAATCCTAGTAAAACGCAGGTCATTATTTTAGGGAGCTCCCGTATGATCTCTAAGGTGAACTGGTTAACCCTTCCAAATATAATTTTTGATGGAATTACTATACCATACAGCGATTCAGTCAAGAACCTTGGACTTATAATGGACAGATCTCTCAGTTGGAGCCCTCAGGTAGCAGCTACTAGCTGTAAAATGTTTGCTGCGGCAGCCTCTTTAAGGCGCCTTCGAAATTTCTTACCTACTGCCACTAAGGTTGTTCTCGCGCAATCTCTTTTGCTTCCCATTCTCGATTACGCTGACGTCTGCTATCTCGATCTTACCGAAGAACAGCTGAATAAGCTTGAGCGTTTACAAAATGTTGCTATAAGGTTCATATTTGGCTTGCGCAAATTTGACCATGTTTCTCACTTTCGTGCAAAGCTCAAGTGGCTACCCATTCGCCTTCGCCGGAATGCTCATATCCTTAACCTTCTTTATAATATCTTGTTTAATCCTTCTACCCCGAGCTATCTTAAAGAACGCTTTGATTTCCTCTACACATCCAACACCTTCCATCTTAGATCATCCGAAAATCTCACCCTCAAGCTACCTTTGCATTGCAGCACTTTTTACGGACGTTCTTTCACGGTAGAAGCTGTTCGTCTGTGGAATAAATTGCCTGTTTCTATACGGCGTGCGCCATCTTTGGAAGTTTTTAAGTGTCAAGTGAAGAGGTTTTACTTGGAAGTCTAGCTAATATTATGTTTATTATCACGTTTGTCATGTTGCTTGTTTTACAGTTTTTTTTTTTTTTGTTTTTTATCATCTCATAATTATGTTTGGGTATTTATGTATTCATATAATATATATTTATTTATATATGTATGTATATATATTGGAAATTTATATATTATTTTATACAATTTCTCACTAAGTAGTATTTTTATATAATGCACTCCGTCCCTCACAACTGTAACAAATCCTCTCCATCCAAAGGTTGCCTGGAAGAGATCGCTTTTAGCGATAAGGCCGCCCATTGTACACTTCTTCTGCTATTGTTCCTTTATTTTTTGTTGATTTTGTTTGTGGTGTGTGCAATAAAGAATTTATCTATCTATCTAATATGCTCCAAACTAAAATTCTCGCTTTCGCCGATGATACAGCACTCATCTTCCATGGGAAGACTTGGGAAATAGCGAATAGAATTGCCCAAGCCGGCATGGTTAAAGTTTCTGTTTGGCTACAAAACAACTTACTTACGTTAAATACCACGAAAACCAAATTTCTGACATTTAGTATTTCGCAACGCACGGCACCGAAAAATCCAATGGCTATTACAATACATAACTGCAATATTGTTGGCAAGTGTGATTGTAAATGTTTGGAACAGGTTTCATGGATCAAATATTTAGGTGTAGTACTGGACGATCGTCTCTGCTGGAAAAGACAAATTGACATGCTAAATGGAAGAGTTAGGAAACTCAAGTACATATTTAAGCGCATGGGTTCTGTCGGTGATAAAGCCTCAATAAGTCTAGTTTACACAGCTCTTTGTCTTTCTATTCTATCTTACTGCTCTGTCGTATGAGGTGCTGCCTATGGAGTACATTTAATAAAGCTAGAGCGTGCACAAAGAGCTATTTTAAAAATAGCCTTTCGTTAGCCTTGGCGTTATAGCACTGATCTGCTCTATGCAGAATGTGAGGTATTGCGAGTGCGTCAAATCTTTATTAGCGCTACTCTTATGCGTTTTCACAAAAATGCTATAACCTGTAAAAAAAAACACTGTGAGATCTCAACGCCTGACATCTTGGAGAACCCCTAAAACAAAATCTGATTTTGCTAAAAGAACACATGCGTTTCTCGGGCCTTACCTTTACACAAAAATCAATAGGAACCTCAATATTGTACAATGCATAAGGAAGATCTGTAAAATGAAGATTAAAAAGTGGCTTCAAACTCTGAACCACATGCAAACGGAGAAATTGATAAAGCTGTGCCGTTAAGAACCTATTCCATATTCCTGTATGCTATTTTTTAGAAGCATATTTTCCTTCCAACCTTTTCTTTCTCCTTTTCAACTACCATATGCTCATTTATGCTGGGAAAAGCGCACAAGCAAGCGGACGCACTTTTTTAAAGTATCAAAAATTAATATTTATTTCCTTATAATTTTTTTTTTTTTTTTCTTTCATTTATTCGATTTACACTAACTACTATTCCAATAATTACATTAATATTCTACTTATGTTATACACCTACTTACCCAAATAACAGTTTCATCACGTGTATCACCGCCTTTTTGACTAGCGCACACTTGCATACTTCCACCTCTGTTGAATGCGATTGCGCTTATGTTGTAGGTACACGCGGTCACACACACTCCTTTAGTCAAGCTCTGCACGTTATCGCGCATGCGACTTGCCGCGCGCCTGTCAAACCTTTTTGTTGACGATTGTGTCGTTCATTATGATCCTACCTACATATTTTTTTTTTTTTTTTTTTTGACTATATTGATTGCTACTATGGTGATTTGTAACTTTTGAATGCCATATTAGTGATGCGTGGATGTTGTAATACTGTTTAGCTTGATAACTTTAGTTAATGTAAACTTTATCCAGCAAACTGGAATTTTAAATAGATGCAATTAAATGCCCTACCTTATTTTATAATAACTAATATTTTTTTGCTTTGTTTTGTCATTCTCTTTTGTTTGAGGTATATTTGGTTGGCATTACACGAACTATTGTTCGCATAATACCAACTCAACCTATTGTGTGCACAATTAACCAAAAAATATATACTTTTGTGTGGTGTGCACCTAGTAGGTGCAATTATATAGAAGGTTTTATATATATTGGAAACTTATTTTAATATAATAGTATGTATAATTTTTTGAATTTTGTAACCCCAGGAAGACACTAGTTTCCCACAACACAGGGAATCCTAGTGTGGGAACTAGTATACCCACAATTAACATAATTACAAAATATCGTTTACTTTAAGGTGTCCGATTGTTTTGTAAGTTTTTTGGCAACGAAATAAAAATTATTATTATTATTAAAACGTATAATTACAATATTAGTGTCTTTATAGGTGAAATTGTGGTTAGTTTTGATTGTGTTTATTCATAACAAAATTGGAAATCAAAGTCATTTTATTACTTACTAGCGATCCGCCCTACAAGCAACGCAACGAACCAGGGCCTGCAGTCTCGACATATCGATAGTGATTGCTTTACAACCGAAATCGGTACATACCGATGACAACTGTTAGGTTTGACAATTATTGTCAAAAAGTATCGATTTTCATCGGTATTTGTACTGACATTGATCATGATTGATATCGATATTTGGCAGAGACTACCAAATATCGTTATAATCGGACTTTGCGGCCGATTTCGATTATAAAGCAATCGCTGTCATTGTCGAGACTGCAGGCCCAGATTTGTAAGTGATGACTGAAAAAGGAATTAATAGTGCGGTACTATTCATCTATTCATTACTTGACATCGAAGTTGGAAAAAACGTTGTGTATAATTGTGTTAGTTCTTGTAGTGACAAAATTAACTTTGCCGTTGGAAAACTGTTGAACAACTGTTATACATCGACATAGGTCGCGGTCAGTTCACCAACTACAAAGAAGCTAATAACAGCAAAAAAAAACATGTTTTTTCCCATTTAATCGTGCTATAAGACTTTGCTTCCTGCCAAATTTCATGATTGTAGGTCAACGGGAAGTATCCCATATGTCCCCGTTTCCCCGTAATCCCGTGTTTTAAAATATGGCCGTATCTTTTTTTTGACTTAGATGCTTGTTTTCATCTCAGATCTCCAAGGGATTTTGCAGAACTGTTTTTTTTCTATTACTATTAGTTTCTATTTACTATTAGTTTCAACATGATACGCATTCCTGAGAAAAAGGGTATTGACAGACAGACGGACAACGAAGTGATCCTATAAGGTTCCTTTTTCCTTTTGAGGTAGAGAACCCTAAAAATGGCAAAACATGCTTAAGTTGAAAATGCTCATTTCTAAACTGTGCAAAGCATCATCTGTGCCTACTGCCTGTAGCCTCACCTATCTTTTAACCTACAATTCCAATCAAAATCAGCTATTTCATTAGGATTATTAATTAGTTTAATGGAACATATTTAGACGCATACGTCTAAATATGTTCAGGTACCCCATAGGGTATCACTAGAATTCTTACATCCCTCCGTGTAACATAAGCATTTTTTTTAAACTCAGTAACGCGGAAGGATGGCTCCATTTACAGATGCGAAAAAAAAACCTTTTTTATTTAAAAAAAGGGCATTAAGTTGAAAACCTTGATAAGCACATTCCAACAGTATATAATTTATAATATATAATATAATTTATAATTTTTAAAAACACGCCTGCTATGCCAAAAAAGAATTTATGCCAAAATACTTTTTTGGCGTGGCAGGCGTGTTTTTCTAGCTTTTAAGAGCTAGTAGATAGATTTAAAACATATACGAACAGGATAAATAATGCAGAGGCTGCTCATCAATTACTTGTACGAAAAAGGCAGTGTACTTTCATCCCAGAAAATACAGTTTCCGTAAAGAATGCATGCGAAATTACGGGCTTCAGCTAAACTGGTTTATTCAATAGAATTGCAGCGGGACAGGACAATGACAATAAAAACATGACGAACACAGACGTCACGAGTTCATTGAATTCAGTAATCTATACTTATAATATATCTGTAACGGGTCCAATTCTGTACATTGAAGATATTTTGATTTTTTTTTTTGACCTTACTCTAGATTCGATACTGAAGCCAAAACTGTTTTTTTTTTCTTTTTTTTCTGTCTATCTGTCTGTCTGTCTGTCTGTCTATATCTTGGCTAGGCATCACGCCGAAACTACTGAATGAATTTAAATGAAACTTGGTATGATTTGAGTTCATACTACGAGGTAGGACATAGGCTACTTTTCATCTCGAAAAATGAAAGGGTTGCCGCAGGATCGGGGCTTAAAGTTATTTCAACAAACACTGAAACTACTTGACGGATTTTGTTGAAACTTGGCTCTGTCATAGTTTATATAATGGGCAAAAATTGAGGATAATTTTATCCCGAAAAATAAAGTGTTCCTTCGGGATAATGTCCTAAATTATGTAAATTGAAGATATTTTGTAATTTTTTTTGGAGGCCGTTCTATATTCAATACTAAAGCCAAAACTTTATTTCCTGTGTCTGACTGTCCGTCTGTCTGTCTGTACCTTGGAAGTGCATCACGCCGAAAATACTCAATGAATTCAAATGTAATTTGGTATGATTTGAGTTCATACTTTGAGGTAGTACATAGGATACTTACCATCCCCAAAAATTAAAGGGTTCCTGCAGGAAAGGCATTGAAAGTTATTTAAAAGAACACGTATCACGCTGAAACTACTTGACGGATTTTGTTGAAATTTGGCTCTGTCAAAGTTTATATAATGGGTAAAAATTGAGGATACTTTTTATCCCGAAAAATAAAGTGTTCCTTCGGGATAATGTCCAAAATTCTGTAAATTGAAGATATTATGTTTTTTTTTTTGGAGGCCGTTTTATATTCAATACTAAAGCCAACACTGTATTTTTTTAATTTTTGGCTTTCTGTCTGTCTGTCCGTCTGTCTGTCTGTACCTTGGTAGCGCACCACGCCGAAATACTTAATGAATTCAAATGAAATTTGGTATGATTTGAGTTCACACTTCGAGGTAGGACATTGGATACTTTCCGAACAAAATTAAGTGTTCCTGCAGGATAAGGGTGGAAAATTATTTAAAAGAACACTTAGCACGCTGAAACTATTGGACGGATGTTGATGCAACTTGGCACAGACATAGTTTATAAGATAGGTGAAAATTATGGATACATTTTGTCCTGAAAAAATAAAGGGTTCCTGTGGGATATGGGTCCAAAGTCTGTACATTAAAGATTTAGTGGGTTTTTTTGGAAATTACTCAATATGCGATTATGAAGCCTAAACTGTCTGATTTTTCATTTTTGTCTGTATGTCTGTCAGTCTGTATCTTAGCCACGCATCACGCCACCGGAACTACTGGATGAATTCAAAAGGAACTTGGTATGATTTGAGTTCGTACTACGACGTAGGACATAAGATACTTTACATATCGAAAAATTTATGGGCTATTATTTATGGGTTGAAACTTATTTAAAAGAACACGTACCACGCTGAAAGTAATGGACGGGCTTTGATGCAACTTGGCACTGTCTTAAGTTATATAATGGATTAAAATTGAGGACACGTTTTATCCCGAAAAAGTAAAGGGTTTCTGCGGGATATGGGTCCAAAGTTATGTTAATAATTATGTAATAAAAATATTTTTTGGATGGTTCTCTATATTCGATACTGAAGCCAAACTGTTTTACTTTTTAATATTTTCTGTCTGTTTTTCCGTATCTTGACCGCGCATCGCACCCAAACTACTAAATTAATTCAAATGAAATCAAAAAATGCTCTTGGGTGCTTAAAAAAGGTATTGTTTTTTTTTTTTTTTAAATATTTTCTTTCTTACTGTTTGTCTGTATGTTTGTTTGTTCACGCATCACGTAAAAAATACTGAACCGATTGCGATGCGGTTTTCATTGTTAGATATCTTAGGGTTTCATTTAAATTTGGTGTAATTGGTATCTTAATCCGGTGAGTTAGAAGCCGAGCAATTGATAAAGTATTTTTGACGGCTGAAGAAATTTTGTTCAAATGTTGGTATATTGGCCCTGGAATAGCACATTATGGTACCTACTTTGAACCTAAAGAAAAGAACACGCGTGCGAAGCCGCGGGTACAGCTAGTAAGAAATATAGTTATTATACCATGTGTTTTTCTTATATTTATGAATGTGTGGTTGGGGCCATGAACAGTTAATCTTCCTATCTCTCAATACCTACAATACATAAACCTAGTAAGTAATAAAAAGTCTGTAAAATTATAATCTGAAATTGTATCTTTTTGGGGAGTTATAGCTCCGTATGGGGATATTACAAAAACTTCGTGAAGCTGCCCCTGCTAAGTATTTATTATTGCTATTATATTTTGAATCCCAATGCTGAGGTTTTTGCCTATAAAACTCAATGAGCCCCAGAAGATTTTCATTCGACCATTCCATACTTACTAAACGACAAGAATTAACCTTCCTAAACATGTATGCGCGAGACGTCCGTTCCGTGCAACGGTCGCTGCAGAATGATCATTCGCCCGTTCGTAGTACGAACTCGCTCCCTTTGATGTACGGTGGAGCACGGCCAAATGCGAACGAAGGCCTACGCTGGCTCTCGCTCGCTTTCGTTAAGTCGTCCACATTGATTTGTTCGCTTTCGCTCGGTAGCTTTCGTTCGCTCTCGTTAAAGAAAGAGGTCAAGAGGTCTGGACCTGGCATTAGATGAGATGTACGGCCGCACGGCCGTTTGTTAGTCGTTTGATCCGGTCCTGGAACCCTCTCGTTTGCTCTGTGCTAGAGTTCACGGTACTGTTGTGAGCTCTAAAACTTCTTCTTTCCAACAATGTATGTTATCTTTATTTTAGTACAGACTTTCCGGGCTCTGCAGACACTTTTATGCTTTATTTTTTAATTAAACCAAGGGATGAATCCCATTGTTTAATTTACTTAGTATTAAGTAGACTTTTTGTATATTATTTTTTCACTAGCTTGCCGCCCGCAACTTCGTCCGCACGGACTACAGTTTGTCGCGAAAAAAGCATCCTATATTCTTCTAGGATATTAAAAACCAATGCAAAAGTAAGAATAGCACCAACGCTCTTGATGTTTATTGACAGATTTGTTATTTCGTTTCTATGGAAACCGTTCCTTACAGCGAGTAATCAACATTTCCTAGTTTTCCCGTGGAAACTTACAATTTTCCGGGCTAAAAAGTATCCCATGTTTCATTCCAAATTTAATCAAAATCCGTCCAGCCGTTATCGCGTTAAAGCTAAACAAACAAACAAACAGACAACATTTCACTTTTATATATTGGTACGGATATTGAATCGAATATGCTCAACAAGATTTTTACAACGACACCCAAATCAATACGTTACCGTATCTAAATCGCAATTAAAGATCACACAAACATTTTGCTGATATTGGTCCCGTTTCTGATAAATAGGAGCTCAAAATTAAAGTTTTACGCCATATTTGAGGTCCAATATCTCAAAACGAGACATTTTAGGATACCACACTGGTATCCTATAATATAACATTTTTGTTTATATTGAAGTCCTCTGTTGATTTATTAAGGAATGATCAGTGGCCGCGTTTTGACAGGTTTTTCACTTGTAGCTACACAAAGGTTAGAAGGCCTTTGTGTCAAAAATAAGTTTTTTTTTCAGTTTTTTCTCTACTGCAATAAATAAATTGTGAACACAACATTATTTTATGTTTTAACTATAACATATGATTTGTTCTACTAAATTACATTCCATTTAAAGTTATCAAAATGTTAATCTAATAGTTATTATTGTTTGACACTGCCCATGCGCGAGCGTCCTTTCAAACCCAAATATCTCATAAAGTATATCACTTTCATCATAGTTCATCTGTGGCCAAGAAGAGTTTATTTCAAAATGGCAGAAGTTTAGGTATTCCAGCTTTCTTTCATCATAAAGATCATTTAGTGCTACTACCTATTCTATCTACTGCTGCAGGGTAGTTATAGCCCACCTTTCTTTCATCATCATGATCATTTAGTTACCAACTCTAACTACTGCTGCAGGGTAGGTATAGCCCACCTTTCTTTCATCATCATGATCATTTAGTTACCAACTCTAACTACTGCTACAGGGTAGGTATAGCCCTCCTTTCTTTCATCATCATCATCATTTACTGCCACTACCAACTCTACCTACTGCTGCAGGTTAGGCATAGTCCTCCTTTCTTTCATCATCATCATCATTTACTGCCACTAACAACTCTACCTACTGCTGCAGATTAGGCATAGTCCTCATTTCTTTTATCATCATCATCATTTACTGCCACTACCAACTCTAACTACTGCTGCAGAGTAGGTATAGCACTCCTTTCTTTCATCATCATCATCATTTACTGCCACTACCAACTCTACCTACTGCTGCAGGTTAGGCATAGTCCTCCTTTCTTTCATCATCATCATCATTTACTGCCACTACCAACTCTAACTACTGCTGCAGAGTAGGTATAGCACTCCTTTCGCTGTTGCCACGCCACTAAAATATTTTAAGAAATACTTTTAATAGTTCTGAGACAGGTATGCTTAGCTCACATCAAGAATTATTTGTACCATTTTTTCTACCAAAACAACCCTAACAACGCGTAGTTCGGGTTGTTTTGGTAGAAAAACGTCCCGCATGAACAACAGTTTGTGGAATATAGTTGCCTAAATTAGCACTTGACTAAGAATGTATTTGTCCGATTCACCAAATAAACATGTTGTTTCCTAGGTGGGTTTTTTTGTAACCTCTTCAGCTTGTCCTATATGACGTCACACTTTTTTAGGTAGAGGAAACCAGGAGTGTTTATTTATAAACATTATACTGCGCTCATCTGAAGTTCATCATTCCATAGCTCCGTGCTTCGGAGGACACGTTAAGCTGTCGGTCCCAGCAGTTATTGATTAATAGCTGTCGTTAAGTCATAACAGAGGCTCCTGGGTGGCCTGACACTAGAGGCCAGCACTACCTCGTACAGCAAGCAAGTATCTGGATTTTTACCAGTAGATGAATTTAATTAAAAGAAATAGGTGAAAGAATTCCTAAAAATATATTACATGGGTACTTATTACTTGTTTATATATAATAAATTTACTAAATACCTACTTTGCAAAGATCTCGTCAATTGACTCTCCAGCCGCCTGATAAATAATTATGGCGCATAGTGATAGACGAGTGCAGTGTTACCAATGTGCAAAAATAAAAATAAAATAGTGCTGATCTAAGTTAGGTAGGGCTGAGCTGTAGGCCACTACCGGGGTCCGTAGGTGGCGGATAATGGGTCGGCAGTAAGATATTACCGCTAGCTGCTTCGGCAGTCCCCGACCACATAGTGGCAGATATTTGAGGGTGTAGTGGGTATTCCTTGGGAGAGGATACTCTACAAAAAGCTGCATAAGACCCTGTGAAGAATCTGTGACATGGCGAGTCAGTGCCGCCAGTAAATAAGCACTCCTTGTACCTGGGGCAGCTGCGGTACAGTAGACCATCAAGTGGAGGTCAAGTAGATCGGTACAGTTGATGGTCATAATTGTTACTACAAGACAAACAGCGATGTGGATGGCAAAAGGAAAACCACCACAAAATTCTTCCCAGGATAATCATTATGGCTATGACAACAAAAAACACGGCCCTCAGTCTCCGGCAGACCTTTAATGGTCAGAGAGTGCTAAGAATCCCCGGGAGTGCCATAAAGATTTCTACATGGAATGTGAGAAGTATATACACGTGTGAAAGATACAAAAACGTTGAACCGGAGATGCAAAGATTAGACATTGACGTCCTTGGAATTAGCGAGTCTAGATTATAGGACACTGGAATTGAAACAAAGGGTGACACCGTTACATACTATAGCGGAAACAACGATAAAGATCATAGAAATGGAGTCGCTATTATGATCAAGAAAAAACTTAAGACCTCTGTTATAAACTTTCTTCCTATATCGGAAAGCATTATATTGATATAACACAGAGCCAAACCGGTTAATATGAATATAGTCCAGATTTATGCTGCCACAGCAGCAAAGAGTCACGACGATCTTATTGAAATTTTCTACCAAGATATCGAACAGATTTTACAGAAGCTACAAGAAGAAAGCCCATGAATGTAATATTGTTATGGGAGATTTTAATGATAAAATTCGAGAAGGGATTGTCGATGGAACGGTTGGCAGTTTCGGCTTAGGGGTAAGAAACGACCGCAGTGATCGCTTGGTTCAATTTTGTCAGGACGAGCAATTTGTTGTTACTAATACTTTCTTTAAATTACCACCTCGTCGTCTATACACATGGACATCGCCAGCTCATACCCCACAAAATATATTCAGAAACTAAATTGACTACATACTGGTGAACAAACGTTTTAAAAACAGCTTTAAATCAGTCAAAACATATCCAGGTGCGGACATCAGCTCTGATCACAATCCGCTAGTGGCGACAGTATCAATCAAATTGAAAAAGTTGTCAACTGCAAAGAGGGCTCCAAAAATGGATACCTTAAAACTGAGAGATAAAGATGTAAAGCAAGAACTACATGGTAAGCTTAATAACCTGGTGTATGAGTTGCAAAAAGAGGAAATGATTCTTCCGGAAAACCCAAAAAGAACTTGGGACAGCCAAAAAGCAGTTATCATCAACACATCATCGGAAGTGCTAAGTTCAACTCAATTAATAAAGAAACAGGATTGGATAACAGACGATTTCCTAAAACTTATGTTGGAAAGGAGGAAGATGAAGGGTGTTGATGCAATAAAATACAAGGCATTGCATAAGGAAATTGGATGAAAATGTATAGAGGCTAAAGATAAGTGGATATATGACGGATGTCAGGAAAGAGAGACTATGCAGGAAAAACATGACTAATTTAATGTGTTTAAAAAAATAAAAGAAGTAATGGGATTCAAAAAACCAAACATTTCCCTAACTCTGCTAAAAGAAAATGGAATGATCTCAATGACAATTGAAGACAAATTAAGAACTTGGGAGAGCTACATCAAGAATTTGTAAAGCGATACTCGAAGTCTGCAGGAATATGTGACTTTGGAACACAGTGGGCCAGAAATAACAAAGGATGAAGTCATACATGCAAAGCAAAACAGAGAAAACTGTTGGGCCTGATGAGATCCCTAGTAAAGTCTTAAAACTTGTGATGAATGAAAATATTCCCATTATTATAAGTCTGTTCAATGGAATATATAATGGCGGTGTTATACCTGAAGACTGGCTACAATCTATTTTTGTTACTCTTCCAAAAACTAGTAACGCCAAAACATGCAGTGTGTATAGAACGATATTAAAGATATTTCTCAAAATAATCCATAACAGAATTTATAAAAGGATTGAAGAAAACATTTCAAATGCTCAGTTCAGCTTCAGAAATGGTTTTGGAACTCGTGATGTACTGTTTAGGCGTTGTAACAACGTTGCTGGGACATGAGTCGATCTGTATATGTTTCATTGACTATGAGAAGGCGTTTGACAGAGTACAGCATGATAAACTCATCAGATTACTTAATATATAACACCATAGGCATTGATTCGAAAGACCTGACGATCATTCATAATATTTACTGGCAGCAGAACGCGTTTCTGAAAATGAATCATCTTCTCTGCAATCGATCCCTCAGAGTCTTTACTAGAGTGCGTTTGGCACGCTGCTACGTCTTTTCGGTTCTTTTGTACGGTGCCGAATCATGGACTCTAACCCAAGCCATGAGCAAGTGCTTAGAGGCTTTTGAAATGTGGGTGTACAGAAGAATCCTTAAAATATCTTGGACGGATAAAGTGTCGAACGAGAAAGTTTCGCAGAGAATAAGCAAAAAAGTTGAGATCTTAAATACCATAAAATCTCGTAAATTACAATATTTTGGTCATATTATGAGAAATAATAAATACGAACTACTCCAACTAATTATGCAAGGAAAAATCCAAGGAAGCAGAAAACCAGGAAGAAGACGCACCTCGTGGCTCAGAAATCTCAGAACGTGGTTCAATCTGAGCACCAGATCCCTGTTCCGAGCAGCAGTATCTAAAATAAGGATAGCCCTAATGTTAGCCAACCTCCGGTAGAAGATGGCACCTCAAGAAGAAGTTAGGAATAACTTTGTGGCTAGGCAACTTTTTTCGTTTTAGGTAATTTTGGTTTTATGTAATGTCTGTTGTATCTGCAGCTTACAAAAATGATCAATTTTCATTTGACTATGGCGCGGAATCAAAACAAAAATTAAAAGTTCATATTTAGAACTTATAATACAAAAACTGGGTTTTGGGTGAAACGATCCTTCTGCTTGCCTACAAGATGATCTCTTAGAAATCTTAAAATTATCTTAAGTAATTCAACGTTTTTTTTATTTACAATGTAGTGTTGAGTAATGTTTTTTCGTATGCAAGTCTGTTTTCATAAACTTGAATACGTAAGTACCTAAACGACATTATTTATGTTATATTTATTTAATAATAATAAATCATCAATCAATCAAATGACTAAAATTATAATGTAACATTATCTAATGAATTGAAGAATGTAAGTATGCCAAAACTTAGATAAGTAAATTGACTGTTCAAATCCGTTTAAATATTTTTTATTTTGGGTATTCTTTGACATATGAGCATTTTCCCTTAGGGGATCATCTCGTATTCCTTTCCCATACGCTCTATTAGCTCATATCACGGGTACCTTTGTACCCGTATGAGCTTGCACTATTATAAAAACTTTTATTGGCACAAAACTTTTAAACAGAAAAAAGCGCATCAAAATCGGTCCACTCGTTTGGGAGCTATGATGCCACAGACAGAGACACGAATACATACATGCATACATACATACCATGATACACACCCTATGCTTATAACACCCCTCTCTTTTCGAGTTTGAGGGTAAAAAATAACCAAACGGGCCTGCGGTTAGTAAAAATGTCCAGTGACAGCCTGGACGCTGGTTTTCAGACGAACCCCGCGGGTGATGTTAAAAAGGTGCGAATTAATTTATAAATACATAGATAAATGCAACATACAAATATGATAATAATTTAAATACATATAAGCAGATAAAAAGTATATACCATTAGGCTTATTGTTTTTTGCCAAAGGACGAACAATAGCAATTTTCCCAATGCAAAGGTTAAATTTATTCTGTCACGAGTTTGATCACTTGTTTTTATGAGCAGTTGTGCCATTGTTGTCTAAATTAGCACTTGACATATTTATTTGCCTGGTTGGATGACCCAACAGACATTTGTTTCAGAACTGAGGTTTCTCACTTCCGCTTGTTCCGCGCACATAACATCTCATTTTTTTCAGCTTTAGATAATCGAGCTGAGCTGTGAATAGTTAATACTTACTTATTTGCATCATTTGAAGGATCACGTAATGTAGGTACTTTTTAATAATCTGGGAGGCGACGTCCATTAACGTTACATTCTTGGCGACTTCATAATATCATTTTCAGTCGAGGTTTAGTTTTTTTTTGTTCCTTAATAGCTTTTGTTTTGAGCTGTGTATAGTGTAATGTACTTGCGTTTTACCAAGTTCTTAGCTGGATGCCCGATGTTTATGTAATAGTACGAGTATACAAAATCACTAGGTTGGTGTACCCAGGGAAGCTACCCGAACCATATAATACCCAATCCCCAATGAATTCCACTTAAAAAATCCCGCTTCTCTCACATGTCAATCTCTGCGTCTCGACAAATCACGGTGAAGTTCCGAATACCAAGGTTTGTGCAATAGTCGCTTAGGTAAGCGCTTGATTAGAATTTGTACTTGTACTATTAATTATTCTGTGGTATTTGTTTGTCTTGATTGCCAAAAAACCCATATTGTTTCAGAAGTGGATGTTTTACCTCGTCTGCCTGTCCCATAACAAATGACATCACTTTTTATCAACAAGAGGAAATAGGTAAGTACTGCTTGTTTACGGTTTACTGTTTATCTATGCCTCTGATGACCGGATGGCCAGGTGGCAGTTAAGTACCATGACTGCAAAGGAATACGGTGGCGGGTTTGAATCCCCCACGGCGCCTTTTTGTTAATAATAATAATATTTGTTTCAGAGTCATGACATGGTGGCCTAACGGTTCTATAGTGCAATTTAGAATCCAACGATACCGGGTTCAAAAACCTAGGCTCCGCACCAATGACTATTCTAAGTTATGAGCGGTTTTCCATCGCTCCGTGCTTCGGAGGGCACGTTAAGCTGTCGGTCCCGGCTGTTATTGATTAATAGCAGTCGTTAAGCCAATTCAGAGGCCCTCGGGCGGACTGACAAACTCTGACACCAGAGGCCAGCACTACCTCATACGACAAGCAAGCAAGCAAGCAAGAGTAATGACGGCAATATTCGTATATATGTATATTTATCCGTTGTCTAGTACACAATACAATACAATGTATCCTATTATGGAGCTAGGTAATTGGTGTGAATTGTCCAGAATATATTTATACCTACTTATGCGTTCTTAGGTATATACCTAAAATTCCAGCTGATCTAGTACAATATGGAGGCGAAGTCACTGTCTTCGGGTAGAAGGGTCAAAAACTATGTTCCTTTTTGCTGGATAACATTTTGAGCAAAAACTTGTTTTCAGTTACAGAATCATATTATTTCACTTAAATTAAGATGTTTGGTTACAATTTTGACCGTTTAGTTTACCATTTGTTTTATGAAATTATGAAACTAAATTCATTTGTTTTGATTTTCCAGTTATACAATGGTTAACTCATACAATAAAAGAAGGGGTCAGAAAAAAAACGCATAAAAATCGGTCCTTTCGTTTGGGAGCTACGATGCCACCACAGACAGTCATACACGTGTGTGTTGTTGTGTGTGTGCACACAACAACCAACACACACACACACACATACACACCCCATCTCTTTTCTTGTTCGGAGGTTAAAAAAATGATTCTTCTCTTTGGGAATAAGAAGTTGTTCTTTCCTGAAAAAGTGTCCTAATTAGATAGATAGATAACTCTCTTTAATTATACTACAAAAAAGGATCTGATAATACAATAAAAAAGTCTTAACTTAGAACAATCGGCGGCCTTATCACTAAGCAGCGATCTCTTCCAGGCAACCGTAGGTTAAATACAGACACCTAGCCTGATACAAAGGATGGTAGTGGCCGAACTATAAAAAATATACCTACTTAAATAATAAATTACACAAATTACCAACAAGATTAAGATTTTAGATTTTGAAATATAAGATGCATTCGGAGGCATCATGCATTTCATTTCTCCTTTGGCGCTAACTCTTCATGCCTCCGACTGCATCTTATATTTCAAAATCTAAAATCTAAAGCTTGTTTGCTTTTGAATTTTGTTCGCAGTCTGGTTTTTTGTTTTTCTAATGGTTTATTTTTATTTTAAACTTTTTAGCTTATGTTTATAAGAATTAGTGAGAATGGTTGCTAACCAAATTTAAATTGTTATAGATCCTAAATGGTCATTCGAAATGAAAAATAATAGGAGGAACCTAAAAATGATTTTCAAGGACCTATTCAATGATACCACACTTTACATAGTTCGTCAACTTTAATGATTTTCGTTTTCAGAATATGGCCATAAAGGAACAAAAATAGATACATACTTTGTCACGAGGCGGTCCCAGGCTTTGGGCTTGCTCCACCAGCCCAGGGACCAAGCCTCAGTGGACAACATAAAAGGTCAGGATTCAGGAACAATTAGGAGCACAGGAACAAGAGGAGATGATCATAAACAGCGGCTTACGTAGGTATTATTATATATATTTAAAATCTCCAGTTATAATGAACTTAATTAGGTATTTTATAACATATTATTTTGTAAAGTTCGGTTTTGCTAATAATCCAAAAGACCATATGGGAATGACAGGTTATTTGAATTTAGAATTAATAATGACAAATGAAATGAAATGAATTATGAAAGAATTAAGAGATCAAATGAGTAGGTATTATTACGAAAGAGGTTGACCTCGTTACAACCTTTATAGTGCCACAAAGGAACAGACATACATATATACATTTAAATCGTTATATATCCTAAATGGTCATTTGAAATAAAAAATGATAAGAGAAACCTAAGAGAATTTTCGAAAACCTATTTAATGATACCCCACTTGACATAGTTCCTCGACTTTAATCATTTTCTTTTTCACCATATGGCGTCTGATTGTCGCTATATTGAATATTGATTAATAGCACTTGCAAGATTAAGACAAAACGATTGACGTAAAAATCATCAAAATCGATCCACGCGTTTGGTCTATATAGTGCCACAAAAGAACAGACATTTTCTGATGACCTCAGATAATGGGTATTGGAGCAATTAAGAAATTCGAAAATCATCCCTTATCTCTCAAGATACCGCAGGATTAAATAAAATATTGCAGAGAAGTGAGAGAATATGAGTATTCCGGCGAAATTGTATGGGGAGCCACTTGAGCTTAGTGCAAGTAAGTTAATACACTCGAGAGCATAGAAATAGCACACTACCTACATCTTCACTTTGACCCTAAATATATTTTAAATGAAATTTTGGTTACAAATATAACTTAAATTTAATTAAAGTACACACTGTTAGCTTTCTAAAAACACATAATTCCTAGTCATGACCTTCAAAATCATTACAGTAGCAACAAAACAATAGAATGACCCAAAATCGCTCGTTTCAGGTAGCGCGGTTTCTGGGATTTTGAGCGGGTATAAAACAATAAAATTAAGGGTAATAAAACAATAAAATTATTACAATAAACATTTATTAGTACGAGGTATTGCCTCCTCTAGCCTGAATTACAACTTCCATTAGATGTTTCATCGAAGAAATCCTTTTTTTATATAATTCTGCGGTATGCTATCCCATTCTTCCTTAATTGCGGTTTGAAGCTCTCTGAGAATCGTGGGCGCCATGTTTCTGGCTCGTACTTGTCTTTTCAGTGTGTCCCATAAGCGCTCAATGGGATTGAGATCTGGGTTTTAAGCAGGCCACGCCATAACCAGTACATCACCCTCCTCCAAATACTGGCGCACTATAGCAGCGGTGTGTGGCCTTGCATGGTCTTGCATGAAAATGAAATTTTCGCCGACAAATCCCGAAAAAGGCACTACGTGTTCTTCCAGGATCTCTTCGATGTAACGTCGGGTAGTCAGTCTTCTGGATCGACGTTCGGTATTGGGCCCTGTGATGAATACAAGATCGGGTTTCGCCTCTAGTGACATGCCTCCCCAGAACATGCACGAACCGCCGCCGTATGAGACACGTTCAGAGATGCAGCATTGAGCGAAACGCTCACCGGGTCTTCAGTACACTCTACAAAGTCCTCGTTACCATGAAGACACATCCTGCACTGTAACGATTTTTATAGTTTTATAGTAAATTTTTCTGTGCCGACGGATTCTGATGAAAGATGTGATGAATTGGTTTTTAGGCCAAACTCGCCAACCACCGAGATAGTTGGTCCGGTGTCTAACGCCGATAGGGTATTCGCTTAAATCAATGAAAAGTAATTTTGAGAATAAAGGAAATAAAAAAATAAAACGTAGTGTGTCACACCAAGAGTGGGGTGAGTCGGGATTAAACCCCATCCGGTCGCTTTAAACGTGAGCACGCTATATCTTTCTTCGGAATCACCCAAAACTTAAAATACTCGTTACTCCTTTGAAATTAATAAAATTACCTGGATAAACTTAGACTGGAACGAGCTTCAAGAACTTTTGGATCAAGACCGTTCGGTAATGTACTAGCTAGTGGGTACAATAGTGGAAGATAAAACATACAACTCAAATTCACCAATACAATCTTTATTATCCTTGGTTTAACTTTGCCTACTTACTTAAAATCTAAGGAACCGTGCCGTAGGTACGTTGGACGGCCATTCAAGCTAGCATATAATAGTGGAAGACTAAACATGCAATTTAAATTCAACAATACAATATTTAATATTTTTGGTTTAACTTTGCCTGTTTACTTAAAGTCTAAAGAACCCATGCCTGCAGATCCAACTCAGCAGCTAAGGAGTACTAAGATCTAAGATTATCCTGTTATAACTAGGGTCGATATAGAACTGACAAAATTAAGTATTTACCCTAACAAAACAAGTGATGAGTTGCCGGCCGGCAGTGCAGTCTACTTATTTACCTTTTTCTATAAGATTGAGCCATTATGTTAGTGAAGGTAAATCTCCATCCGACGTTTCAGCAATGTCCAATTCGCGTGAGAGGTAGCCAGGCTAGACCCCTCAGGCGTTGCAGGTGTCCAGCAGGTCGGTGGGGAACCAAAGTTCAACACTCCGGTTAATGAAATATATGCATAAACATGCCAATACGATACCGCATTCCAAGAACGTGGCAGGAATCGTTGGATATAAAGTCGACGTGGCGTATCGCGACACGGCGCCTTTCTAGTTAAATCCGGGGGGAAGAAGCCTCCGTCGTGTGGTGTCTCAATCCGGGGGGGAAAATCTCCGTCGTGGTATTGAGATACCACAGCGGGTTTTCCCCCACGGGATTGAGATCCCGTGGGGGAAAACCCACTGTGGATGAATAAACACAACGTTTCTTTAGAATTCGAGACTTCGAAAACGCCACCGCTCTCAGTTCGATAAAATGGCGTCTCGAAAAATGGATAAAAGTGATTTCACAATCGCAATCATTAGTGCCGACAATGCAAAATACCGAAAAATGCTCTCACTTTTTTTTACGGGTTTTATAATATGCAGGGAAAAGACTTGTCAGTCCTGCTACCGGACTCTGCAGCACGAAAAAAACCTTCACGCCTCTCGTCTCCATTGCTCGGTTTCTTTTGTCTAGCCGGATCTAGTTTGCTCCTCAGTTAGCAAAATCTATCCGAATAACATTTCGTTCCACCAAGAAACCGATCAGCGCTTACACATGGGCTTCGGAAATTATTATTTGGCTTTATTTTTATTTTTTAAGATTTCTCACCATCGAAACCGAATTTGTTTATTTACTGTTTTTTTAACTATTTTTGACAGCTAAACAACTGTCAAGAGACGTCTAAGAATTGTTATAAACTATAGCCCATAAAACGTTCCGTACTAGAAACGATGCGTTCACCTACAGACGAAAGGTACAGAACGCGGTCTCCATGCTTCGGTACTGTTACACTATCATAAAACTATATACTGTCACTATTAAATTATGATATTGTATGGCTTTGCTTTGGAAAAGATCTACGTTCTTAAATTTGACATTCGTTGTATTTAATTGGTTTCTTTAATTTTATTTTCTATTTGCTGACATTACGGGACCATGCCGAACAGAACGCGCCCTTTTGCTTTGATTGCTAATCGATGCAAAGATAAGTAGAACCTACGGTAGAGGTCACTACTTGTCTCTGTCTGTGTGTGTGTGTGTGTGTGTGTGTGTGTGTGTGTGTGTGTGTATCCATTTTCTTGTTCTGAATTATTCGATTACCTTTCTGACTACGAGTTGGTATGCAAATGATGTCATTTCACTTTTTTTTTTGAAAGGATATGTTCTGTTGGTTTATAACTGACCTCTACAGCGTCACCGGACGGTGGGGCGGGCGCAAAAGCGCTCCGCCGCAATGCGTGACGCAGAAGGCGCACGCCAAAGTTAAGTTTTGCCACTTGCTCAAGGGCACCCAGGGGGTACGAACCTCGGCTTGGACAGTTGCCATTGATTACTTGGGGAGTATCGAACTAAACTTGGGGAGTATCGAACTAAACTTGGGGAGTATCGAACTAAGCTTGGGGAGTATCGTACTAAAGATGTCATTTCAATCATCCCCTAACCTTTTATACCTGTAATAGTCATGCAAACCGCGCTACCTGAAAAGACCGATTTTGGGTCATTCTATTTTTTTGTTGCTACTGTAATGATTTTGAAGGTCATGACTAAGTATTATGTGTTTTTAGAAAGCTAACAGTGTGTACATTAATTAAATTTAAGATATATTTGCAACCAACATTTAATTTAAAAAATATTTAGGGTCAAAGTGAAAATGTAGGTAGTGTGCGATTTCTATGCTCTCGAGTAGTATAGCTAGCGGCACGTAAGTCTAGCGGTGAACGAAACGTGGCGGGAATCTTGGCACAGTCAGTTTTCGGGATAAAAGTATTCAACATTTTAACACTTATTTTTTTCTTTTTTTTCGGGACAAATCCACACCAATTACCTAGCCTCAAACTAGAATACCCTGTAATATGTGCACTAGATTACGGATAAACATACATAAATACAAATATCAACATCCGTGACTCGGAAACAAACATTTTTCTGCTCATCACACAAATGATTGTCTTGCAGGATTCGAACCCGCGACCGTTTGAATTCGTTCCTAGGGTTACTAGCCACTAGACCAACCAGCCGTCACATACACAAACTCATCGACATTATATAAACTTTGTCTGTGCCAAGATCCCCGCCACGTTTCGTTCACCGCTAGACTTACGTGCCGCTAGGTATAGTAATTATGTTCTTATGTAGTACTAGCTGTGTCTGCGGCTTTGCCCGCGTGGACATTTCATCAAAAAGTAGCCCATGAGTGTTATTCCAGGACCAACAGTACAATAACGTACAATATACTACATTTCCCTAAAGTTCGTTCAGTTGTCAAATAGCTTTTTATCGATTGTACCCCAGATTTTAAGTCAAACCCAAAGTGAAAACCCCATCGCAATCAGGCCAGTAGTTTTTACGTGATGCACGAACAAACATACAGAAAAACAGACAGACACGATTTAAAAAAAATAACTTTTACAATATTATCGGTCGGTCGGTACCTATAATACTGAACAAGTTTTTTTTTAATTATCTTCTTTGTACAGATTGTTTGGTACTTCCTGCTTTATTATAATTAAAGATAGTACATACCTAAAATGTCATACTGCTTAGTAGAACAGATTGTTTTTTATCCAATCTATCCTACAGTAGTACAAATAGTAGAACCCTCAAATATATCGCACTCTGAAAAAGAGTGATGGCATAATGAGATCTTAAGTACATAACATAAGAATTAATAAATTAGCTTGTGTGTTTCTCCTCTAGCTGAAAAAGTGTTACGTCATAATTTTGGTTTGATTTTAATGAACATTTTATTTCTTAGGTGGGTTTTTCTATAACCTATTCTGCCTGTCCCATATGACATCACACAATTTACTAAAGGAAACCAGAGCTGCATACTCACATTATGCGATCATCTGGAGTTTCACCTGTTATACTATAATCCAAACACAACGTCACCGTTGCTAACAGGATAAATTCTTGCCATTGTTACCTTATGCTTCGATCATTACATTAAGCAACGTCACAAATATATTTTTTGTTATGTGAAGTAATGGCGATGAAATTTTCAATAAAAGGACAAACCTCACCATTCCATAGGCTACCCAATTTATTCCCTTTATTTCAGTCAAACACGTTCATCTGGAGTTTCACCTGATATACTGTAATACATACACGACGTCACCGTTGCTAACAGGATAAATTCTTGCCACTGTAGTTACCTTATGCTTACATCATTAAGCAACGTCACAAATTATTTTATTTTAGTTTTTGAAGTAGATAGGTAGGGGTGATGAACATATCTTCTCACCATACCATACATTACCCATTTTTTTCAATATTTTTCAGTCATACACGGTCATCTGGAGTTTCACCTATACTGTAGAATGTGCAGTCGCGACGTCACCGTTGCTAACAGGATAAATTCTTATGCGTACGTCATAATGCAACGTCATTAATATGTTATATGTCATTCTCTGAAGTGGCGGCGATGAAAATTAATGTAAATACTATACTATACCAGCTGCGCCACGCGGCTTTGTCTGCGTTTTTTTTACTGGGGTAAAAAATAAAAAACAGCCTCTTAATGCACACTATTTCTTTGTCAAATTTCATCGCAATAGGTAACAAACAGACTGAGTGACGAACAGAAGAAAAAGATACAGACAGAGTTACTTTCGCATTAGTAATATTACTAGCTGCGCCCCACAGTTTCACCCGCGGTTTCACCCGCGTGGATCAGGCTGATGATGAATAGAGTACCCTATGTGTTATTCCAGAACATAATGTATCTATGTACCAAATCGTATCTTCAAATATTAAATGATACTCCATACATAAATTACCTCCTCTTCTCATCCCCTTAAAAAAACACGTTTTACTTTTGAAGAGTATATTTTTTATAGAATTTCGTCATTGCAACTTTAAACAGAAAGTCAAGCCGGTTAAGTACAAACTAGCTACCGTATATCTAGTGTGCAAATCGTTTGGTTGCACGAATAAAGTAAACTTTAGTTTACCATGAATAAAAATAATACCATACAGTTTTTGGAATGTTACAAAAAACATGCATGTCTATGGAATCCACGCGAAAATGACTACAGGAATAATAATATCAGTATCTATTCTTACAGTTTTCTAATAGTCGTCAGGATCTTCTATAGACAATTCCCGAAAAAAAAAAAACGAAGTGCCCCGTATTTTTCGACTAGAAATCGATTGGCGAACCCAGACATTACGCTTCTTTCTTCCCTATTTTACACGACGGCCCAAAAAAGAAGTGTAATGTTTTAGGGTTCATGTTTGTTTGTATGTATGTATGTATGTATGTATGTATGTATGTATGTATGTATGTATGTATGTATGTATGTATGTATGTATGTATGTATGTATGTATGTATGTATGTATGTATGTATGTATGTATGTCAGTTACTTTATTCCACCATAACTTTTAAATGCCTTAACATATTTGGATTTATGGTGTATTGTTAAAATCCTTACATCATCCCGAGTAAAACAGGCTATATATCTCTTTTTTTAAACAATATGGCGGTAGGATAGCTCCATTTTCAAACGAGTTTTTTTTTTCTATCTTTGCAATGTGGGTACCAAATTGAAGGCATTCCAATAATATATAATTTATTGCCATAAGTTCGTTTTGGCAGACGTGTTTTTTAAATATATTATTAGTTTGTTTATATATTCTTGTAATTCTTGAATAATAACTTTTAAGAAACTAGTCATAGTCACCTGCGATTTTTATCGACCTGTGTAAATGCAAATCGGCTTGTGAGGCGATTTGTTAACCACCAGCCGCACGGCGAAAATCGACCTAGTGTAAATCCCCGTACGTCGTCCGTCTGTCCGTCTGTCTGTCTATCTGTCTGTCTATCTATCTGTCAAGACTCTTTTCCTCAGTACGCGTGGAGGTATCAAGTTGAAATTAATATCAAATACTCAGGCCTGAAATCCCATGGAACTGAGAAAAACTTCTAAGCGAACGCAATCAAAAGATACGGCCGTTTATACCGTATATTTTGACACTCGCAAGGTAATCAAAACCTTTTTTTTTTTTTTTTATTTATTTAGACGCACAAAACACATTACAATCAAAAAATAATATGAAATAACAAAAATACAGTTTTGATCTGGATTGCAACATAAATACATGTGCGTACAGCTAATCAGAGCAACCATAACAAGCAAGACTGGTACACATACGTATATTAATATTGTTTTTTGCTAATTTGTTATATTGACGAGCCATCCTAGTCAATGGGTTGTAATAAGAAATATTGATTTTAAAGATTTGTAAGACAAAAAGATTAGTTTCATTAGATTTACGTGCTCTGAATCTAATACTGAATGAGATTTCCGACAACAACTCTGGGGAATCAATTATATTATGAATTATTTTGTAAAGATAAACCAAATCAAAGTATATGCGACGTAACTCTAGTGATTGAACATTAAATTTAGAGAGCCTCTCATCGTAAGTAAGACTTGAGCGACCCAGTTTCTATCGATAACTCAACATTCTAAGGCATTTCTTCTGAATTCGTTCAACTTCATTGATATGAACCTTATAGTTTGGAGACCAAATTGGACTACCATATTCTAAAACACTTCTTACCAGAGCAAAGAAAAGGTACAACAGTTCAGCACGAGGTTTTTTAAAACCTTTTGTTGACCTGAAGACGAAACCCAGAAGTTGGTTTGCTTTTGTAACAGTGTATTGATAGTGCGCACGAAATGAAAGCTTATCGTCAAACAAAACGTCCAAATCTTTAGCAATGTATGAACGATTTAACATGTGGCCTTTGATGTTATAGTCATTAATGATTTTATGATGCTTATTTGTAAACGAAATGGTAAAACACTTATTAATATTTAAATTCATATGATTTGTTGTACACCACTCAGTTACAGTATTCAAATCATTTTGTAGAGCTTATTAATATTTAAATTCATATGATTTGTTGTACACCACTCAGTTACAGTATTCAAATCATTTTGTAGAGCTTGACAATCATCAACCTTTGTAATTACGCTGAAGATCTTTAAATCATCAGCGTACAAAAGACAATTACAAGATAGGCGCTGAATTAAATCATTTATGAAAATAACAAAAAGAAGGGGCCCCAAATGGGATCCCTGTGGAACCCCTGAAGTTACAGTCACAGGTGAAGAAATAAAACCTTTCAATGCCACCAGCTGACTTCTGTTGCTAAGGTACGAACAAATCCAACGATACAAGCTCCCGTGAACACCATATGACCAAAGTTTATGGTACAGTAATTTGTGACTGACCTTATCAAAGGTCTTTGAAAAATCAGTATAGATAGAGTCAACTTGGCCACCACTAGCAAAGGCCTGATAAAGGTAATGTTTGTACTGGAGCAAATTGCTAACCGTCGATCGATTTTTAACAAAACCATGTTGTTTGTCAGAGATAATTGGTTTGATGTGACTGTACAAGTGACTGTAGACCAAGGACTCAAATAATTTCGCAAAGCAAGACAGTATACTTATGGGTCGGTAATTTTCGCAATGAGATTTATCGCCGCTTTTATAAATAGGAATGATATGAGCGGTTTTCCATCGCTTTGGGAAAACGCCGCAACTCAGAGATTTATTGAATATAATGGACAGTGGAACAGATAATTCACTGCCACAATGCTTGACAAACGACGGGGGAATCAAATCCGGTCCTGGTTCCTTATTTTTGTCCAATTTTTTTATTTTAAATTGAATATCATTTACTTCTAAAATAACATGAGACAATGAGTTCAAAATATATTGGTCAAAGTTATCTGTTAGGTTCTCGTTAACAGTGCCAGAATCCAGATTAGAACACACCTCAAATACTGAACTAAAGTAAAGTGAAAAAAGTTCACAAATTCCATTTCCATTAGATGAAGAGGTATTTCCAAATGTCATGGTATGCGGAATAGAAGTATGGCCTTTTCTGCTACTGACAAATTTCCAGAAAAAAAAAATTCTCCTTAATACTATCCTGAGTAGACGATAGATACTTATTGTAACAATCCTCAGTAAGAACCTTGCATCTATTACGAAGCAGCGAAAAGGTATCATAATCTCGGGGGTTTTGACATTTTCTGTAAAGTCTATAATATTTTTTTTCCTCATTACATTTAATTAAAGGTTTGCTATACCAAATAGGATAAGACAATGATTTTAAAAAGGTCAAAGGTGTGTGTCTTTTTATAATTTCAAAAAGATTATCATAGAAAATATCAATGCACAGGTCAACGTCAGGATAGGATAAAATATCATGCCAATTTATAGAACTTAATTCAGGTTTAATTTTTTCAAAATTACATTTTGAGAAGTTGAGGTGTTTGGTATTTCGTTGCTTTAGCCCTTTAGATATGTTGAATAAAGATAATTTAATCATTATAGCGGGATGATGTTTGTCCAAGAGACTCAGTGCAAGCGTTTCACTAACCAAAATATTATCAAGACTAGAAAGAACCAAATCCAACAATCGACCATTAAAGTTTATGACATTATTATATTGTTTCAGATCACATAATGCAATTAGTTCATTTAAAATATTAAGCTTTCTATTATGTATTGGGACTGCAGAAAGATCAGAAGTTAAAGGAGATCTAAGAGAATCAAAATGATAATCAGGAGTATTAAAATCACCAATTAACAGGAAGTTATCATCTGGAAAATCATTAAGTATTAACTTCTGACAACGAGCATAATATTCATCTAACTTATCACAACCCATATCGGGAGGTAAATAACACACACATATATTTAAACGAGAAGAGTCGTGTACTTCAGATATAACTGTTACCCAGATATCCTCCATTTCACTGTCCCATGACGCCTGACGGATAACCTGATATTTCTTAAGAATAGCTATCAAGACGCCACCTCCGCCACGTTTGTGAGAGCATGTATCTTCGCGATCCCTTCTGAAAATATTGTAACGGGTATCCACAACTTCACCGTCAAAAATACTTTTGTTTAAATTGGTTTCCGTCAGGCAAACAATATCATAATTAGAATTTAACAGATTTAAATTAAACTGTGGCAGCTTGCTACGAATTCTATTAACATTTTGGTAATAGATAACTACCATAATGAAACTAACTCTTAAAATGAGTTATGAGCTTACACAATTAAAAATACTTAAACTATAAAGCTATCTAATTTACTTTCTTACTACTGAGCAACTACTCGTTGCAATTCCTTCTCTTCTTTTAATATCCGTTGAACAGTTTTCATAGAAACACCTGTAGCCTCAGCTGTACGCCTTGTAATATCTCGTAAATGAGACAAATCACAGTTAGGTTCCGCAACTGATTTTGTGAATTCATACTCTTCTCGCAGGAAATGATAAACGCTAGCTATCATGCTTCGATCCTAGAACAAAACCAAATCGAAATACCTATTTAAGTAACAAGTTTCATAATATTAGATAGATAAACTCTTAATAGCACACAAAAAGTAGTAACAATAGTTAAAAAAAAATGTTACCTCACTGTGGACAACTTTTCTGCGTTTACTTGCCATGCTGACGTTACTCTTTGAATTTTTTAGCACGGAAACAAAACACTAGTGACTCTGACCGCGTCGCGATCGTGACTGAGCGCTCCCGAGGTTACGCACACTAAAACAGTGTGCACGTACAGACCTTACAACATTCATAGTCAAACGGACTTCGTGAAATAGAATATCTGTAACAAGGTATTGTAACAAGGTACATAAATATAACAAAACAAATTGAAGCAGTAAAATAAAATATTGAACACATTTTAGTACAGTTAGGTATTATGTAGGTAGACAGGTTGTGTAGACTACGGGCCCCAAACTAGGCAACGCCTGTATCTTGGGAACCCAGACCAAATGTTGCCAAAATTATTAATACATTGTGCATGGTCTATCCTACTTGTTCACTTACAACAGTCTTGCATTATTAAAAAATAAATAAATAAGGCAGGCAACACAAATAAGAAAAAAATATTAGATTGGTATAACATATACAAAATTTGCCTATTAAATTAATAATATGAATATATTATATAAAACGAGAATATATTTTTTTAGGTAGTATACACATCCCACTTATTAAAATAAGTGGGATATGGATTAGCTATCTTAGGATTAGGATTAATGTTCTAATGAAAGTAAGGGATATGTATAGGAACAAATCAAGTCATGGAAAATATATAAAAATAATATTTTGTAATTTATTCAACATCATTGAATCGAAATTACTGTAGCTGATAAATTGTAACAACATATAAGAAAACAATACCAATTATTTAATTATTATGGTGGGTACACACAAATTATAAAGCGTTTACGCGTTGCCCCTATCAATCCAATTATAACCTATGGGTAATAATAGGTAAGCGTATAAATTATACCTGGTGTAGGGCTGAGTTAGTATGTGCAGAAATATGAGTGTATGAGAGTAGGCATGTACATGTGTATATGTGAGGCGCGTGATAAAGTCATGGTTCAGAATTATTTCAAAGGAATTTAAGGTTTTGCCAAACAACTCAAAAATTGTGCTATTTGTCAAAAACAGTGCGTGATCTGATTATTTACGTCATAAAGATCCTTATTTATTGCAAAACAGAAACACTCATTAAAGTTTGAAAGAGATCCAGAGAGATCCTGGCATCAGCTAAAGATTAGCGCCATCTATCTTTTATCTTTAGAAGTGTGTGTGTATGTTTGTTACTCCTTCACGCTCAAACTACTGAACGGATATGGATGAAACTTTGAAAGGATGGCTTATATCCTGGATTAAAGCGAAGGCTACTTTTCATCATCATCATCCATCATCATAATTCACGCGGGTGAAACTCCGGGGCGCGGCTAGTCCATACCAATGTATAAAAGTGAAACGTTCTCTGTTTGTTTGTTTGCGGAGCTTCCACGCGCTGGACGGATTTTGATGAAATTTGGAATGGAGATAGGAAACAATATATTTTATCATAGGATATTTTTTATCCCGTAAAATTGAGAGTTTCCACGGGAAAATTGGAAAATGTTAATTACTCGCTCTAAGGAACGTTTGCCATGGAAACGAAATAACAAGTCTATCAAAAAACATCAAGAGGGTTGGTGCTATACCTACTCTTCCATTGGTTTTTAATATCCTAGAAAAACGTAGGATGCTTTTTTTCGCGATAAACTGTAGTCCGCGCGGACGAAGTCGCGGGCGGGCAAGCTAGTATTTAATATTCTCACGATTCACAAAATAGTTTCATATTACACATCACTATCATAATACTTACTTGATTGTTCTACTGGACAATAAACGTAGTGATTATATTCTCTTTGCTGGACAAATTTATTTTTTTCGTTTGGTGCCGCAATGAGGTCTAACAATATGGTAAGTTTTTTACTTGGGTGCTTAAATACCATCTAGTCCAAGAAGCTCATATAATATACTTTGATCTAGACCAAAGAAGCGTTTTTTTTTAGAACAATAGGTAGTTGATTGGCCATTTTACGCCAGTAAGCGTAATTCAACCTCCTTGCGTGGACCATAATTTTTACAGTTTTCTCTCTATACAAAGACAACTGCATATTCGTCCCATCTACAACAAAACAAAAAACAAAGGTAACAAAAATTATTGTACAAAGAGAATAATAAAATAATAGAATATAATATACGTCAGTGATCCCATCCCAACTCATCATCATGACGGCATATGCCACTATAATATTATGGAGAATTAAAGTTACATCAAAGAGAAAAATGATTTACTCACATTAAACTTTCTCTCAACTGTCAATGTACGTCAATGACCTTAATAAATTACTGATTAATTCTTTGGATTACATACTTAAAATTATTAATGATAATACTGTGTGGCGACATCACTAGCGTGCGACCGGGTGCGATAATGTCCCATCACTAATTAGTAGAAAACGTTATTATGGCTCTATGGTTTCTCGTCGCGGATAAAACATTATTGTAAAATAATTAATGTGAAGAACTTAGTTTTAAATATATAGAATAAACGCTTTTTCTTCGTGAACACGAAAGTTTGATTTCAGCGAGCCCATGTTCAACTCGGGGAGCCGAAAGCTCCCTCAACTGTAATACTACGAGTGTAGCTACCTACTCTTCACCATGAATACTTGGTGTGTTCTTCATTGCAAAAGCAAACGGAGTAGTATTAAGTTACACCGTTTTCCAAAGACTGAGATAGGATTCAAATGGGTGGAAAAAACCTATCACTTGTGCTGAATTGAAGGCGCTCAGGTCAGAGGAGCTACAAAATACCTATAACTTGTGCTGAATTGAAGGCGCCCAGGTCAGAGGAGCTACAAAATACCTATCACTTGTGCTGAATTGAAGGCGCTCAGGTCAGAGGAGCTACAAAAGTTGTTTGTATATTACAAGTTCTTATTCTGGAGTAGTAGATGTTAACCTAACGAACCTACACACTCCTGCTTTTGGTGGGCGCAATTCCATGTAACATGATTTTACTTCTCTGGTGTAATTTACTTAAATATAAAGATCACCTAGACTAATAATAGAAAATAATAGTGCATTATCAAATGAAATTATATTTGCTTATATCATATTTATTTTAATTCTTAAAAATGTAACTAAATAGAAGAGCTAACGAAAGGTAATAAATATATAAGTTAGCTAACGCGATATCGCGTTGTTTGAAAACCGATATAAGAAGCGTTGTAGGAAGTAGGTACCTTACAGGAATTTATTCGTTCTATGTACAGGACTATACAAAAGTATTAGGGGCCTGATGAATTGTCCATACAAAGGTAATTCCAAAATAATTTGTAAGTAATAATCATATTTCCACCATTTTATGGTACGAATTACCGTATTATTATTATCTAGGTTTCCAATTTTTGTATTTTTTTTCAGAATGCTTACCGAAAACGAAATGTAAGCTGTAAGCGAATTGTATATATGTCGCGAAAATATATTTGCTTATTACATTTCGTTTTGAGAAGTACTTACCTAAGCATTTTGAAGAAGAAAAAACAGTTGGGAACCTAGATAGACAAATATTATCCCAATCCGAATAATAAATATCATATGGTCGAAAATTGCTACAATTACAAATTAATGTTTTTGGAATTACGTTTGTTTCGGCAATTTATTCTCGGCCTTGTAATGTGGTTTAAAAACAAAGAGGGTTTACGCTTACTTTATGCGTAATAAAACCTGATTGAGGCATAGATAAAAACCATCAGTAGATCATCGGATGGCGATATATCTAATATTGCGCAGTACTGAGCGCATACATGCGCGTGCGCGCGCAGGAAGCAACTGGCTATAGACATTTCTTACCAATAAAAATAATGTCAACATCAAAACTATCACCATAGATCATAAAATTATTGTGTTGGTATTGGTTGTTCCGAGCATCCGAGATTCTCGTCTGATCCCGTGTCTCCTATTTAGTTTGTGTTGGTATTGGTTGTTCCGAGCATCCGAGATTCTCGTCTGATCCCGTGTCTCCTATTTAGTTTGTGCTGATCATAATCATCTCCCCCACTACGAGATTATGTTCTGTGCATCTCATCATGTAGGTAGTGTATTACTTGCTCAGCTGTTCATTGGTTAATCTTAGGTTTTCAAACAATATTTTCGGGCTTTTACCCGTAGTTAATAAGAAGTAAATGCTAGGTTATACCAGGGATAGTTGGTAAATGTTGGTTTGGTTATGTCAGGTTTTTGCTCAGTGCTCATCACCCTAGCATAAAAAGAAAGATTTGTACATTTTGTATTTGTCAATAATTATTATTTTGTAAATTCATGTATACTTACTATAATTCCTATTATTATTTGCTCATTAATATAGTATTTTAGGCTTAGATTTTTTAGTTTGTTTTAATTTTCTTAAAAAATATGTTTGGATAATAGAATACTGTCGAAATTTTGTTTTACTGGATAATCTCCTTTGTTTGACGGTCTCTTACCACGTGACATTAGCGAAATTGTGATGCCTCCACAAAAGACACTAAACGTGAATTTAATTGATTTCCTTAAGGGGTCGGCGGAGGGTGAATTTTCCATACAAACATTATTACCAAAAGCATTTGTAATTGGAGCATTTTTCCACAGTGTTATGATATTATTCGTATTCGGACAGTGTATATCTAGGTTCCCAACTGTATTTTGTTTTCAAAATACTTACCTGAAACGAAATATAAACGAAAATTCCATTTTGCATATAAATAAGGAAAATGCAATATTTGCTTATATTTCGTTTCAGGTAAGTATTTTGAAAACAAAATATTGTGGCGAACTTAAATAATAATATCATAACCAATTATAAATTATTTTGGTATTACGTTTGTATGGAAAGTCACCATCCGCCGGACACATAAGGGGATCCCTATGGGGCAAAGTTTGCACGTTGGCAAAGCCGTGAGACCTCTCGGTAGAGAACTACACTCGAGAGCATAGAAATCGCACACTACCTACATTTTCACTTTGACCCTAAATATTTTTTAAATTAAATGTTGGTTGCAAATATAACTTAAATTTAATTAAAGTACACACTGTTAGCTTTCTAAAAACACATAATTCCTAGTCATGACCTTCAAAATCATTACAGTAGCAACAAAACAATAGAATGACCCATAATCGCTCAGGTTGTTGCTGCTTCAGGTAGCACGGTTTGCATGATTATTAGCAGGTAAAAAGGTTAGGGGATGATTGAAATGACATCATGTTTAGTTCGATACTCCCCAAGTAATCAATGGCAACTGTCCAAGCCGAGGTTCGTAAGCTGCCCCCCCCCCCCCCCCCCCCCCCCCCCCCACCGTCCGGTGACGCTGTAGAGGTCAGTTATAGACCAACAGCACATATCCTTTCTAAAAAATAAATAAATGAAATGACATCATTTGTATACCAACTCGTAGTCAGAAAGGTTATCGAATAATTCAGAACAAGAAAATGGATACCACACCGGAAGCAGCGTCTCAAGTGGTTGCACTAATTGAAGCTGGGCAGAACCAAAGTCAAGTGGCTCGACAGTTAAATTTAAGCCAATATGCTGTTCGGCGTGTATACCAGCGATATCAACAGACTGGTGGCTGTACCCGGCGACGAGGAAAATGCCGAATACGTGCTACAACACAGCGCGATGACCGTTTTCTTGACACAACATCGCTACGAAATCACCGGTTTAATGCAGTTCAACTCGGGCAGCAGCTCCAGGAAGTTCAAGAAGTGGAAGTCAGTCGGTGGAAGGTTAGAAGAAGACTAGCCGAAGGAGGCCTGACAGCGCACAGACCAGCAACTGGTCCGAAATTGATGAATTGGTCCACTAGTAATAATTATTGCTTTGTTTCTTGGTAAATAATAGTAAAATAAAGTAAAGTAAAAAACTATTTATTGCTACAATAAAATAAAATTACAAGCACACAGTACAGAGACAAAATGAATATATTCATACTTAATATGATATTTTGTAGCTTACTCGTTGTCACACCAAGTAGTGTGACCACGAGTAAAAATAATTCCTTGTGGTCACACTAGTGTGACAAAACGGTGTGACCACGAGACCGTCGCCGATATTTAGACACATGTTCCTTTAGTAGCTTTTTGTGTGCTTGCAGTTGGCCACAATTGTTTCAAAATAATCAGTTTTTCAGGCCAATAAAAATTTAATCATCATCATCATCATCATCAGCCTATATCTGTCCACTGCTGAACTCAGGCCTCTCCCTAATGCACGTCAATGAGCTCGGTCTTCAGCTCTCCTCAACCATTTTCTTCCGGTCGCTTTTCGCAGGTCGCCCACCTGGCAACATTTCCTAAACGCGGTCTCCATTCGAGAACTCGTCTACCCCAATGGTTATCGGTTCTTCGGGAAATGTGACCAGCCCACTGCCACTTTAGCTTGCTTGTCCTTTGAGCTATGTCGGTTACCTTGGTTCTCCATCGGATATCTTCATTACGAATCTCGTCCTTCAGAGAAACTCGACGCATAGCTCTCTCTCCATAGCTCGCTGAGCGACATTTAATTTGAACGTCCGTGAGGATTTCTCTAAATGGGAACTTATTATTTATTTATTACAATTATTTACAATTAAAGCCTATATCCAGGTGGATAAAGTCAGGTACCTATAGTACCGATATTTCTAGGATTGGAATAAGCAGAAACAAGTGAACTTCGGAAAAACAATGTGAACATCGGAAAAACGATGTGAACTTCTTTTTTTTTTATTACGTTCTAGGCAATCGTTTGACCACGATCTCACCTGATGGAAAGCGATAATGTGGTCGAAGGTATAGCACGCTTGCCTAGTACCTATAACCTATTACCCTTGACTTGAATTCACCTAGGTTATAATTTACCGGAAACACTGGCGAGGGCAGGGCATTCCACTCCTTTACAATTCTTATAATAAATGAAGTGTAACGCTTCGTTCTTGTGCGAGGTATTTCGACCATAAAAGGGTGGCGCTTTGCCACCCAAACAAACGGGGTTTTTTTTTTCGTCTAGTCGTACGTTGATGGAAAGGTGATGAGGGAATCAGGTTGTGCAGTTCTTGTGCACACTCTCCATAGTGCAATCTGTAGAATACCGACAGGCTTGCTACCTCACGTCGTTGCGCCAGACTTTGAAGCTTACTCTTTACTAGAGTGTCATCCCCAATGAGCCTGATAGCACGTCTCTCAATTGAATCCAAAGACTCGAGCTGATACTTGGCAGAACCGTCCCAGAGGTGGCAGCAGTACTCCATACAAGATCGGACCTGCGCTTGATAGAGATTCAAAAGCTGTCCCGGTGTGAAGTACCGCCTAACCTTAGACAAAATACCAAGTATTTTTGCAGCTACCATGGCATTGGATTCAATATAAGACCCAAAATTCAGGTTTGATGAGAGTTCGACATCCTATTGGTATTTTCACACTTTGGAAAGACGGATATCGGTTTAGAGGAGTATTTTTAGTAGAAAACAAACACGCCTGCGTTTCTAAGGCTAAATTTAAACGGCCTCTCTCTGAAACTGGACAGCGTCACAGCTGGCTTGAGCATTGCAAGTGTATCTCTCAACTACAGTACTGTCATCAGCATACCCAAAGGTACCGGGCTTCAGAAGGTCAGTAAAAACAGTGTATCCGAGATCCCTGAGGTACACCGGCATTGATAGCCACTTGATCAGACGAGCAGCCCTCTAGGACTACTCGAATAGATCGTTCCCTCAAGAAATTAACCATCCAATTGAATAAGCCAACAGGTAAACCATACGAGGGAAGCTTGTTTAAAAGACCATCGTGCCAGACCCGATGAAATGCCTTCGATATGTCAAGGGAGACGGCAAGCGCCTCACCATGCATCTCGATGGCTTCGCTCAGTACGTGAGTGTTATACGCGAGAAGATCCCCAGTAGACCGGTTTCGGCAAAACCGGATTGACAGTCACTGATGAGATCATTGTCCTCAACGTATGCCAAAAGCCTAATGTTTATGACGCGCTCCATGCACTTACAGAGTAAGGAGGTTATCGAGATGGGACGATAATTGACCGGATCAGCACGACTACCCTTTTTAGGTACTGGTTGTACATTGGCAAGCTTCCAGCTCTTCGGAACATTACCTGAGTGAAGAGAAAGGCGGTATAAACGCGTTAAGATGGGAAACAATTCGCACAGCTTTTCAACACAATCGCTGGAATGCCATCAGGACCACTGGCCTTGTTCACGTCTAGAGCTCGAAGCGTTCTGAGAAACTCCTTCTGGCGAATGCGAATTTCGGGCATAAAAACCCCGCAATGAGGAAGGCAGGAAGGTATATTGCCGGAAGCGTCTAGATGCGAAGCTTCTGCAAAAAGAGAAGCAAATAAATTCGTTTTGTCTCCAGCAGTGTGAGCCAGTGATCCATCAGGTTTCAGCAATGGTGGCAGTGAGGGTCGGCAGAAGTTCACTTCGACCGACTTGGCCAGGAAACAAAAAGCTTTGCTACCCGCAGTGTATGAAGCCAGTTTGGCCCCAATTCGACCTACGTGATCAAAATAAGCCTTCCTAAGTATCTTCTTGCAGGTCTTAGCGGCAATGTTGAATTTTCTTTTCTTAGCCCGAATATCAGAAGATTTGCGCTTTCGAGCATTAGCTCAGTCTAGATATTTATTTTTATTTTTATTTTATTAAGGCACAAACAGTTTACAATAATCTTAAAATAAACATACTAAACAAAAGAATACATACACCAATGAAGATGCCACTAATAGAAACATTATATTACGAGTAAGAACAGAACGGCACTCAAAACCTAAACTAAAAAAATATATATATAATAAATTTAGAATTTAAAATAAAACAGTACCAATAGACTTTCAATTAACTAATTAATAAAGAAAAGAAACTATCGAATATTACAGAATTACAAAAGAGATACTTGATTCCTGAAGTTGTTTAGAGAAAAGAAGAAAACGTCACAATCCGAAAATTGGTCATTGTGAGACTTACATGCTCTTTGTAAAAAAGCATTACATGCATAATTTGTATGACAACGAGGCAAATTAAACATTTTATTAGTGTAACGGGCATTACATCGAGGACATCTCAAACCAATCTGACTAAGAAGATATGGAGAGTCAATAACATTTCTTAAAATTTTAAACAATAACATTTGATCCTTTATTGTGCGTCGGCTTTGAAGGGTATCAAAATTAAAAACTATAGGCTTAACTGATCTAGAATTTAGAAATGTAAGGTGTTTAATGAATTTATTCAGAATCCGCTCCAAGCTATTAATGTATATTTGATATTGAGGGTTCCAGACACTAGAAGCATATTCCAAAATAGGTCTAACTAAAGAGTTGAATAGAGTTATTAGTGTTTTTGCATTATTGAACTCTTTACCAACTCTAAGAATAAAACCTAACATACAATAGGCACGGGCCGTAATATTTTCGATATGAGAATTAAGTATGAGTTTATGATCCAATAAAACTCCTAAATCTCTTACTACCGTTACCCTCCGAAAAAGCTCGTTATTTAAAGTATAATCAAAAGCGATAGTAGATTTCTTCCGAGAGAAAGAAATACAATTGCACTTAGCAACATTTAATTGTAATTCATTTTTTTTGCAGTAAATACTTAACCTGACTAGATCACTTTGGAGTTTCTGGCAATCATCCGGACCCCTAATAACTTTAAAAATCTTATTATCATCTGCGTAAAGTAAGCAATTAGCAAATTGAAAACAATCGATTACATCGTTAATAAAAATATTAAAAAGCAGTGGCCCAAGGTGGGATCCTTGGGGCACACCAGAGGTAACAGGAACAAAAGATGAACAAAATCCTTTAATAGCAACAGCCTGACTACGTTCACGCAAATATGATTCCAACCAGCGAAGTAGATCTACATGCACACCAATTAATAATAATTTATTCAGCAAAATATCATGGGATATTTTGTCAAAAGCTTTCGAGTAATCAGTGTACACGGCATCAACCTGAAAACCTTCATCCATAGACTTAAACAGAATATCAACAAATTCGCACAAGTTTGACTCGGTAGACTTTCTATTCACAAAACCATGCTGTTCCTGTATAATATAAGGCCTAACCACTGGATTAATGACATCATATATAATTTTTTCAAATAATTTAGGTATCGTACTGAGCTTGGAGATAGGACGATAATTTTTAATATCGTGCTTATCTCCAGATTTAAATATCGGGACAACGAATGACTTCTTCCAAACGAGTGGCATACATCCAGACTGTAATGACAAATTAAATAAAATCGATAACGGTTTTGATAAAACTTCACAACATTGACGCAAAAAAATAGGAGGTATACCATCAGGCCCTGCTGTTTTATGTATATCCAATGATTTAATATATTTCGAAACTTTTCTAACTGAAATTTCTAACTCATTTAAATTAATTAAACTAATACTAGGACTGGCTTGGTTCGATGGCCCAGATATAGAGTTTTTCAAAGCCGGTTTAAACACAGATTGAAAACTTTTATTAAAAAGTTCACAAATTATGTTACCTTCAGATGCTGTAACATTACCAAGAAACATGGTATCCGGTAGATTAGAGTGACTCCTCTTAGACTTAACAAATCGCCAAAAATATTTGCTATTCTCCAGTATTTTAGATTCAGCAATTTTCAAATATGATTTATAACATTGGGCTTGGACTATTTTTTGCCTATTGCGTATCTTATATGCCGCACGTTTTAGAGCCACAGCACGACCACAGCTGGATCCAAACCAAGGCTGGGATTTGCTGGAAAGAGTCTTGTCACTGAATGGAATGAAATATTCCATTGCCTGACATATTACCTCTGTAACAGCAGACGCGCAAGTCAACGAGTCCTGGGAGGTGACACATGTTTGCCGCCAAGGGTACGATGCAAGGAATTGCCGCATCTCGTCCCAATCCACTGAGTTGTATCTCCACACGCGCCTATTACCCTTATGGCTAGGATCAGGTGGGGAATACACTGAGACGGACTTAACCAGGCAGTGATCAGAGCTACCAAGAGGTGGGGATACTAACACGGAGTATCGGTCTGGTTCAGTCGTCATCAACAGGTCGAGACAGCTGGTAGTGTCACCATCACGGTCAGGTACCCGTGTCGGCTACTGCACCACCTGAGAGAGATCTAACGCCAGGACAAACTTCCGCGTCTCTCTATCGGCGTGGTCGGTTTTTTGGTATGGGACAAGCCACTCCTTGTGATGGGCGTTAAAATCCCCCAAAAACACCAATTAAGCAGACGGGTAACGCTGTAGGGCCACACCTGCCGCCTCACTTAGATAGTCTACCAATAAAGTCGTCCCCCGATCTCCGCTGTGTGAGCGGTACATACAAGCATACATAATTTTCTCTATGCCCATGTCCATCAGCACCCAAATCACCGAGAAGTTAGGGTGCTCAAGATTTCGGAGACGCAGACAGCAAATGTCATCACGGGCGTATCCACAAACGCCGGCGTTTGGGATAAATAGGTACTCCAAGACATAGCCTGGGTAATCCAAGTATGCCGTATCAGCTGGACATCCTATCTGCGTCTCCGACAAGAAGAACAAGTGGGGCTTAGAGGTCTCCAGATGATAATGGACCGGTTGGAGATTGGAGTGAATCCCACGAATATTCGCAAAATCCACTTTGAGTGCATCTGCCGTTTTAACTTATTGCTTCTTTGGACTTTTTTCATGATGAGTAGTGGTGAATAGGCCACGAGTAATAGCCAACGAGATGTCGGAATGGCTAACCCACGGAAGTCGAGGCATAGCTACGTCATTGGAGAACTTGCGCGGAGACTGCGGGTACACCCGAACCCCCCTGAAATAATTCATCAGTTCCTCACATCCGGTCACCAGCCAGCCCGATGGGTCATATCAGGATTTTGCACAAGCGGCGGGGCAGCCTTTCGTAGCTGGCTAAACTAATACTTGGGCCCCCTACAACTGGCGGTCGGCCAGCAGTGAACACCGTGCTTCAGATCCCGCTACCCTTCGAAGCAAGGCCTCCGACGCAGAAACACCATGATTCCGATCACGGTCCACCCTTCCAACACAACTGTATCCTACAAGTCATCCGGATGGCTTCCCTGAACACGACAAGTCGTTTGGCATCAAGACTTTGACCAGAGGGTGGTAAAATAAAAAGCCGGCGGCCGAAGCCTACCACCAGGTGATTCGGTTGCTCTTTTGGCGCCACCTGTCACGTGTAGTATATCGAGGGCTGAAACCTACGGACGCGAGTTAACAATGAACCCTCAAAAAAACATGGGAAAAAGAACATGATCATGGGAAGAAAAAAGGAGGTAAACTACCGATGTTCACTACACACCGACATTCATATGTCCTTCAAATTTTACTGAAAAATAATAATAACAATAAATGCTACAAACGGTGTAGTTAAGGACTGTACTTTGAACGTAGTATAATAATAAGAATGAGTGTTTGGCGAGTGTGGAATGTGGAATTAAATTAATGTGGAAAATGTGTTGAATGTGTGTGTATGTCTTTGATATACTAAAACAAATATGTAATAATGAGGTAAAGGCACAGAATAAATATTAGTACTGTAAAGATTTAGAAAATAAAACACGCCATGTAAAAGGGACATCTCGATTTATTTGACAAAATCATCAATTACAATACACATTCTCTTCTTATCTAATAAAATTTTAGTAACGCAAATCGGAAGGGATAATTTTGTGAAAATTGCTATATCATTAAAATGCTTACTTATTACCTTAAAAGGGCCTCCGCGTGATTGTCAGTAGTCCAATAAGAACCTCAGTTAATCCGTGATCATGGTGTGACTTGCAACAATGCCTCAAAATCGAATCGAATATCGGGCCTCGAAAAATAGTAGTATAAGTATTATCCCGTTTCTAATGTTTATAGTTACAGTAAAAATCTATTAAAAAAATCGGACTATTATTAACTTTTAGAGCTGTGAAAGTATCGAAATTTTCCTGGAAAAAAACCCGCAAAATAGTAATTTCCCTGGTGACTCACTGCAGTGCAAAAAAATATGATTTGATTTAAAAGTAAAGTACCCAAACCTCCACCCAAATATTGGCATGTCACATAACACCGAATATTAAGACATAGAAGACATTTCTGGTAGATTTTAAGAAATAAAGCGGTGTGGTATGATTATTTACTTTAATTGTCAACACTTGATCTACTAAATATGGCTTCAAAGTCTTATTAATCGACGAAGCTAATATTTGGCGGGAGTTTTGAAGTTAGGGCATCCCTATTTAAAAAAAACTATTTATTTTGTATAATAGTATTTGTCTGGTATGGTTTATAGATAATTCCACTATTTATGAATGGGAATTTCCTGTTCAGACAATGAATTTATGGAATTAATTGGAAAATGAATTAAGTATGTGGTTAATTACCACAGCTACATCATACGGGCTTTGTAACGTATACATTTGTAACAATATAATAATTCTCACATAATCGGGGAAGTATTGATTCTGTATAACATGATATAATGGACGTCATGCTATATAATCTTAAATATATTTTTATTCAGATATGTTGACAACATCTATCCTAAATTTCTAATAATTATAAACACTCTTAGATCTAAAATAATGATATTCAAACTAGAAAATTATCAGACAGCTCGACAGGAAAACGATATTATATTACCAACAAATAAAAGATCAAAAAAATATAATTATATGGACAAAGGAACGAACATGTCTATTTATTTATCTAAATATAGGCTGTGATTATAAAAAAAAAAAAAAAACTTTAGTACGCGTCTACCTAAAAAAACTAATGCTTACAAAACTTTTACATATATTATTATATAAATATACGACAGTCGATATATATTTTACGAAGCTTATGTATCAAATTCTATTCTACGCAGATATACAAGAATACACTTTAAGACTCGCGTATAGTAAACGTTGTTTTTTATATATTCTACGCAAGTGATAGAAGTAGAAAAATCGTTCAGAACCGCATTCTTAGATATGTGACATTAATAAGTTCACCAAAAGGTGTACATTCATAAGACTAGTTCAGACGATCACGCGATGTTAATCGTATGCTATATACATACATACACTATCTATGATTGCTTGTACAGATACGCGACATCGAGCGATTGTCTAAGCGCAGCCTAATTCTACAAAACATCGCAACATCAAATCTTAGATTTAAATTTATAACTTTAAAAATAGACTAAGAAAATTATTTTCATTTTTTAAATGTATGTTAAATATGTTTTAATTTTGTTTTTTTCTATATTATGATATTAATGTTGAATAATCTATTCTATTGATTGTTATTATCCTTTTTGTAAGCAAGTCCTACAGTTTTTTATTGCTTTGATCATTATCAATACATTTTACAAACTGAATGTGATTCGCTAAATTCCCTTCATATTTATACAGAGTGAAATGAAGGACATTGGCATCCTTAAATAACTTAAGACACACACACACTTACACTACTTTACTACTTTTACTTTGACACTAATTACATTACTGTTTAAAATTATATAAATTGTCTATATAAAAAAACAGATATTGATAAAGTAAAATTAGTTATGCAAATAGAGATACTGAATACTGAAAGTAACAGAATCAAAACATTACTTTATGAATAAAAATACATGGAAGGTAGGAATAGCTGTATCCATCTGGTAGTAGAGTGGCGTCACAGGTCACGGTGAACGGGGTGGATGACTGCCGGGCCGAACTTATGCCTCCGCGGCGGTCAACGACCCCGAAACAGTAAGTGTCTAAAGTAATTAATGCCAAAAGTAAAAAATTAAAATAACTATTATAATATAGATATAAATGTAATGTATTAGATAGATAACACTTAACACTTAAACCCACAGAGCCGTGGGTCAACTATTCGCTGATTTTACCAAAAGAAACAGTAGCAATTAAAAAAGTCATCTGAATAGTAAAATTAGAACGGATGCCAATGTTTTCGATTTCTTCCTGTTTAATGAATAGTAATTTAAAACTCAAAAACAGAAGTTTATATTATTAAATTTTCTTCTCCTCTTCTACTGAAGAGGAGAAGAAAATCTCTATCTATAGGAGTACCTACATTACCCGCCCGATGATGATGGCCTCATATACGTAGGTATGTAATATTAGAAATGTTTTTACAAACTATGCATAATTATGTGTGTACATCTTAACGAAAACAAGATCGTATCGTTGATTACATAATTTTCATATAATAACATTTCACTAAAAAGCACGTCGTTCCTGTTACACGGTCAAGCTATTTATGAAAAATTAACTGGATCGTGAGAATTCTTGAACAATTACATACCTTCGTTGCATATTATCGTTCACATCGAACCAGTATTTTGGAGGGATGGGCCATGTCATCGTAGAAGATCTAGAATAGAAGAAAAGTATTTCTTGAGTTTAAAATTATTCTCCTCGCATTTTATAATGATTTTTGTAGGGATGGGCCATGTCATCGTAGAAGATCTAGAATAGAAGAAGAGTATTTCTTGAGTTTAAAATTATTCTCCTCGCACTTTATAATGATTTTTGTAGGGATGGGCCATGTCATCGTAGAAGATCTAGAATAGAAGAAGAGTATTTCTTGAGTTTAAAATTATTCTCCTCGCATTTTATAATGATTTTTGTAGGGATGGGCCATGTCATCGTAGAAGATCTAGAATAGAAGAAAAGTATTTCTTGAGTTTAAAATTATTCTCCTCGCATTTTATAATGATTTTTGTAGGGATGGGCCATGTCATCGTAGAAGATCTAGAATAGAAGAAGAGTATTTCTTGAGTTTAAAATTATTCTCCTCGCACTTTATAATGATTTTTGTAGGGATGGGCCATGTCATCGTAGAAGATCTAGAATAGAAGAAGAGTATTTCTTGAGTTTAAAATTATTCTCCTCGCACTTTATAATGATTTTTGTAGGGATGGGCCATGTCATCGTAGAAGATCTAGAATAGAAGAAGAGTATTTCTTGAGTTTAAAATTATTCTCCTCGCATTTTATAATGATTTTTGTAGGGATGGGCCATGTCATCGTAGAAGATCTAGAATAGAAGAAAAGTATTTCTTGAGTTTAAAATTATTCTCCTCGCATTTTATAATGATTTTTGTAGGGATGGGCCATGTCATCGTAGAAGATCTAGAATAGAAGAAGAGTATTTCTTGAGTTTAAAATTATTCTCCTCGCACTTTATAATGATTTTTGTAGGGATGGGCCATGTCATCGTAGAAGATCTAGAATAGAAGAAGAGTATTTCTTGAGTTTAAAATTATTCTCCTCGCACTTTATAATGATTTTTGTAGGGATGGGCCATGTCATCGTAGAAGATCTAGAATAGAAGAAGAGTATTTATTGAGTTTAAAATTATTCTCTTCGCATTTTATAATGATCCTTGTGACAAACAACACATAAAGCACTACGAAACTTCTTTGCTTCGGCAGTCTTCAATCTATCTATTTTTGAAATATTGGGCCATTATCATACATGAAATTAAATAACTAGTTCTATGGCCATTTCGGCCATGATACATGACAATAAGGTCTAAACTCCATTGCTAAGTTTTGTTTGGCAAAAGATTTTCTTCGGTAACATGAACATGCCAAAGGACATAGTGAATTTCGTAGTGCTGTACATGTATTGTAGGAATAAAAAGATTCTCAAATTCAAATTGTGGCCGACATGAGATCAATGACACTTAAGTTATGCTTTTAACACGTTTCTTAGGGGAGATTTGTAACCACGATATTATCTGAAATTAAGTTTTCAGTTTCAATGATCAACTCTAATTATTGACTTATAACAATAATTTGCTAGGTAAATAAAGCTAGAAAAATAGCACACTATTAGTTACTATGAATATAGCGCGTTAGATATTGCTAGGAAAAACAACACATTAGTAATTCCTAGGGTTAAAGCGCGTTAGATGTTGCTAGGAAAAACAACGCGTTAGTAGTTTCTAGAGATATAGCGCGTTAGATATTGCTAGGAAAAACAACACAATAGTAATTCCTAGGGTTAAAGCGCGTTAGATGTTGCTAGGAAAAACAACGCGTAAGTAGTTTCTAGAGATATAGCGCGTTAGATATTGCTAGGAAAAACAACACATTAGTAGTTCCTAGGGTTAAAGCGCGTTAGATGTTGCTAGGAAAAACAACACGTTAGTAGTTTCTAGAGATATAGCGCGTTAGATATTGCTAGGAAAAACAACACATTAGTAGTTCCTAGGGTTAAAGCGCGTTAGATGTTGCTAGGAAAAACAACGCGTTAGTTGTTTCTAGAGATATAGCGCGTTAGATATTGCTAGGAAAAACAACACATTAGTAGTTCCTAGGGTTAAAGCGCGTTAGATGTTGCTAGGAAAAACAACGCGTTAGTAGTTTCTAGAGATATAGCGCGTTAGATATTGCTAGGAAAAACAACACATTAGTAGTTCCTAGGGTTAAAGCGCGTTAGATGTTGCTAGGAAAAACAACGCGTTAGTAGTTTCTAGAGATATAGCGCGTTAGCTATTGCTAGGAAAAACAACACGTTAGTAGTTCCTAGGGATATAACGCGTTAGAAAATTTTTTTTTAATAAATATTGTAATAATATATTTTATGGTATCACGGTAATACGTGATACCATAAAACATACAGTATTATATACAGTAATCTGTAATATTTTATGTTCCGTGTTTAATATACTTTTCGAACTAAAACATCGAATTATTTTCCTATTTCCGAACATCGTGATGTTGAGCTTCAAAATTCCGCATTAAAGGTTCTCCGCTTCCAAAGTATGTTTTTGGAAAAGTACACTATACCAACTATTAGGACGTACCTAAACTACCTCAGGCTCTTTCCAATAGCGTTACTAACAAACCGTGATGACTGTCAATTCCCTTTTAAAGGAACGTGCGCAAGAGTTTATGGCAGATACCAATACCACGAGACAGTTTGTCCTTAATACAAAATGTGTACTGTGCCAATACTGAAGTAATTGAATGCGTGTCATTTATTCGCTATGGCGAAAAATAGAGTATGATGATGTTCTCATGGACATTGACTATGAAACTGGCACACAAATTCACAGTCGATCGATGCGACTTTTGCCACTACAATTACAAATCCTGAAAGCTATGTTGGTAACTTTAGTTCTAAAACGGTTAACCCTATTCCGGATTTTATCTCGCAAAGAGATCCTAAACATAGCTCTGTCTGTAGCTCGTCGAGATTGTGGTCAGATAACTGGGAATAAAAAACACATTACTATCTGCCTCTTTTTTGCTTCGTTTCGACCTTTAACTAAAATATCCGTGACATAAAAATACGGATTACTCACGTTTTGTTATTATTTGAGATGACTTATTATTTATAGAAAATATGCGTCAGACGTATTGAAATAACAGTTAACCGCAAATTTCGCCGGATGTCAATATCCTTTAGGTATTTTATCAATATCAAGCATTATTATAAACCGGATATCAATCCGTACCGATACAACTGGAGTGCTTTCTCATAAATGGAGTAGATATTTCCGTTTGAAGTCCTTTTTAGGCCCAAAAATGTTTTCAGGTTTCATGTATGTATGTATGTATGTATGTATGTATGTATGTATGTATGTATGTATGTATGTATGTGAGTTTATTTGTTACACGACTGTCCAAAAAAGGAGAGTAATATTTTCAGGGTTCATATATCTTTGTATGTATGTATGTGAGTTTATTTATTCCACCATAACTTTTACATGCCTGAACAGATTTGGATGTCTGGGGTATCGTTAGAATCCTTATATCCCCCGAGTAACATAGGATATTATAATTTTTGAAAAGAAAATGGTATGTTCGTAGTTTATGGTTCCATTCAATTCAAATGCGCAAAATAAATTATTTCTTCTAATTTTACAATATGTATCAAAGCACATTCCAACAATATACATATAATTTATTGGCTTGTTTTACATTATTTTAGTAACGTTTAACCATTATACCACCTGGTATGAAGTGAGAATTCAAAATGGAGTAGCATTTTGAGGGTACTGCAGTCCAAAAAGGAACCCTGTTAATCCGTCGGGCACATTCAGTTAATGTGCGATATCGAGTGAGCAGTGCACGAAGGCAAAATAATAACACTTTTTCAAGTCAAAATTTACTTCTCATGAACAACGACACAAAATAAAATATTATAATCAAATCAACAAAGTTAGATAAACTAAGTATGCTTTGAGTTTGAAAAGGAAATTTCCTTTTCATGTGCCGACTCAAGAGTTGAATCTAACACGGTAAAATGAAATACCCTTCTAATTCTACCGGCTTTGTAAATACGCCCGTCAGAGAAGAGAGCACCAAGAAACTCTACGGGGATGTCATTTTTTCCATTTTTGACAGTACTTTACAATTTTTTCATATTTCTGAAATTATAATAATTACACATTTAAATGATAAAAATATAAGATAAAAGTACCAATGAGGTGTCCCACAATCATAAAACTGAGAAAAATATAATCAAAAAAAAGTAAGACTAATAATAATAATAATAATGTTTATTGACATAATAATTGTACAGAACAGTAATGAATCCATAGACTCCCGAACTAGTAAGAACTGTGTTTCAGGAAAATAAGAAACTAAGCTCCACTAACAAGGACAAGTGGGGACTTGTCCTTGACAAGCAGCACCCGTTCACGAGTATAGTCTCACATAAACATAACTTCTATAGTAATGAACCAAAAACATAGGTAATTTAAAGGCATTACTAATTATTTTAAATACGTCATCTGCTTTAAGGTTGCTTTTCATAAACGTTTTAAGGGTATGCGTGAAGTGGGGGTGAAGCTTTTTGAGCGCAGCCACTTTTTACCCCCTTGTTTAGTGTGTTTTTATATTATGTTTTATAAAATTAAGTAAGTTTTTTTATCGCGTGCTATATATCTCGCAAACGGTACGGTTGTGCAGAGTCCACGCGCGTGAAAGAAAGGTGAACTACCGATAGAGCGTTGGACACGTCGGAGTTTAACATTGTTAGCAACCTCAAAGTGATAACAATGTGACAACAAAATATCCGATTAAGGTTTACGAATTTTTGGATAGATAACGCCTTTTCTCAGTGTAAACATAAAACATAAAATAACTCCCAGGAGTTTCATAAAAATCGCTTAAGCAGTTCCCGAAAAAGACATTACAAAATACATAATTTTTATAAACCTACATATTTGCAAAAAATACTCATTGAATCGAGGTATCGAGTGGAGACCGCGGTTAGGCAAACGTGTAGGACGCCCTGCAGAAACCGCCTGGCAGAAGCTGAGAGCTGAATAGCGAGCTCAGTGGCGTATATTATGAGAGAACAAGTAGCAGGAGTGTCCAGCAGTGGACAAGTATAGGCTGATGATGACAAATTGAATAGTATAGGAGAGGATTACAATTTATTTTCCCATATGACTACGCAGCTACAAATGTGCATTCAAGGTAAATTCTTCAAAATTACCCAGTGACAGGTAGGCGACGTGACGTGGTTAGCTACATGAATATACAACATCTCCCAGCAGTAAACTGAGCCATAATCCCTTTGGGATGGTACTACCCATCCCAAAATGTTAATATATTAAGTCACATGTTGAGGGAATCGAATAAAGGATATGGTGTGAAAAGGAGTCAAAAACTGTGCTTGCTTGTTTGTAAGAGGTAGTGCTGAAGTCAGAGTTTATCAGGCCGCCCGAGGGCCTTTGACATAACGACTATATTATTATTTGTCATGTGTGTGTGTGGACAGAGTGACCACATGGATCTATAAGTTTTTTTGTAATTTTAGAAACTGAATTGCATAGTAAAAGTTATAAAACATTTGTAAAACGAATATTGGAATTAGTAAAGAATTTATTAAAAAATTAAACTATCTAAAGTGTGGTCTATCAGTACTCACCTTTAGTTTACAAATCTGGGTAAGTTTATAGTTTACTGGCATGTTTTGTATACCGACATTTAGTAAAACATATTTTAAAGTATTTACATGATAACGAAACAGTGCGGATATATTATTTAGAATTACAAATGTCGTCATATGGTCACTGAGAGACCACATATAAAATACGTATAATTACATATTTTATATGTGGTCTCTCAGTCATTAATTACACCATAAAAACTATATTGTCTCACTGCTTCTATTAGTAAAGTTACATGGAAATTCTAAATGTAAAATAAGAGCGTACTCTAGGACAAATTTTGTAAAATTTATATTTAATTGTGGTCACTCAGTTCACACATGGTTAAAATGTAAATCAATTAAAAATATAATGAATTATAGGAAATAGAAAAAAGTTGGGCTTTACAATGTTTAGTCAAAAATGTTTACAATGAGAATGTACGTTTTTATCACAAACTGATTGGTCATTAGTTACAATTATTGCATTTTAATATTTTCTATACAGTGTATGAAAACCATAATTAATAATAATTCGTAATATCATATCCGCACTGGGTTTCGTATTCATGTAAATACTTTAAAATATGTTATACTAAATGTCGGTATACAAAACATGCCAGTAAACTATATACTTACCCAGATTTGGAAACTGCAGCGTGTGAACTGAGAGACCACACTTTAGATAGTTTAACTTTTAATAAATTCTTTACAAATTCCAATATGCGTTTTACATTTTTTTTACTACTTTTACATTGCAATTCAGTTACTAAAACTACAAAAAAAACCTTAGAAATCAATGTGGTCACTCAGTCCACACACGCACTATTTATCAATGACAGCCGGGACCGACAGCTCTATGTGCCCTCCAAAGCTAAGAGCGATAGAAATCCGCTCATAACTTAGAAAAGTCATTGGTGCGGAGCGAAGGACCGAACCCGGTATCGTTGGATTCTAATTCGCACTAGTATACCGCTTGGCTGCAAAACTTTGTGACGTCACATAAAAAATTCATAAAATGTGGCTCTAATCAAAATTAGATCTACTCATATTCAAAATTGCAAAGATCTTGAATTACGCTGTGGGGGAATGTGACAACTTGTGACAAGAACGGGGTTAGGTCAAAAATCTACGAATTTCTGAGGATGACCTCTTTTGTAATAAGGTCTTTAAAGCATAGAACTAGTCGTATTTAGTACACTATGATTAAATTTTTAGAAGAGTAATTAATTTCCAGTAGGTGCCCTACGCGCGTGCGTGAACCGGTTTTTGTACTGAGTTTTGGCTGCCGCGGCAGCCGAGGGGCATTGAGCCTTTAGGAATGTGTGAGAAGGATGGAAGTGTGTGGAAGGAAGAGTCAAAAATCGAAGAAATATATAAGGATGACCTCTAATATGATTACGGCGAAGCAAAAAGGAGGGTTATGATTTTAACCGGTATGTATCCATGTATGTAAGTATGTATGTGGATGGGTATGTATGTATGTTCAGCTGTTCCTCATAACTTCTAAGCTGCTCATCATAATTGGACAAATAAGGTATAGTTGGAAGCTTCTTCATCGTCCGCTGGTGATAGGCTATATGACGTCACATTAAATTGAATGTGGCGTCATGGCTAGAGGACATAAAGATGTGAACTTTTTTTTTCTATTATGCCTTGTTGGCATCAAATGCAGGGCTTAATTAGCACATTTCGAAAATATATATATTATAACCCCAGAATAATTAAAAATACAATATAAATTCAAAAACTAAAACCCGACCACGGTCTTAGTGGACTAAAACGTTTTAGAAATTTAAAACTTTAGGTCCGTCATCGTCATCGTCATCAGCCCGTGTCAGTCCACTGCTGGACAAAGGCTTTCCCAAATGACGCCACTGAGCCCTATCTTCGGCTCCTCTCTTCCAACCGCTGCCAGATACTTTGCGTATATCTTCGCTCCATCTAGCTGGAGAGCGCCCTACACTACGTTTACCGAGTCGCGGTCTCCACTCAAGAACACGTCTACCCCAACGGTTATCAGTCCTTCGACAGAAATGACCAGCCCACTGCTACTTTAGCTTACTAATCCTAAGGGCTATGGCGACAACTTTGGTTCTCTGAAGGATCACCTCATTCCGGATACGATTTTTCAGAGAAACTCCAAGCATAGCCCTTTCTTTCCATAGCCCGATGAGCGACCTTAAATTGGTGGACTAGTCGTATCGTGAGTGTCCACGACTCGGCTCCGTATGTCATAGCAGGTAGGACGCACTGGTTGAAGACTTTTGTCTTCAAACTTTGCGGTATTTGCGTATGAGTGCGATATAAATTAATCACTATTTATTTAACCAAGTAGGAAAAGCGGGTCTAAAGTTTTAAATTTCTATAACGGTTGAATATTCTTGTTTGTGACTTTTTAGTCTACTAAGGCCGTGGTCGGGTTTTAGTAATTGAACTTATATTTTTATTGAAGTATGGAACTAAACTAATTTTTACCCGACTACGGTGAAGCAAGGGAAAGGTAGTAAAAATCGATTTAAAGGTCAATTTGTCTTCATCCCAAGAGTGTCATAGGCTATTTTTTAACCCGTTTTAGTTTTTGAACTTATGTCTTTTTAACCCCCGAACAAAGAGACGGGTGTTATAAGTTTAGTGTGTGTGTGTGTGTGTGTGTGTGTGTGTGTGTGTGTGTGTGTGTGTGAGTGTGTCTGTGAGGGTGTGTGAGAGGGTGTGTATGTGTGTGTATGAGTGAGTGTGTCTGTGGCATCGGAGCTCCCAAACGAATGGACCAATTAAGATGCAGTTTTTTTTTCTGTTTAAAAGCTGATGTGATCGAGGTGGTTCTAAGCTATATGGGGAAAGGGGGAGGGGAGGTGAGAAAAGGGGGGGGGGTGAGAATCGTAGCTTCCAAAAGAATTATCCGATTTAGCTGCGGTTTTTTGTTTGAAACCTGGGGTAAACGAGATGGTTCTTTGCTATTAATGAGGGGGGGGGGGGAATGGGGGTGAGAATCGTAGCTCCCAAACGAATGGACCGATTTTGATGCGGTTGCTTGTTTACACCATGTTTTATTTAATGATATAATGTTTTTTATATAATGATAATTGTTTTTGATATAATGTTTCAGATGAGTTATTCATTTCGTTCTGTTTTGCATGTGATTCATACTACAGACAGAAATGAGGTTAAAACCTACAAGTACCTAACGCGACATCCCCACGTGTGCAAAGAGTACCGCGTGTAGAACATGAGTCGCATTCAACGGAATAGTTATTAAATTGCCTTCACTTTTTCATACGGTTCATACCGCAGAATGCTTGGCATGTGACGTGTCCACATTTCTGTGAAAAATAGATATAAAGATACTTTACAAATACCTAATGGAAATGGAAAAGCTTTAACTTCCATCCTCCTTTTATAATACAAATGATTAAAATTGACTTAACCAATAGGGCACATGACTAATTTTCGTAAACTAATCGATGGGGTAAACATATAACCCATCCTTTGCTTCGCAGTAGCCGGGTAAAAAAAATAGCTTATGACATACATTATACATAAAGACGAATCAATTGATACCTCGCTTGTCAAAACCGGACCATGTTTTTAGTTAGAACACATTAGCTTTACTTTGCTTCGCTGTAGTGGGGTAAAAAAATATAACCTTTGACACTATATACCTGAAGACGAATCGATTGATACACGGCTTGTCAATATTGGACCAATTTTTAGACACAGAATAATTAATAGTTTTAGTTTGAACACATAACCCTTACTTGAACACATAACTAGTTGCTTCGCCGTAGTCGGGTAAAAAATACATTATATATGAAGAAATAAAATGTAAAAAAAAAAAATTGCACTTTGGTGAGTTGTTAAATGGAATCACGACAAAACTAACACGCCGTGAGGCCAGGTGGAGTGGAGTGGTGGATGAGGAGAGCTGAAGAATGAGCTCAGTGGCGTGCATTAGGAGAGGCCTATGTCCAGCAGTGAACAGATATAAGCTGATGATGATGATCTACCATAACTGTTATAGCGTCGTAATGACATCACTTTTGCACAAAGGTTTACAAGAACGTCTCCGAAATATTTAGCAAGACGTGACGTCACTCGCATTGCGCAGTGTTTTGAGTCAAAACCCTTTTGTTTAAACGGATTAAAAAAACAAGTGGAAGTGTAACGTGTGCGTGTGACGTGTGCCATAGTTATGCACAGAAAAACAAGTGGAAGTGTAACGTGTGCGTGTGACGTGTGCCACAGTTATGCACTGAAAAACAAGTGGAAGTGTAACGTGTGCGTGTGACGTGTGCCATAGTTATGCACAGAAAAACAAGTGGAAGTGTAACGTGTGCGTGTGACGTGTGCCACAGTTATGCACAGAAAAACAAGTGGAAGTGTAACGTGTGCGTGTGACGTGTGCCACAGTTATGCACAGAAAAACAAGTGGAAGTGTAACGTGTGCGTGTGACGTGTGCCACAGTTATGCACAGAAAAACAAGTGGAAGTGTAACGTGTGCGTGTGACGTGTGCCAAAGTTATGCACAGAAAATCATAACATGCATACAAATATTTCGTAGGTAATAATAAAATTTACGCTATGAAGCAGTCGTTAAAGCATTATTACACGACTGCCCAGAAAAGGAGTGTAATGTTTTTAGGATTCATGTATGTTTGTATGTATGTGAGTTTCTTTATTCCATAATAATGGCTGAACAGATTTAGAAGTATGAGGTATCGTTAGAATCCTTACATCCTCGGGGGAGTAACATAAGCTATTCTTATATTTGAAAAAAAAAAAAAAAAAAAAAAACGGCAGAATGGTTCCATTTTGAAATGAGAACAAAAGCTTCTAATTTTACAATAAGGGTATCAAATTGAAGGCCTTGATAAGCACATTCCAACAGTATATAATTTATTGGCATAACATATTTTTTGGCAGGGCAGGCGTGTTTTTTTAGCTTTTAAGCTAGTTATTTTCAAATTAGATTAATCTCAATAATACACACCCAATTACAAGAATGGTTTGGTAGTAGTGCGGAATAAGACTTTTATTTTATTTGTTTTAGTTTGGCGACAGCGGTTCCAGTGTACGTGGTGTAGTGTACTACCTACTTCCACTTGTTTTTTTTCTGTGTTATTTAACTTGCAATGTTTGTTTGTATGTTTGTTGAGGTCAAATCTTGTAAGATGAGATGAGGAAGTAGTTCTATACTTCCTCTTATCTTACGGAGTTGAATTTTTGCATGTTGGTTCAGTTCCGATGACAATGAATTTTTATGGTAAGCATGATCTGAATCGACATCCAGGATTAGCTACGGATAAAGGACATCTTCAACGGCCAACAGCACAGTCACGAAGCGTGATTGGGGGAGGCTTTCGTTGTTGTACGCATCTCCCTAACTCGTCCCAAGCATGCTCGATCGGATTGATATCCGGGCTGCGTGCTGGCTACTCCATACGAGTAATGTTCATCTCTTGAAGGTAGTCATTCACAATCCAACCAGTATGAGGTCGGGCATTGTCATGCATAAAAATAGCATCCTCACCCAAATTGACCATAAATGGCTCAACGTGTTCATTAATGATTTCTTCCACATATCTTACGCTAGTTAAAGAGCCGTTTTCTAGAAACACCAGTTCTGTGCGACACTCGGATGAAATTCCGGCCCACACAAGTACAGACCCACCACCGTAGGCTACTTTTTCTTCGATGCATGCTAGCTTGAATCTTTCTCCTGGTCTTCTATACACTCTGTGTGTTCACTCTGTGTTTCATCGTGCTTGTAGAGAATAAACTTTGATTCGTCGGAGAAAATAACTTTTGACCAATCTTCAATAGTCCAATTTAAGTGGTTCTGGGTATATCTTAGTCTTGAAAAACGATGCCCACGCTCCAGTTTAGGGCCACTTGCAGGTTTAAGTGGTTTTAAGTTAGCTTTAGCAAGTCATCGTCTTA